>JAVGWX010000007.1:26379452-27649452 GCA_036924085.1 Ariolimax columbianus
CCAGGTACTCACATTCCACTCTACAATAAGTCCAGATACTCACATTCCACTCTACAATAAGTCCAGGTACTCACATTCCACTCTACAATAAGTCCAGATACTCACATTCCACTCTTCAATAAGTCCAGGTACTCACATTCCACTCTACAATAAGTCCAGATACTCACTTTCCACTCTTTAAGAAGTTCAGGTACTCTCATTCCACTCTACAATAAGTCCAGATACTCACTTTCCACTCTTTAAGAAGTTCAGGTACTCACATTCCACTCTACAATAAGTCCAGATACTCACTTTCCACTCTTTAAGAAGTTCAGGTACTCTCATTCCACTGTAGAATAAGTTCAGGTACTCACATTCCACTCTACAATAAGTCCAGATACTGAGTTTCCACTCTACAATATGTTCAGGTAATCACTTTCCACTCTACAATATGTCCAGGTAATCACTTTCCACTCTACAATATGTCCAGGCAATCACTTTCTACTCTAGAATAAGTTCAGGTATTCTCATTCCACTCTACAATAAGTCCAGATACTGAGTTTCCACTCTACAAAATGTTCAGGTAATCACTTTCCACTCTACAATACTTCCGGGCTCTGTCATTCCAATCTACAATAAATTCAGGTACTCATATTTCTCTCTACAATACACAGAGGTACTCTATTTCCACCCTACAATTTGTTTAAGTATTCTGATGCAACTCTACCATATGTTTAAGCAATATCTTGCAACTCTGCAATGTGTTTAGACACTATCTTGCAAGTGTACAATTTGTTCGGGCTGATAGCGGAATTCCAGCTCACCAGCCATAGTGTACTGAACCTTGTCCCCTTTAATTGTGAGATACTTAAATTCTTCTGGTAAGTTCTGTCTTGGTTTGCTTTTATTATCTTTCAGTATTTGCAGGATGTATCCAATTGTGGCTTCGAGGTGCTTGTCTCCATCTTTCTTTAACACTTTGCCTTTCATAGTGACCGTGCACGTAAAGCTCGCTGAATGGTGGGAAGGAAGATACACATACTTGGATTAAAAGTTGGGTTGTAATCAGGAAGATAAACATACTTGGATTAAAAGTTAGGTTGTAGTCAGAAAGATACACATACTTGGATTAAAAGTTAGGTTGTAGTCAGAAAGATACACATACTTGGATTAAAAGGTGGTTTGTAGTCAGGAAGATACACATACTTGGATTAAAAGCTGGGTTGTAATCAGGAAGATACACATACTTGGATTAAAAGTTGGTTTGTAGTCAGGAAGATACACATACTTGGATTAAAAGCTGGGTTGTAATCAGGAAGATACACATACTTGGATTAAAAGTTGGGTTGTAGTCAAGAAGATACACATACTTGGATTAAAAGTTGGGTTGTAGTCAGAAAGATACACATACTTGGATTAAAAGGTGGTTTGTAGTCAGGAAGATACACATACTTGGATTAAAAGCTGGGTTGTAATCAGGAAGATACACATACTTGGATTAAAAGTTGGGTTGTAGTCAAGAAGATACACATACTTGGATTAAAAGGTGGTTTGTAGTCAAGAAGATACACATACTTGGATTAAAAGGTGGTTTGTAGTCAGGAAGACAAACATACTTGGATTAAAAGGTGGGTTGTAGTCAAGAAGATACACATACTTGGATTAAAAGGTGGTTTGTAGTCAGGAAGACACACATACTTGGATTAAAAAGTTGAGTTGGGGATAGAAAAACACACGAACGTGAATTAAAAGCAAGGGTTGAAGTTAAGTAAAGATACACACACACATGGATTAAAAACTGGGTCAATTTTAGAAAGATAAACAAATATGTGGATCGAAAGTTGGGCCGGAGTTTGTAAGACAACACGTGGATTAATAGTTGGGTTGGAGTTAGGAAGACATCATAAACAGGGATTAATAGTTGAGTTGGAATTAGGAAGACAACACAAACATAGATTAATAGTTGGGTTGAAATTAGGAAGACAAGACAAAATTTGATTAGTAGTTGGGATGGAATTAGGAATTCAACACAAACATGGATTAATAAATGGGTTGCAGTTTGGAAAACACATGCATGTGTATTACAAATCCATCTTTAATCTTTTCTGTTCTGTGATTATTTATGATTACAAACTGAAAATCAGAATTTGAGAATTTAAAAAAATATAATTATGACGGATTCTTTTAATTTTTGTAGTCCTACGGGACAATTATAGAACTAAGGAATAAAAGCTTTTTGCCCCACAAGTCCACACGTTTTGCAAATACTAAGTTCTTATTTGACCCCCGCAGAAAAACCTAGGCGTTACTACAGTTGTGAACTGTGCCCTAATGCGATAGATCAGTGGTGAAACAACTCGATCATACATCCGCTGATAAGAAAAATAATACAAGTTAAATGCAGATTACTTGCAAAATTGTGCACGAAGTTAATCAAAGTCATTTATACAACTTTAAAGAAAATTGTGTATCTATCAAATATGTATCAAAGCGCATCTCCAAATTGAACGACATCACCAGTAGGGTGGGCTTAGATGCTTCATCCATACCCTCGCAGTGGCTCTTCCTGGAGACCAGGCTTCGTGCATAGTCTCCTCCTGCATAGTCACTAAACTCTTGTACGGTACTGAGACCTGGACACTACTACAGCGAGATTGGCAGTGTCTTGAGGTTTTCCACCTGAGTAACTAAGGCGTAACCTCAGGATCCACCGAGATGACCTGATTTCCAACAGTGAAGTAGTTTGACGTACTTAACCTGCAGACATTGCCTGAATGATTGATCCTCGTAGCATCTCCCTCTTCGATCACGTTGCCAGCCTCCCCTGGGAAGTCCAGTCCCACGAGATGCTACGACAGGCTGTATGGGTAAGGTACGGAAAGAGGCCGTGCTCATACTGGAGACGTCCTCGGGGCCTCCGTCACAACACCTGGCAAAACAGATCACCACCTCCCAAGCAGATCAGCAGGCCGTGGTCGTGGATATGGTCATTCTATGTGACGGGTAACGTGGTCGTGGATATGGTCATTCTATGTGACGGGTAACGTGGTCGTGGATATGGTCATTCTATGTGACGGGCCTTGATCATCGAAACGTGGTCGTGGGTATGGTCATTATATGTGACGGGTAACGTGGTCGTGGATATGGTCATTCTATGTGATGGGCCCTGATCAGCGTAACGTGGTCGTGGATATGGCCATTCTATGTGACGGGTAACGTGGTCGTGGATATGGTCATTCTATGTAACGGGTAACGTGGTCATGGATATGGTCATTCTATGTGACGGTTAACGTGGTCATGGATATGGTCATTCTATGTGACGGGTAACATGGTCGTGGAGATGGTCATTCTATGTGACGGGTAACGTGGTCGTGGATATGGTCATTCTATGTGACGGGTAACGTGGTCATGGATATGGTCATTCTATGTGACGGGTAACATGGTCGTGGATATGGTCATTCTATGTGACGGGTCCTGGTCATCGTAACGCGGTTGAGGGTATGGTCATTCTATGTGACGGGCCCTGGTCATCTAAGCTCACTATTGTATTGTACATTGAATCTTCAAAGTACTTAATCTCTGGCCAAGATAGTGCAAACTCACTTGATTGTGTTTAATCCTTACTAAGTGATACCATAAAAAGCATTGTCTTTACCTTGCAGGTTTGATGTCTAGCTTACATTCCTGTATCGAGTTCAGCATAGAGTTGTGTATATTTTATGTGACTATATCGCCAAATCAGGAAAAGACAGACATCATTTTTTCAGGCATGTCACGCGAAACGCGGATTGGAACACATGGTGACAGAATACCAGGAAAGAGGGACAGAAGGAGGGAAATAGCGTAAATAATGAATCCCTTGAAGGAATGACATTGAAGACGGCGGAACTAATAAAATGCTACACGTTGTAAGAGATGGTGAAGATCCCCGATCACCAACGGTAAAAGGCAGGGCACTTGATGATGATGATGATGATGATGATAATATTTAGACTGCCTTTATGAGGTTGTGTATTCTGTATTACTGTTATTTTATCAGACATAATGAATTTAGGTGACCGGAGGCTGATTAAATTTATGATAGTCTTTTGAAATAGAGTGGATATTAGACTAAAGGCAATAGTCAGTCCTTTTATCCTTATTATTTTACTCAGTTGCCCAACGCAGAACAAATATGTTTTGGTGTGAGTCTATAGTCTAACACTGTGAGTTGCAAGCTAATTTGATTTAATGGAGGTATGTTGCCACAATCATAATCTCCATTCTCTCGTTCTGAGCTACCTTGACCAAGTGGTACGACGTGTCAGTCCACTCGACTGGAGGAAGCACTGGATGCAGATTTATTTTCCGTTCGATTTTAAGTCCGGACTTACCAGGCCTGGCTATGTGAAGTATTTGGTTGGAAATTATTAGTTTTCTTCTGATTTCGAATTTTGCCCGACAAAGACTTACAGCCTTTTTGTTCTAGACTTTCAACGACCAAATTTATTTTACTTACACGGTACACGGTAACTCCGAATTGTTTCCTCAATCTCCCAGTGAACTGGTATAAGTGTGGGACTCGCACGTAAAGCCTCACGAATGTTATCCTCAATCTCCCAGTGGACTGGAATAAGTGTGGGACTCGCACGTAAAGCGTCATGTATATTCCAATTATGATAATCGACCTCGAGGTATGGAACTTGCTCAAACATTTGAAGAGAATATTCGATTTCTCGAAATGCAACGGAAAGAAACATATTTGAGTCTCTCTGAGGGCCCGAATTCACAGCATCAAAAGCTTGCGCAACACCCTCGTTCATTACGTCATAGACACGTCGGTGCTTAGGACATACAAATGGATGGAGCGACTAGCACGTATGCCTGGCAAAAGAAAATAACGTATTTAGGTTTTGTTAATTAATTAATTTTTCATGCCTAACTTCTCCGGAAACTCCTAAATTAGTATGTTATCTTTTCTCAAAAAAGATATAATATTATACCAAATTCCTAAATGTATATAGACAGACCCAAAAAAATAGGTCGACAGATTAAGCAGATAGTTTAGTTTTTTTAATATTTGCCTTTTGCAAGCGGTGATGGTGACGATCAGTCGAGAAAACTGAAGGTAATTGAGGACGCTTGCATTATGGTCTTACCTTCCTGAGACAAGAGGTCGCTTGATTCGATCGTACCGTTTCCGTTCATTGCTCTCAGAGGCGAGTGTCTTTACTCTCAACGACAGACAGATAGATAGACAGACAGACAGATAATGTTAACTGTCAATAATTATCTCCTATGCCAGATATATTGGACTTACCTGTATAAACTTCCACCTTGTTGCTGACTTTGACCGAAGCACCTTGAGCACCTAAAGCCTGTTCAACAGACACAGTCAGCTTCAACATATTTTTGTTTATATGTGACACAAACTTGCTTGGATCTATTTCCAGATAACTGCCAAATTTTCCACGAAGTTCCTCATCTGTCAGTGGCAACTCGAGCGATTGATTTAGTCCTAATGAATAAATAATATATATATATATTTTTTAAATTTATATATATTATAGGCATACACAAACACAGGTGCATATTTAGGGCAGTCATTAAGTTACGGTAATTTTACTAAAAAGTGCGTGGAAGAGTTTATATGGCAGAGCATATTTTTTTTCAGGACACAAAATGACTCTTTAGCAGTACTCCTTGCAGGGATTGGTCAGATCGAGAAGAATGCGCATGCGCAGTTTAGCGTACAATATGGCCACCCACCGTCAACTTACACCGTGGAAGAATAACCAGTGGTTATTCATTATGTGTTATTGTTTAACACTTCGGAGTGAAAACTTCTTTAATCAACTGAATAAAGTTTGAGTGTGAAAACAGTTGTTGTTGAATGCCTTCAATGAGTAGGATTACACGTATGTGCGCCCTAAAAAGGACGTTAAGTGGCGAGTTGTCGAAGCTTTCTTCACATCACGAGCGTGCTGATGAGGGTGGTTGTGCTATACGTGGTCCCCTATTGTAGCTGCTACGCTGTCTTTTTTTACTCGCCTATCAGCTCGAATCATTTCCCTCACACGCCTCACAGACGCTTCTGTAGCTTTCTGAACAGGTCAACCAAGTCGGGTTTCTATTAGCACTTTTTTATAGATAGACAGACATGCAGGCAGGAAAACAGAAAGATGGATAGATTTTGTAGCTATCTGTAATAGATGAATGTCCATCTCTTAGGGTAAAAAAATGCAAAGGCAAAGACCGCCGTTTATCGCAGACGATGATGGCATAATTTATTTTGCTAGCGCTATTTTTAGTAAGGATTAACTACGCAACTTTTTATGCTGACTCTCTCGTCTCGAGCGACCCGACACCAGTGGCAAGTCAAGGACAAAACGACTAGGGGACGACTACGAGATGCAGGGGACTCCGCATCAAGCACCCGTGAAAAAGACGGCTTAGTCCGGAGTCGAACCCACAGCACCTATCACGAGGCCGACGGCTTAACCACTTCAACACGGAATCCCACATCTCAAGGGTAGACAATCCATAAATGCACCTTGCCTTGGTCTATTATGAGGCAAGACGGAAATCACTCACACGTGTGTTCTTAGATTTTATAATTTGACCATTTTCTAGCCATCCCGACTTTCACTTTCCAATATCTATAAATGTCGATTCATTTGTTGCGTTTCTTGCTATATCTATGGAAATACTTTGATAATACTCAGTGCTTTTAGCGTGAGTTTCACACAAGAACATGACATTTATAAACACATGTATTACCTTTAGTAACTCCTTTCTCCAAAGTTACTTCGATGACATTTTCATTGTTATGTGAAGTGCGGACTTGTCCGAAAACCTCAGCGCTGGAGTTGGTTTGTTGTTGGTTTCTGACGATCTTTATCTGTTGATAGGAAATTTAAATCTTAGTAATGGTGAGAACGAAAGGCTTCCAAAGAGGATTCTGTATAGTGAACGGAGTGATGGAAAACGATGACAGGTATGTACTTAAAATATATTTTAAGGACGGTTCTGAAGGAGTCCCTTAAGAGCCCCTGAGAAAATCTGGCTCAAAATCGTTCAACTTGGAAGAATGCGGTCACTAACGGCGTTGAACTCAGCGAGGCTCTCCGTTTTTAGCCAGCCTAATAAATACGCGCCATTCAGGAAGTCATTAGATCACAGGGAATATCAGAGGTAACTGCGGACTACACTTGCCAGTCGTGTCACAGAACTTTCCTTGATCGCATTGGCTTGATCAGTCATGATCGCACCAACATACTCAAGGTAGCAATTTTACATGGGCTGATGTCAGGGGTCCTCATCGACGACGATGGACGAATTATATTATTAACGGTTTTAGATCCCTAAATAGGTCACGTCATGCAGCGACCAAAATGGCGGTACCTTTTTGTGTACTCTTCGAAAGGTGGTTGAAAACTGTTTGGTTTATCTTGAGTTATATACTGGATATGATTCAACCTTTAAATAGAGACTCTGGACACATATTAGTGGTGTGTAGGATGTCTAGAAGCGTGCTATTACCACTTGCTGTGTATTTCGTAATAAATAGACAAGTTGGATTAATGTATTTGTTTTTTAATTTTCCTGTGACATTTTATATGATTCCGTGGATTTGACGGTTGTTTGATGTAAGACTGTTTACCTTATTTGTAATACTTATTCGTATATCGTGTTACATTTCATAGTCAAGGTGGCGCAACAGGATTACAAGCAGCGATCGTCTAGTAATTGCCATTGATGAAAATGTTGTGAGTTGTATATTTGGTTCCTGCAGATCCTCAAAATTTAGTTGGATTACCTCCTCAGCCTCTATTTGAGCAGACATCTTTGTCTCACCCATGTTTGTACCCCGAAGCTGTCAGTGTTCCTTCATGGGCCACTCTACTAAGCGTATCTCCGTATATAATATATATGAGGGTTATGAACTTCAAAGTAATTCAAAGTGTCTCAATAGTTGCCATAACGTACTTCGATTCACACTGTTTAAAACCTTTACATGGTCGATACAATTTACGAACAGTGATGATTTCCATTCAATACTTTGTTCAACTATAATGCGTAAAGTAGCTATATGACCTGTCAGAGATCTTCCATGGTGAACTCTTTCCTGTTCTTCACGAAGCTCAATCTACCCAGCCGTAAATATATCCCCAACTTACAGATAGAATAAGAAAAGCAGATACGAATGAAACGATTTACAGTACCTATAAAGATAACCAAAGCCGAGTCTTAATCAAGTCAATTAAACGTCTAACAACAGCAGTGCCTACTATGAGACCACATTCACCTCTGAAGGCTGTAGTGATAATGAGTGTAGCTAGTTACCAAACAAAACATTATAATCTTACCGTACGTGGGAGGTCTTCTCCAGGTGAAGATTTCTTCTTTATCTCCATTGTCTTTGGCTCAACTTTAAGTTTAACCATGTCCAGTTTATAGTCATCATCGGGCCCAACTGCAGAGAGACACGTTAATAAGTTAGCGATTGATTATGGAGATTGACTATTTACATAATTAGGGTCATCGACGTTCGTCGTTTTCAAACGTCGTTTCTTTCTGTTATTTTTTATGTTTTTTAATTAGTTGCTTTTTCTCAATTATGTTCCATTTTTTGTCCCTGATGTTTACTCTTTGCTTGTAACGTCAACTGTTGTTTTTTTATACGGACTCTTAACTGTCTAAATGCCTATCGACCACAGTCAACATATTAGTGGACGGTGTTTGTCACTTAAGTGTGCCCCAAAACTCTTGCGATTTTACTGCATAAATAAATATATATGAATATATACTGCATATATATATATATAGCATGTGCAGTAATCACACATTGGTATACCGTTTTGATTAGCGGGATAAACCAGGGGGAGGTAACTGAGAGAGTCCTCTCAGCGACAAAGGATATGTCAACTCAGGCACGTTAAACATCGCCTCGACGGATTTGGCATTAGAGACAATAACGGACAAAAATACAGGACCAGCAGGCCTTGAGGTATGCTATAAGAACGGCGAAACATGAAAGACACCCTGGTCATCTTCTGCATCCGGACCCTTTACTAGCCATCTTGACGCCGTCTTGCTGCTAGACCATTACAGGCCGGTATGAGAAAGTGAGATTGACTCTGTGGAGAGTTCCCTTACTGTACATCAAATTCGCGCGCCACTCACGACATTCGGCGCATCTCATACATACATTCACATATATATATATATATATATATATATATATATATATATATATATATATATTGTATTCTTTTTACTCGGATGTGGAACCAGTTATAATGTAAAACTTTTGGTACAACCAAATGGATATTTATTCTTCTTCGTCTTTTTCTACTTTCGGGCTATTCTGATCATGCTAAATCTTCAGTCCTGTCGTCAGGATGATATCCCAGATCTGAACGGTGGCCCATAGGTTTTGCCTCAGTTTTGCTCCTTAGGCCGGGTCTGACATCTTAGTTTTTCGTGGGTCGGACACTCTTGAAGTACGTGATCAAAGGTCTGAACCCCTGTCCCACATGAACATTCATTTGTTTGGGAAATTTTATTTGATATAGGTGGCCCGTTCTCAGGCGGAAAATTGCAATTTGCTTTTCTCTTTGTAGCTGGAGGATTGGGTCTGCCCTGTTACTCTCTCCAAGTTTTTTTCCCCATTTTATTTTATACTGGCTGTGAATGAAAGTTTTAGCCTTCTTATTTGGCACTTATTTAGTTTATTGTTTCAATGTCCCACCTGCTTTGGATATGTATAGCATATAATGTGATGTGAGGAGAAAATGCCTGCATTGAATATATAACTGACTTTAACGAATACAATTGATAATGTTACAAGACAGTCTTTATTCGTGAATCTTCAAGGCAAGAGCGGTGGATTGAGACAAAACCACACTCATGAATGGGAACAAGACAAACATTCAGGAAACAGAAAAGACATAGATGGATTGAATGACTCGTAGCTAGAAAACGGGGCCCGTATTTGTTGACATGTCTTGATCTTAATCTTGATGACCCATTCTTCAGCGTAGCTTCGGGTCTCAACTTCGTCTCCAGATAACCCTCTCTTGGGTCGCGGATGTCCGGTGCGTCGTAAGGGCTTCTCTTGAGGCATCTCGGAAGTTGCAGCATGCATAAAGGGAGTCTGACCAACGCGTTGGAGGTCTCTTCTTACCTCGGGGGGTACCAGACTGCTGTCACTGCGCTCTATCAATCATCATTTCGTCGCAGCATGTGACCTGCTCATTTATGTTTTGCCTTGTCTGCATAGATTACTGCATCCTTCACAAGGGACAATCGTCTTATGTCAGAATTGTGGAGACCTTGCTTGCGTTGGTTTCGAAGAGTGATTCCGACCAAGCGTCTCTCGAGGGACGCCTAGGTCATTCTCAATTTGTCCACTAGTAATTGTGTTAGTGTCCACGTCTCGGCACCGTAGCACATCGCAGGGAGTACAGTGGAATTGAAGAGGGACGCTCGTAGGTCTTGGACATGACAATCATTCAGGACCGTGTTAATAGACGACAAGGCTGCCCAACCCGTGCGCCGACGTCTTGTCAGTTCAGTGTCCAGGTTATTCTCCATATTGAGAAGACGTCCAAGATAAATGTACTCGTTGACATCCTTTACTCGTACCTTGCCCTGGAAGACTGGATCACAAGTGGCGAAGCGATTGCACAACATGTCGGTATTCGAGACATTCATTTCCAGACCCCTATTTGCCCTCCCCATCGAGTAGCTGCATCATCTGGTTGGCTTCTGCTGCTGACTCTGTGATGAGCACTATGCCATCGGGAAATCCAAGGCGATTGAGGCGTCTGCCGTCAATGAGGATACCAAAGGTATCCCAGTTGAATCGGCTATTGACTGATTCCAAACATGCAGAGATGTTTGAAGACATGTGCTCACGTGAAAGCTGATAGGCACTGTCGTCCCTTTTAAAACGAAAGTCTTACACGCCCTTCAATCATACAAGTTCTTTATAATTATCCAGACATTATCCACTAACCTTGATTTGCCTCAAGCAAAAAACAGAATCCTTCCTTGACTAACTTGAGAACATTAAATTCATCCATTGTTGATGGAGCGATTGAATATCTGGTGCATAAAAAATAATATCGATAAGAAACCAATTTAAAAGAATACATTATTGTTGTTGTTGTTATTGTTGTTGTTGTATACCCACAATGAAAATGGCGTTGGGTGGCGGGTTGCAGTAGCTTACCACACATTCCGAACGTGTGATCCGGGGTCCGCCATGTTGTTGTGCTCTGAATAGCTTCATCTGTGTGGCGAGCACGATTTGATAACAGGGAAAATGTTGATCTCCATCAGGTTAGCCTGATTATCATGAAACAGTTTGTCTCTAGAGAGAACCACAGAAAGTGAGGATGACTCTTGGTCAGTATGTTTAAGCTGGACTGACTAACATAGTCTAATCAGCATGTTTTAACTGACCCTGACTAACATAGCCTGATCAGTATGTTTAACCTGGACTGACTAACATAGTATAATCAGCATGTTTTAACTGATCCTGACTAACATAGCCTGATCAGTATGTTTCACATGACCCTGACTAACATAGTCTAATCAGCATGTTTTAACTGACCCTGACTAACATAGCCTGATCCGTATGTTTCACATGACCCTGACCAACATAGTCTAATCAGCATGTTTTAACTGATCCTGGCTAACATAGCCTGATCAGTATGTTTAACCTGTACTGATTAACATAGTATAATCAGCATGTTTTAACTGACCCTGACTAACATAGCCTGATCAGTATGTTTCACATGACCCTGACTAACATAGTCTAATCAGTATATTTTAACTGATCCTGACTAACATAGCCTGATCAGTATGTTTAACCTGGACTGATTAACATAGTATAATCAGCATGTTTTAACTGACCCTGACTAACATAGCCTGATCAGAACATGACCCTGACTAACATAGTCTAATCAGCATGTTTTAACTGACCCTGACTAACATAGCCTGATCAGTATGTTGACCTGACCCTGACTAACATAGTCAAATCAGCATGTTTTAAATGACTCTGACTAACATGGTCTAATCAGTATGTTTTAACTGACCCTGACTAACATAGTCTGATCAGTATGTTGACCTGACCCTGACTAACATAGTCTAATCAGCATGTTTTAAATGACTCTGACTAACATAGTCTAATCAGTATGTTTTAACTGACCCTGACTAGCATAGCCTTATCAGTATGTTTCACATGACCCTGACTAACATAGTCTAATCAGCATGTTTTAACTGACCCTGACTAACATAGTCTAATCAGTATGTTTTACTTGACCTTGACTAACATCGTTTTTCCTGTATATATTTTAACTGGATCAATGTTAGACGAAATTGTGTTGGGAGGGACAAAGTAATAGCTACAATAAATGATTATCAAGTTCGCATTTCATTTTTCTAAAAGTTATTTGGGACCTATTTACCGACTTGCTCTCGTGTGTATGTATGTGTTCGTGTATATGTGTATCAGGGGTGTCTCTGTACTTGTTATTCCCCTACAAAATTTGAACGAATAAAGAAAGACCACACCGTAAGTCGCCTTTTATGACATGATATCAGCGTGGCAGTTGTCATATTCTCATTTTGATCACCACACAGTCTCCTCGTAAACCAATCAGCGTTCAGAAAAAAACTCAATACAGCCATGTGCCGGGTATGTCATAACAAAGAATTGTACATGATGAGGCTGCCAACCACATTCACGACCTTATTTAGTCGCCTCTTGCAACATGGACATAAGGAAATAGTACCCCTATCATGTTTGCCCTGGTAACTACTCGGATGAGGAAACTGACTGAATTTTCACAAATGCAGATTAATTAAGTGGCTATAGACTGCGAACTGGCGTAATGAAGAGATTTCACGGACGGTGAAAATGGTTACTGCGGCGCAGTACAAGATCCATGTAATCTTATGATTTATCCCAACCTACCCGATAGATGTTACGAGAGCCACATGCTGAGGGTGAACGACATTGTGATTTAAGTCGCTGAACACTAAATAAGTGCAATATGACGAGGTGCGTAGACACGGAAAGTAAGTAGGTGAGTAAGTGGCTATTGATGAACAAGACTAAAACACCCCTAACATTCAGATAGGATTTTAATAACAGTGTGAACTTACCTAAAATAAGTTGTATGGATACTTGAAACACTTTGCCAAGGATCTGTCTAAAACCAGTGATTGAACAGCTTTTATAGACCAGTTATGACGCGGCAAATGTTCATTGCGTGTCGCTATGTCAAAAGAACACGTAATAAGCCACGCAAAATTCCCCGTTTGCGTAAATCTATTTTTAAGATTTTCTAATGACCGGTAGACCGCCTCATTACTCACTGGAACTTTAAAAGTACTATGTGAAACTGCAGACACTTGTACGCTCCAACGACCCAGCTGTAAACGAGTACTGGATCTACAACTAGGGAAAGAAAAAAAGATGGAAGGGAACTTTGTAGAACTTTTAGGCTACAAGATACAGAAAAAAAAGACTGTTATACCTCAAGACAGAGGTTATCAGAAATAAACTAAGACATGTTGTTGTTGTTTTTATGTTGTTGTTGCTGTTGTTGTTGAATGTGGGATTCCGTGGCGCAGTGGTTAAGCCGTCGGGCTCCTGATCAGGTGGTGTGGGTTCGACTCCGGACTCCGCCTTCTTGTTCACGCGTGCTTGATGCGGAGTCCCCTGCATCTCGTAGTCGCCCCCTAGTCGTCTTGTCCGTGACTTGCTACTGGGGTAGGGAGGCTCGAGACGAGAAAGTAAGTATAAAAAGCAGTGCAGTTAATTCTTATTAAAAATACCGTTAGCAAAATAAAGTATGTCATCATCGTCTACGATGGACGGCGGCCTTGTTGTTGAATGCCAGCAGTAAATCTATTGTTTCGTGCGCCCTGACAAGGACTTAAGTGGTGGTTTGTTGTAGCTTTACTTACCTGAGAGTGCTGATGAAGATGGACCGAGGTCCTCGAGGCAAATGTGCTATGCTTGGCTTCATCTACGTGTCGCTCACTACTACGAGGATCACATCAATCTCTCACCTCGTTAGCCAAGTCGCATGAAAACAGCACTTTTAAATAGCGTTTCCAGGGAGGACTACGGGGAAGTGGAGATGAGAGTCTCGCCAGTATTTTACATGACCCTGACTAACATATCTGATCAGTTCAGTATATTTTACCTGACCCTGACTAACATATCTGATCAGTTCAGTATATTTTACCTGACCCTGACTAACATATCTGATCAAGTCAGTATATTTTGCCTGACCCTGACTAACATATCTGATCAGTTCAGTATATTTTACCTGACCCTGACTAACATATCTGATCAATTCAGTATATTTTGCCTGACCCTGACTAACATATCTGATCAGATCAGTATATTTTGCCTGACCCTGACTAACATATCTGATCAGTTCAGTATTTTTTGCCTGACCCTGACTAACATATCTGATCAGATCAGTATATTTTGCCTGACCCTGACTAACATATCTGATCAGTTCAGTATTTTTTACCTGACCAGACGTTAGTCTTCCTTCCCACTCACACAAGTCCATCAGATCAGTCGTCGTTTCATGAATTGGTAGAGAACTAACAAAGCAAAATTGTAATAAATTCAATGTTACTGAAATATAATGATTATTTAATCGCTTCACTCCATAGTGTCGATATATTGGCTCGCAAATATGCTTAAAATACGGTAGTGCTGATATGTCGGCTGGAAGTGTTCTCACAATATGCGTGAATGTTTCCCCATACCTAGTATTCTAAAATGTATAAATGTGTCTGTACTTTAATGTACAAATTTTACGTTTTTAGGTCTTAGTTAACTTGTACTTCAACAGGGGAGCATGCCCATGTGCATTTCTCAGCTCTGGTATGATCTGGGTGTAGCTGGGAGAAGGATTTGCTGCGTAGCGGACTAGGATCGAGCAGCTTATTACTCCTCTGCGTTGGGACAAGTGCCGCGGAGGGTGGTTGACCGATGTGCGAATCCATCTTAATAGATTCAAACATTAGAGCAAAGTAGACCCGCAGCCTGTTAGGCGCCATCTATGCTGCTCTAAACAAACCACCTATCCATGGACGGTGTTATGCCATTTTATACAGTTAGTCGCCTTTTACGACATGCTCTTTATGGGGCAGTGGTGCTGTTCTTATCTTTGCCATACACACAGACGCCGGCGGACCATTCGGGACAATTTTACGTTTCAGGAATAACTGTATTCAGAGGCATAAAGAATTCCGTAGGTGATGAGATCGACCATATACTTTGCTGGCTCAGCTGTTGAGTTCTTATGGATGGAACTTAAAATCTAAATAAATAGAGAGCATACGTTTTAACCCAAAGTTCGAAGATGCCACATCGATTTCGCCGATGGCCAGACTCTCTTCAGTCCTACTCATATCGGTATCAAGAGTCGGATACCTTTTGGTCGTGAAAAAATAGTGCTCTAGCCGTAGGGTAATCAGACATTCTATCAGTCTATTAAGGACGAACAATGTAGAGCCACCTCGCACTACTCTAACCGCAGAACCACTTACCCACACAACGGAGATCTGGAATTCAAAATAACTGAGAAAGCAGACAAATCACAGGCTAACTCCAACGGGTTACCAATGCCAATACTTTGCAATGCATGTGAATGAGGGGATATAGTACATTGGAACATTAAATAAACACTATTGAGAATAAGGGTCTTAGAAAACTGTTGACCATTGGCTGGGGGCAATTAAAAACTAATAAAATAAATAGAGAAGTCACCAATCAACATGGTTTCGTCACTCATTAGGGAAAAACAGATGGATATACATCGTGCTTGTTCACAGCAAGTCTTCCCCAGCAGACGTTTATGTGTTCCTTGCAGAACAATCGTCAGACAGGGTTCCATTATAGGCTTGAACAACATATTTGAATTGCAAACAGTGGGGTCACTCCCATTGGTTTCTGTCTTGGCACTTAATGAACATTAATATGTATGTGTGTATGTATGTTTGTGTGTGTTTGTGTGTCTGTCTGTCTCTATGTATGCTTGTATGAAGATATATGTGTGTGTTTATATATATATATATATCATCATCAGTACCATAATATAGAAGGTCGCTGAGGCACCGTTATTACAGTTTGTAGTACCATCTACAGCCATTCAACAACGGTGAGTCTTGGTCCGCGACATACATTGCGGAGCCCATCTCTCTCCAGGTGGCAGTTCATTATAGTTGTGTCTAAATTTCATACAACAAATCTAACACCATCCTCAGCTAGGGCGAAGGGTGCCAATCTCGTGAAGTTCAGCCATGTGAACTAGACCGTGAAATATGACACATGTTTAAGCGTAGTGATATTTATATAGCCAATGTTCATTCCAGGATAATCGGACGAAAGATACCACACAAAACGAACAAATTAACCAGTCCAAATGGAAAACAACAACACGTTTCCGTGAACAGAGTGTAAGTCGTCGACTAGTGTGAATTTCCAGCAATTTCATGGCCTGGCGGCATCTATAATGAACTAAATCAGCAGAGCAATGTAGACCCGCAGCCAGTTACGGCGCCATCTATGCTGGTCATGATAATATAGGATATCGCTTTATACTTTTATTTCCACTGTAGACACTTTATTTTGCTTTGAAAATGAAGATTGTACTGCACACTGTTAGTCCCCTACTGTGAATTAACCACAGTGTGGTAGTTGTCATTCTTAAGTTTAAGGAAACAAAAGAAGTGACATTCAAGTTTCACTAGCACTCATTATGGGCAAACTAGAAAGGGATAGGACTGATTTTTTTACGTCCATCAATGTCCTTTTGCTAGATGATGATACAGTGATGTATAAAGCAGCAATTGAGAAACTACAGAGCGTTGAAATCAAACGCAGTTTCAGCGGAGTGGGGCATGTGTGAGAACGAAGCAATAGTGTGTAAGACCACCAGGTCTAACGCGCTGTGCCATTTACTGAAAGACACTAAGCACATATGGGAATGCCCGAAATGCAGTGATTCTCAGGAACAGACCAGATCTGCTATGACGTGTCGAACTATTAGTGGACGTGCCTATGCCAAAAGAACACGTAATATGTGACGAAATATTTGTCGATTCCTACAGCGATTACGAAAATCTATTTTTAAGTTTTTTTTCTATTTATCATTAGAACTTCTGTATATTGAAGATCACTCATTTTTCACTGCTAAAGATACATCATGTAACCCATGATAGCGATATTATACATTCGACCCAACTGTAAATGGGTACTTAGCTTACAGCTTGGGAAGGAAAAAGCAACGAGTAAGGGAACTTTCACCCTCTACCCACCTCCCCCTCCACTCCACTCCACCCCCTACCTCATAAACAAGTGCTGGTTTATCTAATTTACAATCCACTACTGAAATTTGCGGCCAACCACTATATTTCTGTTGACATTACCCATCTTATAGGCAATTCTGAATCCCGCTGCTGAGTAGAATGAACAGTCTCCCACACGGGTCTTCAAACTATTTTGTCATGTGAACCTTTTTCACAAAATGTCATGTCATTCCCATCATTAAGAAACTGTCTGACTCAAAATGGGCTTGCCACATCAATCAATCAATCAACCAATTAATCAACCTCTGTTCAGCGCCTTGTGGAGCATAGGTTTTCAAAAAAATGCATCTCAAATTATCAAACATTGACCTGAATAAGATTGTGTTGTTTAGAGTTACTTCAAGGCGAATTAGTCAGTCCAATGCCCAACCATCATTAACCATCTGGTCTGATATGTCTAGCAGGTTACGGTGCTGCTATTCCTTGCTGCCTTTTATGAGCCCTCCTATCGGTATCAGGAGTTGTATCCTGTACCTTTTGCAGTGAAATGTGAGTGCTCTAGCTGAAGGACAGTCAGACACTCGGACGTTATTATAAGGACGTACACTGCTGAGTCCTCTCGTATTGCTTTAGCCGCAGGTGTCTTTACCCAAATAACAAACATCTGGAAATCAAAATCTCTGAACGAGGACACAAAGGTCAGGTTGTTTAACTCAAATGTATTACCAATGTTCGCATATGGATGCGAATGCTGGAAAAAAAGATATTGAAAACTAAACTTCTTCTTCGTTCATTCTCAGATCAAGGTTCCCGTTTCTCTTACAAAGGACACCGTTGTTTGTAAGGCTGTTTCATCTCCATACAGCTTTTGTCTCATATCTGTGTCACTAGGCCAGTAATGTTCTCTTTTCCTGCGTGAGCGTGCAGCTTTGCAGGATGTGTTCCACGGTCATGATATGCTCCCCACATGGGCACCTGCCATCTGTCCCAAACCTCATTTTGTTGTAAAGATTACTCTTGAGTCTCTTATGCCCAGTTCTCAGTCTGAAGATGATGACTTGCTCTCTCTAGTTAAGTTAAAGTAGATGTCTTCTTTTCGGAAGTTGGGGGGTTGATCAGCCCATTTTACCCTGAAGTTGGCTTTAATTATGGTATTAGTCTCATTAATGTGATTCTCAGGTCTGTTTGTGGGGATGCTCCTTCACTCTTTGCTAATTTGTCTGCAGCTTCATTGCCTTCAATATTGCAGTGGGATGGGATCCACTGTATGACCAACCTTAGATGTTCTGCTGAGAGCCGTGTCAGGGAGAACATACATTGCTCGAGATTTTCATCTTTGGGTTGAAAACTAAACGAAATGCATTTGAAAATAAGGATCTTAGAAAACTGTTGAACATTGGCTGGGAAGAGAATTCATAACCAACAAAACAATTAAAGAAGTCACAGAGATCGATATGCTGAGCACCACATGAGCTGCAGTGGTCAGTGCCCCAAGCTGACTGCTAGCTTCAGGACCAGCGAACCTAGGCTGCAAAAACCTTTCTATACCACCACTTGGTGATACTGGATAACAAGCTGCAACAGAGCAGATTGGCTAAGGAGAAGGTATCTAAATGGAAGGTTAAGCCGGCATTTTTTAATACCGGCTGAAGTGATGTGTCGGACCGAAATGTGCAAATAAAGCAGTAACGCTGTAAACAACAACACAACGCATTCAGTATATTTAACCTGGACTGATTAACATAGTATAATCAGCATGTTTTAACTGACCCTGACTAACATAGCCTGATCCGTATGTTTCACATGACCCTGACTAACATAGTCTAAGCAGCATGTTTTAACTGATCCTGACTAACATAGCCTGATCAGTATGTTTAACCTGGACTGATTAACATAGTATAATCAGCATGTTTTAACTGACCCTGACTAGCATAGCCTTATCAGTATGTTTCACATGATCCTGACTAACATAGTCTAATCAGCATGTTTTAACTGACCCTGACTAGCATAGCCTTATCAGTATGTTTCACCTGACCCTGACTAACATAGTCTAATCAGCATGTTTTAACTGACCCTGACTAACATAGCCTGATCAGTATGTTGACCTGACCCTGACTAACATAGTCTAATCAGCATGTTTTAACTGACCCTGACTAGCATAGCCTTATCAGTATGTTTCACATGACCCTGACTAACATAGTCTAAGCAGCATGTTTTAACTGATCCTGACTAACATAGCCTGATCAGTATGTTTAACCTGGACTGATTAACATAGTATAATCAGCATGTTTTAAATGACTCTGACTAACATAGTCTAATCAGTATGTTTTACTTGACCTTGACTAACATCGTTTTTCCTGTATATATTTTAACTGGATCAATGTTAGACGAATTTGTGTTGAGAGGGACAAAGTAATAGCTACAATAAATGATTATCAAGTTCGCATTTCATTTTTCTAAAAGTTATTTGTGATCTATTTACCGACTTGCTCTCGTGTGTATGTATGTGTTCGTGTATATGTGTATCAGGGGTGTCTCTATACTTGTTATTCCCCTACAAAATTTGAACGAATAAAGGAAGACCACACCGTAAGTACATTTTATGAAATGATATCAGCGTGGCAGTTGTCATATTCTCATTTCGATCACCACACAGTCTCCTCGTAAACCAATCAGCGTTCAGAAAAAAACTCAATACAGCCATGTGCCGGGTATGTCATAACAAAGAATTGTACATGATGAGGCTGCCAACCACATTCACGACCTTATTTAGTCGCCTCTTGCAACATGGACATAAGGAAATAGTACCCCTATCATGTTTGCCCTGGTAACTACTCGGATGAGGAAACTGACTGAATTTTCACAAATGCAGATTAATTAAGTGGCTATAGACTGCGAACTGGCGTAATGAAGAGATTTCACGGACGGTGAAAATGGTTACTGCGGCGCAGTACAAGATCCATGTAATCTTATGATTTATCCCAACCTACCCGATAGATGTTACGAGAGCCACATGCTGAGGGTGAACGACATTGTGATTTAAGTCGCTGAACACTAAATAAGTGCAATATGACGAGGTGCGTAGACACGGAAAGTTAGTAGGTGAGTAAGTGGCTATTGATGAACAAGACTAAAACACCCCTAACATTCAGATAGGATTTTAATAACAGTGTGAACTTACCTAATATAAGTTGTATGGATACTTGAAACACTTTGCCAAGGATCTGTCTAAAACCAGTGATTGAACAGCTTTTATAGACCAGTTATGACGCGGCAAATGTTCATTGCGTGTCGCTATGTCAAAAGAACACGTAATAAGCCACGCAAAATTCCCCGTTTGCGTAAATCTATTTTTAAGATTTTCTAATGACCGGTAGACCGCCTCATTACTCACTGGAACTTTAAAAGTACTATGTGAAACTGCAGACACTTGTACGCTCCAACGACCCAGCTGTAAACGAGTACTGGATCTACAACTAGGGAAAGAAAAAAAGATGGAAGGGAACTTTGTAGAACTTTTAAGCTACAAGATACAGAAAAAAAAGACTGTTATACCTCAAGACAGAGGTTATCAGAAATAAACTTAGACATGTTGTTGTTGTTTTTATGTTGTTGTTGCTGTTGTTGTTGAATGTGGGATTCCGTGGCGCAGTGGTTAAGCCGTCGGGCTCCTGATCAGGTGGTGTGGGTTCGACTCCGGACTCCGCCTTCTTGTTCACGCGTGCTTGATGCGGAGTCCCATTGCATCTCGTAGTCGCCCCCTAGTCGTCTTGTCCGTGACTTGCTACTGGGGTAGGGAGGCTCGAGACGAGAAAGTAAGTATAAAAAGCAGCGCAGTTAATTCTTATTAAAAAACCCGTTAGCAAAATAAAGTATGTCATCATCGTCTACGATGGACGGCGGCCTTGTTGTTGAATGCCAGCAGTAAATCTATTGTTTCGTGCGCCCTGACAAGGACTTAAGTGGTGGTTTGTTGTAGCTTTACTTACCTGAGAGTGCTGATGAAGATGGACCGAGGTCCTCGAGGCAAATGTGCTATGCTTGGCTTCATCTACGTGTCGCTCACTACTACGAGGATCACATCAATCTCTCACCTCGTTAGCCAAGTCGCATGAAAACAGCACTTTTAAACAGCGTTTCCAGGGAGGACTACGGGGAAGTGGAGATGAGAGTCTCGCCAGTATTTTACCTGACCCTGACTAACATATCTGATCAGTTCAGTATATTTTACCTGACCCTGACTAACATATCTGATCAAGTCAGTATATTTTGCCTGACCCTGACTAACATATCTGATCAGTTCAGTATATTTTACCTGACCCTGACTAACATATCTGATCAAGTCAGTATATTTTGCCTGACCCTGACTAACATATCTGATCAGATCAGTATATTTTGCCTGACCCTGACTAACATATCTGATCAGTTCAGTATTTTTTACCTGACCAGACGTTAGTCTTCCTTCCCACTCACACAAGTCCATCAGATCAGTCGTCGTTTCATGAATTGGTAGAGAACTAACAAAGCAAAATTGTAATACATTCAATGTTACTGAAATATAATGATTATTTAATCGCTTCACTCCATAGTGTCGATATATTGGCTCGCAAATATGCTTAAAATACGGTAGTGCTGATATGTCGGCTGGAAGTGTTCTCACAATATGCGTGAATGTTTCCCCATACCTAGTATTCTAAAATGTATAAATGTGTCTGTACTTTAATGTACAAATTTTACGTTTTTAGGTCTTAGTTAACTTGTACTTCTACAGGGGAGCATGCCCATGTGCATTTCTCAGCTCTGGTATGATCTGGGTGTAGCTGGGAGAAGGATTTGCTGCGTAGCGGACTAGGATCGAGCAGCTTATTACTCCTCTGCGTTGGGACAAGTGCCGCGGAGGGTGGTTGACCGATGTGCGAATCCATCTTAATAGATTCAAACATTAGAGCAAAGTAGACCCGCAGCCTGTTAGGCGCCATCTATGCTGCTCTAAACAAACCACCTATCCATGGACGGTGTTATGCCATTTTATACAGTTAGTCGCCTTTTACGACATGCTCTTTATGGGGCAGTGGTGCTGTTCTTATCTTTGCCATACACACAGACGCCGGCGGACCATTCGGGACAATTTTACGTTTCAGGAATAACTGTATTCAGAGGCATAAAGAATTCCGTAGGTGATGAGATCGACCATATACTTTGCTGGCTCAGCTGTTGAGTTCTTATGGATGGAACTTAAAATCTAAATAAATAGAGAGCATACGTTTTAACCCAAAGTTCGAAGATGCCACATCGATTTCGCCGATGGCCAGACTCTCTTCAGTCCTACTCATATCGGTATCAAGAGTCGGATACCTTTTGGTCGTGAAAAAATAGTGCTCTAGCCGTAGGGTAATCAGACATTCTATCAGTCTATTAAGGACGAACAATGTAGAGCCACCTCGCACTACTCTAACCGCAGAACCACTTACCCACACAACGGAGATCTGGAATTCAAAATAACTGAGAAAGCAGACAAATCACAGGCTAACTCCAACGGGTTACCAATGCCAATACTTTGCAATGCATGTGAATGAGGGGATATAGTACATTGGAACATTAAATAAACACTATTGAGAATAAGGGTCTTAGAAAACTGTTGACCATTGGCTGGGGGCAATTAAAAACTAATAAAATAAATAGAGAAGTCACCAATCAACATGGTTTCGTCACTCATTAGGGAAAAACAGATGGATATACATCGTGCTTGTTCACAGCAAGTCTTCCCCAGCAGACGTTTATGTGTTCCTTGCAGAACAATCGTCAGACAGGGTTCCATTATAGGCTTGAACAACATATTTGAATTGCAAACAGTGGGGTCACTCCCATTGGTTTCTGTCTTGGCACTTAATGAACATTAATATGTATGTGTGTATGTATGTTTGTGTGTGTTTGTGTGTCTGTCTGTCTCTATGTATGCTTGTATGAAGATATATGTGTGTGTTTATATATATATATATCATCATCAGTACCATAATATAGAAGGTCGCTGAGGCACCGTTATTACAGTTTGTAGTACCATCTACAGCCATTCAACAACGGTGAGTCTTGGTCCGCGACATACATTGCGGAGCCCATCTCTCTCCAGGTGGCAGTTCATTATAGTTGTGTCTAAATTTCATACAACAAATCTAACACCATCCTCAGCTAGGGCGAAGGGTGCCAATCTCGTGAAGTTCAGCCATGTGAACTAGACCGTGAAATATGACACATGTTTAAGCGTAGTGATATTTATATAGCCAATGTTCATTCCAGGATAATCGGACGAAAGATACCACACAAAACGAACAAATTAACCAGTCCAAATGGAAAACAACAACACGTTTCCGTGAACAGAAGTGTAAGTCGTCGACTAGTGTGAATTTCCAGCAATTTCATGGTCTGGCGGCATCTATAATGAACTAAATCAGCAGAGCAATGTAGACCCGCAGCCAGTTACGGCGCCATCTATGCTGGTCATGATAATATAGGATATCGCTTTATACTTTTATTTCCACTGTAGACACTTTATTTTGCTTTGAAAATGAAGATTGTACTGCACACTGTTAGTCCCCTACTGTGAATTAACCACAGTGTGGTAGTTGTCATTCTTAAGTTTAAGGAAACAAAAGAAGTGACATTCAAGTTTCACTAGCACTCATTATGGGCAAACTAGAAAGGGATAGGACTGATTTTTTTACGTCCATCAATGTCCTTTTGCTAGATGATGATACAGTGATGTATAAAGCAGCAATTGAGAAACTACAGAGCGTTGAAATCAAACGCAGTTTCAGCGGAGTGGGGCATGTGTGAGAACGAAGCAATAGTGTGTAAGACCACCAGGTCTAACGCGCTGTGCCATTTACTGAAAGACACTAAGCACATATGGGAATGCCCGAAATGCAGTGATTCTCAGGAACAGACCAGATCTGCTATGACGTGTCGAACTATTAGTGGACGTGCCTATGCCAAAAGAACACGTAATATGTGACGAAATATTTGTCGATTCCTACAGCGATTACGAAAATCTATTTTTAAGTTTTTTTTCTATTTATCATTAGAACTTCTGTATATTGAAGATCACTCATTTTTCACTGCTAAAGATACATCATGTAACCCATGATAGCGATATTATACATTCGACCCAACTGTAAATGGGTACTTAGCTTACAGCTTGGGAAGGAAAAAGCAACGAGTAAGGGAACTTTCACCCTCTACCCACCTCCCCCTCCACTCCACTCCACCCCCTACCTCATAAACAAGTGCTGGTTTATCTAATTTACAATCCACTACTGAAATTTGCGGCCAACCACTATATTTCTGTTGACATTACCCATCTTATAGGCAATTCTGAATCCCGCTGCTGAGTAGAATGAACAGTCTCCCACACGGGTCTTCAAACTATTTTGTCATGTGAACCTTTTTCACAAAATGTCATGTCATTCCCATCATTAAGAAACTGTCTGACTCAAAATGGGCTTGCCACATCAATCAATCAATCAACCAATTAATCAACCTCTGTTCAGCGCCTTGTGGAGCATAGGTTTTCAAAATATGCATCTCAAATTATCAAACATTGACCTGAATAAGATTGTGTTGTTTAGAGTTACTTCAATGCGAATTAGTCGGTCCAATGCCCAACCATCATTAACCATCTGGTCTGATATGTCTAGCAGGTTACGGTGCTGCTATTCCTTGCTGCCTTTTATGAGCCCTCCTATCGGTATCAGGAGTTGTATCCTGTACCTTTTGCAGTGAAATGTGAGTGCTCTAGCTGAAGGACAGTCAGACACTCGGACGTTATTATAAGGACGTACACTGCTGAGTCCTCTCGTATTGCTTTAGCCGCAGGTGTCTTTACCCAAATAACAAACATCTGGAAATCAAAATCTCTGAACGAGGACACAAAGGTCAGGTTGTTTAACTCAAATGTATTACCAATGTTCGCATATGGATGCGAATGCTGGAAAAAAAGATATTGAAAACTAAACTTCTTCTTCGTTCATTCTCAGATCAAGGTTCCCGTTTCTCTTACAAAGGACACCGTTGTTTGTAAGGCTGTTTCATCTCCATACAGCTTTTGTCTCATATCTGTGTCACTAGGCCAGTAATGTTCTCTTTTCCTGCGTGAGCGTGCAGCTTTGCAGGATGTGTTCCACGGTCATGATATGCTCCCCACATGGGCACCTGCCATCTGTCCCAAACCTCATTTTGTTGTAAAGATTACTCTTGAGTCTGTTATGCCCAGTTCTCAGTCTGAAGATGATGACTTGCTCTCTCTAGTTAAGTTAAAGTAGATGTCTTCTTTTCGGAAGTTGGGGGGTTGATCAGCCCATTTTACCCTGAAGTTGGCTTTAATTATGGTATTAGTCTCATTAATGTGATTCTCAGGTCTGTTTGTGGGGATGCTATTTCACTCTTTGCTAATTTGTCTGCAGTTTCATTGCCTTCAATATTGCAGTGGGATGGGATCCACTGTATGACCAACCTTAGATGTTCTGCTGAGAGCCGTGTCAGGGAGAACATACATTGCTCGAGATTTTCATCTTTGGGTTGAAAACTAAACGAAATGCATTTGAAAATAAGGATCTTAGAAAACTGTTGAACATTGGCTGGGAAGAGAATTCATAACCAACAAAACAATTAAAGAAGTCACAGAGATCGATATGCTGAGCACCACATGAGCTGCAGTGGTCAGTGCCCCAAGCTGACTGCTAGCTTCAGGACCAGCGAACCTAGGCTGCAAAAACCTTTCTATACCACCACTTGGTGATACTGGATAACAAGCTGCAACAGAGCAGATTGGCTAAGGAGAAGGTATCTAAATGGAAGGTTAAGCCGGCATTTTTTAATACCGGCTGAAGTGATGTGTCGGACCGAAATGTGCAAATAAAGCAGTAACGCTGTAAACAACAACACAACGCATTCAGTTCTCTGGACTACATCCTTCTACATGCAAAGCCATTTTCAGGGCTTGGTAGCAGGAGACTGAGAACGAAGAAGAAGTAGAAGTTGAAGAAGAAGAAGAAGAAGAAGAAGAAGAAGAAGAAGAAGAAGAAGAAGAAGAAAAAGCAGAAGAAGAAGAAGAGAAGTCACCAATCACAAATATGTTTCGTCACTCCTTAGGAAAAAAACGGTGGACATACATCGTACATTGGGCATGTTCATAGGAACAGACTCGCCCAGCAAGCGTTTACGTGGTCACCATCTGGCAGCAGGGAAACATACTTCTACTTCTTCTTCGTTCGTTCTCAATCTCCCGCTACCAAACCCTGAAAGGGCTTAAGTAGCAGAATGTAGTCCAGAGAACGGCATGCATTGTGTCGTAGTTTACAGCTTGACTGCGATATTTGCACCTTTTGGTCCAACACATCCGACTTCAGCAAGAATTTTTTGAGTACCGGGTTAGCATTCCCTCTTCGATCCCTTCTCCTTAGCCAGTCTGCCCTGCTGCAGCCTGTTATCCAGGATCACCGCGTGGAGGTATAGAAGGGTCTTGGCAGCTCCGGTTCGCAGGCCCTGACGCTAGCAGTCAGCTATGGGGCACTGACCACTGCAGCTCATGCATCTTGATCCCAAGGAAACATTATTAACGAAAGAAACTCTCCGCAGAACAATCATCAGAGACTGTTTCACAATGCACTTGAACAACATACATGAACCAAAAAGAGTGGCTTCACAGAGGGGCGCCCACAAACTGGATTCGAAGGACATTCTGAAGTACATCAATGACCGTCTTTTAGACGAGAAAACAGCAATCAGTGATTGTCAGACTACAGCACCTTGACATCAAACAAGATTCAAGCTAAATGGGGCACATGTGAAGACGAAACAGAAGTGTGTACAACCAGCGAACTACATGAACCATAATCACCTACACGCTTTGTCATTTACTAACACAAACTAAGCACATTTGGGTATTTCCGAAGTCGATTTTTAGGAACAGACCCGATCTTCTATGACGTGGCCAATGATCAGTGTACGTCACTTCATCAAGGAACACGTAATAATATTTCGCAACTTTTCTCTATTCCCGTAGCGATTACGAAAATCTATTTTTACGTTTTTTTTATAATTATCATAAGAACCTACGTATATCGTTATTATAGAGCATTCACTCTTCACGGCAAAGGGTACGGGTACAACTCCTGTCACCTATACTCTTCAGTTGGGGAGGAAGACTAACGTCTGGTCAGGCAAAATATACTGATCAGACACGTCAGGCAAAATATACTGATCAGACATGTTAGTCAGGGTCAGGCAAAATATACTGATCAGACATGTTAGTCAGGGTCAGGCAAAATATACTGATCAGACATGTTAGTCAGGGACAGGCAAAATATACTGGCCAAGACCCTCACCACATCTTCCTAATAGCCCTCCCTGGAAACGGACTGTTTTCATTGCAGCCAGGCTAACGGGGCGAGGGATCGATGTGATCCCCGCAGTAGTTAGCGACACGCAGATGAATCCAAGCATAACACAACCACCTGGAGGACCCCGATTCACCTTCATCAGCACGTTCGGGATGTGAGGAAAGCTACTGCAATCCGCCACTTAACGTCCTTTTCAGGGTGCAAAACAGACAAAACCTACTCATTGTGGTCATTCTAAACAATAACAGATACGCTCCAGTCGACATTCCTGTATATGGGTACCTGGCTGATAGTTAAGAATGGAAAATGCAGCGAGTAAGGGAAATGGTCACCGCACCTTATTAGCAAGTGTTAGATTGGCTAATTAAACAAACTCGCCACTCCAATTGATGGGGAGAAACTCTAGAACTATTAGTGGGTTGACATTAACGATCTTACAACGAATCAATTCCTTACTACAATACCGCTAGCAAAGAGGACTTCAATCTTTTTTGCCGCATGCACCGTTTTCACCAAATATCAGAATGGCTTTCCTTTCATTAAAAGAATGTGTGACTGAAATCGTGCGATTGAAAGCAATCATTAAAACCTTCTTTAGCTCCAAGTGAAGCATTTGTCTTAAAAAATGCATTCCAAATCTTCAAACGCTGACCTGTCTCTGTCAGTAGAAGTTGTAGTGGCAGTTTCTTCAGGATGAGTTAGCCAGTCCCATACACATCCCTCATTATTCTTTTATACTTTGTAAGTTGGGAAGAGATGAGTTGTAGGCTGGTTGGTTTATCATGTCTGTTAAAGAACCGAAGCAAGTTACTACCGATATATTCATTTCCCATTTTATCTCTCTTGCTGGCACTTGTTTATCAATTTCATTTTGGCTAGAAAATACAAATACGTTGGTCACATCAAGAGACACAACGGTCTCGAGAGAACAGTGATGGCAGGTATGGCACCAGGCAAAAGAGGAAGGGGTAGACAAAGAAAACGATGACACCAAGATATCCAGAAATACTTGAGTAGGACTGTGGCGGAGGCTGGAGTTTTGGCAAGAGAACGAGTTTCTTTCAGACAGGCTGTGATGGGAGCGACGTTCTACAAAGGACATGCTACATGACGATGATGTCACTGATGACGTTTCGAAGAGATTTCATTGCATAAGTTTAAGTGTTTCTCTACTACGTCTTGGGTAAGGATCAGATTTAACACTGGTTGAACAGAGAAAGAATAAATATTCTTTTTCTTCTCCAGCGTTCGTCATATAAAGGACGTGTGTAACGTTGTGTCGCAGTTTACAGCGAGGCTTTGATATATGCGCATTTTGGCCCAACACATCCGATTTCAGCACGGCATTTTTGGGGCCAGGTATGCCTTCCCTCTTTGATCCACGATCTTTTCTAAGGGAGCCAAGTGCAGCATGAGAGGGAGGTGGAATATGGTATTAGTGAGATGTGGATCGCTGGCCCTGATACAAACAGACAACTATGATTCACTGTCTCCTGACAGTTCATTTACTGCTGCACTTTCGGTGCCAAGTATTAATTTGATGTTCATCATTTGGTGTTTAGTAGACAAGTTGGTGTTTATAATTTTGTATTAAGTAGAAAAATTGATGTTCTGGTGTTTAAGTATTGTTTAGTAGACGAGTAGAACTCAGGTGTTTAAGTAGTATGTATTATAAAAGTTGATGTTCGGGTGTTTAAGGATTGTTTAGTAGACAAGTTGATTTTCAGGTGTTTAAGTATTTTTTAGTAGAAAAGTTGGTGTTCATCATTTGATGTTTAGTAGACAAGTTGATGTTCATCATTTGGTGTTTAGTAGACAAGTTGATGTTCATCATTTGGTATTTAGTAGACAAGTTGATGTTCATCATTTGGTGTTTAGTAGACAAGTTGATGTTCATCATTTGGTGTTTAGTAGACAAGTTGATGTTCATCATTTGGTGTTTAGTAGACAATTTGATGTTCATCATTTGGTGTTTAGTAGACAAGTTGATGTTCATCATTTGGTGTTTAGTAGACACGTTCATGTTCATCATTTGGTGTTTGGTAGACAAGTTGATTTTCATGTGTCTAAGCGGTGTTTAGTAGGCAAGTTGATGTTCAAGTGTCTAAGAATGTGTTTAGCAGGCAAGTTAATGTTCAGGTGTCTAAGCAGTGTTTAGTAGACACGTTGGTGTTCAGGTGTCTAAGAATGTATTTTGTTGGCAAGTTGATGTTCATGTGTCTAAGCAGTGTTTAGTAAACAAGTTATGTTCATGTGTCTAAGAATGTGTTTAGTAAATACGTTGGTGTTCAGGTGTCTAAGAATATATTTAGTCGGCAAGTTGATTTTCAAGTATCTAATAATATGTTTAGTTGATGTTCAGGTGTCTAAGCAGTGTTTAGTAGACAAGTTGGTGCCCAGGTGTTTAAGAATGTGTTTAGTAGTCAAGTTGATGTTCAGGTGACTAAGCAGTGTTTAGTAGACAAGTTGGTTTTCAGGTGTTTAAGTAGTGTTTAGTAGACACGCATATGTTCAGATGTCTAAGCAAAGTTTAATAGACACGCATATTTTCAGATGTCTAAGCAGTGTTTAGTAGACACGCATATGCTCAGGTATTTAAGTAGCGTTTACTAGATAAGTTGATGTTCAGGTGACTAAGCAGTGTTTAGTAGACAAGTTGGTTTTCAGGTGTTTAAGTAGTGTTTAGTAGACACGCATATGTTCAGATGTCTAAGCAAAGTTTAATAGACACGCATATTTTCAGATGTCTAAGCAGTGTTTAGTAGACACGCATATGCTCAGGTATTTAAGTAGCGTTTACTAGATAAGTTGATGTTCAGGTGACTAAGCAGTGTTTAGTAGACAAGTTGGTGTTCATGTGTTTAAGTAGTGTTTAGTAGACACGCATATGTTCAGATGTCTAAGCAAAGTTTAATAGACACGCATATTTTCAGGTGTTTAAGCAGTGTTTAGTAGAGAAATTGGTGTTCAGGTGTTTAAGCAGTGGCTACAATTAATAAATAACAATAGGCACGAGTACCTATAAAAACAACAATTACAAACAATGGGTATTAACAAGAAACTTTTGTCTGTAAATATAGCTTTTATTGAAACAGTGATATAAAACTTCCAACAGTCAAAAACAAAACTGAACTTGTAACACTCGCACAAAAATACTAAACTCTTTTACATTTAAAAGCACTAATAGAAATATACATAAACACATATATATTCATTTTTATTAAGTGCTGCCGTCTTTAATTAAATTTTTTTAAATTGTTACTATGCAAATTTGTTTTCTTTGTTCAGTACAAACTACAGTGTGTCTCTATCGTTAACGGAAACGTGTTTCCCCTTACAACTTTTAAACCAATTCATGTAATTCAATATAATTTGACATGGACATACTGTAAACAAGTTGAGCGACGAGGCACTAGGTACTGGCTATTTTCAGCAGGATGGAGCCCCATGCTCCACCTGAAATGTTAGCATGGCTGAAATTGCTTCTGTCTTTGAAGATCGTGTCATTTCTAAAAGGTTTTGACCACCAATGTGGCTTGATCTTACCCCACCTGATTTCTTCCTATGGAGCATCCTGAAAGGGAAAGTGTTTCTCAACAAGCCAAGAAACATCATGGAACTGCAAGAAGACATTTGACGGGAAACTTAGTTTGTAACTCCTGGTGCCTTAGTGAATTCTTTCCGTAACATGGAGTGACGTGTGTAGGCATAGCTTGATGCAAATTGTGATCACGCCCTACATTTAATTTAAGCGTATTATGTTTCTCATACACCAAGGAATGCTCATGTCAAATGTTTTTCAATTGCGTTCATTGGTTTAATAGTTAAAAGGAAAAACCTTAGCCCGGTAGTGAATGGGACACTCTGTATATCAGAAATGGAGAAAAATGTTACAAGCATTTCACAATGGTTAATATCAATTGATAAAAGAAAAGGAAATAATTTACTAAACACAGAAGATAGTAATAAGCAATGGAGTCGGTGATTGGGGTGGTACGATTGAGGTTAATAATAAACTAACTGAATTAATCCCCTGACCTTTGCACCTGGTCAGACACCATGTTCCCAATGTTCAGACACATGGCTTTCTAGAAGCTTTTCGTAGATCATTAGGGGGTCTTGTGTTGCTCCACATGTCTCATCATCCCTGTATCCCCCATCTTTTTGCTATTCATGCATCGTGATACACCAGTTACGAGTCAGAGACTGTCCATGTTGTTTGAGGCAAGGGGTGTCCGTGTGCAGTGTTGTCTCACAGCTCGGTCCAAGGAACTTGCGTCATCTCAATCCGTTTCTTTATGTGACGTTTTCCGGGGCTAGTCTGTAGGGGCAGTGTTGACTGTCAAAAACTTTTTTAGACTAAAGGTCAAAACAATACAAAATAAGACTCTGCGGTTGGTTTGAAGTGCTAGAATTCATTGTACGAGGTCATCATTTGTTATTGGTGGTGTGACCAGCTCCATTCCTGGCTGTCTTACCTTGCATAAGAATAAACCAGGTACCTATTATAGCTGGGTCGTCTGAAGATAGCGGTAACCTAAGTTGAACCTAGAAGATTTACTGTGAAAACCTAGTGTTCTATCACTACGCTAATCAGATGCTACTGACGATTCGATATGTCTGCAGAAAGAAACCTGGTAATGTAGCCATGCGTTCGCTGGATTGGAATCCACAGAGGATGAAGCAGATGAGAAATTCAAGGAAATTCTAGTAAAGAACACCAATTAGAGAACGATGACAGAGAAGACCATGGTAGTCTAGAGGACGGAACTCAAGAGGGCAGCCCAAAAATGGAATAAGTGGCGAGCATCCGTTGTAACATTTACTGGAGCTCAATAGTAATAATAATAATATTCGTGTAGACGTCAAATGACCGTTGCGTCGATAGACCACTACAATGTTCAAGTGCTGAGGCTGTGTTCGGGCAGAGCGTATCGACCGAAATCCGTACAGACTTCCCAGGTGAAGCCGAGTACTTTGCTAGTTTGGGATGAAGGCAACGAAGAGTGTGTAAGACCAATGTTTGTGTCAGTCTGTCCGCGTCTGTCCGCACGTCTGTCCGTGTCTGTCTGCGTCTGTCCGTGTTAAACTTCCTTTTTTTTCGAGTCCCTACACCGAGGCTTCTAGATTGTGTCCACCTTTTGGTAAGCGTGACTTTTGCTGTGCTGAGAATAAGAGATTGGGAGAAGTATCGTGTAACCTCTGGTGGAGGGGGGGGGGGGGCGGGCAGGAAGAAAGGAAGCAGGAAAGTCCTTGAGTAGTGGTCACCTGGACTGAATTCAGGTGTGTAGTTAAGCGGCTTGGGGCAGGCATGAAATGCAGCGAAATGCAGCATAACAAACAAGATAACCGATCGAAACCACATCAATTCTACAGAATAATTTCCTTGATACCACCTGGTGAAGGAGTTGTGAATTATAATCCAAACAGGAACCACCAAACATTAGGAAACGACACAAACACCTGAGCGAAACGACAGCGCATACATTAAAGTACGGCCATCTTATTTTAACTTGAAACGGCAGCAGAGAATAGTACCCGACATATTGTAAGAGGCGACTTAGGTGAGCTGGACATACGAAGAGCTACTCTATTCTACAGAAAGTTTTACAGACAACAACTTTAATTAATATCGGAAGGTAAATGTTTAACGGAATTAACATGTATTAACCCTTTACACACAAACCTGCCAGTGTATGTTGTTTGGAAACTGAAAACACTACTACTATGTTCAATGTAATTGTTATTTTCGTGTTCTGTTCTGGGAAAGCTTTTACATCTCATAAGTAAACAAATAGTATATGAATAAGGCAAATAAGTATCTCCCTGCTCTTATTAATATGTATTTCCTGTTTTAAGGCTTAGGGTGTAAAGGGTTAAACAAAGATATATTCCACAGAAAGCTGGGAAAATGTTGATTGATATGCGGTTGTTCAAAGTTCTAATAGAAGCCAAATGCATTAAGTCAAATAAGTCAATAGCGACAAAATATGACAGGAAATAACTAAACACAAAAATTATGGAATATAGTATTACATACATACATACACAGATACACATACATATATATATATGCATGACAGATACACATACATATATGTATATGCATGTACTATATATATATATATATATATATATATATATATATATATATATATATATATATATATATATATACACCCATACATACCAATACATAAATATATGTATACTGTGATAAAATGTACATAGATATTGACTTACACAAAACTTATAAAAGTACAAATGTTTGCAAATTGGAAGTAAGAAAGCGGGAATGGTGTTTCTATCAATGAAGGTCCTTCTATGGGCTTCAACAAACGAGAATGGCAAATACATAGCCACTAACTAGGCTAAATGGACGCTGCAAAATAATAAGGAAATTTGAGATGTATTAATATTTCAGCCGAATTTACTTAAAAATAAGGCGAGGCTACGGTGGAGCTGTGGATTAAAATAGAGTGTTAAAAATGTCTACGTTTGGTTGTTTACCTCGCTATGACACAGAAACGAAGCCTACGTTACGGCGTAAATATCTTCATCAGGGACAACACACATTAACAGAATAAGCTAACAAATCATATAGGAAGTCATGAATAAACATGAAGCAAAAATTTATTAACACATAAATTTATATGAAAAGGTATGTGTTCATATCTATATTGTGTGTATTGTATGCATCCCTTCTTCTATAATATGTTAGTTCATTGTATTCTTTTTTGCTGTTATTTAGGTGTTATCTTTTACTTAATTTTTGTTACCGTCATAATGCGGTAAATAACTAAACCTAGCTAATGTTTTCTTTTCAAATGAATTTACTACTTTCAAGTGTGGATCCCGAGGAGTTAACTATAGGTTCATCGTAATATATCTTAAAAGATTGTTAAAGAGGGATGTCGTTGAGACTAGCAACATCGTCATGTGAAGAAAATAGCTACAGAAATCACTATTGCAAGAACGGACAGTTATCTTTAAGAGACAAGTTATGGTATACAGTAGTAGCAGTATGTTCGATACTGAGCAAAGATAGCAGAAGAAGAATTTATTTCTTGTATTTTCGTGTATAGTATTCTGTTGTAATATAGGTACCCGACGCACTTGTGGCTGTGAAGCGATTATATAGTTATCATACCCAAATGGTATCTATCGAACGTAAAAACTAAAACATAGAATGCACACTGCTTGGCGACTTCAGGGCGTGTGTTCTTTATTCATTAGCCATATAATACTTCTGGGGAACTCCTATAATGGGAATGTTTGGGGCAATGATATCTTTTTTTAAATTTTAGGCACCTATACTTTATGGCATATTTGTCCAACTATTCCATAATTAATGTATACAAGGTGACCCAATACAAATTTAGTTTGGTTTAGTCTAGATGAAGAATCAACGTCATTGCACGTGATGGACCCATGTGATATGCTCTCCCCAACGTCATTGCACGTGATGGACCCATGTGGAATGCTCTCCTCCACAGTTTTGGAGAATCTGAGCACAATTGACGAACTCTGTAGCACCCGTTATAAGTTGCGTAGATTTTTATCATAATTTTTAATTTTGCACTGGCAGCGACCGTTACGTCTACTCTTTCCGATTTCAAACTGTCGAGGGATTTTTAACGTGCGCGACACTGCACGCGGGCGTCTGATCTCTACTACAAAAAGATCCGGGGGAATACTAGAAAGCCCACGTGAAAAAACTCAAATCACCGTGATTTGAACTCGCGACCTCCAACAACCGAGGCCGACGTCTTACCTTAGAACACTCAGTCCCAAACAAACCAGATAAAAGCATAAGCCATACCTTACCATTGGATAACCTCACCGTTAGCCTTGAACTTGTTCCCATTAATTTTTTCAGATAAAGACAGAGAAACTTCTAAAGAAACTAACATGAGCAAGTGTAAAGCACAACAATAGTCTGCGAATGGCTAAAAGCCCATTTTGGAATCAGATTTCATGCATTGAGAGAAAAAACCCTAAAGCATATTGGAGACGCCTATCCTCAACCCATGTGGACGCACGTCTACAAAGATGGATCATCAGAGTAAGCATTGAGGAAAGGAGGGGCGGGACTCGTCATATTTCTACAGGATGGAACCGTTATAGAAAAAGCAAGTGCTGCCGGGGAGCCCTCGACAAATCTAAGAACAGAGCAAATGGCAATAATTGAAGCAGTCAAACTATTGGATGAAAATGGGTTAAAGGATAACATAATAGTGTTTTTGTGTGACTGCAGGAAAATTTTGCAGGCCACACAAAGAGAACCACGAAATAGTATGGAAAGGGAACTGTTATGCCAGCTAAACAAACTCTCAGACCACAATAAAATCGCCCTCCAGTGGACTCCAGCTCACTGCGGCATACCTGGGAATGAATGGGCGGACAGGCTAGCCAAGGAGGGAAGACAAAGAGAACAATTTACCCACCCAGTGTCACTGCCAGAAGTCAAGGCAAACATTAAAAAAATATAAATAACAGTGGATAGAGAACAAACAGTAAATACCCACAGAACCAAATCAATAGACTGAATAGGAAACAGTATACCACAATTTTTCGCCTCAGAATAGGTCATCGCAGACTAAATGCACACATGCATAAAATGAAAGCAGCACAGACTGCACAATGCACATGTCAGAGAGGACCCCAGACTTTAGAATATATCCTGCAAACATGTCCACTGCACCAAGACTCCCGTTAGAAGACCTGGCTCGAGAAGAGAAACATACAAGACAAACTGTGGGGAACCATTGAGGACCTGCGACTGACGTGTCACTTCATGGAGGCAGGTAGCATAAAACGAGCATACGAAACCGAACGCAAAGAAGAAGAAGAAGAATCCGATTTTTCGGTTCTCGAACTGCTTTTGAGACGGAAGTTACACCGGCGTCTCCTAGCTGGCTGGTTGAATCAGGGTCAGTGACCGGTAACTGATCAAGACCCTATTCCGTCTCTAGGTTGCGGCCTTAGAAATAGACTGCAACGATGCAGCCTCGCTAAGAGATTAGGAATCGAGATGGTAAGGCAAACCTGGTTCAAACGTGCCGTGCTGAAATTGTACTCGTTTGTGTCGGGTCAAGAAGCCCATATATCGCAGACTAGCTTTAACTTGGAGTGTCCTTTTCAGGAGGAAGAAGGAGAAGAAAGAAAAGAAGAACTGGTTTGAAGCGGGTTCCCAGTTATCCTGTCTTAAACACCCTTATATCTGTATCTGTGGGGTAATCTCAAAAATGTGCTTTTATTTGAACAAACCTAGGACCATTAAAGAACTGAAGAAAAGCATCAGCGAAATTAAGAGATTTCTGTGTCAATGCCATGAACAATTTACGCAGAGCCTGATGAAATGTCAAGATATAAGGGGACGTAGCCTTAAACATGTCCTGTAACTTTGAAGTAACCAATTGCTGGTTGACGTTTATTTTCACATCTGATAATCCATATTTAGTCAACATTATTCCAAAGACTTACAGTAACTTAATTTAACTTCTTTATACTAGTTTAGAAGAATCTGCAGAGTCTGTATGTAACCAGTTTCTTCTATTCAACTTGATCTAAAATACTATGCGCATCCAATTAATTCTTGAATGCATTAACTGAACCTGCTCCTACTACTTTCTGTATCAATGCATTCCAAGCATTCACCTTTATCTGACTATAAATAAATACTCACTTCTTTAATTTTGATATCATTTATCTGGTCACCCTCTATGTGTGTGTGTATATACAGGTCATTTGGTCTTTAATAATGGCCTTAATTAGTCAATGCATCGGTCCTTATCAATTCTTTTGTAAAATTGCCTTTTAATGTTGTATGCTGCTCAATCAGTCTACAACTTTGCCCACGTTCTTACTGTGATAAATATTTAAGTAAATGGTTAATAAGCTGCCTTTCATATGTCCAAGCAATGTTTTATGTCGACTGCATTTATTGTTAATAACATATAAACTATTACATTCATTATTTCATTTGTGTATTTTACATTCCTGTTGCCTGCTATTTGTTTCTTCTTTTAAGCATGGACGAATTAAGACAAAAAATACTAGTATTACGCAAAGTAAATGTTAGCAAAAGTTAAGTAGGTCAACTGCTACAACTTAGAACATAAATATGAGAAAATAAAAATGGAAAGTGCAAAGTCAAAGGTTTCCACCAAAAACTGCATTCACAACATAAACATGTCATTTATGATCCCTTCTAGCCCTTTATGTCGTTACATATTTTAAATCTACTTTCTTGTGTCATCTTTGTGGTCGTTTATATTTCAATCCGTGCCTCTGCAGCGTTTCTTTAACACCATCATAACATCTTTTTCTTTGTCTTCTTCCTGTTTTGAAACCCTGATGTATACCACGAAATGCTCGTGCGGCATGAAGCTTTGGAGACAAGTTTGTCATGCAACCAAACCAGTTACTTCTCTCTCTGCCAGTACCTGCTATTGTTTCCACATTCTGCCCGAGCATTTTATTTCTCACTCTGTATCTTCTTGTACAATTATTGATTTAAAACGCCAGTATTTTTAATAATTGCACTAGACGTAAATAAGAAACATACAAATTATTGAACATGGACGCACATTTAATCAATTCAAGCACGTTCACAAAGATAAGAGTAATAAGAGCTGAACAATAGATACGATACAACAACGTAAGTGAACGGGGCGGAAGACTAACGTCTGGCCAGGCACAACATACTGTTCAGATATGTTAGTCAGGGTCAGGCTAAATATACTGGCCAATGCCCTCACTTGGACTTCTTCGTAGCCCTCCCATGGCAGCCTGGCTAACGCGGTTAGGAATTGACGTAATCCCAGCAGTAGTGAGATACACGTACATTAATCCAAGCATTCGCAACCGTCTGGAGGACCCGGTCCACCTTCATCAGCACGCTCGTGATGTGAGAAAAGCTACTTCAACCCACCATTTAACGTCCTTTCCAGGGTTCAGAAAGAGTAAACCTACTCATTGTGCGCATTCAAAACAAACAGCAACAACATAAGTGAACGACAAGACCCCGCGACTAAACAAAAAACTATACAATAATATGGTAAAAATACAAAATAGGCCACAATTCACTAATATAACAAACAGTTTCTATAAAACCCCTGTAGAATGGAGCGGTGCACGATGAAAAGCAGGCAAATCCGAATACATAAAAATTACAGCGTAAATGCCCTATTTGTGTGCACCTTTAGCGAGATTCGTTCCACACGATCTCGTGTTCGGGTTCCCAATGGAATTCTATTTCCCCTGACATGCTGAACGTGACCGTGTCACCAGAAACTGTTAGAGCACCCAGTTCTGCTTGTATATCTTGTCTACCTGATCTCAGTAGCTTCAATTCTTTAACGATTTCAGAAATCGTATGTTGTAATCCCCCTTGAACTGTCACTCTACCTTTCATTTCCACAGTACACGTGAATATTCCTGAACGTGGGAAAGAGGGAGAGACATTAGAAAAATACACACATATTTATTTAAACATGCAGTCACCTAAACACAACAAGTAGTTGTACATTAGAACTTACCAGGAGTCCCTCATCAACAACAAGGCTCTCTCTAGACCCAACAACATGTAATCACGATGGCAAAGCTGCAGTCGTACTTCACGTCTCATAACATGTTTTTGGGACAACCCTAAACTTACAGCCAAGATCAGGGTCTACAATGTGTCGTCAGTGCGCTCCTATTCGGTAGAAAGACGTTGGCAACCTATGCCACATTTATCTCAAGGTCATTATACTGGTTTAGAGGAACCCGCAGAGTATGTAAACAGTCAGTTAATTCTTGCACTTCTCTTGTCTGTTATGAATCCTCAAAAGGTCGTAAGGGCATCACTTAGCGTGTGAGTGATGTGTCCTGGGCAACTTGCTAACAGGGCAGGGCCGAATCTATATCAATGTATTGATCAATCATTGATCGGTTTGTACATTTATAAAGCACACCAAAACATGCACTATTATCAAACATGGGCGAGGGGCTCCAGTCTTGTAAAGATCAGCCGGGTGCAGTCGAAATCTGACACAGGGTAACCGAAATACCATTTCAAATAGCCGTAATCATGTCAGGATAATTGGAGGTAAAGCACCACACAATGGACGAACTAACTAATTCAAATAGAAAATCACAATACGTTTCCGTGGACACAAGTGTCAGTCATCGATTAGTGTAAATTCTAGCCAAATCTGTGGCCTTTCGGGCTCTATAATGGACTAAAACACGAGCACAATTATATCCGAAGCCTGTTAGGCATATATTTGCTGCTCTTCAATGTGACACGCGCAACGGCTCAACACCTTTCACCTGCCGCGCCTCAGGTACTCAAGTATGTATATTCTCCTTAGGCAGTGAAGAAAGAAAGAACAAGAAAAGCCATGGCAATGGAAAGACTGAATAGCCTGAAGAAATATGGCAGAACACCAACAAAACGACAAATGTAAATGTCTTGAGAGCCTGTGTTTTTCCTGTTGTAGCTTATGGCCGCGAATCATGGACGATTACCAAAACTTCTAGACAAAGAATAGATTTCTTCGAGTCAAAATGTTACATAAAGATTCTCAGAATACCCTGGACGGCAAAAAAGACAAATGTAGACATTCGGCAAGAGTTTAGCATAGAGGAGAACTGGTTTATCTCTTCCATTATGGCCAGAAAATGTAACACATCAAGAGACATAACGGTTTTGAGAAAACAGGGATGGAAGGTATGGTGCAAAGCCAAAGAGGCAGGGGTAGACCAAGAAGACGATGGTACCAAGATATCCAGGAATGTCTGGGTATGACTGTGACTGAGGCTGGAGTTTTGGCACGGGTTAGAGTTTCTTTCAGACAGACGTTGATGGGAGCGACGCTCTATAAAGGACATGCTAGATGATGATATGATGATGGCTGTGAAGACTAATGGCTTGGTCATGTTCGTCGCAAGAAAGACGGTCTCATCCCCAAAGATATTATCTATGGACGGCTGTCGTGTTGCAACAGAACAGTTGGCCGACCTCAGCTGAGGTTCAAATACGCGTGGTAGCCGGATATGAAGACACTGGAAATGGATCTGTATTCTTGAGACCAAAAAGCTGCAGACCGAAATAAATGGAGATGCTACATTAGGAACCACCTCAGACTGTGAAAAAAATATTATCTTACAACACAGAGAAGTGAAAAGGCAATCCCGAAAGTTAAAGGTTAAAGCCAAAGCTCAGTAGAGAGTTGCTAATCCAAAGTAGCATCATCCTATAGTCAGTCATGACTGGAGAAAGAGGCTACTATAGTCAGTCATGACTGGAGAAAGAGGCTACTTTAGTCATTCATGACTGGAGAAAAGACTGTTATACTCAGTCAGGACTGGAAAAAGCGGCTACAGTATTAGAATAGTTACATACACTATCGGACATTTCTATATATGTTCTACTTCTAGCCACTTGTTGTAGTTGGACGTCGCGGGGCGATGCAGTTTTCTTTCGTGTGCCAAATAAGTTGCCACTGTTGTTGTCGTCCCGTATATCTTCAGTATCTCACTTGAACCGCCTATCGACTTTTGTCTTGGTCTCCCTTTTGCTCTGCAGCTTCTTATCTGGAGTTGTGGATTCGTACAGAGTGTAGATTTGGTCGAATTCTTGTCAGGTGTCCGAGCCACTTTATGCTCTGTTTTCCATGTAATCCATTCCCGGTGTTGTACCAACCTTATTTCTGATTGCTCTGTTTCGTGCGTTGTCCAGTCTTGTCACTTCGACTGCTTTTCTTAAACACCTAGCTTTGCATACCATGATTTTTCTCAATGAAGTAGGCGCACAAACCAAATATGGAAAATGATGCAAAAACAAAGATTGAGTTGGCTACATCATCAGCCAGTTTTGTCTCGATGACGTAACTTGCGGTATATGTGGATAATAGTGAGCAAGAAACTGCTCTGATCATGAACCGCACGCTCTGGTCCCCTGCTACCTAGGTCCAGTGGCAAGACGTTAGTAAAGACTACTGGAGGTTAGTCAAGATACAGGCACTCTGATCTCACCACTCTTGTGCCAGGGGCAACTTGAAAAACATGCGGGATTCGATCGCTCACAGTTCCTGCTCGTCACTTTAAGAGGTTTGCAATGAATACTTACTTAACCTGTCCTGCAACCTCAAATAATCTTCGCCTAAAAAACAGCTACCGTCATTGCTCTTTCATTTGCCACCACCATGTTCTCCATTGCAAAGGATTCCTGCACAGTGGGACATATAATCAAGTGCTCCGGGTCCTAGACGGCCCCACATTCGTAATATTTATCATCTGCGAATCCCCACTTTGTCAGGTTAGACCCACACCTGGACATACCTGTTCTTAACCTGTTTAAATATCTGCACATAGTATATGGAGAAGCATATCGTGGTGCAGGTTCTTATTTGATCTCCATCCAACCTTCACCGTCCATTTAGCGTCACCTTTCTATGCGGTTTCTGTGGTGGTTCTGTTCTTGGGGATGTACAGTCCGCAGAAAATGTGTCCTTCATTTCAGTCGAATTCTTTTTTATGTATGTCCAAAAAGAGGTCTCTAGTCACAAGACTGCTTTTGTTTCTCAACTTCAGATGCGACATGTTTTTTTAATATCTATAGTTTCGATACCAGCTATTGCATAGACTTTCTTCATTGGTGTCGGCTTAAGTCATCCTGCTGCAATTCAGCATATCTCATTTCCGCCAAATCGACCTATTTCGTGTGTGTCGATGCATTCCATAATGGTGCTGCATTCTCTGACGCTAAAAGACAAAGTGCAAAGGCTGTCATGCGGAGCACTGTAGAGGGTGATCTCCATTCAGTGTTTATTAGCTTGCGAATTATGTTATTTCTTGAACTGACTTTTTGTTTTACCGCATTGCAATATGCCCTGTACGATAATGTGCGGTCTATTACAATGCCCAAATACCTGGGTGTATCGCTATGTTCAAGTACATTACGGGGTTATTTAATATTGTGTTATCGTATTGCTTCTTTGTTCTTCACGTGGAAAGTACATACCTGTTTGTTACTGTGATTGACTTTGTAATGAATATGGCATGAAGATCAACACAGGCAAAACAGAGACTACGTTAAAGTCACTTGAACAAGTGCAGACAAGATCAGTGACATTGACATTGATCAAGTAGGGGCGTTAAAATACCTATGTTCGCTGATGATGACAGAGTGGACAGAGAAGTTGCACATAGAATTCAGAAGGCGAATAGTGTCCACTATCAAATTGCACGAATTTTGAAACACCTTAGAATGCTTCTTTCAACTAAGAGGAGGCTGATAAATGCAATATTTATTCCTACATTGTTACCAATATGTCTTGATCCTTACTAGAAATATCAGAGAGTAAGACCCAGAGCTGTGCGATGCGTTGTGTGAGAAGTGCAACCGGAAAGACAATCCGTCACCGAAAACCACACTGAGGCAGACAGTGGGGACAAACCCAATTAGGGCCTATATTGACTCTCAACAAATCAAGTGGATTGGTCATTTAGTCAGAATGCATTATAATCAGCCTGCAACAAGAGCATATCATATGCAGGTTACCGGTCCTCGAACAAGGGGCAGACCTCGACGTCGGTGGATCGAGGGTGCCTCTGATGCTCTCAGAAAGTTACACCCAACAACAGCACAATCTCCCCACTTGGAGATAAACAAGAAATCTACACATCCCGCCTCTCTGCGACGCCGTATGGCAAGGTAGTAGAACAAAAGAAGAAGAAGAAGAAGACCAGTCTCTGTGAACGATTGATTGACAGGTCGATGCGATAGACTTACCTGAAAATTCTTTCTCCCTGCAATTAACAACTGCTGACGCACCACCCGGGCCTAACTCTTGTTCCACAGACACCCCAAGCTTGATATTGTTTTTATTGATTTCTGAGAAACGTTTACTTGGATCAATTTCCAAGCAATTCCCAAATATAGTTATCAGATCATTATGCCTAAGCGGCAACTTAACTGTTCTGTTTAATCCTGTTAAATAGATGGGTTATATATAATGTTATCAATCAATCAATTAAACAATAAATAAATAAATCGATTGAACAATAAAAAAATCAATCGATTAAACAATTATTTTTTTGCAATCACTTAATTTATTAAACAACCAATCAATCAATCTATTAAACAATCAATCAATCTACTAAACAATCAATCAAAGTCTTCCAGCTCCTTGTGGAATATACGTCTTCATTAAATACAAAAACAATTCATAATATGTTGAACTTCCCAGATCTACTGAACCAATCATTATCGTACCTACCCAACGTCTCCACACAATCGATAGCTTCCCCTACATAGGCAATGCCTATACCAGAGAAGGACATATTGACTCTCAGGTCAACTGGATGATTGCACAGACAAGCTCTGCGTTTGGGAGGCTGCAAGCAAACGTCTCTTCTTCTTCTTCCTCGTTCATTTTCAGACCTCGACTTCAATGACTCTAACGAAGGCGGCAGTCGACTCAAGGCTGTGTACACTTCCGTACAGCTTCTCGTGGAAGGACACTGGCTGTTGCCAAATGTTACTTCTTTTGTCAGTATACAGTAGACAGGACTGAAAAATATGGTCTGCCTTCATGGGGGCTGTGCCGCAGGCACAAAGGTCTGTAGTGCCAATCTTGAACTTGTTGTACAGAGGGCATATAAGTCTGCTGTGACCTGTACATAGCCGGACAATTATCACCTGGTTTCGCATGGAGAGTTGATGATAGGCATCGTTTTCTATGTGGCCAGGGTGGTCTTTTTTCCATTTTACACTGTACGTTGACCTGATGAATGCTTTATCAAGCAAACGTCTGAAACCGACCAGGCACGAGTGTCGTCACCAGGGTAAAAGTGTATCGTGCTGTGCTGTTCATTATCATCATCATCAGTCCCATAACCTAGAAGGTCGTTCATGCACCGTTATTGCAGTTTGTAGTACCAGCTACCGCCATACAACAACGGTGTGTCTTGGGCCGCTACACACCTGACGGAGCCCATCTCTCTCCAGGTGACAGTTCATTATAGTTGTGTCTAAATTTCATACAACAAAGCTGACACTGTCTTCAGCTAGGACGAAGGGCGCCAATCTTGTGAAGTTCAGCCGGGTGAACTAGACCGTGATATAGGACACATGTTTAAGCGTAGTGCTATTCATAATGCCGATGTCCATTCCAGGATAATGATCACAATCTGCCCGCCCAGTTATACCGCAAGGTACTTGGTCGCACCCCACAGCAGGCTCTGTAAGAAACACGGGACCCCTCATCGAGGTGCTGCTGGGGACACACTAATGTAGGAGAGGCCATTGGCATGGAAACTCCCTAACGGCAAGCCGAACAGTAAATCCAGCAGCAATCTCGACACCTGGAAAGGAGAGGCTATATCAGATGCTTCACTTTCCTTTAAGGAGCGGGACGTCCAGCCAGGATCTCACTACCTCCCTGGGCTATCATAATAGTGCGTTGAATACTGTCGTCTGCCAGATGCTGATTCGCGGTTGCAGTCAGACAGTCTTATACACGTGACTCATGGATCACTGAAATCAACACTGCCAAACATTTGGCCTGCAATGCGAATAGACTTGCAGTGTCGGATAAGAGATTGTATTTAAGTAAAAGGAGATGAAAGACATTAAAAGAGACTAAGTTGATAATTTTTTAAATGTTAAATAACGTTACTAACAATCTTCTCTCTCTCTCTCTCTCTTTCTCTCTCTATCTCTCTCTCAGTCTCTCTGTCTCTCACTCTCTCTGTCTCTCTCTCACTCTCTCTCTATCTCTGACTCACAACAGAGTTACGAGCACAATATCTAGCCGTTGAAGTTAACTTTTGTTGATGAAATGGTTAATTTAAAAAAAACAATATGTAAGTGACATGGTTTTGTGCACTCTGCATGAACTAAGAATGTTTCTGGTATTCTTGTGGTCCTTGCACAATTAAAATAATATTGATGTGGTCCTTATACCATTAATATTGATGAGGTCCTTGCACAATTAGAATAATATTGATGTGGTCCTTATACCATTAATATTGATGAGGTCCTTGCACAATTAAAATAATATTGATGAGGTCCTTCCACAATTAAAATAATATTGATGTGGTCCTTATACCATTAATATTGATGAGGTCCTTGCACAATTAAAATAATATTGATGAGGTCCTTCCACAAGTAAAATAATATTGATGTGGTCCTTATACCATTAATATTGATGTGGTCCTTGCGCAATTAAAATAATATTGATGTGGTCCTTGTTCAATTACAATAATATTCACGTGGTCCGTCTACTATTACATTTGTCTAGATGTAGCCCTTACACTATTACATGTGTCTAGATGTAGCCCTTACACCATTATATTTGTCTAGATGTAGCCCTTACACCATTACATTTGTCTAGATGTAGCCCTTACACCATTATATTTGTCTAAATGTAGTCCTTACACCATTACATGTGTCTAGATGTAGCCCTTACACCATAACATTTGTCTAGATGTAGCCCTTACACCATAACATCTGTCTAGATGTAGCCCTTACACCATTACATTTGTCTAGATGTAGTCCTTATACCATTACATTTGTCTAGATGTAGCCCTTACACCATTACATTTGTCTAGATGTAGCCCTTACACCATAACATTTGTCTAGATGTAGCCCTTACACCATTACATTTGTCTAGATGTAGTCCTTACACCATTACATTTGTCTAGATGTAGCCCTTACACCATTACATTTGTCTAGATGTAGCCCTTACACCATTACATTTGTCTAGATGTAGCCCTTACACCATTACATTTGTCTAGATGTAGCCCTTACGCCATTAATACGTTCTTGGTGTGGCCATTATTCCACTATAATTGTATTTATGCCATCATTACATCCATATCTCGATTTATTGTATCTTGGCTAAGTCGTTAGAGAAATTGCTTCTCATGCTAAATGTAAAGGTTTTAATCATCGGTCTCGTCACGTTTCTATCTACACAACTGTAAAGTTTTACTTGATTTATTGTTAAGGAAGACTAGGCAGCAAGGAAGGGAACTCTAAAAGCAAAACACAAATCCAAGGCCTATTACATTCAAGTGTCTTTCACTTCATCCCCGACGACAGTGACTGCTATGAGACCACCTTCATCTTTATCTTTTTAAGTTAAATACAAAAAATATCGTGAAAAGGTTTAATTATTTTATAACACTAACCTTTTATTACTCCTGTAAGAAGGTTTACCTTGATGACGTTCTCAGTTTCCTTAGACGTATGGACTTGTCCGAACATACCTGCCCTCGATCCCGGAGTTTTAGTAATGTTGACCTGTTATTTAAAGTTTAGTTTTTGTTAATTTCATCATCATTAGTTCTGTAACTAGAAGGTCTTTAACGACACTGCTTTGGGTGAGTCTGCAAGGCACAGGCTGCGGCACTTTGGAATCAAGTTAGGATTCAGTGGATCAGGGAACCTGAGAGGATGAAACAGGAAGGTGTACAACCAACAGGCTACAGGCACCATCAGCATCCATACTTTGCGCCATCTGCTGAGAGAGACTGAGCACCTATGGGTATGCCCAGAGTGCAGTGAAGTCGACTTCTAGAACAGAACAGAACAGAACTAGAAGGTCGTTGAGGCACCGTTAGTGTAGTTTGTCGAACCAGTTTACGCCATACGGCTCGATTTTTCGCCAGGGTATTAGTTTCAGCTATAGACCTTCCCGTCCACTCTTTGATATTGTCCTCCTATCTCCTTTTTGGTCTCCCTCTCCCACGCTTCCCAGGCACAGGGCCTTGCATGACGGTCTTGGTCAGCCCCACCGATCGGGATATGTGTCCATACCATGTCAATTTTCGTGTTTTTACTATAGTCAGTTGGTTTTTATACTGGCCTAACTCCTTCCTAACAATTTCAAGAACAATCTCGTTTGTTACGCGATCCAGATATGGAATGCCAAGAATTCTTCGCAAGCATATCATTTCCATTGGGATAATTTTACGTTCTAGTGCAGCCCCACAGTCCAAGTCTGACACGCGTAGAGGTATACCAAGGTGACCATTGTATACATTAAAGTCAGCTTTGATTTAAGGTTAATGTTTTTGTCTTTCCACATTATTCTCAGTCTGGTCAGGGTAACCATGGTCATCGCTGTTCTTGACTGGATCTCCGCTCTAGACCCCTCCGCAGTCAGTTCTGCTCCCAGATATTTGAACCGCGTAAAACTTTCCAGAGGTTGACCTTTGACCATAATCGGGTTTTAATACCCTCTGGGGCGTTGACCATAAACTTAAGATTGTTAATTTATGTTTACAATGTTACTGGATTACTGGATGATTGGTCGCTTAGTAGTGGTTACACCGTTACACGTTCCACCTTCTCCTCAAACGGTCTCAGCCATGAGGCACGGAGGACCAATGGAAAATGAGTCGCCCAATTGTAGCCTTGTGAATATTCTCGTTGGAGTCAGACCAGCGCGTTAGTGGTCGTCCTTGTGGTAGCTTCTTGTCTCTGTGGTACCATATTTATGTCGCTGTGCCACATCGATAGTCCGTTCTTCGCAGTAATTGCCCTCTCCCAATCCCCCCCCCCCCCCCCTAACGACGTTTCATCTAGTCTGGGTAGGTAACTGCATCTGCCTCCAGGGACAATTGACGTAATTCAGAGTTTTGTATACCTTTCTGGTACTGGCTATGCAGCGTAAGGCCGGCGGTGCGTCTTTGGAGGGAGGCTGGGTCGCTTTGAGTTTCTACTCCATGTTTGTCGTGAGTAACCAAGTTCCCGCCACATATCACATTGCAGGTTGTTGGGTGGAGTTGAAGATATACATGAGTAGATTCTGGGCGTTGATGTTGTTCAGTTATGGGTACAGAAGTTGATGAATAAATAATAATAAAAATAATAATAATAACAATAGAGATGTACAAAAACAAGAGAAATTGAAATGAAAACAACACAAATTTGAAGAGGAAACCTACGCAGACGTGTGGAATGGATAGGAACTTTAAGGTATGAGAAAAGAAATAAGGAAACTCAAACGATTCCTAAGAACAAACAGGTTTTAATGATGGTAGGAGTAAGATATGATGCCAGGAACTCTGACGTCTACCTTATAGAATGTATGCCAGGAACTCTGACGTCTACCTTATAGAATGAATGTCAGGAACTCTGACGTCTACCTTATAGAATGTATGCCAGGAACTCTGACGTCTACCTTATAGAATGTATGCCAGGAACTCTGACGTCTACCTTAAAGAATGTATGCCAGGAACTCTGACGTCTACCTTATAGAATGTATGCCAGGAACTCTGACGTCTACCTTATAGAATGTATGCCAGGAACTCTGACGTCTACCTTATAGAATGAATGTCAGGAACTCTGACGTCTACCTTATAGAATGTATGCCAGGAACTCTGACGTCTACCTTATAGAATGTATGCCAGGAACTCTGACGTCTACCTTATAGAATGTATGCCAGGAACTCTGACGTCTACCTTATAGAATGAATGTCAGGAACTCTGACGTCTACCTTATAGAATGTATGCCAGGAACTCTGACGTCTACCTTATAGAATGTATGCCAGGAACTCTGACGTCTACCTTAAAGAATGTATGCCAGGAACTCTGACGTCTACCTTATAGAATGTATGCCAGGAACTCTGACGTCTACCTTAAAGAATGTATGCCAGGAACTCTGACGTCTACCTTATAGAATGTATGCCGGGAACTCTGACATCTGTCTTATGAATATATGCCAGTGTCTCTAATGTGTACTTAATGAAATGTATTCCAATGAATCTTGAAGTCTACGTTATAGAATGTAGGCTGGTGACTCTAATGTCTACTTTTTGGAATGTATGCCAGGGACTCTTGACGTTTACCTTACGAACTGCAACTATCAAACGATGCACGACTATCTTACCGTCCGTGGAAGGTCTCTGCTAGCGTCAGTAAGTTCCCATGTCACATCTCGTTGCACCTTGAGTTTTATCAGGTTTAGATTGATGTCGTCATCGGACAGCGCTGCAAAAAGATAGTTTTACGCTATCAACATGGAACCAAACAAGTAGAGCATATCAGGGATTAGACGTAAGTAATAACTGTTTGAAAGGAATATTCATTGGACAGGTAAATAATATTTTCAGTGCTTGGCACTTAATTCATACCAAATAAATAAAATATGTATTTGTTGGCACCGGATATCTATTTTTAGTATTGTATTTGGGGTAATGACGTCACAGAATAGTCCGTTATTTAAATGTTCATCATGTAGCATTTCTTTTATAGAACGTCGTTCCCGTCAAAGTCTGTCTGAAAGAAACTCTTCCCTTGCCAAAACTCCAGCCTCCGTCTCGATCATACGCAGGCATTCCTGGATATCTTGGTGCCATCGTCTTCTTGGTCTATCCCTGCCTCTTTTGTTTGGCACTAAACCTTTCATGACTGTTCTCTCAAGACGGTTGTGTCTCTTGATGTGACCAAATTATTTAGAATGAATTTCTGGCCATAATGGAATTGATAAACCAGTTCTTCTCTATGCTCAACTTTTGCCTAATGTCTGTATTTGTCTTTTTCTCCATCCAGGGTATTCTGAGGATCTTTCTGTAACATTTTCACTCTAAGGATTCTATTCTTTATCTAGAAGTGTATGCAATCGTCCATGATTTCCAACCATTTACTGCCACAAGAAAAACATGGGCTCTCAAGACTTTTTGTTGCAGCTCTTCAACAATTCCTTCAGGCTGTTGAGCCTCTGCGTTGTCATGGCTAGTCTTCTTCGATTTCTTTCGAGCATTGCCCATTTTTGTCAATTCTGAAGCACAGCTATTCAGCCCGAGTGATCTGCCTGGGTCTTTGTGTATGACAAGGAAACGAATAGCTCCACTGCCTCAGAGAGCATGTCGTAAGAAGCGACTAGCTGTGTGACAGGGCATAACACCAGTCATGGTTAGGTGGTTTGTTCAGAGCAGCATAGATGGCGCCTAACAGGCTGCAGGTCTACTTTATTTAGTGTTTGAGTCTATTAAGATGAACTTACATATCGGTTAACCACCTTCCGTAAGCGCTTGTCCCAAAGCGGCCAAGTATTAAGCTAATCAAGCCTAACTCACTAAGCAGGAAATCTTTCTCCCGGCTAAATTCAACTCATACCAGAGCTGGGACCTGCACATGGGTATTTGCCCCTGTAGAAGTACAGGTCGACTTAGAACTAAGATTGTCAAAATGTGTGATTTTTAACTGTTAGGGCTGTCAAACATTATGTTTCCGCGAATTTCTAATTTCGCGTCTGCTACCGATTGTTCTTGCCATCTTATTTTAAATCAGCAAATAAATTTCCTGAATCTGTCAACTTTGGTCTATGATAAGGAGAGTAGAATTCTGGAATCTGTCAACTTTGGTCCATGATAAGGAGAGTAGCATTCTTGAATCTGTCAACTTTGGTCCATAATAAAGAGAGTAGCATTCTTAATTCTGCCAACTTTGGTCCATGATTAGTAGAGTAGAATTCTTGAATCTGTCAACTTTGGTCCATAATAAAGAGAGTAGCATTCTTAATTCTGCCAACTTTGGTCCATGATTAGTAGAGTAGAATTCTTGAATCTGTCAACTTTGGTCCATAATAAAGAGAGTAGCATTCTTAATTCTGCCAACTTTGGTCTATGATAAGGAGAGTAGAATTCTTGAATCTGTCAACTTTGGTCCATGATAAAGAGAGTAGCATTCTTAATTCTGTGAACTTTGGTCCATGATTAGGAGAGTATAATTCTTGAATCTGTCAACTTTGGTCCATGATAAGGAGAGTAGAATTATTGAATCTGTCAACTTTGGTCCATGATAAAGAGAGTAGCATTCTTGAATCTGTCAACTTTGGTCTATGATAAGGAGAGTAGCATTCTTGAATCTGTCAACTTTGGTCTATGATAAGGAGAGTAGAATTCTTTAATCTGTCAACTTTGGTCTATGATAAGGAGAGTAGAATTCTTGAATCTGTCAACTTTGGTCTATGATAAGGAGAGTAGAATTCTTGAATCTGTCAACTTTGGTCCGTGATAAGGAGAGTAGAATCCATTTTCTACAGCACCATGACATCTTTCATGCTGTCCGAAGATGCAATAACAACATTGGTATGGCGTTGTCCTTAACAGAACGACAGGATAGAAGGAGATGTCAACAGGCATAATGTCGATAGGACATCCCAGTAAGGCAAGGCAATTGTCTACAAGGCTTACGCATAGCCTATAGGCAGATCATTATGTTTGTATACTGCAGGCCCTAGAGCTGACAAGCATCCATTTTGCAACTGAATATAACCAATTTTCTACACATCTATCTTTGTCTAAGTGTTCACTTATTTGTATAAAATTGAATTATATCGATCTGTCCTCCCCTTGACCCAAATAAAAAATCCCACTATAGTCATCACCTGTCAAATACGTATGATGGGAACACATGGAACTCTGTTTGGGGTGAATTTATGGATAAGTACCATGTTTACAAAATAAAATATTCATATACTATCATATAATTAACTAATTCACCCCGGAAAACTTTAAACTGCGGAATACATTTTTTCGCGTTCTACAGGTTTGTAAAACAATGTAAGCGATGGTAAATCGGTTCTGCGGAGTAATAAGTTAAAGTCCCCACCGCTACATACAACATATATGTATGTTTCTGACATGCCAATTATACACAAGTATGAAGAAACTCATCACTGACCAAGGTTCCGAGCGTGCGTTGAGTCTGAGAAGGTCGCATGATGCCACGTCTGTACGAGCTTAAGGAGGTTGATGTCTGCCATTTTCACTGGAAATATTAAAGGTCGTTGACAAACACATGCATAACGATGATTTAGACGTGTGTACTGAGGACAACGTCACGCATGTCGAAAACAAACACGTAAATATCGATGGAGAGACGTGAATATCGATGGAGAGACGTGAATATCGATGGAGAGACGTGAATATTAATGGAGAGACGTGAATATTGATGGAGAGACGTGAATATTGATGTAGAGACGTGAATATTGATGGAGAGACCTGAATATTGATAGAGAGACGAGAACATTGATGGAGAGACGTGAATATTGATAGAGAGACATGAATATTGATGAAGAGACGTGAATATCGATGGAGAGACGTGAATTTTGATGGAGAGACGGGAATATCGATGGAGAGACGTCAATATTGATGGAGAATCGTGAATTTTGATGGAGAGACATGAATATCGATGGGGAGACATGCATATCAATGGAGAGACATGAATATCGATGAGGAGATTTGAATATCGGGAACGAGATATGAATATCGATGGAGAGACATGAATATCGGGAACGAGACATGAATATTGATGGAGAGACATGAATATCGATGAGGAGATTTGAATATCAGTAAATAAAATGAGAAACACGGCAATAAAGTAACGAATTTCAATGAACAACACATAAATATCGATTTCAAAATACTGGAAATTTGATTATAGAGAGGCGAAATCTACCATCAATAATATAATTACTAACTATAGATATAGCCTGGAGAAGACATGATTAACATTTAATTACTAATTGTAGATTTAACCGGACAAAGTAATGACCAGTATTTAACTACTAATTGTAGATTTAACCTGACAAAGTAATGACCAGTATTTAACTACTAATTGTAGATTTAACCTGACAAAGTAATGACCAGTTTTTAACTACTAATTGTAGATTTAACCTGACAAAGTAATGACCAGTATTTAACTACTAACTGTAGATCTAACCTGACAAAGTAATGACAAGTGTTTAACTACTAATTGTAGATCTAACCTGACAAAGTAATGACCAGTATTTAACTAAAAAGTGTAGATTTAGCCTGAAAAATGTAGTGACCCGCATTTAACTACTAATTGTAGGTTTAACCTGACAAAGTAATGACCAGTATTTAACTACTAATTGTAGACTTAGCCTGACAAAGTAATGACCAGTATTTAACTACTAACTGTAGATTTAACCTGACAAAGTAATGACCAGTATTTAACTACTAATTGTAGATTTAACCTGACAAAGTAATGAACAGTATTTAACTATTAATTGTAGATTTAAGCCTGAAAAATGTAGTGACCCGCATTTAATTACTAACTGCAGATTTAACCTGACAAAGTAATGACCAGTATTTAACTACTAATTGTAGATTTATCCTGACAAATTAATGACCAGTATTTAACTACTAATTGTAGATTTAGCCTGAAAAATGTAGTGACCCGCATTTAATTACTAACTGTAGATTTAACCTGACAAAGTAATGACCAGTATTCAACTACTAATTGTAGATTTAGCCTGAAAATGTAGTGACCCGATTTTAATTACCAACTGTAGATTTAACCTGACAAAGTAATGACCCGTATCTAACTACTAATTGTAGATTTAGCCTGAAAATGTAGTGAACCGCATTTAATTACTAACTGTAGATTTAACCTAACAAAGTAATGACAAGTGTTTAACTACTAATTGTAGATCTAACCTGACAAAGTAATGACCAGTATTTAACTACTAAGTGTAGATTTTGCCTGAAAAATGTAGTGACCCGCATTTAACTACTAATTGTAGATTTAACCTGACAAAGTAATGACCAGTTTTTAACTACTAATTGTAGATTTAGCCTGAAAATGTAGTGACCCGATTTTAATTACCAACTGTAGATTTAACCTGACAAAGTAATGACCAGTACTTAACTACTAATTGTAGATTTAACCTGACAAAGTAATGACCAGTATTTAACTACTAATTGTAGATTTAACCTGACAAAGTAATGACCAGTATTTAACTACTAATTGTAGATTTAACCTGACAAAGTAATGACCAGTATTTAACTACTAATTGTATATTTAACCTGAAAAATGTAGTGACCCGCATTTAATTACTAACTGTAGATTTAACCTGACAAAGTAATGACCAGTATTTAGCTACTAATTGTAGATTTAACCTGACAAAGTAATGACCAGTATTTAACTACTAATTGTAGATTTAGCCTGAAAAATGTAGTAACCCGCATTTAATTACTAACTGTAGATTTAGCCTGAAAAAGTACTGACCAGCATGTATTGACAATTACTTAATTACTAACTGTAGACGTGTACAGTACATGAAAGGTACTGATCACCATGTAATGAATCATCAAGAAAAAGTACTGATCAGTATTTAAATACTAACTGTAGATTTTGGGACTGGAATAATACTGACCAGCATTTAATTACTAAGTGTTGAATTAGCCTGAAAAAATATTGACCAGCACTAATTAATAACTGTACATTTAGCCTGGAAAAGTATTGCCCACTATTTAATTAATAACTGTAGATTTAGCCCAGAAAAGTACTGGCTAGCATTTAATTAATACCTGTAGATTTAGCCTGGAAAAGTACTTACCAGCATTTAATTAACACATGTATATTTAGCCTGGAAAAGTACTGGCTAGAATTGAATTTAATAACTGTAGATTTAGCCTGGAAAAGTACTGACTAGCATTTAATTAATACCTGTAGATTTAGCCTGGAAAAATACTGGCCAGCATTTTATTAATAACTGTAGACGTAGCCTGGAAAAGTACTGACCAGCATTATATTAATAACTGTAGATGTAGCCTGGAAAAGTAATGGCTAGCATTTAATTAATAACTGTAGATTTAGCCTGGAAAAGTACTGACCAGCATTTAATTAATATCTGTAGATTTAGCCTGCAAAAGTACTGGCCAGCATTTAATTAATACCTGTAGATTTAGCCTGGAAAAGTACTGACCAGCATTTAATTAATACCTGTATATTTAGCCTGGAAAATTACTGGCCCAGCATTTAATTAATAACTGTAGATTTAGGGCTTTGAAAGTGTTGTTCACCATTTAAGTACTTACTGTAGATTTATACCAAAACAATACCAACATCTTAGATGAGGGTACGTGTCTGTGTTAGCGTATCCAGGAGTGGGTGTGTCTGTTTGTGTGTGTATGTTTGTGTATTTTCGCGTGTGCGTGTGTGTGTGTGTTTGTATTTGTGTGTGTGTGAGTGCGGGTGTGTCCGTGTGGCTGTGTTCATGTTTGTGTATTTGTGCGCGTGTGTATGTATGTGTGGTGTGTGTGTGTGAGTGTAGGTGTGTCTTTGTGAATGTATGTGTGTCCCAAGTGTTTCAGAGCGTGTGTATTCGTGTGCGTGTGTGTCCGTCTGTGAGTGTCTGTATGTCCGTTCTCTGTAAGGATAAAGTTCAATGCTAAATGTTTCTTTGAACAATACCTGTGCTGAAAGAGTTTAATTGGGGGTCTCCTAACACATTACGTATTACCATACTATGACTGGATGATTAGAGTCTGATATAGAAAGCAGTTGTGAGGCCAGAACACACATTCTGTCCGAACATATTACATGAGGACCTCCAATGTTCATGGGAACAATGAAATGTTTTTATTGAAACTACAATTTTGGTACAAGCCTTTGAATGACCTGTACAGGATCCGTCAAAATGGGGTTAATTAACCAGTCGAACTGGTAGAGGCTGCGTAGACAATGTCAGCCCTCTAGGTTTTGGGGAAGTTGGTTAAAATATGAGAATAAGAAGTCCACGCAAACGATCAACTGTTAAATACAAACTTTTAAAAAGGAAAATACTCGCTGTACCGTGGTGTGGCCTTCTGGTTATGACCATTTACTGTCTTTATGCGGTCTTCTGGCCATTTAAGTTTGAGACCCAAATAGACAATAACTACGAAAATGGAGAAACACAATCCGAGAAAATATAAATTTTACAGCGACTAAATCAGCAAAATTATTAAGTTATAATAATGATTTTTACTTACCTGAATCAAGATTGAGACCTCGAGAAAACAATTCAAAATATGTAATAAATTTCAATAGCTGATGGATCAGTTTATATAGGCTGTTTCAATGACGTGGTGGTTTCTCTGATCATGAAACTAGGCCAAAAAAGACACGTAATTTATGAGAAAGAATTCCCCGGTTGCGGCGCTTCTGCGTGGATTGTATTTTAGGTTGTTGTAATTATCGGAAAATTGTCTTACCGAAATAAATATTACATCAGAAATGTGATTAGGTCCTGCCTTCCTACCCACTTACCAATTTAACTACCTACCAGCCAAATTACCTGTATACCTTCATTTATATATATTTATATTCTGTTCTGTTAAGCATTGACATTACTGCACTGTATGCAGACTCACGGGTGCTAAGTCTCTCTTAGAGAATAATGATGGGTGTAGATACTGGCGATTCTTATAGCTCGCTGGATGTACACAATCCTGATCTCGGCTTGACCCACGTATGATTTTTGAACTTTGTAAATCTGTGGACCGCCAGTTCATCGATAGCAGGAACATCATCCATCATCAAAATGTCACCTCTATCCATTTCCAATGCCCACAATAAGGGTGTCTTCTTTTGAAGCCACGGTGTCAAGTCATTCGTTTTTTCAAACCCCAGCATGGCTAGGAGTGAAGATCGACTCGTGATAACAAAGGTTCTGAGCTTCCTTTTCCGCTATCCACTCTGGCAAATCCATTGTGTACCTTCCGAAAAAAACATTGAAAGTCACAAACGATGACAACTCCCCAAAACGGTCTCAGAAAAACCAAATCGGAACCACAATCTCCATAATCATAATGGTTGTTATTGCCATTCATTACCAACTCAGCTCAATACAAAACTACACATCCAATTACCTACACGTCTACTTACTTATATCCCAACTTACCTAACACCTACACATATATATCTACAAAATATGTACCTACCTACCTTCATACCTACTATCCTACTTACTTTCTTTCAACCTACCAATCTTCCTAACGACCTCCTTACATTGCTAATTGCTATCCCCTTTTCTACTTACCAACCTATTTATTTTGCTACACACTTACCTATAACTACATACCTACGTAACTATAATTACATACCTACCTTTCAGTAATTATATGCCTGCCTACCTACTTAATTACCTGCACACATACATGCTTGCCTACCTATAACTACATAATTACCTATCTACCTACCTATTTTTGCTGCACACATACACGCCTGCCTACCTTTACCCGCACACCTGCCTACCAACTTACTTAATTATCTGCATCAAAACATACTTACTTACCTAACTATCTACCTACCTTCTTCCCTATCTAGATACCTACTTACTTAATGACTTAGTACCTCCTACTCTACCCTGCAATCTGCCACATATGTGTAAAGGGATGACTAACATAAGTTGAGCTTGGGAGTGAATGTGTCAGTCTGTGGAAATGAGACGCCACAGTTGAATAGAAGATAAGACCGCAATATTCAATCGAAGAAAAGAGGAGCCACTACGTCAAACCAGATATCGTATGTTTTTTGTTTTTTGTTTTTTTTGCGTTCGCCTTATTTCTATATTCCCCAAGACGGTGTGCGTTGCACTGTGGTTTTTATTTTGCGCCTGTCGGCCCAGTGCATCCGACTTCAGCACGCATTTTATGTAAGGGTCTGCTTCCTCCTGCATTTTCTAAGGGTTTGCTTCCCCGGGGTAACGGCCGGTGCTGTGATGGGGATCGAACCCAGCCCCTTCTGGTTATGAGCCGTGCCACTTAACCACTAGGCCACGCCGTCCCCGTCGTATGTTTAAACCATGTAATAATTGTGCAAACGTATGACCCCCATAGTAGATAGTGTGTTTGCAGTTCACTGGTTTGTTCTCCAACTGCGACACGGCCCTGTCTACTGAGGTGTATGTGACTGACTGTTAGAAAAGCTGTTTACTTCACTTCTTAAAATAAAAGAGAGCTAATGCAATGTAGACGCTAACACTTCATCCCCTAAGGTCGTGTAAGTAGGTTATCTAAATACATTGCCTGTTATGCCTTTTTTCAGCATTCGAGATCGTCTGGATAGCAGAGTGAAAAGAGTTCTTGATTATCAGTTTTTGACGCATCTTTGATTTAGCCCAAAATGTTCTGGTAAAATGACAATTCGTATAATACACATCGTGATTTTTCATGATTTGATTTTATCATTTCACTAGTTCAAAAACTAAAATAATGGACAACAAATATATACAGGTACTACGCAACGTTCAGTTTATAGGTAATCTTGACTTCATCGTCAACACTATCTCTAGAAACACGATCATCTAGTGAGAAAGCGTATGGTACATTCAATTTATCGCCATTTTCACTGCCAAAATGCGAGAAACTTGTCATTGTAGGCTACTTTCGGTACCGAATATTGCGTATTTTGTGTGCTCGCGAATATTACACACCCCGAGTTTTACAGGGACAAAATCAATAAAAAATTGTGCGTATTATACACGAGATTTTACGGTATAAACCATCACAAACTAGTTTTCGTCAACGTTGAAACTATTGAAAAGGACTGACAGCCCTGGAAACCGAAGACTGTCGAAAAATGGAAGCTAGAATCAGAATTAAACATTTTATGAAGCGATATCTTCAATCACACAGTCGTGATTGCTATTAGGGGTTATATTCCAGCAAAAACCTGTAAATTTCCATTGCTAACATGTTGAACAACAATCAGCCGGACTTCACACCTGGTAAATCATAAAACAATTGACTATTTCAGTTTAAATATTAATTTTGTTGAAATTACAACCTTTTCAAACACAAAGTACTGTCCGTGTACATTATATCATGTAGGCATCAAGCAGTTGTCTGCGCACTTTGGGAAAGAGCTGTAAAAAACGTTCAGCTCTTGAATGGGCTGTATTCCGAGAAACCTACAGAACTGTTGAGAAAAATGCAAAGAATTTAAAGATTCGTTATTTCCATTTATATACCACCTATATTTATTGGTTATGTAATTTGGTTTACCCTAATGACGTGTTTGCGTACGTGTTCCAAACAGGCTTGGGATAGGCGTGCATTATTTCACCGTTACTATATATAAATGAATATATATATATATATATATATATATATACTAACACATTAACAAAATTGTGACCAATCTTTAACAATCTGTGTCAGTGCATCACATACCATTATCGATCTAGAAGCTATCATTTATAACTACCATTATGGATTATTTCTCATTGCTCGCTGCTACTCTGTAGACTTTAACATTCCTTAGACCAATGATTCCCAAACAGGTGGTCCTGAAGCAAATGCCAGTCTGTGAGCCATCTTTCAGCCTGTCACAAAGAGCATCAAGAAACTAAACAAAAACGACTATTACCATTTTTAAAACAGTTGTAACCAAAAAAAACAACCAGCAACTCGTCTTCGTTTTCGATCAACTGATGGTATCTTTCTAGTCTGGTGAGTTTCCCGAAGAAAGACTATGCTTTTCAAGTTTTCGCCGATCCTTCACATAATTTTTTACATAGTTGCTTTGCTGAGCCACACTGTCTTCCTTTGGTCTGGTGGGACAATCTTGCAGGATATGTTATGGTGTTTGCTTGGGTGCTCCGCAATCAAAAATGGCCCATGAGATCCATGTTGTGGAGGTGGACCTAGAGCCTGAAATGTCCCATTCTGAGTCTAAAGATCTTTGTCTGCCTATCTCTGCCAATTGTCTGGCTTGTATTTTTTGTGCTGGTCTCTCCATTCCGTCTTCTTGGATAGTTTGATGTGTGTTTTTGCTTCCACATAGCTCTGTGGATGGCGAGTCTGTGTGCCACCACTATCAGATTTAGCGAGCTCATCCACCTTCTCGTTTCCAAGGATCTTACAATGGACAAGAATACACTGTAGGACTTCTGCCGAAAACGGATGTGTCGGACCGAAAGGTGCAAATATCGCAGACAAACTGTAAACTAGCGACACAACCAAAATCAGTTCTCCGGACTACATCCTGCTACTTTAAAAGCCCTGTTCAGAACTTGGTAGTGGGAGATTGAGAATGAACGCAGAAGAAGAAAGAAGAAGAAGAAGAAGAAGAAGAAGAAGAAGAAGAAGAAGAAGAAGAAGAAGAAGAAGAAGAAGAAGAAGAAGAAGAAGAAGAAGAAGAAGAAGAAGAAGAAGAAGAAGAAGAAGAAGCTGTAGGACTTAATCTGTCTTTTGGTACAGCAAATCGATGTTGTATTTTATTTCATGTGAGAATTATATTGTTTGGGGTTTGAGATGGTTTGTAGCACGCTCCTGTAGTCTGCTATAATTATTGTTATTCTTGTAGTTGCGTTTTGACTGATAAGAATCTGCGTTCCTGTATGCGCATCTGTTGTCTCAGTTCTGAAATTTGCAACAGCAATAAAAACAGACTTACAATTGCTGTAATTAAGTAGCAAAATAGTTAGAAAATTGCCTAAGGATGCATTTGAAAATATTTAAATACAAATTTAAATTGATCCAAAAACGGACAATCTTCAATAAATTCGGCCTTAGCCCCCAGCTACAATGGAAAAATTCCTGCTGGTCCATATTACTGAAATGTTTGGTAAGCACTACTTTCAACTACAGAATTTTATTAGTTAACTGACAACCTTTTCATATCAAATAAAAAGCTTACATCGAACGGTCTGTCGTGGAGATTTGTGTTGGGGTGTGGAATAAAAGCCACGCGTCTCGGCCATTGCTGATCATTGTCGTCGATAGATTAAATACTAGTTACAATAATTTTAGAGCCACCTTAATTTTTAAGTTGAGATGCGGAAACAATTATTCAAGCACATATACAAACAGCCGCATGTAATTAACTTCACCATAAGCATCAACTTCAGCTTCACACATCAACTTCAGCTTCACACATCAACTTCAGCATCACACATTAACTTCACCATGAGAATCAACTTCAGCTTCACACATCAACTTCAGCTGCACTCATCAACTTCAGCTTCACACATCAACTTCAGCTTCACACATCAACTTCTGCTTCGCACATCAACTTCAGCTTCACACATCAACTTCAGCTTCAAACATCAACTTCACCTTCACACATCAATTTCAGTTTCACACATCAACTTTAGCTTCACACATTAACTTCACCAAAAGAATCAACTTCAGCTTCACACATCAACTTCAGCTTTACACCTCAACTTCAGCTTCACATATCAACTTCAGCTTTACACATCAACTTCAGCTTCACACATCAACTGCAGTACCAACATAGATTTCTTTAGGACTTAACGTCTTTATACTGGCTTAGAAGACTCTGAAGAGACTGTATACAACCAGTTCCTTCTACTCCACTAGATCTAAAAACAACTATGTGAATCCTATCTATTCTTGAATGCATTGACTGAACCTGATCCCACAATTGTATGCGGCGATGCATTTCAAGTATTCATGACTATCTGACTAAAAATATTTTATAATATCTAATCCGGACGTTTCTGTAATTAATTTGTAACTGTGCCCTTTTGATCTTGTTATAGTCTCAACTTCAGCTCAATCATCAGATTAAGTTAAACAAAAAACAACTTCAACACAAATATTATCTTCCGCTAAAACATCAACTTCATCACAAACATATGCTTCTTACAAACATCATCTCTGACAAAGTCATCACCTTCTACAAAAACATCAAATTCTGCATAAATACAATTTTCTACAAATTCCAACTCAACTACGAACATGAAATTCATACACACATCTAACTTAGTACAACATCAACATGTGGAGAAACTTCAACTCAGACATAATAAGCAATCAATCAGGGACATATATCAAAACAACAAAGTTCAATTCGATTCATTCACCAGTAACACCTTCAATTCAATTCAAGTGTCGTCATCGTAATACTTCGATGCATTTGATCTCCAATTTCCTCTGTCTCTTGTCTTGGTGGTACACTTTGCGCCACTACATTAGTCCATCTTTTGATGTTGCTCTCCCACATACAGCACTGTCCGTCTCTTGTCCAGCTATCTTCAACCTTCCCCAGTAATATTTTCAATAAAGTATCGTGTTTTTTTATATGACCAAAATATTTGAATTGCCTAATTTTAATGTCTGTCGAAAGCTCTCTAGCCACGCCAGCTATCGTCAGGACATCGTTATTTCTTTCTTTCTTTCTTTCTTTATTTCTTTCTTACTTTATCCACGAAAAGTGACACAGTCTTTTGTATAAGCACATTTCAAGGGCCTAAGTTTTGTTTCCAACTGTTTGCTCATAGTACATGTGTTTGCACCGTATTATAATGTTAAATATATGTCTGTCTTCTTTGAGTTGAGGTTCTTTTGGTCATGATATATCTGCAGGCCAGTTGCATGATAAAGTCTGTAGTCTTCACCAGGTCGGAGCCGCTGCTTCACAGCTTTTGTCTCAGCTCCGCACCCTCTGGCCAGGTCTGGTATCTGATTTCTCTATAGATTGGGTATTCCTGTAGAATGTGCTCAGGATTGTGGCCACCTATTACACATGGGCACTCATCGGTGTGAGATCTTCAGTCGGTATAGATGTTCTAGAAGTATGCAGTGTCCAGTTCTCAGACAAAATAAGGTAGTTTGTTGATTTCTTTTGAGTTGGTGAATTGGGTGGATTGCCTATGTTTCTGTCTTCTCTCCATTAGTGTATATGCTGATTTCTTATGATGTTCTTGATCTCTCTGTATGGTACTCAATGATTAAATTGTGTCTTTTTGCGGACATATTTTGCTAGAGCGTCAGCTCTCTCGTTTCCCGTATTCCGCAATGGGAGGGTAGCCACTTGAGCGCTATTGTTGATGACCTCTGGAGTTTTCCTAGTTCTGCTCTGATCTCTTATAACAGTGGTTTGTTGTTTTTTTTTTTTTTTTGTATTGCCTCTAATAGTACTCTGCAGTTTGTGAATACAGCTATTTGTGTTGGTGGTTGCCTTTCTGTTTCAAGTATTCTCAGTGCTCGCAGGAGGGCCATCGATTTTCTGCTCCGAGGTTTGTGGACGACTTGCCTGTTGGGAGGGCCTTTTCTGTTATATTTCCACTTTTGTGTCTTATGAATATGCCTCCTCCCCCGTTTCGACTTGCCCCTCTGCTGAACCATCTGTATACACCTGTGTCCATTCCTTGGTATTATATTTCTCCTCAATTATTGCTTGTGCTAATGTTTTCAGCTCATGGACACTGTGTTGGTCTTTTCTTCTAATTCCTGGGGTCTCTGTTGTTGTTGTTTTAGAATGCCCGGCAATGAGAAGGTTACTTTTCTGTGCGTACTTCTCTTCTTCTTCTACTACCAAGCCCTGAACAGGGCTTTGCAAGTAGCACTGTGTAGTCCGGAGAACGGAATGCACTGTGTCGCTAGTTTACAGCTTGACTGCGATAGTTGCATCTTTCGGTCCGACACATCCGTCTTCGGCAGACGTGCGTCCTAAAAAGGGCGTTAAGTGGCGGGTTGTCGTAGCTTTTCTCATATCCCGAGCATGCTGATGAAGGTGAACCAGGGTCCTCCAGGCGGTTGCGTTATGCTTGGCTTCATCTGCGTGTCGCTCACTACTGCGGGGATCACGTCGAACCTCACCTTATTAGTCGGACTGTTGTCCTCGACAACAGCCCGTTTACAGGACGACCAACGAGGAGGTCAGGTGAGGGTCTTGGCCAGTATATTTCTCCTGGCTATGGCTAATACTGTCTGATCAGTGTCTTTTGTCTGACCAGACGTTAGCATCATCGTCCCCGTGATCTCTGTTAAAATGTATGTCACCTGACGAGTCTTATTTAAAATTGGGTATTGGTTATTTGTCTGGATGCAAATATATTCCACTTCATATTAAATACGTTTTTGGGATCAAGATGCTGAGCAGCACATGAGCTGCAGTGGTTAGCGGCCCATAGCTGACTGCTAGCGTCAGGGCCAGCGAACCATAGCTGCCAAGACCCTTCTACACCTCCACGTGGTGATCCTGGATAACAGGCTGCCGAAGGGTAGACTGGCTAAGGAGTAGGGATCGAAGAGGGAATGCTAACCCGGTACTCTAAAAATGCTTCCTGATGTCGGATGTGTTGGACCGAAAGGTGCAAATATCGCAGCCAAGATGTAAACTACGACACAACGCATTCCATTCTCTGGACTAGATTCTGCTACTTAAGCCCTTTCAGGGTTTGGCAGTGGGCGATTGAGAACGAACGAAGAAGAAGAAGAATAAGAAGAAATCCGTTTTTGGTCACTCAAATTCTCCTCGTACACCTAATTATTTCACCAAATGCTCAGTTTATAAGGAAATAAGCAGGTTCAACATTCATTACTTTCGTTACAAGCAGTTTTGAAAGACAACCGAATTAGGGAGCTGCAATTTCTTTTTTTTTTTTTAGTAATGCTGTCCGCGACCTCTGCTTTGTCCTCTATTGGGCAAATGCTCGAATAGTTTGGCCTGTCTGTATGTCTGGTCTTAGCAAACGACATCTCGGCAATCGATTTTTCCTAGAGGCTGTGCCTCAAACACGTGGCCCGCGTACTACATGCATCCTATCAAGTGTTATCCTGTGGCACGCAATGTGTAATGAGAGTTAACAACTTTTTAAGTAATATAGAAAATAGAAAACACTAAATTCACAAGTTTACGAAACTGAAACAGATAAACGACAGTAAAAGATAAACGTGGATAGAATATTGGAATCCCGGTATTCAAACGGGCAGCTTATGCCTGCTGCAAGGTAGCCGAAACCTATCCATGTTACGTTTTTTATTGTACCATGTCTACTTCCTGCGGCTATACCACACTGCGATTCAATGACGTATGAAAGTGGAACATCAAAGATCTTGGAAACAATTGCTCAGAATCGAATTCTTTGGAGACAGTCAGTTGGAAGCGACAAAGTGGCTACCAATGCTAGTAGAAGCATTCTGGTTGCACAGAAAAGAAAATGACTGAAGAGATCAAGGAAAAGCCAGGCGAGCCAGCCTCCTCAGCATGGTTATACGATCTGTGGCAGAGAATGTCACTCGGGGATTAGCCTTTACAGTCATAGCAGTGTCAAAATACAGGAGACAAAGTTGGGCAAAATTCACAGGACGCCCCGTGCATTATCTACACAGACTGAGACGCCAATGATGGACTTTCTGTGGCTACCTGAGAGATGTATGTATGTGTGTGTGTGTGTCTACGCAACTTAAAAGCATGTTGCTCGTGTATCATTGAGTACTCAGGCTCGTTTCTTAGCTGAGAAGCATAGATCTTACCTTGAGTCAAACCCGTATCTCTAGACCATTTACTTTAACCGTTGGACTCTCCAGTAACTAGTACCACATTGGATCAAGATGATGTAGCGGTGAGCGACCTTAAACTGACTGCTATCGTCAGGCCTAGCTACCCAGAGCTGCCAAGACCACTTCCACGTTTGGATCCTGGATAATAGGCTGAAACAGAGCAGACTGGCTAGGGAAGATTGGATCGAAGAGAGAAGGCTAACCCGGTACCTAAAAATGCCAGCTGAAGTCGGATGTGTCGGACAAAATGGTGCAGATATTGATGTGAAGCTGTAATCTTTGACACAACACATTCCCCTCACCGGACTACGTCCTGCTACTTGCAAAGCCCTTGTCATGGATTGGTATCTGGAGTTTGAGAACAAACGAAGAAGAAGAAGAAGAAGAGGAGGAGGAAGAAGAAGAAAAATAAGGAGAAGTAGAAGAAGAAGAACAAAAGAATAAATAAAGGACCACGTAGAATTATATCAATGACATATATAATTGTTCATCTTCTGTAACATAAATGCTTGCAGATATTTGAAATCTTTGGCCTGTTTAAGTATGAAATTGTCTACATGCATGCAAAGTGGACCTGTGTTCTGCTAATCTTCATAGTTTCTGTGTTTGACTTGCGTACAGGTAAACATGCCCAGCTGGGCCGGTTGGTTGAAGCACTTTTGTAACTGAGATAGAACCCAAAGCGTTTCCATGTGAAGCGAGAGATCTACCATTCTACCACTCAAACACCGTCTTAACATAATATAACATGAACTATGCTGTAGATATCATTAGATATAGCCTAATGAAAACAAACAGTCGCTTATACTTCTCAAATGTTTTCTGAAGCGTCAAGGAGCTCTGACAACAAACGTTTGAGAACTACTGAGAGAAAAATGAGCCGATTATTTTGGGCGATGACGTAAACTGCTCAGTTTTTTCTGTGTCGACTGTTGGCTCTTACTTTAACAAGGCAAACATTTTTACTTCAGATTGTAATATGAAGGGGAAAATCTTTTTTGTATTACTAATGCCGTTATATATAATGTAGACTTACATAGTCTAAAAATACATCGCGTTGTTATTTTGCCACGCAATATCCAGTCTGTGCACCCATAACTACGAGTTTTATTTAATTTTTTAAATATTCTTTGTCATTGAAGATCAGAGTCCAAAAAAGGTTCATTTCTGGGAGAAAAGAGAGGATTGGTCTACTGTACCCTGGTTCATTCCCTACTGGACAAGCAAAGGCATTGCACTGAGCCGAACCCGTGTCTCCAGGTGTGTACCTTAACCGTTTGACTGACATCCCCAGTGACCAATCAGTACCAGCATAGAATGAGGTTTCATTACAGATTTCATCATCAACACCCAGTTCTTTCAATATAGATTGCATTGCCAATGTCACATCCGTTACAAAGGAGGCCATCTTCAGCATATGTATTACAAATACTCACCAATTGATGTGGATGCTGTAAAATAACAAAGGCAGTGAAAAAGAGGTTACGTGCATTCGAGAGTATGTGTTTTAGAAAACTGTTGAACGTTGGCATAGGAGAAATTCATAACCAACAAAATAATTAGAGAAGTCACCAACCAACAATTTGTTTCATCGCTCATCAGGAAAAAAACGGTGGTCATACATTGGACATGGTCTAAGAATGGACAGCAACAGACTTCCTCTGCAAGCGTTTATGTGATCACCATCTGCCAGCAGGGAAAGAAGAAGGCCGAAAGAAATTTTCCACACAACAATCATCAGAGAGTGTTTTACTATGGATTTGGGCAACATACATGAACTGAAAAGAGTGTCGTCACACAGATCAAACTGAAGAGAACTGGTTTCTGCCTTATGTACCGTGTATGACACTTAAAGAACCTTGATCGAATATTGATTGATTGATTGATTGATTGATTGATTGATTGATTGATTGATTAATTGATTGATTGATTGATATAAACATCGTATTAAGAGAAATTACCAACACCCAAAATGGAAAAGCAGAAACTCAGAAAAATCGGCCTACAGTGTCTAGAAGAGAGAAGAATTCGTAGTGACTTAATACAGGTTTATAAGATGATCAGAGGAATGGATAAATTAGACTACAACAAGTTTTTTTTTAAATACAGCCACCTACAATAACACGAGGGCATAGCTACAAGCTGATTAAAGAGAGGTCTAGATTAGATTTTAGGAAATATTTTTTTAGTCAGAGAGTGGTGTCTGCTTGGAATGCATTGCCAGGAGAGGTAGTGGAGGCAGGGACAGTTAATGCATTTAAGAATAAACTGGATGCGCATAGCTTTTAGAGCAAGGTGATGTAAATGTAACTGGTTGTATACAGACTCTGCAGGGTCTTCTAAACCAGTATAAAGACGTTAAGTTAATTTAGAACAACATTGGACATATCATAACTATGGGAGCACAGTTTAGACTGTTCCTTTTCTCTACATACAGGCGTGTTAGCAATGGAGAAATAGACTAACTCTTCTAAATACGTCGAAGCTTAAAGAAAAGGTAAAGGGGATACCATAGCAGACGCAGACGTCGGGGATGAAGTGGCTTAGTCTTCATTGTACAAAGCCACAGCTCTGTGAGGTGTGGTGGACAGTTTCTTTACTCGCTGCCTATTTCCTTCCTTAGCCGTCAGCCGTGTACCCGTTTACAGCTGGGTCTACTAGAGCTGCCGGTAGCGGAAGTTAAACTTTGCCATGAAAAGCGAATGCTCTAGCACTGAGCTAATCTACCGCTCATAAAACTTACAAAACAGCATGAACTTCAATACAAGCTGCTACTTAAGAATAAACATCAACTTCAACCTATGTTTTCTACTGTTATAACATCAACATCAGCATAAATGTTCAACAGTGTTATAAATATCAACTTCAGCATCAATTTCAACTGTTATACCATCAACTTTAGCATATATTTTCAACTGTGCTATAAACATCAACTTCAGGACAAAAACGAACTTCATCGTAATCATTCTTGTCAGCACAAACATCAAAGTTATCAAATATATCAACGTCTTACAAACATCAACCTCAACATGAGCATATATTTCAGCAGAAACACAAACTTCAACTCAAACATCAGCTCCAGCATAGCAACATATTCAACAAACACATCAACTTCAGCACTAATATTGCGCCCAATATAAACATAAGCTATAGAACAAACATCAATTTCAATAGGAACATCATCTTCTCCGGGGATATTAGTTTCTGCAAGAACAAACAACCAGCACAAACTTAAATTCCAGCACCAAAATCAACCCTATGCTAAATTTTATTTGTTACAACCATCAACTTCAGCACAAATATGAGATATAAGGCAGTCATTAACATCCACACAAACTACAGCTTCAGTGGTAACATCAACGTTAGCCCAAATATCAACTCCTTACAAACATCCACTTCAATTCAAACATAAACTTCAACAAAAATGTATACATCCACATAAGCATTACATTCAGCACAAACATCAGCTCCTAACAAACATCAACGCTCAAAAAAGATCAACGTCATAGAAACATTAACTTTAACATAAACATACATTTTGGCATATACATCAAATTCGGCACAAATTCTGAACTACAAACACATAAAATTCAGATCAATCGCCAAATTCAGTGTATCATCAACTTCTGAACAAACATCGAGTTCAGCCCATACAATAACGTACGCACATAAACCAACTTCAGAACAAATATTATCTTCAACTCAAACACCAACTTCATGCATTGACCAACTTCTTAGAAATATCAACTTAACATAAATATAAATTCGAACATAAACATCAACTTTAACACATAAATCATCTTCAATTCTCATGGGGATTCGATCCCTATCACAGCACCGCCAGTTACTCCAGTGAAGCAAACCCTTACAAAACGCAGGAGGAAGCAGACCCTTACATAAAATACATGCTGAAGTCGGATGCACTGGGCCAACAGGCGCAAAATAAAAACCACAGTGCAACGCACACCACCTTGAGGACTGGATAAATAAGGCCTGTATGTGTAAATATAATTTTTTTAAAGTGGCGAAAGAGGTGAAGAGTATCTCCGCAAATGGTACTTGTGATGACTATGCGTGCTTTTAACCCCACTTAGAACAGAAGCCAAATTAGCCGACTGCAAATCAGAGATTTACCTGGGTAGCAAAGGCGAGATAAGAATATTCCTACTGTAAACCTGATAATGATTTTGTAAGAGGTACCTAACGAGGGTTGTGCACGGGATCGGCTACCTTCTTCTATAGACACTTTAGGCCACAAAAATCTTCACATATGGACAAGTTAATTAAAAATGAAAAATCAGCCGAAACATCGGAGACAGAAGCAGAATGTTTGGATACTTTCTTGTCAATTCAATGGCAATCGGCCCATCGTCCGCCTGATAATGACAATAAACACGACGTGAGACAACAAAAATCTTTGGACTCGGGCGTGAATTTAACGTAGATGAGCTAAAGCTAAGACATGTTGTTTGGGAATGCCCACAATAAATAGGTTACTCTTTTATGCGTCTTGAAAAGGACGTTAAGTGGCGGGTTACGGTAGCTTTCCTCACATCGAGAGCGTACTGATGAAGATAAGCCGGAGTCCTCCAGGCAGTTGTGCTATGCTTGATTTCATATGCGTGTCACTCACTACTACAGGGATCACTTCGATCCCTTGCCTCGTTAGCCAGGCTACCATGAAAACAGCCCGTTTCTACCGAAGGCTACTAGGAAGCCAATGTGAGGATCTTGGCCAGTATGTTTTGATGTATGTCTGATCAGTATATTATGCCTGACCAGACGTTAGTCTTCCTCCCCCTAAAACAGAAAAGATGTGTATAACCAGCTAGCATCGGGAGCTATAAAGAAAATTCTTCGTTTGCTAAAAGTTACAGTGACTCTATGATGGTGCCTAGACTGCAGTGACGTGGTTCTACATAACTTAACCTAACAGAAACAGCCTGAGAATCATCTCTTCGCATCGTAGACTCATCCATGTTACATATTTAACATTGCGAAATTTTCGAGAAATCAGTTTCATCATTACTATTAACGTAAATATGTATTTTACTTCAAATAAAACTACGCACAAAAGAGTTTGATAAAAGGCGTAACAAAATGCGAAGTACATTAACCACGTATATCATGAACAGGAGTCACAGACGAGTCTGCAAATTTTCGTCACAGCTAAAAATAGAACGCCTTACACGTCATTTGGTACACTAATAACTAAAAGCCTGATTATGGGGTTTCCCCAAAAATGACTGTTAGAGGCATGGTTCAATTATGGCATAAATTCACTCTTAGATATTTCATTAAATCTATTTTAGAATTCTTTGAAAAAAATTACGTGGACATGTATTAAGTTAAACAATTATTAGCATTTTTGTCAACAAAAAATAAACAAAAATTTGTTTATCGACTTTCAAAACTAAATTCAAACAAACATTCGCCATATTGTGTATGTCTGTCTTTCTGTCTGCCTGTCTATTGGTATGTCTGTCTGACTGTATGTCTGTGGATACAACCATTCATTCATTCACCTTTTTACCTATCTATCTATCTCTATATATATGTATCCATCTCTCTCCCTATCTATCTATCTATTTATCTATCTATTTATCTATCTATCTGTCAATCAATCTATCTAGTAATTAATTTCTCTATCTATCTATCGATCTACCTTCTATCTATCTATCTATTTATCCGTCTGTCTGCCTGTCTATCTATCTATTTGTTTATCTCTATGTATCTCTCTATCTATATATATATATATATATATATATGTATCATCTTTCTATATATATATATATATATATATATATATATATCTGTCTATCTATCTATTTCTCTTTCTATCTGTCTGTCTATATTTCTATATATCTATATATCCATCTATTTATATATACGAGGGGCGTCCAAATCAAACCTGAACTTGTAGTTCTATTTGAATAGGTTATAGTGTGCTGAAACTTATATCATTAGTTAGGGGCGCTTTTATCCTATTACTACTCGGTGGTCCACTTGTCATGGGCCAGTCAGGTGACAGATAAACAAAAATGGCGAACAACATTGTTATTCCTTGCATATGAACCTCGTGTTGTGATGAAGTTTCTTGCGTAAGAAGGCGTGAAATTTATAAAAGACTGCAATCACAATACGGCGATGAGACACTCAGCCGCAGTAAGACATTTGCATGGTGTAAATGAGATGAGACACTCAGCCGCAGTAAGACATTTGCATGGTGTAAACGTTTCAGAGAAGGTCGTACATCAGTGAGTGATAATCCCGTACTGTTCTTACAAGATTACACTAGACTTCATATGGCTCACCGCACTATTTTCCATCTACAGCAACTCGACTGGGAGGTGTTGCCACAACCACTTTACAGCCCAGAGCTCGCTCCAAGCGATTTCCACTTGTTTGGACTTCTAAAAAAATACCTTGGAGGTCAGCATGTCAGCACTGGTGACGAAGTGAAACAGGCTGTCCTGTATTGGTGCAGGTATACTCACAAATCTTTACACGCTGAAGCTCTTCATGCATTATTATAAACGCTGGGATAAGTGACAAACGTTGCAGGAATAGAAATTGCATTTTGACTACTTTGAAAAGACATAGTGTTATTACAAAAAAAAGTCCTAGTTTGATTTGAACATCACTCGTATATATATATATATATATATATATATATATATATATATATATATATATATATATATATATATATATATATATGTCAATCTATCTGTCTATCTATGTATCCATCTATCTATCTATACATATCTACAAGTACACACACAAACACACACACACATATATATATATATATATATATATATATATATATATATGTAAACACACATATTGGTATATGGATTCATTATTGGTTTGCTTTGGTAAGAAACAGTGCCGAGTTAAGCTAAGAATATCTCCATAGGCTGAACGATATACCCCCTTCCCTTTCAACTCACCAATCTGTGTCAGCCGTTAGGTCGCCACGTAATCCATGTTTAAATTCCCGAAACGTGAGGAAACAATGTTTGCGTGTCCGTATATTTAGAACCTGGCACAACAAGAAGTGCATGTCACCATTCGTCTTCTGTTATATTATCTTATCTTATCTTATTTTATTATATTTTGCAAAACTGTAACAATTACTGCAATCCTGGAAGACTCATAGGTGTTGTCTCGATCATAGTGGTTTCTAGGAGAAGTCTTTTTATAATGGAGACTATAACGAGTTTATTGTGTCACGTGCAACTTATGGAATTAGGATGTGGCGACTAACTGGCCAGTATACTCGTCCTAAGGTAGAGGACTCAATAACTCATGAGATAATCCACACAGACTACACGTCTTCTGAATGTGGAATACACTTCTAGTCATGGGTTTGATAGGACGCTACAGAACAAAATACTATTCTTGTATAATATTCACCCCAAATATATATATATATATATATATATATTTATATCATCATCATCATGTAGCATGTCCTTTATAGAACCTCGCTCCCATCACAGTCTGTCTGAAAGAAACTCGGTCCCTTGCCAAAACTGCAGCCTGCGCCAGTCATTACTGGATATCTTGGTGCCATCGTCTTCTTGGTCTACCTCTTCCTGTTTTGCCTGGCACCATACCTTCCATTATATATATATATATATAGCACTGGATCACTGGATATCTAGGTGGTGGGGGAGGAGGTTAGGGATATCACAGAATAGTTCACTTTTTAACTGTTGTGGGTGTCAAACATTCTGTTTTTGCGAATTTCTTCTGTCGCTTCTGCTTTGGCGTGTTCCTACCATCTTATTTGAAATCAGCAATGAATTTGTTGAACCTGTCAACTCTGGTCCATGATCAGGAGAACAACATCCAGTTTCTACAGCAGCATGGCATTATCCATGCTGTCATGGCATTATCCATGCTGTCATGGCATTATCCATGCTGTCATGGCATTATCCATGCTGTCAAGGCATTATCCATGCTGTCAAGGCATTATCCATGCTGTCAAGGCATTATCCATGCTGTCAAGGCATTATCCATGCTGTCAAGGCATTATCCATGCTGTCAAGGCATTATCCATGCTGTCAAGGCATTATCCATGCTGTCAAGGCATTATCCATGCTGTCAAGGCATTATCCATGCTGTCAAGGCATTATCCATGCTGTCAAGGCATTATCCATGCTGTCAAGGCATTATCCATGCTGTCAAGGCATTATCCATGCTGTCATGGCATTATACATGCTGTCATGGCATTATCCATGCTGTCATGGCATTATCCATGCTGTCATGGCATTATCCATGCTGTCATGGCATTATCCATGCTGTCATGGCATTATCCATGCTGTCATGGCATTATCCATGCTGTCATGGCATTATCCATGCTGTCAAGGCATTATCCATGCTGTCATGGCATTATCCATGCTGTCATGGCATTATCCATGCTGTCATGGCATTATCCATGCTGTCATGGCATTATCCATGCTTTCATGGCATTATCCATGCTGTCATGGCATTATCCATGCTTTCATGGCATTATCCATGCTGTCATGGCATTATCCATGCTTTCATGGCATTATCCATGCTGTCATGGCATTATCCATGCTTTCATGGCATTATCCATGCTGTCATGGCATTATCCATGCTTTCATGGCATTATCCATGCTGTCATGGCATTATCCATGCTGTCATGGCATTATCCATGCTTTCATGGCATTATCCATGCTGTCATGGCATTATCCATGCTTTCATGGCATTATCTATGCTGTCATGGCATTATCCATGCTGTCAAACGATGCAATAACAACCAATGTTCCGGCGTTGTCCTTGACTGAACGAAAGGATAGATAATAACGTCAACAGGCACAATGTCGGCAGGACATCCCTGTGAAGCAAGGCACTTGTCTACAAGGCTCGTGCATGGCCTACAGGTAGATCATTCCGTTTGTATACTGTTGGTCTCAAGAGTTGACAAGCATTCCATTATTTTTTTTAAATAATATCGACCTGTCATCCCCCTCGCCCGCTACAGTCATCAGTATGATGGATACCTGTGGAACTCTGTTTGGGGTGAATTAATTAACAAGTACCGAAAGTACAATATGTCAAATAGGAATAAAATACTGAATATCTTGTTTTCACACAAATCAGAAGAAGTAGAACGTGTGACGACCAATTCAGTAACAACTTGATTATCACTTCGCTACGTTACTCCTCTTCTACCAATGTTGAAGTGTTTTCTTCATATTATCAATCGTGTGTACAGGCAAACTGGTGATTGGTCTATTGTGTCTTCGCGTATTGGAGGGACTGCTTCCTTTCTGGTCCTCATGTCGGCCATCATTTGTAGAAATGTCAATACCTTTTAGAAATGTTGTCCAGACAACGGCTAACTGCCTGTTCTTTTCGATTTTCAACTGCAAGAGTTCGTTAACGTACACAACGTCTGCACGGGATCTCCGACATTTAATTCATCTCCGATAGGACTAGACGTAGAAACGTGTGATATTCAAGCCACATATCGTTTCTCCCCTTCATTCATCCATTTTGGGAGAGACGAACGCCTTTTATTGCATTTTTATTGACCCCCAATAGATTATAATATGAATGATACAAAGTTCATGAAGCTCACTGAGTATACACACTCCTTCTCGATCTACTTTCCTTTTCAAACACATTTTGGCTGTTGATTGAAAATTGATCATCATCATCTAACATGTAATAAATAGACTTTAATATTTTACTATGTTTAGTTTAGTTTAGTTTACTATAGTTTAGTTTAGTTTAGTTTAATTTAGTACAGTTTAGTTTAGTCAAAGAATCAAAGTCATTGCACACGGTTCACACGGTTTTGTACTGAACTAAACAACAGCTTACAAATACTTGCTGTAAACATCGTTGTCCAGTTCTTCACTGTTGTTTTCGACACACTTTTATCACTGCCTGCATTCTGTTATGAATGTCAACTGGTCGACATCCTTCAGCTGTTAGAGACCGAATCACCGCTCGCTGATCAATCCTGGACGGTTTCCGTATCACACCCGCCGGGTTTTCAACGGTCTGTTGAGGACACTATGAGTCGAAGGATAGTGAAATGTTGCAAACTTGGCGGTTGCTATGTGCTGTTTACACCAGAAGTAACGTCAACATGCGCATCGTATGTTCACTTGGTGCAGTTAGGTCCGGTTTAATTTGAACACGCTTCGTGTATTATATATATACATATATGTTTGTGTGTGTGTGTGTGTGTGTGTGTAATCAAGTGTGTGTGTATATGCATATATACTTACACACACACACATAATTACATGTAATCCTTTGTCATCTTCTGCTGTAGAATCAGCACCTATGGGTCATTTTAGAGTGCCGACATATCGGTTCTTCTGGACATAATCTACATTTTTTTTGCAGAAGGTTAACGTCTGATGGTTAGTTTGTGGGTATGTCTCCATTGGTAATAACATATTGAAATGGCTTTTCTCTCTTTCTCTCCCTCTCTCTCACTGCCCCCCCTCTCTCTCTCTCTCTCTCTCTCTCTCTCTCTCTCGCTGTCTCGGTTTAAAATTGTATTAACCCCTGACTAGTTGTCTCACACAGTGGTACAGTCGACAGATGGCAGTTAAGTAAATAATCGATAACTTGGTTACCAGCTGCGACACACGAAAGACCAAAGCCGTTCATAACCATCTCTTTGAGTATTGAAAACAAAATACAACCATTTGTTTACCAACCATCACAATGATATCGTTTGTTTTTATAGATGATGTGCCCAGATGATTTCATCGGCTTAGGAATAAAGGCCGCTTGATTCTAGTTGTAGAAACCTCACCACCTTCAATAAAGGCCGCTTTTTTATAGTTGTAGAAACCTCACCACCTCCAATAAAGGCCGGTTGGTTAAAGTTGCAGACACAATTCGGTTCCATTTGAACAATCCCCTTAGTTCAATTTGTGCAGACCACTCAGTTCAAGGTGTACAAACCCCTAGGTCCCAGTCATATGCACCCTTCGGTCGAAGTCTTATCCACCCCTCGATCCAAGTCATATTCACGCCTCGGTCCTAATCATATCCCCACCCCCCCCCCTCACTCGGTCCCAGTCAAATCCACCCCTCGATCTAAGTCAAATTCACCCCTCGGTCCAAGTCTAATTCATCTCTCCGTCTGTCATATTCACTCCTCGGTCCAAGTCATATTCATCCATTGGTCCAAGTCATATACACGCCTCGGTCCTAATCATATCCCCTCCCCCCCCCCCCCTCACTCGGTCCCAGTCAAATCCACCCCTCGATCTAAGTCAAATTCACCCCTCGGTCCAAGTCTAATTCATCTCCCGGTCTGTCATATTCACTCCTCGGTCCAAGTCATATTCACCCATTGGTCCAAGTCATATTCATCCTTCGGCTGGTCATATCCACAGCTCAGTAAATTGACTGTCAATAAATAAATACGCAAAATCGAAATCGGGAATTCGTTTATTTGAAAATCAGTTCCCATTACGAATAATTCGCCACGTCACAGTCACGGATAAACACTGCTTTATAAGGGCGTGTAAGTTCACTTCTGCCGTGACTTCACGTGTGTGTATTTCATAAAAGGTAATTACTTACTAACTTTGCGTGTCCGGCAATCTCACAACTTATTTGATCAGAGAACAGTGTCCGGCGATCTCACAACTTATTGGATCAGAAAACTGTCCGGCAATCTCACAACTTATTGGATCAGAAAACTGTCCGGCAATCTCACAACTTATTGGATCAGAGAACTGTCCGGCAATCTCACAACTTATTGGATCAGAAAACTGTCCGGCAATCTCACAACTTATTGGATCAGAGAACTGTCCGGCAATCTCACAACTTATTGGATCAGAGAACTGTCCGGCAATCTCACAACTTATTGGATCAGAAAACTGTCCGGCAATCTCACAACTTATTGGATCAGAGAACTGTCCGGCAATCTCACAAATTATTGGATCAGAGAACTGTTCGTCAATCTAACAACTTATTGGATCAGAGAACTGTCCGGCAATCTCACAACTTATCGGATCGGAGAACTGTCCGGCAATCTCACAAATTATTGGATCAGAGAACTGTTCGTCAATCTCACAACTTATTGGATCGGAGAACTGTCCGGCAATCTCACAACTTACTGGATCAGAGAACTCTCCGGCAATCTCACAACGAATTGGATCAGAGAACTGTCCGGCAATCTCACAACTTATTGGATCAGAGAACTGTCCGGCAATCTCACAACTTATTGGATCAGAGAACTGTCCGGCAATCTCACAACGTTTTGGATCAGAGAACTGTCCGGCAATCTCACAACTCACTGGATCAGAGAACTGTCCGGCAATCTCACAACTTATTGGATCAGAGAACTGTCCGGCAATCTCACAACGTTTTGGATCGGAGAACTGTCCGGCAATCTCACAACTTATTGGATCAGAGAACTGTCCGGCAATCTCACAACGTTTTGGATCAGAGAACTGTCCGGCAATCTCACAACTTATTGGATCAGAAAACAGATTCGATGGGAGCTCTTGCATTCGCTGTCATGAGATCTAGCAAAGTACATGGTTCCTGCATTCTTGGGAGTTGTACAAATGCTCGCGGTCTTGGATGGCCCTATATTCGCACACATCGGCGTCCACATATACTCATTCTTTAAGTTAGATCTACACCTGGAAACTCCAGTTCTTAATCTGTTTAGGGCTCTACACACAGGGTTTGGCATATTATGCCCATCTCGCAAGTTCCTCTTTGATCTTCATCCATTCCTCACTAAATCTTTGACGTCATTTTTCAGTGTAATCTTGCTCGGGTTTCTGGTTTGTTAACTGTACAATTTAAAGAAAACTTTTTCTTGAGAAAAATGATTGTCAGAATTGTATTGTTTTTAGTATAATTGCTATTCGTCCGTGTGCGCGAGCAAGTCTAGGTCGCAGTGAAAAAGGCTAATGCCATGTTGGTCATAATAAAAAAGAATCATTTGTCATAAGAGCAAGGAAGTAATAGTCAAGTTATATAAATCATTAGTGAGACCTAAGTTAGAGTACTGTGTTCAGATGTGGAGTCCAAATAATAGAGTATATATAAACATGCTGGAATGGGTACAAAGAAAAGCTAACAAAAATGATCTCGGGGTTTCAGAATTATAGTTATGAAGAAAGACTAATAAAAACTGGTCTTTAGTGGCAAGAACAAAGAAGAATTTGAGGTAACTTAATACAAGTGAATACATTAATAAATTGAAAGGATAGATTTGACTATACCAAGTTTTTCAAAGTACGACCAGCTACAAGAACAAGAGGGCACATCTACAAGAACAAGAGGGCACAGCTACAAGAACAAGAGGGCACAGCTACAAGAACAAGAGGGTACAGCTACAAGAACAAGAGGGCACAGCTACAAGAACAAGAGGGCACAGCTACAAGAACAAGAGGGTACAGCTACAAGAACAAGAGGACACATCTACAAATTTTTTAAAGACAGGTCTAGATTAGATATTAGGAAATATTGTTAAGTCAGAGAGTTGTGAATTCTTGGAATGCATTTACACAGGATGAAGTGGAAGCAGATTCAAAAATAGATTGGATGCTCAGAGTATTTTCGGTATCCGTGGAGTGATTTTTTTATTTTTTTTTGAAATTTTTTTTGGCGTTCGCCTTATTTCTCTATTCCCCAAGGCGGTATGCGTTGCACTGTGGCTTTTATTTTTTGCCTGTCGGCCCAGTACATCCGACTTCAGCATCCATTTCACGTAAGTGTCTGCTTCCTCCTGCATCGTCTAAGGGTTTGCTTCCCTGGTGTAACGGCCGATGCTGTGATGGGAATCGAACTCAGCACTGCCATGAGAATTATAACAGGTGGCATGAAGTCAACGCCAATTGTAGAACTTGAAAAGATTACAAGACTGCAATCCATGACCGATAGAAGAGACTGCAGAGCCCAGCTGCAGTCAGAGAAACTCCGAAGACTGACGGACCATCCAATGTACCAGAGACTAAACAATCTGGGAAATGGGAAACTGAAGCGGAGAAACTTTGCAGAAATAGCCAAAGCAAAGATGCACGAAGATCCCATAAACGCACTAACAACACCAAAACCCATCACTACTGTACGAAAACCTACTTGGAGGCAGGATATATTTCCAGAGGTGGTAGAAAATATACCAGGTATTGCAAACAAAAACTGCCAGAGTGAGAAAGAAAGGAGAGACACTACCCTAAGCTTCATAACGAAAAGCTACCCAAGCATGGACTGGACCCATGCATACACCGACGGTTCTGTAACAAACACTACACAGAACGGAGGGGCAGGAGCATTCCTGAACCTACCAAATGGCAGAAAAATAACACTGTCATTCGCTACTGGTAAGTACACAAGCAATTTCAGAGCAGAGGCAGAGGCACTGAGGGCGGCAGTGGAAGAAATGATAACACACAGTGAAAATGAGAGCCATATAGTCTTGCTGACAGATGCTCTCGAAGTAGTAACAGCGCTAAAAAGCCAGAAGAACACTGAGCTTAATGACTTAAGAGCAGCACTCTGCAAACTGTGCCAGCAGTCCGCACCAAAAAGGGTGGTGGTACAGTGGGTTCCGTCACACTGCAACATCCAAGGCAACGAGGAGGCAGACAGACTGGCAAAAGAAGGTGCAAGGCTACCACAAACAGATACCAGTATGACGTACGAAGAGTCAAAACGGCTTATCAAAGCCAGATACATGTCCAAATGGGAAACCGAACATACTGGTTACACCAAAAACGATGCCTATTACCAGTTGAACCGAAGAGAGCAGGTCGTTGTCTTCAGACTTCGCACTGGCCACAACAGACTGAGGTACCACCTATTCAACAAACTGAAGATAGGGTGTACCGACGAATGCCCATGCGGTACTGGTAAAATGACCACTGAACATCTGCTGCAGAACTGCCCGACATACGAGGATCAGAGAGAGCAGATGTGGCCATTGCCAGTGGAACTGCAAGACAAGCTGTATGGTAGTGGCGAGAGTCTCAGGATGACCGCTGCTTTTTTCGAAAAAATAATGGTTACTGTCTGACTGTGTACGCAGAAGAAGAAGAAGAAGAAGAACCCAGCACTTTCTGGTTGTCCGCCGTGTCACTGAACCACTAGCCCACACCGTCCCCTGGTGGAGTTAAATAACCTGGTTGTATACAGACTCTGATTGCCTTCTAATCCAGTATAATTAAGTTAAGTTAAGTTACTCCAACATGTAAAAAGTAAAGATCCCGTCACGCCATGAGGCGCTTAGGAAATATGGTGTTAGGTCCCTATTATTTTGTAATCTACGGCACTTAGTGGATGATGTGGTCAGCATCCCGCCGGCTGTCTTTACTTCCGGACTGAATCCGTACACATTTAAGGCTGGGTCGACCTAGGAGTCGATGCAGTCTGAAGAAACATTTGCGCCTCACCCGGGAAATGAACCTAGGACCCCTCAGATGCGTTTACATTATATATTCTATACAATAAGGTAAATGATATGGGAATAATCAAACAACGTATAGTTTTTCCTGTTGGTTCAGTCTTGATGAAGGTTTATTAATGTCTTCTGATAGTTGCATTAGATGGTCGGATCGTATAGCGGTGTGATTGCTGGTAGCTTGATCACTCTGTGGCGAAGTGGTCAAGCCGTTTGCCTCGTGTTCAGACGCTCGGGGTTCGAATTCGAGCTGCGACGGTCGGTTCATGATGTCAATTTTTTCCAGAGATCCCTGGGCTCATCGCTGAAGCTAAGGAGTTCGTGCTTTGTGCGGTGCTCTCGGCAGATGGGTGCCCCATGGGTGCCGAGAATGACCTAAATAAATGGGGCGATAAAGTTGAGCCCCCGCTTTAAGTTTGTTTTTGTTTTTTTTCTTAAAGCTTGAGGCCAAGGAACAAACCTGGGTATGGCTAAGGTACCTTCTATCTTAGGTGAATTAAAAATCTAGTCTGCACACGATGTTACAACTGTAAGGGCAAACAGTTTGATTCCTTAGCTCTATTCAGCTTCCGAGAAACCCCCAAAAATGGGAATACAAGCTTTAATGATAGTTTTATTTGTGATATTCTCATGTCAAACTCGTTATCTTCTATTTTGCCACTCTGTCGATATTGGCATTTAGTCTGACTTGCAGGATTACAAAAAAGACATCCTACTTAACCCGAGTTTATCCTCTTAAACTCAATTGATAACATCCTTTGACGACAATGTATTAAAAATTCCAAAAGGCCGTGATATAGTGAATACTCGCACTGTAGCACCAAACGAAATAAAGAGGCCACCAGTCTAGTCAAAGAGTGAACGAAACTGACACATGAACAATATCTGGTCAACTATGAAAAAGCAAATGACATAATAAAATATGGTTTTGAGGAAGAAGATTTACACTCGGCTATTGACGGTGCTGGAAGCTGTCATTGGTAAATGTCATTACATGGCGCTTTCATACTACTGGAGGTTGTTTTTTTTTAGCAGCGAATGGGTGAAACCTATAGAAATCCAACGTCGAATAAACGTTCAGTACCGTGACGCATGGCTTTCACCCCTTAAGTGTATGAGTGGAGTAGGAAGTTCCAAAACTGCGTGAGTTCTGTGACAGACTGTTCACGACGGGACCAGGCCCACCGAGTAGTGACGCCAGAGTATAACACAACCATTGACCTCCACGTCAATGAAAATTGCTGATTGACTGGGAATTAAATTGTCACACATCTGGACATTAGTCAAAGTTCATCCATGATGTGCTACAGTACCACAAAGTGTCTGCAAGGTGGCTACCAAGGCAGCATACTCCAGAATTGAACCAACGACGCGTTGGTGCCTTTTATGAACTTTTATGGCGGTTTAAAGCCGAAGAAGTGGGTGTCCTAGCAAGAACTGTTACTAGTGATGGAACCTGGTTCCACTACCACGAGAGCTAGCAAAGAATGGCGCCATCCAAGAAGTTTCTCGCTCAGCAATCTGCAGGAGAGGTTATGCTGACTTTCTCGTGGGAGGAACTAAGCGTTATTTGAAAGCACTACGTGCCCAGAGCGAACATTGTCACTAGTACCACATAAACAGATATTCTCGTGAATAATCATCGATCCGCAATCAAATCAAAACAACATGGACTTCTGAGTAAAGGTGTCCCTTTGTAACATGACAGTGTTCGACCAAATTCTGCCCGTGCAAAAGCTGCAACTAGCGATGACCTCCACTTTCAGTGTCTACCACATCCGCCGTACTCACCAGACCTAGCCCTCCCCCCCCCCCCCCCCGCCCCAAGAGATTTCCACGCCTTTGGACGACTAGAAGAGACATTGTGAGAACAGACTTTCAGGTCAGATGAAGATGTCCAGCAGGCGGTGCACGAGTGGTTCCTTAACTTAACTTAACTTAACGTCTTTATACTGGTTTAGAAGACTCAGCAGAGTCTGTATACAGCCCGTTTCATTTACATCACCTTGTCCTAAAAGCTATGAGCAACCAATTTATTCGTAAATGCAGTAACTGTCCCTGCCTCCACTACCTCCCGTGGCAATGCATTCCAAACATTCACCACTCTCTGACTAAACAAATATTTCCTAATATTTAATCTGGACCTCTCTTTAGTTAATTTGTAGCTATGCCGTCTAGTTCTTGTCAGGTGGATGTATTTTAAAAAAACGTGTTATAGTCTAATTTATCCATTCCTCTGATCATCTTATAAACCTGTGTTTAGTCTCCACGAATTAATATATCTTATAAACTCTGGTTACGTACGTGACCAAGTGATCTTTTGGTAAACATGAATCCAAGTACTTTATTGGCGCTGGAGAACTTGCATCAAACGCAATGGTTGCTTGATCAAAAAAATGATACAGTTGTGTTTCACTTTTTCGGAATAAATTTACCACAAAAATATATTCATATTTAAAGTTTTTGTTCGAAACCACCTCTTATTATTTTGTTATGTTTCCCAGCTACACCTGACGGTACATTTTGCTAACAAGCTCATCCTGCATAGATCAAGATGATTAAGATCAAAATCGAAACCATTTGTAACGACTACTGGCAGTTCATATCAAATGAGAAGGACAAGAATCAAGGTTAGAGTATCTACTCAGCGTGTAACAAAATCATGAAATAACTTTTTTATGTAATTTAATCATTTCTGCTAATTATTTACTGAATCCATTACTGTTTCTTCAATTTATGATTAATGGAAAACGAATTATTAATTATTTTGTTCATGTACGATATTGGTTTGTTTTTGTTTGTTTATTTTGTTGTTTGTTTGTTTGTTTTTTTGTGTTTTTTTTTGGTGTTCGTGTTATTTATCCATTCCCCAATGCCGTGTGCGTTACACTATGTTTTTAATTTGTGCCTGTCGGCCCAGTGCATCCGGCTTTGGCATGCATTTTATGAAAAGTCTGCTTTCTCCTGTATTTTCTAAGGGTTTGCTTCCCGTGTGTAACGGCCGGTGCTGTGATATGGAGCGAACCCAGCAGCTTCGGGTTGTGAGACGTGTTACTTAACCACAAACCCACGAGATCCCCAATATGTACAATATCAAACCAATACATTAAAAAATATTGGGCACGCACGGGCAAGCAGAAAATCAAACTGGCCAGGACGTGCACTTTGGCAATGGGGACATGCAGTAGTAAGACATGGACAAATTTATATCAAAAGAGATCATTCATTGGCTCTTTCCGTCTTGTCAGACGATAGTAATTGTGCTTTGAAAAAAATGAATGTAACTACAGGCCATGCCGGTAATGAATGTGATTCGAAAGACCAATCTTGGCTGAGAAGCATGTTCGACAGTGTGTGCAAGGAAATCCAGGACCGTCTGTAGCATCGCATGGTGTGGCGTGTCTTCTCAAACTCTGAGTCTTCAGCCTATCAGCAATCAGTATCTCCTTTGTCTGTATCCCATGCTTAATCCTGCCACTCCATGTAACACGATCCAAGGCGTCCTGTGCCCATGATTCCAAATCTATGTCTGCATCATTCATATCCCGCTTGCATATATCCGAAGTAATGGCTGGCCCCGTCACCTATTCCTCATCTGAAATTCTCCATAGAGAAGATATTTTGGTATTCTGCCATCATCCATCCTCCGAATGTGTCCCAGCCAGCGAAAGCCTTAGATGACTGAGCTTGGATACGATTGTGACAGTGCCTGTTCTCTCCATTACCTTTCCTAAAGCTGAATTCTTCATCAAAGAGGGGTTCACATGCAAATCTCGTAACCTTATCTATTCCATCATCTGCCACCAGTGTGGTATGACTTACATTGGGGAAACTGGTATGGAACTACGGGAGCGTTTCCGCCAACACCTCAATGACATCCGCAACAGCACTGGTTCCCCAATTGCCAGCCACTTCAATGGTCCTGAGCACCGGGGTATGGCTGACGTCAGTGTCACAGGTCTAGTTTCGTGCTTCTCTGACGATCGTCATCGATTCGCCCTTGAGAACAGACTTATCTCGAGTATGGGCTGTCTCCAACCACATGGTATAAATATCTTCCATACTTTTTCTTAAACTCTCACACTGGCCCCCATCTATTTGTCTTCCTTCCCCCCCCCCCATCCGTCTCCCCCATTCTTCCATCAGTTCTCTTCCCCCCTCTCTTATATCTATATCACGCCCTCCCGGCTTATATTGTCTTCTATTTGTTCTCCTATCTGGACCACTATTTGGCCACGCTTGGCTTATCAGGCATATTCCGCCACTTTTTGTTTGACCGCTCCTTTCTCAGTTACTATCGAGTACTTGGCACGACCTGTCGCTTAGACAGAAAGCGTCTCCCACCTGAAACAGATGAGTTGACCATTTTTTCTTATATGTTGATTTGTTAGTTCAGTGTTGTTGTCCCTGATGAAGGCCTATTGGTCGTAACGTAGGTTTTGTTTGTGTTCTCGTCTCGGTGCGGTATCTGACCATACCCATTTTTAAATTTTGATTAAGCTCAACCTTAATCAACTTTTACTAGTTTTTTTCATGTTTTTTTCCCATTATACACATCCACAGAACCGCTGCAGCCTCGCCTTATTTTAATTATATATTTTATTTGTACCACCATTGCTGCTACTACTCGTTATCTTGTGTCGTCTTACCTTCCATATTCACTATATCATCGCCATGCCTTCCTCTACTCGTTATCTTGTGTCGTCTTACCTTCCACATTCACTATATCATCGCCATGCCTTCCTCTACTCGTTATCTTGTGTCGTCTTACCTTCCATATTCACTATATCATCGACATGCCTTCCTCCAAATTCATGACCAACTTCTTCCGTTCTTTCATCATTACGGCTTTCAGCCTTCTCCCCCCTGACCTCTCCCGTATTGCTACTGACTTCGCTCTTGTTACTCTCAAGATTACCCGATTTACTTGCCATCTCAATTTCATTCGCAATTGTCTCCGCTACAACGTTCTTCCTCGCGGGTTCACTTCCAAGTTTCACCACGCGGCGGGCTCTTTAAGCCAACGTGAGCTCCGCCATCTTGACCATGCAGATAGGAAGTGTGGCTTCCTGCGTATGCGCTGTATCGCATCCAGCTACGATAGACGGCTCCATGATCTTCATTCCTCCCAATCTCATCTCCTGCACTGTTTGCTAGCTCTCTCCACCCAGGACTACTTTTCCTATGCTGTGATCCGCTACATTATTCATACTCTCAATCGTCAGTTATACGATTTCTTGTCTGCTCGCAAGAAGGACAAGCTTACTCGTCTCCGTCCTCCTACCCCTCCTTCCTCCTGGTCCACTGATTCTCGCTATCAAGTGGTCTGTATCCCCTCTGATCTTCCTCTGACTGAGAGTGAAATATCAGTTCTCAGCAAAGGCCTTAACTTTGTCCCCCTCCAGCCCTCCATTGATCAATACTCTGTTCTCAAGGATGCGCATGCCTATCATCGCCGCCTACGTCTTCGACAATGGTACCAAAACAATCCCAACTCTTGCTCTTTTCCTGACCCCGATGACCCTTTCTCCAGCTGTTCCCATCGTAAATCTGACTGGACTCCTCCTCCTGGCCGATCCCGTGCCTTAGACCTCTATATTAAAACTACTCTTCGCGATATCAAGGCCTACTGCCCTCGGCGCTTGCGATATTCGAACATTTCCCATACCGAGGCGTGTGCTCTGGCTAGCCTTAGTCGGCGTAGGGATCTCGTGATTAAACCTGCTGATAAGGGAGGAGCAGTGGTGGTTTGGCGCAAGGATTTATATGTTCAGGATGGCAGTCTTCAACTATCTGATCCTTCTTTCTATAAACCGCGCGCCGATGATGCCACTGTCCGTTTTAACAAGGAGGTCTCTACCACCATCCTTGATATGACCAAACGACATCTCCTCCCGAAGAGCGCTACAAACCTCCGTATCTTTGACAGTTGTCTGGGTAAGCCTTCTTTCTACATGCTGCCTAAAATTCATAAGCCCGACAACCGAGGTCGCCCTATTGTCTCTGCCTGTTCCTGTCCCACCGAACTGGTATCGGACTTCCTGGATAGTGTCTTCCAACCTATGGTGGAGAGTCTTCCCACATTTCTTAAGGACACCAACCACGCTTTAACCACTTTCTCTACCATTGTCCTCTCCCCCGACCAAACCTATCGTCTCTTCCTACTTGATGTCTGTTCACTGTACACCTCGATCCCCCACTCTGATGGTTTATTGGCCCTCCGTTTCTTCCTTGACCGAAGGGTTAACCCATCCATCTCTACGTCTGCCATCGTCCGTCTAGCAGAACTCGTTCTTACTCTCAATACCTTTGAATTCAATGGTCAGTTCTTCGACCAGATCAGCGGTGTGGCTATGGGCCCCAGCTACGCATGCCTGTTCATGGGTCACCTGGAACACTTGATCTGGCTTCAATTCCAGGGCCCCTTTCCTTTGATGTATTATCGATACATCGACGATGGGATTGGTATTACTGACATGTCGGAGAAGGATCTCCTCAACTTTATCGACTTTGTCAACGACTTCCATCCCTCGATCAAGTTCACGTCTGACATTTCCCTCACGTCTGTCCACTTTCTGGACATCACTGTCTCTATCTGCCCTTCAGGCCTCTCCACCACTGTCTACTACAAACCGACTGACGCCCAAAACTACCTCCTCTACACTTCCTCCCATCCCCTATCCTGCCGCGATTTGCTTCCTTTCTCCCAACTCCTCCGCCTCCGACGCCTATGTCAGGATGACGACGACTTCCTTCTCAGGGCCCACGAGATGCTTGACTTCTTCCGCAAGCGACTCTACCCTGAGACCACTCTCTCCTCCGCTCTTCAGCGGGTTCTTCTTATCTCCCGCCAAGACTCCCTCACTCCCACCCGCCGTCCTCCCTCTGACCGTGTAAAACTCGTCCTCACCTATCACCCTCACAGCGTCTCTGTCCGGGATATCCTATTCCGCCATCTCCCTATCCTTCACTCTGATCCTGCCACTCGCAAAGTTTTTCCCGATCCTCCCCTTGTCGCCTACAAGCGTGACAGGAACCTGAGGGACTTGCTGGTCAGTAGTCGCCTACACACCAGCTCTCATAGCCTCCCAGGCACCAGGCCGTGCAAAAATTCACTTGGCTGTGTTACCTGCCCTCATGTCATCCTTTCTCGCTCCATTACCTTTCCTAAGGCTGAATTCTTCATCAAAGAGGGGTTCACATGCAAATCTCGTAACCTCATCTATTCCATCATCTGCCGCCAGTGTGGTATGACTTACATTGGGGAAACTGGTATGGAACTACGGGAGCGTTTCCGCCAACACCTCAACGACATCCGCAACAGCACTGGTTCCCCAATTGCCAGCCACTTCAATGGTCCTGAGCACCGGGGTATGGCTGACGTCAGTGTCACTGGTCTAGTTTCGTGCTTCTCTGACGATCGTCATCGATTCGCCCTTGAGAACAGACTTATCTCGAGTATGGGCTGTCTCCAACCACATGGTATAAATATCTTCCATACTTTTTCTTAAACCCTCACACTGGCCCCCATCTATTTGTCTTCCTTCCCCCCCTCCCCCCCCTCCCCCCCCCCCCCCCCGCCTCCCCCATTCTTCCATCAGCTCTCTTCCCCCTCTCTTATATCAATATCACGCCCTTCCGGCTTGTATTGCCTTCTCATTGTTCTCCTATCTGGACCACTATTTGGCCACGCTTGGCTTATCAGGCATATTCCGCCCCTTTTTGTTTGACCGCTCCTTTCTCAGTTACTATCGAGTACTTGGCACGACCTGTCGCTTAGACAGAAAGCGTCTCCCACCTGAAACAGATGAGTTGACCATTTTTTCTTATATGTTGATTTGTTAGTTCAGTGTTGTTGTCCCTGATGAAGGCCTATTGGTCGTAACGTAGGTTTTGTTTGTGTTCTCGTCTTGGTGCGGTATCGGACCATACCCATTTTTAAATTTTGATTAAGCTGAACCTTAATCAACTTTTACTAGTTTTTTTTCATATTTTTTTCCTGTTCTCTCCAGCACCTGTGGGTTGGTGATCTTGTCTTGCCACCCAACCCCCAAGATTCTATGCAGACACCTCACGTGAAATCTGTTTAGCCGCCTCTCCTGGTGCATGTAGGTAGACCATGTCTCACTGCCGTAAAGAAGGGTGCTGAGGGCAAAACAAGTGTTTTTGTTTAAACAGCGAACTTCTTGTTTTCCAGACCCTTTTTGTTAATCTGCTAATTGTTGTTGCTGCCTTTCCTATCCTGATATTGATCTTTTGGTCCAGTGATAGTTTAGTATTGACTGAAGATCCCAAGTCCGTAAAATGATCTACTACCTCGAGATCCTCATCATCAATAGAGATTACTGGTGGCTTGTTTGCACCCTGGTCCATAACTTGTGTTTTCTTTTTGCTGATTGTTAACCCGAACTCACAGCAAGCATCAGAAAATGCGGATAGTAAGCTTTGCAGTTTCACCTCTGAGTAAGTCGTAATTGCGGCATCATCCGCAAAGAGCAGTTCTCTCATCAGCAACCTGTTTATTTTGGTAACAGGTTTTGAAATTCATTGTTGCAGAAGGATACTAAAAATATCATTAATAGAAACAAAAACAAGTAGATACATTTTGCAATTTCTGCATACATTGAAGAAAATTGGCTCTAAGCGACGTCGCAAGAAAAAAAGTTTTGATATTTCGGACATGTTAAAAAAACATACGGCATGGGGGGTGCGGGCATGGTTCCTGGGATAAGGAAAAGAGGTCTACAGAACAAAGATGGAAGCAGGACATTAAAAAGATAAAGCTGCGTCCCATGGCAACAACTGCCGTCTGGGATGAAGATAACTCATCATGTACTAAGCCACAGCTTAAGTGAAATGGAGTGACACGATCTCTTCCCTGCTGTTTTTACCTTCCCCAACAGATGGGTCGACTTGAGCAGCAGTAATGCTAGGCACGAACCCCGGCTTGGATTTGTTCTGTAATCCCAGTCCAGCAAACCTGCTCATTGTCAACAAGGCTGCACGCTCACCATAATCAGGGCATTACGGACAGTACTGGGATGTCTTTGTACGAGGCTGGCAGACTCGCTCTAACCGATGTGCATTCAGTGATGGAAAAAAATATTCTGAAAATAATACTTCACACGGTGAAGATGATGATGATCATGTACGGGTGGTTTGTTTCTAGCCATCTTTGACACTCAGAAGATTGCTCTAATCTCGGAAACTTATTTACTCAATGGGTAAATCCATGAGGTGGAGAGCCTTCCACCAACCAGTAGTCCCCATTCAGGTTGATAAAATTATTATAATTTTGATACACATTGATTATTGTTTGCTCAATTATGCTAAGCTGTAACATACTATCATCGCTGGGATATCAATACTATCATGAGCTGTGCCAAAGAACAGTGGGTATCAAATATGCAATAAAACTGATCACATGGAGATCAGTCAAGTCTTCAAGGAGCCAAAGCTAGTTTCAGAGTTAGGTCAAACATACTGATCAAGGTGGCCTATTTCCTTCCTTTCTTCCCTGGACCTCTCGCCGTGCTTGTTGGAACTGGCTATGTTACAGCAGCCTGACCAACGAGGTGGTGATCGATACCGTGATAGTCATAGTGGTAACCCTCAAAAGAGAAATATCACCTTAGACTACATCCAGGGGGGGGGGAACCATATGCACCTTCTTCTGTGACTCCCTGGATATAAGAAGACCCACTGTAATCTGTCGGGGGCCGCGGTATCACAGTGGTTAGTGCACTGGCATCTCAGTCTGGGTTAAATTTCCAGTTGGTGCAGTTTTGTTTTTTTCTGTTTTTTTTTTTGTTGTTTTTCTTTCGACCAGCTTCTGTGGTCGATCCAACAACAGGAATTTGGCACCAGTAAAAATCTGGAACGTAAAAAGGTGGCTGGCGTGATTGTGACCACATCATTCACTATGTGCCGTTGGTTACAATATAATATGGGCCTAACCCCATGTTTCCTATACGCCACATGGCATGATGGGAGATTTCCTTATTTTACTGTAGCCTGGTACCAGAGAAACGTCGTCGAAAGTGAAGAGCTTAGTACGGATAGCTTTGAACATAAGCAAGCAAACCTTCTTATATGGCCGTAACACGATTGTAATGATATGGGATATATTTCTACCAACGTGATTATAATGATAACTTGACATTTGTCCACCAATGAGATTATAATGATAATATGATATTTGTCCACCGACGTGATTATAATGATAACATGACATTTGTCCACCAACGTGATTATAACGATAACATGACATTTGTCCACCAACGTGATTATAACTATAATATGATATTCGTCCACGAACATGATTATAACTCATCATCATGTAGCCTGTCTTTTGTAGAACGTCGCTCCCATCACCGTCTGTCTGAAAGAAACTCATTCCCTTGCCAAAACTCCAGCCTCCGCCACAGTCATACCCAGGCATTACTGGATATCTTGGTGCCATCGTCTTCTTGGTCTACCCCTTCCTCTTTTGCCTGGCGCCATACCTTCCATCACCGTTCTCTCAAGACCGTTGTGTCTCTTGATGTGACCAAAGTATTTGCATTTTCTAGCCAAAATGGAATTGATAAACCAGTTCATCTCTATGCTCAACGCTTGCCGAATGTCTACATTTGTTTTTTTCTCTGTCCATGGTATGTTGAGGATCTTTCTGTAACATTTTGACTCGGGTTCTTTGTCTAGAAGTTTTGGTAATCGTCTTTGATTCACAACCATAAGCTGCCACAGGAAAAATACAGGCTCTCAAGACTTTTACTTTTATCACTTTGTTGGTGCTCTGCAATAATTTCATCAGCCTGTTCAGTCTCTGCATTGCCATAGCTAGTCTTCTTCTGATTTCTTTCGAGCAGTCACCATTTTTGTCAATTCTGGATCCCAGTATTCAAAACGTGTGACCTGATCTATTTCTTCACCACCCACTGTAAATTTATGCTGCCATTGTGTTTTGTCGGTGGTCATTATCTTTGTTTTATTTTTGTTTATGAACAAGTTTTGATCTTTACTATGTTCATTAACGGCTGAAAGTAGCTGCTCTAGCCCTTCTGCACTTCTTGATAGTATCACTGTGTCATCTGCGTATCGTAACTCTGGAATCTCGTATCCCCCAATCTTAAATGGGTCGAAACTTTCAATGTTCTCGTCTTCTCGAACATTTCTCATTATACATTCCGCATATATGTTGTACAGATATGGTGAAAGGATACATCACTGTCGGACTCCATTTTGTACTGCAAACCAATCTGATGTTTTCCCAGATACTCGGACAGCGGCTTGTTGATCTTGGTATAATGTTTCAGTGAGATGGACTATATGCAAAGAAAAGCCCATTTCCTTCATGATTCACCACAGATTTTACCGTGTCGAAGGCCTTGGTGTAATCAATGAAACATGTGTACAGTCTACATTAAACTCTCTACATTGTTCGTAGATATTCCTTAAATTGAATATGTGGTCCCTGGTCCCTCTGTTTTTCCTAAAACTTGCCTGTACTACGTGAATTTCAGATTCAAACCTTTTCTCTATCCTTCTTAATAGGATTCGTAAGAGTATCTTGCTAGCATGGCTGATCAGCGCGATAGTTCAGTAGTTCGTGCACAGCTTCATGTTGCTTTTTTGGGGAGAGGAATATAAATTGATTTCTGCAATGATTCTGGCCACTCTGCACTGTGCCATATCTGTTTATACAGCTTGTGATAGACGCGAGCACTTGCCCCCCCCCCCTCCCCCCTCTTCTGCTTGTATTAGCTCTGCTTGGATATCATCGCATCCTGGGGACTTTCCCTTTTTCAGGCTTTTAATTGCAGAGCGTACATCTTCTAATGTTGGTTCATGTTCTTTCTCATCCTTTGGTAGGATTGTAACTGAGCGCTTTGTGCTATCTCCATACATGGTTCTGCAGTACTCTCTCCATCTATTCAGTATATCTTTGATTATGACTATAATATGATATTTGTCCACCAACGTTAGTATAATGATGACATGACATTTGTCCACCAGCGTTAGGGTAGTGATAACTTGGTATAAACTATAACTGTTTTAAGCGTAATAAAGTTGTATAAATATACTAATAATGAGAATCATTAAGAGTTTCGTTATCAACACTTCTCTAACTAACTATAACGTCGTTCCAGAGTTTCGGGCAATGAGCAAAGGTCTTTATCTAGCACTAACATTTCCCAGAGCTCTATCCCGTTGTCGTATCTACCCATTGTTTTATTTCCTGTGCGTTGATATAATGCTCTCAGACGTAATCTCTCTGTCCTCGCTCGTCTGGTGGCCATATGTTCCACCTCTCAGCGTACACAACGTGGATGTCTTCTGAGCCTCTTGACTCGTCTCAACGTAAGGGAGATGTCTTCTGGGTCTCCTGTCTTGTCTCAACGTAAGGAAGATGTCCTCTGAGCCTCTTGACTCGTCTCAACGTAAGGGAGATGTCTTCTGGGTCTCCTGTCTTGTCTTAACGTCGGGAACTTGGCGACTGCAGCTGTGCTCGTGCCTATGACAGAGATCAGGGGTCCTGTTACTGTGGTAACACAAGCGTCACGACGTGTTGTCCAGGACGACAGCTTCGTGTTGAAGCAACACGTCTCCCTCTGACGAGAATGCAGATGAATGCCATTCAGGGACTTGGAAGTCGGGTCACCTGTGACAGATGTTAACGACGACTCAAACAGATCATCAAACACATACGAGATTCTTACACGTCTCTTGTAGCCTTCCAATGTTGGTCTGCTTCGATGGCTTCTGATCTAGTTATTCACTGGCTATGCTCTGTAGCTTTTCTAGTTTCTCCTCTGATCTATATCCTATCTCCTAACTGCACAGTAGACTTCTCTTCTCTGCTCTTTCTGATCTGTCCTACTGATCTGTCTCCCCCAGCGTATATATTAAGCTCCGCGCTTTGGTCAATGACTTCTACTTTCTTGAGTTCAATTCTCTCAAACGTTATTTGAACTGGCGTGTCCCAGAGAGAGACTACCTTGTTTTTCAGCCTACTATGTGACCTAGAGGTCGTGACATTCCCAGTAGAAACAGTGGGAAGGTAACCATTTTGGCTGAAAGTTGTAAACTGTATTGTTTGAGAATCAAGGACAATGCCCCGTTCAATGAACTCAACCTCTCGGGCAGGGTTCTCAAGTTATGTGTGGGTACCACGAACGGTACTTTCAGGGCTTCCCTGGCGTTGGCTTGTTGGACCCTTTTAACTCTATTACAGAAATTCCAAGCAAGCAGCAAAGAGCAGCGCATTTTACAAACGTGTGCCAGAAGCAGTAATAAAGGACTCGTCCATGAAGCTGAACTTATTTTCCAATAAAAAAGTACGGATGGGAAAGGCTTCCACACTGAAATTAATGGATGCCGAATTATCTGTGTCCAATTCTGGTTAGACAGCCATGCCTAGTAATGGATAATGGATCATATCACAATGCAGTATCAGATGAAGATAAAGTACAAACTGCATCAAATGCAAAAGTTCCAATTAGGACGTGGCTAGTTATGGAAAAAGGGAATTTTGACGAAACGTATTTGAAGCATGAGTTATCGCAGTTTGTGAGGAAGATAAATAAGACAAATTTGTATCATATTGACAAAATCATTAAAGAGTACGGTCACACTTCTCTGCGACTACCTGGGCATCTAAACCCTATATAGCGTGTGTTGGCTAAAGTCAAAGGACAAGTTGCCAAAAAGAACAGGACAATTAAAATATGTGATCTTGAAGTGCTGACACGTGAGTACTTTTCAAAAATAGACATTCAGTTCTGGAACAGGTGCTCCAGGAAGAAGAGCAGTACTGGCAACAAGATGGATTACAGTTTGTCCAGCCAGTAACAATTATTAACCTCTTTGAATCTACATATTCGAAATGATTAATATCATCTTTTGTTTAACATACTGGTTAGCAGACTTGAATGAATTAGCGTATGTTTATCAAAACAATTAAGTGTACATAAAATGACAACAAATACATTTCAAAATGCAAATGCTTTAAGCAACATAAAATTCGCTGCATATGTGATACAATATTGGGATCAAAAGCAGACCGAAGGGCTGTACTAACGGTTGCATACTTGTGCCATTTTTGAGATTGTACATAAAGGGCAACACAAACAATCAATTGATTTATCAAAACATTAACAAGATACGTCTTGGCACAAAAAAAGACCAGAAATTAAACTTCGTACTGTAAAGTTTTAAAATGTAATACCATTTCTTTGCAATGTTCCTAATAGATCAAAGGAATTCGCAGATGTGCAAAATTCTTAACATCTATTGACTAAATAATATTAAAATAATATCAATGTGATATTCTAAGGATGCATGCGAAAAATAAATCATTAGGATCTGACATGCAGTTTAGTAGAAAATTGATTTGGACCTTGTTTATGAATTAAAAAACTATAGCACAGGTGGGTTTATAGAAACACTTCATCTGATAAGGAACTATACTTCAGTTCAATTAGTTCCTCCGCTCGTTCCCCAAGGGGCGAAGGGATCTGTATTTACTTACAATCGAGTGGAGACGAACAGGTGATTAGTCCGTTATGTCTTTGCGATGATGGGTGAATGGTCTTAATTGTCCTTCATGCATTCCACGATAGAGTAAGAATATAGTTACCGTTATAGTTATTCCCAGGACAGCGGATATCAACTATAGGATTGTTTTTTAGAAGAGCGTGGAGACGAATTTTTCTTCCATCTCAAATGGGACGTGGCGACGGCCTTACCTCCTTCCAGAGTAAGGGACGCCTTAAACTTAGGGGATTCGAGCACCCCTCCCCTCTCCCCTTTCCTCCCTTTTTTGCTCTTTATTTCATGAAGGAAGAGAATCTGACCTCGCAGCTACAACGACCCACTAATGGATTGTCTCTCACTGCCTATAATTACAATTACAGAGATATTACACATCCATGCCTTAGATTATCTATCACAGCGTATATCTTTGTTGTTGTCGCTGTTGTTATCGAATGTCCAAGATGAGTGAGTTTACTTTTTTTCCGCCCTGAAAAGTGCGTTAAGTGGCATATTGCAGTAGCTTTCTTCACATATCGAGGATGCTCAAGAATGTGGCCAGATGTCCTAGCGGTGGTTGTACTATGCTTAGCTTCATCTATGTGACGCTCGCAACTACGGGAATCATGTCGATCCCCCACTTCGTTATAAAGGCTGTATTGAAAACACCGTCTCCAGGAATACCTACGTGGAAGTGAGGTGCGAATCGGCATGTATGTTTTGCCTGACCCTGACTAACATGTCCGATCAGTATGGTTGTCTGACCCTGACTAACTTGTCCGATCAGTATGTTTTGCCTGCACTGACTAACATGTCCGATCAGTATGTTTTGCTTGACCTTAGCTAATATGTATGATCAGTATGTCTTGTCTGATCCTGACTAACATGTCCAATCAGTATGTTATACCTGACCCTGACTAACATGCCCGATCAGTATGTTATGCCTGACCCTGACTAACATGTCCAATCAGTATGTTTTGCATGACCCTGACTAACATGTTCGATCAGTATGTATGACTGACCTTCACTAATCTGCGATCAGTGTGTTTTGCCGGAACAGGCGTTAATCTCCTCTCTCTCCACATTGTATGTAATACGTTTCAGAGAGAGCACACAGTTCTTACATACACATTTCAACACATTCTCTATTCAGATTTCACTGACGGGCTCATTAACGTGAACCACGTGACCTTGTCAGCCAACCATTTTCACTGGATCAAATCACCAAAGACTACCCACAGAAAATTCACAAGACATGTAGGTTTGCAATTTGATTTATTTCTATTTTTTTCACGTTGCTTGTACCATGAGGGTATGTGTTATTTGTATTATTAGGGTATGTGTTACTTGTACCATGAGGGTATGTGTTACTTGTACCATGAGGGTATGTGTTACTTGTACCATGAGGGTATGTGTTACTTATACCATGAGGGTATGTGTTATTTGTATCATGAGAGTATTTGTTACTCTATCATGAGGGTATGTGTTACTTGTGTCATGAGGGTATGTGTTATTTGTATCATCAGGGTCTGTGTTATTTGTATCATGAGAGTATTTGTTACTCTATCATGAGGGTATGTGTTACTTGTGTCATGATGGTATGTGTTATTTGTATCATGATGGTGTGTGTTATTTGTATTATGAGGGTATGTGGTATTTGCATTATGAGGGTATGTGTTATTTGTATCATGAGGGTATGTGTTAGTTGTATTATCAGGGTATGTGTTATTTATATCATGAGGGAATGTGTTATTTGTATCATGGGGGTATGTGTTATTTGTATTATGAGGGTATGTGGTATTTGTGTTATGAGATTATGTTATTTGTATCATGAGAGTATGTGTTATTTGTATTATGAGGGTATGTGTTATTTATATCAAGAGGGTATGTGTTAATTGTATTATGAGGGTGTGTGTTATTGGCATCATCAGGGTATGTGTTATTTATATTATGATGGTATGTGTTATTTGAATTATGATGGTATGTGTTATTTATATTATGATGGTATGTGTTATTTATATTATGAGGGTATGTGTTTTTTATATTATGATGGTATGTGTTATTTGAATTATGAGGGTATGTGTTACTTGTGTCATGAGGATATGTGAAGCAGAGAGTAAGATGTTCAATTTCGACGCGCTTCAGTCGACCCAGTAGGTAATTTGGTAACTGGTTTACTGTTTGGGTAAGAAAGGCATCGAAGAAGGCCAATGGTCACCTGAAGTCATGAACAGCTGGTCTAGTACAATCACCGCTCTCCAATACGTCACCAAAGGCAGATGCATTTTCTCTGAGAATACTTTTAACCTAAAAGAATTATTACCGTCAGTCACAAATTGGGTAGAGGACTTGTCTATTTCGTCAAAGGGACCAGGTTCAATAGTCGCTCACATTACGCCCGACCACCCCGTCCACCCTTCCACACCCCCTCCCCCCCCCCTCACCCCCACCCCCTACAATTGAATACCTAACAGATGTTTGTTTTCGTCTGCCTGCCAATAGGGAAACGTGCTGTTTACACATTTACTATATTATCAAATAATAATAGAAATAATAATAACAATAGCTGTAACTTTTAACACGACAATAATAGTAGTAATAACAGTAATAATAATAGAAATAATAATAATAATAATAATAATAATAGGAATAGTAAAAATAACAGTAACGGTAATAATAGTAATAATAATAATAATAATAATAATAGCTGTCCATCGTTGTCGATGAGGACCGCCGACATCATCCTTGTCACAGATTTCCCTGTTGGGTGTGGGTACGCATGTGGCTGAACAGGCCAATGCGAGCACGAAAACATCTGCTACATATCGGGCACACGAGGTTTGTAGATGGGGAAGGTGTTCCCGCTGCTCGGGATTTCCGCGTCTCGCGTCTGTTCTGGGCTTTCACAACACAGTCATCTTCACCGGCAGCTACGCCCGATTTGACTGCGCTTCTCCAGTCAGATCTGTTTTTCGCAAGACATTCCCAGGTGTCGATGTCTAAATGGCAACTTTTTAGTGAGTCCTTCAGACCGTCTTTAAAACGTTTCTTTGGGCGCCCTCTCTCGCGCCATCTATCTCTCAGCTCGCCGTAGAGAAGCCTCTTTTGGAGCCGCTCGTCTGACATACGGACGAGGTGTCCAGCCCATCCTAGTCGTGCTTTTTCTAGCAGTGCATGGATGCTGGGCATGTTACCCTCGAGAGAACCTCGATGTCAGTGACACGATCTTGCCATCGGATGTGGAATATTCGCCTCAGGTAACCTGTGTGGAAGTGGTTTAACCCCCGTGCATGTCCAGAGTATACAGTCCAGCTTTCGCAAGCGTATAGTAAGGTTGGAGTAATAATAGAAATAATAATAATAGTAATAATAATAATAACAGTAATGATATAGTAATAATAATAGTTCTTCCTTTTTCTTATTCTTCTTCTTCGTTCGTTCTCAATCTCCTGCTACCAAGTCCTGAACGTGATTTCCCTTCAACATGTCAGTTCGTAGTCTATTAAGTGACTTCCATGTTACGTAAGGCAAGAAGTATCCTGGCGCAGGTTCCTCCTGCAGTTTGATCCAGGGGACTTGCATTAGTTCGTTCTATTTTTCGATTCTGCGTTTTCCACAACTAATCTGTAGGGGGTATGCTGAGTGTAAGAAACGTCGTTAGATTTGAGACCTGTGCACTTAGTGTCCAAACATAGGAGGATCTTAGGTATTTGTCTCTTTCTCTCTTTAAATTTCTTTATACGACACTTCTTCATATATCAGTTGGTACTACGCCAATTATGGGATATATTTGTAGTTGGAGAAAGTAGAGGAATTCGGCAAGGAACATAAATGGTCATTTCTCATTATTGAAAAGGTAATGACTAATCCAATGACATTTACGTCACCCCTGTGATCATTATAAATAATGGAACCATATTTCCGTGTATGCAGGTGAAGTTCCTTAAACCCACATGTTCTGAAACGCTTGCCCAGATTGAGGTGTCCGGAGAGAATGCAAAAAGTATGACGATAACTCTGAATAAAACAGTCGATACAGGTAAGATATCATCAAAAGTGATAATACAAGACATGACTTAGTCGCTTCTCTTCTACAATCATCATGTAGCATGTCCTTAGCAGAACGCCACTCCCATTGCAGTATTTTCGACTGTTATAGGTTTCCTGGCAGTTTTTCATTCAGTAGTTTGCCGTTGCTTTCTTGAACGATGTTCTGGCCGTTCACCAACCTTGGTCCATGGCTCGCCCTTAGCCCGAAACCAAGTCTTTCCAGCTGCTGTCTTCAGAGTCGTTTCGACTAGATCGGTCGTCCGCCTTTTCCACCAACAGCTGTGTGTACTAGTCAGAGGTGGACTCATATTTGTTTTTCTTCTCACGTAGTTTAGCCGGCGATGCAGCCGTTGCCTGGATAAACTTCTACCATGAATTCTAATCTTTTTCTCTAAAGTTTCTAAAGAGAGCGTCTGATTAGTATACTCACAGAGCACTCGCTCTTCACTGTAAAGCTACGGGGTTCAACTCCCACAACCGGCACGAAGGTATGCGCTTACGTGATGTACAGATACCACATTGTTTTCATCTCTGTCTTGCCTTTCTTAACCATGGCAGTCAAATACCAATTACATGTGGGTACTATTGAGAACATATCTCATAAATTTTACAATAAGACCCAAAAGATAAAACTCTATACATCTACAAAGATCATTAAAAATAAAGGAGGAAGTATAGGAGGCCTGACGAAAAAGATAATAGCGTACTCGTGATGAAAACCCTCACAGAAGTCAAAGAAAATTATCAACGTGACTTTGACATTGTTGCGCACCTGAATCGCTTTTTTTCGGTCTCAGATATAATGAATGTTTCCACTGGATCTTGGTTCCCGGTTCGTACTCGAAAGCCGGTTGTATCTTCCCAATAGTTTTTATTTGGGTATCGCCTAGGTTTTAGTAACATTTAATGCAACACCGGTGTTCAATTCTTTCCGTTATTTCGTGATGAATGAACACCCGACAGGTGCACACTTAACTCGACCCGGAAAGGCTAACTGCCAGCGATTGGCACAATCTGCAGGCGGGGAAAAAATGCACGCATGCGCATGAAGACCCATACACCCATGTTTTATTTATGTTTATAGAAAAATTTGTATACGGATTCTTTTTAAACACACCTCGTATATCCATATATATGTATATATGTATATATATATATATATGTATATATATATATATATATATATATATATATATATATATATATATATATACACTTTCTATACTTATTTTCAGATATACCTGAAACACAGGTAACCATCAAAGTTCCAGATGAATTGGCAGCAATATTCGGGCCTCGTGTCAAAATCGATCTGAGACAATCTGTGACTGTGACAAAGGATAAAGGAGAAAGGTCTAGTTCTCGTGAGATTTCAAAGAAAATTCTTCAAAGAACTACTTCAGCAGAAATTCATTACACAGAGAAAGAGTTACAAGGTAAATTGTTCACTTCAATAGATAAGATAGCTGTCACAATCATCACCAAGTGGGTCAGCCCTAAGACTGGTTGTAAGGTTGTCTGAGCATGTCTCTGCACTGAACCTTGTCCTCTGGTTGATCAGGCCTTAGACTGGTTGTAAGGTTGTCTGATTATATCTCTCCATCTGACCCTACCCTCCGGTTGATCAGTTCTTAGACTGGTTGTAGGGTTGTCTGAGCATAACTCTCCATCTGACCCTACCCTCTGGTTGATCAGCTCTTAGACTGGTTGTAGGGTTGTCTGAGCATAACTCTCCATCTGACCGTATCCACTGGTTGATCAGTTCTTAGACTGGTTGTAGGGTTGTCTGAGCATAACTCTCCATCTGACCCTATCCTCTGGTTGATCAGTTCTGAGACTGGTTGTAAGGTTGTCTGATTATATCTCTCCATCTGACCCTACCCCCTGATTGATCAGTTCTTAGACTGGTTGTAGGGTTGTCTGAGCATAACTCTCCATCTGACCCTACCCTCTGGTTGATCAGTTCTTAGACCAATAGTAAGAATGTCTGAACATGTCTCTCCATTTGACCATATCCTCTGTGACTTTCTTCATTCTGAGCATAGGTTCGTTTTTTAATGTTTCTCCATGCCTGAGATGAAAAGGTGTGTCTTGGTCGTCCTCTATTTTTTTTCCACTGGAACGCACTCCAGTACCTTATGTAGAAGACTTTATTAAGCATATTGTGTCTCAGTCAACTCAATCTTTGTTTTTAAAAGAATCATATTCAATATATGTCTTTGTGCGGCTACTTTAGTGAGTACATTGTCATTGGATCTTCTTTCTATCCAACTCACTCGTTCCATCCTACGGTAATACCCCATTTCAAATGCTTCCACGCTTTTTCCATCCTTCTTTGTTGGAATCCATGTTTCCGCCTCATAGAGTGCAATTGATCATACATAAGTAGTGATTACACCTTTCCTGAGTTCTATCCTGATATTCTTGGAGGTTATGAATGTTTGTTTTTTATGAAAACTTTAATGCAAATAAACTGTAGCAGGCATTTTGAGGGTTGCAATGATATAACTAGGCAACATTGCAACAAAGTTATTATTGTTCTTCGAAGACCCTTGTCTCCTCTTCTTCATACCTTACTGTTTCATATGTAGAAGCATAGATATGACATTACATTTAGCTTGACCTTACCGTCCACTTCCGGTGCGTGGAGGTAACCGCCCACTTCCGGTGCTGGGAGGTGATGAAATAATAATACGGGAATCTTGCGAGGCACAGCAATTGAAACGGCTACACTTTCTTTCTCCTCTGCTCCGCGTGTTCCTGGCAATTATCTGGCTGATTCTGCCAGTAGTCTCGAGGCCTTGTCTCTAGTGGGGAAGTCTTAAACGCGATGGCTTGATACCAGTTCGGGTTTATACACAACTGAATGTACCCAACTCAGCATTGCACTGAGATAAACCAATTCAAGCGTGTTTGGTGGAGGTTCATACGGGCAAGCGCTTGGCACTAGCTCGGCACATATCCTATGCTTGTCTAGAGCCCGTGACTAGTTGAGGTTCTTAGAGGCGTGGGCTCGGCACATATCCTATGCTTGTCTAGAGCCCGTGACTAGTTGAGGTTCTTAGAGGCGTGGGCTCGGCACTAGATCGGCACATATCCTATGCTTGTCTCGAGTCGTGACTAGTTGAGGTTCTTAGAGGCGTGGGCTCGGCACTAGCTCGGCACATATCCTATGCTTGTCTCGAGTCGTGACTAGTTGAGGTTCTTAGAGGCGTGGGCTCGGCACTAGCTCGGCACATATCCTATGCTTGTCTCGAGTCGTGACTAGTTGAGGTTCTTAGAGGCGTGGGCTCGGCACTAGCTCGGCACATATCCTATGCTTGTCTCGAGTCGTGACTAGTTGAGGTTCTTAGAGGCGTGGGCTCGGCACTAGCTCGGCACATATCCTATGCTTGTCTCGAGTCGTGACTAGTTGAGGTTCTTAGAGGCGAGGGCTCGGCACTAGCTCGGCACATATCCTATGCTTGTCTCGAGTCGTGACTAGTTGAGGTTCTTAGAGACGAGGGCTCGGCACTAGCTCGGCACATATCCTATGCTTGTCTCGAGTCGTGACTAGTTGAGGTTCTTAGAGGCGAGGGCTCGGCACTAGCTCGGCACATATCCTATGCTTGTCTCGAGTCGTGACTAGTTGAGGTTCTTAGAGGCGTGGGCTCGGCACATATCCTAAGTTTTGTCTAGAGCCCGTAAATAGTGGATGTTCTTAGAGGCGAGGGCTTGGCACATATCCTATGCTTGTCTAGAGTCGTGACCAGTGGATGTTCTTAGAGGCGAGGGCTTGGCACATATCCAATGCTTGTCTCGAGTTGTGACTAGTGGATGTTCTTAGAGGTGAGGGCTCGGCACATATCATATGCTTGTCTCGAGTCGTGACTAGTTGAGGTTCTTAGAGGCGAGGGCTTGGCACATATCATATGGTTGTCTCGAGTCGTGACTAGTTGAGGTTCTTAGAGGCGAGGGCTTGGCACATATCCTATGCTTGTCTCGAGTCGTGACTAGTTGAGGTTCTTAGAGGCGTGGGCTCGGCACTAGCTCGGCACATATCCTATGCTTGTCTCGAGTCGGGACTAGTTGAGGTTCTTAGAGGCGAGGGCTCGGCACTAGCTCGGCACATATCCTATGCTTGTCTCGAGTCGTGACTAGTTGAGGTTCTTAGAGGCGAGGGCTCGGCACTAGCTCGGCACATATCCTATGCTTGTCTCGAGTCGTGACTAGTTGAGGTTCTTAGAGGCGTGGGCTCGGCACATATCCTAAGTTTTGTCTAGAGCCCGTAAATAGTGGATGTTCTTAGAGGCGAGGGCTTGGCACATATCCTATGCTTGTCTAGAGTCGTGACCAGTGGATGTTCTTAGAGGCGAGGGCTTGGCACATATCCAATGCTTGTCTCGAGTTGTGACTAGTGGATGTTCTTAGAGGTGAGGGCTCGGCACATATCATATGCTTGTCTCGAGTCGTGACTAGTTGAGGTTCTTAGAGGCGAGGGCTTGGCACATATCATATGGTTGTCTCGAGTCGTGACTAGTTGAGGTTCTTAGAGGCGAGGGCTTGGCACATATCCTATGCTTGTCTCGAGTCGTGACTAGTTGAGGTTCTTAGAGGCGAGGGCTTGGCACCAGCTCGGCATTACATATAGTTTATTGTGTCTAACTCAGCATTACACTATAAGTGACAAATCCATTGTTCTTTTGCAAATCTTAAACACGGTGGAACGGACGGATTTGGAACTCTCTCGAGGCACAGTCTGTTAGTGGGGACTGCAAGTCCGCCAGGGACTTATCAGAAATGTTTATCTTGGGTTCGACATTGCCAACCGTCGTGTGCACCCCTTTGGGGTCGGGAAGTAACCAGATATACTTCTGGTTTCTGTCAGGAGTAGGAAGGGGAGTCACGTGATACCAAGCAATAATATCTAGAATCCTCAAGAGGCAGGTAGCGCAGTGGTTAGCGAACTGGTTTCGCATCTGAGTGGTCCTGAGTTCTTTCCCCAGTTGAGACGGAAATGTTTTTCAGAACGCAAAGGATCCCGGGTCGACCCAGCCTTAAATGGGTACCGGTTCAGTCATATAGATGAGCTTCTGAAATGTCAGATCGCTAACATCTCACACCCTTACGGCAGTAATGCTATGGGTTACCTTTTCTTATAAGAGCTAATCGCTCAAAGATGCTGATTATTATTTTATTATTATTTTTATTTTGTTAAGTTACTACTTCCAGACGGTGTTCGTACAGCACAATGGGTCCCATTTCAACCTTATGCCGCCTTATAACAGCAGTCAGAGAGTTATATGCGCCCTTGATATGTTACCTTCATCGACTACAAAAAAGCTTTAGGTTTAGTAAAAACACATCTTGTCTGGCGTTCACTGTTAGAACAAGATGTCGATTCTGGTTACATTAGAATTCTTACTATTTTCGTCCCTTCCAACGTCCAGTTTTGGTACCAGTTCAAAAGGGGATCAATTCTCATTATACCACTTCAACGCATGTTTTTAATCAGTCATCAGCTAATGCAACTGGGGTACCTTTGGCATCCATATTTATAGCAGACGTCTCAATCACCTTCGATTTGCCGACGACATAGTGTTCATTACAGAGTCAACAGCAGAAGTCAACAAAATCATGCAGCTACTCGATGGTGAGGGCAAGAAAGCGGAACTGGAGATGAATGTCTCAAAGAACAAAGTTATGCACAATCGTTTCACCAATTGTGATTCAGTCTTCTTTGGTGGGGTGAGATTAGGGTATGTTGACGAATACGTCTATCCTGGGCGCCTGCTCAATATGCGGAACAATTTGGAACCTTAACTAACAAGATGTCGCTGCGCCGCTATGTAGCCTTCTCGTCCATTAAACACAGTCCTGGACGGTTGTCAAGACCAGAACCTACGAGCTTCTCACTTTAATTCAAGTGTGCTTCCTGCAATGTGCTACGGTTCTGATATATGACCACATGAAAACATAAACACAAGAACACATGAACACATAAACACATGCACACATGAACATATGAACACATAAACACATGAATACGTGAACACCTAAACACATGAACACAAGAACAGACGAACACATAAACACAAAAAACATAAATACAAGAACACATGAACACATGAACACATGAACACATAAACACATAAACACATAAACACATTAACACATAAACACATGAACACAAGAACACATGAACACAAGAACATATGAACACATAAACACATAAACACATAAACACATGAACACATGAACACATGAAAACATGAACACGAGAACACATGAACACTAACAAAATCACAGATGGACAAATTGAGATTGACACAGTTCTTTATTGAGAGATGCTTGGTCGGAATTACTCTCCACGCCAAAAGTCTGCAAATCTCCACAATTCCGACATACAACGATTGTCCTTGGTGAATGGTGCGGTGATCTATTCAGCCAATGCAAAACATAGATGGGTAGGTCACGTGATACAACGAAACGATGGAAAATGGGGAAGACCTCCAATACATTGGTCAGACTCCCTTACTGTACACAGTAACATCCGAGACGTATCTGGAGGAGGGCTTACCCACTGGACTTCCATGGCCCACGACTGGGTCCGCTGGAGACGAAGTTGGGACCTGCAGCTACGCTAAATAACAGGTCATCAAGATCAAGAAGATCATTAAATGTTAGTTTCCTGTAACCAGTGTGAAACACAGCGTTTGGAATACTGAATTGTGTCCCTACGTTTTGTGATATTCCAAGAATAAAGCACACGGGAGATGTGGTTTCATGTAATCCAAAATTCGCGTGATGCGATTTAATAACTCATAGGCTAGGTTGAGGAAGGTAAAAATGCTACATAAGCTGAGTGTAGTGCAAAAAACGGGACCAATGCGCCGAGACTTGCTAACCGGAAGTGCCGAAAGTAGCCAACTATAACCCCAAACAAAAAGGTGGACTGAAAGCTGGAGAGGAGAGAACAATGGCCTGGAACAATATAAACAATAAGCTAAATGCAGAAACAAACAGAACTCAAGAATTAGAAGATACTTTGAGAATGTGTAGGATTAATATCCGTGGAATCAATCACAAAATGGGAGATATTGTAGAAGAAATGATGAAACGAAGTATTAAGATCATGGCTATAGCAAACACAAGAATCACAAGTAAATGCTGTAAACAGATCCATCAAATTCCGTAGTAAATGCAAACGAAAAATCAAAACATGGTGTAGGATTTATTAAAGAATTTACTACAACAAAGAACATATTTGAAATAAATGATATAAGAGAGGACCATGACAGTTAAAATCACCAAACAGGAGGACAAAATAACATATATACAAATGTATGCTCCTTACAGTGGTTCACAGATTGAAAATGAAAGCTAAGCATTGGTTGACATTATCAATGACACAATAAACAGCGCCAAAATAAAAGAAAACGTTTTTGTAATGGGACTATAACGCAGGACCAGGATATGACAGAACAGGAGTTGAAAACTATCTAGGCAAAATACAGAGACATACAAAGCAAGAGAAACCGAGATACAGATATGCTCGTACAATGGATACAGAACAAAAGACAACTCTCGCAAAAGATGACAGTAGAAAAGACAGGGGTGTGAAGTCCCCCACGTACGAGGAACATACTAGGACCCGGTCAAGAAACCTATTAATTACCTGATGCTTAAAGGCACAAGAAGGGGAAAAGCTAAAACAAAGATTATTAAGGATAAGAAGAAGAAGAAGAAGAAAAAGAAGAATAAGAAGACGAAGAAGAAAGGAGGGAAAAAAGTAAAGGCAGAAGTAGAAGATGAAAGAATAAGGAACAGAAGAAGAAGATCGCCCATAAAAGACAATCTTTAAGACAGGCATCACTCGCATGCTGCTCCATTGTGCAGCTCGAGTCATCACCGGGGCCGTGGTCCAATGGAAAATCCGTGTCTCTGAGAGCACTTCATGTCATTCACCTTATCGCTCCAAGATAAAGCATATTTCCTAATCGCTGTTAGTCCATTTATAGGAAATATGTATCCAGAAATGATCTAGTTGTTGATAACAATAGCAATTTTTTAAAAACATAATGATTTTGCTAACCACATGCACAACCCTCTATAGGAAATGATTGTAAAATATTGTAGTTGACCTATTCATTTCACCCATGGTGACAATCAATTATTTGCTAATGATCAATGACTAAAATATATCGATTACTTTACACCATGCTTGGTTTCTTCTCTTGTCTGTCTGCAGGGCATTTTAAATGCAGGATTGGAATTAAAGGACTTATCCGCCCACAAGATAATCCGTCTGTAACCCAGCAAGAAATAGTTGAAATGATCTCAGTCCTCCAAAAGGAAAACGAATCATATCTGCCTGATATAAGCGAAGCTGAGTTTACAGTGACAGGCAAGATAAAATGCCGATGGGAATGCGAGCACAGCGTTTACTGGAAATAAAACAGTTTTAAAACTTATTGAAAAGTGGTACTAATACCATCAAGTAAATTGCATGTTATTGTGTTGCTTGATCAAACGGTCGTTAGATTATGTTATGTTAGGTTATGTTATGTTAGATTGTAGTGTTTGTTTGTCCCATTGGACAATCTAGATAGGAAGATAATGTCGCCAGGTGTTACCATCATTATCGGTCTAATGATAGCAACATCATCGGACGGGTTTGTCTAGATGGTGTAGCTTGCGCTGTATTTGGATTTGAGGAAGTAACCACGCTGGTCATCAAACCCACTCTCTGCTGCCGAGCTACTTTGGACCAGTGGCAAGACATAAGTAAAGACTAGTGAAGATAACTCAAGAAGGAGGCACGCTGGTCCCACCTCCCTGGTTACCATAGGTCGCTTGTAAATTACGGGATTCGATCGTCCATCGTTTCTGTTCATCGTTTTGAGAAGCGAGTACCTTACCTCTGGACAATATCACTCACTGTGGGAACGATGTGTCATGGACATGTTGCTAACAGGGCAGAGATCAATCTCTCTAAGGCAATGTGCTAGTCCATTGTTGTTGGCCCGTGTGTACATTTCCCATCCACTCCAGAAGCGACAGTGTCAGCAAACAGGGCGAAGGACACCCAACTCGTGAAGTTCAGCAAGTGAACTGGACCCTGGAAATACGACACATGGTAGCCGAAATACTATTTCAGATGATCATGTCAGGATAATAGGAGGTAAACACAACAGACTGAACGAACGAATCCAAATGGAAAGTCAAAACACGTTTCCGTGGATACAAATGTAAGACGTAAACTAGTCTGAATTCCAGTCAAATACGTGGCCTGGCGGCACATATAATGGACTAAAACACGAGAATAAGACTAGACCGCAACCGGTTAGGCACCATCTTGTATTATAGCTATATTAACGGTTACAACGTAATCGGAATGACGGAATGGAACTGCTTCTGTGATGAATCAGAGGTGCCACCATTCTAAAGATACGATCAGATACCTGCTTGGAGTTCTTTCTGTAAAGTTTGATACGCACTGGCCCGGGTCATAGCCTGAGTGCTAATAGCCGTAGGCAAGAGGTACCCACTTAACATGAGCCTTGCATATAGTCATAGGTTACATAATCTGGAGGTGGGTGGGGGGGGGGGGGAGGATCTCATGGATGGCACAGGCATATAGCACAATTGGTTAGGTAACCGCAATAGAGACCATAAACAAAGTTGAAGAATGGATTCATACTTGAGACAATTTAGCAGACTACCACAGCGTCACTATGGAGACGAGAATGAAGACACTGGGTCAGTGGGAAAGCAGACCTCGGGGTTAAAGAACGAATAAATGAATAGGTCCAACTCTTCTTCTTCATCGATCAACTGATGCTATGCCTCTAGTTCAGTGATGTTCACGAAGGAGACTGTGCGTTTCAGGTCTTCGCCTGTCCTACACAGCGTTTCGAGCATGGTCGTTTCCCCAGACCATACTGCCTCTCTTTGATCTGATTAGGTAGGGCATTTTGCAGAATATGTTCTGATGTCTGTTTGGGTGCTCTCCAATCGCACGTGGCTGTGTCTCTAAGGCCTATTCTGTGGCGGTGAGCCTTGAGTCTACAATGTCCCATTCTGAGTCTGAAAATCTTTGTCTGCCCATCTCTGCCAAGTTTGTCTATGCTGTCATTTTCGGGATTGTATTCTTTGTGCTGTTCTCTCCAGTATGTCCTCATGGATCGTTTGATGAGTGTCTTTGCTTCTTTAAAGCTCTGTGGATTGGGAATCTGCTTGCCGCCACTTCCAGCTTTTGTGAGCTTATCCACTTTCTCGTTTCCATGGATCCCACAGGGGGCTGGAATCCATTGTAGGACTAAAACTGTTTTTGAGACAGAAATCCTATGTTGTATTTTATTTCATGTGAAAACATATCATGTTTGTGGCTTGAGCTGACCTGGAGTACACTCCTGGAGTATTTTATAATGACCGTTTTCCTTGTATTTATGTTTTGGCTGATAAGAATCTGAGTTGCTGCATGAACAGCTCTTGATTCAGCTCTGAAATTAGTACAAGTCTCTCCTGCTGGTATAGAATGATTTTCGAAATAGATTCAATATTTTGAAGCGGTCATACATACCGATGGATCTGTACTACACGACACGCCGGTTGGTGCTTCCCAAAAGTTAGGGTTAGAGGCGTGGTCGCTGCTGAGAGGAGAGATGGTAACAACATCCAGTATCAGAATAGGGATTGAGGCAGCAGCTTAGGCTCTGTGTTGGATTTTGGGGATCTCTTTAATGAGGATCATAATTGTCTTTGACTCTCAATTCTTGTTCGGAAAGAGCAGAAGAGCTGAAAATGGCACACGTAGATGGTGGACAAAGAGGTCTCGAATCTTTGAGAACTTGTGTGGACTTACTGTCCTTGCCATGTTGGTTTTTTGAGGAAACGGAAGAGCGGGCATCTTTGCTGTAGGAGTATCTGTAGTGGGGACATTGCCAATGGATAGAGGTGAGACATTTTTAAGTTGATCATCCACCGCGTTTTGCAATTGATGAGCCAACAATTCACAGACCGCAGGATTTTGAATCATTCATTTGTCCAGCAGAGAGGGGCTCCTGAAGACGTAGCCGGAGTGTGTACAGCCATGTACTAGAGCCATCAGTATCTACATTCTTCGGCACTAGATCAGGGTGACAGAGCTACTCTAGATCTTAGTTATACTTGTTGATTTGAACTACAAGTAGTTATAATTAACGATTTTCTGGTTTTAAAGTAGGTGTTGCGTGTGTATTTATTTTCTTTCTTTATTATTTTATTGGATTTATCTACCTATTTTAAAAACTTTTTGTGTATATTAGAGGGACACATGTTGTCTTTATCTTACAACGGAGTGTTTTGTATTGTGCTTTAAGATTTAGAGTTATGTTTATGTTAGAGTTGTTGTTATTGTTATTGTTGTTGTAATTGAATAGTTTCGAGGCCTGCTTGTCGACAAGGAGGGCAGTGGTTCGAATCCCCGGAATGCATTTGTTTTTTTTTTCTGTTGGGGGTGAAATAAATAAACATAGCCAGCACACGACGTGGCGACAGCATCGGTGAAGCGGTATGTAGTCCTCAGCCTTTAAAACCTCTCGACTACCCAAGCAATGGAAAAAATGTCGTATGACAGTTGTTTGGTTTTTTTTTGTGTGCTTCTTAATTGTTGTTGTTGAATGTCCCCGATGATTGTCTTTACTCTTGTGTGCGCCATGAAAAGAGAATTAGGTGATCGGTTGCAGTAACTTTACTCACATCCCATGGGTACTGGGTTATCCATGCGGTTCTACTATTTTTGATTTCATCTGATTTTCCTTTACTAAGGTGATCACGTGGATACCCACCTCGTTGGCCAGATTGTCATGAAACAGTTTGTCTCCAGGGAATACTACGTGAAAGTGAGATTGGTGTTTTGGTCAGTACTTTCAGCTGACCCGACATGCCCGATCAGTATGTTTGGTTAGTCTCCTCTCCATAATTATGTTTCGGTAATGTAAAGTGTAAGGAAAAACACCCCAAACACTAAGCAGATGACATATACTTCCAATTATCAGAATAGACGTGTAGCCAAGTCGACAGTGAGCTGGCTTACTCGACTGGGATTACAGTGTACCAAGGTTCGAGTTCACGGATGTAAAGAACAACATTCGCTCCATGGTTCGTACCCGACTACCGCTCGCCCAGTCGACTCACTGGTAAATGTGTACATGACGTTTGAGTTGACGAAGATGAAAACAACAAGGAATGGAACTGGGCACCTCAACTGACATAAGCTGCGGCATGTAGTACATGAAGCGTTATTTTCATTCCCGACGGCAATTGTTGCCATGGGACTGACCTTTACTGTCAACAGAATAGACCAGGCTATCACACATGGCCTGTGAATTAGCCACAATAGAATGAGACCATATCTACCACCAAATTCATTCAAAATATGTACCACTATGTTACTACGGTCTGGCGAGTAAGACTGCAGCACATGAACTTCAGCACACATATATCAGGAAAAGGGTGAGTCTCCACGCCTACTTTCCTCAAGGAGAAGCTATAAGGCGACTCTGAAAGAGATCCTGAAAGAGACTCTGAAAGGGATACCAGACTTTATTGGAGAAACAACAGAGTGTCTCGCCGAGAGACAGAAACTAGTATACACAATCAGCACAACTTAAAAAGTAAGAACGACATGGAAGTCAGCAAAAGACCTGATCCAATCTACCAGCTCTACAGACACCAACAAACCACCATCTTTCACCCGAGAACGGGTCACTGCAAACTATTAGATCACCTACATCGTCTCAAGATATAGCAAACAAGGGAATGCCTATGTGGAACTAGAGTCCAGACGTCTGAACACATCCTACAGGACTGTCCAATTTACAGAGACCTACGATACCAAACATGGTCAGAGGGAGGCGAGGCGACGCAGAAGATGTGAGCTGCCACCGGGATCTGTAGAGAATTATGGACTGCGTCCTGGAGACGGGACTAAATATCTAGCATGACCAAAAACCTTAACGCAGAAGAAGAAGAAGAAGAAGAAGAAGAAGAAGAAGAAGAAGAAGAAGAAGAAGAAGAAGAAGAAGAAGCAGAACAAGAAGAATATGAAATTCCAGTCTAAATGAGCAATGATCTCAGATGAAGACTGTGTCAGGGTGTGGTGCAACATTCTGACCAGGACCCCCACTTCGCATTCACATCATGCAACTAGAAACAGGCTGTGATACATAATATAGCCAACGTGGTAGGGATCTTCGCTTTAATCCCCGTAGTTGTGAGTCTATTGAGAAATATATAATTACACTATAGACATGATGGCTCAAGAACACCTTCTTTAGTAAAACTTAGGAAATAAGAGAAACCGGTACAACATTCTACCAGAGAGAATTGTCAAGAAGGAAACATTCAGTACCAGTGACGTTCCTCAACAACAATATCTCTATGAGCGATGAGGATGATGATGATAATGATGATTATGATGATGATCATGATGATAATGATGATGATCATGATGATCATGATGATGATGATCATGATGATGATGATCATGATCATGATGATGATCATGATCATGATGATGATCATGATGCTGATGATGATCATGATCATGATGATAATGATGATGATCATGATGATGATGATCATGATGATGATGATCATGATCATGATGATGATTATGATTATGATGATGATCATGATGTTGATGATCATGATCATGATATGATGATTGTGATGATGATGACCATGACGATGATGATGATGATAGTGATGATGATGATCATAATGATGATGATGATGATGATGACCATGATGAGGATCATGATGATGATGATGATAGGGATGATGGAGTCTGCACATTCCCTTCTACGTCTTTTGCCCCTGGTCACCTTAAGTCCCTCCATCTGTCAGCTGGCTGTAGGAGCAAATATTAGTATCAATACATTCTACCTGGAATCTTGTCAAAGATGACTAATGAAAGTTGTGATTTCAGCTAGCAAACAGATGATGTAAAATATGCATCCGCAACAACAATTGTTTTAATTAGTTTTTTAGTTTTATTGGTTTTGTTTAGTTTGTGTTTCTGCTGTCTTGCAACTTTATTTCTTTTGCAGGGATAGTCAAGGGGTTTTTAGGGTGAGAACTGCATGCATCTTCGATGCATCTTCGCCGCTGCTGTCGCCGCGTGGTGTTCTGACTATGTTTATATCCCCATAGATTGGATGCGCATAGGTATTTTTAGATCAAGTGAATGTAAAAGAAACTGTTTGTTTACAAACATAGTATTCTTTACCAGTATAAATACGTCAAGTTAAGTTAAGATATATAAGTTAAATTAAGTTAAGATAAGATAAGTTAAGTTAAGATTGATAAGTTAAGTTAAGATAGATAAGTTAAGTTAAGTTCCGTTAAGATAGATAAGTTAAGTTAAGTTAAGTTAAGATAGATAAGTTAAGTTAAGTTAAGATAATTTAAGTTAAGTTAAGATAGATAAGTTAAGTTAAGATAAGTTAAGTTAAGTTAAGATAGATAAGTTTAGTTAAGTTAAGATAGATAAGTTAAGTTAAGTTGCGTTAAGATAGATAAGTTAAGTTAAGTTAAGTTAAGATAATTTAAGTTAAGTTAAGATAGATAAGTTAAGATAGATAAGTTAAGTTAAGATAAGATAAGTTAAGTTAAGTTAAGATAGATAAGTTAAGTTAAGTTAAGATAGATAAGTTAAGTTAAGTTAAGATAGATAAGTTAAGTTAAGTTAAGATAAGATAAGTTAAGTTAAGATAGATAAGTTAAGTTAAGATAGATAAGTTAAGTTAAGATAGATAAGTTAAGTTAAGTTAAGATAGTTAAGTTACGTTAAGATAGATAAGTTAAGTTAAGTTAAGATAGATAAGTTAAGTTAAGATAGATAAGTTAAGTTAAGTTAAGATAGTTAAGTTACGTTAAGATAGATAAGTTAAGTTAAGTTAAGTTAAGTTAAGATAGATAAGTTAAGGTAAGTTAAGATAAGTTAAGTTAAGTTAAGATAGATACGTTAAGTTAAGATAAATTAAGTTAAGATAAGATAGATAAGTTAAGGTAAGTTAAGATAAGTTAAGATAAGTTAAGTTAAGTTAAGATAGATAAGTTAAGTTAAGATAAGTTAAGTTAAGATAGATAAGTTAAGTTAAAATAAGTTAAGATAGATAGATAAGTTAAGATAAGATAAGTTAAGTTAAGATAGATAAGTTAAGATAGATAAGTTAAGATAGATAAGTTAAGTTAAGATAAGTTAAGTTAACCTTTTCATCTCATCCGTGTAATATTGTAAAACTGTAATCTAAATGTTCATTTAGACACATCGTGCTCCCATTACAAGATAGCGACATGTCGTTTAAACTCATCTGTGAATTATTCCTTGGAGTACCATACCGGACAAAGGACTTGTTGCTGGCTATTCTTTCAGTAGTGGACGAACTGGGGTATTGCCACCATGGCGTCACTTTACTTAACATAACGTCTTTATACTGCATTAAAAGACCCTGCAGAGTCTGTATACAACCATTTTTTTTTTTTTATTCACTTATTCTAAAAATAACTACGCGCATCCAATCTATTCTTGAACGCATTAATTGATCTTGCCATCGTTATTTCCTCTGGCAATGTATACCAAGCATTCACCACTCCCCGACAGATATTTCTTGTATCTAGGCCCATTTGTTCTCGTGTCCATCTTTTGTCAGGCAAACGTATCAAGCTTCCGGCCCACCTTGACTTCCTTAGCAACGCCGTAACTATGACGTCATTGACTCAAGTTTGACCTCATCTTCACTTATATCTAAGAGAACCTGGGAAATACCAATCCTCTTTTGGACGCTAACCCTTTGTTGACCTTCTTTCAAACTACTAATCTCTTTTTATCTTAGTCGACCTCTTGATCTGAAACTCTGCTGCGTAGTGTTATAGGCAGGTGTGGTTGGCAAGATTTTGAACCTTTTTGACAGCGTCTAAACTACTTAAGAATGTCATTGTACATGTAATGGTGTAAATAAACTGGTTTTAACATATTTCTATCTTTGTTTTATATTGATTTGGTGTTGCTAACGTAGATTGTAATATACTCGCTAAATATGGGGTTTTAGTTCACTAAACAAATGGAAATCTCTCCCACAAAGGTGGGTTTTTAGTTCACTAAACATATGGAATCTCTCCCACCAAAGTCGGTTTTTCGTCCACTAACCAAATAGAATCTCTCCCACCAAAGTCGGTTGTTCGTCCACTAAAAAAATAGAATCTCTCCCACCAAAGTCGGTTGTTCGTCCACTAAACAAATAGAATCTCTCCCACCAAAGTCCGTTGTTCGTCCACTAAACAAATGGAATCTCTCCCACCAAAGTGGGTTGTTAGTCCACTAAACAAATGGAATCTCTCCCACCAACGTCGGTTGTTAGTCCACTAAACAAATGGAATCTCTCCCACCAAAGTCCGTTGTTAGTCCACTAAACAAATGGAATCTCTCCCACCAAAGTCGGTTGTTAGTCCACTAAACAAATTGAATCTCTCCCACCAAAGTCGGTTGTTCGTCCACTAAACAAATGGAATCTCTCCCACCAAAGTCCGTTGTTCGTCCACTAAACAAATGGAATCTCTCCCACCAAAGTCCGTTGTTAGCCCACTAAACAAATGGAATCTCTCCCACCAAAGTCCGTTGTTAGTCCACTAAACAAATGGAATCTCTCCCACCAAAGTCCGTTGTTAGTCCACTAAACAAATGGAATCTCTCCCACCAAAGCCGGTTGTTAGACCACTAAACAAATGGAATTTCTCCCACCAAAGTCCGTTGTTAGTCCACTAAAAAAATGGAATCTCTCCCCCCAAAGTCGGTTGTTCGTCCACTAAACAAATGGAATCTCTCCCACCAAAGTCGGTTGTTAGTCCACTAAACAAATGGAATCTCTCCCCCCAAAGTCGGTTGTTAGTCCACTAAACAAATGGAACCTCTCCCACCAAAGTCGGTTGTTAGTCCACTAAACAAATGGAATCTCTCCCACCAAAGTCGGTTGTTAGTCCACTAAACAAATGGAATCTCTCCCACCAAAGTCGGTTGTTAGTCCACTAAACAAATGGAATCTCTCCCCCAAAAGTCGGTTGTTAGTCCACTAAACAAATGGAATCTCTCCCACCAAAGCCGGTTGTTAGTTCACTAAACAAATGTAATCTCTCCCACCAAAGTCGGTTGTTCGTCCACTAAACAAATGGAATCTCTCCCCCCAAAGTCGGTTGTTAGTCCACTAAACAAATGGAATCTCTCCCACCAAAGCCGGTTGTTAGTCCACTAAACAAAAGGAATCTCTCCCCCCAAAGTCGGTTGTTAGTCCACTAAACAAATGGAATCTCTCCCACCAAAGCCGGTTGTTAGTTCACTAAACAAATGGAATCTCTCCCACCAAAGTCGGTTGTTCGTCCACTAAACAAATGGAATCTCTCCCACCAAAGCCGGTTGTTAGTCTACTAAACAAATGGAATCTCTCCCCCCAAAGTCGGTTGTTAGTCCACTTAACAAATGGAATCTCTCCCACCAAAGGCGGTTGTTAGTCCACTAAACAAATGGAATCTCTCCCACCAAAGCCGGTTGTTAGTTCACTAAACAAATGGAATCTCTCCCACCAAAGTCGGTTGTTCGTCCACTAAACAAATGGAATCTCTCCCACCAAAGCCGGTAGTTAGTCCACTAAACAAATGGAATCTCTCCCCCCCAAAGTCGGTTGTTAGTCCACTAAACAAATGGAATCTCTCCCACCAAAGTCGGTTGTTAGTCCACTAAACAAATAGAATCTCTCCCACCAAAGTCGGTTGTTAGTCCACTAAACAAATAGAATCTCTCCCACCAAAGCCGGTTGTTAGTCCACTAAACAAATGGAATCTCTCCCCCCAAATTCGGTTGTTAGTCCACTAAACAAATGGAATCTCTCCCACCATAGCCGGTTGTTAGTCCACTAAACAAATGGAATCTCTCCCACCAAAGTCGGTTGTTAGTCCACTAAACAAATAGAATCTCTCCCACCAAAGTCGGTTGTTAGTCCACTAAACAAATGGAATCTCTCCCACCAAAGTCGGTTGTTAGTCCACTAAACAAATAGAATCTCTCCCACCAAAGCCGGTTGTTAGTCCACTAAACAAATGGAATCTCTCCCCCCAAAGTCGGTTGTTAGTCCACTAAACAAATGGAATCTCTACCATAGCCGGTTGTTAGTCCACTAAACAAATGGAATCTCTCCCACCAAAGTCGGTTGTTAGTCCACTAAACAAATGGAATCTCTCCCACCAAAGGCGGTTGTTAGTCCACTAAACAAATGGAATCTCTCCCACCAAAGTCGGTTGTTAGTCCACTAAACAAATGGAATCTCTCCCACCAAAGCCGGTTGTTAGTTCACTAAACAAATGGAATCTCTCCCACCAAAGTCGGTTGTTAGTCCACTAAACAAATGGAATATCTCCCCCCAAAGTCGGTTGTTAGTCCACTAAACAAATGGAATCTCTCCCACCAAAGTCGGTTGTTAGTCCACTAAACAAATAGAATCTCTCCCACCAAAGTCGGTTGTTAGTCCACTAAACAAATAGAATCTCTCCCACCAAAGCCGGTTGTTAGTCCACTAAACAAATGGAATCTCTCCCCCCAAATTCGGTTGTTAGTCCACTAAACAAATGGAATCTCTCCCACCATAGCCGGTTGTTAGTCCACTAAACAAATGGAATCTCTCCCACCAAAGTCGGTTGTTAGTCCACTAAACAAATAGAATCTCTCCAACCAAAGTCGGTTGTTAGTCCACTAAACAAATGGAATCTCTCCCACCAAAGTCGGTTGTTAGTCCACTAAACAAATAGAATCTCTCCCCCCAAAGTCGGTTGTTCGTCCACTAAACAAATGGAATCTCTCCCACCAAAGTCGGTTGTTAGTCCACTAAACAAATGGAATCTCTCCCCCCAAAGTCGGTTGTTAGTCCACTAAACAAATGGAACCTCTCCCACCAAAGTCGGTTGTTAGTCCACTAAACAAATGGAATCTCTCCCACCAAAGTCGGTTGTTAGTCCACTAAACAAATGGAATCTCTCCCACCAAAGTCGGTTGTTAGTCCACTAAACAAATGGAATCTCTCCCCCAAAAGTCGGTTGTTAGTCCACTAAACAAATGGAATCTCTCCCACCAAAGCCGGTTGTTAGTTCACTAAACAAATGTAATCTCTCCCACCAAAGTCGGTTGTTCGTCCACTAAACAAATGGAATCTCTCCCCCCAAAGTCGGTTGTTAGTCCACTAAACAAATGGAATCTCTCCCACCAAAGCCGGTTGTTAGTCCACTAAACAAAAGGAATCTCTCCCCCCCAAAGTCGGTTGTTAGTCCACTAAACAAATGGAATCTCTCCCACCAAAGCCGGTTGTTAGTTCACTAAACAAATGGAATCTCTCCCACCAAAGTCGGTTGTTCGTCCACTAAACAAATGGAATCTCTCCCACCAAAGCCGGTTGTTAGTCTACTAAACAAATGGAATCTCTCCCCCCAAAGTCGGTTGTTAGTCCACTAAACAAATGGAATCTCTCCCACCAAAGGCGGTTGTTAGTCCACTAAACAAATGGAATCTCTCCCACCAAAGCCGGTTGTTAGTTCACTAAACAAATGGAATCTCTCCCACCAAAGTCGGTTGTTCGTCCACTTAACAAATGGAATCTCTCCCACCAAAGCCGGTAGTTAGTCCACTAAACAAATGGAATCTCTCCCCCCAAAGTCGGTTGTTAGTCCACTAAACAAATGGAATCTCTCCCACCAAAGTCGGTTGTTAGTCCACTAAACAAATAGAATCTCTCCCACCAAAGTCGGTTGTTAGTCCACTAAACAAATAGAATCTCTCCCACCAAAGCCGGTTGTTAGTCCACTAAACAAATGGAATCTCTCCCCCCAAATTCGGTTGTTAGTCCACTAAACAAATGGAATCTCTCCCACCATAGCCGGTTGTTAGTCCACTAAACGAATGGAATCTCTCCCACAAAAGTCGGTTGTTAGTCCACTAAACAAATGGAATCTCTCCCACCAAAGTCGGTTGTTAGTCCACTAAACAAATAGAATCTCTCCCACCAAAGCCGGTTGTTAGTCCACTAAACAAATGGAATCTCTCCCCCCAAAGTCGGTTGTTAGTCCACTAAACAAATGGAATCTCTCCCACCATAGCCGGTTGTTAGTCCACTAAACAAATGGAATCTCTCCCACCAAAGTCGGTTGTTAGTCCAATAAACAAATGGAATCTCTCCCACCAAAGTCGGTTGTTAGTCCACTAAACAAATAGAATCTCTCCCACCAAAGTCGGTTGTTAGTCCACTAAACAAATGGAATCTCTCCCACAAACCACAAATATGTTTTTGATGCAATCTGAACAGGGCGACCAGGTCGGATTCCATCAGCAACTAGTAAGTGTTGTTGAGAAAATGTATTGACCTGTTTATGTGACAAACACTTCTCACCGTAAACAGAAAGTATTTCCTTATGTATATCCTTTGCAGTAATTCCTTTGGCATCTCTTCTCCACCTCCGCCGCAGAAATGCGCGACAGAATCAGATTTTTTATTGTTCAGTCTGTGAGCGCGACGCCATTTTGTATCTATCCTGCGCACATGCATGTTACAGATAGCGTCTACCACTGACGTAATCGCAAAGTTGGATGTTGTTACTGAAATAACACCTTTAGAAACTACCAACTCCATCGTCTTGTCAGAAGATATTAATTGTGCTTTTAACACAAATCCCGGGCAGAAATATAGAGACTATGTGTTGCCCTTGCAGAAAGGTGATACCAATACATTTGGAACAAGGCAAGCTGCAGAAGCTGGCAAATCAGCAGATCAATTCTCTAAATGTTAACCTGATGGGGCTTTCCTCATAGACCAGCCGTCAACTAAGGCTAAGGGCCTAGTCTGCCCTGCCACAACACAGCTGAGATTGACTTTCCTCGCTCTAGGATAAGGCATTGTATCCTATTGCGTGTGCTCCTTCGCACATAATCGGTTGTCAGGTTTGGTAGACACTGACTAACTTTCAGAATTATCATAAAACGGGTTGCACAGCCATATCTGACAAAACCGGACAAGATACGCCAGTATCTAATCTGCAAGGCTTGAGATGGTTTGAAATCAGAGTTTTCCTTCTAGAGAAGTTGCCTTCTTTGGCTTTCGAGCCCCATCTACCCGACCACTAAATACATTTCAACTATTCCTTACTAGTGTGTGACCTTTGTATCTATCCTGCGCACATGCATGTTACAGATAGCGTCTACCACTGACGTAATCGCAAAGTTGGATGTTGTTACTGAAATAACACCTTTAGAAACTACCAACTCCATCGTCTTGTCAGAAGATAGTAATTGTGCTTTTAACACAAATCCCGGGCAGAAATATAGAGACTATGTGTTGCCCTTGCAGAAAGGTGATACCAATACATTTGGAACAAGGCAAGCTGCAGAAGCTGGCAAATCAGCAGATCAATTCTCTAAATGTTAACCTGATGGGGCTTTCCTCATAGACCAGCCGTCAACTAAGGCTAAGGGCCTAGTCTGCCCTGCCACAACACAGCTGAGATTGACTTTCCTCGCTCTAGGATAAGGCATTGTATCCTATTGCGTGTGCTCCTTCGCACATAATCGGTTGTCAGGTTTGGTAGACACTGACTAACTTTCAGAATTATCATAAAACGGGTTGCACAGCCATATCTGACAAAACCGGACAAGATACGCCAGTATCTAATCTGCAAGGCTTGAGATGGTTTGAAATCAGAGTTTTCCTTCTAGAGAAGTTGCCTTCTTTGGCTTTCGAGCCCCATCTACCCGACCACTAAATACATTTCAACTATTCCTTACTAGTGTGTGACCTACGTACTGACTTACACTCGTGTGTGTACATTCAATCATAAAAACACACATACTAATACATATATATATGTATACACACATAGGCACAAAAACACACATATACATATTATTCACTTTCAGCTCTGACTCACCCGATTTCTGCACGGCATATTTCGGGGACCAGTTTTGCCATCCCTCTTAGGCCCACATACTTTCAACCAGCCAGCACAGATGTGGCACAACTGATTAACTGAGCTCAGTAGCAGACGGCAAATGGGTCTGCTCTTTCTTATCCCCACTACACTCGCTAAAACACATTTTAGAGACACTAATTGAAAACACAATACAATAAAAATCGTTTATTAACTACACGATAAAAAATTGTTCTTCACTCTTCTCTCACACGGTATTCTAGAACACTGCTACACGGATATCATATAATTCAACCTACAGCTAATCCTATACTTATTAACACTATTGTCACCTGATTCTCTCTTCTCTCCTAATCTTACCTGTTGTAAGTAACTATGAAAAAAACACTTTAAACTTTTGCGGATTGTCACTCATTGTAGCTTTGCATTTCATTCTTAACCCAGGTGGTCGTCCAAGGTTATGTTCTCTTCTTCGGCGGTAGATCTTTGGGGCAATATCAACGTGATATTGAGGACTGGATCAATGTGATCTTTGAAGACTGGATTAATGTGATGTTTAAAGACTGGATCAATGTGATCTATAAAGGCTGGATCAATGTAATCTTTGAAGGCTTGATCAATGTGATCTTTGAAGACCGGATCAATGTGATCTTTGAAGGCTTGATCAATGTAATCTTTAAAGACTGGATCAATGTGATCTTTGAAGGCTTGATCAATGTAATCTTTAAAGACTGGATCAATGTGATCTTTGAAGACTGAATCATTGTGATCTTTGAAGGCTTGATCAATGTAATCTTTAAAGACTGGATCAATGTAATCTTTGAAAACAGCATCAATGTGATAATGAAGACTGTATCAACGTGGTAGTGAAAGCTGGTTCAATAAATAAAATGTATGTTCACCCTTCTTGTTGGTAAGTACCTAAAAAGGGCCATTATTAGAGAATCAACTCTAGATCTTCTCTGCTGTCAGTCTGTGCAAATATCGGTTCAGCTCGTCTTTGTCCAGGAGGAGTTTTACCTCGAATCCCCCTTGCCAGCTGGTGTCCCACTACCTCGACTGTTCTCGACTAACTTATTTTTCATGATTCGGTCCCTATATTGTCTTACCTTCGTCAGATCACGTGGTCTCCAAAGGCCTAGTTTTTTCTACTCTCGTTCGTCAGATTATTTTGGCGAGATTTCAGAAAACGCTATCGACCCATATGTGTCCTGGCGCGTGGACTGTATTACGTCTAACTGCGTCATGTTATCCAGGGCCCCCACCTGGCGTGGTTTTAATTTAATCTTGGAACAAATCGTTCGCTCTTCAATTTAACTACTTTCGTGTTGGCGGGACAGAGTTCATCTGTACTGACAAAGTCACTTAGTTCAAAACCAGAAAAAATTGTTGTCTACCCGCTTTCCATTCCTTGCTCCCAACTCTTTTAACTGTCAAACATGTCTAGATTCTTACATACAATATGTCTACACAACTAAGATATGTTTCCCGGAAAAAGGTTGTTTCCAAGGTCACCAGTTAAATTCGTAATCTAATCTTTGTTCCAGATAGCCAAATGTGAGTGGCCGAATTCCGTCCATGTGTTTGCTAAGTCTTCGCCTCACTCCTCATTTATTAATCCCTCTTTCTCGTTTTAGTATCCACTGAATGCTAGTTCAAGGCAGGCAGAAAAAGCTTGAAATGTTAACATCCTAACTTTGAAGCCGATCAGCCACACAGTTTTTAAATCAACACTGGGAATAACAAGTTATGGGTAGTCGGCATGGCACATCATGGTGATGGTAGTTGTAAAATGCATCACAACATAGAAAGGGCAAAGAACTGTGTATTAGTGATCATTGACGTTGGAGCTATAATTAGTGCATGCTCTGACGTTTTCCCCAAACAACCCGGTAGTGACTCCACGTAATCATGACGTAATCCACACGAGAAATCCCCCAAATAATTCCATATTTTTGCGTGTAAGTATTTTTAGCACCTGGCAGCATTCATGCAATATTGAGCAAAGGCCGGCATTTACGTTACGTTATGTTATATTTAGCAATCGATGCACTATCGGTGTCTCAAGGTGTCTCAAGCCTAGGAGTTTCTAGGAGAGGTCTGATCCGCGTAGCAGTTTGCGACACGCAGATGAAGTCAATAATAGCAGAACCGCCTAGAGAACCTGGCAATGACCTGGCCTACCTCATTCAGAGTCCTCGGGATATGAGAAAATTCTGGGATCCCCACCTAAAGCCGTTGTCATGGCACACAAACGATTAATCTTACTAATTGTTGATATTCAACAGAAGAGGTCGGTTCAGAACAGAGGTAGGTTCGCCGATTCACTCAAGAGTATGCAAGATGAGGCGACCACATGTGAGGTCTATCATTGCAAGATGAGGCAACTACATGTGATGTCTATAATTCTATGGTAGATTACTCAGCAATTTTTTGGCATTGCACATTCTATTATATGTGGTGTTTGTCCATTGTATTCGATAAGGACTACTTTGTCAACGTTCAATGTTCGCATGAGCTCATAGATAAGTTACTCCGAGCCCTGACTTGTCTGCTGAACTTAGTACATGGAAATAGGTCACCACCTTCCACTGGGGTGGAGGATTATTTTGCACACGACCCATGAATATGCGAATGTTCCACGCATCAAATATTAAAGGCACTTCCATTGTGCACTTTGTAGGGAAAGTGAATTTTTTTTAAGTGGCTTCCGCCTAAATTTTGTGAATGAGACTCGTCCTCAACTACCTTGAATCAGTGGCAAGACATAGTCAAGACGACTGACGGCAGAATTTTTCTGTAGAATTCCTGTCCAAAAGTACTGTATTTCCTGTATTAATTTACGCTATTTTTCAGGAAATCATCATCATCATCATGTAGCATGTCCTTTGTAGAACGTCGCTCTCATCACAGCCAGCCGATATGAATATCGATCTGCAGTCAATATTTCCGCCTGCTCCATGTTTAAGTTCAGAGTATCCTTGATATCTTGCATCCATCTTCGCCTCGGTTGACCCCTGCGTCCCATTCCATGTACCATGTTCTCCAGGACCATTCTTTCCAGTCCGTCATGACGTTTGACGTGGCCGAAAATATTCAATTTCCGAAATATTACAGTGTTTAGGAGCCAGTTTTCTTTAGAATTCAGGTCTTCTATGATGGCTTTGTCACTTTCTTTATCCAATGAATTTTTAGGATTCTTCTCTAAGATTTTATCTCAAACACTCCAATTTTCTTCCTTGCTGCTTGTGTCAGTCCATGTCTAGCACCTGCACATTGCCACAGGCAATATGCATGTCCTCAGGATCTTCAGTTTTAGTTGCTTTATGAAGATAGTCTCTGAAATGTATCGTGCGTCCTGGAAACTGTTACGCTTTTGGTAGGTATATGCTAACTCCGGAGAAAGGTTATCTATGCTAGATAGTAAACTCTACTAAGTGGTCTGCAGAGGTCTTTGTGTAGGACAAGGACAAGAATAGACCCACTGTCCCACAGAGAGCATATCGCAAGAGGCGACTAACTGTGTGACATGGCATATAACATTGACCATGGTTAGCTGGTTCGTTTAGAGAAGCATAGATAGCGTCTAACAGGCTGCAGGTCTACTTTGCTCTAGTGTTTGAGTCCATTAAGATGGGCTCGCACATCGGTTAACCACCAACCACAGCTCTTGTCCAAACGCAGCAGAGTATTAAGCTGCTCGAGCCTAGACCACTGTGCAGGAAATCCTCCTTCCGGCTACATCCAGCTCATACCAGAGCTGGCACCTGTACAGGAGCATCCGTCCCTGTAGAAGCACAGGTCGACTAAGAACTAAGAAGAAATCCTGTATTTGATCCCATCCCTGGATTAAATGTATAAATTATACTTAGTTTAACTCAATCGATCTGGATTATTATTAGACAATCGCAACGATATCAACTTTCCTTTTTTACTCAATTAAATAAAGAAATATCATATATTATACACCAAAGTGTTTAGAATTGAAAACAGAATACAGAACATAAACGGCATTTAACGTGGGAAGCTATAGTGTATGTATCTGTAACTTGCCCCAAGCTGAGTGTATTTGCTCTACGGCCTATTACGGCAGTCCCCACGCCGTTGTATCGGTTTTGCGTAGTTAATCAGTTAAATAGTAGATAAACAAAGTATGATTTAAAAAATTATACGTAGGTAATCACAAAAATTGATTTCCATATCGACATATTTGGAAAGACGAACCAACGGATTAGTAGTAATTAACATGTTCTGTATCAATATTATCAGTAGTTTTACTCGCCTCTAAGGATGCAGACTTTAGTGAAACATTGTAAAGTGACAAAAGAAAAGGAAAGCGGCATTCTACACGTGGGTCCTGGAGGCCGAAGGTTGGTCATTTCGTTGGCATGTTTTTGAAACAAAACATGAATGCCTGTGTAAGCATATATCCAATATAATACTTTCCTTGATATACTGGCCTAGCGGTAAAACACCCCTAATGGGTATTCAATGTGTGAACTTTGGAATTGTGAACTTTATGTGTTTGTGTTGTAAAAGTAAACATTCGGACTATAAGTGCTCAGGTTGATCTAGATCAGTGAATGCCCACCACCGGTTCTCGAACATCTACCGGTCTGCAGAAATTTCCTGCCTGTCCTCAGAAAAGGAAATTGCTGCATAACCCTTTTTCGATTTTGTGCTCGAATTCTGGTTATTTTAAACGGCTATAGAATTTTCATTTGATATTATCAGCTTCAAGAACTAATAGACAAAATACTATTTAAATAATGAGATTTTTTGTCTGCCTGAGCGGTCCGCGAAAAATCGTAACTATTTTCACCAGTCTGTGAACCTTTATTTTCATTTATTTTCACCGATCTGTGATAATTTTTTTTAAATTTTCACTCGTCGAGAACAATGTTTTCCTGTTTTCACCGGTTCGCGAGTGTAAAATTGTTGGCAAACAGTGATTTAGAATTCGCTCAGCTAACAGCAAAACAACTTGGTAAAACAGTTGAAAGTACTGAGATAAGCAACTCACAAAACATCTTGGTAAGGTAGGCATACATGAATATGTATGTATGTATGTATGTATGTATTCATGCATACATGCATGTATGTATGTATGCATGTATGCATGTGTGTGTATGTGTATGTTTGTAAGTCTGCGTATGTGTATGTGTGTGTATGTGTGTGTGTGTATTTTGATGCATGCATGTATGTATATGCATGTATGTATGTGTATATGTATGTACGTATTATATCTATGTGTATGTGTCTTGAATGAACAAAATGGCCGTATGTTTATTTTTTGATCTGTATACTTAGACGTCAAGAACGGATTACACCAAAAAACATACATTAAAAACAAAGTATGGAAAATTTAGAAAACAGTTTATTTTTAACATTTCGTGAACAATTACATTCTTAAATGGTTTAGACGAAAGACACTGACTTATAAAACTAGACTATATGGTAGCCGATGAAGAGGTCGGTTGTAAAAAAAACTTCACAACAGCATGGACCAAAAAGGTTAACATACACACAGTTGGGGCATGGATGAGAATTACACATCTCTGCATGTTGTTTGGGACATTTCAAATAATTGTTATCTAATGTCAACTCACGTCATGTCAACTCATGTCATATAATCTAAACTCATTTCATCTATTTTTAGATGATATGACATGAGATGACATCAGGTGAGCTGATATGAGATGAAATGATATGAGATGATATGGAATGAGATGAAATGAGGTGAGTTGACATGAGATGAAATGATATGAGATGGAATGATTTGAGATGACATGACATGGGATGAGCTGTCATGAGATGAAATGGCTTGAGATGATATGACATGGGACGAGCTGACATGAGATGAAATGATATGAGATGGAATGAGATGACATGAGGTGAGATGACATGAGATGAAATGATTTGAGATGATATGACATGGGATGAGCTGACATGAGATGAAATGATATGAGATGGAATGAGATGACATGAGGTGAGTTGACATGAGATGAAATGATTTGAGATGATATGACATGGGATGAGCTGACATGAGATGAAATGACTTGAGATGATATGACATGGGATGAGCTGACATGAGATGAAATGATTTCAGATGATATGACATGGGATGACATTAGGTGAGTTGATATGAGATGAAATGATATGAGATGATATAGAATGAGATGACATGAGGTGAGTTCACATGATATGACATGAGATGACATGAAATGAGTTGACTTGACATGTGATGACATAATGTTATGATTCGAGATGACAAGAGATAGATGAATAGAAACAAAAACATGAGGTTAGATGACATAGAACATGGTATGGCATTAGATGATATATGACATGGTTTGAGGTGGCATGAGATGAGATGACATCAGGTGAAATGATATGAGATACTATGAAATGAGAATAGATGAGATGACATGAAATTAGATGACATGACGACATGAGTGACTTAAAATGAAATAGCATCATGAGATGAAATGATATGAGATGAGATGACATGAGAAGGGATTAAATGACATGAGATGAGTTCAGATGATATGATTTTTTTGATTTTTTTTTTTTTGGGGGGGGGGGAATTTTTTTGCGTTCGCCTTATTTTTCTAATCCCCAAGGCGGTGTGCGTTGCACTGTGGTTTTTATGATATGATATGAAATGGTTGAGATGACATAACCTGATTACACGATATGAGATGAGATGACATGACATGACATGATCTAATACATTCCTAGATTGAACAATCAATGTTATTTTCACATTTAACATTTTGGCAAAAGTAGTTTTATTATCACAAAAATATAGATACCTAAATCATAAGCCACATATGTATACATCTTCCTTTTGTAGACTATTTGCTAATAATTGCCAAATGAGGCATAGTTGTTAATTTCTTGAATGTCATGACAAACAGACCAGGTTTGATTCTCAATCTAGCCAGCTGTAAATGGGTTGTTAAGGAAGTCAATGATGCGATGAATGAAATTGGTTCCCATTACATCAAGGACCGTCTAATAAACTCTCTACCAAAGTACTGTTGCTTTCCCCCCCCCCCCCCCCCGTCGTGCAGTTATGGTTGCTGTAGCTGTTCGCTATACATGGTGAGAATGCTAGAAAAAAGCACAATCATCTATAGTTATCTTTAACAAGATGTTTGGCAGGTTTCACTGGTCTTTTTTATTTTGGCGTTGCCTTATTTTTCTATTCCCCAAGGGGATGTGCGTTGCACTACGGTTTTATTTTACGCCAGTCAGCCCTGTGCATCCGACTTCGGCATTCAGTTCATGTAAGGGTCTGCTTTGTCCTACATTTTCTTATGGTTTGCTTTCCCGGGATAACGGCCGGTGCTGTGATGGGGAACGAACCCAGCACCTTCGGGTTGTTAGATGTGTCACTTAACCACCAGCCCACGCCGTCCCCTTCGGTAGTACTAATTTTGCTCACTCATATAGCCAGCTCATAGGTAAAGGAATTATGTTATGACCTTCGCTTATAGAGATATTGTTATTGAGAGAAGCTACAAGAACTGAGTTATGTACTTGGCAGATTTATAGTTGTAGCGTGCTGCAACGATTTCTCCTATATTCTTGGATCCAGGCAAATAAATGGTGTCTCAACTAAAGATGCCGTAGTAAATGGGAGAGCTGGTGTCGTTATAGGAATAAAAAATAAAGTCTACTACCAGTAATTGCAACTGGGATAAACTATCTATCTTTCTATTTTCAGTCCACTTGGTGTCAGACACCGTGGTGAGATGTGACTTCCTTTGTTTCATATTTATTGGCACGCGAAAATTCGCTGGTGAATTGCCAGGTCAATCCCAGTATATTTCATCAACCACTGGGTTGGTAGTCCCTCGAATATACGATCACTTTGTTATGGACAAGTGAAAGTGGAAATTATAGCAAGGTAGACCCACAGCCTGTCAGGCTCTATCTATGCCGCTCAGCTAGCCACATATCCAAGATCTGATGTTATAGCCACATAGTCCCCTTTTTGCAACATGTTTTATGTGGGGCGAGAATCCATAGAATAATTTGAGTAGATTTTTAACTTGAACATTGCATGGGAGATATCTTACTGCAGTAGCGTCAATGCTGAAGCTACAGTCAAAAGGCAGGCAGCTGAAATCGTCATAAAGTGCAAAAAGTTGAAAGAAAAGCAAACAGTGGTTTTCACAAGTGCCTTTTCAGTGTTAACAGCCATCAATTACCAACACAGAACGACTTGGCACCCTAGTAGACTAACAAGAACGGTTGGCCAGTACTACAAAAGAAGAGCAATCCTGTGAATACCAGTCTCCTGTAACACACAGACAAACTCACCAAGGAGTGAGAGTTACTGCAATCAGGTGGCACAGCCATAACATACGACAAGACAAAAGCAATTATCAAGGTCATGTACCGTTCAAAATAGAACACCATAGCCAAATAGCAAATGAGCCTATCACCAACTCTCCAGGCGCAATAAGGTGATCTTCATCCAGCTACTCACAGGACAGAACAGACTGATATGTCAACCATATCAATATAATGACAAATTAGCATAACGGACCGTTGTACCTGGGGCACAGCCGCCATGACAGCGGAACATCTATTGCAGTTATACCCGTCATCCACTAGTGAAATGATTAGCTGTGGTAACAAACAATGTCTTTCCATGAGAAAATGTACGGAAGTGTACAGAGTCTCGAATTGACTGTTGCTTTTGTTAGAGTCGTTGAAGTCGAAGTGTTGCTTTTGTTTGAGTCGTTGAAGTTGAAGTGTTGTTTTTGTTAGAGTTGTTGAAGTCGAAATTTGAAGACGAACGAAGAAGAGGAAGATATCCCGGGGTGTGGGGATGAAGGTGGGCCTAAGACCTCCTGCGTGCAGAGCAATGTCAGGTTTCTCGGCATGCTGAAAACTGCGGATATCACACTCGTTTGCTTAAAGGTCAAGGTCAGTCCCATGGCAATAATTGCCATCAGGGATGAAGATAACCCTTCATGTACTAAGCCGCAGCCTATGTGAGGTGGGGTGGCAAGTTCCCTTCCATGCTGTTTTAACATCCCCCAACTCATACGCCAGGTACATATTTACAGCTGGGTCGACCGGAGAAGCGATCGTACCAGGCACGAACCACGTTCCGGATTGTGTTCTGTTCATCCGTGAATTCGAACCCAAGCACGCTGTAATACCAGTCTAGTGAGTCAGCTCACTGTCAACTAGGCTTCACGCTCCTCATTGGCTACACTGCTACAATTGAACATGTTTCCAGGTGCATGGCCTTAGTCGTGAGGTGGAGGTGGGGATTTGGTCAGTATGTTTCACCTGACTCTGGCACGGTCGACTAAGTCCTAAGGGGAAAAAAACACGTTACACTCCGCCTTTTGTTACTTGCAAACGGAAAAAACAAAAACAAGACACAGAATTAACCTACATGATCGATTCCAGACCATTATCTGAAACTCAACACATGTGAAACTTATTGGTACAGCAATGACTGAAACAGGTCGGATAGTCACTGGCTGTCTAAGACCTACACCAACTGAGAAAATGTACCCAATAATCGGCGTGTCGTCACATGAGACATGAAATGTCGCGTAGGAGGTAGAAAGAGAGAAACAGCCAAACGACCCAACGCACCCTATGTTTGGACATCAGGTGCAGCGCAGAGACATAAATCAAGACGAAGTTTCTTACAGTCAACCCAGCCCCTTCAGACTAGTCCTGGAAAAGGCCGCATCGACAGATGGAAAGAAAAGACTCAGGTTCCATGGATCGAGTTAGGGAATGAACCTGCGCCTGGACATTACCTGCCATACGCAACATGGAAGTCACTAGATATTCTTCAAACTGGCGTATCACGATGCAAAAATAACGTAACAAGAAGAGGGCCACATGGATGATGAAGCATGCGAATGTGGAGCAACACAAAACCTAGACCACCTGATCCTCTGCCCAAACCTCCCGGAGATGTGCAGCATAGACAACCTGGCAAGTGGTAACGCCAGGGCAATCCACGTGGCTGAAGACTGAAAGAGTGTTGTGTGACTTAGTGCATGGGACACGGACTGTAAGTAAGTATCTGGAACTAGTGACAAAACAAACGTGAACAAATGTAAATGATCTAAACGATAAAGATGGAACAATTAGATGAATGATCTACATACATCATGATAAATATACTCATGAGAAATAACAATCGTTACTGAAAATAGCAAACTAACAAAGCATCATGTAACGGATATGAAGATGAAGTAAAAAATCAAATGCAATCTTGAGAAAGCTTGATGGTTTTGGTAAACCGTTTTTAAGAGGTTTGAACCGAATTCATATCCAGTGGATGCTGTGTTCACATTCCCATCGGCATTTCATTTTGCCTTTCAAAGTGAACTGAGCCTTTTTCTTGGATACCTTTACGTCCTGCAGGTATTGTGTGTCGTATAGTTTGAGGGTTGAGATCATGTCAGATATATGTTGCTGAGGTACAGCGGAATACGATCGTCCTGTCACAATTCCTTCAATGACAACCTGACACTCAAACCGCCCTGTAGATAGACAAAAGCAGTTATATGATATCAATACACTATAGTCATTAGTCATTAGAAATCAATCGATTCGTATAATGGGCGAAAAAGTGGGTCCAATATAACTTCATAAGCATAGTCTTTTTTCCTTTTCTTCGCTGTTCGTTCTCAAACTCCCACTACCAAGCCCTGAAGGGGGTTTTGCAATAGGGATGTAGTCACGAGAAGCGAATGCGTTGTGTCATAGCTTACAACTTGGCTGCGATATTTGAAATTTTCCGTCCGACACACCCGACTTCAGCAGGCATTTTTGAGAACCGGGTTATTTTCACCTCTTTAATCCCTTCTCTCTCTTCCTATGCAGTATGCCCTGTTGCAGCCTGTTCTCCACGATCACCACGTGAAGTTGGAGAACAGTTTTCCCTGACCCTGACACTAGCAGTTAGTATTGGTTTTCTGGCAGCTACAGCTCAAGCACTGCCCAGCATCTTGATCCAATGAGCTTGTTATAAAATGCGACTAAAGAGAACTGTGTATGGGACTAGCAAACCTCTTCATGTAAAAACAATTTACTTTTGTAATTAACCACTTCAAATGTTCCGGATACATGCTTCATGCAAATAAACCAACTGCAGGATCGAAAATATGCGTCAGGATGGAGAGAAAAGGTGAATGACAAATTGTTCGGAGAGTGGTTTCCTTTAAAAGTCACCAGAACAGGAGTGATGGCCTGAGATCCCCAATGAAGCAAACTAGTCAATAATAAATTGCATTCACATTTGATGCTAATTTTGCAAATATTCGAATGTTAGGAGCGCAAAGTTATAAAAAGCTGTGGGGGAGATCTCATAGTATCAGCCGTAGGAGCTTCCACCTGAGTGCTTCCCATTATACGTAATAGGTTCACTGTTTCCAGCATCTCGTAATATGCATATATAGAGGGGTGTAAATGGGGCTGGCAACGTCATCACGCAAAACATATTCTCGCGGCAGATGCGGTTATCCGACACACCCCCCCCCCCCCACCCTCCTTGTTGTGTAATTAAGTGATATGCTTATGAAACCTTGAAAGGTAATAATAGTTATAAACTATGTACCTATTAACTATTGAATACATGCCCAATTATTGATGAACCAAGAACGATTTCTGCTGTATCTGTTCCTGAATTACAGACAGGCCAGGGCTACTAAGTTCACACTCTCAAACGTATTAATTCAATTGCCACGACAACGAAGGCAACGTAACTCTCGCGGAACTTCATGGTGTCACAGCCACACTGGACTCAATAGCAGGAGCCCTGGCATGTTGCTCGCTCGTTCAGATGTGTATTTAGCTATATGAAATACGTGTTTGCGAATTCAAACAAGGTACATGTTCAGCTCTTTCAGCTAGCAGGGAAAATTAGATTAAAAGTCAAAGGTCGACTAGTGCCTAAATTAGATATTGAACAAAACAATCTGTATGTAAGAGCATATGTGCATTTACATGCACATTTGATGTTTGTATTTTTTGCATGACAGGATTTCCTTGTTGTGTGGCTGTGAAGAGAAAAACGATCTGCTTCGTTTCGTTTGTTTATCGTCTGGAGGTGATGACAGTTAGACAAATAAAGGCGTGTATGACCTAAAACATCTTCAGCAAAGAATTAAAAAGCATGAAAAATCAACACAACCCAAAACACAATGTCGTCAGTTTTCAACTTTTGGGAAAATGTAGCATCGCCGAAAGTTTGAGTAGTGCTTGCAAAGAAGGTTATCAACATACTTTGCTATTTAACAATTTCTCAGTGATTTTAGTTTGTTTTCATTTCAATTATTGAAAGCCTCCAGAATAAAATCAACGAGCCGCCACTGTCGAAACCGAACCAAAATTTAAAGGAATTAGGCTTCCTGAAAATCTGGTAATTGTGAGCAGCCAAGTGCAAATGCCAGCATATGCTCCAATACTTGAAGCAACAGAGCACAAGTACGAAATTAAATCAATAGTAACATCGAAGAAAAAGAAAGCCAAAAATTTTTCAGCAATGTTGCTAAGGCGTGTCCCTGTATAATGTGTTTCATAATAGTTTCTTTGACTAATTAAGTGAGAGATTTACCGTTAAACTCCCTCTCCTTGTAGCGAACTTCTGCTTCTGTAGTTCCCCTGTGGATTTTAGCAGTGACTTCAGAATATCGGTTTGGTCCATTTTCTTTGTATACAGTCACATCATTTTGTAAGTCGATTAGGGCCTGTTTGCCGAACCTTGCTCTCAACATTTCCGAATCCGGAAGGGGGATGTTGATCAGTGATGAACTCAAACCTGGAAAAAAATATTAAATATGTCAACATACATATGCTCCAATCTATACGTGTATGTATCTATGCGTGTATGTATTTATGCGTGTATTTTTTTATTTTATTTTTTATTTTATTTTTTTTTTATTTTTTTTGCGTTCGCCTTATTTCTCTATTCAACAAAGCGGTGTGCGTTATACTATGGTTTTCATTTTGCGTCTGTCGGCCCAGTGCATCCGACGTCAGCATGCATTTTATGTAAGGGTCTGCTTCCTCCTGCATTTTCTAAAGGTTTGCTTCCCCGGGGAGCGGCCGGTGCTGTGATAGGGATCGAACCCAGCTCCTTGGGATTGTGAGCCGTGTCACTTAACCACTAGCCCACGCCGACCAGTGTATGTGTGTGGTTGTGTAGGTGTGATTATGTGAATGTGTGTGGGTATTGTACGTGTGTGTGGGTGTGTGTGCGTGCGTGCGTGTGTGCGGGTGTGTGTGTGTGCATGCATAAATATATATATATATATATATATATATATATATATATATATATATATGTGTGTATGTATGTATGCATGTATGCGTGTGTGTATGTATGTATGTATGTATGTGTATGTATATATGTATGTATATATGTATGTATATATGTATGTATCTGTGTGTATGTGTATGTATGTATGTGTATGTATGTATGCATGTATGTTTGTATGCATGTATGTATGTATGTATGTATGTATGTATATGTATGTATGTGTATGTATGTATGCATGTATGTTTGTATGCATTTACCTATCTAATCGGGTATCTATATATCTATCTATCTACCTACCTACCTATCTACCTAGTTATCTATCTATCTATCTATATATATATATATATATATATATATATATATATATATATATATATATATATATATATATATATATATATATGTATGTATGCATGTGTCTGTGTGTGTGCGTGTGTGTGAATTTGTGTGATTTATATTCTGTCTCCATTTAATTTAAGAATTTCTGAGAAAAGAACTCATCATCATGAGAAGTTCCAGCCAAACAAACCTCCATTCTGTTCCTTACACCTCATATCTCTATCACTGCACCGTACTGAAGCCAACGCCAAAGCACATTCTGTGTTCTTACAGTATATGTGGCTATTTGTTTAACTTAACTTAACTTAACAGCTTCATACTCTTTTAGAAGGCTCACTATAGTGTGTATACAACCAGTTTATTCTACTTCACATGATCTAAAAATAACTTTGTGTTCGAAATAATATCCGTTTTTAAATGCATAAACTTACCCTGTCCCTCAATTGTCAGTTCCATTGCATTCCAAGCACTGACTACAAAAATGTGTCCTAATATCTAATCTGGACCTAATTAGTTTTCCAGCCACATGCATGATCCTGTTCAGTTGCTTTTTACGACATACTTTTTAAGTTGTCATAGTCCTAAGCGGAACGTGTAGTCTAGTCGACAGTGAGCTGGCTTGCTATGTCTGGGATTACAGCTGTTGTTGTTGTTGCTGTTGTTGTTGTTGCTGTTGTTTTTGTTGTTGTTCCTGCTGCTGTTGTTGGTGTTGTTGTTGAATGCCCACAATGAGTAGGATTATTCTTTTTGTGCGCCCTAAAAAGGACGGTAAGTTGTGGGTTGTCGTAGCTTTCCTCACATCCCGAGCGTGCTGATGAAGGTGGACTGGGGTCCACCAGTCGGTTGTTCTATGCTAGGCTTTATCTTCGTCTGATCCCCACTACAATGGGGATCACCAACACAGTCCGTTTCTAGGGAGGCCTACTAGGAAGCCGAAGTGTTGGTCTTGGCCAGTATATTTTGCCTGACCCTAACTAACATGTCTGATCATGGAAAGTGCCAATGATTACTAATTAGATTAAATTTTACCTTTAACGACTGCTGTCTCCAGAGTTATTTTCATTATATTTTCACTCTCTCCCGACACCTGAATCTGTGCAAGGGCTTCAGGACTTGTGTTGGCAGTGGGCTTGACGAATCTCACCTGTCGTTTTCAATATACAGTTAAAGACAACTAGATTGTGAACAAAGATTTCTGAGAGGAAGTGTTAGTGAATGGCATTGGGATAGTCGTTAGCTTGATATTAAGGGTTAGTGATCAGTCCCTGTCCAATCTGCGTTTCTTTCACCCCCTGACAAGGTAACCATTTATAGCTGGAATGTCCGGATGAGAAAGATCGAACCCAGTACCAATCCCGCTAAAAGTGAACACTCTACCACTGTGACGCTCTCATTGCATGTTGTTTTTATTGTTGTTATTTCTGTTGTTATTAATGTTTTTGTCGTTATTATTGTTCATGCTATTGTTGTTGTTGATATTGTTGTTATTTTTAATGTTTTGGTTCTTGCTATTGATAATTCTATTGTTGATATTATTGTGGTCCTGTTGATATTGTTGTTGTCCTTCTGTTGTTGTTGTTGTTGTTATTGTTATTGATGATTTTTGTTGCTATTGTTGATTCTATTCTTAATGTTGTTAATATTGTTATTATTCTTATTGCTATTAATGTTTTTGTTATTGATATTGTTTATTCTATTGCTTTTCGTACTGTTTGTTGTTATTAAAGTTTTAATCACGCTATTGTTGTTGTTGATCTTGTTGATGCAGTTCTCCTTGTTATTTTTGTGTTATTGCTGATATTAATGTTTTTCTTAGTGCTATTGTTGGTGCTGTTGTTGTTGATGTTGTTATTGTCATCGTTTTTGTCATTCGTACTGGTACTGTTGTTGTTATTAATATTTTTATTGCTGCTATTGTTGATGTTATTGTTGATGTTATTGTTGATGCTATTGATGATCCTTTTGTTGTACTTGATGTTTTGGCCTTGTTGTTGTTATTGTTGTTTATGATAACGTTTTGTTGTTGGTATTGGTGATGCTATTGTTGTTGTTGATATTGTTGTTGTCCATGTTGTTGTTATTAATGTTAAGTTGTACTTTGTTGATGTTGTTGATATTGTTGTCCGTGTCGCTGTTACTATTTTTATTATTTTTGTCATTATTGTTGTTTTTGTTTTTGAATTTGTTGTTTTTTTTGTTTTATTATTGTCTTTATTGTTATTGTTGCTGTTAATGTTTATTATTATTGATATTGGTGATGTTATTGTTATTATAATGCCTTCAACTATTGTTACTGTTGTTGCTGTTAGTGGTAATGTTGTTATGATTGTCACTGTTTTTGCTGTTATAGTTAATTTTGTTAAGGTTGTTCTTGTCATTGTTGTTGTTGTTATTGCTACTCATGGTATTATTGTTTGTATTGTTGATTCAATAGTTATAGTTATTTTTGCTGATATTTTTATTGTTTGTATTGTTATTCTTGTTGCTGTTAATGTTATTTTACTATGGTTGATATTTATTATTGTTCTTACTTATGTTGTTATAATTTCTCCTACTGTTGTTACTGATATTATTAGCATTTTTGTTACTGTTAATTTTTTTTCTTCTCTTTTTTACTGTTATGTTATCATTACTGTTGTTGTTATTATTACTGTTACTGTTATTATTACTGTTACTGTTATTATTACTGTTGTTATTACTGTTATTATTACTGTTACTGTTATTATTACTGTTGTTGTTATTATTACTGTTGCTGTTATTATTACTGTTGTTGTTATTAATACTGTTGCTGTTATTATTACTGTTATTATTACTGTTGCTGTTATTATTACTGTTATTATTACTGTTACTGTTATTATTACTGTTATTATTACTGTTACTGTTATTATTACTGTTATTATTACTGTTACTGTTATTATTACTGTTATTATTACTATTATTATTACTATTATTATTACTGTTACTGTTATTATTACTGTTATTATTACTGTTATTATTACTGTTACTGTTATTATTACTGTTATTATTACTGTTACTGTTATTATTACTGTTATTATTACTGTTACTGTTATTATTACTGTTACTGTTATTATTACTGTTATTATTACTGTTACTGTTATTATTACTGTTACTGTTATTATTACTGTTGCTGTTATTATTACTGTTGCTGTTATTATTACTGTTACTGTTATTATTACTGTTACTGTTATTATTACTGTTGCTGTTATTATTACTGTTATTATTACTGTTGCTGTTATTATTTCTGTTAATGTTATTATTTCTGTTATTATTACTGTTATTATTACTGTTACTGTTATTATTACTGTTATTATTACTGTTATTATTTCTGTTAATGTTATTATTTCTGTTATTATTACTGTTGTTATTACTGTTGCTGTTTTTATTACTGTTGCTGTTGTTATTACAGTTGCTGTTATTGTTTATGTTGTTATGCAGCTGATCTTATTATTTGCCGTGTTATAGTAATTATTACTGTTGGTGTATTTGTTACAGTTGCTGTTATTGTTACATTTGCTGTTACTGTTACAGTTGCTGTTATTGTTACTGTTGCTATTATTGTTACAGTTGCTGCTATTGTTACAGTTGTGGCTACTGTTGCAGTTCCTGTTATTGTTGTAAGTGCTGCTATTGTTACTGTTGCTGTTATTGTTACAGTTAATGTTATGGCTACAGTCGCTTTTATTGTTACAGTTGCTTATATTGTTATAGTTCCTGTTATTGTTACAGTCGCTCAAATTGTTACTGTTTCTGCAAAAATAAAGTAGCTGCTGTTAATACAGTTGCTGCTATTTAGCAGTTGCTTTTATTGTTATGGCTGTTGCTATTGTTAAAGTCACTGCTATTTTGACAGTTCCTTTTATTGTTGCAGTTACTGTTATTGTTGTGTTATCGTTATTGTTTCTTTAATTGTTACTGTTGTTGATATTGTTACAGTTACCGTTATTGTTACTGTTGCTTATATTCCTACAATTGCGGTTATTATTACTTTTTCTGCTATTGTTATAGTTGCTGCTATAGTTCCAGTTGACGTTATTGTTACAGTTGCTGCTATAGTTACAGTTGTTGCTATTGTTACAGTTGCTGCTATAGTAACAGTTGCTGAAATTGTTACAGTTGCTGTTATAGTTGCCGTACTGCTTTTGTTACAGTTGCTGTTATTGTTACAGTTGCTGCTATAGTTACAGTTGCTGCTATAGTTGCAGTTGCTGCTATTGTTGCAGTTATAGTTAAGTAGCTGCTATTGTTACAATAGCTCCTATTGTTACAGTAGCTGCTATAGTTGCAGTACTGCTATTGTTACAGTTGCTGCTATAGTTACAGTTGCTGCTATAGTAACAGTTGCTGATATTGTTACAATAGCTCCTATTGTTACAGTAGCTGTTATAGTTGCCGTACTACTTTTGTTACAGTTGCTATTATTGTTATAGTTGCTGTTGTTGTTACTGTTGTTGTTATTTTGACTGTTGTTGTTTTTGTTACCTTTGTTGTTACTGCTCACGTTATCGTTGTTATCTTTATTAAAAGCGTTTCATGATTTATTGTTTATGACGAGGATAGGATTATATACATGAAAGGTCGAGATAATTCCATATCTTCAACTGCCATCGGGGATAAAGTGTAAGAAAATTAATTGTAATATGCCTCAGTTTGTTTATGAGAGCCTGCCATTATGGTAGTCTAACAGTGTGGTTTACCTACTGTTGGGTAGAAGACACCCCAACTCTCAGATTTGCAGCCCCCGACTATCTAATCAAATGTCAGCTGAACGTGGTGTTGGATTCTCAGTTGTTAATAAAGCTCTAGAAACAACACACCCTCCCCCCACCACCCTCGTGATACAAATACCACATACCCTCATGATACAAATACCACATATCTTCATGATACAAATACCACATACCCTCATGATACAAATACCACATACCCTCATGATACAAATACCACATACCCTCATGATACAAATACCATATACCCTCATGATACAAATACCACATACCCTCATGATACAAATAACACATACCCTCGTTGTTACAAATAACGCATACCCTCATGATACAAATACCATATACCCTAATGATACAAATACCACTTACCCTCATGATACAAATAACACATACCCTCATGATACAAATACCATATACCCTCATGATACAAATACCATATACCCTCATGGTGCAATACCACATACCCACATGATACAAAAACACATACCCTCGTGATACAAATAACATATACTATCATGATACAAGTAAAGAGAGCGTGCTTCGAAATGATTCCCAATTACAAACTTACCTTTCTTGTGAATTGACTGATCTTGTTTTCTTTATTCGATTTCTTTGGTTTGACCCATCGAAAATCTACTATTGACAGCTTTACGTTGCCGCTGTTCATGGCCCCGTCAGTCATATCTAGAAGGAGGAAGTGTTCAAACGTGTAGCAAACAAGTGTATGATCTATGAATCAATAATGAGCAAATGCGCGGGTTACATACAGTGCGTGATAGATGAGCATTCAGCTGAACATACGGTCACAATTGGAGTACAAGGATTACGCAGATGATATGGAACTTTGACACGCAGTCATAGTCAAACACAAGAGAAAGTGTACATAATGAAAGAACAAACAGCTAAATTGATATGGAAAACAACATGGGGGAAAAATAAAAAATTATGCTGGAGAGAGAGCAGTTGTGAGAAATGGATACCTTTTGTCTGTTTGGGTGGGAAGGAAGACGTCTGGTCAGGCAAAATATACTGATTAGACATGTTAGTGAGGGTCAGGAAAAACATACTGGACAAGACCCTCACCTTGGCTTCCTCGTAGCTCTTCATCAAAGCGGGCTGCTTTCATGGCAGCCTCGATAACAAGGTGAGGGACCGACGTGATCCCTATAGTAGTAAGCAACACGCAGATGAAGCCAAGCATAGCATAACCGCCTGGAGGACCCCGGTCCATCTTCATCAGCACACCCGGGATGTGAGGAAAGCCCCTGATTGATTGATTTATTGATTGATTGGACGTGTGATGTCTCTGAAGTTTAAATCATAGACAGTATATTAAACTACTCGTGAATGCTGTTGGAGATTAAGAGAATCTAACTGTGTTATACCTCAGGTTTTTTATGAGGTGATATGGTCGATTTTCTTCCTTGCTGATTTCTATTCCCAAGTAGCAATCCCAGTATCCATTCTATTTCTTCGCTGCGTTTATAATCCTTCCTCGTGCTATATCTGCAAGCCAGTCGCCAAGATGAAGTCTTCACCAGGGTTGAGCGGCTGCCCAACAGTTCTTGTCTCAGCTCCGCACCGGCCAGGTCGGGTATCTCATTTCCCTATAGAGTGAGCATTCCTGTAGTATGTGTTCAGGGTTATGGCCCCCTCCCCTGTTCCACATGGACAATCATCTGTGTGTGAGATCTTCAGTCGGTATAAATGTTCTAGTAGTCTGCAGTGATCAGTTCTCATGCGAAAAAGGGTAGTTTGTCGGGTTCTTTTGAGTTGGTGAATTTGGTATGGTATACTGATGTTCATGCTTTCTCTCCATTGGGGCAAATACTGATTTCTGATGAAGTTCTTGATCTCTCTGTATCGTACTCGATGATTAAATTGTGCATTTTTACTGGCATCTTTTGCTAGAGTGTTAGCTCTCTCATTTCCTGTGATTCGACAGTGGAAGCGTAGCCATTGGAGCGTTATTGTTAGGGATCTGTAGAGTTTTCCTAGTTTATGATAATAGCAGCTCGTTGTTTCCAAGTACGCATCTACAAGTGGGGGGAGGGGAGGGATATTATAACGAGAATTTAACCCTGTCTCTTTGCTGTGAGAATCGAAGTCTCTACAACTCTGCCACTCAAACGCTGTTATAGTAGTTACCATTTTATCATTTTTAACTTGACACGGTCTAACATTTTACCATTTCAAACACCATGACACCATATACCATTTTACCATTTCAATTACCTTGGACACCATATACCATTTTACCATTTCAATTACATTGGACACCATATAACATTTTACTATTTCAATTACATTGGACACCATATACCATTTTACCATTTCAATTACATTGGACACCATATAACATTTTACTATTTCAATTACATTGGACACCATATACCATTTTACCATTTCAATTACCTTGGACACCATATACCATTTTACCATTTCAATTACCTTGGACACCATATACCATTTTACCATTTCAATTACATTGGACACCATATAACATTTTACTATTTCAATTACATTGGACACCATATACCATTTTACCATTTCAATTACCTTGGACACCATATACCATTTTACCATTCCAATTACATTGGACACCATATAACATTTTACCATTTCAATTACCTTGGACACCATATACCATTTTACCATTTCAATTACCTTGGACACCATATACCATTTTACCATTTCAATAACCTTGGACACCATATACCATTTTACCATTTCAATTACATTGGACACCATATACCATTTTACCATTTCAATTACCTTGGACACCATATACCATTTTACCATTTCAATTACATTGGACACCATATACCATTTTACCATTTCAATTACCTTGGACACCATATACCATTTTACCATTCCAATTACATTGGACGCCATATACCATTTTACCATTTCAATTACATTGGACACAATATACTATTTTACTATTTCAGTTACATTGGACACCATATACCATTTTACCATTTCAATTACATTGGACACCATATACCATTTTACCATTTCAATTACATTCGACACCATATACCAATGCGAGGCTCCTTCACAGCTTCACGTGTTGGATTATCTGTCGATCATCACATAGCTGACCAGGCTGCTGTAACACAGCCAGTTTTCACGATCACGTCGAGGATATGAGAGGGGGGTGGGGGGAAAGAGGGTGTGCATTGATCGATATGGTTGACCTGATCCTGAAGTTAGTTGAGGCTCCCTTTAAAACTTCGCTGATCTACATGTGATCAGTAGATTTTGTCTTTGTCATCCACTGCTCTATGGTACGGCTCATGATGGTATTGATAATATCACCACGATGATAGTATAATGAAGCTTATTATCATTGGGTAAACCATAATCAATGTAAATCAAAATTACACTAACTTCGTTAACGTGAATGGTTTGGTAGAGGACTCATTACCTCATGATTTTTGCACACTGACCAAATAAACTTCCGAGATTGGAAAAACCTTCTGAGTGTGAAAGAAGGATCTAGAAACAAAACTCCCGTATTAAAGCACCATCATCGTGTGACATATTCTTTTCAAAACGTAGTCTCCATCATGGCAGGTCTGTATGCATCTCGATCTAGGGCGAATTGGTCTGAGACATGCTCAGACGAGAGACAGAACTGATAGTGGGAGTTGGGAATTAAAGTTATGAGGCAAGAATCAGAACAGCCGGCCTACAGTGTTTATAGAAAAGAAGAATTCAAGGTAATTTGATTCAGACTTATAAGTTAATCAAGGGAAAGAATTAATTAGACTATAACAAGTTTTTTTTTCAAAGTATAGTCGCATACAAGAACATGAGAGTACAGCTTTAACATAATAAAGAAAGGTCCAGATTAGATACTATGAAATATTAGATTAGGACATACTTTTTTAGTCACAGAGTGATGAATGTTTGGAATGCGTTGCCACATGAAATAGTTGGGGCAGAGTCAGTTAGTACATTAAAAAATAGATTTGGTGCATTTAGTTATTTTTAGATAAAGTTGAGAGAAGAAACTGCAGAGCATATTAAACCAGTTGTTATGTGCGAATGTCCACATTGATTAAGTTACTCTTGTGTGTGCCCTGGCGTTAAGTGGTGGGTTGTAGTAGCTTTCCTCACATCCCGAGCGTGCTGATGAAGGTGGATGCTATGCTTTACATTATCTGCTGGCTGCTCACTACTACGGGGATCGCGTCGATCCTCACCCCTTTAACCAGGCTGAGAAGAAAACAGCCCGCTTCTAGAGAGGAATACTAGGAAACCGAGGTGATGGTCTTAGTCAATATATTTTCCCTGACCCCGAATAACATGTCTGATCAGTATATTCTGCCTGACCAGACGTTAGTCTTCCTCCCCTACTAAGCCAGTATAAAGAAGTTTTTTAAGTGAAGACATCCAGAGATTGTCCATAATGTCCTGTATGCCATGTTTATCGGGATCGACATCCATTCCTCCTTTCAGGAATCATGCTCTACATATCACTCTCTTCAGACCGTTATGTATGATACAGTAATAAAATAACAAATCATTCGTTTTACTTGGATCAGAAGCAGAGGAATAAAAAATACGATCCAACGGTGATATTGTTCGTCGACACCATGTTTACAACTGCCCTTGATTAATTCAACACGTTGTTATCAGAATTGGTTAAGGGGGCAGTACTAGCAGAACTGTGGTGGTGTTAGTAAAGAATTCATATAAAATTTAATTTCAAAGACAGAGAACCCAACCTTCACATAAGACACAGAAATGATAGAGCTATCTAAAACAATAGATGTCTCTCGAGTAGAATACATACATGTAGTGAATCAAACTTTTTAAATGACGTTTATTATACACATGTACAAAATATGGATAATATTGTCTTGTATATTTTAAAGTAATGGTGTAGTTAAATTCATTAACATTTAAACAACATAGACATAAATAGTACATGTTCATCAGGAACTAAGGAAAATAGTATAGATTTCATAGATTTAATTTTACGTCACCCCTCAACTAAATGAAAATACTACTGACCTTGATTCTGTCCTCTGGTTTGGATGACCTTTAAATAGTCCTTACAGATAGTTCCTATATGAATCACATTCATCTTGATTGTGTGGATGATCTGGTTGGCAAAGTGTACTGTGAACCAGCTGTAGATGCAGAACATAACATATAAAATGGCTGTGTTTTGTGGCATCAATGTTGATATAACGAGTGTCAAGATCAATGGTATTAAAGTTAATGCCATGAAATTTGTCGATGATCTAGCCAAACTGGGAGTATCAGTAACGAAGTTGCAAAGGCTGCTTGCGAAAATTAACAGCACAGTCAGAGTTTGGCAAGAAACAAAATAACATTCAAGACAAAGACTTTGGTAATAGCAAAGCAACATAGGCAAATAAATATAATCATCAATGGAGAAATAATCGAACAAATAAATACGTTTACATTTTTAAGAAAAGCCATAACGGAAGATGCCCGCAATCAGACATACATTAAAGAAATGATTGCTTTGGCAAGAAATAACCAGAGAAAAACAGAAATTGCTAATCTCACAGAATATCAGGACATAAAAGAATAATCATAGCTCATGTATGGCCAATGGCACTGTATAGGGCTGAAACATGGACTATCAAATAAGGATACAAAAAAGCTTGTAAGCGTTTAAACTGTGGAATGGAACGAGTGAGTTGGACAGAAAAAAAACCATATGGCGTTGTCCTTATTGAAGTAGGTACACAATGAAAATATTGAATATGATTTTTTAAAACTCATAGTGTACTGGCTAGGACACAATAGAAACATAAGAGTCTTCTACAGGCATGTAAAGACATTAACTTACGAACCTATGCTGAAATGAAGAGAGCTGTAGATGATAAGGTCAAATTGAGAGACATACTAAGACAACCTTACAACCATTCTTAGGACCGATCAACCAGACGGTGATGATGATGATGTGGATGAGCGTGATGATGATGGTGATGGTGATGATGGTGATGATGGTGTTGATGATGATAGTGATGATGGTGTTGATGGTGATAGTGATGATGATGGTGATGTTGATGGTGATGATGGTGATGTTGATGGTGATGATGGTGATGTTGATGGTGATGATGGTGATGATGATGATGATGATGATGATGGTGATAGTGATGATGATGGTGATAGTGATGATGATGGTGATGTTGATGGTGATGATGGTGATGATGATGATGATGATGATGATGGTGATAGTGATGATGATGGTGATAGTGATGATGATGGTGATGTTGATGGTGATGATGGTGATGATGGTGATGATAATGGTGATGATGGTGATGATGATGGTGATGATGATGATGATGATGATGATGATGATAATGGTGATGGTGATGGTGGTGATGTTGATAATGGGACTTGTTTAAGACATCTAAGACCTCTAAGACATGTGACGGTGGGAAAGGTGCAGTAGCAAGACCTCAACGCAGTTACACTTTAACGATTACCAGCATCGTCAAAAGCAAAGTACAAATCCGTACAACTGGAGAGGTTAAATGTCACCAAGAAAATATTGGGAACTCCAGAGCTGCACCTCCACCACGCTAAATAAACCGTAAGAAGGAACCTACGCGGTAACTTGGTAATATTCAAATTCAAGTCTATCAAGACGGTGTTTCTGAAACTTTTGAGATCGGCGACCCCTTTGGGTCCCACACATCTTTTCACGACACTTTCCTCAATGTCATAAATGCAATTTGTGCTATGTAGATATATCATCTGCAATGTAAGCGTTTGATGGCATCTTCAACACAAAATTAGTCGTTATTATGAAAGAACGGGTTGAGGCAGTTGGCAGTGGAGATAAAGGGATGGGGGTGAAATGTAAGGCAAATGCTGTGTGAAGAGGAAAAGAGTTTACATTCTTAAACTGCAGTTGTTTCATTCAGATTCCTCCGTTCGAAAGACTGACATATCTTCTGCATGAGTGTTGCTAATTAATAAAAAAAATGTTTTTATGTTACTTTTTACTATTCCTGAAATACGAGTATATACAAGTTATTTTTTGTATCTATTTATAAGAATTTAAGTACTAAACGCAGATGATGTTGGTTGATATAGATTACATTATTTTTTTAATGTATATTGAAACGTCTTTTAGCACCCTATTTTATCTACATGATGGCATGGTAATATTCAAGTCACTCAGCAAACACTGCTGTCGGGGATGAAGTGTGAGACTCATTGCACAAGGCCGCATCTTCCTCCCAGCTTTTCCTTTTCTAAATCAGTAAAGAGAGATCGGAAAGTGATGGTAGTGACTAAAAAACAGGAATCTCCAAAATGCTGCGTCAATGCGAAGGGGACCGAATTAAGACAAGTTAACACGTTTAAATACCAATGCACACACATAACATCAGATGAAGATACAATTATGAAATAAAATTGAGAACAGCCCAAACAAAATCGGTCTTCCAGACCATGAATGGAATATTGTGCAAGAAAACCTTGTCGCTGGAACTGAGAAAGAGAGTCCTTTGATGCTACGTGGAACCTTGAGTGACATATGACAGTGAATAATGGACAATCAGCAAGCAAGAACATAGAGCTTTGAAAGCAACGGAGATGTGGTTTTACAGAAGAATACTGCGGATAATACTGACTGCAAGGGAGACAAATTATATAGTGGTCGAAGAGGCACATAAAGAAAACGTATTGTAAGGATCAAAACAAGGTAGTCATCCTTTTTCTGGCATGTTATCAGGAGAGGCGGCTTGGAGCATTTTATGATAACGGGAAAGATAGCAGGAAAGAGAGACAGAAGAAGGCAGAGAAGATGTTGGACAGCCTGAGAGAATGGCATGGACAACAATCAACAACAAAGAAGCGGATGGAGGTCCATGATCGCCAACCGACAGGGCACCTGATGATGATGAACAGTCAGCCAGGTACCCACAATCACCTGTGTCAACTGGAAGGTGGCAGTAACATAAGTTGAACGCATTTCATTTACCGTAAAAGTCGAGTGCTCTACTAATATTTTAATCAAACTCATAGAGGCCACCTAAATATAATTGTAACTGTTTGGTCCACAGAAAGGCCAACAAAAACGTATGACCACTACTTGCTTTGTGTAACCAAATGTATCAATGTAGTCCTTTTGTCTTCTATTTTACTATAATGCATTTATTCAAACAAATTTGATCAAATTTGTCCGAATTTATCAAAACAACAATTCAATGAAACCACTTTACGACTATTTATTTCAATAAGCCAAATAGAGACATTTATATTTTGTTTCTAACACACAAAAAGGCAGACTAACTTAGCAACCAGTGATCCTTGAAATGCATTATTAGTGTTTCTAGTGAATCCTTAATAATTTATGTTTATTTACTGCATCCTTGTCTTAATGCAGATGTGAGGATATAATTGTTTTCTTTTTAAAAAAAAGTCAGAATAGAAAAACACTCAAATTGGTTTGCAGCGAAAAATATCAAAGAAATTATAAAATGGTAATGTAATGTTTAATCCGTTAGTAATAATTGCTGTCTTTGTTAAATTAAAACAAAAACAACTTACCTTGTCTGATGCGTGCGAGAGAAGTCTGTGGACATCTCCTGCTCTACAGCCTTTATATAAGGTTTTTCTATGACGTGGCGCGCTTTCCAAATCGAGGACACGCAATTGGTCGGTGAGAATTCCCGGTGTCAGAATCTGCTTTTCTTTCCATTTCTCAAAACATAGACACGTAATTTGGTAAACAATATTACGTAAGTGTCGATATAGTTAGCCAGGTAACATTTTGGAATAATCAGTTTTTTTAAATAGTTAATTCGCAGTTTTCTTTTGTTTTTATATATCTTTTAGCACATGTGCTTCAACTGAAGAATAGCTTTGTAAAAACGGTAAAAGTAGCTTCACTGGAAGCTTGTGAACCTTAAATGTTTACATCAGTGAGTGAGATATGTACATTTTTTGCATCACTAGTATCCTCATCACAATCGTTAATGACAGTGGTTCTCACCGTGTGGCTGTTGTTAATAGTTTTGAATGCGCATGATGAGTAACTTTATTTGTGTGCTCCCTGTAAAGGGGTGTTAAGTGGAGGGTTGCTGTAGCTTTCCTCACGTCATGAGCGTGCTAATGAAGGTGGACTGGAGTCCTCCAGGCGGTTGTGCTATGCTTGGATGTATCTGCATGGCGCTCACTACTATGGGGATCACATCGATCACTATCCTAGTCTGATCAGTATGTTTTACTTGACCCTGACTAACATAGTCTCATCAGTATGTTTTACTTGACCCTGACTATCATAGTCTGATCAGTATGTTTTACTTGACCCTGACTAACATAGTCTGATAGTATGTTTTACTTGACCCTGACTATCATAGTCTGATCAGTATGTTTTACTTGACCCTGACTATCATAGTCTGATCAGTATGTTTTACTTGACCCTGACTAGCATAGTCTGATCAATATATTTTACTTGACCCTGACTAACATAGTCTCATCTGTATGTTTTACTTAACCCTGACTAACCTAGTCTGATCAGTATGTTTTACCTGACCCAGAGTATCATAGTCTGATCAGTATGTTTTACCTGATCCTGACTAAGATAATCTGATCAGTATGTTTTACCTGATCCTGACTAACATAGTCTGATCAGTATGTTTTACCTGACCCAGACTAACATAGTCTGATCAGTATGTTTTACGTGACTCTGATAATCAAAGTCTAATCAGTATGTTTTACTTGGCCCTGACTTACATAGTCTGATCAGTATGTTTTAATAGAACTAGGATCGAGTGTTGGCTAGAACTAAGACCGAGAGCTGTCTAGAACTAGGACCGAGAGAGTTCTAGAACTAGGACCTAGAGCTGTCTAGAACTAGGACCGAGAGCTGTCTAGAACTAGGACCGAGAGTTGTTTAGAACTAGGACCGAGAGCTATCTAGAACTAGGACCGAGAGCTGTCTAGAACTAGGACCGAGAGTTGTCTAGGACTAGGACCGAGAGTTGCCTAGGACTAGGACCGAGAGTTGTCTAGGACTAGGACCGAGAGTTGTCTAGGACTAGGACCGAGAGTTGTCTAGAACTAGGACCGAGAGTTGTCTAGAACTAGGACCGAGAGTTGTCTAGAACTAGAAACCGAGAGTTGTCTACGAAGGAAGAAAAATTGGAAAGAAAAACTGAAAAAACGTGTAGACGTGTGCAAGCATTTGTCCAACAAAACGCTGTTCTACGTGTACATCTGTTGTCAGGCGTGCGGACAACACATCCAGCCCCGCGATCTTTTCGTAATGTTTTCGCTGCTTCCACGCTGCTCTCAAAAAAAAAGTTAATGTCGAAATTCATATTTTCAGAACTCATCGACTATCAATATCTTTATTATGGATTGCTCCATTGCTCTGTGAATGACTCTGAGCTTTTCCAAGTTCTACACTTCGCATCTGTAAATCATTACTGGAATAACCATGGCAATAAAAGTGGGCGCTCTTGTGTGTGTATATATATATATATATACAAACTCGTATCGTAGACTCGTGTTTGTATGAACACGCGCATGCAAGTGTCACAAATAGTGACTTATTGAGACAATACTACGAAAATAATAGCTTCGTTACGTTGCTGGACCTACAGCAGAAAACGGCCATCCCCAGATTATAGAAACACTTACAGACTGTATGTAAGTACGCTAAAGTTACAGTATTGACCACATAGTCCTACCCAAACAGAGCCTGGAGGATGTTTCAAGATACCTAATAATAAACTCACGCATTCAAAACAACACAGACACACGAGATCCATTTTAAGATACACATCAGACCTTCTCTAGGAATGGTGTTTTCCCAAGCTCGTCACGTCTAAAAAAAGAGATCTATTTCCAGCGTACAAGTCGATAACATGCAGAGTTACCGAAACTTGCCGGAGTAGTTTTCCCGTTTATGACGCGTGGAGTTTCCTCAAAGCTATCACGAACTGGTGATATGGTACACGTAATATCTTCTTTGAAAATCTGAGTAAGTTTCGCGTTTCGCGAATTCTATTTCAGAACATTTGCAAGTTCTTTGTTACTTTGTTAATAAACTTGTCATTTGTTGTGCTAGATTGTGTGTCATTAATTATCTGTATCTATTCTGCTGTTGACTTTCTAACTAGGTCAAACCATAACGGGTCAAGCTTACTGTTATCAAACAAAACAATTTTCTGTTCAATAACACAACATTCTCTTACAGCACAGAACAATATTGTCTTATCGAACAGAGCAATATTCTCTTACCGAACAGAACAATAGTCTCTTACAGATCAGAACAATATTCTCTTGTAGAAGAGAACAATATTCTCTCATCGAACAGAACAATATTTGTTATCGAATAGAATAATATTTGTTATCGAAAAAAACCATTTTTTTCAATCGAACAGAACAGATTTCTGTTATCAAACAAAACAATATTTTGTTATCGAACAGAACAATGTTTTATTATCGAACAGAAAAATATGTTGTTATCGAACAGAGAGCTTAAGATTAGGGTAGTAGCAGTGCATTCGATTTTCGTCTATTTTGGGCTGCCGACCCCATCATGATTATCATAAAGTCATTCAATCGTGAGAGTTATTTTGGACTTCCGACCCTATTATTAGTTATTCAGTCCAAGGACTGGTTTCCAGATCAGGATCATGTCTTTCCTTTTCTGCTTGTTACCTGCGACCTGCGTTCATCAAGTCTTTATCGTCATGTCTCTGCATGCTTGAATCACAGAGGTATTCCTTTATCTGCCCTCCCTATCTTTCCATGTATTCTGTCTGCTAAGGCTTTCTTCTAGCGCCCTCATGACGTAGGTTGCGCCCAGCCAGGTCAGCGGTTGTTTTTGTATCTATTGCAGCATCTTTCTTTTCTTACCTACTTCCGTCAACACCTTTCGTTTGATTTCATCTCTCTTTCCAGCTCACTTTATTCATCTTTCGATAACACCCCGACAATTATATAGAAGTTAATTCGGACAAGCATTCCTTTAAATCTATATTTCTAATCTTGTGAAGCATACAGTTCCAACTGTAGATGGGTCATTTAAGGAAATCTGTGACAAAGGATTTTGTAGACGATGCTATACTCATACATGGGTCTCTTTAGTTGTCATTTACGACATGCATGGAAGTAAGTGGGTCTATTGTTTCTCACCTTGTCGGGGGTCTCGGTTTTACACGAGATTGGTATATATTGCTAGATTTAAAATTCATCTGATGGGTTCTCTGAGTTAATAGAATATGTCCACTGTGCCTACTTTGCATGTCTTAATAGGAGGATAAAGAAAATTCTGCACCAGGCTGGCAATCGCATGAGCATAATTAATGGTATCAAAAATAGTGACTGCAAACGACTGAGATGAGGCTTTTCTAGAAGCTGGTTATGTGAGCCAATGCTCACGTTACTATACATAATTTCACTCTATCTATCTATCTACCCATCTATCAGTCTATCTATCTATCTATCTATCTATCTATCTATCTATCTATCTATCTATCTATCTATCTATCTATCTATCTATCTATCTAACTATCTATCTATCTATCTATCTATCTATCTAACTATCTATCTATCTATCTATCTATCTATCTATCTATCTATCTAGCAGTCTATCTATCTATCTATCTATATATATGTATATATATATATATATTGATCGATATACCGATCTATCTATCGAACGATCCATTCATCCATCCATCTATCCATGCATCTATCTTTCTATCGATCTATCTATCTATCTAATCTATATATATATATATATATATATATATATATATATATATATATATATATATATATATATAATTTATCTATCTATCTATCTATATATCTATCTATCTGTCTATATAAATATATATATTAACGCCCAGAGTATATTGAGGAACGTCAGGTATCTTCAGGAAGATGCTAAGAATGACGATTTCAGTCAAGGTGAATATGAGTTCCCTGAAACAAGGTATACTGACGACCAACTCCTTAAACTGGAAACTCAATTGGGAACTAGAAAAACAAATTGCACTAACAACAATAGTGAAGCACAGAATCTTTATTTAAACACAAGTAAAATGTTAGGAGGACCACTGTAACCCGCCACCTCAGACAGTCATCAAGAGTATCATAAGTTCTACATTGAAACAGACTGCATCAGCCTGGCTAACGAGGTGGGGATCCCAGTGAGCACCGTAGTAGTGAGCGTAACGTAGATGATGCCAAGCATTGTTCAACAGCATGGCGGACGTATATATAAGGAAAGCTACTCCAACCTTAACGCCTTAGCTTAGGGCACATAAAAGAGTAAACATACTCATTGTGGACAGGACATTCATCAGCAACAACAACGCATGTATAAGTGGCATTCGCAACAGCAACAGCTGTGTCCGACATTGAAGATAACGATATTAGAAAGATGTTGATGCAAGTTTGATTGAAATACTTAGATATGTAGAAGCAACATTCTCTCTCAAAAATAGTCTACTGTCAGCCTTCACGAAGCATTTGTTTGAGCTGACCTAATTCTAGAACCACAGGGCGGGTGACATGTCGACGAATCTTTGATCGATAGCGCCAACACGTGTCGTGTTTCGTAACTATGGCAACCAGCACAGTTATAGCCTCGCTCTATTTCATTTCACTCTGTCCTACAATCACACTCTTGCACAACTGTCACACGCGCCCTCAGAGTGAGACCCTTCCATTGCACTTTGGTTGGGCTAGCTTCTGAGAGCGCACAAACCTAGCATAGTTACATACAGACGCACACATGCATCCAAGCACTGGTTTATGCATCTTAATATCGCCCAGTTGACTACAGTCAAGGGTGGAATAGGCGTGCCTCCGCCAGTAAAAACTAGTGACGCAAACACATTAAAAGAAAAAAAAATGTTTAAGTAGCTTGGTTTGCATTCCTCGTGTTCGAAATAACTTATGGTCTAGTTTGATTGAACACAGCGTGGATTTTTGTTGTTAGACCACTTCTCCGCGTACATAAAGGATTGGCAAAACTAATGCACTGCATAACTGCCATAGTGGTACATATTACAAACAGATACAAACAGGCATTTATGCACCTGCCAATATGCCCACATTACAAACATCTACCACACACTAGTCAATACATCCTGATATCGCTCAAAGAACTACAGTCTTGTGTGGAAAGGTCCGTGCCTTCGCAAGTAGAATGTATAACGACAAATCTGTAATCAAACCAAAGAAGAAACTTCATGTCTGGTTTGATTGTGCATGCGAGGGTTTTTCTTGGTATAACTTCTTCGCCTACATAAAGGATTGGCAAAACTACTGTACTAAATAACTTCCTTAGTGGAACACCTTACAGACAAATAGATCCATTCATTCATACACTGGTCAGCACGTCCTAATATCGCCCAAAAAACTACAGTTTGAGATGAAAAATGGCTTGTTTTTGCCTGTAGATTCCAGAAAGACAAACCTTTAAACAAACAAACAACTCAGCCACTTATCCGAGGGCACCATGATGAAACTCGCTTGTTACGAGCACATATCGAGATCAAATTTTCTTGCAACTACGATCCTGCAGGCAAAGGTGGAAGGCAGAGGTCGTCCCAAAAAGAGGAGATAGGACAACATAAAAGAATGGACCAATCTCCGACTACAGGAGGCCAGGCAGCAGCCGCTAACAGAGTTGGATGGTGTGGGGATTGTGGGGATTTCTTCATTTGTGCCCTAACGATTTAATCGATTACGGGATGACTTAACCTTGACCTGACCTGAACTGAATACGATGTCTGCCATGCCATTTTAAGTAAGCCAGTAGCTCGTTCTTTTCAAATCCTGCCGCGGTTTGACATTATCAACTACCTGTCTTTGTATTTATTGTTATCTAAAATCAACACTTTAAGCAAAGATTCAGTCATGCTTGGAGGTGAGGCAATGAAAGAGGGGACACCTTTACATATCTGGACAACATCACTGATACTTCAGAGGACACAGAGGCAGATGTAAGGGCTGGAATCGGAAAAGCAAGGACGGCATTTCAGTTTCTAAATAATGTATAGAAATCCATGGAAATAAAGACTAATACCAAGTTAAGATTGGGTAATTTCACTTTCAAGTCAATTCTCTTGTACGGAGCAGAAACTAGGAGATCGACAAAGGCAGTACAGAGAAAACTCCAGTCGTTCGTTAATCAAAATCTACGTTGGATAAAAGGTATAAATAGGGTTTCAAAGGGAACACGCTACGAAAACACCATCAAACGTAGCCAGACATGCCCTGACATAGAGTCCATGGAGAGTGGGACCAAGAGACATATGAGGAAGAGACGGTGAAAATGAACTTCGGTCTCTAGACCTCAACTGAAGAGAGGCAGAACGAGCAACTCAGGATATATCTTGCTGGAGGAGAGTTGTCAATGGCGTTTGTCTCAAAAAGAGTGATAGACATTGGCTGATTGATTGGTTGTCCTTGTATTCTGAAATCATCTAGCTTTGTGCAGGGTTTGTTCCAGTCCACCATATTAAAAGGTGTCTTCGGATCTATAAAGGTATTTTTCCTCGTGTCTTACCACAGCCGCCTAAAAAGAGAGCTAAGATTAATTCTATCTATCTACCTTCAGTCCACATATATCCTTGGACGCCGTGGGGAAATGTAACTTTCTTAATTTCATATTTTTTGGCAGTTTAAAATCCACTGGTAACTTGCCAGGTCCATCCCAACATCTGTTAGGCCCTGGAATATAACATCAGCGATTTTTAAAACTAGTGGAGGTGGAAGTGTAAACTAGAGCAAGGTAGACCCGCAGCCTGTCAGGCGTCATCTAAGCCGGTCTGCTAACTACATAACCAAAACCTGTTGTTATGGCCACACAGTACCTTTTTTTTTTTTTGCGACATATTCTCTGTAGGTCGAATATCCCTAGAATAATTTGAGTAGATTTTTAACTTGAATTTTTGCCCGGGCAGCGGCCATTAGTTCTACTCTTTTCGATTTCCAACTGCTAAGGTATTCTTAACGAGCGCGCCACTGATGTCTGATCTCCCTACTCAGATATCAGGGAAAATATTTACCGGATGATCCACGTGAAAAAAATCACAGTGTCTCCGCCGGGATTTGAACCCGCAACATCCAGCACCCGAGGCGAATACTTTACCTCGAGACCACTACAGGCAAACAGTGTAAAGGTTTGTCCCACATTAGTTATACTACTGATAGTTAATGAAGTTGTTAGAGATTTCAGTAAAGGTCTGTCCCATATTAGTCACACTGCTGTTGATGAATAAAGTTGCTAGAGACTTCAGTATACCTAACCACAGCTTGCGTGAGGTAGGGTGAGCAGTTTCTTTCCTCGCTGCATTTTACTTTCCTAGCCGCATGCCATGTATCCATTTACAGCTGTATCGACTGGAGCGTTGTGTTCGTGGCAGTTTTAATCCAGAACCTTCGCCGTAAAAAGCGAGTGTTCTACCCCTACGTTAATCAGACGCTATTTGGGCATGTAGTAAAAAACGTCTAAGGTACAATTAGGCAGAGGGCCACCTACCCCCATTCATTAGAAACTCATCAAGTACAGATCGAAAAGAAGACCTACAAACCCTATAGCAGAAGAGAAGTGACGACGTATGTAAGTCTTTCGCTAACTGACACAATGTCTAAGTTGTCTTAATAATTGAAACGATGCACAAAGAAAACATAATGTTGAAAGTGTTGAACTGTACAAAAGGCTCATACCTTTCTCTGCAACTATGCCTATTCGGTATTTTGATCAAAAATGTCTTTAAATGTTTATGTATGTTTTCTTAGCCCTTTTAATTAACATATAAAGTTGGTTATTGACTAAACTAGCTCGCAGTTTCTACCTGTGTAATGGAAATCTTCATAAAGGGAAATAACTAGACAAACTGTTGACATAACTCTATTGCATCAGTTCTTTCCCATTATTAGAAATTTTCTGCTAAGGCCGTGGTGACAACCTAGGTTGTTCTTTGCGAATGCCCACTACTCTTTTGTACGCCCTGAAAAGGAAGTTAAGTGGCTGGTTGTAGTAGCTTTCCTCACATCCCGACCGTGCTGATGAAGGTGGACCGGGATCCTCCAGGCGGTTGTGCTATGCTTGACTTCATCTGCGTGTCACTCACTACTACGATGATCACGTCGACCCCTCACCTCCTTAGCCAGGCTGTCATGAGAACAGCTTGTTTCCAGGGAGGGCTACGTAGTAGCCAAGGTGAGGGTCTTGGCTAGTATGTTTTGAGTAAGCCACCCTAACTAACATGTCTGATCAGCATATTTTGCCTGACTAGACGTTAGTCTTCCTCCCCAGACAACCTAGGTAAACAATAGCAAAAGTTTAACACCGTCCATGTGCGCAGTTTGTGATCATTCTTGGTGTTTGACTTGGCTTGGCTTGGCTTGGCTTGGCTTGACTTGACTTGACTTGACTTGGCTTGGCTTGGCTTGACTTGGCTTGGCTTGGCTTGACTTGACTTGACTTGGCTTGGCTTGACTTGGCTTGGCTTGGTTTGGCTTGGCTTGGCTTGGTTTGGTTTGGCTTGGCTTGTCTTGGCTTGGCTTGGCTTTCTTTCGTTCTCAAACTCTCACTACCCAACCCTGAAAGGGCTTAAGCAGCAGAATATAGTCCAGAGAACGGAATGCGTTGTGTCGTAGTTTACTGCTTGACTGCGATATGTGCACCTTTCGGTCCAATACATGGAACAAGCAAACATTTTTTTAGTACCGGGTTAGCATTCCCTCTTCGATCCCTTCTCCTTAGCCAGTTTGCCCTGCTGCAGCCTGTTATCCAGGATCACCGCCTGGAGGTGTAGAAGGGTCTTGGCAGCTCTGGTTAGCTGGCCCTGACGCTAGTAGTCAGCAATGGGTAGCAGACCACTGCAGCTCATGCGCTGCTCAGCATCTTGATCCCATTCTTGGTGTTTCATTGAAGGACATAGTCACTAACGCAGAGATGCATTCCCGAAGCAGTCTCCCACAATGTACACTCTCTAAAGACAGCGAAGACTATGACGGCTTCGTTCTGTTTGTCGTATGGAAGTCGGTCGCATCCATAAATATAATTTCTATGGACAGCTTAAGCGGATAGCAAAGAACAATCGGTGGACCACAGCTGTTACTTAAAGGCACGTGTAAGCGGGACATAAGGCATTGGAAGTCTGTCTGACTTCCTGGAAAGACGTGGGTTGGACATCCTAGAAAGATGTGAGTCGGACATCCTGGAAAAACGCGGGTCGGACATCCAGGAAAAAAATGGGTCGGACATCCTGGAAAGACGTCGGTTGGACATCCTGGAAAGACGTGGGTCGGATATCCTAGAAAAACGTAGGTCGGACATGCTAGAAAGATGTGGGTCGGACATCCTGGAAAAACGTGGGTCGGACATCCTGAAAAGACGTTGGTCGGGCATCCTGGAAAAACGTGGGTCGGACATCCTGGAAAAATACAGGTCGGACATCCTGGAAAGACGTGGTCGCACATCCTGGAAAGAGGTCGATCGGTTATCCTGAAAATATATGGGTCGGACATCCTTGAAAACGTGGGTCGGACATCCTGGAAAGGCGTCGGTCGGACATCCTTGAAAGACATCCTGGAAAGAAGTGGGTCAGACATCTTGGAAAGACGGTGGTCAAACATCCTGGAAAGACAAAGCTGCAAACGGATCCTTCTTCTTCTTCTTCGTACGCTGTCAGACGTCAACCTTTATTTTTTCGAAAAAAAGCAGCGGTCATCCTGAGGCTGTCGACACTGCCAGAGAGCTTGTCTAGTGTTGCCACTGGTGATGGCCGCAGACGGATCCAAGTGGAGATGTACACTAAAGAATCACCTCATACTGGCAAACAAGTTGCTCTTGTAACACAGAGAAGTGAAACAAATACGCCTGAATGAAAATAGAAATCGCAATAGAAACTTACAATGCTAGTAGCGCATCATCCCATGGTCAGTCCTAGCTGAAAGGGGTTACTACTACGTCCACATGATGTAACAAAACAGAACAAATGGACAAGACGTATCTTAGCCAAATAGAAAGGAAAAACCATGAAACAAGCATATAGTCAATAGAACGAGGCAAAAAAGCATGGTCCCCTGTTTTAGCACGTTTGGGTTTACCAAGGCCGTGACTGGATACTGGACCTGAAGTTAGGGAGGGCAATACGACAAAGCGGGAATTGGTGACCCCCACCTCAGAGAAACAATTATGTCCAATATTACTAAAAGTATCTCCCACTTTATCCCTGGTGGCAGTATATGCTACAGGACGATCTTTCATTTATCTTGCTGGCCTTTAGAGGAACAGTCAACATCGTTGGGAAAAATTTGAAATTCTCTAAACGAATTGGAATCCCGCCAACAGACAACCAGACTTAAATTCTATGTAGAAATAATGATCCCGTTTTCACTCATCGAAAAAAGTGGAGGGAATTAGATAAATTATTCATCTATTTAAGTATCTATCTTTTCATCCGCTCTATTTTTTTGGCAAGAGACAGATAGTGATTGAGAGACAGACAAGTAGAGACATAGCGACAGAAAAAGATAAGAGAGTATGCGAGAAATAAAAAGCCCCTGAGAGAGAGAGAGAGAGAGAGAGAGAGAGAGAGAGAGAGAGAGAGAGAGAGAGAGAGAGAGAGAAGTTGGTTACTATTTGAAAATAATCAATCCTGTTCAACGGATTTCGATATCAGAACATATTCTATAATATACACGGTTCTGTAGCCGAGCCTTTGAAATGTGAGATCGCTAATACCTCACACCCCTACGACAGTAATGCTATGGGATACTTTACTTTACTGAGATCAGACATTCACAACTCAATAGGACATGAAGATTAACAGAACCGACAAGGAATTGTCTGAGGTCTTAGTCAGTACACTAGCACTGCACTAGCAGACAAGACTTCAGAAGATGTAAGTCAGGGTATAAGGACTGAGTTCATTGAAACTGAATTTAAGATGAGTCATTTTTTTCAACCTCTTGGAGTAGAAATACATAATACGAGCAGTGTTCAGAAAGTAATGGGACACATCGTTTTTTTATCAGCTAATAATAAAAATAGAGGCATGATATTTTGCACACTTCAAATATCTTATGTTTTCGATTGTGTGTACCAAATTGCATCGCAAGCGGCCAAATAATATGACTGCACTAAACCGTTGGAAAGGAGCATGTTAGCAGCTTGTGTTATAAGCTGCGAAGTGTGATCTAAATTCTTGTTGCAGAGAAGGAAACGGTTGTGAACATTCATTAGCGTCTATGTGATGTGTTATAAGCTGCGAAGTGTGATCTAATTTCTTGTTGCAGAGAAGGAAACGGTTGTGAACATTCATTAGCGTCTATGTGATGTGTTATAAGCTGCGAAGTGTGATCTAATTTCTTGTTGCAGAGAAGGAAACGGTTGTGAACATTCATTAGCGTCTATTTGATGTGTACGGAAGTTTTGTAGTCAACAGGAGTACAGTTGATCGCTGGCTTAAAAGAATCAGGAAGTGTAGATACGGAGCTGCTTGGTCGGTCGCGCAGTGGACATCCTGTCACAGCCACCAACGCAATAGTATTGAAATACGCTGAGAGCTTTATTCTTACTGATAGGCGAATACTACTCAACAACTGATATTACAACTGTCAATCAGCATTGGTAGTACAAATACAGTTATAAAAACTATAATTTTCTAAGGTTTGCGCAAGATGGGTTTATTGAAGTCTTACAAATGACCACCGATTGCAAAGGAAAACAATTTTTTCTGAATTATCGGAGCGTTTCAATGCTGATGGAGAGAACTCGTTGGCTAATATCATTACAGGTGACGAAACCTGGGCGCATCATTTTGAACCTGAGACAAAAAGACAGTCCATGGAGTAGCATCATCCACAATCACCACGAAGAAATAAATTCAAGACAACTCCCTCAGCTGGAAAGGTCATGATCACTGTCTTTTGGGACATTCAAGGGGTGATTCTTGTGGATGTGATTCCAAGAAGAGAGACAATCAATTCCAAAGCTTACATTAAGACATTCAGAAAAAACTCTATCGACATGTCCGCAGAGTTCGGCCACACAGGAACTCAGCAGATCTGCTTCTCATTCATTACAATGCGCCCCCTCACACAAGTCTGGCAACACGGTAAGCAATCACCAAATTAGGTTGGACTGTACTACCCCATCCACCTTATAGTCCCGATTTGGCACGCTCTGATTTTCATCTGTTTGGTCCACTCAAAGATGCACTGCGTGTGACAAGGTTTGAAGATGATGACGAAGTGATTCATGCAGCCAAGAAATGGCTACATGATCTAAACAAAATCTGGAACGGGCTAGGAATACATGCACTTGTTTCGCGCTGGCATAAAGCTGTACGAGTTGATGTCGAATTATGTTGAATAACACAGATGTTTACACAACATATCCATGTATATTGTGTAGAAATGTCATGCCTTTTGAATAAACAGCTCCTGAGAAAAATGATGTGGTGCATTACTTTCTGAACGCCCCTCGTATTTATGTTACTGTATCGGTAAAAATCTTTGGAAGAAGGTGGGGCTGGATAGGCCATCTACTACTAAAGCCCCCACGATAATGGTATCACCAGATAATATCTGTGATGGTAACTTCCAGAAACAAAAAGACAAAGAAAGGAGACAGAGCACACGGAGAAGAGACCTGGAGGCAGATACAGGAAAAACAGAGAAAAGCTGAACTCGAAAATAGGACAGAGCCGGTCTGCTAGAAGACTTACTTAGAATCTTTAACCCTTATTTAAACTCTTACTTACACTCTTACTTTCTCTTATTTAAACTCTTACTTTCTTTTATTTAAACTCTTATTTAAACTTTTACTTAAATCTTACTTTCTCTTGCTTAAACTCTTACTTAAACTCTTACTTTCTCTTACTCAAACTCTTACTTTCTTTTACTTACTCTTACTTAAACTCTTACGTTCTCTTGGTTAAACTCTTACTTAAACTCTTACTTTCTCTTACTCAAACTCTTACTTTCTTGTACTTAAACTCTTACGTAAACTCTTACTTAGAATGTGGGTTTACATTCACCGAAATGTTGAAGGTGAAGAAAGAAACCTGCAACAAGAGGATGATGGTTGGAAGTTATAACCAAAGTGGACTCACTACTTAGGAGTGTCACTATTCGAAAAAGTAAAAACACTTGCTTGTTATAGCAACTTGTTGTCGTTGTTCCCAGTTGTATGTGTCTGCATATATGTTTACTGAAGCATTTCGCTAAGACCCCAAAAAATGCACACGTAAATAAAACGTGACTGTTCCCACGATGTCACGCCTGATCGTGTTTTGGCACATAATAGATCAGATAACAAGTCTGAGATCAACGCTTTTCACAAACACTTTTCATTATCAGCCATTTCAACACGAAACTCTGCAATGATATCGACAATAGGAGGTGTTCTGGCTGCAGTCTGTCTGGCTGGACTAGGTATGTCAAAATTGGGTGAATAATATTTGTTATATTTCACTTAATGTCATTGGTATGCATGGAATCCTGGTGTTCAAACTGATGCCTGCTGTCAGGCAGCTGAAGGCTATCCTTCTTCATCTTTTTCGTGTTCCCTCAACTGATGCTAGGCTTCTAGCCTGATGAGGTTCACGAAGGAGCCTGTGCATTTCAGGCATTCGCTGGTCCCTTTCATGTATTCGCTGGTCCCTTTCAGGTATTCGCCGGTCCCTTTCAGGTATTTGCCGGTCCCTCTCAGGTTTCCGAGCATGGTCGCTCCTCTCCCCCCCCCCCCCCCCCCCCACAGTACTGACGGCCTCTGTTTGGATGTATAAGTGAGGTAGTTCTGAGGGATATGTTCTGGTGTTCGCTTTGGTGCTCTACAATGGCATGTGTCGGTGTCTCTTCTACAACATTCTGTGAAGGTGGATCTTGAGTCTAATGTCGCGTTCTGAGTCTGAACATCTTTGTCTGCTCATCTCTGCAAACATTGTTCTATGCTGTCATTACTGGCTTGTCTTCTTTGTTCTGGTCTCTTCATTCCATCCTCGTGTTTCATTTGGTGAGTGTCTTTCCTTCTTTTTATAGCTAAATGGATGGTGAGTCTGTGTGCCTCCACGTTCGGCTTTTGCTAGTTCATCTGCCTTCACATATGGTATGTATACTGGACATGCCGGATCGCGTTAACACATCTGTATTAGGCACTATGTCCTGCCATCTAATCATCAGTAGTGTTTGCATGTGGAAGTGGTTAAATGTACTATAGATATAGATATACAGCATTATGAAAAGGTTACCTATGTACTAAATGCAGACTGAGTATTTCATGCAATAAAATCTATATTCTCAAAAACAGGCGCAAAAACGACACGATATTGTTATTTTCATGTTAACACTTTACAGTCCAACTTCATTTGTTAGCCTTAATGTCCAATAAAGTAACAATCATTTTATTTGTTTTAATGTTAACAGAAAAAAGTCATACTTACTTACTTAGTCGCTCCTCTTCTACCGTGAGGTGTAGAGGTTTGCCAAAGAGAACGCCACACTGCTCTATCCGCCGTCTTTTTCCTGGCCTCTTTCCAATCCAGCCCTCTATCACTTAGGGACTGTCGTATGTTGTCTTCCCAACGTACTTTGGGACGTCCTCGGGGTCTGCGTCCTTGACTTTTGATCTCCCATGATCGCTTTGGTATCCGATCTTCTTCCATTCTACAGACATGGCCAAACCACTGTAGTTGGGACTGCTCCACTCGTGTCTGCAGGGGTTGAACTTCAAGATTGTTACGTATTGTCTGGTTACGGATCTTGTCCCTTTTCGTCACCTGAACCGCCTTACTTAGGTACCTCATTTCTGAAGTTTGTAATTGCCTTTCTTGGGTTGTAGTCATTGCCCATGACTCACATCCATATGTCAGGACAGGCACATATGTCGAGCAGTATACATGCATCTTTGTTTTCCTGCTTATTTCTCTTCTAATGAGGAAACCTCTGTTTATTGCATGGAACAGTCTACCTGCTGCTGCCCTTCGTGCAGTAAACTCCTCTTTGATTCCTCCCCTGCTGTCTATTACCACTCCTAGATATTTAAAGTTGCTGACCTGCTCTAGTGCTCGTGTTCCCAGGGTTATCTGATGTCTCCTTTCATCTCTGGCGATCCCCATGGTTTTTGTTTTGGAGTTGCTGATGTGCATTCCTCTCTTCTTCAACTTTTCTTCCCAGACCTGCGAGTTGATCTGGAGATGTGCTTCGGTTTTCGTGATTAGGGCCACAAATGCTAGTTCCGATATGTAACTTGGTCTCATCTTCCAGTACCCTACTTCATACTTTTTTGTCCGTTTCTTGCAGGCTTTGATGACTTCATCCATGAGGAGTATGAAAAGGTACGGTGATAGAATGTCCCCCTGTCTCAATCCGCTAGTGGTCTTGAACTCTCCTGACTTTTGATTTGATGTCCGCACATAATTTCTGCATGTTTTATAGAAACTCTGTATGGCAGAGATCAGGGGTCCTGGGATGGTCTTCCTTGTCAGGCACTCCCAGAGTTTGTTCCAAGGAACTTTATCAAATGCTTTCTCCAAATCCAAAAAGCAGAGATACATCTCTTTATAATATTCAAGAGCCTTTTCACTTAGCTGTCTGAGTGTAAAGATAAGGCCTTGAGTACTTCTGTTTGCCCTAAACCCACATTGAGTTTCATCCATATTTGGCTCTGCTAGACCTCTTAATCGCCGTTCTAGAATCCTAGAGTAGACTTTGATTTTCACATTGTCGATTGTCGCCCTTTTCAAATATTGGTATTATTATTGCAACCTCCCAGTCTCTTGGTATCTTCTTGTGGCGCCAAGCTGCATTGAGAATCTTCGTGAATAGCATCTCTCCTGCCGCTCCCATGTATTTAACTATTTCTGGTGTTATACCATCATGTCCTGCTGCTTTACCAATCTTAATTTTTTCCAATGCTGCCTTTAGTTCTTCCATTGTAATATTATCGTTTCCCTCCATGGCTCCCTCTTCTTGAATTGGGCCTGTTACTTCCAGAGCTTGGTTTTCCTCCACTCCAAGGAGATCTGAGAAACATTCTTTCCATCTGTTCATTACCTCTTCTGGGGAAGTCAACAATGCACCTTGTTTGTCTTTAACAAATTTCAGGGGGCATTCCTTTTCCTTCCTCATGTTCTTTAAGGTCCTGTAGAACAGTTTCTGGTTTTCTCCAGCATTATTTTCCAGTTTCTCTCCAAATTGTTCCCAGGATTTCCTATTTGGCCTTGAGCACAGTCTTCTTTGCTTCTGTTCTAAAATTTACATATTCTTTATATTTCTTTGTTTTTTCTTCTGTATTCCTAGCCCCTAGGTATTGCTTCCATGCCTTTTTCTTTTCTCGTATTATTGTTTTCACTTCTTCTGTCCACTATGGTGTACTTTTTCTCTTCCACCCTTCTTTGGTTTGACCGCATGCCTCTGCTGCAGCCTCTTTGAGGATGTCTTTGAATTTAACCCAAAGCATTTCCATATCTTCTTCAGATTCCTCTATCCTTTCTATTGCTGTTGTTATAAGCCTTTGGTATCTCCTCTTAACATCTGGTTCTCGTAGTTTGTAAGCCTTAATTTTATTTTCTCCTCGTGTATTATGTTTCATGCTTGCTGATGGGTGTTGCCTAGCTGGATAGTGTTTTTCAATTTCTCTCTTTATTTTAACTAGGTAGTGGTCGCTTCCTATCTCTGGTCCTCTGAACACTCTAGCATCCTTTACATGCTTGAAATCAGTTTTCCTCACTATTGCATAGTCAATTAAGGATCTTTCATTTCTTGCCGGCTCGCATCTTGTGTAGGCATGGATACGCTTGTGTGGAAACCTTGTATTTGTAATAACAAGGTTTTGTTCTCTGTAGAATCTGAGCAGTCGTTTTCCATTGTCATTTAAGACATCTTCTCCATACCTACCGATCACTCCATCCCATCTAGAATAGTCGTTTCCAACTCTTGCGTTGAAGTCTCCAAGGAGAAGTATTTCATTTTGGCAATCGTCAATGGTCCTTTGAAGGAGCTCATCAAATTAATCTTTTATGTCAGTGCTCTCATCTTCGTTTGGTGCATACACAGTGACGATATCCATTTTACTATCCTCCTCTTGTAGACTTAGAACCATCAGTTGTTCTGAAATGAACTTCCATCCTTTAATGTTTGCTTTGCTGTTACCATTCACTATACAACCAACCCCTGCCCTGGCTCGTTCACTCATGGGAACTCCGCTGTAGTATAGCATGTTGCCATCATGGTCCAGAACGCCCTGTCCCTTTTTCTTTGTTTCTGTAAGTGCCAGGACTGTCAATTTTGCTCTCTTCATCTCCTCCATTAGTTCTTGTTCTTTTCCGTTTATACTTCTCACATTCCATGTTCCGTAAATCGTGGTCCTTATTTCTCGCCTGTTCGTCGCCGTTGAGGTCAGTCCGGTTTTCTCTGTGTTTTTACTTGTAATCGTTTGTTTTTTAAGACAAACAGGTGATTAGCTTGTTGTGCCTTTGCATGGTGGAGGGGCTGCCTCCTTACAGCCTCCATGCCTGCCGACCCGTTTTTGTCCACGGCTTCTTATTTATTCGCAGCTAACCTCCAAATTAGGAGGCCTTTCAGCAATCCGCAACCCTGCTGACGCGCCTGGTGGTCATTAAAACTAAAATTTTGATTTTTAAGTTAAAAGATCCAGCTTTTTGTTTATAAATCAAATTTAGCTAAATAACAAGATATGGTTGAATTGCAACATGTGAATTAAGATCAATCAGACTAAGGGCTGCTACTCTAGTTGACAGGAATAAACAATTTGGACTGTAAACAGTTACGGATCAATAAAGTAGTACAGATTTACTTTATTTCAATTCAAATGCAATTGGTGTATTGTCCAATATCATACATTTTCATTTGCATCTTTTTGGTTCAAACGTGGACTGAAACATAATAGAGATCATAAGAAATCGTTGTGCCAGATTTGACCAACCTGCGAAGAGAGATTCAACCATGCATGAGCAACATACTTATATTACAAGTACAGACGTCGCTTGGAGGAGGAAAATGTCAGTTATGGTTCACTTGCCCTCATGTAAGTAACCTGAGTAACTGGCTGCTGTCAGCTGTCACTGTGCTGCGTCTTCGGCCCCTAATATATCGAAGTCTATACAAGAAATAATATAAATAGGTAATGTATCAATTACAGCACATTGCCTATGACGGATGTGTCGGAGCGAAAGGTGCGAATATCTCAGTCAAACTGTAAACTTGCGACCCAACGCATTCTGTTCTCTGGACTACACCTTGCTACTTGCAAAGCCCTGTTCAGGGGTTGGTAGTTGCAGATTGAGAACGAACGCAGAGGAAGAAGAAGAAGAAGAAGAAGAAGAAGAAGAAGAAGAAGAAAAAGAAGAAGGAGAAGAAGAAGAAGAAGATTACAGCACTGGACCAAAACAAAACATATAACGGGTAAAGTATCAACAATAGCACCATGACAAAACAAAACATACACGTTTAAATCAATTGTTTGCCTTCGGTTCCATCGCAGCTTCCATTTATTTATTTTTGCTAGCTACGTTTACAATATGCCAGGCTTGGAGCTTCATGTTTTCCCTCCTTGTTAAGACTCGTTTAAATTGTGCTTCCTTGTATCTTTTCATATAACCAGCGTCTGCCCAGACAGTGAACAACTGCCCAACAAGTGTCCCAAAGGACCAGTACACGGTGGTAAGCAAAGACCAGTGTTTCCAGTTTGTCGTGTATCGAGAGCGAGACTACCCTGACGCCCTGAAGGACTGCCAGTCGCGAGGAGGGACTCTGGCTCAGACCAAAACTAAAGAAGCTCAGCAATTCGTGCAAAAAGCAGCAGTGGCTGTGGGAATTCAAGAACCTCTATGGATCGGGCTGAATGACCAACACACGGAAAATACATTTGTGTGGGAAGATGGGACACTTCTGGACGATGCCCTGAGTCACTGGGCAGACGGTTCGGGTCCTAGGGATGGAGTTCTCCAACATCGTCTCGAGGACTGTGTCGCTACGGATACAGCCCGTGACGGAGTGTGGGTTGACTACCACTGTGAAAATGAATTATTTGGTCTCATTAATTACGAAAAACATTATGTTTGCTCATTTACACTTATTGCTTCTTAAATCTTCATTAAACCAGCACTCTATCTTCTCTTTACACTTATTGCTTCTTAAATCTTCATTAAACCAGCACTCTATCTTCTCTTTACACGTATTGCTTCTTAAATCTTCATTAAACCAGCACTCTATCTTCTCTTTACACTTATTGCTTCTTAAATCTTCATTAAACCAGCACTCTATCTTCTCTTTACACTTATTGCTTCTTAAATCTTCATTAAACCAGCACTCTATCTTCTCTTTACACGTATTGCTTCTTAAATCTTCATTAAACCAGCACTCTATCTTCTCTTTACACGTATTGCTTCTTAAATCTTCATTAAACCAGCACTCTATCTTCTCTTTACACGTATTGCTTCTTAAATCTTCATTAAACCAGCACTCTATCTTCTCTTTACACTTATTGCTTCTTAAATCTTCATTAAACCAGCACTCTATCTTCTCTTTACACGTATTGCTTCTTAAATCTTCATTAAACCAGCACTCTATCTTCTCTTTACACGTATTGCTTCTTAAATCTTCATTAAACCAGCACTCTATCTTCTCTTTACACTTATTGCTTCTTAAATCTTCATTAAGCCAGCACTCTATCTTCTCTTTACACGTATTGCTTCTTAAATCTTCATTAAGCCAGCACTCTATCTTCTCTTTACACGTATTGCTTCTTAAATCTTCATTAAGCCAGCACTCTATCTTCTCTTTACACGTATTGCTTCTTAAATCTTCATTAAGCCAGCACTCTATCTTCTCTTTACACGTATTGCTTCTTAAATCTTCATTAAACCAGCACTCTATCTTCTCTTTACACGTATTGCTTCTTAAATCTTCATTAAGCCAGCACTCTATCTTCTCTTTACACGTATTGCTTCTTAAATCTTCATTAAACCAGCACTCTATCTTCTCTTTACACTTATTGCTTCTTAAATCTTCATTAAGCCAGCAATTGCTCTCCTCTGTTCTTCTTAATTTGAGCAATAACTAGTTCTGTACCTGAGACTAGATTTCACAATGAACATACACACTTTCACTCACTTTACATCTTTAAAAAAAATAACGTAAATACAAACACTGATAATTGTTACTGTATTTTTCGCAACAATAGTTTGTCTCTGTCTCCATACACCTTTTTGGACCAAATCTGTCCATCATTTCGCAAGTCGCGAACATGCTAAATAAATAGGGCTCTAATGATGAGAGACCAAATTTATAAGTTTAATATTTAGTATTTATAATTTAATGGAAAATATGAATTTTAGAATTTGTAACCCAAAACAAATAGTAATGTACATTTGGGACAAAAGTTAGATCAAAATGTTTTTAAGAATATCTTCTTCTTCTTCTTCTACTTCTTCTTCGTACGCTGTAAAACGTCAACCTGTATTTTTTCGAAAAAAGCAGCGGTCATCCTGAGGCTGTCGACACTGCCATAGAGCTTGTCTAGTGTTGCCACTGGTGATGGCCACATGTGCTTTCTCTGGTCCTCGTATGTCGGACAGTTTTGCAGCAGATGTTCAGCGGTCATTTTCCCGGTGCCACAAGTGCATTCGTCAGTGCCACCTATCTTCAGTTTATTGAATAGGTGGTACCTCAGTCTGTTGTGGCCTGTGCGGAGTCTGAAGATCACGACCTGCTCTCTTCTGTTCAACTGGTAATAGGCATCGTTTTTTGTGTAGCCAGTATGTTCTGATTCCCATTTGGCCATGTATCTGGCTCTGATAAGCCTTTTGGACTCTTCGTAGATCACACTAGAATCTGGTTGTAGTAGTCTTGCACCTTCTTTTGCCAGTCTGTCTGCCTCATCGTTGCCTTGAATGTTACAGTGAGATGGAACCCACTGTACCACTACTCTTTTTGGTGCGGACTGCTGGCGTTTTTAAGAATATAATGTATGCTTGTTTGTTTTGTTGTAAATGTGTCTGAATAATTCTTCAGTATAGATCATCGTTAACTCGTCAATTCTTGTAACTGATTCTAGATTTGGAATTGCTGACAATACCATGTTTCAATAAACAAATGTACACGCTCAATGTGTTTACCGTTTTGTGTTGTGAAGATTCCGTGGCGAAATGGTTAAGCCGTCGGCCTTGTGATCAGGTGGTATGGGTTCGACTCCGGACTCCGCGGTTTTTTTCACGAGTGCTTGATGCATCTCGTAGCCACCTACTAGTCATCTTGTCCTTAACTTGCCACTGGGGTCGGGCGGCTCAAGACGAGAGAGTGAGGATACAAAGTAGCGCAGTTAATCCTTACTAAAAAATATTGCTAGCAAAATAAATTATCCCATCATCGTTTGCGATGGACGACGGCCTTTGCCTTTGGCTGTTCTCTGTCAATTACTTCAATAAAACGATCATTTTCCGTGTATTGATAAATAGTTACTGGATTACTTAATGGCCGTTTTCCTCAAACACGTTCTGCCACTGTGGGTACCAACTTCATCTGCAACTATCTCTATCCTGGAGATTAAGTGGGTAGGAAGCTATTCTTCTGAAGTATCGTGAATGTGGAAGATTTACCCCACGATGCTTTTCCGTTGGAGAATCATCATCACAAGCGATTGTACGTAATGGAAAAGAGCAGATCCACGCTGAAGATTCTTCATATTCTTGTGTTCACTCATTGATTTTTACTGTCAAGCGAGTTCAAGTGATGAACTCGACCGTTATTGGATGCTTCTCTCTAGCTCCGTCCAGATTTGAGTTTAGCGTTAAGTTATTGGCCAGCGAGTCGTCATCAGTTGGCTATACAGAGGGCAGGCCTGTAAATTATGCTCTGCAGTTTGTTCCATTAGTCCATAGGTTCCCATTAGTGAAACAGATAGACGAAGCATGTTCGTGCTGGCGTCACTGTCCGTCTAGGTAGTGATAAATGAGAAGGCAGGTCTTGGTGTTAAACAGTTTATTGGAAGAAGGTTGGGGGGGGGGGGGGGGGGCTACCAATGGATCTGTGACGTGGTGAGAAGTCTGGATTGGGCTTCTCTGCAAGAGTGACAGCCAACGTCAATTTTAGCTCTTGTTGATTTGTATTTGTTTCTGCGTAATCTGGTTCAGGTGAAATTTACTGACAAAGACTCACACCTCACATTTTCGTGCTCTTGGAAGCAGGATGTGCTACAACATTCTGGTTGACAAGGTGGGGATTGACACTGCAATCCCTATGGTCTTTAGCTTTGTGAGAAGTCTCGCATTGCACTACAACTAGGAGAATCACGGTCCACCTTCTCAACTACGCCTCAGGATGTGAGAAGAGTTTCTGTAACCTGCTACCAAAGTAAGGTCGCCAACGCCTGACTCAACTCGGCACCAGTAGCTTTGAACAACAACGCAGTTCTTGCATAACGCGGAGCAAGTCAGCAGGTCAAACACATGCTTTGGTTATGTTGTTGCTTTTGTTACCGACAATGAGTTAATTTACTCTTTTGTGCGCCCTGATAATGGAGTTAAGTGGCGGGTAGTAGTGGCTTTCTTCACATCCCGAGTCTGCTGATGAGGGTGGACCGCAGTCTTCCAGGCGGTTGTGCTTTGCTTGACTCCGATTGACGCTCACTACTACGGGAATCACGTTGGTCTGCATCTCGCCAGCGAGACGATCTTGAAAACAATATGTTTTTAAGGATCACTAAATGGAAGAGAGACAGTCGTCTTGGTCAGTACATTTTGCCCTGCCGGACTAGCATTTCAGTTCCCCATGCTTTGTTTAAAATGACACAAATTGATAATCGGAATTTATGCATGCGAACAGAAATAGACACGATCAACCTTTCAATTGAAAGGTTTTCATAAATGATTTGGAAAAAATACAGCAGAAAAAGCTACTAATAAAATAAAATAGCTTTTACGGTGTTTTTCCCCAGCTGCAGGTCAACTGGGAAGAATATGGAATATACGGATTTAAATAAATGACGCTTGTTGCCGAACTCACAGCAGTGGGAAAGCTATGTTATATTAACCTATTTATTGGGAAGAAAAATTATAGACCTTACTGCGGTTCGAACCGATATCTCCAGACTAAGAAAGTGCTATCCTAACAGCCACCCTTAACGAATTGTTATTATTGTTTTTGTTGTTGTTGCCCAAATCTGTTCGCGCTTAGCTATTCACTACTGAATAATTTTCTATGGTAACGAGTTACAGTGACTCTTCTTGTTCCCATGGACCTACTGAAGAAGGTGGGCATGAACTCTACTAGCTGTAGTGCAATGCTAGCCTGTTCAGCAGCTCGCCACTACTAGAATCACAGTGATTTTCTCTTGTTACTAACCAAAACTAAGTTGAGCTCTCAATGCCTTAAGCAACTTATGGAAATCAGATGAAAAATAAGTTCATTACAAAAATTGTTTTAATTTAACTACCATATATAATCAGTTCTTTCATATACACCTTAAACATGGAGATCCACAAAAATAACAACAAAAAGTCTACATAATTTCATAAACTGGTGAATGGGTAGAATAGAAAGTTTGGAATGGTATGATAATATCGCTAGTGGAACAGTAGGAAAGAACCAGATAGATACCATTGGAACACGCCGTGACGAGTTGGCGTTTGATAAAGCACATATTTTTTTTAAAGAAGTTGATAGCATTACAAGATAGTCCTTGTTCTGGAATCCCCAAGACATGATAAGTAGGGCGGACCAAAACATGCATAAGGAAGAGAGCTGGAGACACACATACAGGAGACAGGAAAAACGTGGATAAAGATGGAATGGATGGATCATGATAGGAGGACTTGGTGTGTGTTTGTTGAAGACATGTACTTCATAGTGTGTTGAACGGTTTTGATGGTGATGATGTTATGAGGATGGTGATGATGGTTGTTGTGATGGTGGGGGGGGTGGTGATGATGATAGTGGGTGTGATGGTGGGGGTGATGATGGTGATGGTGGGTGTGATGGTGGGGGTGATGATGGTGATGATGGTGATGATGGTGATGGTGGGTGTGATGGTGGGGATGATGATGGTGATGATGTAATGAGGATGGTGGTGATGGTTGTTGTGATGGTGGGGGTGATGGTGATGATGATAGTGGGTGTGATGGTGGGGGTGATGATGGTGATGATGGTGATGGTGGGTGTGATGGTGGGGGTGATGATGGTGATGATGGTGATGGTGGGTGTGATGGTGGGGGTGATGATGGTGATGATGGTGATGATGGTGATGGTGGGGATGATTATGGTGAGGATGGAGATGATGGTGATGATGGTGATGGTTGTTGTGATGGTGGGGGTGATGATGGTGATGATGGTGATAGTGGGTGTGATGGTGGGGGTGATGATGGTGATGATGGTGATGGTGGGTGTGATGGTGGGGGTGATGATGGTGATGATGGTGATGGTGGGTGTGATGGTGGGGGTGATGATGGTGATGATGGTGATAGTGGGTGTGATGGTGGGGGTGATGATGGTGATGATGGTGATGGTGGGTGTGATGATGGTGGTGGTGATGGTGGGGGTGATGATGGTGATGATGGTAGTGGTGATAGTGGGTGTGATGGTGGGGGTGATGATGGTGATGGTGATGGTGTAATGAGGATGGTGGTGGTGTAATGGGGATGGTGGTGATGGTGGTGGTGATGGTGAGTGTGATGATGGGGGTGATGATGGTGGTGATGGTTATGGTGGGTGTGATGGTGGGGGTGGTGGTGGTGGTGCTGTAATGGGGATGATGGTGATGGTGGTGGTGGTGATGGTGTAATGGAGATGGTGGTGATGGTGATGGAGATGGTGATGGTGGTGGTGATGATGTAATGAGGATGGTGGTGATGGTGGGAGTGGTGATGGTGGTGATGGTGAGGGTGGGAGTGGTGATGGTGATGGTGGGGTAACGATGGTGGTGATGGTAGTGGTGATGGTGGGGGTGATGATGGTGATGGAGATGGTGATGGTGGTGGTGTTGATGTAATGAGGATGGTGGTGATGGGGGGAGTGGTGATGGTGGGAGTGGTGGTGGTGGTGATAATGGGGGTTATGGTGGTGGTGGTGATGATGATGGTTGTGATGATGGTGGGGGTGATGGTAGTGATGGTGATGGTGGTGGTGATGATGGTGATGATGGTGGCGGTGGTGGTGATGATGTTGGTGGTGGTGATGGTGGTGGTGGTGATGATGGTGGTGGTGGTGATGATGACGATGGTGTAGATGATGATGTTTATTGTGATGATGGTGATGGTGATGGTAGTGATGATGATGATATTGATGATGGTGGCGATGATTTGATGATGATAGTGATGCTGATGGTGATGATGACGGCAAACGATGATGGTGATAATGATGGTAGTGGTGATGATGCTGATGGTGATGATGGTTGTGATGATGATAGTGATGTTGATGGTGATGATGACGGTGATGATAATGGTGATGATGGTGATGATTATGGTGATGGTGGCGATGCTGATGATGATGATCAATTATTGTGATATCTTTCCTTGCTTTATAGTTATTATTGGGTCAAGCGGCCATCACTGCTTGTAGTTTAGTCACAAGCGAAAGGACACAAATAGTGACGTCCTGTCGGCCCTACTACTTTAAGCGTCCGCTGAGAAGTCCACAGATCAGATATAGAGATGACCTTACTAAAGCCCACGGTCCAACATTTGTGTTCCAGGGGTGCAGACTGACTGAAATATTCCTTTTCTTGTTTTTTCTTCTTCTTCTTCTTCTTCTTCTTCTTCTTCTTCTTCTTCTTCTTCGTACGTTGTCAGACGTCGACTTGAATTTGTTCAAAGAAAGAAGCAGTCATCCTGAGGCTGTCGACACTGCCATAGAGCTTGTCTAGTGTTGACACTGGTGATGGCCATATTTTCTTTCTCTGGCCCTTGTATGGTAGACAATTTTCCAGCAGATGTTCGGGTGTCATTTTTCCAGTACCACAGGTGCATTTGTCAGTGCCACCTATATTCAACTTATTGAATAGATGGTACCTCAGTCTGTTGTGGCCTGTGTGGTGTCTTTTTTTTTTCTTTTTTTTTTTTTTTTTTGCGTTCGCCTTATTTCTTTTAAATCCCCAAAGGCGGTGTGCGTTGCACTGTGGTTTTTGTTTTGCGCCTGTCGGCCCAATGCTTCCGACTTCAGCATGCATTTTATGTAAGGGTCTGCTTCCTCCTGCATTTTCTAAGGGTTTGCTTCCCCGGGGTAACGGCCGGTGCTGTGATGGGGATCGAACCCAGCACCTTCGGGTCGTGAGCCGTGCCACTTAACCACTAGGCCACGCCGTCCCCCTGTGTGGTGTCTGAAGTCGACCATTTGCTCTCTTCTGTTCAACTGGTAATAGGAATATTTTTGTTTTGTGAAGCCAGGATGCTTTGTTTCTCATTTGTCGAGGTAACTGATCCTAATAAACCTTTTGGACTCTTCGTAGGTCACATTAGAATTTGCTTGTGGTAACCTTCCATCTTCTTTCGCCAGTTTGCCTGACTCCTCGTTGTCTTGAATGTTACAGTGGAATGAGACCCGCTGTACTACTACTTACCAGGATTTAAACAGCTGGCATAGTTGATAGAGTACTGATCTTAGGTCATTTAAAGACTGTAATGAGTTTAACTCTTTCACTCCGGAATATTTTATACTTCTGGCACAAACATTTTTTAGATGCAAAACTGCCAAGATCCTTTTCCACCTCCACGCGGTGATCCTGGATAATGGACTTCGATAGAACATAATGGCTAAGGAAAAGGGATCGAAGAGGGAAGGCTGATCTGGTACCCAAAACGGCAATGCTGAAAAGTCAGATGTCGGACCGATTGGTGCAAATATCGCAGTCAAACTGTAAACCACGATACAACACATTCCGTTCTCCGAACTACATCCTGCTACTTGCAAAGCCCTTTTTGTAGCTTGGTAGTGGGAGTTTTAAAACGAACGACGAAGAAGAGGCCAGAGTGGCGGGCGGTGCAGGCCGACCAATAACACGAGCTACGAACCGGTCAGAGTGGCGAGCGGTGCAGGCCGACCAATAACATGAGCTACGAACCGGTCAGAGTGGCGAGCGTTGCAGGCACGCCGACCAATAACACGAGTTACGAACCGGTCAGAGTGGCGGGCGGTGCAGGCCGACCAATAACACGAGCTACGAACCGGTCAGAGTGGCAAGCGGTGCAAGCCGACCAATAACATGAGCTACGAACCGGTCAGAGGTTCCCCCTTCCCCCTTTTACCGGAGGTTACACGATACTTCTCGTATTCACAGCACAGCAACGGTCACGCTGACTGAAGGTGGACACAATCCGGAGGTTTCTTGGGGCGGAACACAAAAAAACATGTAGTCAGACACCGACAGACACAGAAAGCCTGACACAAACATCGATCTAACACATACTCCTCGCGTCTTTCATCTCGAGGCAACGGAGTAATCGACTCCACCTGAGAAGTCTGTAGGGATTTCGGTCGACACGTTACGCATGAACATAGCCTCAGCAGTTTGACATGGTAGTGGTCGTTCGACGCCAACGCGAATATTATTGTTATTATTAAGGGACTGTGGGCTGACCCCAGAAAACATAAGAGTAATGGCTGAAACGATACTGTAGATTCTACAGGCAGGCCCTGCCTGTTGGAAATAACAGTAAGTCACTGAGAGAACAATTTGTAGTCAGAATGGCACTGTAGATTCTGTTTGCTGGAAATAACAGTAAGGCGTAGATGGACACATAAAGAGCGATATCGTAGATCGGTGTGAACATTGTCCCAATGAGACTTGTCATTTAGGTTTATCATAGCCCTTTGACAGACAGTAAGGTGAAGCCTAAAACTCCTAAGGGAGCAAGCTCACAAAACGCATGTGAGAAACCTTACATTTCACGGCCGAGACCAGACGGACGGAAGCTGCAAACTGTCAGAGACCAGCCAGTCATGCCAACGACGAAGGATCACAAGACTGCATAATTAAGGTCTGTCCTATGTAATAAATATATAGAAACACAGAATATAAGATAGGTTGATCATCTCTTGAGAATGCCGCCTTATCAACTACACCTGCGCGTTTATAACATATAAGATCTTGCAACATGCCATGGGGAAGACTAAATGGGAAATGGAAACGTTACTTAACATAAATCTTACAATCTAGAGATTAAACAACTATTGCGTGATAATGTCAAGAGTGCTATCGCGTATACTGAAGGATCTGTAATGCGCGGCAAGAAATTTGTTTGGAGTTTCTCTACTAGAGTGAGAGACAGGGTCGTTGCTGAGCGGAGTGGTGCATACCTGACAACAACGTCCAGTATCATAATGGAGATCGGAGAGATTACTTTGACTACGGGTGATTATCTGAGACCGCTTTAACGAGCGCCTTGACCGTCTCAACGCTGTCAATCCTTCGTTTTAAAGAGGCACAAGGGCTGGCTATGGCATGAGTGGATATTAGACATCATCATCATGTAGCATGCCCTTTATAGAGTGTCGTTCTCATCACAGTCTGTCTGAAAAAAATCTTTCCCTTACCAAAACTCCAACATCCACCATAGGCATGCCCAGACATTCCTGGATATCTTGGTGCCCTCGTCTTCTTTGACTATCCCTGCCTCTTTTACCTGGCACCATATCTTCCATAACTGTTCCCTCAAGACCGTTGTGTCTCTTGTGACCAAAGTATTTACATTTTCTGGCCAAAATGGAATTGATAAACCAATTCTCCTCTATGCTCAACTCTTGCCGAAAGTCTTATTTGTCTTTTTCTCTGTCCAGGGTATTTTGAGGATCTTTCTGTAACATCTTGACTCGCAGGATTCGATTCTTTATCTAGAAGCTTTGGTAATCGTCCATGATTCGCAGCCATATGCTGCCCACAGGAAAAACACAGGCTCTCAAGACTTTCACTTTTGCCGTTTTGTTGGTGCTCTGCCATAATTTCTTCAGGCTGTTCAGTCTCTGCATTGCCATGGCTGTTCTTCCTCCTTTTTGTATCAATTATTGGACATACGGGGGCGAATCCACGCATCGTATGTAGATCTACTGTCATGGCTATGTTTTAGTTTGCTTGAATGAAATATCTCTTGGGCACCAGTAGTGGGGACATCAACGATAGTTAGATGTGAAATGGTGATATTGATCAACGTCCGTATCTTAAGTGAAGACATTGTATTCGATAAACCGGCGATAGATTGCAAAGTTTTGTAACCTTAAGCTGGTCCAACAGATACGGGGGCCTGAGTGAACGGGACAGGAGTGTTTACAATCAGCGGGCACCGGAAACCACCAGTATCTACACTCTTTGCCATGCACTGAGAGAGACTAAGCACCTAAGGGTCTGCTCGTAGGGCAATGATTTCGATTTTTATCAGAACAGAACAGAAATCACACATCACAGTCGTAATAAACCGCACAACATTAAGGACGAACATATTTAAATTAAAAATAAAGCGAGGCTGCGACGGTACTGTAGACTAAAGTAAAGGGTTATGAGTACTGTCAGATACCACGTTAAGGGGACGGCGTGGCCTAGTGGTTAAGTGGCACGGCTCACAACCAGAAGGTGCTGGGTTTGATCCCCTCCACAGTACCAGCCGTTACCCCGGGAAGCAAACCCTTAGAAAATGCAGGAGGAAGCAGACCCTTACATAAAATGCATGCTGAAGTCGGATGCACTGGGCCGACAGGCGCAAAATAAAAACCACAGTGCAACGTATACCGCCTTGGGGATTTGAGAAATTAGGTAAACGCAAGAAAAAAAAAGAGAAAGAGATACCACGTTAAGGCCAAAACAGAAAATGAAATCTATGTTACGAACAAAAGACCTTCATTAAGGACAACGAACAAAAAACATTAGCTTTCATTAATACAGGAAGGGATTGATACATAAAATGGAAATATCTATACATAACGGAGTAAAATTAAAAGAAGATATTAAATTCACTGAAGAGGAAACTGCATATTTCTAGAACGCTTAACAGCATATGAGGACGTACAAAATAAAATAATTCTAACAAAATGTATTTGTAATTAGCCACCAAAAAAAATGTTGCTGTAAGCGTAAAAAATGTCCAGATAGCTTTCAGAAGTGGGGCGGACACGTGACTCTTTCACACGTGACGACATTTATGTGCATGATTTATGCCAACTGTTGCTTTCTGAGATAAACCAACCTGCACTTCAAGAGTTCTTAGTCAATGCTTTTACTGCAGTGAACAATGTCCCTGACGTTAGATATTGTGTGCGTGGCTTTACTCGCTGTTTTAGGTAAGAGGCAATTATTGATTGAGTTGTTGTTGTTGCTGTTGTTGTTGCTGCTGTTGTTTTTGTTGTTTAATACTCAGTGGGACTCAGTGGTCTCGAGGTAGGATGTCCGCCTCGGGTGCAGGAGGTCGCAGGTTTTATCAAACAGGGAAGATCGGGATTGTTTTCCCGAGAATCTTCTGGTAAAAGATCCCCTAATCTCTGGGTAGTGAGATCGAACTCCCGTGTTCAGTGTCGAGCACGTTAAAAATTCCTTGGCAGTTGGAAATGGAAAAGAGTAGGCTTAAAGGCCGCTGCCCAGAAAAAAATTCAAATTCAAAATCTACTTAAGTTATTTGTACCTTTCCCCATGTGGTTTTTCAGGGCTCGCAAAAAAATTAACATAGTCATTGTAGGTATTACATAACTTAACTTCACGTCTTTATACTGGTTTAGAACACTCTACAGTCTGTATACAACCAGTTTCTAGCAGTGTGGTTTAAAGGATGTGCGAATCCATCTTAATAGACTCAAACACTAGAGCTAATTGGGCCCGCAGCCAGTTAGGCGCCATCTATGGCTGCTCTTAACAAACCACCTGGTGAAAGTACGAATAATTTTGGAAGATTTTTAATGTGGATTTTGTCAGGTCAGCGGCCGTTAAGCCTACTCTTTCCGATTTCCAACTGCCAATGGCACTTTACCTCTAGACCACTGGGTCCAAAGGGCCAAGCGGAGATGGTTGTCAGGGTCAGATAAAACTTACCGGCCAAGACGCTTACCTCGGCATCCTAGTAGTTCTCCCTGGAAACGGAATGTTTTTATGGCAACCTGGCTAACAAGGTGAGGGATCAATGGGATCTCTGTAGTAGTGAGTGACACATAGATAAAGCTGAGCATAGCACAACCCTCTGGAGGACCCCTGTCAACCTTCATCAGCACGCTCGGGATGGGAGGAGAGCTACTGCAATTGGCCACTTAACGTCCTTTTCAGGGGGCACAGAATAGTAACCTACTCATTATGGGCATTCGTAAACAACAACAAAAGTATGGTGAGTGTGCTCTAGATGCCTATCTGTTGAATGATTTTGTCGTTTCCGACCCATTCATCCTAGTGGATTGCAAGAATACGCCTCTGGCTGTGAATGTGGAAAGCTTCAATGCGCTTCTGATTGCTCTGCATCATTGTCCAAGTTTCGGAATCGCATATCTGAATGGGAACGACATAGATTATATAATTAAGTAGCTCATCTTTTAGTGAAATCACCTGCTAGTTCCAGACACGATGAGGGACGTTCATAGAGGTGGTTCCCAAGCCGAATCTTCAACTGATGTCTTGGTAGCTTCGTGCATCGGAGTCTTGCTTGTTACCCAGTTAAATGAAATCAACAGTGGAGTTCATATGGTTGTCGTCAACGATAATTCCTTTCGTTGTGGGGTATAAAATTGTCAACAAGAAATAACGAAACAAATACAACGTTGGTAATGAACACACGCACTGCAAGATAAACATGAATACAATATATTGCACTGATTTGTTTTACTGGCTACACAAAAAACGATGCCTATTACCAGCTGAACAGAAGAGAGCAGGTCGTGGTCTTCAGACTTCCCACAGGCCACAATAGACTGAGGTACTACCTATTCAATAAATTGAAGATAGGTGGCACTGACGAATGCCTGTGTGGTACAGGGAAAATGACCGCTGAACATTTGCTGCAAAACTGCCCGACATACGAGGATCAGAGAAAGCAGATGTGGCCATCACCAGTGGTAACACTAGACAAGCTCTATGGCAGTGTCGACAGCCTCAGGATGATCGCTGCTTTTTTCGAAAAAATACAGGTTGACGTCTGACAGCGTACGAAGAAGAAGAAGAAGAAGAAGAAGAAGAAGAAGGAGAAGAAGAAGAAGAAGAAGAAGAAGAAGAAAAAGAAGAAGAAGAAGAAGAAGAAGAAGAAGAAGAATAAGAAGCACTGATTTGTTGAACTCTGAAATGCACTAATATTGTCTTAAATTACAAGTAAAATAACTATACAATTGCTCAGATGTCAATTGTACGATTAGGTAACGGAGAAGATGCACGGTTTGCACTATAACAGATTTTCAAACACAGCTGCGAAGAAAATTTTGAACAAAATGCAGACCAGAACATTGTCTTTGAAGATCAGGAAAAGCAATTGAATCCATTCAACAGAAACAAAATATGGATAATTTATCAAAAGTATGGAGCACACATTCGCTTTCATGACAGTATAAAAGTAATACATTTAAAAATAAACGTTTTAATCACTCAAACAATGTTAGTTATTTTTCTTTTTGCTCTGACTGCTTAAGATCCTAATATAGATGCATGCTCTGCATAAATGTCCAAGTTTCCGAATCATGTATCTGTATGGGAACGACACCGATTATGTAAACCAGTAGCTTAGTTTTTAGTGAAAGCACATGCTGGTTCTAGATACGATGAAGGACGTACATAAAGGTGGTAGCCAGGCCGAATCTTAAAATGATGTCTTGGTAGCTTCGTGCATCGGAGTCTTGCTTGTTACCCAGTTAAATGACATCGTCAGTGGAGTTGATATGGTTGCCGTCAACGATAATTCCTTTCGTTGGCCTTTTAACTTGGTTTTTTGTCCACAAGACAACGGGATTGGCGTGAATGTATGAAGACCTTCGCTCTTTTTGGAAGCTGTGAGGGTTTTGATTGACTGATTGATTGTTTGATTGATTACTAACCGCAGCTATGTTCTTCCATCTTCTCTCTCCCTCTTCAAATATAGTTACCAGCCAGCAAAGTACGGACAACTGCCCTCCAAGCCTTACAAGGAATGAGTACCTAGAAGCTTACAATGGAGCATGCTACCAGTTCGTCCTCTACCGTGAACGAGATTACGTGGACGCGGAATCTGACTGCGAGTCGCATGGAGGCACCTTAGCCTTGGCCAAGACCAGCGATGTTCAGGCGTATCTTCAAAGCAGGATAATCTCCCACGGAGTCTACGACACTGTCTGGATTGGGCTAAACGACATAGTCAAAGAAAACTCATTTGTGTGGGAAGACGGAACAGCATTGGACGATTCACAATCTCATTGGGCAGATGGTTCTGGTCCAAGACCTGGGGCTATCCAGCATCGCCTTGAAGACTGCGTTGCCATGGACACAAACAGAAATGGCGTCTGGGTCGATTATCACTGCCAGAATGAACTCTTTGGTCTCTTAACGTATGAAAAGAAATATGTTTGTCAGTATAAATTAAGTGTTTCTGGAACTACCGGCCCTCCAAAAATAACCATCGGGGTTACGATTGGATAAAACAAGATGCGAGGAATTGTAGACATGTTCTGTACCAACAGTGGTTTAAAAACAAACAAGGTTATAATGCAGTTATGCTTTTGAAAAGTAACATACATGTGCCTGTTTTTAATAAAGGTTTGGTTAGATTAAAATGTCAATTCGCACTTGTTTCCATTCTCTTGTGAAACTGCATTTTAACTAGGGATGCACCGAATATTTGATTCATATTTCATTCAGTGCCGAAATGTGCATTCAATTAATTATTTGTATTTTGGAAAAATAGTACCCTACAAAGAATAGATCAAAGTAGAACATGATAAACAGCACAAAAAGTTAGACAACTTTCGATTTCAATTTCGCGCTAACTTGACACCTAGTGAACTTTCGACGTCATTCATCTGGTTCATCTTCAGCACTCGTCCTGAAGAGGGCGTTGTGACGTGTCGTGGTTCACAATGAGACTGTGCTACTGCACCCTTCGACTCGACACATCGGAGTTCAGGTCACATCTTTGTGGGTGCTTGATTTGATTTTTCCCTGTGATCCTTATTCTCTTAGTCAGACTCACTGGTGCAGCCTGTTTCCAGGACCGATGCTTAGAGACGGAATAGGATCTTGGTTGGCTCTAGTTTACTGACCCTGATGCAAGAAACCACCTATGAGTCGCTCACTGCTCTCAGCTTATTCACTGGGCCGCATCTTCGGCCCCAAGAAAGGAATAATATACCGACATCTTTGATTTGCCCCATATACAGTTTCTATAACGTGCAGAAACTGTTGTTGTTCGTCCATCCCGAGTGATGAAGACATATTCTATTTTCGTTCAACCATTCCTTTCAGTTGAGTATTCTGTGAGCCGGAGTTATGGATGAGTGCGAAGATGACTGACGAGTCCGATATGGGATCTGCATACTCGCAGACGTTGAGGGCTTGCAATGTTTGCTTCACTAGATCATGATAGTTAACTGACTTTTCTATTTTGTCTCCGTTGTTCTGCTGCGGCTTTTTTTGCAGAAATTATATTATCACAAGAAGAAAACTTTTCAAGTTCACTGTGCTGCGAGTTGCACAAGCGGATTAATCGGAGGATATGCAGCCAGCTGGTTAAAACCAAACCTGCAAAACATTAGTATTTGTGTTATGGCTCGCAATGTGAGGATTGTGTTGGTTTAGAAAGGGCCTTGTTGGTTTGCCATACTTTGTTATAACTTTTCAAGTTTAAGAATAACAATAATCTGACGATATTTCTTCATCTGTATAACCATGTAACACTTTAAGCCACATAATAGTTGCCACTCCCAATCGACGATGGCGACAATATCACACTTGTACTGCGAGATGTGTTTTCATATGGCTTTAAAAACCAATCCGGGCGCGATAGACTTTGTCGAAGCCAGGGCACTTTTGTGAAACAGGGGTTCTAGAATTGTAGTTTACCTTTTTCAGGTGGCACGCTTACTCTGAGCCTCCGCGATGGACTTTCGTTGTGCGATCTGAGAACCTAGGTTGATGCTAGCGTATCAGGTGGAACGGTTCTGTGCACGCATCTCCCAAGAGGTGACACTAATGTTGAATCTTTTCAGAGACACTTTCAAGTCGCCTCTGGGGCATTTCTTCTGTCCTCCTAATGAGCCACATACGCTTTCGTTGATAACATATTAATTATAACAAATGTAGGTAGACCTGTTAAATAACTTTTGACGCCAAACGTTCACCCACTATATGTCTTCCTGTTCAGCGGAATAGAAAATAGTATATGGAATAGTTACAACGCATATTCGGTGCATTCCTAATTGTATCCTTCTTGCTTTTAACCACCTAATGTTAAAACATTGAGCCGTCAAATATCTCGTTATATAATATTTCAGAACTACTTTCAAAACTTAGATACTAGAGATAAATTACATTTAATACAATCCACTTGATTCAAACAGAATTTTCAAAAAGAAACTAAAGAAACTTTTAAAAATATTAATAAACATCACATCTTATGTCGCGGCAGGGTGCAGATCCCTTTCTTTTATCATCTACGACACAGTTGTTGAATGCACGAGCAGTTTAAGAATTGCAAAAAGTTACAGATCTGTTAAAAAATCAACGCGCCAAAGCCACACGGAGTCTGTAATATTGTGTTTGTTACACCAGCAAAAAAGGACTAAAATAAAACAGTAAACAAAACATGTTTTGAAGATATTCATGTGAAGTGAAATTATGTTTCATCACAAATAAAACATTTTTCGAGAAACGCATGACACTTGCATGTTTATTTTTAAATATTTTGAAACGTTACCATTGCAATGTTTACTTGGTTCGTCTTGATTATTTTATTTTGATTATGGTAATTCAGTGAGTGTACATGTGAATGAATATTTGTTCAATGTGTATTCATGTTTGTGTTTGTATGTTTGTATGCTTAGAACACATACTTACAGTTATTTATCATTGTCAAGGACGCTTGGACCTCAGGACGCTTCGTCGTCAATGATGTACCTAACTTTGTTTATGCATAAATTTGAGAATTAAGAATAAATATAAAAATAAGGTCAATACTTTCACCTACCTTGCCTAGATGTTTTGTGGCTGGCTGAGTTCAGCACTTTAACTTACCTTACAAAGATGTTTTGTGAGGGGCTGAGTTCAGCACTTTAACTTACCTTACAAAGGTGTTTTGTGAGGGGCTGAGTTCAGCACTTTAACCTACCTTACAAAGGTGTTTTCTGAGGGGCTGAGTTCAGCACTTTAACTTACCTTACAAAGATGTTTTGTGAGGGGCTGAGTTCAGCACTTTAACCTACCTTACAAAGGTGTTTTGTGAGTGGCTGAGTTCAGCACTTTAACCTACCTTACAAAGGTGTTTTGTGAGTGGCTGAGTTCAGCACTTTAACCTACCTTACAAAGGTGTTTTGTGAGTGGCTGAGTTCAGCACTTTAACTTACCTTACAAAGATGTTTTGTGAGGGGCTGAGTTCAGCACTTTAACCTACCTTACAAAGGTGTTTTGTGAGTGGCTGAGTTCAGCACTTTAACTTACCTTACAAAGGTGTTTTGTGAGGGGCTGAGTTCAGCACTTTAACCTACCTTACAAAGGTGTTTTGTGAGGGGCTGAGTTCAGCACTTTAACTTACCTTACAAAGATGTTTTGTGAGGGGCTGAGTTCAGCACTTTAACCTACCTTACAAAGGTGTTTTGTGAGTGGCAGAGTTCAGCACTTTAACCTACCTTACAAAGGTGTTTTGTGAGTGGCTGAATTCAGCACTTTAACCTACCTTACAAAGGTGTTTTGTGAGGGGCTGAGTTCAGCATTTTAACCTACCTTACAAAGGTGTTTTGTGAGGGGCTGAGCTCAGCACTTTAACTTACCTTACAAAGGTGTTTTGTGAGTGGCTGAGTTCAGCACTTTAACTTACCTTACAAAGGTGTTTTGTGAGGGGCTGAGCTCAGCACTTTAACCTACCTTACAAAGGTGTTTTGTGAGTGGCTGAGTTCAGCACTTTAACCTACCTTACAAAAGTGTTTTGTGAGGGGCTGAGCTCAGCACTTTAACCTACCTTACAAAGATGTTTTGTGAGTGGCTGAGTTCAGCACTTTAATCTACCTTACCAGAATGTTTGGTGGGTGGCTGAGCTCATACATACATACATACATACATACATACATACATACATACATACATACATACATACATACATACATACACCACGATATGATTTAGGATGGGAAAACGACCATCTCCTCCAAGGTCACGCCTCCGTGGCAGTCAGCGTAGTGTCTGTTCGACTAAAATCGGAAAGATATATTCACTGCCAGCGGACGGCGTGGGCTAGTGGTTAAGTGACACAAACCGAAGGTGCTGCGTTCGATCCCCATCACAGCACCGGCCGTTACCCTTGGGAAGCAAACCCTTAGAAAATGCAGGAGGAAGCAGACTCTTACATAAAATGCATGCTGAAGTCGGATGCACTGGGCTAACAGGCGCAAAATAAAAACCACAGTGCAACGCACACTGCCTTGGGAAATAGAGAAATAAGGCGACCGCAAAAGAAAAATCAAATAAAATCCGCATTGCACACAACCTGGAACTCAGCCATTCAAATCTATTCGTATTTCTGCGATATGCCTTTGCCACCAAAGTGGGTTACCTACCTTCCAAATCAAATTGACCCTTTCTTGTTTGGTCTACTGTTTTACAACTGGCATACCGTGTCTCATAGGTTCCTGTCAGCTTCCATAAGTGGTTGCTAACTTAAACCATTCAGTTCGTATTTTACCTTTCTTGAGTGTGATTTGTTCATTGTATTTTGTTTAGGTTTTTGTTTGTTTTGTTTTTTTGTTTTTTGTTGTTGTCCGAACAGCCTTGTGGCTGTAACATAGGTATTGTTTTGATTTTGTCCTGGTTCTGTCACTGAGCCGTTTCCTATGAATGTTTTTGTATCGACTTCTGACCTCAGTACAGATGCAGTTTCTATATATGTATTTCTATGTAGCATGAGTGACACGGATCACAACCCGAAGGTGCTGGGTTCGATCCCCATCACATTACCGGTCGTTACCCAGGGGAAGCAAACAGACCCTTAGAAAATGCGGGAGGAAGCAAACCCTTACTTAAAATACATGCTGAAGTCGGATGCACTGGGCCGACAGGCGCAAAATAAAACCACAGTGCATCACACACCACCTTGGGGAAAAGAGAACACAAAGGCAAATGGCAAAAAAAACAAAACAAATATTCTCTTGTTTTAAATACACGCTCTAGAGCACCCCGCTGTAAATGGTTGTATGTTTTGTTGTTTGGAAAGGAAAAACCAACAAGGAAGGGATCTGGTCTCCCAAAATCATAAATAAACAAGCCGTGGCCTGTGCAATGGAGTCTCTAGCACTTTTTTCCGACAACAATGTCTGCTATGAGAGTTACCCCATTAAGTCATGACTGGCACTAGCAGTCTCTACCAGCCACATCTAACTATAGAATGATGTTGACCTTGAAGTGGTGACTCTCTACTTGACTTTTGGTTTTCGTTTTCGTTGCGGCGTTCTCGTTTTAATTCTCCAAGTTGCAAGAGTCTCTTTTCGTCCAGAATAAGGTGGCTCTTTGACATCTCCACCTGGATCTGTCTGCAGCTTCGTCTTGTCGGCGTGCCAGATCAATGTCTAGTAGGACTAACTTTACCTTTACTGGTGACAAAATTGAGTGTTGTTGTTGTTGTCGTTGTTGTTGTTTCGAATGCCCACAATGAGTAGGTTTCCTTTTTTTTGTGCCCTGAAAAAACGTTAAGTGGTTAGTTGCAGTAGTTGTCCTTACACCCCGAGCGTGCTTATGAAGGTGAACCGGTGTACTCCAGGCGGTTGTGCTATTCTTGGCTGTATCTGTGTTTCGCTCACTACTACGGGGATCACGTCGATCAATAACCCCGTTAACCAGATTGTCATGAAAACAGCCCGTTTCCAGGGAAGGCTAGGAGGAAGCCGAGGTGAGAGTTTTGGCCAGTATATTTTGCTGACTCTGACTAACATATCTGATCAGTATGTTGTGCCTGACCAGACATTAGTCTTCCTCCCCAAAATAGAGTGTAGCTTATAGTTACTATTTACTTGGATACTTGGAATCCTAGTATTCAAACAGGTATGTTGTTAATGTTTGTTGTCATGTAGCCGAAGGCTTTCGTGGTAGGCATTTAAAACTTCCTGTGGCTTACTAGGCCTGGGGAAGATACAAATAATTTGGATAGATTTTTAACTAAAAATTTTTTTATGTCCGGGCAGCGGTCGTTAAGCATACTTTAAGCCTACGATTTCCAACTACGAAGGGATTTTTAACGTGCTGAACACTGAACACGGGATTCCGATCTCACTACCCAAGATCAGGGGACTTTTTAACCAGAAGATCCACATAAAAAATCAAGGTCTCCGCCGTGATTCGAACCCGCGACCTTCGGCACCCGAGACGGACACCTTGCCTCGAGACCACTGTAATTACAGACAATGGTCTATTTTAGAGTTGGCTGTGTTACAACATACAGACTCAGTAAAAAGAGGCAAATAATCTCTGTTTAAAATACAATTGTTATCTGTAATCTTGTCATGACTTTATGTGGGTACAGATTTTCACCGACAGATGTCGCTTTTACACGCTTTTTATCAATTGGTTGTGAGCAAAGACGTACGTCAGAATACGGAGAAACATACTGACATAAATACATCACGTCTCCAATCCTTGTTGGAGACCTGAAAACAAGCTGTTACAGCAGTCTGGTCGACTAGTTAGGGATCGACACTGTAATCCTCATAGCGGTGAATCTACTGGGAAGTCTCTCATTGCACAACAGTCAACAGGACACAGCTCCAATTTCTGGAGTATGCCACGTGACGAAAGAAGACTCACTGTAAAACGTCACGATCAGAAATGAAACATTCTTAACTTAACTTAACGTCTTTATACTGGTTTAGAAGACCCTGCAGAGTCTGTATACAACCAGTTACATTTACATCACCTTGCTCTAAAAGCTATGCGCATCCAGTTTATTCTTAAATGCATTAACTGTCCCTGCCTCCACTACCTCCCCTGGCAATGCATTCCAAGCAGACACCACTCTCTGACTAAAAGAATATTTCCTAATATCTAACCTGGACCTCTCTTTAGTCAGCTTGTAGCTATGCCCTCGTGTTATTGTAGGTGGCTGTATTTAAAAGAAACTTGTTATAGTCTAATTTATCGATTCCTCGGATCATCTTATAAACCTGTATTAAGTCAAAACGAATTCTTCTCTCTTCGAGACACTGTAGGCCGGTTTTTCTGAGTCGTTCCTCATAACTGTAATTCTGGAATCCCACTATCATCTTTGTCGCTATTTTTTGTATTCTTTCTAGCATGTTTATGTCCCCTCTATGATAAGGACTCCACACCTGTACACAGTACTCCAATCTAGGTCTAACTAAAGCTTTATACAGTTTGACGATCACTTCCTTGCTCCTATGTTTAATATTTCTTTTTATCATACCTAACATTGCATTTGCCTTTTTCACTGCTACCTTAACTTGCTCACTCACCTTTCCTGTATGATCTATTATAACCCCTAGGTCCCTTTCCTTATCTATCTTTCTAATATTGTTTTCTCCCATTCTGTAATTATGTTCCATATTGGATCTACCCATGTGGATGACTGTACATTTATCTACATTAAACTCCATTTGCCAGCTTACAGACCATTTTCTAATTTTATCTAAATCCGACATAAATATATCCACTTCCGCTTTAGATGAGACACTACTGCATAGTTTTGTGTCATCAGCAAATTTTGCAATCATGGATCTCATATCAATGTCCAAATCATTTATATATATCAAGAACAAAATTGGTCCCAAAACCGAGCCCTGTGGCACACCACTTTTCACATCACTCTACTCAGAGTACTCCTTATTTATGCCCACCCTCTACCTTCTTCCCGTTAACCAATTTTCAATCCATTTGGCAACTTCCCCACCTATTCCATGTGATTTTAACTTTCGAAATAATCTTTGATGAGGTACTCTATCAAAGGCCTTTGCAAAGTCTAGATAAATAACATCCACTGGCTCCCCTTTATCTATGATTTTAGTAACCTCCTCCATGAATTCTAATAGATTTGTTAAGCATGATCTCCCTCTAGTAAATCCATGCTGACTATTTCTAATTAGATTAAATTTGTCTAAATGCATTACAATATTTTCTTTGATTATTGACTCTAACAATTTACAGACTATGCTCGTTAAACTCACCGGTCTATAATTTTCTGGATCTGATTTTTTGCCTTTTTTGAATAAGGGGATCACTCCTGCATCTTTCCAATCCCGTGGAACAATCCCTTTTGTAAGTGATTGAGAACATAATATAGCCAATGGTTTTGCTAGTTGGTCTCTAATTTCATACAGCAATTTTGGGTGAATACCATCTTGACCTGGACATTTATTCACCTTCAACCCCTCCAATTTTTTAAAAACCATTTCCTCTGTAATACAGATTGATCTTAATCCCGCTGTATCCATGTCTCTTTGAAAAATATCTATAGGCTCTGGGATCTCGGAGCAGTCCTCCTTTGTGAAGACTGTGCCAAAGTACTGATTGAGCAGATTAGCAGCCACCCTATTCTCACTTATTATTTTCCCTGTACTGTCTATGAGAGGGCCTACTTTGTCTTTCGTTCTTTGTTTATTTCTAACATAAGAAAAGAAGCTTTTACTGTCAGTCGTGATCCTCTGAGCAAGTTTTTTTTCAAAGTCTATTTTTGCTGTTTTATTCGCTTTCTGAGATATGTTCTGCTTGTCCAAATATTTTACATATGTTTCTTTTGATTTACCTGCCTCTATATATTTTTTCCATGCTTTATTTTTTGCTCTTCTACATTTCACTACAAATCTAGTTATCCACTTTTTACGCTTGGGGTTTACCTCCCTACATGGAACACATTCCTCTTTTAGCGTTTCTAGAACTGTTTTAAAACTTTCCCACTCCTGTTCAACATCTGTTCCTACAACAATATCTTTCCAGATTATGTGGTTCGCTGCCTCTTTCATCCTCTTAACATCTGCCTTAGAGTAGTCGTATGTTCGCGTGTTTATATTTACTTCTTTCCCTGCAATAAGATCCCAACGGATGATTTGATGGTCACTTGAGCCAAACAGTTCCCCAACGGTAACGTTTTCAATCATATTTTCCTCTGTGGTAAAAACTAGGTCGAGTATGTTTTTGCCTCTGGTGGCTGCTTCTACATGTTGAATTAAAACTCTGCTCGAGTAACTTTGAACAAGAGCACAAGCGTTGACTAAATATATCAACAGATACAGACTAGATATATCAACAGATACAGATTAGATATATCAACAGATACAGACTAGATATATCAACAGATACAGACTAGATATATCAACAGATACAGACTAGATATATCAACAGATACAGACTAGATATATCAACAGATATAGACTAAATATATCAACAGATACAAACTAGATATATCAACAGATACAGACTAGATATATCAACAGATACAGACTAGATATATCAACAGATACAGACTAGATATATCAACAGATACAGACTAGATATATCAACAGATACAGACTAGATATATCAACAGATATAGACTAAATATATCAACAGATACAAACTAGATATATCAACAGATACAGACTAGATATATCAACAGATATAGACTAGATATATCAACAGATACAGTCTAGATATATCAACAGATACAGACTAGATATATCAACAGATACAGACTAGATCGTGAATGAAACATTCTGCTCGAGTAGCTTTGAACAAGAGCACAAGCGTTGACTAGATTAATCAACAGATACAGACTAGATATATCAACAGATACAGTCTAAATATATCAACAGATACAGACTAGATATATCAACAGATACAAACTAGATATATCAACAGATACAGACTAGATATATCAACAAACAGACTAGATATATCAACAGATACAGTCTAAATATATCAACAGATACAGACTAGATATATCAACAGATACAAACTAGATATATCAACAGATATAGAGTAGATATATCAACAGATACAAACTAGAAATATCAACAGATACAGACTAGATATATCAACAAACAGACTAGATATATCAACGGATACAGCCTAGATATATAACTTAACTTAACGTCTTTATACTGGTTTAGAAGACCCTGCAGAGTCTGTATACAACCAGTTACATTTACATCACCTTGCTCTAAAAGCTATGCGCATCCAGTTTATTCTTAAATGCATTAACAGATACAGACTAGATATATCAACAGATACAGACTAGATATATCAACAGAGACAGACTAGATATATCAACAAACAAACTAGATATATCAACAGATACAGACTAGATATATCAACAGCCTATACATATCAACAGATACAGCCTAGATATATCAACAAACAAACTAGATATATCAACAGATACAGACTAGATATATCAACAAACAGATTAGATATTCAACAGATACAGCCTAGATATATCAACATATACAGACTAGATATATCAACAGATACAGACTAGATATATCAAGACTAGATATATCAACAGATATAGACTATATATATAAACAGATACAGACTAGATATATCAACAGATACAGACTAGATATATCAACAAACAGACTAGATATATCAACAGATACAGACTATATATATAAACAGATACTGACTAAATCGTGACAAAGAACTTAACCTAACTTCGTTATACTGGTTTAGAAGACTGCAGTATATGTATACAGCCAGCTTCTTCTAATTCACTTGATCTAAAAATAGCTATGTACGTCTAATCTATTCTTGAATGCGTTAACAGCCCCTGTCTCCACTATCTTCTGTGGAAATGCATTCGATGCATTCACCAGTCTACTAACATCTAACCTTGACCTATTTTGGATTAATATTCAGCTGAGCGCTCTTGTTCTTGTAACCTGCTGTACTTGTTACAGTCTAATGTATCCGTTCCTCTGATCATCTTAAAAACCTGTATCAACTCGAATGCATCTCTTTTCTAGGCGCTGTAGGAAAGTTGTTCGGAGTCTTTTGCATAACTATAATTCTGGCATCTACTATCAGTTTTGTCGCTCTTCTTTGTATCATTTCCAGCATTTGTATATCCCCTTTACAATAAGAATAAGAACTCTACACCTGAACACAGTACTCCAATCTAGGTCTAAATAATTTTTTATACAGTTTGACTATCACTTTCTTGTTCCTGTGTTGAATGTGTCTTTTTTATCATACCTTTGCCTTTTCCACTGCTGCATGGACTTGCTCATTCAACGTGACTGTATGATCAAATATAACCCCTAGATCCCTTTTCTTGTCTATCTTCGTAATATTGTTATCTCTCATCCTGTAATTATATTCCATATTGAATCTACCCATGTGGATGACTAAACATTTATTTAGATTAAACTCCATCTGCCAGAGCTCGGAACATTTTTGAATTTTATCTAAATGCGACCTCAATATATCCATCTCTGCTTCAGGGATTTCGTGGCGAAGTGGTTAAGCCGTCGGCCTCGTGATCAGGTGGTGTGGGTTCGACTTTGGACTCCGCCGTCTTTCACACGGGTGCTTGATGTGGAGTCCCCTGCATCTCGTAGTCGCCCCCTAGTCGTCTTGTCCGTGACTTGCCAATGGCACGAGACGAGAGAGTGAGGATAAAATATAGCGCAGTTAATCCTTGCTAAAAATAGCGATTGCAAAATTAATTTTGCCATCATCGTCTACGATGGACGGCGGCCTTTGCCTTGATTTAGATGAGACACTTCTGCAAAGTGTTGTGTTATCCGCGAGTTTTGCAAAGAAGATACCAACAGTTCGGAGATTAGATCACAAAAACATTGAATTCGTAGATAAGCGAGATACTCAAAAGGAGAATTAGCATTATAGATGCTTTATAATGATTTGGACATTGATATGGGACATTATAGATGCTTTATAATGATTTGGACATTGATATGGGACATTATAGATGCTTTATAATGATTTGGACATTGATATGGGACATTATAGATGCTTTATAATGATTTGGACATTGATATGGGACATTATAGATGCTTTATAATGATTTGGACATTGATATGGGACATTATAGATGCTTTATAATGATTTGGACATTGATATGGGACATTATAGATGCTTTATAATGATTTGGACATTGATATGGGACATTATAGATGCTTTATAATGATTTGGACATTGATATGGGACATTATAGATGCTTTATAATGATTTGGACATTGATATGGGATCCATGATTGCAAAATTTGCTGATGACACAAAACTATGCAGTAGTGTCTCATCTAAAGCAGAAGTGGATATATTGATGTCGGATTTAGATAAAATTCGAGAATGGTCTGTAAGCTGGCACATGGAGTTTAATGTAGATAAATGTACAGTCATCCACTTGGGTAGATCCAATATGGAACATAATTACAGAATGGGAGAAAACAATATTAGAAAGATAGATAAGGAAAGGGACCTAGGAGTTATAATAGATCATACAGGAAAGGTGAGTGAGCAAGTTAATGTAGCAGTGAAAAAGGCAAATGCAATGTTAGGTATGATAAAAAGAAATATTAAACATAGGAGCAAGGAAGTGATCGTCAAACTGTATAAAGCTTTAGTTAGACCTAGATTGGAGTACTGTGTACAGGTGTGGAGTCCTTATCATAGAGGGGACATAGTGGGATTCCAGAATTACAGTTATGAGGAACGACTCAGAAAAACCGGCCTCTCGAAGAGAGAAGAATTCGTGGTGACTTAATACAGGGTTATAAGATGATCAGAGGAATTGATAAATTAGACTATAACAAGTTTTTTTTAAATACAGCCACCTACAATAACACGAGGGCATAGCTACAAGCTGACTAAAGAGAGGTCCAGGTTAGATATTAGGAAATATTTTTTTAATCAGAGAGTGGTGGTTGCTTGGAATGCATTGCCAGGGGAGGTAGTGGAGGCAGGGACAGTTAATGCATTTAAGAATAAACTGGATGCGCATAGCTTTTAGAGCAAGGTGATGTAAATGTAACTGGTTGTATACAGACTCTGCAGGGTCTTCTAAACCAGTATAAAGACGTTACGTTAAGTTAAGTTAAGTTAAGTTAAGATAAGAACGCGTTGAACTGAAACCACGGTTTTTTAGAGTTGTTTCTATTTTGTGTGTGGCTTTCTTTTTTTTTTCTTTTTTTCTTTTGGTTCTGGGGAAGGGAAATTGCTGACCTTGTCTGCAACTCTTTCTGATCTGAAGTCAGAACAGTCTCTGTCCTTGCGTGCAATCTTTTATGTTCTATAGACAGAGATGTTTCTGTCCTAGAGTACAACTTTTTCTGTTCTGTAGATAAAACTGTTTCGATCCTTGCGTGCAACTCTTTGTTCTATTGACAAAACTGTTTCTTTCTGTGAGTGTAAATCTTTCTGTTCAAGAGTGCCAGAATTTCTGCCATTGTCGGTGATCGTTTCTGTTTAGTAGGCGTAGTTGTTTCTGTTTTGTGGATGTAGATTGTTTCTGTTCTTTTGACGTAGATGTTTCTATTTAGTACACGCAGCTCTTTCAGTTCTTTTGACATAGCTGTTTCTGTTCTGTGATGGTAGCTGTTTCTTTTCTGTGATGGTAGCTGTTTCTGTTCTGTGATTGTAGCTGTTTCTGTTCTGTGGTGGTAGCTGTTTCTGTTCTGTGGTGGTAGCTGTTTCTGTTCTGTGATGGTAACTGTTTCTGTTCTGTGATGGTAGCTGTTTCTGTTCTGTGATGGTAGCTGTTTTGTGTTCTGTGATGGTAGCTGGTTTTGTTCTGTGATGGTAGCTGTTTCTGTTCTGTGATGGTAGCTATTTCTGTTTTGTGGACGTAGCTTTTTTCGTTTTTGTGAACGTAGCTGTTTCTGTTTTGTGAACGTAGCTGTTTTTGCTATATGGGCGTAGCTGTTTCTGTTCTGTGAACGTAGCTGTTTCTGTTATGTGGACGTAGCTGTTTCTGTTCTGTGGTGGTAGCTGTTTCCGTTCTGTGGACGTAGCTGTTTCTGTCGTGTGATGGTAGCTGTTTCTGTTATGTGGACGTAGCTGTTTCTGTTCTGTGGACGTAGCTGTTTCTGTTATGTGGACGTAGCTGTTTCTGCTATGTGGGCGTAGCTGTTTCTTTTATGTGGACATAGCTGTTTCTTTTCTGTAGGCGTAGCTATTTCTGTTATATGGACGTAACTGTTTATTAACCTGATACAACTAATCGCGGACGGGTGTGAACGCAAATAGATCAAGGGCGTGGCTTTTATTGATTTTATTTCTGACAAAGCCTCTTCTCATGACAAATAACTGGCGCATTACCAACCTCATCAAATGTATATTGCAGAATAGGCGGTTCTGTGGCACTTTTCGAGGGAAAACAAGTCATTGGCGAAACCAAAGGGACTGACACAATTGAGATGGGGGGGGGGGGGGGGAGACTAACGTCTATTCAGGCACAACATACTGATCAGACATGTTAGTCAGGGTCAGGCAAAACATACTGGCAAAGTCCCTCACCTCGGCTTCTTCCTAGCCCTTTCTGGAAACGGGCTGTTTTCATGACAGCCTAGCTAACAAAGGTGAGGGATCGACGTAATCCCCGTAGTAGTGAGAAAAACTCAGGTGAAGCCAAGTATAGCACAAGCGCCAGAAGATCCTCAGTCTATCTTCATAATCACGCTCGGGATGTGAGGAAAGCTACTGCAACCTACCACTTAACATCCTTTTCAGGGCGCACAAAAGATTAAACCTACTCTTTGTGGGCATTCGAAACAACGACACAATGGAGCATTATTGTACATATGATGGGGGTACACATACACCAACGACCAATCTCTAGGCCAAGAGATAATGAAATTCATGTATGCTGACGACACAGGAGTCGCTGACCAACGTAATGGTTTTGATGAGGTTGAACACACACTGACAAGCGTCCTTGATGGCCTTGCCGTAAATTGCCACAAAAATCATCTCAAACCAAATCCCAGCAAACCTTAAGTAAACGCTTTCCATCTCAGAAATATAGAAGCACAAACAGAACTGACTGCAGATCGAATGGCAAAGACATGTGTTGGAACACAGTGCGGCTCCCAGATACTTGGATGTGAAGTTGGATCGCTAAATTGTCCTACACGTTACACTATCAAGATACAAAACGGAAGATACATTGGAAAAATAATATCATCCGAACATTGATTGGCACAACAAATGAAACACACCCAAAAGTCGTCTGAACGCCATCACTCGTCCTGTTCTTCTCGTAGCTAAATATGCCGCGTCATTTTGGAAAAACTCTGCACATGTCAAATGAATGGATACAGCAATAAATGAGGCTGGTCGGATAGTTAAAGTGTGCATTAAACCTACTAGAACTGAAAAAAACATATCCAATAATCGATATAGTACCGCCTGAGGCACGAACAAGTGTCGCATTAGAAATATCGTATATCGTACTTTTGACAGTTCAAGTACAGTGTGTCAATATGATATTGTAGGTTTTGTTTATTTGAATGGATTAAACATTGGTAGTCTGCAAAAAGTAATTCGTTAAAAATAGCTCCATATGTGATGTGATGCTAACCACAACTTATAGGCATGCTAAACATGAACATGAAGGATACAGGCCTTGGAGATGAGATGTTTCCGAAGACTTGAACGTCACGTACAAAGAGCGAGTTACAAATGAGGAAATACGAGATAGAATTACAACAGCAATAGGGCATTTAGAAATCCTCTTGGCAACTGTCAAAAGAAGGAAACTCACTTGGTACGGTCACATATCGAGATCAAATGGTCTTGCAAATACGATCTTCCACGGAAAGATGCAAGGCAGACGCCGAAGAGGCCGTCCTAAAAAGAGGTGGGAGGACAACATAAAAGAATGGACCAATCTCCGCCCAGAAGAGGCACAGGCAGCGGCCGCTGACAGAGAGGGGTGGCGTGGAGGTGTGAGGATGTCTTCATGTGTGCCCCAACGACCTCACCGGTTACGGGATGACCTGACCTGATCTAACTTGAAACGTGAACAGACTAACACACACGTCGTGAAACTCAAACATTACTTGTCTTTATTGTTTTGTTATTATTATTATTTCTAATTAATATTATTCATTATAGGGATAGCTTTTTGCCTAAACAAACGGATTTAATGTCCCGAGTTTGTTGTGCAGATAATCATGATAAAGATAGTAAACATAATATGTGCACTGTATTTACATTGTACAATCTTTGAAGAGGCTCTAGAAAGACAACAATAATCTAGGGATTATTGCCTTTGCCTACTGTAGAATATTTACAAATTGTAAGCTGACGGGGAAAAATAATAGATAAGAAAAAGTAAGCTTGTTGCTGTTAGCAATTTTTTAAAGCCTACCAAAAGGCAGTTTTTTGTTTGTTCTTTTTTTATTTTGTGAATGACTTTTGACCTTCAGTACCCCCGGGACTTCTATTTATTTTTTACTAAACAATTTATCAAATCAACCTGTTCATTCATGATTTATAATTATAAATTTATTACGTATTTTCGTAAGTTTGTCCCTGACGAAGGTCTTGTGACTGTAACGAGGGTTTCTGTCCCTGTGCGCTACTGAGCCTTACCTATTTGTTTTTATCGACTTTTGACTTTCAGTTTCTCAGCAGCTTTGATTTCATTGTACGTAATTTGAAATATACCTTGTTGTGTGTGTAACCATAATTATAAGTTGATTGTTTCCTCGATTGCGTCTGGTATAATATTTTAATAAACGATTTCCAGAGACCACTGTCCATTCTAAGAACCGTGCGTGATTTTATTTAAAATATATAACTTTATTAACTTAACATTCATTTAACTTTTTATGTGTGCCTGATCGTGTCATCCTCAATTAAGCTTAATATAAGTTAATATATATAATAACAAAAAGTCGTGAGGTAAAGTTCTAACATAATTATCGGTAGTGCAGTTGACAATCTCAGATTTGTTACTTAGTCGACAAGCAAGCGTCACTGTCAGTGTTTTTGTTTACGCTCCGCTGGCGACAGCCGGCGTTACCAGTGTCGACATTCAGAGAGACGTTGCAACGGATGGAAAAGTTAAACAAATTTGTCATTTTCTAGCAGGTAAATTATTATGTCTGCTGAATATAGAGTTTTGATGCAGTTAATACTATGTTGTATCCAATTGAATGTTGTAACCAGTTAATACTATGTTGTATCCAATCGATTCATGTTAGTTTCCAATGAATGGATTTTTGGAGTAACTACTAACTATAGTTTATAGTTAAGTTAGTATAGTATATGTAACAATTGTATTGTAATTTTTTGTATGGAGCGCAGGTTTTCAACAAATACTGCAAATTAAATAAAGAATACCCAAATAGTACTGAATTGAACACGTACAAAAGCCTCAACAAAGTTAAAGCACTATAATTATAACTACCACTAAACTAAGTACATGCCAGGTCCAGTACTGTTCATGTCCACGTCTTCTCTGTTTCGTTTATGTTTTTCTTGAGCACTTGCCTTCCTATGCATTTTTATATGTCGTTACTTTAGTCTTTACTGCTCTTGCCTTGAGGATTCCAGAACAGAGACTGTGTTATGTAAGCCAGGGCTATCAGCTGGTTTCCTTAATCGTGTGTCACTTGTGGTGTGCTCTATCCAGGGCCAGCACTTCTCCTCACGTCAAATATATTTCTCTTATATCTGTCTGGTTCTGTACATCAGTTTTATATTATTACTATTTAGTGATCTTTTATCATACCATTTCAATCTCCTACACAGGTACCCATTTTAGGCATTTATGAAAGTATGTACCTTTTTTATTGTTGTTTTTGCTGTTCTCCATGTTTCTACAGTAAAAGTCCTACAGTAGCACAGACTTTACGTAGTTGAAGATTTTTATTTTTGAGTTTAATTTAATTTCTTTTTATTTCCATAAATTTGCCAATAAAATCAATAAATATAAAATGCTAAATTATTGCTCTAATCTGTGAGATTATGAATTGCAAAATCATATTCTCTTCTTCAACACTCATATGCATCACATCAAACATAATGAGTGGCAAAAGAGTAAATGGCAGGATCTCCCTTGGGACAAAAATCTGCATCTACCAGTCATGCATGATCCCAGTCCTGCTTTGGCTTAGGGGCCTGGGCATTGCTGAAACATGACATGTCGAGACTGGAAGCCTTTCACATGCGCTGCCAGCGGCATATCCTGGGCATCTGATGACATGACGACATCCTCAACATGGAGGTCTCTGCTAAAACAGGCCTCCACCCAATATCAGAAACACTTGACCGATGCCGAGTTTCTTTGTTCAGTCATGTTGTACGGCTGGATCAGGGAACTCCTGCCCACAAGATACTACACAAGTCATTCCTCAGCACCAAGTCTTCCCCCGACCAACTAGAGGCGCAGAAGAGGCCATCCCTGAACAGTATAACTCCAGCAAGTAGCAACCTCCTCCTCCACCCTGGACGAGGCCTGAAACCATGCCACAGCTGTAGATCATGGATGTGGGGGACTGACGCAACATGCCTCAGACGCCAAAGCATACACTATTAAAGATTTCAGTGAATCAACTCCATGCTGTTGACATCATTATCATGTTCAATTATTACAATATGGCATGATATTTTCATCTAATAATTCTCATCTAGTTGACGTATCTCTACAGTTGACAATATCAGTTCTTCTGATCCAAGGGAAATGTCTGAACTACTCTCTGTGTTCCTGTTTTTTCATATTTTTAATTTTTTTTTTTTTGGCGTTCACTGTATTTCCCCAAGGAAATGGAATGCTGAAGTTGACATTTTGGCTCATTCCAGATATGCTCAATTCATGACAGATCAGAGGAAATGGCTGGCCATGGCAAGATTTAAATGTTTCTGGCTGTAGTTCATCATGCATGACTGGCAATATGAGGATGGGCATTGTCCTGCTGAAATACAATGCTTGGTGCATGGTTCAGCATAATGGGTGAATGGTTCAGCATAAAGGGCGCATTGTGGTTCTTCACGATCACATTACAGTATCACAAGCAGTTCACAGCACCATCTAAGATAACGAGGCATGTCCGATGATTGATGCAGATTTCTCTCCAGGTCATAATCCCTCCATCTCCATGTTGAGTGTGCTTTTGAATGCAGTTGTGGCGTAGCGCTCTTCTTATTGACGATACAGGTGATCGACTCCTGAAAGGTTGATCCCGCACTTGCCAGTAAACAGTACTGTGTCCCACAGAGCGTTCCCAAAGCGCAGATGCTGTCTGGCCCAGGGTAGTCGTGCGACATGGTGTCTTGGCTGCAGAACTGAACAAATGATAGGGCATCTTGCACGTAGGCATTGCTGGCACAAATGGTATCTGACAGCTGAACTTATTCTTCTCATTCTGGAGATGGTGCCAGCAGTGACAGCTGCTAACTGAAATCTGTTTCGCAGATGTGTGAGAGTGATGTAACTATCCTGCCATCTGGTCGTTAATCAAGGACACCCTCAGAAATAGTCCCAGTCGTTTGAGAGCGATGTAACCAAAACCTAACAGTCTGTCTTGGCATATCAACTTGTCTTGCTGTTACAGACACAGACATTCCTCCTTCCAACATGACAAAAGAACGCAACCTCCCATTTAACGCAATGCACATGCACGGCATCCTTCCAGTAGCTTGCTTCTGAACTAAATGAATGGCAAAATAATCACAGATCGCCAGTGAACACTTCTCAAGTCAATTTTCTGATCAGCACATGAATTGTGAGTAACTGTCCAGATCATCATTAATTTTATGGAATCAGATTTTGAAGGTCAGGGAAAGGTCATTTCACCATCAGACTGTATTAAGACAATTGAATGGCTTCCAGTAATGACCAAGAACCATCAGTATGAAATTACATTACAACTTTCAAACATGAAAATATACACAAAAACCTGGTACGTTACTTTTTTCATTGAGTATAATACAAGGCATGCTAGTGTACGTAAGCTCTGGCGACGGTCCACTTGAATTGCTGCATAAATTTTGGTGATGGCATCTTCTGACACAACAATATGCGCCTGACCTGGTCTCGGAAGATATGTCATTAACTCACGTCCTTTTCTAAACATCGTTGTCCAGTTCTTCACTGTTGTCTTCGACACACTTTTGTCACCATATACTGCCTGCATTCTGTGATGAATGTCAACTGGTCAACATCCTTTAGCTGTTAGAAACCGAATCATCGCTCATTGATCAACTCTAGACGGATTCCGTATCACACCCGCCATGTTTTCAACGGTCTGCTGATGAAACTATGAGTCGGGAGATAATGACATTTTGCAAACTAGACGGTTGGTGTGTGCTGTTTATACCTAAAGTGATGTCATGCACATCGTACATATGTTCACTTGGTGCAGTGCGGTGTCATTTGAACACGCCTCGTATATAATTGTTGTTGTTGAATGCCCACAATGCACTAAAAAGCCAGAAAAATACTGAACTTAATGATTTAAGAGCAGTACTCTGTCAACTATGCCAGCAGTCCGCGCCAAAAAGGGTAGTGGTGCAGTGGGTTCCATCCAAGGCAACGAGGAGGCAGACAGACTGGCAAAAGAAGGTGCAAGACTACCACAACCAGAGACCAAATGGGAAACAGAACATACTGGCTACACAAAAAACTATGCCTATTACCAGTTGAACAGAAGAGAGCAGGTCGTGGTCTTCAGACTTCGCACTGGCCACAATAGACTGAGGTACCACCTATTAAACAAATTGAAGATAGGTGGCACTGACGAATGCCCGTGTGGTACCGGGAAAATGACCGCTGAGCATTTGCTGCAAAACTGCCCGACATATGAGGATCAGAGAGAGCAGATATGGCTATCACCAGTGGCAACACTAGACAAGCTCTATGCAGTGTCGACAGCTGCTTTTTTCGAAAAAATAATGGTTGCTGTCTGACTGCGTACGATGAAGAAGAAGAAGAAGAATGCCCACAATGAGTAAGATTGCTCTTTGTGTGCCCTGAAAATGGCGTTAAGAGGTGGGTTGCAGTAGCTTTCCTCACATCCCAAGCGCACTGAAGAAGGTGAGCCAGGGTTCTCCAGGTGGTTGTGCTACGTTTGGCTTCATCTGCGTAGCGCTCACTACTACAGAGATAATATCGATCCCCCACCTTGCCAGCCAGGCTGTCATGAAAACAACCCATTTCCTAAGAGAACTGTGTGGAAGTGAGGTGGAGTCTTGGCCAGTATATTTTACCTGACCCTGACTAACATGTCTGATATTTTACCTGACCCTGACTAACATGTCTGATCAATATGTTTTGCCTCACCTGATGTTAGTCTCCTTGTTCCATAATATATAATAGAATGAACATATATAGGGTCTCCCAAAAGTCACAGACAATTTTCTGTATTCGAAATATAAGCATTTTCTGTTGTATTTTAGATCCGAAAACTTAAGTTTTTTTGGGACACGTCAAACGACACAACAAACTGGAGAGCGTGGTTATGGAGGGCATGGTCACTGGAAAGAGAGGCAGGGGTCAACTAAGAAGACGATGGACTCAGGACATCAAGAAGACGCTGGATTTGATCTTGGAGCAGGCCGGATACAAAGTTTCCTACAGACAGGCTGTCATGAGAGCGACGTTCTGCAAAGGACATGCTACATGATACTGATGATGATGATTTTAGATCCAAGGTGGCTTTAAATTAACATTACTGTGTGGGTGAAGATATTTCAGGTCAGGTCAGGTCATCCCGTAGCCGGTGAGGTCGTTGGGGCACACATGAAGACATCCTCAGAACTCCACGCCATCTCTCTCTATCAGATGCCGCTGCTCGTGACTCTTCTGGTCGGAGACTGGTCTATTCTTTTATGTTGTCCTCCCATCTCTTTTTGGGCCGGCCTCTTCGTCGTCTGCCATGCACCTTCCCGTGGAGGATTGTGTTTGCAAAACCATTTGATCTCGATATGTGACCGTACCAAGTGAGTTTCCTTCTTTTGACAGTTGCCAAGAGATCTTCGAAAGGTCCTATTGCTGTTGTAATTCTATCTCGTATTTCCTCGTTTGTAACTCGATCTTTGTGTGTGACGTTTAAAGGTTTTCAGAAACATCTCATCTCCAAGGCCTGTATCCTTCGTTGAAGGTCAGCTGTAACTGTCCATGTCTCACAAGCATAGAGGAATATTGACAGGGCCAGTGTACGCATTAATCTGATTTTCGTGCTTAGTGCTAACCGTTTATCTTGCCAGATTTTGTTAAGCCGTGCAAGCGCCGCTATTGTCTGTGCTATTCTGGCCAACACTTCACATTTTGATCCTTTATAACTGACAATCGACCCAAGATATTTAAAACGGTCAACCACTTCGAGTTCCTAACCGTTAGCTTTTATCTTGTTGTTGAACCCCGTAGCGTTGTTGGTCATTAATTTTGTCTTTCCAGCGTTTATCTCCATACCATAGTCAAGAGCTGTTTCATCGAGCCTTCTGACCCATTCCTGGAGTTCTGCTTCTGAACCCGCCAACCCGTCGATATCACCTGCAAAACGAAGGTTGGTAATTGTTCGGCCCCTTATCTTGACAGTACCAACCTCCAAGTGCCTCACTCATAATTCCTTCAAGGAATATATTGAAAAGAGTTGGAGAGAGTGTACACCCCTGTCTCACACCAACTGATGTGCGAAACTAGTCTCCTCGCCTCCCATTCACAAGAACTGCGCTAGACGCCTTTTTATACAGGTGTTCAAGGATCGTTATAATATTTCCGTTGATATTATACATCCTCATGGTTGCCCAAAGCGCTTAATGCCATACCCTATCAAACGCCTTCTTAAAATCCACAAACACATAATACAGTGTTTGCTGCTGTTCTAGATATTTCTCGCTTAGCAGCCTTAAATTAAATATCTGTTCTGTAGTGCTTCTTCCCTGTCTGAACCCTGCTTGCTCCTCGGCAATAATGTTCTCTGCTTGGGGTTTCAATCGGTCTAGGATTAATCTAAGCATGACCTTGCTAGGGTGGCTAATGAGGCTTATTGTTCTGTAATTTTGGCACAGCTTTAGGTTTCCAGACTTATTGATTTCGTCCATAAGTCCGGCCAGTTTCCTGTCGCCCATATTTTGTTACAGATGTGTGTCAGGCCTTCCACCACTACCTCTCCACCTGCTTGTAAGAGCTCTGCTGGTATATTGTCTACGCCGGCCGCCTTCCCTCTTATCAATGTCTTTACCGCTGCAATTACCTCTTCCTTCGTTATCAGTTGGTTATCCTCTATATTTGTTGGTGTTGAGAGGAATGTTTTCTCAGGTTTGTTTCGCCCTTCATAGTTATATAGCTCAGAACAGTACTCTGTCCATCTTGCCAGTACGTCATTTCCCTCAATGAGACACTTGCCGTTTTTATCATGAATCATAAGGTTCCTGCTTTGTCTTGGTGTACCAGTTCTTTGACCACCTTGTACACCTTTAGCATCATTTCTGTTTAGTGATAGAATAATTGGGCAAAATTCTTTTTTTACAGTAACAGTGGGGTAAAACATATCTTCATATGTTACAAACTTATCTTTTTCTTCTATTGGATTACATATCTATGTTTGAACTTCGTAAAATGTGGTTTCAGCAAGATGGTGCCGCCACCTCTTTTTCTGATTGATGTGAGGAATTTTTTATATGAAACTTTTTTAAATAGGTGGATCGGAAAGTGATGTTGAACAGAACAGCCGTCAATGTCTCTAGACCTAACACTACTAGAGAAAAATTTGAAATCAGTAGTTAATCTAAAAATTTGAAATCAGTAGTTGATCTAATAATTTGAAATCAGTAGTTGATCTAAAAATTTGAAATCAGTAGTTGATCTAAAAATTTGAAATCAGTAGTTGATCTAAAAATTTGAAATCAGTAGTTGATCTAAAAATTTGAAATCAGTAGTTGTTCTAAAAATTTGAAATCAGTAGTTGATCTAATAATTTGAAATCAGTAGTTGATCTAAAAATTTGAAATCAGTAGTTGATCTAAACATTTGAAATCAGTGGTTGATATAAATCAACCAAGAGCAATTGCTGGAATAACAGAAGAAATCATCTCTACATATGACCACATCAGGTCTCATACTTTACTTGGTTCAACGTTTCTATATTCGGCTTATCAATTAGTGTTGTGATGTGCAAGGTCGTCAATTTGGAAATTTGCTGTAATATAGAGTTTTATACCTTGGTCAGCTAATAATGGCAGATGGAAAATGTGAAGGGGAGATCATTAAGAGAATTGCAATGGTAAAGAATACATTTAACTAAATGAGGCATATATTTCTGTTCAGGCAGTTGTCTCAGAACTTAAAAATGAGAATCATTAAATGCTATGTGCATTCAGTTTTGTTGTATGGAGTAGAAACCTGGACCCTGACCAAGAAAATGGAGAAGAGTATAGGGCACTTTTCAAATGTACATATTCAGAAAACTTGGAAAAGTTTCTTGGAAAGATAGGAAAACAAATAGTGAGGTTCTAGAACAAATGGTAGAGAAGATACTTCTGAAGGAAATAAGAAGCAGAAAAATAAAGTATTTTGACAGTCTGCTGGAGGGAAGAGTGGAAGACAAGAGAGCCGGAGGGTGGCAGAAGTGCAGTTGGAAATACATCAAGATGTGATTGGGACAACGTTTGACTGAGTGTACCAACCTGGCACAGGACAGAGACAGCTGGAGATCCATTAACCGTCAACCTCTGATGTGAAGACATCACTTGATGATGAGGATGATGAGAGTTTTGCTTACAAACTCAGACTTTTGGTAGACCCTTTTTTTTATTAAGAAACAATAAAAATGAATACCAAAGGACAAAACAATACAATTATTTCATTTATTTCATGTATCATATACGGTCAGCGACTCATATCTGACTGCTAGCATCAGGGCCAGCGAACCAAAGCCTTCTACACCTCCATGCAGTGATCCTGGATAATAGGCTGCAGCAGGGCACACTGGCTAAGGAGAAGGGATCGAAGAGGGAATGCTAACCCGGTACTCAAAAAATGCTTGCTGAAGTCGGATGTGTTGGACTGAAAGTTGCAAATATCGCAGTCAAGCTGTAAACTACGATACAACGCATTCCGTTCTCTGGACTACATTCTGCTACTTAAGCCCTTTCAGGATTTGGTAGCGGTAGATTGAGAATGAACGAAGCCAAGCCAAGCCATATACTGTTTGGAGAGAAATTTATACAGCTTCCTTTCAATTCTTGTAGAGTGTTTGTGCTCAGTAAGGTGTGAAGTGCCAAGTGTAAAGGAGTCTTCTATCCTTGAGGGGGATTGTAGTTTATTGAAACAATAACATTGGATGGTGATTGATTAGTGCACAAAGGTCAAAATGCAACTCACATGATGTTGTTGTTGTTCAAAGCTACTCTTGCCGAGGTAACTCTTGATGTTGTTTCTTTGGTACCAGGTTATAGTGGCTCTTCTTTCAAAGGTATACTTGAGAAGGTGGGCACAGATCCTACTGGCTGTAGTGCAGTGTGGGGCTCTTTAGTGATCTCACCACTATGGCGACCTACTTTGTCCAAACTGATGTGAAACAGCCCGTTTCCAGGAGCATGAGCAAGGATATGAGGTGATGTCTTGATCTGTATGTTTGGCCTGACCCTGATTACTCTTCTCTCCCATCTTTTCTGTCCTTTTTGAAATTACATTTTAACTCATTCACTCCCACAAGCCGGTACATCGGCTTCCTGGTTTTTTTTTTAGAAGACCCAGAAGCCGATGTATCCACTTTTGCTACTGTGTTCACAAAATCACATATTTTTCCATTCCTAGTTCTCCTAAATGTTTTATTTTGGTTATTGGCGGAAGTCCAGATTTTTCACTTTTTTTATTCCGGAAGAGTTCGCTTGAGTTTCGTTGAAAAAATGCTTAGTTTCGTAACTTGGAAAATATAATTTTTTTGGGAGAGCAACTTTGAAGCTATCACATGCACCTTCTGCCACACCAAATAGAGTTTTTTCAGTACAAGCTCGGGGATAGATAGATTATATTATTGCTAATGGTAGTGATGATGAAGATATCGATCATTATGATAGCGCTGTTTCAACTTATTTATCTAGTCTTAGTTCTAAGTCGAGCGATGAAAGTAAAACTAAATCTACTGACGAAGGGGCGGTGCCCTCTTTTGTCTCAAGCAATGGTAATAACAGTTCACAAATTCAGTTAAGGTTCAAGATTCTGCTCAATCATTCTTGTGTGGATAATATAATAGTGTGTATATATATTTTGAATACAGCAGTAACATTCTTTCTGTGTGCGCGTAAATTGTAATAAACACTCACGCTGATGTTGATCAGTGCTTTTATTTTTTAGCACGTTTTCAACTTCACGTGCCTTCAGTAAAATATAAATACTGTGAAAACAAATGCACCAATTTAGGTGCAACTTTCAGAACATCGTCCCTTGAGGATTACCGTCAATAGAAATGCAGTATGTTATTTGTATATTGGTTTAGAGCTGAATAATGTATTGACGTATGTAACATTTTTGTTCATAATTTTTAAAAATAAACAATTATGCAACTTTCCATCAAACACAAATTTACACCTCCATTTGTAAAATATGTATATTCCATTCTATTCTAGCCTCAATTGTGAACAGTTAGGTATATAATATGTGTCATTTCAGTGAACGTTTATTGAAGACAAATAGATCGCAACTAAGTGATGCTGTGTTTCAATTTTACATAAGAAAAAAAAATTGTGTCCAGAGGTTCAAAATATTTGGGAGTGAATGAGTTAAACTTCTTTTAAGCAACCATAGAACTTGCATGTAATTATTATCACACCATTTTATTTTTATTGGAACTGATTTGGCTGCAGTCTGGATACGAGTCAGAAATCTGACTAGGAAATACTGCTGACTGACACAGTGGTTTGGTGGACACAATTGTTGCCAATTTGTAGTTATGCTTTTAAACTGGCGGACAAGTTGTTCACTTATAATTCCCTATATTATATTTCAAAACAAAGTTGGTTATTCCAAACTTGAAAAGGTGTGCAATGTCATAAGTTGGAGAGGCTTCCATCGTGGAAAGTTTGTGGAAGAATATAAATAATATATTTACAAGTGAGTTAGGTAATTTGATGAAAATTTCAAATTGACTCTACAGCATTACAAATACAACTGTTAGAAAGCCCCAGAAAAATGCAATCCAATGATATATCAACTATGTCTCTATGTCGATCCCCACGAAAGATGATTTTTTATATATTTAAATTAGTTTAAAAGTCCGCAAAGGGGCTATAGAGGAAGAGTAAAAAATATGAACTATGAAAACTTGTATCCGAAAAGCAGAGTGGAGTGGACAATATGCTGATTATCTCAGCTATTCATGACAGAACACCTGTAAAACCATACATTTTTTTATTCGGGAGAACAAAATACAACCGATGGCGGTAATTGCATGACTTTTCCAAAAGGCAGGAACTAATTAATATTCCAAATGGCGACCTCATTTGCATAATTCGCAACTAAAATAATGCTGCAATATTTTTTTCGTCTTGTTATACAACATGTGATATATCATACTGATCGTCTTTTTGAGAGGAGCATTAATATATTTATTGTATGGTGTTATTTCATTAAAATGCTTGCAGAATTAGTATACAGAACAAATTATTACACAAATTTAAGAACAATTTTTTTACTAAGTTATGTAACATACATTTAGTGAGTACACAATAAATAATTTAAATGACAATGCAAGATTCTGAAATGAAAGGATATGATGTATATTTTGGCAAAGATGGAGTGTTGCTTAAAAGGGAGATTTCCTTAATAAACAGCATTTTGTGATTTTTGTAATGTATGATACAAAAAATGATATAATAAATTATAAATATAGTTTTTATTCTTAATTAAGAAGTGTATTTTCAAAAGATTATATTTACGGTAAACATGTTTTAGTTACTGAAATAGAGTGTAGGCCATAGAAAGGATATACCTGAATAAAGCCAGACAGTGCTAGTAGCAAGTTATAAATGTGGCTTTTGATTCTCAATTTGGACTTATACATTCCAATGACTAAATTAGTCAACTTGTTGTGTGTTCTGAAATAGAGTATAGTGCTGAAAAGATTCTCAGACAATTTATTAACTTCTAAAATTTATGAACCTAAATTTGAATAATGCATTATAGATGTCCTTTCTTTAGTTGTTGTTGTTTCGAATGCTCACAATGTCTGCCCTGAAAAGGACGTTAAGTGGCTGGTTGCAGTAGCTTTCCTCACATCCCGAGTGTGCTGATGAAGGTGCACTGGGGTCCTCCAGGCAGTTGTGCTATGCTTGGTTTCATCTGCGTGTCGCTCACTACTACAGGGATCACATCGGTCCCTCACCCCATTAGCCAGGCTGTCATTAAAAAGCTTGTTTCCAGGGAGGGCTACTAGGAAGCCGAGGTGAGGGTCTTGGCCAGTATATTTTACCTGACCCTTACTAACATGTCTGATCAGTATGTTTTGCCTGACTAGATGTTAGTCTTCATCTCCACTTTCTTTGGTAAATAAGAGCTTCACATTCAAAATAATAGACATATAAACAAGTTGTACTTCCTGAAATAGCACCAGTTACTTTAGAAAGGTGACCCAGGGTCTCGAGGTAAGGTGTTTGTCTCGGATGCTGGAGGTCACAGGTTCGAATCACAGTGGAGACCAGGAGTTTTTCACATGGATCCCCTAGTAAATATTTCTCCTGATCTCTGAGTAGTGAGATCGGACACCTGTGTGCAGTATCGCGCACGTTAAAAATGCCGTAGCAATTGGAAATATAAAAGAGTAGGTCTAACGGCTTCTGCTCTGGCAAAATTCAAGTTTAAAATCAACTCAAATTATTCTAGGGATATTTGCCCTACAGAGAATATGTTGCAAAACGGGGACTGTGTGGCTATAACTTCAGGTCATGGTTATGTGGTTAGTGGAGCGGCTTTGATGGTGCCTGATCTTGCTCTAATTTACGCTTCCACCTCCACCAGTCTCAACAATAGGCGATCATATATTCCAGCAGTTAATAGATGCTGGGATTGACCTGACAAGTCACCAGTGGATTTTCACCTACCAAAAAATATGAAACAAAGGAGGTCACACCTCCCTATGACATAAGTGGACTGTAGGTAGATAGATAGATGGATGGATGGATGGATGGACGGACGGACGGACTGACAGACAGACAAAGAGACAAACAGACGGATAGATGGATGGATGGACGGACAGACAGACAGACATATGCCAGCAGTCCGCACCAAAAAGGGTATTGGTACAGTGGGTCCCATCACACTGCAACATCCAAGGCAACGAGGAGGCAGACAGACTGGCAAAAGAAAGTGCAAGACTACCACAAACAGATACTAGTATGACGTACGAAGAGTCAAAACGGCTTATCAAAGCCAGATACATGACCAAATGGGAAACCGAACATACTGGTTACACCAAAAACGATGCCTATTACCAGTTGAACCGAAGAGAGCAGGTCGTTGTCTTCAGACTTCGCACTGGCCACAGTAGACTGAGGTACCACCTATTCAACAAATTGAAAATAGGTGGTACCGACGAATGCCCGTGCGGTACCGGTAAAATGACCGCTGAACATCTGCTGCAGAACTGCCCGACATACGAGAATCAGAGAGAGCAGATGTGGCCATCACCAGTGGAACTGCAAGACAAGCTCTATGGCAGTGGCGACAGCCTCAGGATGACCGCCGCTTTTTTCGAAAAAATAATGGTTACTGTCTGACTGCGTACGAAGAAGAAGAAGACAGACAGACAGATAGATAGATAGACAGACTTTATTAATTCAACTAGAGGCATACCAATCACTTTCAGAAGTAGGTCAAGCAATTTGATTATTTTAGAGTGATCGGAGGAAAAAGAACAGTGTGAACAACCTGGCAGTCTGTGTGTTCCTTCTTTTAAAATACTATTGTATAGACAGACACATTTGCAGAATGTATGTATCCAGAGTGGTCTGCCAGGGTCTTTGTGTATGACAAGGGCAAGAATAGCACCACTGCCTACAGAGAGCCTGTCATAATAGCACCTCTTGACACTAAACAGTCAAGTTTGATGGCACCTCTTGACACTGAACAGTTAAGTTTAATGACACTTCTTGACACTGAACATTCAAGTTTCATAGCACCTCTTGACACTAAACAGTCAAGTTTGGTGGCACCTCTTGACACTAAACAGTCAAGTTTGATGGCACCTCTTGACATTAAACAGTCAAGTTTGATGGCACCTCTTGACACTAAACAATCAAGTTTGATAGCACCTCTTGAAACTGAATGGTAAAGTTGGTCTCACAGCTTACAATGTCATCAGGGATGAAGTGTTTTAAACTTTATTATACTTTATCTACATCTTAGTGATGTCGATAGCCAATATCCTTCCTCACAACCTTATTTTGATGTTCCTATCCTCACTGATTTGACTTTTCTCACTCTAACAGAGGCAGATATCCATTGAAGCTGGGTATATGAACTCAATCCAGTTGGACTACGACCCAATAACATTTTGCTGTGGGAAACAATTCACTACAACCACCCTGCCACCTGGAAGCTCCTGATAACTAAACTGCACAACACTGGACATGGAGTCATTCAACATGAATATTTGCACCAGACTAGTCAATAAGAAGCTCAAGTTTCACCTCGTTGCTTTGACGTTTATCACTCTGGCTTACTTATTACTTGTGTTTTACCTGACCATTTGCCATCAACCAATGCAAGAACAGATCGCAACATCCTACATTCTTGGCCCTGATGGCCTCTATAAACCAGATGACCACAGATTTGTGTCCAGTCATCTTCATCAGATTAATTCAACTTGCAGCGAGCACAGAAATTTTGTTTTTATCAAGAGCATGAAGTGTGCTACGTCAACCCTTCTTGGTATGTTTTACCGTTTTGGTTACATGCGCAACCTCTCTTTCGTTTCTCCTCTCCAGAATTTTCTATACCTCAACTGGCCTTTTCCAATGACAGATCACGATTTCAGACCATCTAGCCGTGGATACAACATCCTCACAGACCACGCTATATACACAGAGAACCTGATGGACGCCATTATGCCCAACGACACAATTTACCTAAGTATAATCAGAGAGCCTTTTGCACATTTGAAGTCAACATTTCAGTATTTCAAACTTGCCAAAATTGCAGGAATATCAGAGAATGTTACAAACCCTGTCATTGAGTACTTCTCTCATCTTGAGAAATATGAATCTGTATACACAGCCCATGGAGCTGCATCTAGATGGTGCATTCCCGATAACTTCTCTTTGACAAAGAACATCATGTCTCACTGCCATGGTATGCCACTTGGCTTTCCTTTGGGAACTGAAAACATATCAGCCGACAGTGTAGCAATCGAGAGGTACCTCCAGCACTTAGATTCAAAATTCAGCCTCATAATGATAGTTGAATATTTCCATGAATCCCTAATACTGCTTCGTAGACTTATGTGCTGGACTTTCAAAGATATTGTCTTTATTAATGCTAATTCTGCAGAATACAATTTTAAGTACACTACAGTGCCTCAGTATATTTTAGACATTCACAGACAGTGGAGCAGTGTGGACTACAAGCTATATCATTATTTCAATGAGACATTCTGGAAACGAATTTCTCATCAAAGCTCCGATTTTTACTCAGAAGTTGAAACATTCAGGCTAGTAGAAGCTCAGGTACAGAATTACTGCCAACAACTTTACAAGAACTTCCAAAGAAAACAGTATCCTGTGAACATGACAGGGACAGTCATTAAAGAATCTGCTTGGAATGACAAATTTTCCATCAGCTCAGAAGATTGTTGGATGTTAGGTCCTGACCCATATTACTTGCAACACATTGTTCAGAGAGAGAACGATCTAAAAGAAGCGCATCTTTTAGCAGAACTGAAGAAGATGCCAGATAAAAGAACTATGAAAGGGCTTTGTTGAGCTACCACAGATAAGTATTTTGTCTCCATTTGGTGAGGTACACTGTTATCAACCGCAGACCAAGTCCTATATGTGTTTAGTTAATTGCCCATTGCAAGCGATGATGGCGACACCATCAGACAGTTTTTGTCTTGATGATGTAACTTGCGAGCGTATTTGGATTATAGTGAGGAAGAAGCGGTGCTTGTCATCAACCTCACTTTCTGGTCCCATACTATCTTGGGCCAATGGCAAGACGTAAGTCAAGACGACTGGAGGTATTTCAGAATGCAGGCATCTCTTTGAGACCAGGGGTGGCTTGAAACCAGCTGGGCTTGAACCCATGCCATTTTCGTTCATCGGTTTGAGACACGAGGGCCTTACCTCTCGACCACAGCAACACAATGGAATATAAGAAGAACCACTGTAACATTCTAACAGAGAAATATCACCAAGAGCAAAAACTCTGTACCAGTACCTTCAACAACAGCAACACCATAAAGGAAGCACAGTAGCTATTAGTATAGCATTTTATTAAAAATAATGAGGCTGCTAACCCCATGCACAACAATACTAATTACCCTTTTATAGCATGCAAAGTATTATATATATCTATCCCAAACTAAGATTTGGTTGAGAGAAACCATTGAATCCGAGAGAACAACTAAGAATGAATAAAATATGTATACTTTATGGCACAGCAAATGCTCATACATTTATGCACCATAAGAAGAAAAAAAAGGTAATTTATGTTTTATTCTGAAAAGAAACTAATGATGCAATTTTTATTTAAGTGGAAACAGTGGGTGGGGAGCTCAGTGGTCTCGATGTTAGGTATCTGCCTCGGGAATCGGAGGTACGGGTTTGAATCATGGTGCAGACCGGGATTTTTTCACGTGGATCTCCTGTTAACAGTTCCCCTGATCTCTGGGTAGTGAGATCAGACTTCCGTGTTCATTGTCAAGCAAGTTACAAATTTCTTGGCAGTTGAAAATCGAAAAGAGTAGACTTAACAGCCGCTGCCCAGACAAAATTCAAGTAAAAAATCTACCCAAATTATTTGTACCTTCCCCCAGGCCTAGTAAGCCGCAGCAAGTTTAAAATACCTACTACGGATAGTCGAGAGCCTTCGGCTACCTGGCAACAGACATTAACATGACTGTTTGAATACTAGGATTCCAAGTATTCCAAGTGGAAACATCATTAAATACAAGCAAAAATGTCACAGTATTAATAGGAAAATAGACCCCCCCACAAACTCTCTAAATACTGACTAGAAGTAAAATTATAGCTGGAGCAGGACGGATTCATTTCAAGATGATTCTTCAAAATTTATGACAGCTAGGTTTCATTAACTTGGGATTTCTTCGTATGCTTTCAGACGTCAACTTGAATATATCTAAAGAAAGCAGTGGTTAGCCTGAAGCTATTGGTATCACTAAAGAGATTTCCAGGAATGGTATCGGTGATGGCCGCACGTGTTTTCTCTGGTCCTCGTGTGTTGGACACCTTTGTAGCAGAGGCTCAGCAGTCATTCTGTCAGTGCCATAGACACATTCATTTGTATGTTCTATTCTTAGTTTGTAGAACAGATGCTATCTGTTTGTTATATCATAGGCCTATTTGTTATATCACAGTGATATAATGCCTGGTCCATGATATGATATTATCAGAATGCTGTTATTCTGTAAGAAAACATTTTTGTGTTGTGGTACTCCTCATTTATGTATGGACAGTATCACTATGCTTACATTAAGACATATTGGCCTATTAAAAATAATCGACAACAGGCCTGTTCAGTGCCTAAGAATGTCTATCTCTGCACTGAATAAGCTTTAACTTTGAGCCAACCATACGAAAAATGTTTGTTTAATTATCAAAGTGTAGGAGTATTGCTAAGACAGTCAAGGAAAATGATATATTAGACTATAACAAGTTTTTCAAAGTGCAGCCTCCTACAAGATCAAGAGGGCACAGCCACAAATTAATTAAAGAAATGTCCAGATTAGATACTAGGAAATATTTTTTCAGCCAGAGAGTGGCAAATGCTTGGAATGCATTGCCACAGGAAATAGTGGAGGCAAGGTTAATTAATGTGTTCAAAAATAGTTTGTATGCACATAGTTTTTAGATCAAGTGAAAGTAAAAGAAACTGATTGTATACAGACTTTGCAGAGTTTTTTAAACCAGTATAAAGACGTTAAGTTATTGTATGCTCCCTTTGTTTATTGGTTAATACTTAACTCGTAATGTGTACAAGTAAGACTCCTGAATATCTGGTTACAGTTGGGAAACTAAGTTGTCTGAAGATTTATTCCTACAATTTTCTACAAAATAGTTTATTTACCTTTGTCTGTATAGACATGATTTTGATCATTTGCTTGATTCGGATAAAAATGTATGCAGATAACTGGCAGTTATTTTAGTTCTTAAAGAAGTACTAAGCAGTTATTTTAGTTCTTAAAGAAGTACTAATGTTAAAACAGGTACACTATAATGCAAAATTAATTCAGACCTTAAAAGAGCTAAAACCAGGCCAACTGCTACACCATCAGGATGATGAATACACCTTGATCTAATCAAAAGTTCTTTGTCTGTGGCTGAAAGGATGTTCCTTAAAAAATGAGACAAAAAGTGACTACACCAACAAAGGGAACCTACTTCAGTAATACATCATGACATTAGACAGACAAGAGTTATCCAGAATTGGGTAAGTTGTGTGGAAAAGGTTACATAAGTTACAGTACTAAGGAAAGATAGCAAGATCTGGCCAGCAGCTACTTGTAATAGGAGTCAGGAGAGATGGATTATAGAAAAGAAACATACAAGATGAAGGTATAATAGGGCAGATATAAATAAGAGACATTTGTTCTCTGTCACCTGATCTTGTATTTACCACATTTTCTTTACCCATTATATGCCGTCACAATCTTGCTTCTCCAAAAATGTTTTGGATTTGTACAGTGGGAATTGCAGAACAGTCCTACCATGTAAAGCTACCAGCTGGTTTTATTAATTTGAGTCTCACCCAAATCTAGTGTCTTTTGCTCACCTGCCGTTCCACTGTTGTCTGTCTTGTACTTTCCCACAATTCCTAATTAGCGATCTAATCATACCATTTAAATTCTTCTATTCTGCGCATTTTATTTGTTTATGTTTTAGGTCCATATAATGAGACGGACTTTACATTGAAGTTTAAGATTGTTATTTTTGTGTTCAATCAAAGCTCGTCGCTCGTCTCAGTGCACAGACCATCGACAACATCTAGCCAGCGTACACGGTCCTGTGCTACTTTTTCTGCCTCTCTCCAGGTGTAATTATTTAATTTCAACTCCTCACATTCTCTTCTCCACGTATTTTTGGGTCTATCTCTCTTTTTCTCTTTTTCCCTGAGGATTTCATGTAAGAGCCTGTCTGGTCATGTTAGACTGTGCCTTCCACAGCGTATGTCCTATCCAGCCCCATTTTCTTCACTTAATTTGTTGTTCCAAAGGCTGTTGTTCGCTCCTTTCCCACAAGTCTTCATTCCTGACTATGTCCTGCCACTTCATGCCCATTATCCTTCGTAGGCATTTGTTAACGAAGGATTAGATTCTTTGTTGTATAACCTTAGTCATTCTCCATGTCTCTGTTCCATACAGCAACACCGGCTTGACATTTGCGTTGAATATTCTAATTTTGGTGTGAAACTTGATATCTCTGGATCTCCGAATATTGTTTAGTGTCAGAAATGCCCCTCGTGCCTTTCCAATTCTGATCCTTATATCTGCATATGTACTTCCTGATGTGTTTATTATGCTGCCCAAATAGGTAAAGGTATCCACTTCCTCCAACTGCTCTCGCTCCAGCATGATTGGTTCTTTGCTGTTTTTGTTGAGTTTAAGGAGCTTAGTTTTCTTAATTTTTGTGTTGGATTACATTTTTTTTCTATTTCAGTACATTTCTTAATCGGCTCTGAAAAAAATTTCAGAACACCGATGAGCACACGTATCGGTCTTGACGACCATATGCAAAAATTCATATTTTTTTCTATTCCAGGTTTTCCGAAATCTATTTTGTTTCTGACAGAAGTTTAGAAATTGTACTTTTTATTTCAAGAGCAGTTTTCTACTGACATTTTGTGGTATTTCCATGCAAGGATTATATTTGTTTACACTTTTTCAACCTCAAGTGCCTTGGGAAAAATGTGGATATTCTAGAAACTACTGCACTGATTTATATGAAATTTTTAAAACATCTCCCCATGTGGAATACCTTCAATGGGAACCCATTTCTTCATTCATGTTATTCATTCTATAAAGCTGAATAAATAACTGGTGAGTAAAGCAATATTCAACATTTTTTTTTAAAACTAAAATCTAGGCAACTACAATCCCTCTCAAACAAATGGTCATCCCTAGATTTAGTTTTTTTTATAAATAGCCATTTGTGACTGATTTGCCTTCATAGGTTAGTAAATATACAGATGGGTGTTTGCATACTTTAGCCTACAGCATAATGTATGATATAATGTGTGGTATTACTGAGTTCAATAGGTCACAACTGATGCTGTGTTCGAGTTGTAAAATTGAATGTTGAGTTTTTAAGAAAAAGAGTGCATTCAAAGGTCCATAATATTTTCAAGTGAATGATTTAGTGCCATTGAAACTTTTCCTGTCTATTTTTGCCTGATATATTCTTACATGATTTGTTTCTTCTACTTGTTGGTATTGTCCCTAAGATTTAGCCTAAGTATGATTCTAGATTTTGTAGGGATTTCTAAACTGCTCAAGTCAGGGTCAGGTGTAACATACTGACCAAGACTTCACCTCATCTACATAGCATTTATTTTGAAACGGACTATATTACAGCAGCTTATGAGGATTAGCACTGTGTTCTCCACAGTACTGAGCCTGCTTAGAGGCTTAGCATTTCTGTACATGCAGAAGAGCTCGAGTTTCATGTCCACCTTCTTCAGTATTCCCAGAGATGTGTTGTTGTTGCAGATCAAGCAGCCTGCGTGCTCTCTCCCTTCAGCCAAATGCCATGTAATGGCATCTGCACGTGTTTGTTAGGTGTTGTTTAGTACCATGTTGTTCTTGAATGCCCACAATGAGTAAGTTTACTCTTTTGTGCGCCCTGAAAAAAGCGTTAAGTAGTGGGTTGTAGTAGCTTTCCTCACAGCCCGAGCATGTTGATGAAGGTGGACCGCGGTCCTCCAGGTGGTTGTGTTATGTTTGGTTTCATCTGTGTGACACTCACTACTACGGGGATCCCATTGATTGACATCTCGTCAGTCAGGTTGCCTTGAAAACAGCCTGTTTCCATGGAACGCTACATGGAAGGAAGATAGTGCCTGACCCGTCTAGCGTATCAGTTCCCCATTTCTGTTACGCGTAATTAAACAATAAAAGATATGAATATATGTAAAGGTAAATGCAACCCTATAGTCAACACTGCTGTCAGGGATGAAGTGTTAGGAGACTTCATTGTACTAGGCCACCGCTTTTTATGAATGGTGGTCTTTTTTCACTTACAGCAAGCAAGGTACCCAAAATACAGCTTGGTCCACTGGAGCATATCAATAACAGGGTTTGAACCCAGTACCTATGCCACTCTTTCAAAATGACAATGAACAACACTTTCTCTTTTATCCTAACAGAGATTTCATTGTTATTATGATTTTTAGTTTGTTCGGTGCTGCTCATTTTAATTTTGTTCTAAGTTTTATGCATTGTCTTTTTTCAATTGAATTGCTCTGATGTTTCTGAATTATTTGTGTTCGTTTTTCTTAGTTGTATTTAAATGTGCAACTGTTATAGTTTTGTGGAAGCTATCCCTTTTTTAAATACTTTATTATGGTTGGTTTTTTTTTTGTTGTTTTTTTTAAATACTTACTGTCCCACACTATCAACTCAAGGTAAAAGAACCAGAGGAAGGATGAACAGATAATGTTCAGAAATGGACAACAACAAATTGAATAGAGACAGAATTGCTGGAGGTAGACAGACAGAAATGCTGGTAGAAATGACTGAAATCGAGGAAACATTTTCTGCCAACTGAGCGGCCCTTAGAACAGAGCCAAGAGAAACCGCATAAAAAAAATATTGCCAAAAGAATAGTGAAGGTTGGATGGAGATCAAAGAACAACTTGCACCAGGACATGATTTGCCATATACTACGTGGAGATCTTTGAACAGGTTAAGAGTAGTGTGTCCAGATGTGGGTCTAACCTGAAAAAGTAGGGATATGCAGACGATGAATTTTGTGAATGTGGGGCCATCCACGACCCGTAGCACCTGATTATGTGTCCTAGTATGACGGAATCATGTACAGTGGAGGACCTAATGATGACAAATGAATGAGCACTGATGGTGGCTGGTTTTTGGGTGAAGACTATGTGAGGTTACCGGACACGCAACGTAAGGAAGTAATTCATATTATTTCCTGAAAACACACGTAGGGGGACCCAGTAGTCTCGAGGTAAGGTGTTTGCCTCGGGTGCTGGAGGTTGCAGGTTCAAATCACGTGGAGACCACGATTATTTCCCCTGATCTGAGTAGTGAGATCAGACACCCGTGCGCAGTGGTGCGCACGTTAAAAATACTGCAGCAATTGGAAATAAACAAGAGTAGGGCTAACAGCCACTGCTCTGACAAAATTCTAGATAAAAATCTACTAAAATTATTCTAGGGATATTTGCCCCACAGAGAATATGTTGCAAAAAGGGGACTGTGTGGCTATAACATCAAGTCTTGGTTATGTAGTTAGCGGAGCGGCATTGATGGCGCCCGACAAGCTGCAGGTCTACCTTGTTCTAATTTACACTTTCACCTCCACCAGTCCCAAAAATAGGTGATCATATATTCCAGTGGCTAACAGATGCTGGGATATTTTTATTTTTTTTTCGTTCGCCTTATTTCTCTAATCCCCAAGGCAGTGTGCATTGCACTGTGGTTTTTATTTTGCGCCTGTCGGCCCAGTGCATCCGACTTCAGCATGCATTTTATGTAAGGGCCTGCTTCCTCCTGCATTTTCTAATGGTTTGCTTCCCCGGAGTAACAGTCGGTGCTGTGATGGGGATCGAACCCAGCACATTCTGGTTGTGAACCGTGTCACTTAACCACTAGCCCACGCTGTCCCCACAGATGCTGGGATTGACCTGGCAAGTCACCAGTGGATTTTCACCTGCCAAAAATATGAAACAAAGGAGGCCACATCTCCACATGACATAAGTGGACAAGATAGATAGACAGACAGACAGGTAAAGCAATACTATACTCTGCCATCTTTATGACACGAAAGGAGCATACAAGTATATTGCAAAACAGGCTTCCCCTGGAAACAACTTTTCAGCCAGCCAATCCTTTCACTACCAAAGCACTAATAATTTCAATCAACATCGAAGAGCATTCAACAGATGATCCAGACTACCTGATAATCTGCACAAACCTTCTGAAACATAACATGGATGATCTGTTGGGGAAGAACGATAAGGCAATTCACCTGGTCGAATATTGGAAATATGGATGACATGTTGGGGAAGAACGATAAGGCAATTCACCTGGCCGAATATTGGAACAATGGATGACATGTTGGGGAAGAACGATAAGGCAATTCACCTGGCCTAATATTGGAACAATGGATGACATGTTGGGGGAGAACTATAAGGCAATTCACCTGGCCGAATATTGGAAACATGGATAACATGTTGGGGGAGAATGATAAGGCAATTCACCTGGCCGAATATTGGAAACATGGATGACATGTTGGGGGAGAACGATAAGGCAATTCACCTGGCCGAATATTGGAACAATGGATGACATGTTGGGAGAGAACGATAAGGCAATTCACCTGGCCGAATATTGGAACAATGGATGACATGTTGGGGGAGAACAATGAGGCAATTCATCTGGCCGAATATTCGAAACATGATGTCTGATGTGGTGTCCAGGACAGGGGAAGTAAGTCAGCATGATACTAGGACCAAGACGATGAGCAGCTTACGGGCTGATTATTAGAATTAGGGCCTGCAAACCAGAGCTGCCAGTACCCTTCTATACCTCCACATGGAGATCTTGAATAACAGGCTGCAACAGAGCAGGCTGGCTAAGGAAAAGGTATTGAAGAGGGAAGGCTAATCCGGTACCCAAAAAATACCCGCTGAAGACATGTATCAGACCGAAAGGTGTAAATATCGCAGTCAAGCTGTAATCTAGCGACATGGCGCAATCCATTCTCTGGACTACATCCTGTTACTTGCAAAGCCCTGTTCAGGACTTGGTAGCAGGAGATGGAGAATAAACCCAGAAGAAGAGGAATTATGTCAAAAAGACATGAAAAAACAAACACAAAAGCGAGTGTTTTCTTTCCCTGTATCATTTGTTCCTATGTAAAATTAACTGTAAAACGTTTCCCCTACATAATTTTCCATTATCTTTCAAACAAACACAATTTTGAAGATATACACGCATCTGATTTTAATTAAATTCAAAATTTTGAACATGAAATAAGTACAACATACAATCATGAATAGCATGCCTCAGTGAGGACTTTCTGATATGACTGGAAACTTGGATCTATTCTAGTTTAACAACACATAACTGTCCTAACTATTCTTTTGTTTAAACAATGATATAATTAAGACCAGTCAAGATAATTAGACATTTGTTTATATTCAAAGCTTCAATCAACGAATAGAGACTGCTCAGATATGTGAAGCATACGCTGATAAATATTTTTGTATTTATCATGTCCTTATTATTCGGGAAAAGTGGAAACTTAAAAATAAAACAAGGCATTGGTGTACAATGCATGTGTCATCAGCATGCTCCTATATAGTAGCAGAACTTTAGCAACCTTTGCCAAAGAAGAGCACACAGACGTAACACCCTCCATTTACTGTGCCTGCGATCCATTCTTGGAACCACATGGAGGGACAGTGATAAATGCAGAGGTACATTCTTCTTAGACGGCGAAGATGACAATGACTTGGTCATGTTCATCACATGGAAGATGGTCCCATTCCAAAAGATATCCAGTTGGCGGATAGCAAGAGGACAGTCGGTTGACCACAGGTGAGGTTCAAAGATGTGTGCAAGCAGGACCTGGACATGAGTCATGACATTCTGGAAAGACAAAACTGCAGATCGATTCAAGTGAAGATGTACCCTGAAGAGCCCCCTCATGCTTGGTGAAGAGATGCTCTTGCAACACGGAGAAGTCAAACGACAATGCCACAAGGAGAAAGAAATCCCAAAAATCCGAGTAGAGAGCTTTGTTTACCACTCCAAGGTCATATCATCCTAGGTGCTGGGTTCGATCCCTATCACAGCACCGGCCATTACCCCGGGGAAGCAAACCCTTAGAAAAAACAGGAGGAAGCAGGCGCTTACATAAAATGCATGCAGAAGTAGGATGCATTGGGCCAACAGGCGTAAAATAAAAGCCACAGTGCAACACACACCGCCTTGGGAAATAGAGAAATAAGGCGAACAAAAAAACAAAACAAAAAATCATCCTACATTCAGTCATGACTGAAAGGGACTACTAACTATTCTTAGAACTTAAGAAGTCCTGATACAATTTACCAGAACTATCATCTTACAGATCCCAGAAGGGAAGGAAAAAGGTTGACATAACACGGACAAGAACCACAGAAGCCAAAATGAAAATCCTGAACCAGAGCTGCTGCACCGCATGAAGGGTGGAGATCATGTGAAATAGTTTATTGTCGCTCTTGTGACTGACACTGACACTGTTTTGTGAGGGATTTGTCACAAGAGCTTACAAAGATGCACTGTTTTTACTCTTGTAGGCATGTGGGGTAACCACCGCAGCTTGTCTCCTCCCTGGTGGCCTGTGTCAAAGCATTCATGTGCTTTTATATATTGATTTTGTGGTCATTGGCTTGACACTGAGTTTTCTCATCCCATACACAGCCTTACTTAGTCACCTTTTACAGCCGGCATGAAAGGGTGCAGTGCGCTACTACAAAATGCTAACAGTTTTAAAGTCTAATCCCATTTCGACATGCTCCTATTTACTCAGTTGTAAATTGACACATGACTTAGGGAAGAAAGGCAGCAGGTTTTCTCATCCCATACACAACCCTACTTAGTCGCATTGGCCTAATTGGCAGGGTGCACTGCGCTACACCAAATTTAAACAATTTTCAAGTAAAATCTTATTTTGACAAGTTCCAGTTCACCCAGTTGCAAATCGACACATGACTTAAGGAAGTTAAGGCAGCGGACCCCAAAAACCTCCATCCTAATCACGATACACCTTCTCGTTCCTTCAAAAGAAGCACATGGCACCCACTCATGCTGGCCACTTTACAGTAACCCTGTATCCAAAAATATGCAGCGGCAGTGTCACTAGCAATAGTTTTACACAATACATTTGCTAACCCCATTGATAATCCTCTTTAATCACCTCTGAGTGTGCATGGAAGGCTACAATGACCCTATTTAACTTTTTATACTGGTCTAGAAGAGTGTATAAAACCAGTTTCTTTTACATTCACTTAATCTAAAAATACTTATGCGCATCCAATCTATCCTTAAATGCATCAATTCCCTGTTTCCTGTGGAAATGCATTCCAAGCATTCACCACTCTCTGACTAAAAAAAATATTTCCTAATTAATAATCTGGACCTTTCTTTAATTTATTTGTAGCTGTGCCTCTTGTTCTTGTAGTAGGCTGTATTTTGAAAAAAATTATTGCCTAATTGTCATCTGGGGTACAACTTCAATATAACTCACTTCTAACACAATGAAATCTCAAATATTGTATCCATAGATGGCAGTGTATACTATGGAACACCTTTGCCTTCATATTTCAGAAATGATAAAATAGTTATCGTCTCTCATACAATATAGCAGTAGTATATATTAACATGTGCATGAAGTGTGGTGAGAAAGAAAAAAAATACCTACAAAACTTTCACATACACACACATACAAAAAAACTCAACATAATGCAAACACTGGATGGGACAGATGAGAGACTCTACAAACTTCACAGAAGGACAAGAAATAACACGTAGTGTAAAATAATGTTTTACTTGAATAATCAAACATGGTGTCTCAATCCGAACAGGGAAAGTTACACAGCAGAAGTGTAAAGAATGATCTTTGTTCATTATTGATAGCGAAGAAAGTGTGAATAAATGTAAAAGTTGAAAGTACAAATTAGGCCGTCAGTATGACAGAGGTCAGCCCACCATAAGAAGATAAGAGCCTTTTGATATAATTAGGACCAGGTTGCTAAGAAAATTCAATCGATAAGCTAATATAACGAAGGAGGAACGGGCATATGATTAAAACTGAAGGTTAAACAGGAAGACCTTCGTCACGAGAAACATTGGATGGTATGGTTATTCCTATGATTCTTCCAAGATACAAGTAAATATGACCTAGGTGATGATGAACAGTCCCATGGACAAGGTGACATGATTTATGTGATGATGAATAGCCTCATGGTGTAGGTGATGATGAGCAGCCCTGTGGCCTAGGTGACGATGAACAGCCCCATTGACAAGGTGACTAACGGCCGCATGATCTATGTGACGATGAATAGCCCCATGGCCTAGGTGATTATGAACAGCCCCCATGACCTAAGTGACAATGAACAGCCCCCATGACCTAGGTGACAATGAACAGCCCCCATGACCTAGGTGACAATGAACAGCCCCCATGACCTAGGTGATGATGAACAGCCCACATGACCTAGGTGACAATGAACAGCTCCATGACCTAAGTGATGATGAATAGCCCCATGACCTAGGTGGCAATGAACAGTCCCATGACCTAGGTGACGGTGAACAGGTAAAGGGATAAATAAAAACACTATTTAGCTTTGACGAGTTTACTAAGAGGCAGATAAATAGAATAAAAAATTCAAAATCACCTAATACTATGTAACAATAAAACAATGATTCTTTTTCAGTGGGCAGTGGTGTTTCAGAGCGACATGGTTCTGTTACAGCTGATTTGTATTTGCTGTGATTAATTAGCTGGAGGCTAGCATGTAGGTCCAAGTAAAAACTGAAGATTTACATACATAGGGCCATCATTCTTACAGCTGACCCCTTTACAGGAAACATGCATATGAGCTCTTGCAATAAATGGTTTTACATGATGAGGCTGCTAGCCCCATGAACCACTTTCTTTAGTTGTTCTTTACGGCAAGATTGGAAGGTTTTGCAGTCCTATTATTTTTTATCCAGTCCAGTGACTGCTCTAAGCATTATATGACCTTTATCTGGGACTAGACAAAATGAATAAAGCGCAAAAGAAGTCAGATTCTTCTATTGGTTCGCAATGAAGCATAGGCCGACCACTGCAGAAGGTTTGTTACCGGGAAATACTTTTTGCAACGGTGGTTTTTTTAGATGACTCCTCCATGATAAGGGTGCTAGATCCATGCATGGAAGTAAAGGTAAAGGTGCCCCACAAAAGATACTTCTGTCAGGGATAAAGTGATAGAAGACTTCATCGTACAAAACCACAGCTTATTTATGAGGTGGGGTGGCCAGTTCACTTAATCACTGCCTTTCCTTCCCTAACAGAAAGCAGTAGCCATCTACAGCTGAGTCGACAGGAGCGTGTCAGTAACAGGAGTTGAACTCAGCGCCTTTGTCGTGAAAAATTAGTGCTCTACCATTATGCTAACCAGGCACACTTTCTTACTCCGTTATTCAAAGCCTGTGTGGCCAGTTCCCTTAATCATTGCTATTCCTTCCCTAACAGAAAGCAAGGTAGCCATTTACAGCTGTGTCAGTAACAGTATTTGAGCCCATCTATTACTCTGTTATTCAAAGCCTGTGTTGTAATGTAACACATTGTGTGTACTCCTGGTGGTTTCTGTAGCAGATTATTTTACATGAAAGGTTGCTAGCTCCATACACAACTTCCTTGTGACCTTTTATGGCATGCATGAAAGTGCAGTGTACATGTTCTTTCTCAGTCTAATAAGGGAACACATAACTAGCTAGGTAGTCAAATTATAGAGCATCTCAACAAACCTAATTAATATAAATGAAGCCCAAGTCCTGGATGATGGTGATAAAAAGTGAACTCCCCACCTTATCGTCTGTTTATCTTCTTAACTAAAATATATTGTTATTTTGTCAGTCAACATTGGCTTCCATTTTTACTGCAGCCTTTCCAAATACAAATGTTACTCTGCCACTCGCATGTAGAAGTTCCTCCACGCTTGACAAAACTATATATTTTCAAAGCACTCTTCATTCACATAATATAAATAGCAAAGCACCATAAATTAAATCAGAAAATAAAAATAATTTTTAAAAACTGGTATTTTCTGTTCTGTAAACCCTTTTTATTTATTAACAAAATCCGGCTGAATACAGGAAGAGGAGACAAAGAAATAGGAGAGTTCATTGCTGAAAACTTTTCATTTCTAACAAATCCAGTTAGCTAAAGCATTTACAACATAAGTCCCATCTCACACAACACAAACTGGATATAAACTGTGATTTGGCTTTGTTCTCCTTTCACACGAAACACTTGCACCAGACTGCGTACATGTGCTATCTGCTTCATCCTTTATCGTCCCCAGTAACGTTGTCATACAGCTGCTGGCTAGAAATCATGCCAGATCATCCTGAAATGGAACAAATCAGGTGTTACATTAAATATTGAATGGGAAAACATGAACTTAACCCCGTCGCTACATTTGTTGAGGCATAGATGCAACACAGCAATTTGGCACCGTCTAACCAGCTTTTAGGGGAGTCTAATTGCAGTCATAGGTCCAACACAGCAATTTGGCACCGTCTAACCAGCTTTTAGGGGAGTCTAGCAACACAGCAATTTGGCACCATTCTAACCAGCTTTTAGGGGAGTCTAATTGCAGTCATAGGTCCAACACAGCAATTTGGCACCGTCTAACCAGCTTTTAGGGGAGTCTAATTGCAGTCATAGGTCCAACACAGCAATTTGGCACCGTCTAACCAGCTTTTAGGGGAGTCTAATTGCAGTCATAGGTCCAACACAGCAATATGGCACGGTCTAACCAGCTTTTAGGGGAGTCTAATTGCAGTCATAGGTCCAACACAGCAATTTGGCACGGTCTAACCAGCTTTTAGGGGAATCTAATTGCAGTCATAGGTCCAACACAGCAATTTGGCACCGTCTAACCAGCTTTTAGGGGAGTCTAATTACAGTCATCTGTTGAGACATAGGTCCAACACAGCAATTTGGTACCCTTTAACTAGCTTTTAGGGGAGTCTAATTGCAGTCATCTGTTGAGGCATGTCCACCACTGCATTTGGCTCCCCTAGGCAGCTTTTAGATAAGTTTTCTTCTTCTGCGTTCGTTCTCAATCTCCCGCTACCAGACCCTGTAAAAGGGCTTTGCAAGTAGCAGGATGTAGTCCGGAGAACAGAATGCATTGTGTCGTTAGTTTACAGCTTGACTGCGATATTTACACCTTTCGGTCCTACACATCTGTCTTCGGCAGATTAGGGAAGTCTAATTCAAGTCATTTATTGAAGCATATGTCCAATACTACACTTGGTTTATCCTAACCAGCTTTTAGGAAGCCTAATTTTAGTCATTTCTAGTTCAGTTTTATAACAATAACTTTTACAGGGTGAGGTTGCCAACCATGTGCACAACCTTCTTTAAATCATATCTTTTGATATATGCAAGGAAGGAAACAGTGGTCCTATTATGTTTGCCTCAGAAACCCCTTAAGTGAATTGAATGCAATTCTGCGCTGTAAATTAATTATCTCTATCACTTTTTCACCTTGAGGTCAATGTCACACTATGCTGTATTCACTTAATTGTTAAACATGTTTTTATGAATCATATGTCATTCTAAAGATAATTGAATGAGATGCTGAACGAACCAAAGAAAGACAACATCTCTGGCCCTGCAAGTGTATCATGCAAGTTTATGCGTTGAGCTGCTGAAAACCTTTTACAATGGTTTATCATCACTAATTCCAGAGATTCTTGCCTACCTCAACCTGATCTAATCCCATAATTCTTGATGTTTGTACGTCTGTCACGGTACCAATTTTACACCCCAAGCATGAGTACAGCAAACCCAGAAACATTTGTATGGCCCACAATAGCTGAGCTGGTTAAAATGAAGCACTATAGTGCACAATTTAGAAACCTGTAACAATTATTTTTTAAACACTTATTGAAGATGTATAAAAAAGATGCTTATGACAGTACACTCAACATTTATACACACATATATATATATATATATTTTAGGCAGCAATATTTGTTTGTATTAGTCGAGTCTGTGAATTGTGCACTATAAAGTAATTGTGAAAGATATTTGAATCTAATATTTGAGTGTTGATATAAATTTTAGAAGAATCAAACATTCTCATTGATTTTATACTGTTGCATTGTAACTAAGTGAATTAGGTTGTTAATAGTTTATATAAAGCTTTGTGTCAATAAAATCTACTCTGTTATGAGTTTCATTTCATTCTTGAATTATAATAAATTCTAAAGTTTATTAAAAACACCTTTTATCAGGGAACATTCTTTGAAAAAAAATTAATGCACTTTCACACAAAAAATGCTATTCAAAGGGCTTGTAAATTGACTAATGGCTTGTAAATTAACTGTAAAATATTTTCAAAATTAGTTTTTGATTTACTTTTGCCATTCTTCTTCATTCTTATTGTCTTGCCTTGTGCCTTGACCAGGCCCTAGTATGTGTTTCGTACATGGATACCTTTACTGCTTTTGTTATTTCTGCTATCCACCATTTGCATCCATTGTATCTGTATAGCAGCATTGCTTTCTGACGGATACTATCTGGTGTTTGATGTGTCACATGACCGAACCATTTGGTTTGCTGTCTCTTGATGAGGTCTAGCACTGGTGTTGTTCCTACTTCTCTCCATTCGTTACTTCAAGCATTCTGCGCAGGCATTTCATCTCTGTTGTTACAATGTTTCTTTTATAATTGTTTGTTAATGTCGAATTCTAGCATTGATAGTACAATGTGGGTAGGAATATCGTGTTATATAGCACTCTTTTTTTACTCGTCATGTGGTTACATTGTAATATCAGGGACATTTACCCAAAAGATTTGGCTTGCTTTTTTACATCTGTTTTGGATTTCGGTGTCGCCTTTGCCGTCTGCTGAGATTATGTTACCCAGGTATGTGACATTTTTCACCTGTTTTACTTGGTTTTGTATGAATATTGTTCGTCTACAACAGAGCTCAGTCATCTTTTTCCAGAAAATAGCCACACCACCATTCACTGATACCTAATATACTAATAAAACAAATGTGTATGGAATTTTGTTTTAAACTATATTTTTAATTTATCGTTACAGAGACAATCACTACACAACCACATAAAGTGTTTTGATGCAAGCTTCCTGTTGGAAGCTTTAGTTGGTTGCCTTTTGTTGTATATGGAGCGAAATGGAGAAAAAAAATGCAACGATCAATAATCAATAAATGTTCTTTAAGGGCTGTATATGGCACATAAGGCAGAAAGAAATGCTCTCCAGTTTGATCTGTGACGCCACTCTTTTTAGTTCATGTATGCTGTTAAGCCCATAGAGGAACCCTCTCTGATGATTATTCTGCTGAGTTTCTTTCAAGCTTCCTCTTTTCTTTCTGTGAGATGGTGACCACATAAACGCTTGCAAATGGAGTCTGTTGCTGTCTATTCTAAGAACATGTCCGATATATAAACACCATTTTTTCCTGATGAGTGATGAAACATATTGTTGATTGATGACTTCTCTTAATTCTTTATTTGGTTATGAATTCCTCCGAGCCAATGTTTAAGCTTTCTAAGACACTTATTCTTAAATGCATTTAGTCTCTTTTCCAATGCCTTTGTTATTTTACAGCATTCACAGGTGAGTAATGGTAATACTTTGCAGTAAAACAACCTAAGTTTGGTGGGCTCGCTCAATGATTTTGATTTCCAGTTGTTTGTTAGTTGGGTAAAGGTACTTGCAGCTAGAGCAATGTGAGTGAACATTTCTTTAGATGTGATTCTGTGAGTTATTTTCCTTGCCAGATATGTGAAACTGTCAACTGTTTGTAATATCTCTCCATTAAACTGGACAATAGCAGGTCTGTTGGTGAAATTCATGACTTTAATCTTGATTTCAAGTCCTATCAGCTTTGATAGTTTTTTTTTTGGCGTTCGTCTTATTTCTTTATTCCCCAAGACGGCATGTGTTGCACTGTTTTTATTTTGCGCCTGTCAACCCAGTGCATCCGACTTCGGCATGCATTTCATGTAAGGGTCTGCTTCATTCTGCATTTTCTAAGGGTTTACTTCCCTGGGGTAACGGCCAGTGCTGTGATTGGGGTGCGTACCCAGCACCTTCGAGCTGTGTCACTTATCCACTATCCACGCAGTCCCCCATTGTCGATCTAACTTGTTTTGCACTTCTTCAGGAGTGGAACTCAAGAGGGCCAGGTCATCTAAAAGGTTTGTCGGGGGATAAATTGGACAATATTATATGGAAGACTAGTAATAAAGTATACATACATCCAGGGAACAATTGGACACGACTTTTACAGCTCAAAAAAGTATACATTTAGGGATAAGCGAGACGTGTTCATGCACAATCCAAATGACTATATTACAATTACAGAATAAAATAGCTGAGCATATAGCAATTCCCAAATCTAATTTTTCAGAGGTACAAATATGAGGAAAAAATTTAATGATCTTTTGTAGTTGCCAATCTTAACACAGCATAGACAAATTAAAGTGTTATTTGTATATGTCAGATACAGCTGATTTGTATTATATGTTACACATGTCCAAAGACTGATATCCATATGTGCATCTCATAGTAAACCTTTGTTGTGCTCAATAATAGTGTACAAAGTACGTATAGGTAAAGTTAAGATACCGCACTTAGGCGAAAACAAGAACATACAAGGCGTGTTCAAATGAAACTGCACCTAACTGCTCCAAGTGAACATACGTACGATGCGCATGATGATGTCACTTCTGATGTAAACAGCACATACCAACCGTCAAGTTTTGCAAAATTTCATTATCCTCAGATTTATAGTTTCCTCGGCAGACCGTTGAAAATGTGGCAGGTGTGATACGGAATCCGTCCAGAGTTGATCAGCGAACGGTGATTTGTTTTCTAACAGCTGAAGGATGTAGACCAGTTGACATTCATCGCAGAATGCAGGCAGTGTATGGTGGCAAAAGTGTGGTGAATGTAAGCTCCGGCGATGGTCCACCCAAATTGCTTATCAGTTTTGGAGATGGCATCTTCTGACGCAACAATATTCGTCTGACCTGGTCTCGGAAGATCTTTCGTTGACATCCTTCAGCAGTTAGAAACCGAATCACCACTTGCTGATCAACTCTGGACGAATTCTGTATCACACCCACCATATTTTCAACAATCTGCTGAGGAAACAATGAGTCGGAGGATAATGAAATTTTGCAAACTTGACGGTTGGTATGTGCTGTTTACATCAGAAGTGACATCATCATGCGCATTGTACATATGATCAATTGGTCCTGTTACATTTGAACAACATAGCAGGATGTTTTAGGTAACAAGGAACACCAGCACAAGGAACGAGTAACAGTAAAAACGTTCACAAAAGTTGAAGATAGCCGGGCCAAAATAAAAGTGGCTTTACTAAGCATCATAACTGTATCCACCAAAGCTATAGCACAGAAAACCACACAGAGGCAAAAAAGATATCAAAAAGAGCATTATGGTAGATAAGAGAAACTATGTTGATTGTCTGGCTACAGACGAAGAGGCTGCAACTTCTTTATACTGGTTTAGAAGACAGTTTGTTTACAACCAGTTTCTTGGAGGGTGGTTTTTTTACTGATGTGAGAGTTCATCTTAATAGACTAAAACACTAGAGCTAAGTAGACATGCAGCCAGTTAGGCACCATCTGTAGCTGCTTTTATCAAACCACCTGGGGGAAGGTACAAATAACTTAGGTAGATTTTGAATTTGAATTTTGTCCGGGCAGCGGCTGTTAAGCCTACTCTTTACTATTTCCAACTGTCAAGGAATTTTGAACATGCTCGACAATGAACACGGAAGTCCGATCTCACTATCCAGAGATCGGGGACATTTTTACCAGAAGATCCACGCGAAAAAAAATCTGGGTCACCACCGTGATTAGAACACGTGACCTCCGGCACCCGGGGTGGACACCTTGCTTCAAGACGACTGAGTCTCCCAGCTAGAGGAAACTTTAAAGGTCAGTATCACACGACACTACCAGAAAACTGTCATGAAAATACCAACAACAAATTAGACAAATAAAAGACAATTGGAAAGAAGAATAACAAATCTTGAACAGAAGACAAAATTGCTGCAATACTTTGAAAGAGCTTCTATATAGTCCACCAATCAATACACCTGCTGATGACCTCAAAGTTAACTGTGATAAGCCAAGTAAAAAAGCCTTTTACATCTTTTACTTACTTACTAATGGCCAGGAACTCGAAGTGGTCGACCGTTTTAAATATCTAGGTTCGATTGTCAGTGATGAAGGATCAAAATGTGAGGTGTTGGCCTGAATAGCACAAACAATAGCGGCGCTTGCACCATTAAACAAAATCTGGCAAGATAAACGGTTAGCAATATGCACAAAAATCAGATTAATGCGCACATTGGTCTTGTCAATATTGCTCTATGCTTGAGAGACATGGACAATTACAACTGTCCTGCAGAGGAGGATACATGGAAATGAGATGTTTCCGAAGACTTCTAAACATCACATACAAAGATAGAGTTATAAATAAGGGAATATGAGAAAGAATTACATTAGCAATAGGGCCTTTTGAGGCCATGGAGTACTCGGCCCCACCTGAGGAGTCTGTAGGGATTTCGGGCGACTACGCATAAATAAGCCTCAGCAGTTGGAAATGGTGGTGACCGTTCGACGCAGCAGGCCTTAGATGCCTAATCCGAACATTTATATTATTATTTCTGCATTCTACTGGCGAAGATACCCCACCTTCCACCCCTGCTGCAGTCCTTTGGGCAACATCAGTATTTATTGGTCAGTGTATGGATGCAAGTATGTTCAGTTCAGTTCATCCCGTAACCCATCAGGTCGTTGGGGCACACATGAAGACACTCCCAAAATCCCACACCATCCCTCTCTGTCTGTTGCCGCCTGTCGTATCTCACCGTGACGAAGGCCTGACCACTCGGTGATGTTGTCCACCCATCTCTTCCTTGGACGTCTTCGCCCTCTCTGTCCCGGTACTGAACCAGAGAGTATCAAGTTGGTAATTCCGTTGGACCTCGCGACGTGCCCGCACCAAGCCATCTTTAGTCTTTTGATAGCTGTGAACAGATCTTCAAAAGGACCAATAGCATCTTCAACTCTCTGTCATATTTCTACGTTCATGACACAATCTTTATATGTAACATTTAGGAGTTTTCTATAGCACCTCATTTCCATTGCATGTATTCTGCCCTGGATATCTGCAGTAATGATCCAGGTCTCGCAGGCATACAGAAATATTGATAGCACCAAAGAGCGCATTTGTCTGACTTTTATGTCGAGGTCGAGCCGCTTGTCTTGCCATATAGGTTACAGCCGATTCAGCGCCGCTGTTGTTTGTGCTATTCTTGCAATTACCTCTGGCTTCGATCCCTCTTCACTGATCAATGATCCCAGATATTTGAAACGTTTTACCACCTCAAATTCCTGGCCATTTGCCTCTATTACAGATTTAAACCCTGCTATATTATTGGTCATGAGCTTTGTTTTATCTGCATTTATTTCCATACCAAAACTCAGGGCCGCTCTATCCAAGCTACCAATCAACTCCTGGAGTTCCCTTTCTGTGCCTGCCAATACATCAATATCATCAGCAAATCGGAAGTTTGTGATAAGCCTATCACCTATTTTAACCGTGCCAACATGTTCTTTTAAGGTCGTCTCCATTATTCTCTCCAAGAATAAATTGAAGAGTGTTGGGGAGAGTATACATACCTGTCTCACATCCACCGTCGTACTGAACCAATCGCCTAGCGTTCCCTCTACCAAGACTGCGCTTGTATGTTCTAACAGCTAATGTTTCTGTAGTGTATAAGTGTTTCTGTTGATTGATGATCCTCTTGATGATCCTTCCACATTGTTGATTTTATATTTGTAAAATGGAGAGAAAAACTATGACCTTGAATTATTTTTGTTTTAATGCTGGAAATGACCACGAAGATTGTGAAATATGGGCACAGTGGTGAAAAAATGTTTACTTATATTTTATCTAATTCAGTTGGTGCTCAAAATGTCCTCCGCCAGCTGAAACACATGCGCAAAGTGGGGTACGTCACTCTCTCACTGATGTGTTAATTGTGCGCTGTTTTGGCTCATCATATATCTGCATTATCTGCTCTGTTGGCAATTTTCATGCAAAGCGTTACCAAATCTCATAGTTCACGGTGTTAAGATCTGGACTATTTGGTGGCCACAAATCCGGCCCAATGAATTCAGGTGTCTTCTGTAGCATGATGAGTAGATACTCCGCCTTGCTAGAAGATGAAGAATTCTGACCATTTTCTTTATGTCAGGAAAAAGGCACTTCACCAACAATTCACTGTGATAGTAATTGTCATCTATCGCGATACCAGGTTGAACAAAATTAATTCCAGTGTGGCCTTATTATGAGACACCAACAGGAACCATTACTGATTTGTTCAAATTTGGTTTTGTTCGCAGTAACTGACTTGCAGATATTTTTAATTTTCTGGCTGACTAGTGCATACATTCAATCATTCTGCCTATTGACAGGTCGAGCAGCGGTAACAAGTTCTTCATCTGTGAAAAATATTAACCTCACTTTCTGCTCTAGGAAGCTATGCAAAAGATCTTAGCACTGGATGAGTCACTCTTTTTTCAGTCAATTCTGTCACCCAAATTTTTCTTAAAACATTTTTATTTAATTTTGTATAATTCTGCCCATGGATCTTTGAGAAACACCTATCTGACGGTTAACTTAACGTTGGAAAGTTCATTAATTGCATTGATATTGTCATTAGTGAGCGCAGTATGTGTTTGGCCAGCGCCCTTACGATATTCAACAGCGTCAGTTTCAATCTTTTGTAAAAGAGAGCATCGCCTGCAAGGTGAAAATTAGTTGTATGAAATACTACATTTAAGATCTAAAATTCAAAAATGTATAATGTTTTGCCAATCGTAACCAAATTTCATTAATGATCTGGTACTTTTAACAGAGTATTAAAAAATGATTTGAAGACAATTGTTTTTTTTCTTGACCTCAAGGTGTGTTATTATATCTGCGTGTGTTTGTGTGTGCATGCGCACACTTATACATGTATATGCATTATGAAAGTACAAATTATGACCAGAATTGCAGCAATTTAGAGGCTTTTGGTCTTAAACTTACATCCTACATGTTGCTTGCTTTTAGAACAAAGAATCAAACAGCAATGCTGACATGAATCTATCATTTTGTTGCTGGTGGTAAGACTTTCATGCATGTCACATACCTCACCTAGCATGACAGTGTTCAAACGATTGGATATTCTTGTAACTACATATGAGCAGAACTCTTTGCACTGGAGCATACCTCTTCCTCAATGTATCTGATAGACCATTAAGATTAGAATAATCTCTAACTAATGGAATTGTGCAGTCTGACATTCACACATACCAAACACCTGCTGAGTGGGGAGTAGCAACCTCAGTTTGAAAGAATGCTATTGGAAAAAAAAACTTGTGAGAAAAAAAAATCCATTTTATATAGGAAAGACATGAGTGAATAATTTGTTTACGGAAGACTTTGGTGGTCTGGGATTATGACCTTGGGTCACAATCCCTATGTAACAGGTACAAATCATGAAACCGAGCGTGCTGTTTGTGTTTTCATGGTATGACTGCATCTTCCAGCTGACTCAGCTGTAAATGGGTATCTGATGAAGCCAGAGGACATTTCTGTAGCAATGAAATGGACTGAGCACATATGGGGGGCAGCGCAGAGGTTAATGGCCGCAGTGGCATAGGTGCAATTAAGCCAGTTCTACAAACCATTTTCTTCCTAGGAGGGGAATAGGAAAATGTAGTGTACACAACCGTCTTAGGCAATACATCAGTTACTTACATTTGGGAATCACTACATACAATTCTAATCACAACATACTATTGCCATCCCACTGCTATAAACAAAAGTGCATACAGATCACAGCTCAAGCAATAACCAAGCATTACATCCAAAGCGCACAGTAACAGTAGACAGAAAAGTGTTCAGCATATTACAGATCTGTTGTTGCTAAACATTAAAAAAAATTAGCAAAGACAGAACAAAAATGGAAATAAATTTGGCGTAAACAAAATGACACTCACATCCTGTTCAGCATTTGGCCTGAGTCTATGGTATACGCTTTCAATTACTGATTTTCTGAAAGTCAAACAAAATGCTTTAAGAACAACGATCTTCAATCAATCAATCAATCAAAAACCTGTTAGCTCCCTGCGGAGCATAGCTCCTCAACAAATAATCATGATATCTTCCTATCATGAGCCAATTATGTCCATATCATACCTGTTGCCTTCACATTTGCATCCAGCACCCTCTTTCATGAGTGTCTCCTTCTACTTCCCTTACCCTGTGGATTCCAGAACAGAGGTTGTCTGGTAATGTTAACTACTGGTTTCCGTTGTGTTTGGCCTATCCATCGCCTCCACCGTATTTCATGCTCCACTGGTACTTGTCCTGTTTTCCCAATAAGTTCTATGTTGGTAATCTTGTCATACCATTTCCACTCTTATGTTCTGTGCAGGCAACCATTTACGAAATTCTGTACCTTTTTCGTAAGTACCTGTGTTGTCTCCTCTATGTTTCAGAGCCATACAATTAAATGGATTTAATGGTGGAGTTGAAGATTGTTATTTTGGTGGTGGCTTTAATTTCTTTTGACCTCCACAAAGTCCCCAATACAATAACATCGTTTTTTGTACCTCCTAACATGTCTATATTGCTGCCAAGGTATGTGAAAGACTCCACATTCTGAAGAGGCGGCAACTCTTAACCCAATTCTATCATTGTTTGTTGTATTTATTTTCAAAACCTGTGTTTTGTCTCAGTGTATTTTTAGCCCTAATTGCAGTGACCTCTCTTCGAGTATAAGTATCTTATTTTGCATCTGGCATGGGTATCGGATAGAAGAGCCAAATCATCGACAGAGTCGAGATTGTCAAGTTGTCTCACCAACGTCCATTCAATTGTTATATATTTAGGGACATAAGTAAAAGACAAAGTAAATATTAGGTGAATATGCTATCTGTCACAATATAAAATGACTATTATGTTAATCAGAATTGACATCACTGCAATCCAAATAGACACATAGATGCCAACTCTTTAAGCAGATGGCAAAGGGTAGGTCAGCTGATGGCTTATGTATCTCTGTTTGTACACATTCTGATCTGTCCTCTCATAAGTTTATTCAGTATATTCTTGGTTACAGGCATATAGTCTCAGGATTGCTGAAACACTCACCAATTGCAGTTTCATTGTCGAAAAGCTGGTCATTTAGTGATTTCTGAATACTATACTTATCCATAGTTGAGGTCTGATGGTACACAAGGCAGAAACACAGATTATGAGAATTAAAGCACCTAGCGACAATGAGATTAAACTGGGAGACACAGTATTACAAGAGATAGATTCATTCATATTTCTTGTTAGCAACATAGACAAGGTCAGAGGTTTTGATAGCAATATCAAAATAAGAATACAAAGTACAAGAGTGGATTTTATTGCTTCAGGAAATTTGTGGAAATCTTAAGAAATTAAGTCCGCAACAAAAATACAGATATTCAATTCCAGTGTCAAGTCTGTCTTATTGTATGGTTCTGTGAGATTGGAAAACAGTGAAAAGTACAACTAAAGAGAGAGGGAGAGAGAGATAGAGAGAGAGCTGGACATGTTGAGTACTTGAATAGCCTACCAAAGCTCAGGAAACGAATAACAGGGCAAGAGTGGCCCAACACTGTTTCTTTTGTGATAAAACATGTTGAGTACCCAGTGCTGCATATTAAGTGGGTTCGGGGTGGACGCACAATATGGATCCTGGTTTATCCATGGCTGGATATGTGCAGGAGGGCCAAGTAATAGTTTGATGGTTAGAGAGGGGGTATTGGGAGGTGGCTATGTGCAGTAAATGATGACTCCTGGTAAGAACACTGTGATTTAGCCATGCCCATTTGAAGAAGCTATGTGAATGCTAGAAAATGCACAGCATTCTACCCACTTCCTTTTCGGTGAGCTTAAAACTCAAAAGGAACAGGCCTTCAAATTGTATGCTGATTTAAGAAGTGGACTTAACAAAAACCGAAAAGGCAAGAAAGCCAAAAGAAAATACTAGATGCATGATACTAAGGAAGGTGGCATTGGCTACAAAAGAAGCGATAATTAACAATCAAAACAACTGTATACACATTGGACAAAAATGATGACTTCCTGAAACCAATGTTCACACAAACATTAATGCATCCACACCTGCAGCAGAATATCTTCCTTTCCCTTCAAGCGAAGGAAGCAAAACCCTAAGCTAATTCAGTGAACTCACTTGCACTGAAAGCCCCCACCAGGGGGAAACTGATCATGTAACTCGTCTGCTACCGAATGCAAAACATATCCAAAGTCATGATTTTCTTGAGGTTCTCGTTCGAGAATTTCTGGAAGGGAGAAAAATAAACAAAATACTTATGAGCGCAGGCACTTAATATAGTTGGGGGTATACACTCAGCCTCAATGAAAAACAGACATAAAGGATAACATTGTTTCATTTTGTCTACCCACTGTTGGAATTTTAGACTGTCGTAAGGTGTTTATCCTACAGCGAGTACAAATACCAATACAGACAGAACTCGCCTTACGGCACTCCGTTATATGCCATATCAACTTTTAAAAATAATGACACACAAAAAAATGCATATATATCTCATCATGCAGCATGTCCCTCAATCCCATGACATCACGTCTGAAATAAACTTATCTCCTGCCAAATCTCCAGCATGCTTCAGAGCCCAAGCATTCCTTGACATCTTGATACCATTGCCTTCTTGGTTTGCGTCTGCCTCTCTTCACTGCACCTTATCTTCCATTACCGTTCTCTCAAGACCGTTGTGTCTTTTGATGTGGCCAAGTATTTCAATTTTCCGTTCATGATTGAATTTATGAACCAGTTCTCCTCAACTCTTGTCGAATGTCTGCATCCTTCTTTTTTTTCGATACAGGGTATTCTGAGGACCTTTCTATAACACTTAGAAAGACTTGATTCTCTTCCTCGAGGTTTGAGTAACAGATCATGCTTTGCAGTCATATGCTGCTACGGGTAAAACACAGGTTCTCAAAATGTTCACTTTTGTTGGTTTCCTGGTATTCTGCCATAGTTTCCTCAGGTTGTGTCGCCTCTGTATTGTCAATATCTTTCGGATTTCTTTTGAGCAGTCGCCATTGTTGTCAACTCTGGAGCCCAAATACTCAAAGTTCGTAATCTGTTCTATTTCGACACGCCGGAATTTGAATTTATGTTGACTTCTTCTTTAAATAAATATACGCAACACAGGCCAGTTTTCTCCTCACCAGCCAATGTGTACAGATTGTGAGCTGTTTTTATTTTGACACTGAAATTTCCTGCATTCATTAATGCTTTATTTGTAATCAATTATACAACCATGTCTTACATGAAAGGATAAAGCTGTGTATGTTCATAATTTTCAAACAAAAACTGCAAACCTCTAATGACTGATATGGCCAACACCCTATGAGGACCAACTATTCTATTATCACCACGTAATGATTCGCTATAGAACGTTAATAACAGAGGCAAACAGTAGAGTCACTAGCACTGTATATTTCAAAGCTTACTCTTAATGACGGAAGCAGTCGCTGACATTTCTATTAATTACTTATATTTTATTTATAAATGTTATTTGTCACATAAAATTTTTAAATCGCAATCATTTCATTAAAAAAGCACCTACATTAACTCTCTTTTGGTTCAATTTTCATACTGAAGGAAGATATCTCATTTAAATGTATTCTATTTTTTCCTCAATGTACAAATTTAGAAAACGGCACAGAGACGATAATGCTGCTGTGAATCAGGATCCATCAGTATTTCACTTTGGCCTTTGCTATAACTGATTCACTCTGTGAAGCTGATATATGTTCACAATATTTTTTCCATTACATCCCTTCCCGTCTACCTCTATCTGATCACAAGAAATCTGTTACCACTGTTCATCCTCACAGCTTATCTGTCCATGAGATCTTGTTCCGCCATCTTCTTATCCTTCGTTCTGATCTTTCCATGCATGTAGTATTTTCTGATCCTTCTTTGGAAGCCATACAGATCTGATACAAACTTGCGTGACCTGTTGGTTAAAAGCTGACTCAAAACTCATCTCATGGGTCACTAGAAAGAGCTACAAAAAAAAAAAAGCGACAAAACTGATAGTGAGATTCTAGAATTACAGTTATGAGGAAAGACTCAGAAAAACCTGCCTCTTTGTCTAGAAAAGAGAATAATTCATGGTGACTTTAATACAAGTTCATAAGATAATCAAGGGAACAGATAAATTAGACTATAATAAGTTTTTCAAAATACAACCACCTACAAGAACAAGAGGGCATAGCTACAAATTAACTAAAGAAAGGTCTAGATTAGATATATTTTTGTAGTCATAGAGTGGTAAATGCTTGGAATGCATTGCCACAGGAAGTAGCGGAAGCAGGGTCAATTAATACATTTAAAAATAGATTTATGCACATAGCTTTTAGAGAAAGGAAATGTAAAAAGAAACTGGTTGTTTACAGACTCTGCAGAGTCTTCTAAACCAGCATAAAAACGTTGTTTAAGTTTAAAGCACAGTGCCTTGCAACAAAGAGGGTGGTTGAGTAACGTGTGACTATGTTATCGAAAACACATTCAGTGGTCTTCCTTACAGCACTTTTTTAGAGTTCCCCTGCAAGTCACATAACTCAAGTTATGCTATCATTTGCTTCCGCTGCAATATGAAATACAGCAGAGAGACTGGCCTTGAACTATGTGCCCTCTTCAGCCAACACCACAAGGAAATTTGTAATAAATAATTATTTCAATGATCTTGGACACCAGGTATCAAAGTCACTGTCTCCTAATCAACATCAGTTAGAGCTTAAGAACTGCTAAACTTCCTTATGGGATGCTTTAAACCTCCTAGTTTGAATACATTCCATAACTTGGCGTGAACTCTCCTGCACACTCCTCTCTCTCCCTTTTTTCTTCTGCCCTTCTGTCTTTATATTTATCTCTGATAATTATCATGTTTATTCATCCATTTCTGTATCCTTATATATGTATATGTTATTTCACGTATTAAGCATTTGTATTTGTGCATATGTATCATCATCATCATCATCAGTCCTGTAACCTGAAAGGTCATTGGGGCTCAAATACTGCAGATTGTTGGATCAGTTACCACCACTTCACTCGGTTTTGTGCCAGGATATCGAATCTTCCGACTCAATGAGGTAACGTCGCTAGTTTGTCATTCTTGTGTATTGAGTGTATTGACGGCCGACGCATTTCTGATTTTTCTCAATGCTTTCAGCAATATCAGTATGTCTTGGGTAATTTTGCACCTGGAGGAGCCCATCCCTCTCCAGGCAACGTGTCCCTCCACATTGTGAATTTTTCAATGATTTTCCTGTCTACTCAAGAATGTTGTTACAGGTTCACTCTGACAGTTATGCTTTTCCATATCCTTTTTCGGCCTCGTTTTCATCTTGGCCGTTTGCTTTTAATCGCTCGTGTATTCTGTGTTCAATTTTATCCTATAATATGTAGATTGAAACACATCTTAACGCTTTGATAGGCAAAAGTCCAATTGGAAAAATGCACATAAAACACGTTATCCAAGAGGAATATGTAATGCTACAATTGTAGACCCAAAGATTGAGAAAAACACACATGATTCAGGAGCGAATCAGCAAACCATGTTGGCATTCAACCCGGAAGGACACATTGCATATGTATAAACCTATGTACTTGTTCATCTGTACACATTTTACAATATTTGTGTTTTTGTGTAATCATATTGAGCATTTCTTGTTTGACCTACTTTATCTTAAGTGACATAACATGATTCGCACATTCTCTGTCCGTCTCTGGTTAATGGCGGCTGCTTTGCATATTGTGTTGATTGCCAAGTTCTTTAGCTAGTTAGTTAGTTTTCTTTCCACTTGTGCCGTTGAGCTTCGCGGGAGCTTAAGTCATCTATCCTGTGCCAAGAAACGTTGCGTCGGTCAATGTGAGCTCATGTCGCTGCACAATCACTCTAATGTCATCTATCCACCTGCCTTGTGGCCGACCCTTGCCCTGCAGCCAGATCTACCAGCGTTGTAAGCCATCAGTGAAAGTTGATGAGGGTGCATTCTCATGAGATGACCAAACCAACTTATTTTCTGCCTGGAAATGTATTTGGCACAAGACGTAGTGCCGACCATACTTCGAATGCCATCGTTCCGCATTCTGTCTCTCCTGATAACAACAATGACCTTCCTGAAACATTTCATTTCACACGTCGAAATTCTGCTCTCAACGCGCCCTGGACAGGGGCCATGTTTGGCATTGGTAGCCCAGAGTCGGCATAAATATACTGTTTATCGACTGTTGCTTTGTTGCCAAACTAATGCTCAGGTGCATAAGCAGTGGTGACAGCTGATAAGTCACAGCAGATGTTCTGACACCTAGTCTCAATTACCCTGTCGATCCTATCGTCTGTCGAAAAAATACTGCCCAAATACTTGAATTCATGAGCCCGTTGAAGAGCAATATCATTTACACTTATCTTGAGTGGCCCAGGTGTTCTACTGATCATCACAGTTTCTGTTTTGTTCTCGTTAATTTACATATTGTATTTGGCACAGGTGGTCGCAAATGCGTTCCTGTGGTTTTGCTGTTTATTTTCATCGTCCTTTGTCTTTGTTTATTTTGGGATTTGTTAGATGTTTTTGTTTTTTCTTTGTCCTTAAAGAAGGCCTTATGTCTGTAACATGCTGTTCAATTTGTTTCTGTCCTAGTGCGGTAACTGAGCTACATTCAGATAGAAATCTACAGGATCTGTAAAGTTTTTTACTTTCCATTTCCAAAGGAATTTACTGAAAGTTTTCTTTTTCTCAAATCTTCTTACTTGGCAATACATTCAATACAAAGTGAACATTACAAAATTTGCTGCACCGAAGAATTAGATGGAAGTCCCGAGTGGTCTGCCGGGGTATTTGTGAATTACAAGAACAGTACCACTGCCGTACAGAGATCATATCATAAGAGGTAACTGTGTGACATGGCATAACACCAGACATGGTTAGGTGGTTTGCTTAGAGCAGCATAGATGGTGCCTAACAGGTTGTGGATCTACTTTGAGTGTTTGAGTCTATTAAGATGAACTCGCACATCCGTTAACCACCCTCCGCAAGCGCTTGTCCCAACACAGCGGAGTATTAAACTGCTCGAGCCTAGCCCACTAAGCAGGAAATCCTTCTCCCGGCTGCATCCAGCTCACGAGCTTGGACCTACACAGTGGCATCTGCCCCTGTAGAAGTACAGGTCGACCAAAAACTAATTAAATGAAACTGTTAGAAAAATGTTCCCGCGTGTAATATATTCATAGAAATGTTACCATCATATCCAATGAAGAGATTTATAGATGAATATATTTGTCATATTTTTCTGATTAAAAACGAACTGTCACAATAATCCTACATTCGCACATATAGGTCACGTCCTGTGAAATGTCTTTGCTTTCTTGCATGTAGCATCTTTTTCTTTAGTGTTCATCCTAAAAACGGTGTTGCATCGTAGTTTACAGCAAAGCTGTGATATCTGCACCTTTTGGCTTGACATCTTTTAGCTGGCTTTTTTGGGAACTGAGTCTGCCTTCCCACGGCAATCTCTATTCTCTAAGCCAGACTACACTAGTGCAACCTGTTTCCAGGACTGCTGCTTGGAGGAGGAATATGGAGTCTTATTCAGTTTTGGTTTGCTGAACCTGATGCAAGCAGCCAGCTTTGAGTCGCTGACTGCTGGTTGATCATTCACCGTGCTAGATCCTCAGTCAGGTGAGACTTTGCTGCAGATAATTAGATCTATATGGCATTGTAAGGGACTTTTACTGTGCCAAAGGAATCAAGATGCTGAGCAGTGCATGAGCTGCAGTCATCAGCAACCCAAAGTTGACTGCTAGCGTCAAGAGCCAGAAACCCAGAACTGCCAAGACCCTTCTCCACCTCCACATGGTGATCCTGGATAACCAGCTGCAACAGGGCACACTGGCTAAGGAAACAGCATCGAAGCGGGAAGGCTAACCCAGTACTCAAAAACTGCCTGCTGAAGTCGATGTATCAAACCAAAAGGTGCAAATATCGCAGTGAAGAACTACACCCCATCACAATGTTTTCTGGAATACATCTTGTTATTTGCAAAGCTTTTTTGGGGGCTTGGTAGTGGGAGTTTATGAACGAACGACGAAGAAGAAGATTGTGCCAAAATATAAGTGTCCTATATTTAAATGACCGGGTGAATGAGTTAAATTACAAGAATAAATAAAATTACACACTATTAACAATAAATTCCACCAACAGAGAAGGGTGACGTCTATTAATGTTGCTGTTGTCGGAATCTGTTCGCAGGGAGTACTTCACACTTGATGAATTTTCCCATGTAGAGGATTATTGTGGCTCCTCTTATATTCTGGGGTGTACTGAAGATGATGGACTGGATCTTTCTGAATGTAGTGTACTGTTAGGGTTCTCAGAATATTCACGACTACTGGTATCATAGTGATGAGCCCAACTTGCTGTAACAACAGATTTCTAGGTACATTGTGTGAACGAGACATGGCGGTCTTGGTCATCACGTTACAAACAACTTGCTAAAAACAGATTCAAGTGTCTTTATTGGGGACCCAAATATAGATCTAATGTGATCCTCTATGGATATCGTATAAGATGACAAATGATGGCTTTGTCTGGGACTCCCAACTCCCTCAAGTAGAGCTAAATTTAACAGAAACTACCACTGCAAGTGCCCGTAAATGTATGGATGAGGCTTCCTGGAAGGATAGTTTCTTCTTTGGTATTCTTCCTGAAAAGGATGTTTGTAAGATCATGATATCTGTGCCTTTCGGCCTGACACTTCTGATTTCAGCACTGCATTTTGGGGACCAGGTTTGCCTTCCCTCTTTGATCCCTATCTCTTGTTAGGCTGCATAGCTGCAGTCTATTTCCAGGGACGCCACTCGGAGGCAGAATAGTCTTGGTGAGTTATGGAAAGACATCAGCTGTAGCGTCTGCCTAACTCCTACTGGAGTGAAAAATCGCAGAAATTATCCCCAAACTTACTTACTTACTTTCCATATCCGCCAATCTCACAAAGGCTTGGACCAGAAATCAGCTACCCCGGAAGCTCTTTCATTTGCTGCCATGAGATCCGCCAATGTACATGGTTTTTTGCACTCTTGGGCAGTTTTGCAGATATTTGGAGGTCTTGGATGGTTCAGCATTCACAGACTTTCGTCATCCTCATCTTAGTCTTTCTGGATATGTGCACCTACAAGGGCATTAGCCCTTGTGCAGGTCCCAACTCTTGTGCGAGTTTATTGTAGACGGGTGCATTTCTCTGCATAGCAGGCTGGGGTCGATCAGTGCTGTTTTTTGGTTTTGTGCTGTCTTATCTTGGTTTCCAGTCAATTCTGTCTCTGGCACGGGTTGTCCAGTGGATGGCTAACTTGTTTGTTTTAGAACCGCGAGTGTTGTGCAGCTCGAGCGAATCTTGACATCTAGTGGGGTGTCTGCCAGGTGGTCTTCTTTTACCGCGCGGGTACCACAGAGTGTTTGCTGTGCTCCAGAGTTGGTCTTTCCTTCTGACTACATGGCCAGCCCAGCGGTACTTGGAGTTGTTGGCCTTGATGGACGACATCCTTGGTGTGTGACAATGCCGGATGTCCCTGTTGTGTAAGCTCATCTGGTGCTGTTGCCTAAGTGATAGGCCCAACGATACGACGCTCGAGCGAGGCATGTTCTGTCCTTAGCTGGTTCTCCATGGCTTTTGCCAGAGACCACGTTTTACATCCATAGAATAGCGCTGGTAGGACCACTTAGCCGAATATGTCAACTCACAGTTTGGTGTCTCTTAAAGAGTCGAAGGCAGCCCAGCCAGTTCGACGGCACCTGGCATTCTCATTTTCAAGTTATTTTCAATGTCGAGGAGGCAACCGAAGTAGATCTATTCATCGACATCCTCCAATGGTGTATTATTTAGGGATACGGGTCAGCTCAGCAAAACGGTTGCGCATAGCTTTCATTTTTTTTCTATATTTATTGTGAGGCCTGCTTTCTTGCCCTCCGCTTCCAGCGATGCTAGAATCGTTGTCCCCATATCCTAATTTTTTTCAAGTTCGATCTACAATTGGACACTCCCGTTCATAATCTGTTCAGGGCTCTACACACAGGGTATGGCATTTCATTATCCTTCCTAGAGGTTGATATAGCATTCATGAGTGATTCCCCCGTCATGATCATCTCTTCATCAAAGGGATCTTTTTCATATGAATCACCAAACTAATTAACCATGACCGGTATACAAATAGAACAAAATATTACAATATAATGTAACACAACTACACACTCACTAATTTCTCAATGTGGCATTTAACAGTAACAAGCATTTCAAACAAAGGAAACCTAGTTGCAACTAATTAAAGAATCTGAATCCAACAGAACACAAAAAAGATGAGTGCCAAATCTAACACATTACAATATCCTGTCGACAGACTGCTGCATGCAAATTTTTGCCAGCTTTCAGAGAATTTATAAAAAGAAAGAGAAACAAAATAGTTATGTCTACATTTTCATAGCTTCGGACGATGTTAACATTTGAGTAGACTGTCATTAATAACATTATCCATTACTATTTGTACAAACTTCAACTAAAAGGATTATCATATTGGTCAGAATATATGAATACATCCATTAGACTTTTCCTGTCTTCCTTGCACACACAAAAATGGTCTTGAATTTGACCCAACAATGTGAAATTCATCAGGTTTAAATAAAATTCTGGAAATATATTCTATGAATGTAGATTTAAATACTTGTGTGTGTGTGTGTGCGTATTTAGCAGCACAGCTCAGAAATCAGACTTGCTTCTGTTTGGATTCACGAAAAAGCAAGCTCGTTCCCTTAAGGGAGGTAACATTTTTTAAATGTGTGCTGGACCCAGATTTACTGGGTCATTAATATGCAAAACACAATAAAACACACTTAGGAAACAAGGAAAGGAGAAAAAATATTTATTCTAAATTCCCTTTCTCATCTCCAATATTGGTTCTTAGATAAGATTCAGATCTAGCAGTTTTCTGTAGATTGTATTTTGGACATTTCAAAACATTAACAAAATTTCCTTAAATATCAATCAATCAAAGCCTGTTGTTCCTCCGATGATTGACAACATCTCGCCAGCAAACACAATCCTGGGCTACTTTTTCTGCCTCTCTCTGGGTGAGAATCATTTGATCTGAGTTATTTCTCACATTCTCTTCTCCATTTATTTTTTGGTCTACCTCTCTCTCTTCCCATGAGGATTCCATGTAAGAGTCTGTGTGGCTATGTTATACAGTGCTTTCCATAGCGTATGGCCTATCCAGTCCCATTTTCTTCATTGAATTTGTTGTTCTAGTGGTAGTTGTTGGCTCCTTTTCCATAGGTCTTCATTCCTCACCATGTCCTGCCACTTTATGCCCACTATTCTTTGTAGGCATCTGTTAACGAAGGACTAGTGTCTGTTGTATGGCCTTGTTTGTTCCTCCTGTCTCCATTCCATACAGCAGCACCGACTTGACATCGGCACTGAATATTCTAACTTTGGGGTAAATCGGAAATATATGTATATTTAATTACATTTGAACTTTGGCCAAAAATGTCTGGTGAAGAGAAAAATCTCTTGCCTGAAGTGATCATTTGAAATGGTTCCATCTGGGACAATGGCATTTGTGTCAACACAATAAATATTTCTCACTTTACTCTATTAGTTTACATGTTCTTTGGGGTTGATAACGAATCATCCTGATTTAGGTCAAATACACATCATATTCAATCCAATACACTAAATTCTGCAATGATGTCTATGCCAGTAAGGTGACTGTGCCATCATTGTAAAAAAAATATAAGTTTAAACTCTTGGTCCAAATCGTATAAAATATAAATTTACACAGTGATTATTCTGAAAAGGATAAGTGATTATTTGAATGACGACACGTGATGCAGATTGTGATCAAGCTAGATCTGTTTCTGCCCCTCTGAGGTTAAGTATACGGTCGGGGGGTTATCCAACCTATCACATCAAGTAAAATTGATACAAAATGATCTTCGATAAATATATTTCTCAATTTACTGGCATACCAAGTAGAAACGTTGGAGATGATCAGATCAGTCAATTTGAGATAAATAATTAAATTAGAACACATAGTTTCATCATAGTAAATAGCTTTCAAAAAATGTCTACTGTGTGCATATTTTCTAAGGAGCACAAGGGAATGGGATTTTACGGACCTAATGGCAGGGTTAAAAGCTCAGATCATTTTGTCCAATCACAAAAGTGCAACTGGAACCGTCATGAAACTATTAGAAGCATCTTCTTCTTCTTCATCGATCAACTGATGCTGAGGATCTAGTCCTGTGAGGTTCACGAAAGAGACTGTGCATTTCAGGTCTTTGCCAGAACCCCACATCTTTTCGAACATTGTTGCTCCCCCAGACCAGACTGCCTCTCTTTGGTCTGCATAGGTCGGGCTATACTGAGGGTCTAGTCCTGTGAGGTTCACAAAAGAGACGCAATACAGGTCGTTGCTGGTAGCCCACATCTTTTTGAACATAGTTGCTTCCCCAGGCCAGACTGCCTCTCTTTGGTCTGCATAGGTCGGGCAGTCCTGCAGAATATGTTCCGGTGTTTGCTTGAGTGCTCCACAATCGAACGTGGCAGTGTCTCTGAGACCCATTCTGTGGAGGTGGGCCTTGAGTCTACAATGTTCCATACTGAGTCTAAAGATCTTTGTCTGCCCATTTCTGCCAAGTTTATCTATGCTATCATTTTCTGGCTTGTATTCTTTGTGCTGGTCTCTCAATTCTGTTCTCATGGATTTGTTTGCTTCTTTGTAGCTCTGTGGATGGGGAGTCTGTGTACAGCCACCTCCAGCTTTTGCGAGCTCATCTGCTTTCTCGTTTCCAGGGATCCCACAGCGTGCCGGAATCCACTGTAGGACTAAATCTGTTTTTTGAGACAGCAATCCTATGTTGTATCTTATTTCATGTGAGAGTCTATCTTGTTTGGGGCTTGAGATGGCTTGGAGTACACTCCTGGAGTCTGGTAGAATAATTGTTTTCCTTGTAGTTATGTTTTAACATAAAAATCTGAGTTGCTGCATGAAGAGCTAGCTCTTGCTTCAGTTCAGAAATTGGTACAGGTTTCTCCTGTTGGTATGAAGTGATTTTCTATGTTGCCATTGAAGAATGTGATGTAGATTCCACTGCCTCCCCTTTTATTGCTCATCGAGATCGATCCATCTGTGTCCAGGAGTTGCTAGGGTACTGTCTCTTGAGCTCTTGCAGAACATGGATTATTTGTTCTGTTGCTGAATGGTCACTTTTCTTCGTTAATCCTGGAACCTCCAAAACTATTTTAGACCTGTCCTGGCTCTGTATCCAAGGATCTGGGATGAGTGCTTCACACTTTGTAGTTTCAGCTTCAAGGATGTCTGTGCGTTTTCTGTGAATTTCTCTGGCCAGATGGTTGGGACTTTTCTTAGTAGTCTGTTTTTTCTTCTCTTAGAATTTCTGGTATAGAGGATGATCAGGTAGCCTCTTTAGTTTTACAAACTGAGTAAGGGATTTTTAAGAGATGTTCCCCTCAATTCAAGGGGCTCAATATTTGCTGTTTTTCCTAGCTCTGTAATTGAAGTGCTTTTCAATGCCCCAAGGATAATTCTGAGACAAGAAGCATTAAAATTTGATTCTTAGACTATTTGAAAAGGTAAAGGCTTTCTCAGAGCAGACAGTGCCATCAATGTTGAACTGATAGAGAATGTAACTTTTACACAACCATTGACCAAAAAAATTTGCCTGTTGCTTTTATCCAACGTTTTGTGGCCCGATGTTATTTTCAAAGCATTTTGCTCAATGATACACAACCAGGCTACTGAGAAATCGGCTGAAAATACTGCTCTTTTGAATGCAGAGTATGTCTACAGCCCTGTTCAGTTGAACTCAATGGCAATTTTGAAATTTGTTTTAGACATTTGGAAATGATTGCGTCTGTTTTCCATATGGATTTGAAGATTCACCCATTATAAAGAATTGGGGGGGGGGGGGGGGGGGGGGGGGGTGTGTATATATGTTTTTGCAACTGATTTTTCTGAGGTAGATCTGTTTAGTTTGTTTATGTAGATATAATAATTATCTTTATAGTTGAAACTAACAGATTTGGCCATCTCGTAAACATTGATTATCTGTCCTCTATGGAACTTTTAATTTTTTGTTTCAAGCAAGGGACGCAGAAAACTGGTACATCTATATGCTTATGCTGTTTTTCAATATTTTCACCTTATCTTATGTATCTCAGAAACTAACACACACACAACAAAGACAATAACACCAACAAGTTCTTTATTTATTTGTCTCTACATTCAACAAAATAATATCAACAGACCAACAAATAAAAAGGTTACAGGCTCTAAAAGTCAACAACTACAGTAAAAAGTGATGTACTGAAAAAATAATGTGGCAACGTAAAGGTTAATGTACTAGGTCTCAGCTTTATCCAGATATCAGTTAACCAGTTTCCTTTCTCACTTCCCCTAAATGTAAGTCAGGTATTCATCTATAGCTGGATAGACTTGGATCACACTGAGATTGGTATTCAAACCTCTCTGGTTTATGTGCTAAGTGAGGAATAACTTTTATTTATTTTCTAATTTCAACATTCTCCTTTACAGATTATGGTAGATAAATGTAAGATGTGGAAAGATAGACCCACTATTTGTTAGTAGATAAATGTAAGAGGTGGAAAGGTAGACCCACTATTTGTTAGTGTGTAAATGTAAGAGGTGGAAAGGTAGACCCACTATCTGTTACAGTGGGTAAATGTAAGGGGTGGAAAGGTAGACCCACTATTTGTTAGTGTGTAAATGTAAGAGGTGGAAAGGTAGACCCACTATCTGTTACAGTGGGTAAATGTAAGGGGTGGAAAGGTAGACCCACTATTTGTTAGTGTGTAAATGTAAGAGGTGGAAAGGTAGACCCACTATCTGTTACAGTGGGTAAATGTAAGGGGTGGAAAGGTAGACCCACTATTTGTTAGTGTGTAAATGTAAGAGGTGGAAAGGTAGACCCACTATTTGTTAGTGTGTAAATGTAAGAGGTGGAAAGGTAGGCCAACTATTTGTTAGTGTGTAAATGTAAGAGGTGGAAAGGTAGACCCACTATTTGTTACAGTGTGTAAATGTAAGAGGTGGAAAGGTAGGCCAACTGTGCTGTTACATGGATCATATGTTGGGATTAAAGATTAGACCCACTGTCATGCCACAGGTTTCATATATTGTGTCATATATATATTCATAAAGAGTAGACCCATTGTGTGTTACAGGGTCATATATTGAAATGGAAAGAGTAGACCCATTGTGTGTTGAAAAGTCATGTATTGAGATGGAAAAAGTAGGCCCTTTGTATGTTACAGGGACATATATTGGGATGGAAAGAGTAGACCCATTGTGTGTTACAGGGACATATATTGAGATGGAAAGAGTAGACCCATTGTGTGTTACAGGGTCATATATTGGGATGGAAAGAGTAGACCCATTGTGTGTTACAGGGTCATATATTGGGATGGAAAGAGTAGACCCATTGTGTGTTACAGGGTCATATATTGGGATGGAAAGAGTAGACCCATTGTGTGTTACAGGGTCATATATTGGGATGGAAAGAGTAGACCCATTGTGTGTTGCAAAGTCATGTATTGAGATGGAAAGAGTAGACCCATTGTGTGTTACAGGGTAATATATTGGGATGGAAAGAGTAGACCCATTGTGTGTTACAGGGTAATATATTGGGATGGAAAGAGTAGACCCATTGTGTGTTACAGGGTCATGTATTGAGCTGGAAAGAGTAAACCCACTGTGTGTTACAGGGACATGTAATTAAGATGGAAAGAGTAGACCCATAGTGTTACAGGGTCATGTATTGGGATGGAAAAAGTAGACCCATAGTGTTACAGGGTCATGTATTGGGAGGGAAAAAGTAGACCCATAGAGTGTTACAAAGTCATGTATTGGGATGGAAAGAGTAGACCCATAGAGTGTTACAGGCTCATGTGAAGCAATCTGCAACCAGGGAGGGTTGTGCATGGCGCTGACAACGTCATACTGTCAAACAAAGTGCTACATCTGCAAGAGTACACAAATTCGTTGGTGCAGAATAGCAAGGAGACCAACTGTGGTGGTGGTGGCCACATGCTCCTACTGGAACAAATGAAACAATGACATGAGTACAACAGGTTTACTCTACCAATTTTCAACCCCAAATATGATACAATTCTGGTGAAAACTGGCTAACTAACAAAATAACTAAAACACGTCAATCAAATGGGGAAAGCTGCTTAGTCATCATTCCTAGACATTTTTCTGCCACCATTGAAGCTCAAACGTCAAAAGTCTTTAAACCTGAACATGCTGCTCTAAAAACAACAAACAATACAGAAAATAGTCGAACGCCATGCTTTCTAAACTAATTTTACCTTTCACTTTTCCCTCAATTTTTTCATCGAGCTCCCTGTCCCTTTTAACGGCCTCCTCTGATACTGATGGTGCTCCTTCAAAAGCTATTAACACAATACTCATATTATCCCTGCTACCCTAAAATTAGAAGAAATTGAATGAAAAATAGAATTAATAACTGATTATAATTGTATAAAATGAGAAGAAATTGAATGGACATTAGAATAGCTGACTATAAATGATAAAATAACAAATTGAGTGGAAAATAGTATTAATAGCTGATTAATCCGAGTGATCTGCCTGGTTCTTTGTGAATGACAAAGACAAGAATAGCACCAGTGTCTCACAGAGGGCATGTCATAAGAGGCAACTAGCTGTGTGACATGGCATAACACCGGCCATGGTTAGGTGGTTTGTTTAGGGCAGCATAGATGGCGCCTAACAGGCTGTGGGTCTACTTTGCTCTAGTGTTTTAGTCTAATAGGATGGATTCGCTCATCGGTTAACCACCCTGCAAAAGCGCTTGTCCCAAAGCAGCTGAGTATTAAGCTGCTCAAGCCTGGTCCGCTAAGCAGGTAACCCTTCTCCTGGCTGCATCCAGCTCATACCAGAGCTGGGAATTGCACAGGGGCATCTGCCCTGTAGAAGTACAGGTCGACTAAGAACTAAACTGATTATAATTATAAAATGAGAAGAAATTGAATGGAAAATAAAATTAATAGCTGATTTTAAATTATAAAATGAGAAGATAATGAATGGAAAATATAATTAATAGCTGACTATAATTATAAAATATGAAGAAATTGAATGGAAAATAGACTATAAATTATATCCAATTTCGGAATAACAACAACAGTAAATTAACAGAAAATTACTAAATTACTTCTCAGTAGAAAAAAATCCAATACTGGTTGACTATCCCTTATTCAAGATGAAGAGATTGGTAGTGTCTTGAATTTAGATTATCAAACGGATTTTTTAGTACATGTATACAATATACAGGTTAGGTTCTTGAGTACTGTTGCAACTCAAAAATTCTTGTGCCTTCTTTTCAAATTCACAATGCATGTACTAATTGGAATTGTAGTAATCAAACGGGCATATTATTAATGTCCGTTGCCAGGTAGCAGAAGTCTATCATTAGTAGGTATTATTAACTTCCTGCAGCTTACTACACCTGGGGGAAGGTAAACAAAAAATTGGGCCCATTTTTAACTTGAATTTTGTCCGGGCAGTGGCCGTTAAGCCTACCCAGTACTCTGTTCAATGTCTAACTGACAAGATATTTTTAATCTACCCGACACTAAACACGAGAGTCCGATCTTACTACCCAGATATCAGGGGAATTTTTACCAGAAGATCCAAGTGTTCCACCATGATACGAACAAGCAACCTCCGACACCTGAGGCGGACACCTTACTCTGAGACCACTGAGTTCCCCCTATGCATGTAGTGCAACCATTATATACATAGGCTGTTCATAAAGTTCTAGAACTGTTTTTTTTATGTGTAATTTTGTTGGACACACCTGTACCCTGGTAGTTGTTGGAAGCCACTAGTACGACGTTATTTTAATTCTTGATATTTCTTTGCTGGCGGGTTACAGTGGCTTTTTTTTACAACCCTAGGCATATTTAAGGCAGTGGACCTGGGACCTCCTAGATGTAGTGCAATACGAGGCTCCTCAATAAACTCACCACTATGGGGATTACAATATTGATCCCCACCTCATTGGCCAACTGCTGTGACACAGCGAGCCCTATGAGATAGTGAGGTGGGGTCTTGATATATTTGTATATTTTACCTGTTGCTCCTCGCTCCTTGTCTCTTCTAAAATACTCCTATCCTCTATTAATACATAGCTATGAATTGTCCTAACTTCTTCAATGGTCTGAACTCTGTGTCCTTTCATGCTGGATTTCAGTTTGGGAAAAAGATCAATTCTGTTGGGAGCAGGTATTTCTTGTTCTTTCGTGCTCATTGTCAAACACCCGCTACCAAGCCCTGAACAGGGCTTTGCAAGTAGCAGGATGTAGTACGGAGAACAAAATACACTGTGTCGCTAGTTTACAGCTCAACTACGATTCTTCTTCATCGTTCGTCTTGAAAAGGCATAGTGGCGTAGTTTACAGCGAGGCTCTGATATCTGCCCCTTTCATTCCGACCCATCCAATTTCAGCTGGTTTTTTTCCTACTGAGTTAGGCTTTCAACTACGATCCCTTTTCTCTTAGCGAGGCTACACTAGTACAGCCTGTTTCCAGGGCCGGCGCTTGGAGCCGAAATAGGGTCTTGGTCAGCTGAGGTTCGCTGACTCTGATTCATGCAGCCAGCTATGAGTCACCGGCTGCTCTCAGCTCATTCGCTGCTGTATCTTCAAACCAAAACTTTCTTACAATGCTACAGAGCAGATATATTGATTTCAACTATTACCATACATATATTTGAAAGTTTCTAAATGACAGCTTTTCATGAATTTATAAATGTACCTATACTTCCAACCTGCAGTTTTATTTTTGAAAAATTAATGTGTCCGGATGTCCAAATATTCTGGAATGAATTACGGTCAATTGTTAGTCCCATAACATGTAATGCCCCAAAAGGAGGAAGTGTTAGCCTTCATTATTATGCTTGGTTCACTTGGAACACACAGGGAAAGAGACAAGTAGGAATGACAAGGAACACGTGGAGCAAAAGATTGAGGAAGTCAGTTCAATTGAGGTCTATTGGGCAGAACTCGAGAAGACAGCACAGAACAGAAACAGATGGAAAGCATCTGTTGCTGCCTTATGTTCCTGTTCTGTGCCGTCTTCTCGGGTGAGGGAATATATGGGAATTTTGAGGCAGCGAGTTGTAAACACAGAATGACTATTCGTGACAACAATCACAAGGCAAGTATTAATCTGCATTTGGTTAACATACCTAACAGACAATAGGAAGTAATTGAGCCTATAAACTTTCTCTGGGTCAAACTCAGACTATATTACAAAGTCGCAAGTGTTGAATGACGAAAGACTATCCCAGTTGTGACATCTTTTTTTAAAGGTGTCTCGCTGGCCTAGCACCGTAGCTCATCTTTCTCTTCAGGTAAGGTACTCCCCCCATCTGGATGTCCAGGGTTCAAATTCCGGGCTGCCCATTACTTCACTTTCTTTTTTGTTGTTTGTTATGTATGTTACTCGGATGCAGATAAATAATCGTCTTGTGATCGTTGTCATGAACAAACATTCTTTGTTTCAAGGGGACCCATACAGATAAATCAGCGGTCGTTTAAGGTGTAGGAGCCAGGTAAAAAATGTAGGGGCCCACCTAATGCTCGATGACAAAAACTTACCGCTATGGGAGAAATTTTGAGAGTAGATATGACACTAGTCTTGAAATGAAGTGACAGAGTGACAAACAACTATGTGTTGGGCCATGCAAAGATTGTCAGTTTAGTTTCGATCCTCTACCAGCACCGCTTGGTCACGTGCGCAGAATGGAGAATGCATGAATACCAAAAGATATATACGGAGAGTTGACCCCATCAAGAGTAACAAAGGTAGACCCTTTCTCCGCTACAAAGATGTTTGGAAGCGTGACCTGAAAGCATTGGATATGAGCACCTGAACTGGGAAGAACTTGTCAAAGACAAACTTGGCTGGAGGCAGGCTTTGTGTGTTGGTCTACAGGAAGGGGAAGACAAGATGCAGGCAACAAATGTTTGCGACGAAAATAAGGACAACAACTGACTAAGTCCCCTCTTTAGCGTGAAGTCCATTGTCTCTCAAGACTGACAGGATGCCAATCAATCAATCTTGAAATGTTAGTCACGACAACCAAGATTTTTTGCACGTTGGATAAGTAATGAAATGATGCTTGGTTCACAGCAAGTGTCTGACTCTTGCGTCTCTTAGAACACATGCAACCCTACTAGCCATATTCTGTGGGTTGCACTAAGAAATAATTTATGACAGTTTAAATTGAAGTATGGCTTTACTTGGTCCCTCCTCTGCCACTATGGGGTGAAGAGGTCTTCTTGTGCGTTACAGTTTCTACAGGATGGAGTAGCCGACTCCATTTTCAATTACATCTTAGTTGTCTCTGGCAGGTTACTATTTTCAGCTCCGTATTCGAGCCATGGTAACACATGGATGATAGACAGTGTCATCATCATTTCACCACATTTCAAATGTTTCCTAGTTTTTTTTTACCCTTCTTTGTTTGAGTCTACTTTTCAGTCCCATGCATTGCAAATGGCCATATATGAGTGGCGATCATTCTTTTCTATTCTCATTTTTCTGGAGACTAGCAATTTGTTTTTCTCTAAAGCCCTTTTTTTTATTTAGAGGGTTGAGGAATAAAGGTAGCACCTTGGCCTCACAGGCGCCATGTACTGTATTAGGTTGAGTTTTATTTTTACTTCTGATATAAAAAGATAACCTAAGCTTTTCAATTCATGTTGAGACCGACATCAAAATCATCCAACAAGATTCTCCATAGCAAATAAATTACTTCAAATGTTCGCAAAGTATGATTACGAAATCGAAACTAGGTGTCAGAAAGTATCTGTAATAACTTATCAGTTGTCACCACAAGCATTAGTTTGGCAACAAAACAACAACTGATAAAGAGTATATCTATGCCACTTCTGTGCTATCGGTGCCAAAAATGGTCCCTGTCCAAGACGTGTGAGAGCAGAACTTCAACGTGAAATGAAATGTTTGAGGAAGGTCATCGGTGTTACAAGGAAAGACAGAATCTGAAACGACATTCGCAGTATAGCCAGTACATGTGCAGATTACATTTCCAGGCACAAAATATGTTGGTTTGGTCATCTCATGAGAATGCATCCTCATCAACATCCACTGGTGACTTACAACGCTGGTAGATCTGGCTACAAGGCAAGTGGGCGGCGAGTCCGGTGGACAGATGACAGAGTGATTGTGCAGCGACACGGCTCACATTGATCAACGTAACACACTTAGCACAGTACAGATGACTTAAGCTCCCCCACAAGGCTTAACAGCATAAGTGGAAAGAAAACTAACTAACATGATTACGAAAAAACTTAAACTTTGATGAAATATTAAAGTAGAATATTAAACAGTGAAATATGTGTTTTGCTGCCTGAGGACCCTCAAGATTGCCTTAATTTGCATCCAATGAAATTGTTCCCATTCAACCACCAGGACAGATTGAGCTTTGAATTAACAGCCGCCCTAAGCAGTAGAACAGCTACCTCACTGCGAACTGCTGAGACTCAACCCTTGACCATGAGATATGTCCGCACACCAGGCGAACAACATCTCCGTGCAATGACCAGGCTTGTCCCCTGGTCAAATGCACTATTTAGAGAGGAATCACAGGTCGCTGACATTTGGTCCACGTGCTTGGCTGATAAGCTACCATCTGAGGGACTACGGCCGAACGCCTCTAAGCCAGAATCCCGCCCTAAATCTCAGCACCGCTGTGATGGGAGGCTACGACACGGCTAGGGCTTCCGTCTCAGCCCGGCCCGGTCAAGCCGCAGAAATGCACCTGGTAAAATGCACTCCTGCCTCGCTCTTTGCCTCCGTCTGCTATCAGTCATCCCAATGGACGCAGAAGAGATGCAGTCCAGCGGACATTGCACCTCCTGCCCTATTGTGACAACCTCCCGGGTGGCGGGGAATGCTAGGCGTACCATCACTGCAGATGAGCCGAGAAAATAAAGGGAGCAAAGAGATACCTCACTCACATGCATATGCTACGTTTCTGGCAGGACGTGACGATCCTGGGACAAAGTCACACTGGACTGCCTCTCTTCCGGGATAGTACAAACTAGTACATAGTCCATCATATCATTGCCAAACCCTGTAGACACGAGTTGGGAAGACTCGATAGTCCTACAAGACAACTTCCTAAGAGAGACAACTCTGACCAAAAACAACTGCTGCCTTGCAGTTAGGCTGGGGACAGCCAAAGGCTAAGGAGGGCAACCCTACAGAAACGCCTGTTGAAATCGGATGCACTGAGCCACAGGCTTAACAAAATAAAACAGTGCAACGTAAATATCGCTGTAAACAGCGTACAAAGAAGAAGAAGAATTAACAGCCTCTGACGTAGAATTAAGACTTCTACTTCTTAAACTCCATAAACTTGGTATCACCATGCACCTAGACACAAACACAGAATCGTTGTTGTGAAAGAAATTACCCCAACTAATCTTATAGCTGTATGCAAATTGTTCTATGAAAAAAAAATTCAATGAATACTTTTTTTTTAAAACTAATGATATGAACAAACAATTGTTTGTACCAAATTTACTATGTTCATTAGTAAGCTGGGTTTTTTTTTATTGGGGGTTTGTTAATGTCCGCCTTATTCCCTGAGCTGTTGTGCATTGTGCTGTGTTTTGCACATAATGACCCCGTGCATTCAACTTCTGAATACATTTTATATGGGTTTAGTTCATATATGTGTACGACCTTGCTGCTTTGAGAATCCGAACCTAGCAAGGTTTGGCGTAAGCCAATGCTCTAAAATGTTAAGAAGCAATGGCTAAATGTACATTTATAGCAGAAAGTACAATTTTTAGCAGTACAATTCAAAAAGATGAAAAGCATATTTTTAAATATACAACATATATTGATGTCTTAACCCTTTACAGCCCCAATATGAGCATGAACGCACAAGCCATCACTTCTGATCGATTCAGCTAACATCTACTAGTACATGCATTGATTTCTGCCATTTAGTTACGATGTTTTAAAATACATTTTTAAATAACCTAAAATTTGACTAGTTTATCGACATAAGTGCAGTTTTCGCTGAATTCATTCATTATGACATATTTTAGACCTCTGGTGATATTTATTATTGCAATGTAAAACTGCCACTCATTTATTCATGGTGCTTTGGTATTATGAGGAGGTTGAAAACAATCTGTCAAGTTCTCTAAATACCCTTGCAGAATATTACCACAAGAATCATCTTAAACCAAATCCCAGTAAAACCCAGGTATGTGCCTAACACCTCCGAAGCAGAGAGGCACAAAGAAAACTTCAGATTAGGTGGCAAGGTCAGGAGCTTGAACACTGAACGGCTCACAAATGTCTAGACGCGAAGTTAAACCGCACATTTTCCTACATGACGCACTACCAGGAAACAGAGCATAAGATACACACAAGAAATAATATCATATGAAAACTGACAGGCATAGCCATTATTCCTTCAAACACCTGCACGTGCCATGTGTTTTTCCGTAAATGAATATGTTGCGTCAGTCTAGAAAAACTCTTGTCCATGCGAAACTAGTTCATACAGCAATAAATGAGGCGATCGGATAGTATCAGGTTGATTAAAACCCACCCCCATTGATAACATATGCCCCATAATTGGTATAGCACCACCCAAGATCCGAAAAAGTGTCGCAGCAGAAATCGAACAAGAATAATAGGACCATGACCCAAGACACCCCAATGTTTGGACATGAGGTACAGAGCACATGACTCAAATCCAGACATAGCTTCATAAAATCAACACAGTCCATACAGACAAACCCTGAAAACCGCTGTATAGAGAGATGGTATGAATTGATGCAGGCCCCAGAGACAGAACTTCAGGAGGAATCTGCCCCCGGAAATCATCTACCATACACAACATGGAAGTCACTGAAAGCTTTGAACTGATGTATCTCGGTGCAAGAGAAATATGAAACGATGGGGATACAGAGATGATGACACATGTGGCTGTGGCACAGTACAGGGCCCTGACCACCTGCCCCAACCTCCAGGAAAAATGCAATATGTGCGACATGCTGGAGGCAAATGACAAGGCAATCCATGTTGCTGAATATTGGATGCATACTGTATAATGTGGTGCTTGGACAAGTGAAGTAAGTAAGTAATCATTTATTCTTGCACTGTAAAAGTGCCATTAAGAGGTACAGGTACATTCATAAATGTAGGAAAACATTTGTTTTGTGAAAGCTGTGTGTTTATGCATAACAATTGTGCCAGCCAATATATCAGTTTTATGGCATTTTAAGAATGAAGAGAGCCAATATACCAGCTCTAGGGAGTGAATCAGTTAATGAAGAGTTTCTTATGCTAGATGGATATTTACATTTTCTGTGAATTTATAAAGGTTGGGCATTTAACGTGATGGAATTAGAAGTTCAAGAGCCAATCCAAGCCATAACTTATTACTTGACCAGGTCAATGATCAAACCTCTGGATTACATACTTGATTTAGACTGACTTAGAAACAGAAAACAGCAAAAGTGGTAACGCTTTACAGGGGATAAAACAATAATGTCAGTATGTGTACAAATAATGAAACATGATATGGTATCCATCCCCTTCTCTGCATTAATGACATTATACTTCATGCCATTGGGGGTTTAACGCATGCCTTAAGATCTTTACATCATTATTTTAGCTTAATTTGTTTAAAAACGTCGGTATCAGTCTAATTGGTGTAAAATAGGAATCAAAACACTACGAAACGGCCATTGTTACATAGCAATGAACTCTCTTTGGCTAGAATGCCTAAATTATGACTAGGCGTTCGATGCATTCGTACCTTTCGTTTAATGTAGAATTCAAAACAAGACATTCCATCAAGATTTACATGTCTGGCGATTGTGTATAAAGTCTGCCTTTTCGTCCAATGAAAATTTTGACGTCAAGACTCGAAAAATTATTTGTCATTTGATCAAGCCTAAAAGATTGTGCATATCTAACACACAACATATGTACCGATTCAGACTTTGAATGTGTGACACAGAAGAAAGTGACTTGGAAGCATATGGAGGGATTTAAACCAGAGATACCCATGACGTCGCAAGTATAAATTTGTGTTGCTGTTGTATTGTCCACCCCACATTAATGGCATTTAATGCTTCATTTATTTTTATTATGAATACTTCATATCATAGATACTTCAACTATGTATTGTAACTCTTTTAGGACTTGATTGTATTTTAAGGTTTTGACCAAATTAATTTTCAGTTTTGAAAAAAAATCACTGAAAGTCCTTTTTGATGTTACTACTTCACACCATAATTTAGATAACATATTAATATTATATATCACTGGGAAGGGGAATTGGTTACAGAATATGAACATATCGATTGTTGATATTTGATTATTTGGCAGAATAAATAGGTTGTAAAAACTAAAAAATGTTAAGGGACAGAGGATTTATATGTCTAAATATTGTAATTCACATAAATTTGTCATTCGTTTGCAGTGATGCTATCCATTTCCCCATTTTGAGATTTCTATCAACCACAAATTGCTATTTCACTGAAAATATATGTATGAATGGTGAGATGTGGTAACACTCATGGGTTGTGGAGTCTTCTACCTTAGAATGGCTTATCTTTGTATGATATAAAACCAGATACTAATCACATTTTAACATGGAAGTTGTTAACTAGGGTATCCAAGCTATTCACAGTCAATGCCAGGAATGTCCTTATTTCACAGTAACACTGCTGAACCTGTATGGATTCCACATAGCAAATAATAAGGAAATTAATAATAAGGGATTCAGTGGTTTCAAGGTAAGGTGTCTGCCTCGGGTTTGAATTACGGTGGGGACTGGGATTTTTTCACATGGATGTGGTAAAAATTCCCCTAATCTTTGGATAGTGAGATCGGACTCCCGTGTTCAGTGTCGAGCACATTAAAAATTCCTTGGCAGTTAGAAACCAAAAAGAGTAGGCTTAACGGTCGCTGCCAGGACAAAATTTTAAAAATTCAAGTTAAACATCTACCCAAATTATTTGTACCTTCCCCCAGAAAGTTTTAAAATACCTACTATGGATAGCCTTCAGCTTCCTGGCAACAGACATTAATATGCCTGTTTGAATACCAGAATTTAAGGGACGGCGTGGCCTAGTGGTTAAGTGACACGACTCACAACCAGAAGGTGCTGGGTTCAATCCTCATCACAGCACCGGCCGTTACCACGGGGAATCAAACCCTTAGAAAATGCAGGAGGAAGCAGACCCTTACATAAAATGCATGCTGAAGTCGGATGCACTGGGCCGACAGGCGCAAAATTAAAACGCAGTGCAACGCACACCGCCTTGGGGATTAGAGAAATAAGGCGTATGCAAATTTTTAAAAAAAAGAAAAAAAGAATTCGAAGTAAATAATCAGGCCATAGTAAATTTACAAGCATATTGTAAGATCTGACTTAGGATGGGAATGTACATAGGGCTAGCAACCTCATCATGTAAATCAAATTGCTTCAGAAACTACCACTGCAAGGATTGTGCTTTGGTGTAAGTTTCATACAAGAGGTGCCAACATGCAACTATGACCATATGCTTCATATAGAGGACCAAGCAAATATTTTAAAAAGAGCTACATTTTTCTGTACAAGTGTTTGAATGCTTTGTCCAAGATCTGTTAAAATGTGATAGAATAACAGTTCGCACTAGTTTTTTTTTCATTCGCCTTATTTCTCTATTCCCCAAGGAGGGCGTTACACTGTGGTTTTTATTTTGCGCCTATCGGCCCAGTACATCCAACTTCAGCATGCATTTTATGTAAAGGTCTGCTTCCTCCTGCATTTTCTAAGGATTTGCTTCCCCAGGGTAACGACCAGTGCTGTGGTGGAGATCGAACCCAGCACCTTCTGGTTGTAAAGGGTGTCACTTGACCACTAGTCCACACCACCCCCTTGGTCATACTAGTAAAAGTTGTGTACAAAATTTCACCTCTCTAGGTTATGGGGAAGTTGGTTAAAATATGAGAAATAGAAGTTCACATAAATGAACAACGGCCATGTCAAGTTAAATAAAAGCTTGTAGAAAGAGGGTAAGATGTTGGGGAGGCACAAACAAACTCAAGATGAACTTGTAGACCATCCTAGGTGCATTTTGCAACTGAATCTCAGATGATTAAAAATACCACCAAACAACTAAGCTAAATGAGAGTTCAGGACAATGGCTAATACTTGCATTACACAAAACAGTCCTTATAAGGGTACACTGTGGTCGAGAGGTAAGGCACTTGGCTCTCAAAGCGATGAATGAAAACAGTGTGTTCAAGTCCCACAGGTTTCAAGAGACCCCTGTTCTCAGAGGAGGTGGTAACCCAGTGACTGCATCCTGAATTATCTCCAGTCATCTTCCACTGGCCCAAGGTTATTCAGGACCAGAGAGTGAGGTTGATGACCAGCAGTTTATTTCTCACTGTAATCCAAATGCAGGGCAAGTTACATCATCAAGACAAAACTGTCTGATGATGTCGCCATCGTCGCTTGCGATAGCTAACTAACATAAGAGCTAAATTGATCAGAAGACGTAGTAATAAGCTGCAGCTCATAGTTGGCTGTTTATGTCAGGACCAGCGAATTCGAGCTCATCAATATCATATTTCACCTCCAAGTGGCAGCCCTGGAAACAGACTGCTCCAATGCAGCCTGGCTGAGACAACATGGATCAAAAAGAAAAGGCAAACCGGATCCCAGTACCAAAAATACTGTGCTATAAACAATGACAAAATATCCCTTCAGTATGAAATCAGAGTGCAAATCACAAACACCAGGCCACACATTTCCTTATATGCCTTGATATAACCAAAACGACTACGTGGACGAAAGAGCATTCATTCGTGAAATGAATGGTAAATCTTTAACAGAAACAATCAAAAAAGAAATATTACGGTTGTTGAAAAATGCTGCAATATCATTTTTTCCCTCATACTCAAGCAGTACATCTTGTACTATCTCAAATGGATTGTAGGCAGTTTTGGTAGCTTGGTTTCCCTACCAGTTTAATTTATTACCGCACGCACTTCGTTGAGTCACCCCAAATGGCATGACAGGAGACTTAGGGCTAGCAACCTAGGGTCGAAGATGCAGCACAGCAAATGAGCTAGCCACAACCAGCAACTCATAGTTGACTGCTTGCCTCAGGGTAGGGCAAACCCCAGCTGACCAAGACTCTATTCTGTCTCCAAGTGGCGGCCCTGGAAACAGGCTGCACAAGTGTAGTCTGGCTAAGAGAATAGGAATCGCAATGGAAAGGCAAACTTGGTACCTTAAAAGGCCAGCTGAAATCAGAAGCGCTGGGCTAAATGGCGTGGATATTGCAGCTTTCCCGCAGACTACGACACAATGTCACATTCAGGATGAACGAAGAAGAAGGGCTGACACAATGTCACATTCAGGATGAACAAAGAAGAAGGGCCAACACAATGTCACATTCAGGATGAACAAAAAAGAAAGGGCTGACACAATGTCACATTCAGGATGAACAAAGAAGAAGGGCCAACACAATGTCACATTCAGGATGAACAAAGAAGAAGGGCCAACACAATGTCACATTCAGGATGAACAAAAAAGAAAGGGCTGACACAATGTCACATTCAGGATGAACAAAGAAGAAGGGCTGACCCAATGTCACATTCAGGATGAACAAAGAAGAAGGGCCAACACAATGTCACATTCAGGATGAACAAAAAAGAAGGGCTGGCAACATCACAATGTAAAACAAACTGCTAAATGAGAAAAGAAAAAATACTTTGGTAGAGTGTTTCCTGCAACAATGCCAACTATAATGGGAGACCAATTCCCCTATTGGATCTAAAATGGAAACGGATTTGTTGCCAGATGCACTCTGTCCTAAAAACATGAATCAAACTTGGCTGTACTGTAAAAAATGCATAGTAAACAACATGTCAAAATATCTGTGTTATGGCATAACAGCATTGGGGAGCGAGTGGTGCAGGAGTGTAAATCTTAAGCTTGGTTTGCAGTCTCAACATACTGGGTTCGATATCACTTCGTGTTTAATTGGGCATATCAGGGATTTTTCTCTGTATTACCACAACTCCACGTACAGAAAGCATTTGCAAAACTACTGCGCTGCAAAACTGCCAGAGCGGAACAAATTTAAAACAGATACACACACATCCATACACCGACAAATATGTCCACATTACAAACAACAGATACAAATATGTCCACATTACAAACAACAGATACACACACACACTTTCATACACTGACCAATACGTCAACATTACAAACAGATACACACACATACGCATCCTTACACTGACCAATACGTCCACATACAAAGTTATACACACACCAATCCATACGTCCTGATATCACCTAAAGACTACCGTCTGAGGTGGAAAGGGTGTGCCCTCGCAGTATAATCCAGAAAAGCACACCTTTAATCAGACAAAACATAACATTGACAAGTTAAGAGTCTCTATTTTTCTTTAAAACCACAAGCAAGCTCATACACTCGTAAGGTAATGTCTGGTATAATAACAAGCACTACCATCAGGGATCAAGTGCTGGAGACTTCATTGTACAAAAACTAATTTTTTTATAAATTAGGGTGAACAATTCTCTTCCTCGCTGCATTACCGTTACTAAGTTATATCAGGTGCCCATTTTCAGCTGGGCAAACTGGAGTGTATTAACCCATTACACCCTAGCACGTCCAATATATTGTTTAAGGAACGATAACTATTAGTTTGTTCAATGTAATCTTTCCCTATTTTCCACTGGAAGAGCATTTAAATCGCATTTGTATACAAATAGTATATGTCAGGGAAACAGTATCTTATTTCTCTTATGAATATATGAGTCGTGTTCAAATGAAACTGGACCAAACTGCAACAAGTGAACATACTTACTATACATACGCATGATGATGTCACTTCTGATGTAAACAGCACATACCAAGCGTCAAGTTTGCAAAATTTCATTATCCTCAGATTCATAGTTTCCTTCAGCTGTTAGAAACCAAATCACCGCTTACTGATCAAACCTGGACGGATTTCATATCACACCCGCCATGTTTTCAACGGTCTGCTGGGGAAACTATGAACCGGAGGATAAAGAAATTTTGCAAACTTGACGCAACCGTCAATACCAATGCATGTGCTGTTTACACCAGAGGTGATGTCATCATGCACATCCTATGTATGTTCACTTGTTGGAGTTTGGTCTGATTTCATTTAAACACACCTCGTATATTTCTTGTTTCAATGCTAAGGGGGTTAAAGGTTTAAGACCTGTGATTGCAAACCTTAATTATGAGCACCTTTTGAAAAGAGAAACCTCTAACCAATATGTTACTCTGACGCTAATACACTGATAAGAAATGGAGGTATTACCTTGATTAAACAGGTATCGACTACCTGATTACAGACTTCCTCGAGGCTGCCTGTAATCTTCATCTTATGTTCTATGAATGCGCAGAGTTCATCATTGGTCATAACATCCCAAATGCCATCACAAGCCAAGACCATGAACTGATCTTCAGGGTTGCGCTCCTCAACAAATATCTCAGGTTCTGGCGATACTAGCTGCTCACAGGGACCTTTGCCTTCCACATTCTTATATTCAAAGTCCCCCAGCGCCCGAGACACGGCTAAGGAGCCATTGACTCGCTGAATCATGACACTGCCACCAGCATTCTGAATTCGCTCTTTTTCTATGGGATTAACAGGTTTATGGTCTGTTGTGGCAAATGCACACTTGCCGTTGCGGCACAGCACTGCACGTGAGTCTCCACAGTTGGCGAAGAAGATATGTTTGGGAGATACAATGCTGCAGACTGCTGTTGAGCCACTTTTATCTTCCCCGCTGACCACCTCTGGCATGGCGCGCATTTTCTCATCCAAGCTTAGGAAGCCCGTCTTGATCCCAGCAAATACATCTTCAATGGAAGGTTGGATCTCTGTCCCATCTGTCATGTCTGGCTTGCCACGAAAGTCTTCATTTTGAGTTATCTGCTCGAGCAACTCATCTGCACAAACAGCTGATACTCTGGCCCCAGCGTGGCCATCAAAAACAGCAAAGAATGACCAGTCTTTGAGATAGTTGTGGGGGATACTGACAACTGCTGTGTGTGCATCTTCCATTTCAACCCTCCATCCTTGCATGCTGCTGAGACCATAGCGCAACCTATTTCCCACACCACCTTCATTGTGTTTCTCTGTCTTTGGCTTGTCTAAAAATGCCCCCATTTTTTTCTCTGCGAAAAGAAGAAGTAAGAATTATATAAAAACAAACTAAACATTAAAATCAAGTGGAGGTAACAAAAACAAAATATTTAATGTTTTGACCGCATGAATCTAGGTATTATGTTCACTTGATGACGGTAGAGTGGACAGAGAGATTGTACATATTCAGAAGGCGAACAGTGTCCACTATCAAATTGTACCAATTTTGAAACACCCAAGAGTGCTTCTTTCAACTAAGAAGAGGCTGATAAACGTACTATTTATTCTTACATTGTGTTAGCAAAGTTAATCTTGGTCTTTACTAGCAACCTATAAGAGTAAGATCCAGAGCTGTGAGCTGCGCTGTGTGAGAAGTGCAGCCGGAATGACAACCCGTGACCAAATCATCAACACCACACTGAGGCAGACAGTGGGGACAAACCTAGTTAGTGCTTACATTGACTCAACAAATCAAATGATTTGGTCTTTTAGTCAGAACTGATTATGACCAGCTTGCATATCATATACAGGTCTCTGATCTGCAAGCAAGAGGTAGACCACGATGTTGATGGATCGAGGGTGTCTCTGACACTCAGGAAGTTACACTCAATGACAGCACAAGTCTCTCAGATTTGGCGATAACAATAAATCTACGCATCCCACCTCTCTGCGACGCCTTATGGCAAGAGCAGTAGGACAAAAGAAGACAAGAGAATCTAGACTGAAAGATTATACTTTTAGAAATATTAAGTAAATGTAAAAGTCAGTCCTATGGCAACAACTGTCTTCAAGGATGCTTTAGAAATATTAGGTAAAGGTCAGTCCCATGGCAACAATTGCCGTCGGGGATGAAGATAACCCTTCATGTACTAAGCCGCAGCCTATGTGAGGTGGGGTGGCCAGTTCCCTTCCTTGCTGTTTATACCTTCTCTAACTCAAACGTCATATATCCATTTACAGCCGGATCGACTGTGGGAGAAGTTGTACCAGGAAAAAAAAACCATGCTCTGATTTTTTTTCTGCCCGTCCGTGATTTAGAGACATGGTGCGCTGTAACCCCGATCTTAGCAAGCCAACTCAGTCGACTAGGCTACACTTTCCACTTAGAAATATTATTTAGTTCAAATACGACACACAGGTATGTATGCGCATGTACAGTAAGTGTCCCAATTTACTCTCTGTGAAAAGAAGCGGTAAGAACTATACAGAAACAAATAAAATAAAGCAGAGTTAACAAAAACATCAAATATTTCATGTCTCTAAAGATGTGAATCTCGACTGAAAGATTGTACATTATTCAAATATTATTTAGTCACAATAAGACACACAGTTGTCTGCATGTATTAGAAGGATAAACGGAAGAATGTATTCTCCAAGACTGTCTGTGTTATGAGAGGAACAGGGTGGCAGCGTGAACCTCCTTTACTCAAAGGATGATAAACTGTATGACGATAAGAGAAGCTTCAGACAAACTGTCACGATTGTGAGTGAAATTGATGTTAATTGAGAGCAGATGACAAAAATCAAAGATTTGGCCACAGGTGGAAATTAAAATTCATGAATTGTTTTAAAATAACTTGTGTTTTTTGTTGCGTGAAGTTCTACATAAGTAATGCAAGCTAGAACAATTTTAGGCATTATTGTTAGCTGTGACAATAAATGTTTATGAAATTGCTAGAGAAACGACAAAAAGCAGCTTGGTATTGCTTTAACTCCATTAAGCCAATGATCCAAGGGAAGAAAGGCACCACGGCAAGAGTACACTTTGAATTCCGTAGTCATTCCAGAAATGATTTACAGGTGTGAAGGTGTGGAACTAGTGCAAAACAGATGATGAGATGGTCCGCGTCACTTAGGTAACAATGCACGCTAAAGATTTTGATAATGATGAGATCTTAAATAGGGAATTCGGCATCAAACTTTGGTTCGTGGTGTTGTGGAAGCAGCAATATCACGCAAACATCGCTGGGTTGGGCATTTATTATGCATGTCTGACAACCGATGGACACAATGAACATACACACTGGACCACCTACGTATGAGACGGCAGGATGGACTGACCAAAGACCTAGGCCCACATTGGTACATCACTACAAAAGATCGGGACTCATACAGAATATTGCTGGCTTCCTCACATACGGGGTCTCTGTGGCTAAGTGGTCAAGCCGTTCGCCTCAGAATTCAGGCGGTCAGAGTACGATTTCGCGCTGTGGCGGTCAATTTATGACGGCAATTTTTACAGAGATCTCTGGGTTCATTGATGGAGTTCGTGCTTTGCTCTCGGCAGGACAAATACTATTTTGCGGAGAGAGACGGAGTCATATGGGGAAACCCGCGGCGATGAAGTCGAGCCCTCACCTTTAACCTTTTCTTACACATTCAGAATTCTTATTGGAACTGACAATAATAAATATATATGACTACTTCATTAGTGTACATTGAATTACAATACAGCCAGGATTCATGGAGCTTTACCAATTGTAAAGTTGGCTAAGAGATATGTTTCATAAATTTATCAAATAAATCTAAATTATGTACGACAAGGACAAGAATAGCACCGCTGTCCCACACAGAGCACGTTGTAAGAGGAGACTAACTGTGTCACATGGACTAACACTGGCCATGGTTAGGCGGTTAGTTTTGAGGATCATTGATGGCGCCTAATAGGCTGCGGGTCTACTTTGCTGTAGTGTTTGAGTCTATTAAGATGGACTCACATATAGGTTAACCACCCTCCGAAAGCACTTGTCCCAACGCAGCGGATTAATAAGCTGCTCGAACCTAGCCCGATGAGCTCACACCAGAGCTGGTACCTGCACAGGGGCATCCGTCCCTGTATAGGTACAGGTCGACTAATCTAATCTATATGCAGGAGAAATGCTCATCCATCAAAGGTTTACTGATGACGATGCCATCCTCAGTCACAGCACCAGAGAGACGGAGCTATGTCTAAATGATATCTATCAAGCAAGCGAGGCAGTAGGTCTTAAAATGAACAGAAATAAAATCACATACACACTGAGAACTTTTTTTTCACATGGGGAACTCAAGGCTAGAAAATTATCCCATTGAAAATATGAATTCATACATTTACCTGGACTAAGAAATTCCCACATAACAAATTACAAGATTTCGTTAGTCCTGCAAGACAACTTCCATAAGAGAGACAACTCTGATCACAAACAACTGCTGCCTTGCAGATAGGCTGGGGACAGCCAAAGGCTAAGGAGGGCATCCCTACAGAAACGCCTGTTGAAATCGGATGCACTGGGCCATAGGCTTAACGAAACAGTGCAACGTATATCGCAGTATGATGACAGTACAACCTTACAGAAAAAAGTATGGCGCTCATCCTGTGGAGTCCCGCCAGGCAGCGAGAGTGCCGGGCATCACGCCTCGAAAGTGCCCACCCTTGACTACTGGTGGTCACCCACCCATGTGTCGTGGAGTCAAGGCACATGGCTATGGGGCAAAATCTATTGACCAAAAACATAAGACCCTCAGAATACTATAGTGGATTGCGGAGGGTGTCGTTAACAAAAAGCTTCCCCTAACACATCACTTGCATGAAGGTAAGATTGGCGTGGCATGTATCCAAGAAACGCACCTCAACAACAACCACAAATTCTCAATCAGAGGATACCAGGCCTTCCGTCTGGATAGAGAAGGTCACAAAGGAGGGGTTCTGATACTGACCCGTTACTGCATACCGAGTAGCGCGGTATCTGTCAATCACACCGGACAAGCAGAAATTGTAGGAGTTGACATAATGGCTCAAGAGACGAAGATCCGCATCTTCAACCTGTACGGACCACCAAACAAAGACCTGTCGCTCTCGAGTATGGAAATCAAGGACTCCAGCTGCCTAGTGGATGGGGATATTCGGACACAGACAACAGAGGTGATGAAGTGGAAGACTGCGAGATAGACACAAATCTCTATCTTATCAATAGGCCGGAGGACAGCCCTAGCTTCTATTCTAGAACATGGCATAACACCTCTACTCCAGACTTGGCCTTTTCCACGGGGGATATTCACCACAAAATAGACCGCCAGGTGCTCAACCAATTGGCAGGTAGCGACCACAGACCAATTAGATTAGAAATTGATATGGAAGTAAGCCCACAGGAAATAAAACCGCTCCCACGTTGGAACTATAAACGAGCCGACTGGGACAGCTTTGCAATGCTGACAGATGGACTGTGTGAAACCATCATCACACGGAGTAACAGTATGAAACCTATGGTGGAAAGACTAAGCAAAGCAATAATACAAGCAGCCACCGAAACCATCCCAAGAGGGGCAAGGAAAAACTACAAGCCCTATTGGAATGATGAACTGCAGAAAGCGGAGGATGAAGTCTCAAATGCTAGGAACATGGCAGAGAGAGAGCAATCTATGGAGGCAAATAGCGCCCTCAAGGCCATCACGGCAAAATACAAAAGAACACTAAACCAAATCACAAGAGACAGCTGGAAAAATAAAACAGAAAGCCTCAATTTAGATAAAGAAGGGAACAAACTATAGAATTTAGTCTGAGCCATGAATGACGAAACACCATCAAGCAGGGCGGCAACATGCTTACTGGAAAAAAAAGCAGCAAACGCCTTTATAGAACATTATGCCAGAGCAAACCACATTGATGTCCCTACAGACAGGTATACAGACATTAGTGAAGAACAAAAGAGCCACGACAATATCAAGATTGCACATGATGGCAAAACTAACCATGGGTGAAATGAATGAAGCCATGAGAACTTTAAAGAAAAAGAAATCGGCCGTAAAAAATGGGGTAACAAACGAAATGCTGATGGGGTTGGGCCAAACAGCAAAGAGGAAGTTACTATCAGTCCTGAACCAAAGCTGGAAAAGGGGCATTGTACCGCAGGCATGGAAAGATCCTGTACTTATACCAGTACCAAAGAAAGAAAAAGATAGAACAGATCCAAATGGATACAGGCCTATCGGTCTGCTGAGCTGTGTAGGAAAACTGATGGAGCGTATGATACACACCAGACTTATGTGGCACCTGGAAGAAAAACAAATATTAATTCCACAGCAAGCAGGATTTAGACAACACAGATCCACTGACGACCAGATCACTCTCATAGCACAGGAAATAGAGGATGCTTACCAAGAGAAAAAGTATACAGTAGCGGTTTGGGTGGATCTAGAAAAGGCATTTGACAAGTCCACAGATCCATGTTTGCAGACGATCTGGCTATGTGGACCTCTGAAAAAAATCTCACCGTAGCAAGCAATCGGATGCAGCAGTCCCTAACATCGTTGGAGGAGTGGGCGAACTCATGGCTGGTCAAAATAAACGAGGAAAAAACAACATGTACGATATTCTCGATTTCAAATAAACCCCAGAACTCCAAAATAAGTCTTAACGGCAAATACCTACCCCAAACGACAACCCAAACTACTTGGGAGTCACATTTGATCGGCGCATGACATGGAAAAGTCAGATCGAGAGAAACCGAATAAGAGCTAGACAAAGAATGGCAATCATGAGGTAATTTGCTGGCACAAGCTGCGGAGCAGACGAAAGAATACTCAAGAAACTGTACACTGGAAGAGTGAGACCAGTTCTCGAGTATGGCATTGCGGCATGGACAACAGCAGCAAAGGCGAACTTGGATAAAATTAGCAAACTTCAAAACCAAGCCATGAGAGTTATAACATGAGGCATGAAGTCAACGCCATTTGTAGAGCTTGAAAAGATTACAAATCTGCAATACATGACCGACAGAAGAGACTGCAGAGCCCAGCAGAGAAACTCAGAAGACTGACAGACCCATCCAATACAACAGAAACTAAATAGATTTGGAAATGGGAAACTAAAGCGGTGAAACTTTGCAGAAATAGCCAAAGCAAAGATGAGCGAAGACCCTGCGAACACCGTAACAATACCTAAGCCCATCCCTACTGTTAGCAAATCTACCTGGCAGCAGCATATCATTCCGGAGGTGGTAGAAAATTTACCAGGTATTGGAAACAAGAACAGTCAGACTGAAAAAGAAAGAAGAGACATAACCCTGAAGTACATAGCGGAAAACTACCCAAGCATGGAATGGACCCATGCATACACCGACGGATCTGTAACAAACACAACACAGAACGGAGGAGCAGAGTATTCCTGAGCCTACCAAATGGTAGAAAAATAACACTGTCAGTGGCAACTGGAAAATTATCAAGCAATTTCAGAGTGGAGGCAGAGGCACTGAGGGCTGCAGTAGAAGCAATGCTGACAGATGAAAGCAATGAAAGCCAGATAGTCCTGTTTACAGATGCCCTGGCCGTAGTCACAGCACTAAAAATCCAGAAAAATACTGAACTTAATGATTTAAGAGCAGTACTCTGCCAACTATGCCAGAAGTACGCACCAAAAAGAGTAGTGGTACAGTGGGTTCCATCCCACTGTAACATCCAAGGCAACGAGGAGGCAGACAGACTGGCAAAAGAAGGTGCAAGACTACCACAACCAGATTCTAGTGACCTACGAAGAGTCCAAAAGGCTTATTAGGGCCAGATACATGGCCAAATGGGAAACAGAACATACTGGCTACACAAAAAACGATGCCTATTACCAGCTGAACAGAAGAGAGCAGGTCGTGGTCTTCAGACTCCGCACAGGCCAGAACAGACTGAGGTACCACCTATTCAATAAACTGATGATAGGTGGCACTGACGAATGCACCTGTGGTACCGGGAAAATGACTGCTGAACATATGCCTGACATACAAGAACCAGAGAAAGCACATGTGGCTATCACCAGTGGCAACACTAGACAAGCTCTATGGCAGTGTCGACAGCCTCAGGATGACCGCTGTTTTTTTCGAAAAAATACAGGTTGACGTTTGACAGCGTATGAAGAAGAATACACAATATGAAAGTCGCTGAACAGACTTCGAACTGGAACAGACTTCGAACTGGTGTATCACAGCTGCATGAGGAATACGAAATGATGGGGATACCCAGATGATGACACATGTGACTGTAGCACAATATAGTACCCAGACCACCTGATGACCTGCCCCAACCTCCAAGAAACATGCAATAGGTGTGACATGCTGGGAGCAAATGATAAGGCAATCCATGTCACTGAATACTGGATACATGAAGTATGGCGTGGTGCTTGGACATGGAAAGTAAGTACTGAGTCTCTCCTCTTCAACCACGGGGCAGAGGTCTTATTTTCTTTTCCCTGTGGCTTATAGTTTCTACAGGATGGCACAACCAGCACCAAGCCCAATCCTTTCTAAACGCATCCTACATGCCTGACTGGGGAGAGGAGTCTAACATCTGGTCAAGCAAAACATACTGATCAGACTATATTAGTCAGGGTCAGGTAAACATATTGATCAGACTATAGTAGCCAGTGTCAGGTGAAACATATTGATCAAGATTTCACCTCATTTGCAAGCAGTTCTCCCTGGAAACAGGGTGTTTCATGGCAGTGACCAAGAGGTGGGGATCATCACTGTGATCCGTATAGTGGTGAGCTTACTGAGGAGTCTCACATTGCATTACAACTAGGCAGATACCTGGTACACCTTCTCAAGTAGGTCATGGTATATTAGGAGATTCACTGCAACCTCCCACCAAAGAAAGTCATCAAGAGTACCTTACTGAAGTACAAGTGACACTAGCAACAACAAAGACATGTCTGTTGCATTAGAGCTACTCTTTCAGGCCCCAGTAACAAGCAGGAGCAAGGTATAACGACCCAGTGGGAAACGATAGCCAGTGTGGATTCTGGGTGGCCCCATACGTGGGAGCAAAGAATAGGCCCACTCTATCTGAATATTCATGATGCAAAACGTTTGTGCCTGGGGTTAGCAATCTCTTCATATTAAGAATTGTGACAACTACCTATTCCAGGGCAACACAAATCATGACCGCCAAGTGGTCTAGTATGTTGATGTTGTGGCTAACATTTCGCACAATTTCTCTACAAGGCGCATAACCAACACAATTGAGGGATGCAAAATATAATATTTTCCCCACAATTATTTACTCTCGTTCCTCCAAGATTCCAAGGTCATTCTGCCGTTACCCTATTACCAAGGTATACCACAAATAAGGGATAGCAAAAAAAGGTAAGTATTACTTTGAAAATAAAATTACACTTGCACATTTAGAACTCACAATTTCAAGAACAATTCACCCATACCCTCACACAACCCTACACTGAGCTTTAAATACATCGCTATGTCCTACATTTTGTATCTGGCACTTAGATACTAAACCAGAGCACATAAATGCTTTGATATTGGCTTCCTGCAAGGAGGCCAGTTGTAGTGGTAGCCCGCCCCCCCCCCCTTTGTATTGTATCATGTATGAAATGAGGTGCTCATCTCCAAGGATGACTAATAAGTGTTTATTCTGTGTTTTGTCAGATTAGAAACTTGTAGACTAGAAACAATGTAAAATGTACAGTAAATGTTAATAGCTTGTCCTTTGTAGAACTTGCAACCTATTTGTCTGTTATGAGTTTCTTGGCATTGTTCAGTACGATAGGTTGCCATTATTTTCCATACGTGGAGGAGCTATTGTACTGAGAAAAAACATATGTTTGCCAAAAGGATATTATAATTTTAAAAAAGTACATAAAATAGTAAATGCCAGCATACTGTGTTTTTTTATGTGTGGGAGATTGAAACACTGGGCAAAAATAAAATTGATGTAAGTTGGAAGAAACTTTAGAACTTTAAAATGTGAAGATTTAAGTTTAAACTAGAGCGTGTTACATAATATCTTTAAACAAATCATTGATCGCTTTGAGCAAGTGATCTCATACCAGCCGAGGACAAGATGAATAGGGTATGGTCGGCATCATAGTAAGCGTGTATTGTTTTTTCTACTTCCTCATAGCCAAGTTGTTTGGGCATCATTTCTCATTGAATTATGAATTGTTTGCTGTTGATGTATAATAATACAATCTGTTGTTTGATCAATGTTTGTACCAGAACTATTTTCTATCTCATTTATACAATGGTAGCATTGTGTTCTACCATGTATTGTACTCTAATGGCAACCAACATTATACTCTTCACGCACTGCTACTGTTTAATTTAGTTTTTCACATTAACCCTGAAAAAATACAAAACTCTTCCATTTTTCCAGGATATGTATTCTTCCGCGAGCAACTTTTTAGGCAATGTAATTTTTTAGGACTCAAATTAAATGTTCCGTTCAACTCATTTTGAAACTAAGTTTATTATAAAAAGGTAAATCAGAATGAAGTAAAGGTTACAGTAGGAAACAAAATTGTATCCCCTTCATAATGTATTGTTTCAAAAGTCACTAATACCATTTAATATAACAGTGGTTAAATAGTCGGCATAGGTGGAACAGATATATGCTATTGGTTAAATGGCTAGTACCCAAAGCATCTGAGATTAAATGGATTAGGAAAAGGGAGACTAAAGCAAAGCAATTTTTGAGAAATAGCCAAAACAAAGATGAGAGAAGACCCTATGAATGCCATCTCAACACTGAAACACATCGTTACTGTACGCAAACCCATCTGGAAGCAGCAGCTCTTTCCTGAGGTGACAGAATATATGCCAGGTATCTGATACAAGAACAGTCAGAATGAAAAGGAAAGAAGAGTCATAACACTGAGATTCAAAGAGAAGAACTACCCAAAAACTGACTGGAGCCATGCACACACTGACCTTCTGCAACAAATGCAACAGAGAATGGAGGTGGGGGGCATTTCTAAGCCTAACAAACAGTAAAAAAATGTCAGCGGCAATGGGAAAATTCTTAAGTAATTTCAGAGCAGAGGCATTGAAAGCGACAGTAGAAACTTTGCTGACAGACAAAAAGCAATGAAAACCAGGTAGTTTATTTTTATAGATGCCCTGTCCATGGTTACAGCGCTAAAGAGCCAGAGAAACGCTGACCTAAGATCAGTACTCTCTCAACTATGCCTGTAGTCCAAACCCAGAAGAGTTGTAGTACAGTGGGTCCCATTCCACTGTAACATTCAAGGCAACGAGTAGGAAGACAGACTGGTTAAAGAAGGTGTACGGTTACCACAACCAAATTCAAGTGTGACTTACAAAGAGTCCAAAAGGTTTATTAGATTATTAAAAGATAATGAGTATATAAGCTGGCAACACATGATGAGGAATGATGACCTATAGGAAAGAAGCCAACAACTAATGAAGCAACAGAACAGACGTAGGAAATGAGAAAATATGGCCAGTCAGACCCTGACATGGAATCCACAGGGAAAGAGGAAGACCAAAAAACACATGAAGAAGAGACTGAAAATTAACTTTGGTGACTCAAACTCGCTGGAGACAGATTGTCAATGGTCATTGCCTCAAAAGGAGCGACATGCATTGATATGTTGATGTAGTGCCCAAGACATGGAAAGTAAGAAAAACCAAGGATCTTTCTCGAGTTTGTTAATGAAGTCCTGCAATCTCTTAATACTGAGTTTGATCATGTCATGTTCATACCATTTGGAGTTAAAGATTCTTAGTGTATTTTTTATTGTTTATTTTGTTTTGTCAAGTGTGGTACGTATTTAATAAATGTTGTTTTTAATTCTGTCTGCGTTACGGTCTTATCTACACTCAGTAAAGATAACATTGAAAAGTTACAGTTAAAACTGAAACTCTGCTCGTTTAAACTCTTGACTAGTGTCACACTGCTTCTAATCATCATTCAACATGTCTTTGGTATGCCCTATCGGTCACATTATAGTTACAAAGCATACATTGCCATTGGGGATAAAGTGTTAAAGATTGCATTGAATTAGGTTTTAGCTTTTGTGAGGTGGTGGAATGGCCAATTCCTTTCCTCGCTATCTCGTCTTCCATAACAATCAGATAACCATTTATAGCTGGGTAAACAGAAGTGCAATATGACTAGGTTTGTACTTAGTTTTGTTGAGACAGACAGATGTTCTAAACATTTTAAGGATAAATACATGGTTGTTACAAAATGCAGGTTAATGTACATAAAATACATTGCACACAAAAAATGCATCTAAGAAATGGAATTATAATTAAATGCACTCCAATTTTTATCTTATTAGCATTGGAGCAAATAGCATTATGGGGCAAGTGTAACATACTAATCAAGACCATCCCCTCCCCCACCTCATAACCTTGCTTGTGCTCCCTTAAACATGCTGTACAAGCGACAATATGGACAATGACGTGGGGATCAATACTGTAGTCCCCATAGAAGTAATCTTACTTAGGAGGCTCGCATTGTACTACAGTCAGGAGGACTTTCTTATATGTACGTCTTGGGATGTTAGAAGAGCTACTGTAACCCCCCACCAAACAAATGTCATCAAGAATTCCCACGAGTAGCTTTCAAACAACAACATGAACTATCTTAGTAAGTATAGATCCCGTTTCGTCATGTGGCATATAGGAAATATGGTGTTAGGCCTTTGTGACCCACAACGCATAGTGGATGATGTGGTTAGCATCACGCTGAACACCTTTTCTTCCCAGATTTTTTCTGGTGATTTATGTAGCTGGTTTGAGTTCAGAAAAAATTCTGCACCAACTGGGGATTGAACCCAGATCGCTTGACATGGAAGCCAGTGCACTAGCATCTGCAGGCAACGACTCCACTGCCTTGTGGAAACCTCGGAAGAGGGTAGGGCTACGAGAGTAAACCCAGACAGAAAATCCGGAGTGGTAGCACCTAAGGCGGATGGTTTCAGAATTGTGAACTCATTCTGGCAACACCTGCATCTGAGCTGCTGCCAAATTGTCATGATTATGCATTCCTTTGGATTACACAGACGAGGCCGAGAGGGTGAATCTGCAGTTTGGGCAGCCTAGAGTCTCCATATTTAGCGCCTCGGCTTGCACCCTGAGAGGCTACTGACAGGGTGCCATGCGCATGGTCTGCAAAGACTGAGACTTCTATGAAGATGAAGCCACTGTATTACCACAGCCCCCTCCCCAACTACCTTAGTAACCTACCATAAATTGTGTGAGCTAGTATGAGAGTATGTTTTTTCCTCAATGAGGAATAATTGCAAGAAACAATTTTTTCACTCACACATAGATAATATGATTATAATAACTTATAAAAGTCTTATGTAGGATGTCATCACTTTGTCACCTAAACGACCTGTCAACTATGTCAGCAGTCAAATCCCAGAAGAGTTGTAGTACAGTGTGTCCCATCCCACTGTAACATTCAAGGCAACAAGGTGGCAGACAGACTGGTGAAAGAGAACGAAAGGTTCAAGTGTGATCTACGAAGAGTCAAAAGGTTTTATTAGGACCAGATACATGAACACATGGGAAACAGAGCTTACTGGCTACATACAATTATGCATATTACCATTTGAACAGAAGAGAGCAGGTGGTGGTCTTCAGACTCCGCACAGGCCACAACAGAGTAAGGTACCATCTATTCAATAAACTAAAGATATGTGCTACTGATGATGCACCTCTGGTACTGGGAAAATGACCTCTGAACATGTGCTGCAAAATTGTCCGACATACAAGGACCAGTGAAAGCATACGTGGCCATTACCAGTGTCAACACTAGACAAGCTCTATGGCAGTGTCAACAGCCTCAGGATGACCGCTGCTTTCTTTTGACAAATTCAAGTTGGCGTCTGACAGCGTATGAAGATCACCTTGCCAAGATGGAAGGCACATTTGTACGCCCCAGTGATCTATGCCGACAGGAACATATGTTTCTGGTGAGGCCATACAAACGGACTGGTCACAGGAGCGGGGCTAGACCACGAATTGTAGCAGCTGGACAGATGGTGGCTCAAAAAGTACAGGCAGACAGACCACCTAGGAGAGCAAAACTCTACACAAAGTCGGGCAGATGGAGCTTCGGAACCTGGGAAGATATGACATATAACAAACCCAACAAGGAAAAGCCATTCCTAGACCCCCAATATCTGACAGATACTGGATATGCATCAGACATCTTGGAAAGACATAGCTGCAGACCGATCCAAATGAAGATGCAACCCGAAGAGCCACCTCAGGCTGGGTAAAGAATAAGCTCATGCAACACAGAGAAGTGAAAATACGCCGCAAGGAAAGGAAAATTGAAAACTCAGTAGAGATTTTCAGCTCCAGAGTCTGGCTACTATATATATATATATATATACACCTTATCTATACAACATATATGCAGAATTTATAATGAGAAATGTTAGAGAAGACGAGAACATTGAAAGGTTTGATACATTTGCAATTGGCGAGTACAAGATTCCAGAGTTACGATACACAGACAACACAGTGATACTATCAAGAAGTGCAGAAGAGCTAGAGCAGCTAATTTCAGCCGTAAATGGACATAGTAAAGATCAAAACCTGTTTATAAACATAAATAAAACAAAAATAACAACCACAGACAAAACACAATGTTAACATAAATTTACAGTGGTTGGTGAGGAAATAGATCAGGTTACACATTTTGAATATCTGGGCTCCAGAATTTACAAATATGGCGACTGCTCAAATGAAATAAGAAGAAGACTAGCCATGGCAATGAAGAGACTGAACAGCCTGAAGAAATTATGGCAGAGCTCCAACAAAACGACAAAAGTAAGTCTTGAGAGCCTGTGTTTTTCCTGTGTCAGCTTATTGTGCGCTGCACTGTGTTTTTATTTTGCGACTGTCGGCCCAGTGCATCCGACTTTGTCATGCATTTCATTTAAATGTCTGCTTCCCCGGGGTAACGACCAGTGCTGTGATTATAGAGCAAACTCTACAGCTTCGGATTGTGAGCCGTGATACTAAACCACTATCCCACGTAATTCCCAGTCACTGATTCATTTTGCCATGTTTTCACTTCATAGGATGGTCTTCTACCTCAGAACAATAAAGAACCTGATCCTGACTGCATTAAAATCATAAACAGGTGCTTAAATTGCCCTGTCAATCATATGCCATTGAAAATTTCCAACATAAAGTTTAGTACTTTAGAGCAAACTTGAAGATTATTACTACAAGTGTACACTCCACCCCCCATATTAAAATGTACATATTGTACAAAGCTTATTATATTCAAATGGGAGATCAAAATGCTGAGCAGCGCATGAGCTGCAGCGTTCAGCGACCCATAGCTGACTGCTAGCGTCAGGGCCAGCGAACCAGAGCTGCCAAGACCATTCTACACCTCCACGCGGTGATCCTGGATAACAGGCTGCACCAGTGCACACTGGCTAAGGAGAAGGAATCGAAGAGGGAATGCTAACCCGGTACTCATAAAATGCTTGCTGAAGTCGGATGTGTTGGACCGAAAAGTGCAAATATCGCAGTCAAGCTGTAAACTATGACACAATGCATTCCGTTCTCTGGACTACATTCTGCTACTTTGGCCCGTGTCAGGGTTTGGTAGCGGGAGATTGAGAACGAACGAAGGCAAGTCATATGGAAAACAAAGCTTATTATATTCATAAATAACAACATTAAATTAAAAAGACAAGGTGATTGTTGTTCTCATTACATAATTTGAAAACCTACGATTAAAAAAGAAGTTAATTATGAAATGATGTGGTAGAAATGCAATGTTAATTCTTTACAAAGTGCAAATATGGATACATGGTAGAACCCCTTCACATTGGACAAACATGTAATATATGTATTTATTTTTATTTAAATCATGCTGCACTTTAATAGTGAAACTAATTATGCACTCAAGAAACATAGGCAATGTAAAGATCCTGATTTCACGCCTGCATGGCACATTTGGAATATTGTGTTAGGCCCATATTTTTCTTGACTAACGGAACACTAGGGGCGATATGGTCAACATCACACTGGCTGTCTTTATTTTCCCAGATTATTCTGGTACCCAATTTGTTTAGCTTTGGTGAACATCAGGAATCATATTGCAACCGAAAAAAATCCTGCAATAACTGGGTACTAAACCCAGATCGCTCATGTTGGAAGCCACTGCACTACCTCGGCAATGTCTTTTCATAAAAGTATTTTCTGTTGATATTTGAAAAAATGGTAATAAATGTAGGTAAAAAGTTTGGTCTTGTGTCTAGTTACGCACTGTTTAATTATATGCTAATTATAAATGTCCTTGAAACCCCTGTCTCTCTTAGCTTTCCCGTAACTCTAAGAGGTCATAGGTAGGGACCTTGTATCTTGCTACTGTTTCTATGCTCAGTGTATGATAAATGTGCATGTTTCTAAATGGGCTGGAGTATCCACTGTAGAACCGTGTAATTAGAACTAATAATAGCATTGGGATTCATGAGCAACATAATAATAAAGCAAACAAGATCTTAACAAAACCACTTTGATTCCAGAAACAAATTTTTCTTAAAGCAGGCATACTGATGGCAATGAAAGCAATTAAATGGAAACCAATTGTCACAAAAACATGCCAGTGCTAATATGAATTATTTTAAAACAATGACAAAATATGAAGTGATTATATAGACTATGGTCACTCAATTATTGAAATGTGATAAATATTTATATTTCAGAATGTTTATATTTGGAGGTGGAGGAAGATTAAGAAGTAAAAGTTTGCTTATTAATTCTTTACAAAGACGAAACAACCACTTCACTTAAACTTTATTAACTGCAATTATGGTAAGGTATGAGATTTCATTGTATTAGGCCTCAGCCTTGTATGAGATAAAGTGACCATTCCTTTCATAAAGCAAAGCCAGATACAAATTACAAGCTGGGTCAACCAGGGGAGCTGTCAATAATGGGGATTGGTCCCGTACCTTTTCCATGAGAAGCAATAGTACTCTACCATTCTTCTACTTCTAGCAAGTCGCTCTGACTGTAAAGTAATGAACCAACAATTTTAAACTTGCTATCTATGTTATTATTTTATCATTAAAGTAATGTATTACAATTTTCTACTTAAATGAACCATCTAGAATTAATAAAATTGTTGACATCAAGTATTTCAAAATGTGAATGACTCATTCTTTTAATGGGAAAACCAAAATAAGCATCTTTCTTCTTTCATATATTTTTAAACAAATATTTATACGATAATTGCCATAATTTACTGTTCTATGCAAACTTAAAAGAAAATATGACATCTTAGGTCTGGGAGTACTATGACATCTCATTTCTAACATTGAATATAATGTACTTTGGGATACCTTGCCTTGGACGGTCTGCAATGTGCAACAAGTCATATCTCGTAATATATTCATAACTCAACACTTCACAATTTACATTTAGATTACTTTGTGATTCAGTCAAGAGTATATTTGTAAAACATCTAGTTGTAAAATGTTATTTCTTTGTATCTAGAACTACTGTCACTGTTAAATCAAAAACGTGATATGATTCAGATTCAACAAATGATTAATTCCCTTTATTTAGCTGTTTTTGTTACTTTAAATTACATGTTGACTTATATATTAATTAAAAAATATATTAATATATACATGAACATTAATGCACTAATCTCGCAAATGCAATGCACATGATACGATGGAGAATTGCATTAGTGCAAGTCATAAGTCAAGAGAACATACGCGTTGGGACTGCGGCGTAAATTAGGCTACACACTACTACTACTAGAGAGACTAGCTTAGGCAGCTAGTGTGTAAATGCTTATATATTTAAATGTTACACTACACATCATACTGAGTTATTGAAAAATATCCTTGTTATTTAGACACATGACACAAAGCAGGTTTACGATATTAATATGATGAGAAAGAGTAGTCCTTCTGATGTAATTATGCACAAACATGACCGTCAACTACAGCGCAAGGAAGTTGTCCGACTTTGTTGCCTCAGCTTGAATTTGTGAACGAAATGATAGTGGATGAGTCAAACATTCAGTTACAGAGGGACGTTGAATAAAGGTTTGTACTAAGGCTGGTATACTTCTGGGCCTTACTTATAAGCTGTACAAGAGTGGGATATATGTGTTTTACTTCTCTCCAAGATGAATGAATTGGAGGAAGTCAAACATCAGGCTAAAATATTCGAGTTGAAGTTTCAATTTCAGACATGCGATAACACAACAAACATAAGATGGCGGATGTGGTTTCTGAGCATGCGCCTGGCATAAATCCCCGGATGATGTTACTATAAATATCTGACCTACATTACATCATCCCTGGAGTGTGTTCGTTTTTTCTTCCTTTAATTCAGTTCTCCTCGATCCAGTAAACAAGAACATCGAGCGCGTCCTGGGTCGACGCGCGGGGGCGGAGAAGATGCTTCACTGCCAGTAAAGTACAAAATACATGTATTCTTCATCACCGTCTGGTCGGAAATCCAAATTGACGTCCCCAAATAAAAATGTGCAAATGTGTGTGTGTTGTGTGGACTAAAAATACTATCACTGATTCACTACGGCGTTCATTCCTTATTCCCTTAACTGAGGTCCGTCGGGGGTGTTTCCAAATGCTGTCTGGATATCTAATATATACGTTTTCTTTCCATTCATGCAGTGGGGGAATTTAAGTCGTATTTCCTGCGCCCAGTGTGTTGCGTCTGTCAATGTTAGCCCGTGTCTTTGCACACTCTAATGGCATCTATCCACCTGCCTCGTGGCCGCCCTCTTGACCTGAAGCCATGGAAACGACTACGAGTGGTGTAACCGTTCAGTGGAAGTTGATGAGGGTGCATTCTCATGAGATGACCGAACCACCGTAGTTTGTGCAGAGCTGCATGAAAATATACTCTGCACAAGACGTAGTAGCGACCACGAATGTCTTCGTTTCGTATTATCTCTCTTGGAATGATGACCTTCCTCAAACACGTCATTTCACAAGTTGAAATTGTACTCTCATGCGTCTTGAACAGAGACCACATTTCGCGCTGGTAGCACAGTGTCGGCATAATAATACTGTTTATCAGTTGTTTCTTTATTGCCAAACTAATGATCGGGTCCCTAAGCAGCAGTGAAAGCTGATAAGTCACAGCAGATGCTTTATGACACCTAGTCTCGATTTGCCTGTCGAGTGTACCGTCTGCCAAAATAATTATGCCAAAATACTTGTAGTCGCGGGTCTGATAACGGGAAATATCATTTACACTTATCCTACGAAGAGTTCAAAAGGTTTTTAGGGCCAGATACATGGCCAAATTGGAAACATAGCATACTGGCTACACACACAAATTATGCATATTACCAGTTGAACAGAAGAGAGCAGGTCGTGGTCTTCAGACTCACAGGCCACAACAGACTGAGGTACCAGCTATTATATAAACTGAAGATAGGTGGTACTGACAAATACACCTGTGGTACAGGGAAAATGACCGCTGAACATCTGCTGCAAAATTTCCCGACATACGAGGACCAGAGAAAGCACATGTGGCCATCACCAGTGCCAACACTAGACAAGCTCTATGGCAGTGTCGACAGCCTCAGGATGACTGCTGCTTTCTTCGAACAAACTCAAGTTGACGTTTGACAGCATACGAAGAAGAAGAAGAAGAAGATTTACACTTATATTGAGTGGCCTGATCGTCATAGTTTCTGTCTTCGCCTCGTTAATCAGCATAATGCATTATCAGAAGGTTGTTCCTCTGATTTTGCAGTTTGTAATCATCGCTGTACAACAGGCACTGAACATAGAGCAATTCATGTATTGAGTTTGAATCTACTTCTGGTGTCTCAATTTGACTGGAATCTGGTGTGATTTTGACAATGTACATATATATATATATATATATATATATAAGCACCTCTTCTTGATGACATATTGCTCATCACAGAAACAGCCAAAGACGTCAACCAGATGGTAGCTATGCTTCACAAAGATAGGACAAATACGGGCTTCGAGATTAAAACCTCCAAGACAAAGGTCGCGTGTAACCGTTTCGCTACCAGTCATCCCCAAGCTCCAAGATCAATCCGAACAAGGTCTACATGATGTGGTGCTCTTTGAATAATTCCATAGTAAAGGCTGAACTCCAGGGCATCACATTTTATGGTTGCATCATTGACAAGTTGAAATACCTCTGAGTTCAATTTGATCGCAGTCTCTTCTATAATTTCCTTGGTAACCACATCGAACAAAGATGTTAACGAGGGTTAGGAGAATTCAAGACCATGGCTAGTGCAAACGTGGAACAACGTCTCCTGTTCGTCCTATTTCGTCAGGTCGTGTTGTCTGTTATCGATTACGGACTGGACATACTCACGCTATCAAGAACACAGTGTGAAAGGTTGGAACGCATCCAGAATGAAGGTATGCGACTGGTTCTAGGCTGCACTAGAGATACCCCGATAGTGATGATGTGTTACATGTTGGGATTGTTATCGGGGACATCCATATATAAACTGGCACAAGTAAAGGTCTATATGCGTGTCACGATAGACATTCGGCACCCTCTGTATAGTAGTATCTCAGACATCAAGGGATCAAGAATCAAGAGAAGGGCGTCATGGATGGTACAAGCAGAGACAACAATAGGACATGTCACACCAGCTGAGACGATAGCCAAATGAGAAGAATGGGTCCACACTAGTGATAGAATGATTGAGTACCAGAGACCCATCATAACCTTAGGCAAGGAATGCAGAGAATGGAGCAGCGGGAGAGCAGAACAGGAGATGACTCAGCCGACAAGTGAGAACGCGCAGGAGAGTGATGTTGTCATATATACCGACAGATCAGTGCTGGGAAGTAGAACATCAGGCTGTGGTTTCTCGGCTAAAGTGAGATGGCAGGTTGTTGCTGAGCGCAGTAAGGCATACGTCAAAAACCTCCAGTTTGAGAATAGCGACATACGCAGTGATCTCAGTACTCAAATGAATATCTGAGACTTTTATGATAAGGACAGTCACCGTGACAGACACGCAAGCCATACCTCAGAAGTTACAAAAGCGAGGGCTTAAGTACGAGCGGATAGCAGCTGTTGATGCCTTAAACCTCCAGGGGTTGACATGTATCTACTATCCTGCTCATGCTGGGGTTCATGGGAATGAAAGAGCTAACATCATGGCTTCACAAGCTCCGATCATGGGCACATTAGCGATGGATAGAAGTGACATTTTGAAATCAATCAATAACCATAGCAGCGCACGAGCTGCAGTGGTCAGCGATCCATAGTTGACTGTTAGCGGCAAGGCCAGGGAACCAGAGCTGCCAATACCCTTCGACACCTCCACGCGGTGATCCTGGATAACAGACTACAGTAGGGCAGACTGGCTAAGGAGAAGGGATCGAAGAGGGAATGTTAACCCGGTACTCAAAAAATGCTTGCTGAAGTCGGATGTGTTGGACCGAAAGGTGCAAATATCGCAGTCAAGCTGTAAACTGTGACACAACCAATTCCGTTCTCTGGACTACATTATGCTGAGCCCTTTCTCAGAGTTTGGTAATGGGAGATTGAGAACGAACGAAGCCAAGCCAAGCCAATCAATGACCACCTGTTAGATGAGGACACTACAATAGATGAAACAGCAATCCACAGCCTGCAGTTCGACATTAATCGAAGTTAAAGTGGAGTATGGCCCATGAGAGGACGGAGCAGGAGAGTGTACAACCAGCGAGCTACAGGGACATCAGCATCCATAGCCTACGCCATTTACTGAGAGAGACTGAGCACCTATAGGTATGCCCGAAGTGCAGTGACGTCGATTCTTAGAAACAGATCATCCTCGATGACGAGAATTTGGTGGACGTAGAGGAGTAAATCTATCAGGCACGCATATTAAACATACAGAACTACCTAAACCCGGAATTAACTAAACGTCGTCACGTGGACAAGCGCGTACATAAAGATGGCACTAGACAATACGCACGACCAGAGCCTGCACGCTTCCATATTCAACCCCACCGTTCTCTCTGCAATGTGATATGCCACAAAAACGTGGTCATTTGTAGAAGAAATGAAGTCCAAATGCATAGTGACCCAAGCCACCTTCATAGAGACATATGATTGGCCTCACGCGCCACAACCAACATTTATATATATATATATATATATATATATATATATATATATATATATATATATATATATATATATATATATATATATATATATATATATATATATATGTATATGATTATTGGACCCGTTCCTCGGAGGCTTTTACCCCGCTGCGGCTCCCAGCTTCGCTTCCATTGTCTTCTGTCTTGGGTCACTGTGGGCCAGTGGGTGATAAGTTTCTTGTCTGTAGTTTAGTAGATGTTGTTTTTGAGTTCGAAAGAATTGGTTCAGCGCGTAGGTGGTCTTCCCCGAGATTGCATAAATGAAATGGATCAGAAAGAAAACCCAGATATAATAGGATTAACAGAATCATGGACATATGCGGACATTGCAGATAGTGAACTTGTAATAAAGGGGTATTCAATGTTAAGGAAAGATATGGTAATTGGAGACAAGGCTAAGGGAGGTGGCGTTTTATTATACTGTATAATAATAATAATAATAATAATGTTCGCTTAAGCGTCTGAGGCCCGTTGCGTCAGATAAACACCATGTCCAGTTGTAACTGCGTGCTGCCAGGCCTCCTCTAACGCAGATGAGAAGGCTGCTACCTGATGGAGCCACGTGTTTCTAGGACGACCTCTCCGGCGCTTCCAGCCAGCAGGGTGGAGGTCGTTAGCACTGTTGACTGTCTTTTGAAGAATCTGGTGAGCTGGGACCTCCTTGTCCAGTCGGACAACATGACCGAACAGGGAAATGCGGCGACGTTCCAGAATAACCGAGACAGGAGGGAGATGTGTCCTTGCAGAAACATCTACATTCCGGACGAAGTCGTACCAACGAATGCCAAGGATGTGTCGATGATTTCACATATGAAAGGCCTCAAGTCTTATACGTATACTGTATACATTCAGTTAATATAACGAATAAAGATGATTTATCATCTGGTAACAAAAATGAAAGTGTATGGGGAGAAATAGAAAATAGAGGTGAGAAAAAAAACAGTGATTAGGGTATTCTATAGATGTCCATCAAGTCAAAAAGAGGAAGGTGAGGAGCTGATTAGTAGCATAGAAAAGGCAAGTGAAGGGAAAATCTATTAATGGGGGATTTCAACTTTTCAGAAACAAAATGGGATATGGCAGAAGCACGTGTATTGTCAAAACCTTTTGCTAAGTGCATCACTGACAATTTTTTAATTTCAACACGTAGAAGCAGCCACCAGAGACCAGCAGCCACCAGAGACAGAGGCATAAACACACTCGACATCCGTTGGGATCTCATTGCAGGGAAAGAAGTAAACATAAACACGCGAACATACGACTACTCTAAGGCAGATGTTAAGAGGATGAAAGAGGCAGCGAACCACATAATCTGGAAAGATATTGTCGTAGGAACAGATGTTGAACAGGAGTGGGAGAGTTTTAAAACAGTTCTAGAAACGCTAAAAGAGGAATGTGATCCATGTATGGAGGTAAACCCCAAACTTAGAAAGTGGATAACTAGATTTGTAGTGAAATGTAGAAGAGCAAAAAATAAAGCATGGGAAAAAATATATAGAGGCAGGTAAATCAAAAGAAACATATGTAAAATATTTGGACAAGCAGAACATATCTCAGAAAGCAAATAAAACAGCAAAAATAGACTTCGAAAAAAAACTTGCTCAGAGGATCAAGAGTGACAGTAAAAGCTTCTTCTCTTATGTTAGAAATAAACAAAGAACGAAAGACAAAGTAGGCCCTCTCATAGACAGTAAAGGGAAAATAATAAGTGAGAATAGAGAGGCAGCTAATCTGCTCAATCAGTACTTTGGCACAGTCTACACAAAAGAGGACTGCTCCAAGATCCCAGAGCCTTTAGATATTTTTCAAAGAGACATGGATACAGCGGGATTAAGATCAATCTGTATTACAGAGGAAATGGTTTTTTAAAAAATGGAGGGGTTGAAAGTGAATAAATGTCCAGGTCAAGATGGTATTCATCCTAAATTGCTATATGAAATTAGAAACCAACTAGCAAAACCATTGGCTATATTATGTTCTCAATCACTTACAAAAGGGATTGTTCCACGGGATTGGAAAGATGCAGGAGTGATCCCCTTATTCAAAAAAGGCAAAAAATCAGATCCAGCAAATTATAGACCGGTGAGTTTAACGAGCATAGTCTGTAAATTGTTAGAGTCAATAATCAAAGAAAACATTGTAATGCATTTAGACAAATTTAATCTAATTAGAAATAGTCAGCATGGGTTTACTAGAGGGAGATCATGCTTAACAAATCTATTAGAATTCATGGAGGACGTTACTAAAATCATAGATAAAGGGGAGCCACTGGACGTTATTTATCTAGACTTTGCAAAGGCCTTTGATAGAGTACCTCATCAAAGATTATTTCGAAAGTTAAAATCACATGGAATAGGTGGGGAAGTTGCCAAATGGATTGAAAATTGGTTAACGGGAAGAATGCAGAGGGTGGGGATAAATAAGGAGTACTCTGAGTGGTGTGAAGTGAAAAGTGGTGTGCCACAGGGCTCGGTTTTGGGACCAATTTTGTTCTTGATATATATAAATGATTTGGACATTGATATGGGATCCATGATTGCAAAATTTGCTGATGACACAAAACTATGCACTAGTGTCTCATCTAAAGCGGAAGTGGATATATTGATGTCGAATATTAAACATAGGAGCAAGGAAGTGATCGTCAAACTGTATAAAGCTTTAGTTAGACCTAGATTGGAGTACTGTGTACAAGTGTGGAGTCCTTATCATAGAGGAGATATAAACATGCTGGAAAGAATACAAAAAAGAGCGACAAAGATGATAGTGGGATTCCAGAATTACAGTTATGAGGAACGACTCAGAAAAACCGGTCTACAGTGTCTCGAAGAGAGAAGAATTCGTGGTAACTTAATACAGGTTTATAAGATGATCAGAGGAATGGATAAATTAGACTATAACAAGTTTTTTTTTTAAAACAGCTACCTACAATAACAAGAGGGCATAGCTACAAGCTGACTAAAGGGAGGTCCAGATTAGATATTAGGAAATATTTTTTTAGTAAGAGAGTTTTGTCTGCTTGGAATGCATTGCCAGGGGAGGTAGTGGAGGCAGGGATAGTTAATGCATTTAAGAATAAACTGGATGCGCATAGCTTTTAGAGCAAGGTGATGTAAATGGTTGTATACAGACTCTGCAGGGTCTTCTAAACCAGTATAAAGACGTTAAGTTAAGTTAGTTTATACTACAGAGGAAAATATGATAGAAAACATTACTGTTGGGGAACTGTTTGGCTCAAGTGACCATCAAATCATCCGTTGGGATCTTATTGCAGGGAAAGAAGTAAATATAAACACTCAAACATACGACTACTCTAAAGCAGATGTTAAGAAGATGAAAGAGGCATCGAGCCATATAATTTGGAAAGATATTGTAGGCGGGACAGACGTTGAACAAGAGGGAAAGAGTTTTAAAACAGTTCTAGAAAAGCTAAAAGAGGAATGTGTTTCATGCAGGAAGGTAAACCCCAAGTGTAAAAAGTGGATAACTAAAACTGTAGTTAAATGTAGAAGAGGTACAAATAAAGCATAGAAAAAATATATAGAGGCAGGTCAATCAAAAGAAATATATTAAAAATATATGTATAAGGAGAACATAGCACAGAAAGTGAATAAAACAGCAAAAATAGACTTCAAAACAAAAAACTTGCTCAGAGGATCAAGACTTATAATAAAAGCTTCTTTTCTTACGTTAAAAATAAACAAAGAACGAAAGACAAAGTAAGCCCTCTCGTAGACAGTACAGGACAAATAATAAGTGAGAATAGGGAGGCATCTAATCTAATCAGAAATAGTCAGCATGGACTTACTAGAGGGAGATCGTGCTTAACAAATCTATTAGAATTCACGGAGGAGGTTACTAAAATCATAGATAAAGGGTAGCCAGCGAATTTTATAAATCTAGATTTTGCAAAGGCCTTTGATAGAGTACCTCGTCAAAGATTATTTCGAAAGCTAAAATTACATGGAATAGGTGGGGAAGTTGCCAAATGGATTGAAAATTAGTTAACTGGAAGAAGGCAGAAATAAGGAGGACTCTGAGTGGTGTGAAGTGAAAAGTGGAGTGCCATAGGGCTCGGCTTTGGGACCAACTTTGTTCTTGATATATATAAACGATTTGGACATTGGTATGGGATCCATGATTGCAAAATTTGCTGATGACACAAAATTATGCAGTAGTGTCTCATCTAAAGCACAAGTGGATATATTGATGTCGGATTTAGATAAAATTCAAGAATGGTATGTAAGTTGGCATATTGAATTTAATGTAGATAAATGTACGGTCATTCACATGGATAAATCCAATATGGAACATAATTACAGAAAGCGAGAGAACAACATTAGAAAGATAAATAAGGAAAGGGACCTAAGGGTTATAATAGATCATACAGGAAAGGTGAGTGAGCAAGTTCAAGTAGCAGTGAAAAAAGCAAATGCGATGTTAGGTAAGATAAAAAGAAATATTAAACATAGGAGCAGGGAAGTGATAGTCAAACTGTATAAAGCATTAGTTAGACCTAGATCAGCTTGGCTTAGCTTCGTTCGTTCTCAATCTCCCGCTACCAAACCCTGAAAGGGCTTAAGTTGCAGAATGTAGTCCAGAGAACGGAATGCGTTGTATCGTAGTTTACAGCTTGACTACGATATTTGCACCTTTCGGTCCAACACATCCGACTTCAGCAAGCATTTTTTGAGTACCGGGTTAGCATTCTCTCTTCGATACCTTCTCCATAGCCATTCTGCTCTGTTGCAGCCTGTTATCCAGGATCACCGCGTGGAGAAGAAAAACCGGCCTACAGAGTCTAAAAAAGAGAAGAGTTAAGGTGACGCAATACATGTTTATAAGAGGATCGGAGGTACGGATAATTTAGACTATAACAAGTTTCTTTTCAAAATACAACCACCTACAAGAACAAGAGGGCATAGCTACAAATTAACTAAAGAGAAGTCCAGATTAGATATTAGGAAATATTTTTTTAGTCAGAGAGTGGTGAATGCTTGGAATGCATTGCCCCAAAAGGTAGTAGAGGCAGGGACAATTAATGCATTAAAGAACAGATTAGATGCGCATAGCTTTTAGAGCAAGGTGATGTAAATGAAACTGGTTGTATATATACTCTGCAGTCTTCTGAACCACCATAAAGACATTAAGTTAAGTTAAGAACTCAAGGATGACTGGGTCGAACAATGATGCAGTTATGTTTCACTTTTTCTGAATAAATTTACCCCCCAAAATATATTTAAGGTTTTCATTTGAAGCCCCATGTGATATATATATATATATATATATATATATATATATATATATATATATATATATATATATATATATATATATATATATATATATATATTCTAAAATCAGGCATGGAAAAAGATGTCATGATATAATCTAAATGACTATATCTGGGATTGAAGCAACATATTCTCAACAAGGGACTCATTGGTCTCGAGGTAAGGTGTCCATCTCGAGTGCTGGAGATCGCGGGTTTGAATGACAGTGGAAACCAGTATTTTTTTTCACGTTGGATCTTCTGGTAAAAAATTCCCTGATCTCTGGGTAGTGAGATCAGACGCCCGTGTTCAGTGTCGAGTACGTTAAAAATTCCTTGGCAGTTGGAAATAGAAAGAGTAGGGTTAACGATCATTAACCTGCCCGGACAAAATTAAAATTAAAAAAATATACCCAAGTTATCTGTACCTTTCCCCAGGTGGTTTGTTAAGAGCAGCTATAGATTGCGCCTAACGCTGTGAGTCTACTTAGCTCTAGTGTTTAAGTCTATTAAGATGGACTCGCACATCGGTTAGACCACCCTCCAATAAACTGTTGTATACAGACTCTGTAGAGTTTTCTAATCCAGTATACAGACGTTAAGTTAAGTCAACAAAAGGAAGGTCAAGTCTTTAACGAACACCACTTTAGACGAGTAATCGAGCCAAAAATCAAGGAGGAATGAAGGACGTGGATAGAGCTGAAGTGGATGAAGAATTTGTGTGTATTTGGCTGAGGAATGAAGACTGTTTGTCCTTACAGTTGCCACATACCATACATGCGGGTTTATTTCACTTTCATGAGAAGAAAAATACGTAAACATTACCGAGGATTTGAACGAATGTCATAGAGTGGACAAAGAAGGACATCTGGCCGGTTCTTGTCTTTCATACTTCTTCTTCTAAGTTGTTCCTCTTCTGCTCTTTAGGTTTTTTTGTGTCTTTTTCTGTATATATTGCAAATTGAGTATTAATAGTTGTCCATCACAAGTGATGAAGACCACTCTCTTTGTTCAGCCGTGTGGACAGTCGTATCTCTTGCTGTGTCCGCTGAAAATTCCCACACGCCAAATTCGTGAAGGTGAACCGGCAGAACTAACCCGTGAAATACGTCACAGGTATAAGCGTAGTGCCATTCAGTCGGCGTCCAGACCAGGATAAACGGATGGAAGAAATCACACAAAAAGAACGAAATGACAAGTCCAGACGGAAAACAACACCACGTTTCCATGAACACAAGTGTAAGTCGTCGACTAGTGTGAATTCCGCGCAAATCCGTGGTCTAGCGGCATCCATAATGATCCAAAACAGTAGAGAAATGTAGACTCGCAGCCAGTTATGGCGCCATCTTTGCAAATTGAGTATGCAGACAAACATATGATTTGACCTGCTGGTCATCCGTGATGGGGGAGTTGTCTCGTTTCGGTCTTCAAGCAGGTCAATATTGGGTAAGCATTTCATTACTTTCGATTTACGGGTCAGGAGTATCTTGGCCAGTATATTTCTCCTGACCCTGGCTAACATTGTCTGATTAGTGTGCTTTGCCTGACCAGACGTTAGCCTCATCGCCCCTCTTCTTTCACTGACTCATATTCTATTAATACTCTTTGCACCACTTTTGATAACATTATGGCCCCATCTTTACTATGGTACATCAGAATGCAACAAAGAATGGCGGGGCGGGAGTGTAGGCCTACATAGAATACCCAAACAACATTAGGGATACAGTCAGAGTACCAACTGGAAAATTATGTCATACATATGATGCAGAAATCCAGGCAATCAAGGTGACAACTGAGAAACTGTTGAACACCAATGTCGGTCCACAACCTGTAGTATTTCTGACAGATACACAATCAGCACTCCAAGCACTGAAATTTGAGAAACTGTCAGATCTACAGGCTCTATTGTCTGAACTGAGCAGCCAGCGCAAGATTGTCATGCAGTGGATACCTTCACATTGTGGAGTACCAGGAAACGAGAGAGCAGACCGACTGGCAAAGGATGGGGCTGCAGACGAGCAACCAGATGTGCCAGTTACATACAAACAGAAGATAAGGATGATCAAATCAATCAGAAAGCTATCAACGGTAACACCAGATGATTACCATAAGATGAACAGACAAGAGCAAACTGTTGTGTTGCGCCTTAGAACAGGACACAACTGACTCCGCAGCCACATGTACACACAACAAATTAAGATTGGCAACTTAGCCATGTGTACATGTGGACAGGCACCCCAGACAGCAGAGTCCATACTACAGAACTGCCCCGAATATGATATAAAGAGAAAACCTCACTGGTCCATAGAAACAACACTGGAAGAGAAACTTTATGGACCTGTATGTGAACTACAAAAGACAGTAAAGTTTATACAAGAGACAACATTGGAGATATAGACAATATTTTAAAGCGAACGAAAGAAGAAGAAGAAGACTATGGTGCATACCTTCTTCGGTGGGTTCTGATGACATCAGCATTTCGAGTATGCACAGTTTCATCTTCTAAACTCCTTACCGCCTTGTTTCCGCCAGTCTCATGATATCAGTTCCGTAATTTTTCATTTCCGCCGCAAACTTCTCCTGATTGTATATTCCTGCTACCAAACAAAGAGATTTTTTCATGAAGAAAACAGTAAAGTCCGCGTAGCAGATTCATTGATGCTTTCTATGCATCGCGTCATTTACCATCTTGACGCTGTCAAAGACGGATGTGTCGGACCGAAAAGTGCAAAAATCGCAGTTAAACTGTAAACTAGCGACCCAACGCATTTCGTTTTCCGGACTACATTCTGTTACTTGCATAGCCCTGTTCAGGGCTTAGTAGCCGGAAATTGAGAACGAACGCAGAAGAAAAAGAAGACGTAGAAGAAGAAGAAGAAGAAGAAGACCATCTTGATAGAAGACCTGCTTCATTTTTGCACAGTTGGGATGTACTTACTGTCCATGTCCTGGGCATCACGTCAGACATCCTGTATTCAATGCTCAGCTATGTAGATTACTCTGTCATTCTTTATATCTTTCAACAGTCAACTTATGTCGTTAGATGTCGTAAGGAGGGGGTGACCTCTTTTGTTTCATATTTTGTTGGCAGGTGAAAATTCACTGGTGACCTGCCAGGTGAATCCCAGCATCTGTTAGCCCCTGGAATATACAATCGCCTATTTTTGAGACTCGTGGAGGCGGAAGCGTAAATTAGAGCAAGATAGACCCGCAGCACGACAGGCGCCAACTAAGCCACTCCGCTAACCACATAACCATGTCTTGAAGTTATAGCCACACAGTCCCTTTCTTGCGACATATTCTCTGTGGGGTGAATATCCCTAAAATAATTTGAGTCGATTTTTAGCTTGAATTTTTGAACGAGCAGCGGCCGTTAGGCCTACTCTTTTTTATTTCCAGCTGCTAATGTATTTTTAACATGCGCGCCACTGCACATGGGTGTCTGACCTCCCTACTCAGATCAGGGGAAATATCCATGTGATCCATGTGAAAAAATCCCGGTCTCCACTGTGATTTGAACCAGCGACCTCCAGCAGCCGAGGCGAACACCTTACCTCGAGACCACTGGGTCCTACTCTGTCCTTACTTCTCAATATGTCATGCATATTGCATGTTTACAGAAGGTTTGGGCAAATCATCAGATGGTCTGGGTATTGTGCTACTCCACAATCGCATGTCTCATTATCAACGCGTATCCCAGTCTTTTTAAGAGTTTCCTCCATCGCGATACACCTGTTCAGAATTTGTTTAGTGACTTCCATGTTGCACAAGGCAAGCGGTGTCCAAGCACAAGTTCCTCCCGCAGCTCGATCCAGAAGACCTGTAACAGTTCATTCCATTTTTCGATGCATCGTTTTCAAGGACTAGACAGTAGGGGATGTGTTGACTATATATAATTTCGTCTAGATTCAGTCTTGTGCAATGCACCTGCTGTCCAAACTTAACTTAACTTAACGTTTTGTGTACTGGTTTAGAAGACTCATCAGTCGGTATACAACCAGTTACATTTGCATCACTCTGTTCTAAAAGTTATGCGGATCAAATCTATTTTTAAATGCATTAGCTGTTTCTGGCTCCACTACCTCCTGGGGCAATGCATTCCAAGCATTTACCACTCTCTGACTAAAAAAATATTTCCTAATATTCAATCTGGACCTTTCTTTAGCTAATTTGTATCTGTGCCCCTTTGTTTTCGTTGGTGATTGTATTTTGAAAAACTTGTTATAGTCTAATTTAACCTTTCCTGTGATTATATTATAAACCTGTATTAAGTCACCTCGAATTCTTCTCTTTTCTAGACCCTGTAGGTCGGTTTTCCTGAGTCTTTCCTCGTAACTGTAATACTGGAATCTCACCATCAGTTTTGTCGCTCTTCTCTGTATCCTTTCCAACATGTTTATATATCCTATACGATAAGGACTCCACACCTGTACACAGTACTTCAATCTAAGTTGAACAAATGCTTTATACCAATTATGGATTTTTGCACCAGCGTATGGTACCATGGGTCGCTTGTTGTTTCTGTCTTTCGATCTCTGATGCGACACATCTACGTATCTCATGTGGTTCTACGCCGATTATTGGGTATTTTTGTTTAGTTGTGATAGGTTTTAGAGACCTTCCAACTATGCGGACAGTTTATTTATTGCTGTATCAATATGTTTGACATGTGCAGAGTTTATTTTTTCAAACTGGGGCGGGGCACTCAGTTGCGGAGTAACACATGGGGAGCGCTGATGTTCGAAAGACATCTGGCTGTGCTTCTAATATTCTGCTAGTCAATTTTTGAATGATATTATTTCTCCCATATATCTTCCTAATTGTTTCCTTGAAGTCTATCGCGCAGGACAGGGGGTTAGGTAGTCGGTTTCATGCCGCATTGGTCGCTCATTACAATGTGCTTGACAGGTTTACAGTGTAATTATCCATTCCTCTTAACCCCCCCCCCCCTTTTTTTTTTCTCTTCCGCGCCTACACATTCACACACAGGTGAGTTTTGCAACATTCGATCGTTTGTAGTTTATAAAGCGGCAATAAATGCTTTTTTGGACTTCCATATATTTCTATATAATTTTGCTTTCCTTATTATGCTGTTCTGTCGAAATTCAAATTGTTCAACTGCAACTTCGCAGTCTACTTTATGTTTAATTATCTCTTGCACACTTTATTAAACAGTAACTGTGTGGCTTACCAGGCTGATTGTTCTAAAATGGGAGCAATTGGGACGGCGTGGGCTAGTGACACGGCTCACAATCCGAACGTGCTGGGTTCGCTCCCCAATCAAAATTCTAATTCCCAATTTTAAAATTCAGGAGGAAGCAGACCCTTACATATAATGCATGCCAAAGTAGGATGCACTAGACCGACAGGCGCAAAATAAAAACAGTGCAAGGCACGCCGCCTTGGGGAATAGAGAAATTTGGTGAACGCATACAAAAATTCAAATATTTGAACATTCCGTTTGCCCGAGGTTTTGTTGTTGTTTGTATGTGAGGGAAATCTGTGACAAGGATGATGTCGGCGGTCCTCATCGACAACGATGGACAGCTATTATTATTAGTATGTGAGTAATATTATAAAGACAGATGTAATCAGATCACATGGTACAGATCCTGAATTGTACATGTTATTAAAGTGATCAGTGATTTTATATTTATTTTGGGGAATCGATCAGACGCTAGTTCGTCAGGCACAATATACTGATCAAGACCACTATTTCTCTTCCATGTAGCGTTTCCGGGAAACAGACTGTTTGTCAAGATAAAGAGCCGAACGATTACCAACCTTCGTTTTGCAGATGATTTCGACGGGTTGGCAGGTTCAGAAGCAGAACTCCAGGAATGAGCCAGAAGGCTCGATGAAACAGCTCTTGACTATGGTATGGAGATAAACACAAGAAAAACAAAATTAATGACTAACAACACCGAGGGCTTCAACAGCAGGATAAAAGCTAATGGTGAGGAACTCGAAGTGGTTGACCGTTTTAAATATCTTGGGTCGATTGTCAGTGATGAAGGATCAAAATGTGAGGTGTTGGCCAGAATAGCACAGACAATAGCGGCGCTTGCACGGCTTAACACAATCTGGCAAGATAAACGGTTAGCACTATGCACGAAAATCAGACTAATGCGTACACTGGTTCTGTCAATATTCCTCTATGCTTGTGAGACATGGACAGTTACCGCTGACCTCCAGCGAATGATACAGGCCTTAGAAATAAGATGTTTCCGAAGACTGTTAAAAGTCACGTACAAAGATCGAGTTACAAATGAGGAAATACGAGATAGAATTACATCAGCAATAGGGCCTTTCGAAGACCTCTTGGCAACTGTCAAAAGAAGGAAACTCGCTTGGTGCGGTCACATATCGAGATCAAATGGTCTTGCAAATACGATCCTCCACGGAAAGGTGCATGGCAGACGACGAAGAGTCCGGCCCAAAAAGAGATGGGAGGACAACATAAAAGAATGGACCAGTCTCCGACCAGAAGATTCACAGGCAGCGGCCGCTGACAGAGAGGGGTGGCGGGGAGTTGTGAGAATATCTTCATGTGTGCCCCAACGACCTCATCGGTTACGGGATGACCTGACCTAACCTGACCACAGCCTTATATATTATATAATGTGCCACCAGTGTGGCATGACATACGAGGATAAGTCAGTATGTAGGTCACAAACTGATGTGGGATAGCTGATAAATGTAGTTGGTAGTTTCTGAAGGTATCATTAAGTGGCAACAACATCCAGCTTTGTGATTACTGTAGGTAGCAGACTCTAGGTGGCCCACGTACGTGCGCAACTCAATTACAAACATTATTCCGTGTTCACGCCGTACAATCTAAGAACAGCGCGCTGTTAATTGTGTTTTGTATGTGTGTGTTGCCAAAACCCATCACTACTGTACGAAAACCTACCTGGAGGCAGGATATATTTCCAGAGGTGGTAGAAAATATACCAGGTATTGCAAACAAAAACTGCCAGACTGAAAAAGAAAGGAGAGATACTACCCTAAGCTTCATAACGAAAAGCTACCCAAGCACGGACTGGACCCATGCATACACCGACGGTTTAAGATCGTGTTACATGGAGGGGCAGGATTAAGCATGGCATGCAGACAAAGGAGATACTGATTGCTGATAGGCTAAAGACTCTGAGTTTGAAAGACACACCACACCATGTGATGCCGCAAACGGTCCTGGCATTCCTTGCACAGACTGTGGAATACGCTTCTCTACCTGGATTGGTCTTACGAGTCACATTCGTTACCGTCATGGACTGTAGTTACATACATTTTTTCAAAGCATAATTATTATCATCTGACAAGACGGAAAGAGTCAATGACTATGTTGAGTGACCCAGGTGTTCTGCTGATCAACATAGTTTCAATTCTCGTCTCGTTAATTCACATATTGTATTTGACCAATGTTGTTTCAATCGCTTTCATGTGATTTTACAGTTTATTTGCATCATTGTACAACAGACACTGGTCATCTGTAAACATTAATCCGTGTATTGATTCCCGTTAAACTTCGTATTTGCCTTTGCCGGCCTCTACAACATTTGCCAGGAATAACGTCCACCAGTTCTGTTCTTTCCAAACTATCATGACGTTAAATGTGGCCAAAATATTTCAATTTACTGAGAATGGTTGATATGCCAAACGGCTTCTACGTTCAGCTCATGTCCATATTCGATTGTTTCTATATTCTCAGTATTTTAAGTACCTTTCTGTAACACTTCATTTCGAAGGCCTCAATTCTACGTCTTACCGATTGCGTTAAAAGTTCATAATTCACACACATATATCATAACAGGAAAACTACAAGTTCTGAAATGTACAACCATTGTTGATCTGTTGACATTATTCCATTATTTTCATTTTTTCCAGAGCTAAAGCCAGTCTCCTTATTACCTCTTTTGCGAATTATCCATCGTTGTCATTCATAGAGCTAAGACATTCAAATCCAAACTTTTTTAATAACTTCATTTTGAAGGGCAATTGTGGATTGGCATTATGTTTTAGATGTAAACCTTACTTTTTTTTTCTTTTTCTTCGTCTTCTGCGTTCATTCTAAATCCCCCGCTACCAAGTCCTGAACAGGGTTTTGCAAGTAGCTGAATGTAGTCCAGAGAACGGATTTGCGTTGTGTCGCTAGTTTACAGTTTGACTGCGATATTTGTACCTCTCGGTCTAACACATCCGTCTTCAGCAGGATTTTTTATTCTAAATATTAAGACTTAGCTACTATGCCGGATTAACTGACCGGAGTAATTACTCTAGACCTTCAGCGTTATGGGAGAAGATAACTGTGTCGCCTGCCTAGCAGAGCTCCGGAATGTCAATACCTTGAATTGTGAACGGGTCAAACGGCGTAGTTTTAATTACTCGATTTTGATTTGGCTAGGCTTCGTTCGTTCTTAATCTCTGGCTACCAAACCTTAAAAGGGCTTAAGTAGCAGAATGTAGTCCAGAGAACGGAATGCGTTGTGTCGTAGTTTACAGCTTGACTGCGATAGTTGTACCTTCGGTCCAACACATCCGACTTCAGCAAGCATTTTTTGAGTACCGGGTTAGCATTCCCTCTTCGATCCCTTCTCCTTAGCCAGTCTGCCATGTTCCAGCCAGGATCATCGGGTGGAGGTGTAGAAGGGTCTTGGCAGCTCTGGTTCGCTAGTCCTTACGCTAGCAGTCAGCTATCGGTCGCTGGCCGCTGCAGCTTATGCGCTGCTCTAATCAAATTTGACATTGCGCGTTATATTTTCTGCATAAATGTTGAATAAACATTACAGCTCTGTTTCACGTCCATTTGTACAGAAACCCAATCTGATGTTTCACCAAAAATGCAAACATCACGTCGATAAAAGGCTTCACGAATAGAGCATTTTATAACAGGAACTTTGAAAACAAACAACACTGATTTTGTATGATACGAAATTAATCAATGCATGAGAAATGCTGAAATCTATATTTATCAAATGATTTACACGTACGAATTTCCCGGAAAAGCAATTGCTCTACAGCTATTGCTCGCCTAAGTGATGTCACGATAGAAGGATCTACTGGCCAATCAGATAGCAGTTTGCAGTAGCTTTGACAACGACATCGAAAGGTCGTTGAAAGAGACATTACGACAGTTCAACTTACGGCAAAATGACACCCATAACCGCGTAATATGTTGCAATCTGGAGAAGTCCATAGCGAAGACTGTTTCCTTAGCATTGTCATCAAAAAAATCGACTTTGAATGAATTGATAGGTTGAAATACCTTTGCACCGTAGCGATTATTTGCGCACTATACGTCAGAATCGTGATTCAAACTCAGATTGTAGTTTTGGGTTTGAGAATTTCACGCCTAATGTAGAGCAGCTGTCATTAAATAGGTTAGTCACTGTAGTTAGGAGGTTAAGGCACTCTCTCACAGTGATGAACGGAAACGGTGGGCGATTGAATCGCGCAAGTTTCAAGTGACCCCTTGTCTCACGGGAGGTAAGTCCAGAGTGCCTGCATCCCGAGTTACCTCCAGTCGTCTCGACCAATAGTCTTGCCACTGATCCAAGGTAACTCGGGATAAGAGTGAGATTGATGACCAGCGCATATTCTTCCTTTTTATAATCCAGATACAACGCACATCACATTATTAAGACAGAATCTTCTGATGTTGTAGCCATCATCGCTTCCCGATTGGCAATAACTGTTTACATTTATTTATAGTTGTGATATTTTTTCATGTAGATATTATGCAGAAAATCTATGAAAATCATGTCCCAGCAAACTCGTTAGTGCACTTCTCAAGGGGCAACCAATTAACAAGTAAATCTTCCAGCCTGCTCCAAGGTCAAATCCATCGTCTCCTTGATGTCCCAAGTTCATCGTCTTCTCGGTCGACCCTGCCTCACTTTCCAGTGACCATGTCCTCCATAATCACTCTTTCCAGTTCAGTGTTCCGTACGTGTCCAGAAAACCTAATTTTCGGGTCATTACATCATTTACAAGCCAATTCTCCTCCAAGTTCAGATCTTGCGGATGAATTTGTTTATTTCTTTCTTTATCCGTGCATTTTCAGGACTCTTCTGTAGCACTGTGTCTCAAAAGTCCCGTTCCTCGCTCTTAGTGCTTTTGTAATCGTCTATGTTTCACGTCGATAAGTTGCCACAGGTAAAATGCAGACACACACACACAAAATGTAAGACGAATGTACGATAATATTTCTCTTTTCTTTATGACTTTCGTCCTAAAACTAAAAGGACGTTGTGCAATAGTCTAGAGAGAGAGGCTACGAAATCTGACCTCCTACCACGTGGGTCAGCTGGGTGGTGGATAGCTAAATGGCTTCTATATTTGAAGACTGGTCGTACATACAAAATATACAGTCGTGAACCAAAAATGAGAGAACGGCGTGGGCTAATGGTTGGGTGACACGGCTCACAAACCGAAGGTGCTGGGTTCGATCCCAATCACAGCACCGGCCGTTATCCCAGAGAAGCAAAGCTTTAGAAAATTCAGGAGGAAGCAGACCCTTACATGAAATGCATGCTGGGGTCGGATGCACTGTGTCGACAGTCGCAAAATAAAATCCACAGTGGAACGCACACCGCCTTGGGGATTAGAGAAAAGACGAACGAAAAAGAAAAAAAAAAATATATATATATCTAATATATATAATTGAGACTTAATGTCTTAGAAAACTGCTGAACGTTGACTGTCATAACTAAATAAACAAATAGAGATGTCACCAATCATCATGTTTCATTAATCATTAAGAAAAAACGGTGAACATTCATTAGGTATATTCCTAAAATTGACAACAAAACAGACTCTGCAAAAGTGCATGTGGTCAGCATCTGGCAACAAGAAATTTTCGGCAGAACAATCCTGAGAGAGGGCTCCATTATGGCCTCCATTAAACAACATTCGTGAATTTAAAAGAGGGGAGTTACACAGATAAAACTGGAGAGTTCTGGTTTCTGCCTTGTTGCTGTTGTTGTTGTTTGATGCCCACAATGAGTAACTTTACTCTTTTGTGCGCTCTGAAAAGGGCGTTAAATGGCGGGTTGAAGTAGTTTTCCTCACATCCCGAGCATGCTGATGAAGGTGCATTGCGGTTGTGCTATGCTTGGCTTCATCTGCTTGGCGCTCACTACTACATGAATCACATCAATCCACATTTCGTCAGCTAGACTGCCTTGAAAACCGCCTGTTTCAAGGGAACGCTACATGGAAGATATATTGTGGTCTTGGTCAGAGTTTTGGCTCTGATGTGACGTCCTGGCCAGTATTTTCTGCTTGACTGGACTAGCGTCTCAGTTCTCCGGTTTCTGATTTATGTACCGTGTTTGGTACTTAAATACATAAATCGATATTTTGTTATTCGCCTAGCTCTTATAATATGCTTTCAATGCAACAGTGTCCTATTGACCCTGCTACACACATAACTCTTCCGGAAACAACTCTGGCAGTTTAAGCATTTATATCCCGATTTGAAGGTAATAGTTCAAGATTGCCTGAATTCTTCACCATCAAGCTGGTCAGTCCGGAGACGTGACCTTCTGATTATGTCATGCCACTGTCCTCAGTTCCCAGCAGATGTCTTCAGCTCTGTATTATTCTTCTTCTTCTTCTTCTTCCTCGTTCATCTTCAGACATCAACTTCAATGACTCTAACGAAGGCAGCAGTCGACTCAAGGCTCTGTACGCTTCCGTACAGCTTCTCATGGAAGGACACTGGCTGTTGCCAAATGCTACTTCTGTTGTCAGTATACAGTGGACAGGACAGCAAAATATGTTCTGCCTAAATGGGGGCTGTGCCGCAGGCACAAAGGTCTGTAGTGTCAATCTTGAACTTGTTGTACAGATGGCATCTAAGTCTATTGTGACCTGTGCGTAGCCGGAGAATTATCACCTGGTCTTGCCTGGAGAATTGATGGTAGGCATCGTTTTCTATGTAGTCATATTGGTCTTCTTTCCGAGTTGCACTGTACGTTGCCCTGGTGAATGCTTTTGTCTCATTCTATGTGATTTCTGTATCACTCTGCTGCAGCATTCCTATCTCTCTGGCGAGTCTGTCTGTCTCCTCGTTGCCTGGAATGTTGCAGTGGGCTGGTATCCACTGGACTGTTCTTTTTTTTGAAGCACTGGGACAAGCGTTCGAGCGAGTCTGGCAGAGCACCGAGTTCATTTTTGGGCGCCATTAACACTGTGAGGGCGTCTGTGAAAACGACCACTTGCTTTTCTGCCTGCTCCTTATGGATTATAAGGGTTTCAGCTGCTTGTCTCAAAGCGCTGGCTTCGGCAGCTCTGTAAAAGTCTGCACCCTAATCTTCTTGCATGCCTGTGTGATGTACTTGTTTCTTGGACATCGTCTCCTTTTTTTTCCCCAGGAATTTTGCCTTCAAGTATTTTCAATAGTAAGCAGCCATGTCTCATGTTATGGCCAAGCCGAGACCTCCTGTAACTCCCTCAGCTGATATTTTAGTGTATCAATTGGTGGGGTGGTGTGCTTCAGTTTAGTCTGCGAAATATTTTTTTGTGAATATTAAAAATAATGTTACGTTTCAAGTTTAAAATCCAATCCCTCTTTTCTATTGCTATTAAAACACTTTAAAATAATCGAAGTAAACTGTACATGTACTGTAATAAAATATTTTTTTTTTTAAATGTCTATGATTTTATTCCCATTGCTGGGATAGTTGAGCGGTTTTTAGGCTGGGGACTACAGGCCGCAACGCCACGAAGTGTCCTGACTATATTTGCTTATTTCACCTCCAACAGAAAAACAACATATGTCTTATCGGGTATTCGATCTGCTCCCTTCCTAGTCAGCAGACAGAGATCCAAACCATTTGGGCACTACTAATACAAGGTGTTCAATATTATATGCATATTTTTTTATTGCACCTTTTGAATCAGATAATCAGATAACCTTGAAGATTGGATCGCATTTATTCGACAGGTAAAAGAAAAACAATGTTGAATGTCTAGAAAAAGTTGCGAGTGAAAAGAGAATTAATGACCGAAATCAGGGTTAGACCGTTAAGTTCATCATTTCCCTCGTTTCGTCTTGTCAGACGATAATAATTGTGCTTTTAGCACAAAGCCCGGGCAGAAATATAGAGACCATGTGTTGCCATTGCAGTATGGTCCCTCTCTCGGTCTGCCTTGTTTGCTCCAAGAGAAAGGTGGTACCAATATATTTGGAACAAGGCAAGCTGCAGAAGCTGCCGGATCAGTAGAACAATGCTATTTCTGTTCGCCTGTCAGGACTTCACTCCTGTACCAGTCCCCAATGAAGGCTAAGAGCCTGGTATGCCATGCCACAACACTTAGCTTAGGTTGCCTTTCCTCGCTCTGTGATAAGGCATTGCACCCTCTTGTGTGTGCTCCTTCGCACATCGTCGGTTGTCAGGTTTGGTAGATGCTGACCAACTATCATAGTTATCAGGAAACAGGTTGAACAGCCATATCTGACAAAACCCGACAAGATGCACCAGTATTTTATCTGCAAGGCTTCAGAGTTGTCCTTCTCCTAGATGAGCTGCCTTCCTAATCTTTCGAGCCCCATCTGCCCGAAACTACTGGTTTTAAGGCGTCAGTGGATCGCCTTCCGCCCCTTCTCCTGTTAGTTCAAACAGTTCATCTTTACGAAGGTCAGGAGATGGACTTTGTTGTCAGAGGCTATATAAAACGCACTCCATGGGAGCATTTAGTTGGTATTGAGAGTTCATCCTCAACCGCACCCCCGGCTATAACAACATTTAGAACTGTTAAGTTATTTTGGTCATATAACCATACTAAAGGGTAAGGTGGGAGGCTGTCGTTCAAGAGGGAGATACCGTTTTAAGTGGTTGGATAACATCAGAAGGTGGACTGGAAAAAGCCTGTCAAATTACTCCATTACGGATAGAGACACACTGGAAATCCATTGCAGACGATCTTCGATGCGGAGATATTAATTGAACTTTTTTTGTTAGTTCAAGTTCAAGTACAAGAACTATCTCCCCATCGATGGTCGTCTGCAATGGGTTTCCAGTTTGTCTCTATCCGTAATTTTGGTAATATGACAGGCTTTTTCCAATCCACCTTCTGATGTTATCAGATATCGCAGTCAAGCTGTAAACTAGCGACACAACTCATTCCGTTCTCCGGACTACATCCTGCTACTTGCAAAGCACTGTTCATGCTTGGTAGCGGGAGATTGAGAACGAACGCAGAAAAAGAGAAGAAGTACTTGAACTGAAATGTATATTGAAAACGGGGGAATGACATTCAGTGTATGCGCCATCTCCACATTGAAGGTCGACTGAAATGGATATCCAACGTCCTCTGTCTCTGGCCTTGACAGTAAAATGACTTTTGATATTACCCTCCCACTTACAGAATTGTTTGCCCTCCGCACGTTTGTCCTGCCCCTTTCATGCAGTACTGCTTTCATCAAAATGATGTATCCTGAAATTAACATTCTAGCCAACCACTTAGGACGACGAGGCTAACGTCTGGTCAGGTAAAACACACTTAACAAACAATGTTAGCCTGGATCAGGAGAAACATACTGGTTAAGACCCTCACCTTATCTCTTCGTTGGCCGTCCTGGAAACGGGCTGTTGTCGAGAACAAGAGCTTGGCTAACAAGGTGAGATTCGACGTGATCCTCGTAGTAGTGAGTGCCACGCAGATGAAGCCAAGTATTGAACAACCGCCTGGAGGACCCCGGTCAACTTCATCAGCTTGCTCGGGATGTCAAAAAAGCTACTACAATCTGCCACAAGTTCCGCCCTTTTCAGAGCGCATAACAGGGTTACCAATACATTGTGGATATTAGAAACTAGCCAAACCAACTAACCTCCACCTGGAGAGAGATGGACTCCGTCAGGTGTGTAGCGGCCCAAGACACACCGCTGTTGTATGGCGAGAGCTAGTACGACGAAATGCAATAGCGGTGCCTCAACGACCTTCTAGGTTATGAATAATGATGAAACCAGCCGACCAGCCATCCACTGGAATCCCGTGTCCGAGACAGCCAATTGGAAACTGAGCTGGGACCACCATAAAACAAAAGAACGCATCACTGCTCGAGACCAGCCTGCTAAGCAGAGAAATACACATACCTACTACCACCGAATCGCACAAGAGTTGGAACTTGCACACAGACAACTGCCCTTGGAGGTGTACACGCCGACTAAAACTATGACTATGCTAGTGTCCAATCTGTAGACCTAACTTTTGTTCTTTAATTGAATCAACAATTCATGTTCCTCTTGTTCGCCTTCAGTCAGCTGAATTATATCATTCGCATATCTGAGATAATTTTTTGATACTCCACTGATTTTGAGTTTGGGTAATTCCTTTATTCTATAAATACACACCGACTAATGTCGTATTAGTGCGTTCACAGGTCCTGACAATATTCCTCTATGATTGTGAGACATGGACAGTTACAGTTGACCTTCAGGGAAGGATACATGCCTTAGAGATGATATGTTTCCGAAGACTTTTAAACGTCACGTACAAAGATCGAGTTACAAATGAGGAAATACGAGATAGAATTACAACAGCAATAGGGCCTTTTGAAGACCTTGGCAACTGTCAAAAGAAGGAAACTCGCTTGGTACGGCCATATAGCGAGATCAAATGGTCTTGCAAATACGATCCTCCACGGAAAGATGTAAGGCAGACGACGAAGAGGCCGTCCCAAAAAGAGGTGGGAGGACAACATAAAAGAATAGACCAATTTCCAACCTGAAGAGGCAGCGGCCGATAACAGAAAAGGGAAGCGTGAGTTTGTGAGGATGTCTTCATGTGTGCCCCAACGACCTCACCGGTTACGGGATGACCTGACGGGACGTGAGTCGTGCCTACCATTTCTGTCAGACCGAGAACAAATCGTCCACATGCCAGGTCAAACTGAACAGGAAGTCATTCATAGGAAATTCATACTCCCTAAGTCCAGTACAAATTGAATGAGCTACATATGTTTCAATTTTCAACTTTCTCCTCCTACTCATTCATAGTCAGGATAAAGACATAACAAGCCCCTTGTATGTTAGAATACAGGTTGATAAGATAATCAAAGGAAAGGATCAATTAGACTATAACAAGTTGTTTTTTCTTCAAAATACAGTCGCATACAAGAACAAGAGAGCACAGCTACAAATTAACTTTAAAAAAGGTCCAGATTAGATATGACATTAGGACATTTTTTTTTTTAGTCAGAGAGTGATGAATGCATTGCCACGTGAAGTAGTGAAGGCAAGGACAATTAATGCATTTAAGAATAGATTGGATGTACATTACTTTTAGAGCAAGGAACGGTAAATAAAACTTGTCGTATACAAACTCTGCAGTCTTCTGAGCAAGTATAAAGACGTCAAGTTAAGATAAATTATGTGTGCACTGACACAGCGAAAACTAAACCTAAAGGTATCCTAGAAGCAAAAAGTTCAGAACGTCACGAGTTTTTAATATCTGGACTTGGCTATAAACAACAACAGATATTGTTGCCAAAAAGAAAAAAAGGAGAAGAATGACAATTATACTTCGGTGGTTAGCTAAAATGAAAAGCGTATAGAAGAACACTAACAAAATGACAAACATAAAGGTCCTGAGGTGATGCATCTTCCCAGTAACAACGTCCGTCCGCGAAGCATTGTCAATCACACAAATCCTACGGAATAAGACTGAATCCTTCGAGATAAAATTTACAAAATATGAAAGATAGCGCAGAAATCCTACAGGAGTTCGATATAGAACAACACTAGCTAGTAAATTACATTGCATCAAGGGAATTAACGTACTTCTGCCATATCACACCCCACAATGGCCTAGAAAAAGCGATACTGAATGAGAGTATTGTGAATGGCAAAATATGCATGGCAGTCCGAGGAGAAGGACAGGTCACAAAACAGAGGATCTGGTGTTGACAGTAGCAGCAGAGGGAAAATTGATCACGAATCGAATGTCTCACAGATAGACTATCGTGAGAGCGACATTCTGCAAAGGACATACTATATGATGATAATCTATATTTAACTGTTGAATATCTGGGGACCGAGTGGACCATGTCGATATAAAAGCTCTCCAAACTGTTCTCTCTATCTCTGCATATGCTCCGATGTGTTTATAATCAGATTTGTATTTGTATTAGAGGCAGGCCTACAGATTCACGGCGGGGAGACCTTGAAGCAAATATAAAAGAGATCGAGTGGACGTAGATTGATCTGGCACAGATGACCCCAGACAGGAAACAGGGACCGATACAGGATTTGATTGATTAATTGATGTGTATGTATGTATGTATGTATGTATGTATGTATGTATGTATGTATGTATGTATGTGTGTGTGTGTGTGTGAATGTAGGTATGTATGTATGTATGTAGGTATGTATGTATGTATGTATATGTGTGTATGTATGTATGTGTGTATGTGTGTGTGTGTGCGGGCGTGCGCGCGCGCGTGCGTGTGTGCATGTGCGCGTGTGCGCGTGTGCACATGTGCGCATGTGTGCATGTGTGCATGTGTGTATGTATGTATGTCTGTATGTATGTATGTATGTATGAAAAAAATCTGGCAAAGATGGCGCCATAACTGGCTGCGAGTCTACATTTCTCTACTGTTTTGGATCATTATGGATGCCGCTAGACCACGGATTTGCCTGGAATTCACACTAGTCGACGACTAACACTTGTGTTCACGCAAACGTGGTGTTGTTTTCCGTCTGGACTTGTTATTTCGTACTTTTTGGGGGGATTTCTTCCATCCGTTTATCCTGGTCTGGACGCCTGCTGAATGGCACTACACTTATACCTGTGTCGTATTTCACGGGTTAGTTCTGCCGGTTCACCTTCACGAATTTGGCGTGTGGGAATTTTAGATGCTACTATGATGAGCTGAATACAGCTGGGGAGAGATGCCAGACTCACTCACACGCTGAGTGTTGCCCATACGACCTCTTGTGGTTATTGAAAAGGCACGACAAACTGCGTTAGATGCCATCCCACCTTTCTACCCTGCGGGTTACATGTTTACGGAAAGGCTTCGGTGGTAAACCTGAGGCAAAATCTGCATCCTATGCTATTTCCAGTCGTCTCGATGAATGTCTTGCCACTGGCAAAGGGTAGCTTAGGCTCTGTGAGTGAGGTTGACAAAAGGCACAGTTTCTTCCTCACTTTAATACAAATAACCGCGCAAGTCACCCATTTCAGCGGACACAGCAGGAGATACGACTGTCCACACGGCTGAACAAAGAGAGTGGTCTTCGTCACTTGTGATGGACAACTATTATGTATGTATATATGCATGTATGTATGTATGTATGTATGTATGTGTGTATGTGGGGGTCGCTGAAATCAAGAGGTTACGGCACTCGTCTCTCACAGTGATGAACGGAAACGGTGAGCGATCGAATCCAGCAAGTTTCAACCGACCCCTGGTCTCACTGGAGGTAAGATCAGAGTCTCTGCATTCCGAGTTACCTCCAGTTGTATCGACCACGTCTTGCCACTGATCCAAGGTAACTCGGGATAAGAGTGAGATTGATGACCAGCGCACCTTCTTGCTCACTATAATCCAAATACAGCGCACATCACATTATTAAGACAAAACCGGTTGATGTTGTGGGCATCATCACTTCGCGATGGGCAATAATATGTGGGTGTGTATGGGTGTGTGTGTGTATGTATGTATGTATGTATGTATGGTACGTACGTACGTACGTACGCATGTGGGTACGTATGTATGTATAACTCGAGCCATCAAGTCGTTATGAAACTGCTGGACAACCGTAATGAATCTGTCCGGGCAACCAAACTTACCCATGATTTGCCGGCAACCTTCCCTGTTGATGGTGTCAAGGGCTTTAGTCCGATCGACAAACTGTATACGTGTTATAATGCTGGTCTTGACATTTCTCATGGAGTTAAGGTGCAGCATATATCATATCGATCGTCACTCGATTCACTCGAAAACCACACCGTCTCACTGAAAGTAAGCCCTGATTATAGTTAGTCGGTTGAGAAGGACTCGAGCGAGAAATTTTGCCCGCAATTGACAGGGGACATAATCCATTGTTGTTATCGTAGGTATGGCAGTTGTGACTGTAAACTAGCGACACAACACATTCCGTTCTCTGGACTACATCCTGCTACTTGCAAGGCATTGTTCGGGGCTAGGTAGCGGGAGATTGAGAACGAACGCAGAAGAAAAGAAAGAAGAAGAAGAGGAACAAGCAGAAGAAGAAGAGGAAGAAGAAGAAGACGAAGAAGAAGAACAAGGATAACAAGAAGAAGAAAAAGAAATCCAAGTAAACAATGGAGGCATATTTGAGGCCTTAAGTATCCGGCCGTCATCCAAAATTTAACTTACATTAAATTAACTTTATTATACCGATTTAATAGGCTATACAGAGTCTGTATTTTAATAGTTTATTTCACTCCACCGATACTGAAAATACTGGGAGCACCCAATCTATTTTTTAATGCATTAACTGACTCTGCTTCCACTACATCCTGCAGCAATGCATTCCAAGAATTTACCACTCTGACTAAAACAAATATTTCCTAATATCTAACCCCCACCTGTCTTTAAACAATTTGAAGCTGTGCCCTGTTATTCTTGTAGCCAGTTAAACTTTGAAAAACTTGGTATAGTCTAATTTATCCTTCCCATTTATTAATTTATAAACTTGTATTAAATCACCTCGAATTCTTCTTTGTTCGAGACACTGGAGACCAGTTGTTTTTTTATTGTTTATTCTGTAGTCTTTCCTCATAGCTAAAATTTGGAAACCCTGCGATCCTTTTTGTAGCTCTTCTTTGTAATAAGTATGTCAGCCGTTTGGGCCTTCTACTTTGTAGACTTCACCAGAAAGAGGATCTAACCTTGATACCTCGAAGCTAGACATGTCGATGAGCTCTTGGACGAATGTCAACCCTATCGTAGCTCGTGACTTGTGGCATTCGTGATATGGTTTTCCCGTTCATCTCCGAGAACGGTTGAGCATTTCACTGAAATGCGCCGATGGGTGCTCAAGAATCTTGCCCTTGTCCGTCAGTAGTATTGTGCCATCAGGTGATAGGTGATTGGATTGAGTATAAAATACTGCTTTCAATGCATCATAGACCCACTTTGATTCATGTGTAGCTGCCCACTTTGAATCTCATCTGTCTTGTTGAGCTGGTTATGGACTATTTTTCGCATGTTGGCAAAGGCTGTCTTTTTGTAAGCCGAGAAGGGATCACTAGTGGAAACTGTACAGGTGGAGTATTTCAGCGAGCAGGGTCGTGATACCTCCATCGTTTTCGTCCAACAAATCGCGGTCCATTTCTCCTCAAATGTAATCTGACAAAACTCTTCATTCCTTAGTCAAACGCCCGGAGCACTTAAAAAACTGCCAATGTTTCGCTCTGTTTGAAATGTTAATGATCTTCACCTCATACTCCGATGTAGTCTCATGAATTGTGTGTTAAGGTTACATTTGACACAATCAGCACTCGGCACCATGCATACCGTAAAATCCCGCGTATAATGCACACTCCTGTATTATACTCATGCATGATTTAGCCGAACATTTGATATTAAAATGAAAATTCGTGTGTAATACGCACCCTGATTTTTCAAGATTTTATTTTATAAAACATCTGCGAACAAAATTTTTAAAGGATGGGAAATAACAAACAGAAATATGTGCCAAAAATCTAAATTGTAGGTACTTTAGACACTGATCATCACTTTCACTTGAGAACAGATTACGCGCCATTTTCACTGTCAATTTGCGACAATCTTTCCAATCAAGGTTTCTTTCGGTATTGAAAACGACATATATTTTTAGTATTTGAATATAACTTGCACCCGAGTATTACTGGGCAAAAAATTAGTGAAAATTGTGCATATTACACGCGAGATTCTACGGTAAGATTTTGTCACGCGCACATCGCGTATGTCGCTCATTCTGCTAATGTCATGGTCGATAAGGTGACACTGCTTAGATAGAGTACGCATCAAGGTGCGTTTTGACAAATGGGCAGGTTAACAGTGTGCTTGTGATTGTGTGTTGTTTTCTAGTTTTTTCGCGCAGGTCAGGGGATAACCGACATAATATATGCAGGAAGTCAACTTTTGGAGAAATGCCTGAAGCAGCATTCAGACTTCTTTTGTCTGACCTAGACCTTTGTTACTGTAAAACTAAAGAAGTAAAGACACTCATAAAACGTTCCATGAGAACAGAATGGACAGACTAGCACAAAGAATACAAGCCCGAAAATGACAGCATAGACAAACGTCGCAGAGATGGACCACCTCCCACAATATGGGTCTCAGAGACACCGCTTCGTGTGATTGTGGAGCGCCCAATAAAACATCAGAACATATTCTGCAGGACTGCTCGACATATGCAGATCAAAGAAAGTCAGTCTGGCTTGTGCGCGACCATGCTTGAAAAGCTGTGGGGGACGGGCGAAGATCTGAAACGCACAGTCTCCTTCGTGAACCTCACCGGACTAGAAGTATAGCATCAGTTGATAGAAAAAGAAAAAGAAGTTACTGTAACAGGCAACACTTGCACAGTATGGCGAAACTTGACTGTTCTAGTAGATTCAATTCAGTTGTCCAACTGTGCGGTGATCAACATGATGGCTTGAGTACTGTGCGACCAGATAATTATCTGCGGCATACCCAGGCATAAGCGATTTTCTTCTTCATCTTCGTTCATTCTCAAATCAAAGTCTCAGTTTCTCTTACAAACGACATCGTTGTTTGTAAGACTATTTATCTCAATACAGCTTTTGTCTCATAGCTGTCTCGCGAGGCCAGTGTTGTTATCTCTTTTCCTGCGTGAGCGTGAAGCTTTGTAGGATGTGTTTCACGGTCATGGTATGCTCCCCACATGGACACTTGTCATCTGTCCCAATCCTCATTTTGTTGTAAAGATTACCCTTGAGTCTGTTATGCCTAGTTCTCAGTCTGAAGATGATGACTTGCTCTTCTCTAGTACTTACTTTCCGTGTCCTGTGCGTTACATCACACATTATTCTTCCAGTATTCAGCCACATGGATTGTCCTGTCACTGGCACTCAGCGGGACATCTATGCTGCGAGTCTTCTGAAGGTTTGGGCAGTACATCAGATGGTTCTGGTCTTGTGTTACTCCACATTCGCATGTTTAATCCTCCCCGTATCCCCATCTTTTCAGGTTTTTCCTGCATCGCGAAGCACCAGTTCGAAGTCTATTTAGTGACTTCCGTGTTGTGTAGGGCATGAGATGCCAGGCGCAGGTTCCTCTCGTAATTCGACCAAGGGTAACTATAGTTAAATTAACGATCTGTCCTCTTTTTGAGGTCGGTGTGTTGATCAGTCCATTTCCCCCTGAAGTTGGCTTTAATTATGGTCTTGGTCTCATTATATGCGATGCTCAGGTATGTTTGTTAGGAAGCTTTTCCACCTTTTGCTAGTTTGTCTGCAGCTTCATTGCCTTCAATATTCCAGTGGGATTTGATCCACTGTATGACCAACCTTTGGTGTTCTGCTGAGAGTTGTGTCAGGGAGAACATACATTGCTCGACAGCTTCATCTTTGTGTTGTTTTAGCGCTGCTAATACTGATGAGACATCAGTCCAGAATACTAAGCATGATTATGTACTAGTCCTGACTCTTTTTAATCAGGGTGTTTGCAGTCATGCTATCTGAAGATGGACATGGTATTACTACCAACACATCCATCAGGTACATGACGCATGGTCAGTTGTTGAATCCTAGATGTATGAAGTTCTACACCAGGTTGAAGAAAGTCACGTTGTTAGATGCTAGCGCGACAGGCGGAACGGTTCAGTGCAAGCATCTTCCGATAGGTGGCATCAGTGTTGAAGTTTTTCAGAGACGTGTAACATATCTTGGCAGTGTTTCTTCTGTCCTCTCAAAAAGCGTCGGCTGTTCTGAGCTCACCGTATATCAGCTACTTGTCTTGGATGTTTGAAGAAGCGTATGGATGATCAACGTGTTTAGAACGTCAGAGTTAGGGACTGTGTCCAGCCATGTAATCCTGAACAGCCAGGGAAGACAACTCATTTAAAAGCGATGTGGCTGCCTGGCATGTCTGCTACACATTGTTCATGTTTCGCAGGCATGCAACAGAATGGTAAACACTACACCATAATACATTTACTTTACCTTTGTGGCAGCACTATATGTAAAATAAAAGTTCAGATGTCTATATTGCTTCTAGAAATCATAGGTTCTGCCAATATAAACAGAAAATGTGGCATATTAGGGAAAGGCAGTTCTATGCAGCAGAGGTACATGCATTGTAGAGTGTGCAAGCAGGATAAATTCACATAGCCATTTAACATTAGACATGATCTGCAGCTGACTACTAGCATCAGGGCCAGTGTCCAAGAGCTGACAAAAAGACCCTTCTCCACCTCCACGTGGTGATCCTGGATAAAAGGCTTCAACAGCGCAGACTACTAACGCGAAGGGATCGAAGAGGGAAGGCTTAACCGGTACCCCAAAAAATGCCATTCTGAAGGATGTGTTGGAAAGTGCAAATATCGCAGTCAAACTGTAAACTACGACACAACGCATTCCGTTCTACGGGCTACATTCTATTACCTGCAAATGTTCTATATATCATGTGCTTTTACATTTTCACACTTTTTTTTCAACGAAATGCCTGTTACTTCTTACAGCTCCTGAAACACATGAATTGTACTGCAAAAGGGCATTATGTGAAACCTAAAGTAGAAAATCTCATTCGCATTGGAGAGACGCCTTTGTCTAAAGAATGACATTTTTTTTTAAAATTGCAGAAAATTATTTTCTCAAGGGACAAAATAATTCCTTTGCTAACAATTATCAAAGAAACTAGCCACTTTAAGAAAATGGCACTATCTGACACTATAACAATTATTAAGTCATTGGGACATTGAAAAGATAAGTTCACGTACAAAAAATCACGCATATCGGTGAAATGGTTAGTGAGATATTAGACGGCAATTGACGACAACCATTGTCTGATTGTGAAACGGACAATAGTTGACACATGAAAGTTTCGTCATTTAGTCGTCGGTCTTTCAAAGAGGTTTTCATGTGAGTCCGAAAGCCTTCTACGGACCCTGGTCGCCTAATAGTATTATTGATTGAAGAAGGTCGGGAATTGGAGGTTGTGAAATATATTTTCATTTTTCGCTGTCGGCATGGCACAGGGTGGTGATGGTCAACCATTACTGTTGTCAATCTCGTGTGACACCGTTAGAGGGACGAGAAATGGCGATGTTTGTGATGGAGAACAAGACGAGGGATGGAACTAGTCGGTTCATTTTGTTAAATATTTTAACTTTGGAATGTAGCTTTTATTTGTGTTTTAGCACAGAAAAATAACAACTAGTATGTAAAAATAACGTGAGTATTGTTATTTCAAGGTCAAAGTACACAACATGGCGGTTAGTCGAATCAGAAACTCAACAAAGGTGTCACAGAGCATTCAACACATGTAAATTACAAGACCATGGGGAACTATCACACAAATTATTCTGTTTTGAAAACATCGGTTGCATCTTAGATATACGTGAAATGTGATACTCGGGACCTTTTTAAAGAGGGAAACTGTTGTGAAATGCTTATATTGAACACATTTACTTTCCACCGAGTTGTGGGGTGGACCAACAATGCATGAAACTACAATCGTTTTGTGTCGTGTTCTTTTGAATACACATTCATCGAATGCGACACAAAAGTGGCTCTGTCGTTTCGATGGAACTGTCTCGGTTTGCTGATCGGCGGGGTCGACAGGATGATAATGACCATAGCCCTCTGTGGACTGCTATCTTCGACTATGAAGCAGCAAGGGAGGATGAACTGTCATTACGTAGGGGCATTCAAGTCCAGGTGTTGTCAGCTGATTCAGGTGATGATGGTTGGTGGATGGGAAAAGCAGAAGGGAAAATTGGAATTTTCCCAAGCAATTTCGTTGCCAAAGATTCTCAGTTAAATGTGGATAAGCTACCACCTGATATTAAATCAAAAGACAGGCCATTTGAGATAGACTTTGAAGAACTTGACTTCGAAGAAGTTATTGGTGTTGGTGGGTTTGGTAAAGTGTACAGAGGGAGATGGAGGCAGGAAACTGTAGCAATCAAGGCAGCACGCCAGGACCCAGATGAACCAATAAGCGTCACAGTTGAAAATGTGAGAAAGGAAGCAAAACTTTTCTGGCTTCTTAGCCATGAGAACATTGCAGCATTGCGAGGAGTGTGTCTGAAACCCCCTAATCTGTGTCTGGTAATGGAGTATGCTGCAGGTGGTTCTCTAAACCGGGTCCTTGGAGGGAGACGGATACCTCCGGAGATATTAGTTAATTGGGCTCAGCAGATAGCACACGGCATGCATTATCTTCACGAACAAGCTCCCCTTACATTGGTGCACAGGGACCTCAAATCAAGCAACAGTAAGTTATTATTATTATTAATTTTTTGTAATGTCACAATAGGATGGTACCTACTGAATTATGGTTCACTTTCTGACAGTTAGCTTGCTTAGTTAATTCCTGTGGTGTGGGAGTTTGCCACCCTTAAGAGCTTGCAGTACATCTACAAATTAATTAAAGAAAGGTCCGGGTTAGATATTAGGAAATATTTTTTAGTCAGAGAGTGGTGGATGCATTACCACAGGAAATAGTTGAGGCAGGTTCAATTAATGCATTCAAGAATATATTGGATGCTCATAGTTATTTTTATATCAAATGAATGTACAAGAAACTAAGTGAATACAGTCTGCAGAGTCTTCTAAACCAGTATAAAGAAGTTAAGTTAAGATAATGCATCTGTGAAGATGGCTGGCTACCTGAGCTGCAAAAATGATTGATAATAACAATTCTGACTGCCATGAATGCTTGAACTGCAGCTGTATAGTTAGAGCAGAATTAGTAGTGGGTATATTCCTTATTTTACAAAATCAGGATTTGAAAAATAGATAGCAGTTCCTCCATTCCTGACATCACTTGTTGCTGAACCATCTATGTAGACAAGTATCAACAATTGTTTTAGACAGTTTTCATTGATCATACTTGATGTAGAAGCTCGCTTTTGCAGATCATTAAATTCATGTCCAACTATAAGACCAATGATTGAGGGCTTCATTATCCTGTTCCCAATGTATTTGGTGTAGAATGGGCTTCAGTTATGTTGTCCTTATGGATTGGTTCCATGTTTTAGACCGCCTAATGCCAAACTGTCTAGTCTTGTCTTTATAGGACACTGCTAGTAGCTTTCTGTATCTTTGATATCAGCATAATTTTCATGACTCTTGTAATGAGCCCAAGGATATGGTTTTACTTGCACCTTGTCCAAAATGACCGCAGAAGTGTATTAGCAGCTAATGATCATGCTGCTGAGTTGAAATCCAAGAGCAGTCTCATTGTGAACTTTTGTAAGGGTTCGTTGATTTGCTTTCCAGGTGGTACTTGCTAATTTTCTGAGTAATCCTAGCCGTCTTTGGTCCTTTCATTCTGCATTTCCAATATGCTTCCTAATAAGATTTTTATCTAATGTCACCCAAAGATAAGTGAGACAGCTTTTTTCCTTGATCAGGGTCATCCCTAAGTGTATGTTGGCAGTATGATCTTTATGAGAAAGGGAGAAGATCATTGTGGACATTTTTTGGCGTTTATCGTGATGTCAATTCTCTGCACATGACATTGTCATGTCTGCTGCCCACTGCATTTTCAAGTAGGGACATGTTCATCAGTACATTCTAGTGCTAGGTTAATCTGCACATAAGGTGGCTTTTCCAGTGGGAAAAATTTAAAAAAGTTACTGATTTCTTCTTTGAATGCTGTCAGATGTCAACTTGAATTTGTTTGAAGAAGGCACCGGCCATCCTGAGGCTGTCAACACTGCCATAGAGCTTGTCTAATGTTGGCACTGGTGATGGCCACATGTGCTTACTCCGGTCCTCGCATGTCATGCAATTCTTCAGCAGATGTTTAGAGATCATTTTCCCAATACCACAGGTATTCGTCAGCAGACCTATCTTCAGTTTATTAAATATATGGTACCTCAGTCTGTTGTTGCCTGCGTGTAGTCTGAAGACTACCATCTGTTTTCTTCTGTTCAACTAGTAATAAGTATAATTTTTTCTGTAGCCAGTATGCTCTGTTTCCCATCTAGCCCTAATAAACCTTTTGGACTCTTCGTAGGTCACCCTTGAATCTGGTTGTGGTAACCTTCCACCTTCTCTTGTCAGTCTTTCAACCTTCTCGTTGCCTTGAATGTTACAGTTGGGTGGGACCCACTGTACCACGACTCTTCTCAGTTTGGCTGTATTTTTCTGGCTTTTTAGTGCTGTCACCATGGACAGGGCATCTGTAAAAATGATTACCTGGCTTTCATTTCTTTTGCCTGTCAGTGACTCTTGTTCTCCTATTGTGCAAGCACGACTGGATCCAGCTTGTCATTTTGCCTAGAATTTCACTTCTCCTTAGCTTTGCACTTCATTTACCTGGACAGCAAACAAAATTCAGATGCAAAAAGCCCTCTGGACATAATCAATAAACGTCCTAAATTGAATCAACCAATTGTGCAACCAGCACAGGCTTTCACTGAAAACCAAGCTACGATTTTACATAAAACGCAATCAGAAACCTGGACTATTCTGCAGGGCAACCAGAAGCACATTAAAGCCTTCCACATGCGGCAATTCTTATAATCTATTGGTATGACCAGGTCTCAAATGACAAAGTCACTCAATGGACAGGCCTCGAGCACACACTAATCTTGCTAAGCCCTTGATGCATGACTTTGGATATGTGACCAGATTTGTCTTGGACTTCCCTGTCCACCAGCTCTTAAAACCGGCCATGGAGATAAAAGGTGGAAAGTGACCTTCTCTGTCATGGTGCTGTCCCCCTGGTTAGATTAAATCGGAAAGACAGCCTGGGACTTGGCCACTCATGGGCCCTTGTCACTTAAACGGATTCTATACCAACCTTAGTTTAGCAGTAAGACTATCTTTCCGCATCTTGTTAAAAGCTTGCTTGAAGTTGAGCCATAGCGCTATGAACTTTGTTTTTCGATTCAAGTGATCAGCTGCGTGAGATGAGCAAGTAACTTGATCTTCTATACTGTAGCATTCTCTAAATCCAGTGTGTTCCGAAGCCTGGATCTGCTCAGACCCTAATTACCATTTCTTCTTCTTCTTCATCTTCGTTCATCCTCAGATCAAGGTTCCGGTTTCTCTTACAAAGGACACCGTTGTTTGTAAGGCTGTTTCATCTTCATACAGCTTTTTGTTTCAAATCTGTCTCACGTGGCCAGTATTGTTCTCTTTTCCTGTGTGAGCGTGCAGCTTTGCAAGATGTGTTCCATGGTCATGATAGGCACCTGTCATCTGTCCCAATCCTCATTTTGTTGTAAAGAGACCCTTGAGTCTGTTATGCCCAGTTCTCTGTCTGAAGATGATGACTTGCTCTTCTCTAGTTAAGTTAAAGTAGCTGTCTTCTTTTCGGAAGTCAGGGTGTTGATCAGCCCATTTTACCCTGGTTGGCTTTAATTATGGTCTTGGCCTCATTATATGTGATACTCAGGTCTGTTTTTGGGGATGCTCCTCCACTCTTTGCTAGTTTGTCTGCAGCTTCATTGCCTTTAATATTGTAGTGGGATCCACTGTATGACTAACCTTGGATGTTCCGCTGAGAGCTGTGTCAGGTAGAACATACATTGCTCGAGATCTTCATCTTTTAAATACCATTTCAGTCTGTGATTGATTATTCGCTTCAAAGTCTGCCACACACAGCTGGGTGAGTTTTTGGTCTTATGCTTGGTAATAGCTTTCTGTAGATCTCCTAGACTGATGGGCTTCCTCGTAGGAGCAGGACTATCTATTTGTCCCTTGCTTGCATTTCTTTTCTTATATCTCTCTGCTGGTGTTTGTTAATTTTCAAGTTACTTTCTGAACTGAATCTTCTAGCAAACCTGTTTGCAGCTCGTTTCACCTCTAAGAATTTTGCTGCCCTCGTCCAAATGTTATGGTCTTATCACTGCGAGGAATATTCTTAATTAAGGGATATTACTAATGTACAGTTTTTGATAATATTTTCAAGATTCACTGCTGCCATTTTATTCCTCCAACTTTCTAGTTTTAATCTTTGAAATTCTGCTACAGCCTTTTTTCATTTGTTATGGGTTTCAGGTGGGGGCTGAGACTTTGTGCCCATTCTGGCTCTTTTGAGGTGTGCTTTTATAGCTCTGTGGAGTCTTGAGTCTTGTGTGTCGACGCTTCTGGCTTTTGCTAGCTCATCTGCCTTCTCATTTCCAAGGATCCCACAGTGGGCCGGCATCCACTGTAGAACTAGATCTGTTTTTTGGGACAGCAACTCAATGTTATATTTTATTTCTTAACTTAACTTAACGTCTTTATACTGGTTTAGAAGACTCTGCCAAGTCTGTATACAACCAGTTTCATTTATAATACCGTGCTCTAAAAGCTATGCGCATCCAATTTATTCTTAAATGCATTAACTGTCCCTGCCTCCACTACCTCCCCTGGCAATGCATTCCAAGCATTCACTACTCTCTGACTAAAAAAATATTTCCTAATTTCTAATCTGGACCTCTCTTCAGTTAATTTGTATCTATGCCCTCTTGTTCTTGTGGGTGGCTGAATTTTTAAAAAAACTTGTTATTCCTCTGATCATCTTATAAACCTGTATTTTCACCTTGAATTCTTCTCTCTTCCAGGCTCTGTATGCCGGTTTTTCTGAGTCTTTCCTCATAACTGTAATTCTGGAATCCCACTATCAACTTTGTAGCTCTTTTTTGTATTCTTTCCAGCATATTTATATCCCCTCTATGATAAGGACTCCACACCTGTACACAGTACTCCAATCTAGGTCAGACTAATGCTTTATGCAGTTTGACTATCACTTCCTTGCTCCTATGTTTAATATTTCTTTTTATCATACTTAACATTGCAATTTGCCTTTTTCACTGCTGCCTGAACTTGCTCACTCACCTTACCTAGATGATCTATTATAACCCCTTGGTCCCTTTCTTTATCTTTCTAATATTGTTCTCTCCCTTTCTGTAATTATGTTCCATATTGGATCTACCCATGTGATTGACTACATTTATGTACATTAAACTCCATTTGCTAGCTTACAGACCATTCTCTAATTTGATCTAAATCTGACCTCAATATATCCACTTCTGCTTTAGATGAGACACTACTGCATAGTTTTGTGTCATCAGCAAATTTTGCAATCATAGATCCAATTTCAATGTCCAAATTGTTTATATATATCAAGAACAAAATTGGTCCCAAAACCGAGCCCTGTGGCACTCCACTTTTCACTTCACACCACTCAGAGTACTCCTTATTTATGCCCATTCTCTGCCTTCCTCCCGTTAACCAATTTTCAATCCATTTGGCAACTTCCCCACCTATTCCATGTGATTTTAACTTTCGAAATAATCTTTCATGAGGTACTCTTCTTCTTCTTCTTCTTCTGCGTACACAGTCAGACAGTAACCATTATTTTTTCGAAAAAAGCGGCGGTCATCCTGAGACTCTCGCCACTACCATAGAGCTTGTCTTGCAGTTCCACTGGCAATGGCCACATCTGCTCTCTCTGATCCTCGTGTGTCGGGCAGTTCTGCAGCAGATGTTCAGTGGTCATTTTACCAGTACCGCACGGGCATTCGTCGGTACACCCTATCTTCAATTTGTTGAATAGGTGGTACCTCAGTCTGTTGTGGCCAGTGCGAAGTCTGAAGACAACGACCTGCTCTCTTCGGTTCAACTGGTAATAGGCATCGTTTTTGGTGTAACCAGTATGTTCGGTTTCCCATTTGGTCATGTATCTGGCTTTGATAAGCCGTTTTGACTCTTCGTACGTCATATTGGTATCTGTTTGTGGTAGCCTTGCACCTTCTTTTGCCAGTCTGTCTGCCTCCTCGTTGCCTTGGATGTTGCAGTGTGACGGAACCCACTGTACCACTACCCTTTTTGGTGCGGACTGCTGGCACAGTTTGCAGAGTGCTGCTCTTAAGTCATTAAGCTCAGTGTTTTTCTGGCTTTTTAGCGCTGTGACTACTTCGAGAGCATCTGTCAGCAGGACTATATGGCTCTCATTTTCACTGTGTGTTACCATTTCTTCCACTGCCGCCCTCAGTGCCTCTGCTTCTGCTCTGAAATTGCTTGTGTACTTACCAGTAGCGAATGACAGTGTTATTTTTCTGCCATTTGGTAGGTTCAGGAATGCTCCTGCCCCTCCGTTCTGTGTAGTGTTTGTTACAGAACCGTCGGTGTATGCATGGGTCCAGTCCATGCTTGGGTAGCTTTTCGTTATGAAGCTTAGGGTAGTGTCTCTCCTTTCTTTTTCACTCTGGCAGTTTTTGTTTGCAATACCTGGTATATTTTCTACCACCTCTGGAAATATATCCTGCCTCCAAGTAGGTTTTCGTACAGTAGTGATGGGTTTTGGTGTTGTTAGTGCGTTTATGGGATCTTCGTGCATCTTTGCTTTGGCTATTTCTGCAAAGTTTCTCCGCTTTAGTTTCCCATTTCCCAGATTGTTTAGTCTCTGGTACATTGGATGGTCCGTCAGTCTTCTGAGTTTCTCTGACTGCAGCTGGGCTCTGCAGTCTCTTCTATCGGTCATGGATTGCAGTTTTGTAATCTTTTCAAGTTCTACAATTGGCGTTGACTTCATGCCACCTGTTATAATTCTCATGGCTTGGTTTTGAAGTTTGTTAACTTTATCGAAGTTCGCCTTCGCTGCTGTTGTCCATGCCGATATGCCATACTCGAGAACTGGTCTCACTCTTCCAGTGTACAGTTTCTTTAGTATGCCTTCGTCTGCTCCCCAGCTTGTGCCAGCAAGTTTCCTCATGATCGCCATTCTTTCTCTGGCTTTCATTCGGTTTCTCTCAATCTGACTTTTCCATGTCATGCGCCGATCAAATGTGACTCCCAGATAGGTTGGGTTGTCGTTTGGCTGCAGGATTTTGCCATTCAGACTTAATTTGGTACTTTGGGGTTTTAATGAGAGCGAGAATATTGTGCACGTGGTTTTCTACTCGTTTATTTTGACCAGCCATGAGTTCGCCCACTCTTCCAGCGATGTTAGGGCCGTCTGCATCCGATTCCTTGCTATGGTGAGATTCTTTTCAGAGGTCCACATAGCCAGATCGTCTGCAAACATTGAGCTATGGACTCTTCTTGGTATATTCTCTGTAATATCGTTTATATATACCAGGAAGAGTGTGGGTGACAATACTCCCCCTTGGGGTACTCCCTGCTCGAGTGTCACTTTTTTGCTCATCTGCCCTTGTACTTGGACTCTGGCCGTTCTTTGTTTGAGGTAGTGGTTGATCCACTTGTACATCTTCCCACAGACATCACTTCTTCTTAGCTTGACTCTAAGTCCATCCTTCCAGACTTTGTCAAATGCCTTTTCCAGATCCACCCAAACAGCTACTGTGTGTTTCTGTGCCTGGTAGGCATCTTCTGTCTCCTGGGCTATGAGGATGACCTGGTCCTCAGTGGATCTGTGCTGTCTAAAGCCGGCTTGCTGTGGAATTAGTATCCGTTTTTCTTCCAGATGCCACATCAGTCTGGTGTTTATCATCCGTTCCATCAGCTTGCCGACACAGCTCAGTAGGCTTATGGGCCTGTATCCATTTGGATCTGTTTTGTCCTTTCCTGTTTTTGGTACTGGTACCAGTATTGCATCTTTCCATGCCTGGGGTACAATACCCCTTTTCCAGCTTTGGTTCAGGACTGATAGTAGTTTCTTCTTCGCTGTTTGGCCCAGCCCCATCAGCATTTCGTTTGTTATCCCGTCTTTTCCGGGAGATTTCCTTTTCTTTAGTGTTCTCATGGCCTCTTCCATTTCGCGCATTGTTAGTTTGGCCATCATGTGCTCTTCAGGAGCCGTATTTATGTTTTCGTGTCCCTTTAGCTCTTCGCTAATGTCTGTATGCTTATCTGCAGGGACCTCGATGTGGTTTGCTCTGGCATAGTGATCGACAAAGGCGTTTGCGGCTTTCTTACCTGTGATCAAGTTCTCGCCCTGCTTGATAGTAATTTTTGTTTATTTGACGGGGTTTCGTCATTCATGGCTCTGACTAGCTTCCATAGCTTGTTCCCTTCTTTGTCCAGGTTCAGACTCTCCGTTTTATTTTTCCAGCTTTCTCTTGCTGTTTGCTTGAGAGTGTGTTTGTACTTCGCCGCGACGGCTTTGAGGGCGATGTTTGCCTCCCTGGATTTTTCTCGTTCTGCCATGTTCCTAGCATTTGTTACTGCATCTTCCACTTTCTGTAACTCATCATTCCAGTAGGGCTTATAGTTTTTCCTAGCTCCTCTTGGGATGGTTTCAGTGGCGGCTTGCATTATTGCCTTGCTTAGGCTCTCTACCATGGGCTTCATTTTGGTGTTTCGTGTGTTGATGGTTTCACACAGCCCATCTGTCAGGATTGCAAATCTGTCCCAGTCGGCTCGTTTGTAATTCCAACGTGGGAGCGGTTTTGTTTCCTGTGGGCCTACTTCCATGTCAATGGTTAGCCTGATCGGCCTGTGGTCGCTACCTGCCAGTTGGTTTAGCACCTGGCGGTCTATTTTATAGTGTATGTCCTGTGTGGAGAAGGCCAAATCTGGAGTCGAGGTGGTATGCCATGTTCTTGAGTAGAAGCTAGGGCTATCCTCCGGCCTATTGATTAGGGAGAGATTTGCATCTATCTCCCAATCTTCCACTTCGTCACCTCTGCTGTCTGTGTCACAGTATCCCCATCTCTCCGAGTGGCTGTTGAAATCTCCAACTACTATGCAGTTGGAGTCTCTGACCTCCATACTCGAGAGCGATAGGTCTCTGTTTGGTGGTCCGTACAGATTGAAAATGCGGAGCTTCGTCTCTTGAGCCATTATGTCAACTCCTACAATTTCTGCTTGTCCGGTGTGATTGACAGGTACCGCGCTACTCGGTATGCTGTTTCTGGTCAGTATCAGGACCCCTCCTTTGTGGCCTTCTCTATCTAGACGGAAGGTTTGGTATCCTCTGATTGAGAATTTATGGTTATTGTTGAGGTGCGTTTCCTGGATCATGAGGTACTCTATCAAAGGCCTTTGCAAAATCTAGATAAATAACGTCCACTGACTCCCCTTTATCTATGATTTTAGTAACCTCCTCCATGAATTCTAATAGATTTGTTAAGCATGACTTCCCTCTAGTAAGCCCATGCTGTCTATTTCTGATTAGATTAAATTTGTCCAAATGCGTTACAATGTTTTCTTTAATTATTAACTCTAACAATTTACAGACTATGCTCGTTAAACTCACTGGTCAATAATTTGCTGGATCTGATTTTTTTAATAAGGGGATCACTCCTGCATCTTTCCAATCCCGTGGAACAATCCCTTTTGCAAGTTATTGAGAACATAATTTGTGTACACATGTCCAAGAGTTGCTAGGGTACTGCTCTTGAGCTCCTGCAGAACTTAGATTTCTTGTTCTGTTGCTGACTGCTCACTTTTTTTTATTATCCCTGGAACCTCCAACATTATTTTGGACCGGCTCCATATTCATGGTTCTGGAATGAGGGCATCACACTTTTTAATTTCAGCTTCAAGGATGTCTGCATGTTTTCTGTGGTTTTCTCTGACCAGATGGTTGGAGCTTTTCTTTAGTAGTCTGTTTTTAGTTATTTCTTAGAACTTCTTGCGTGATCAGATAGCCTTTGTTAGTTTTTCAAACTGAGTAAGGGATTTGTATTTTTTCTTCAATTCGAGGGGCTCAATATTTGTTATTTTCCCTAGCTCTGTAATAGGAGTGCTTTTCAATACCTCAATAGTAATCCTGATACCCATATTTTGGAAACGGGCTAGCTTTTCTATGTTTGTTTTAGCAGTTCTTGCCCAAGTGCTAGAGGCATATTCCATAATTTTTCCGATTGCCCTAGTGTAGACTTGCTCAAGGATATTTTTGTATACCCCAATGATGCACCAGACAGTTTTTACATCACAGAGTTTTTTTTATGGCTCTTGTCTGAATTTTCTCCTTATTTGCCTTCCAAGTGAGTCTTGAGTCAAATGGCACCCCAAGGAATGTGGTCGTGTCTAACTGTGGTATTAGTTGGTTTTCTATCTTTTTGGTGGGGTTTATTTTCAGTTCCTACTATTTTGTCAAGTTCTCTACTGTCTTTTGGAGCAAGTATGAGGCTATTGTTGCATGTTTTGTGGCTGTACATACAGCAAAATCATATACGTTTAGACTCATTGAGATATGCTAATGGCTAGAACTTACTCTCTTGTAAGACGTTTTCTGTGTCCTGTTAGATAAGTTAATTGGTCCTCTGTTCTGCCTGTATCCTGTTTTTAGGATCTTGTGTCTTTTCCTGGATTAATTATAAGTTAGATGTCAGTCTCCTTCCAGAGTGCAAGAACAGTACCTATGTGCCAGCTCTGGTTACAAATTTAAAGGAGGAACATTTTGCTTATGGGGCCAATGTGTTTGAGGAATTCATTTGCGTTACTATCTGTCCCTGATGCATTTTTCTCCTTTAATTTCCTAATTTCGTCTTCTAGCTCCTGTAATGTGAACTTCACTGTCTTGCACTCTGTAGGGGTGCTTGTGGTTTTCTTTTAGGAGTCCTTTAATTGTCTCTGATACTTGTCCCTTTCTTCCTGACTGATAAGGTCTGCTGGCCATTTGGTCTGCTGTCACCATGCTCGTTACCTGGCCTACGGTCATATGTAACACGTTTTTGATATTCTCTGTCTTGTCGATACAGCTATGTCTCTATTCTTCTAGGGGCGACGTGGTTAAGTGACACGGCTCACAACCAGAAGGTGCTGGGTTTAATCCCCATCAAAGCACCGGCCGTTACTCCGGGGAAGCAAACCCTTAGAAAATGTAGGAGGAAGCAGACCCTTACATAAAATGCATGTCAAAGTCGGATGCACTAGGCCAACAAGTGCAAAATAGAAACAGTGCAACGCACACCACCTTAGGAAAATAGAGAAATAAGGTGAACACAGAAATCAAAACAAAAACAAAAAACTTTCTCACAATCCCACCTGTGCTTTCCTCCCTCACCACCACACACACATACACACAAACTTACAGATGTGCTTTTCTTTCATGTACAGTTTTTCCCGTCTAATACAGGTAACATTTATAATCTGTACAGCTCTTTATCTTGGATGTATATGAAAGATGTCAACTTTGATGTCTGATTCTTCTTCGTTCATTCTCAATTTCTTGCTACCAAGCACTGAAAAGGGCTTAGCAAGCAGCAGGATGTTGTCTAGAGAACGGAATGTGTTGTGTCATAGTTTGTCTTTCGTTACTTGCACCTTTTGGTCTGACATATCCAAATTAAGCAGGCTATTTTGTGTACTGGGTTAGCCTTCACTCTTTCCTTCTCCCTAGCCAGTCTGCCCTGTTGCAGCCTGTTATCCAGGATCACCATATGGAGGTGGAGAAGTCTTGGCAGCTCTGGTTCACTAGCCCTGATGCTAGCCGTCAGCTATGTATACGCTGAAGCTCATGCACTGCTCAGCATCTTTATCCCTAATGTCTTGCTGATTGATTCTATTTGTAATATGTCTGAAAGAGCCGAGCCAACAGACGCTAGAGAAAACATGAAAGATTAAACGTTTATTTATATATTCACTGGGGTCTCCATGGCGAAGTGGTCAAGCTGTTTGCCTCGTGTTCAGACAGTTGGGGTTTGAATTTGAGCTGTGACGTCGGTTCATGATGGCAATTTATTCCAGGGATTGCTGGGTTCATCACTGGTGCTCGTGCTTTGTGTGATGCTTTTGGCAGACAGGATACCGTTCTGCAGAGAGAGACCAAGTCATATGGGAAGACCCGAGGCGATGAAGTCGAACCCTTGCCTTTAACTTTTATCTTAGATATATTCATTTTATTTCATTCTTCATTCTGCTAGTAGTCATTAACGTTTTAAATGCTTTTTGTATTATACCTCAAGTGATAATTTCCTTTTTTATATGGGAAAACAAATTGTGATTCTAAAAGTAACCCTTTAATACCAGCTAGTTGATAACTTGACATCTGATTAGTGTAGGGTTAGAGCACAGCAAAGGTACGGTATTTAACTCCCACTACCAGCACACTCCAGTCAACCCAGCTGTAAAGGGGTTCATTTATAAATGAGTACCTGACCTAAGCTTAGCAAATAAATGACAGCAAAGAAGGGTACTGGCAACCTTATCCAAGCTGTTATACGTGATCCCTGATGACAGCTTCTGCTGTGTGAATTGATTATTAGTTGATAACAGAAACAAAACGCATTCAACATTATGGCAAAAAGGCATTCATCAGGGGCAAAGATAACATAAATGAGAACACCTAAAATATCACCACGATGAATAGAGATTGGAGAGCTACTTTGATTTGTTTCATGAACATGTATTTATAAGATCTAAGAAGAAATGAATGAAAATGAAATATAGTTGTCTATATGAATATTTCTGATGGATTGTATTTGTAATATTCTTGAGAATAGTTCTACTGAAAGAGCCAACAGATGGTGCAGACCTGGGCCAGAAAACATTAAAGATTACAGACTTTGGGTTGGCTCGAGAAATGGAGCAGACAACTAGAATGAGTGCAGCAGGCACCTATGCTTGGATGGCTCCTGAGGTCATAAAACTTTCACGTTTTTCAAAAAAGAGTGATGTTTGGAGGTAAGTTTTAAAAAAATGACAACTTAGGTTTAGTTTTAAGTTCTGGATTCCGCTAATAGAAATTTAGTTTAGATATATAGTAAAGGCTATGGTAACAGACAAGCAACATAGGCAAATCAATATAATCATCAGTGGATAATTAATAGAACAGGTATAGATGTTTGTATATTTGGGGCAGAACCGGAAATTAGGACAAGGATCGCATTGGGAAAAACAGGCTTTCGGAGAAATGCAGATATTGATAACCTCAAAGAATATCAAGATAGAAATAAAGAAAAGAATAATCGCAACTCATATACGGCCAGTTGCACTGTATGGGGATGAATCATGGACTCTTGCAAAGAAGGAAGAAAAAAGCTTGGAAGTGTTTGAAATGGGCTATCGTAGAATGGAAAGTTGGGCAGAAAGAAGATCCTATGACAATGAGGTAGGTGCACAAAGGCAAATATTGAAAATGATGCAGAAATGAAGATTGAGTTGACTGGGGCACAATATTGAGACATGAAGTCTTCTACTGAAGTTAAGTTACTATATGGTAAGAAGAAGGGGGTGACAAAGACTCACCTTTACATCTCAGGCATGTAGAGATATTAAAGAAAGAACATCTGCTGAAATTGGAAAGACTGCAGAGGATAGGGTCCTATGGAGAGAGATGCTCAGAGAACCTTACAGCATGTCTTAAGCCTGATCAACCAGAGGATGATATCTGTGTTTCCAAATACTTGTGGGACTTGCTTAAGCAAGCCAATCTCTCCATACAGAAACATTAATGGGTGTGACATTGCATTCAGATTTATGCTATTGAGTTTTAGGAACTACTGTTGAAAAGCAGGTGGTCAATGGATATCACTTTAAAATGGAGGAGCTTCATCGTTTTGTTAGCTTCTGATTTAAAAAAAATTTATTGATGAACAATAAAAATTAAAATATTTGTCCCGAAGCGAAAAGCAAGTAGCAGATCTAAGCTGTGGTGCTCAAGAAATGTCATGCTTACAACCAGAATATTTTTGTTCTTCTTCTTCTTCGTTCATTCTCAATCTCCCACTACCAAACCCTGAAAGGGCTTTAGTAGCAGAATGTAGTCCAGAGAACGGAATGCATTCCCTCTTCGATCCCTTCTCCTTAGCCAGTCTGCCCTCCTGCAGCCTGTTATCCATGATCACCGCGTGGAGGTGTAGAAGGGTCTTGGCAGCTATGGTTCGCTGGCCCTGACGCTAGCAGTCAGCTATGTGCTGCTCAGCATCTTGATCCCCTATTTTTGTTCAATTCCTTTGCTTTTTGAATATCTTGAGATTTTACATCAGGCAGCAGATGGTAGGAATTAGCAAGTGTATTGTGATATATAAAGACATTTACAGATCTTGTCCAATATTTGTGTAGAATAATTTGTTGCTGCATGTATTGCTGCATTAAGTGAATGAAGTTCTCTTGTATGGTGACATATGTTACTGTTGAAAACATTTGAGTCTCCTTCTGAAAATACAATTGTTTGCCACAAGGGATGCAAATGAAAGTACTGTTGGTTGGTTATTAATCCTGCAGCCTGTGGGCTCCTGCCCTTTGGCCCAATGCCATATAGTGGTATTTGCAAGTGTATATGAGCTGTTGTTTAGTTCTGTACAGAGTGTCCCATTTGTTTGGCCTTATAGGGAGAAGCTCTTTCCTAACACCTTCAAGTGCCCGATACTTTAAAAAGATGGTGTTCAACAATATCATAAGGATGTGTGCACAGCCGGCACTCTGCAGTATGTTCTGGCTGGATTCTGTTCTAGTAACTTAAGTTTTTGTGTTTAGTTTAGTGAGAAGTCGGAAAATTGTGCTTTTATCTCTTCTTGTCAGGAAATTGATGTTGTCTTTGGGATTTATGATGACCATATGTTTGTAGATCTCTCTCCCAGTACTCGCCATTGCCCATCTATTTAGCAAAATGTCACGCTAACAACCAGGCAATTTTTTGCTTCATAGACATCTTGAGAAGCAGATGATATGAATTAGCAAATCTATTGTGATGTATAAAGAAACTAAAGGTCTTGTCCAATATTTGTGGAGAATACCTTCGTTGCTGTTTGTATTTAATTACTTAGTCATTAAGTGAATAAAGTTGACATTCATGGTGACATATGCTACCATTTAAAACATTTGGGCCTGCTTCTGTGAAATCAATTGTTGCTGCTTCGATGCAAATGAAACTGTACAGTTGTATATATGTGCTTCACCATTTTGCACACATATGAACCTTTAACGTAAACATCCACAGGACTTGACAAATTGTAGGGTGGCTCACCAATCCGTCAAAAATTTCACCAGTCAGCTTGGTCGGACTGCAGTCACGCAATTTATGTTAACAAATTTAAACTAGGCACTAATTCACTTTAATTTCTAAATAACAATGCATACCAAACCAACATATATTGTACAACTTACACAGTATTAGCTTTATTTCTTCTTAAGAAAAAATGCACTGCTGTCTGAGGCATGGCGTTTGTGTCCTTGAACATGCTTGGTAGTTTTAGCACTGTAATACCATTTATTGATGGCTTTAGTAGCTTTAAATTTATGGTAGGGGAGGAAAATTTAGATTCATCATCATAAGCTAGCTTATGTACAATCTATTAAAACTGTAATATCGTTAATAATCGTGCGAGAGACGTTATGTAGTAACGATTAAAAATGTAATTAATAATTATAAACGGATATTTTAGTTACTTGTCGAGCAAAAAATTGTACTTGTCACAGACGAGCGCTTTTATCAAGCCCTGAACATCCAGTAGGCATATTCAGACTGAAATTAAAACAACATAGATATCTGTTTGGCATATTCTTTATCAATTTGCTCATTTATTCTAGCATTACTATTATTTAAATGTATGATTTATTATTTAAAATATTATTTTTGAAATGTTTTCTTTTTTTAATTACATGTTTATAAGAGCATTTTTATTATTTATTTTGTAATATTTTTTTTGTTGAAATGGTAATCACTGCTGGCACTGACAATATTCATCTGACTGAAAAAAAATCTAGGTGAAGGACATTTTCCTCTTTCACATTGTCGTATTGTCATTGATTCCGGGCCCACTTACTGGAGAGGAAAGATAACACACGCTGCATCTCCTTGTATGTCGTAAAAGACAACTAAAGAGAGTTGTGCATGTTGTTAGCAATCTCATCATATAAAACAAACTGCTTAAGGTCACAAAGTGTTTTGCTGCAGGCTTTCTAAAGTAGGCCAGCTGTGGTGGTGGCCCTATACTTCAATGAGTGAAAAAAGGTTGAAATCAGATGTGTCGAGCCGATAAGGACAAATATCGTAGCCTTTCTGTAAACTACAACACGTCAACTTCAGGATGAAGGATGAAGAAGATGTGGAAAAGGAACATGAAGGCTGTCAATGGAATTCTGTTCTTATTTTCGTGTTGCGCCATTTGGTGGTTCTTACGTCCAGCACTGTACTTGGCTTACCCTAACCAACTTTTAGAAAAGCCTGCTTCTAGTCATTTGGTGGAGTTTAGGTACAGCTCTGTAACTAGCTTACCCTAACAAGCTTTTATGTAAGCCTGTTTCCAGTCATTTGGTGGAGTTTAGGTATAACTCTGTAACTGGCTTACCCTAACAAGCTTTTATGTAAGCCTGTTTCCAGTCATTTGGTGGAGTTTAGGTACAACTCTGTAACTAGCTTAAACCTAACAAGCTTTTATGTAAGCCTGTTTTCAGTCATTTGGTGGAGTTTAGGTACAACTCTGTAACTGGCTTACCCTAACCAACCTTTAGGTAAGCTTGTTTCCAGTCATTTACAGTGTGGTTCCTTATCATTGGTTTTTCAATGATGAGATTGCCAGCCTAATGCACAACCTTTAGTCACCCTTGGCAGTTATATTCTATTTGCTATGGAAACCACTCGATTGATCATTGGCATTATATTTGTATATCCATCTTTTCTTTGTTTGTCTTGACAGCTATGGTGTTGTCCTGTGGGAGCTTCTTACTGGTGAAACGCCATACAAAGGGATTGATGCACTCGGTGTGGCGTATGGGGTGGCTGTCAATAAACTCACTTTACCCATTCCATCAACTTGTCCATCAATGTTTTCGCAACTCATGGCAGGTAAGTACTATACAATGAAGAGATTTTACTTAGTCGTTTCTCTTCTACTGTGTGTAAATGTTTCTCTTTGATTGTCATATGGTCTGTACGAGGTCTGTTTAAATAGTTCCATAGTCAATGAAAACATATATAGGTAATGGCTCAGTAACCACATCATGACAAAAGTATATGGCTCAGTGACCACATCATAACAAAAGTATATGGCTCAGTGACCACATCAGAACAAAAGCATATGGCCCAGTGCTTCCAACTTTAGTATGCATTAAAAAAAGATGTTTACTTTCCATAGCAGGCACTGGCTTGTTGATTCCGAACATTTGCATGTTTTGGCTGTAAGCCATGTCACTAACCACTTCGCTGGGAAGGGACCTGAAAAACCCTAACGTTTTAAAAAACAGTTTTTTTTATTGGTATTTATTTGAAACACTGTCTGCAGTAGCACAGTGGTTAGTGCACTGGCTTCCCAGTCAAGCGAACAGGGATCAATCCCCAGTTGGTACAGGATTTTTTTTCTGATCATAAACCAACTCCTGTGGTTGACCATCCACAGAGATATGGTACAACAAAAAATCTGGTACGTAAAGGCAGCCGGCCATGGGTCACCAAATAATATGGGGCTAACACCATTATTCCCATATACAGCATGGCGTGAAATTGGTATCTTCACTTTACCTCAAACTTCGGTATAATGTTGATCAATTTTTGTGGAAATAAGTTTGAAATATGATGGAAACAAGGTCAATGTTAACGATAAGGTTATTTACAGGTAAAGGTGTCTCTCAGTAGACTTAACCATTGGTTGGGAATGAAGTGTTAGAGAATTCAATACATTCATATAGCCATAGCTTTTGTGAGGGTAGGGTGACCCAATTCCCTTTATCGCTGCTTTTTCCTTTCCTAATGTTATGATCATGTTGGAGTTGATGTCAATGAAAGAGCTTAGATTATAACTGCGACCAAAGACGCAACAATGAAGAAGCTGACAGCAGCCAGTGACTTAGCTGGTTGCTTGCAGGGTCAGCGAAGTAAAGCAGACCGAGACCCAGTTCCACCTCCAAGTGACGACCCAGTTCCACCTCCAAGTGGCGACCCTGGAAACATATTGCACTAGTGTTAGTCTAAGAGAAAGAAAATAGAGATCACAGTAGGCTAGGCAAACAGGGTTACCTAAAAAAGCCAGCTGCAACTATGACATGCAGGGCCAAAAGGCCTCGCTGTGAACTATGACACAACATTCGTTTCAGGATGAATGCTGAAGAAGAAGACGATTATAGCTTGGACAGCATCCATAGTGGGGACATTGGATATGGATAAAGGTGGATACATTTGTAACGTAGGTAGAATAAATAGAGACGATTGTCTTAAAGGTTTATTTAGAAAGTAGTGATTCAGTGGATACCATCATACTGTGACATCAAAGGAAATGTGGATGCAGACTAAATATTTGACCAAAGAGGGAGCGAAACAGATACATGAAGAATACCTGGTCAACTATGAAGAAGAAAAGCCATAAAAAGAAGGCAATGCAAGGTAAAGTGGCAGAAAATACACCCAAAACGCCACGTAAAGGAAGGTTACTTCCAGCTGTTTAGAAAAGACCAGATTATCATACTTTGTCTCCGAACTGACCACAATAGAATGAGACATTATCACCTGTATAGCAAATTCAAGATATACATCACCAGCTTATGTTACTGTGGCCCGACAAACCAGCAGCAACATGTACTTCAGAACTGCCCACAGTAGACAGGTCTGAGAAGAATATGACCCATGTGTCCTCCCTTCAAGGAGAAACTGAAAAAGACAGCAGACTTTATTGGAGTATTCAGTCCAAGTCTAAATGAGCAATGACCACAGAAATGGAGGAAGAATTATTCATGAGTGTGTATGACCAACAAGCTACAGGAGCCATCAGCATACATATTTTGTATACCTGTTAAAAACAGTTTACCACTTTCTGATCTATCTGAAGTGCAATGATATCACTAAATAACATTTCACTATGAGGATATTTTATTTCGTCTTTCGTTCGCTTTAAAATATTGTCTATATCTGCAATGTTGTCTCTTGTATAAACTTCACTGTCTTTTTTAGTTCACATACAGGTCCATAAAGTTTCTCTTCCAGTGTTGTTTCTATGTGCCAGTGAGATTTTCTCTGTATATCATATTCGGGGCAGTTTTGTAGTATGTGCTCTGGGGTGCCTGTCCGCATGTACACATCGCTGAGTTGCCAATCTTCATTTTTGTGTACATGTGGCTGCGGAGTCGGTTGTGTTCTGTTCTAAGGCACAACACAACAGTTTGCTCTTGTCTGTTCATGTTATTGTAATCGTATGGTATTACTGTTGGTGGCTTTCTGATTGATTTGATCATTCTTATCTTCTGTTGGTATGTAACTGGCACATCTGGTTGCTCGTCTGCAGCACCCTCCTTTGCCAGTCGATCTGCTCTCTCGTTTCCTGGTACTCCACAATGAGAATGTATCCACTGCATAACAATCTTGCGCTGGCTGCTCAGTTCAGACAGTAGAGCCTGTAAATCTGACAGTTTCTCAAATTTCAGTGCTTGGAGTGCTGATTGTGCATCTATCAGAAATACTACAGGTTGTGAACTGACATTGGTGTTCAACAGTTTCTCAGTTGCCACCTTGATTGCCTGGATTTCTGCATCATATGTATGACAGAATTTTTCCAGTTGGTACTCTGACTGTATCCCTAATGTTGTTTGGGTATTCTATGTACACTCCCGCTCCACCGTTTTTTACTGCACTCTGTGTTGACCCATCTGTATATACTCTGATCCAGAGGTCTTGTGGTTATTCTTCATCCAGGAAATTGAGGATCACTATCCTACGTTACACACTGTTCTGTTCATCCTTGTCTAATATCCCTTTCACTTTTGTTTGAATGTTTGATATTTTATTTATTTAGATGGCATTAATCTTCTCAGTACATATCTATGTGGTCGAAATGCTTACTCTTTCAGATTGCTGGTATCAGGAACCTCATGAGAGACCAACTTTCTTTGACATTCTGCAGCGTTTGTGTGATATAGCCAGCTCTTCATTCATTTCAACACCTCGGGATTCCTTTCATACGATGCAGGAGGACTGGCGGCTAGAGATTGAACAAATGTTTGATGAGCTGCGCAGCAGAGAAAAGGTTTGCAGTTATTTTGTCGGGAAAAAGGAAAAAGTCATAGGATGTGATTGTGGAATGTGTTAGTTTTAATTTGATCTTAAATGATACAACAACAAGTCAGTAAATAGGTCACAATGGTTGTTTACAAAAATAACTAAATGAGATAACGAACTCAACATAATTTCCACCAACATTAACATCTTATCCCATCGTGTTTTATCCTGGCAGCCTGGATAATGAGGTGGGGATCGACATGATCCCTGTAGTAGTGAGTGACACGCAGATGAAGCCAAGTATTGCACAACAGAGCCATGAATGACGAAACACCATCAAATAAACAAATTACCATCAAGCAGGGCGACAACATGCTTACCGGAAAAAAAAGCAGCAAACGCCTTTATAGAACATTATGCCAGAGCAAACCACATTGATGTCCCTACAGACATTAGTGAAGAACAAAAGAGCCACGACAATATCAAGATTGCACATGATGGCAAAACTAACCATGGGTGAAATGAATGAGGCCATGAGAACTTTAAAGAAAAAGAAATCGGTCGTAAAAAAAAAATGGGGTAACAAACGAAATGCTGATGGGGTTGGGCCAAACAGCAAAGAGGAAGTTACTATCAGTCCTGAACCAAAGCTGGAAAAGGGGCATTGTACCGCAGGCATGGAAAGATCCTGTACTTATACCAGTACCAAAGAAAGAAAAAGATAGAACAGATCCAAATGGATACAGGCCTATTGGTCTGCTGAGCTGTGTAGGAAAACTGATGGAGCGTATGATACACACCAGACTTATGTGGCACCTGGAAGAAAAACAAATATTAATTCCACAGCAAGCAGGATTTAGACAACACAGATCCACTGACGACCAGATCACTCTCATAGCACAGGAAATAGAGGATGCTTACCAAGAGAAAAAGCATACAGTAGCGGTTTGGGTGGATCTAGAAAAGGCATTTGACAAGGTGTAGAAAGAGGGACTTAAAGTCAAGCTACGAAGAAGTGAAGTATCTGGAAAAGTGTACAGATGGATCAGCCACTACCTCGAAAACAGAACAGCCAGAGTACATGGACAGATGAGCAAAAAGGTGACACTGGAGCAAGGAGTACCCCAAGGGGGAGTACTGTCACCCACACTTTTCCTGGTGTATATAAACAACATCACAGAGAATATACCAAGAAGTGTCCACAGCTCCATGTTTGCAGACGATCTATCTATGTGGACCTCTGAAAAAAATCTCACTATAGCAAATAATCAGATGCAGCAGGCCCTAACATTGTTGGAAGAGTGGGCGAACTCATGTCTGGTCAAAATAAACGAGGAAAAAACAACATGTACGATATTCTCGCTTTCAAATAAACCACAGAACACCAAAATAAGTCTTAACGGCAAATATCTGCGGCCAAACGGCAACCCAAACTACTTGGGAGTCACATTTGACAACAGCAGCAGCAAGGCGAACTTGGATAAAATTAGCAAACTTCAAAACCAAGCCATGAGAGTTATAACAGGAAGAATGAAGTCAACGCCAATTGTAGAACTTGAAAAGATTACAAAACTGCAATCCATGACCAACAGAAGAGACTGCAGAGACCAGCGCAGAGAAACTCAGAAGATTGACAGACCATCCAATGCATCAGAGACTAAATAGATTTGGAAATGCGAAACTAAAGCGGTGAAACTTTGCAGAAATAGCCAAAGCAAAAATGAGCGAAGACCCTATGAACACCGTAACAACACCAAAGCCCATGCCTACTGTACGCAAACACTCATGGAAGCAGCATATCATTCCGGAGGTGGTAGAAAATATACCAGGTATTGGAAACAAGAACAGCCAGACTGAAAAAGAAAGAAGAGATATAACCCTGAGGTACATAGCGGAAAACTACCCAAGCATGGACTGGACCCATGCATACACCGACGGTTCTGTAACAAACACAACACAGAATGGAGGGGCAGGGGTATTCCTGAGCCTACCAAATGGTAGAAAAATAACACTGTCAGTGGCAACTGGAAAATTCTCGAGCAATTTCAGAGCGGAGGCAGAGGCACTGAAGGCTGCAGTAGAAGCAATGCTCACAGGCGAAAGCAATGAAAGCCAGATAGTCCTGTTCACAGATGCCCTGGCCATAGTCATAGCACTAAAAAGCCAGAAAAATACTGAACGTAATGATTTAAGAACAGTACTCTGTCAACTATGCCAGCAATCCGCACCAAAAAGAGTAGTGGTACGGTGGGTTCCATCCCACTGTAACATCCAAGGCAATGAGGAGGCAGACAGACTGACAAAAGAAGGTGCAAGACTACCGCAACCAGATTCTAGTGTGACCTACGAAGAGTCCAAAAGGCTTATTAGGGCCAGATACATGGCCAAATGGGAAACAGAACACACTGGCTACACAAAAAACTATGCCTACTACCAGCTGAACAGAAGAGAGCATGTCGTGGTCTTCAGACTCCGCACAGGCCACAACAGACTGAGGTACCATGTATTTAATAAATTAAAGATAGGTGGTACTGACGAATGCTCGTGTGGCACAGGGAAAATGACCGCTGAACATCTGCTGCAAAACTGCCCGACGTACGAGGACCAGAGAAAGCACATGTGGCCATCACCAGTGGCAACACTAGACAAGCTCTATGGCAGTGTCGACAGCCTCAGGATGACACCTGCTTTCTTTGAACAAATTCAAGTTGACGTCTGACAGCGTACGAAGAAGAAGAAGAAGAACTTCGTGTTCAACCTCTTCATCATTCGGGAAGCGTCTTATCACCAAGGTGGAATCATGGATTATGCTGTAGGCTAAACCATGTGAACATCCTATTGCAGTTGCTACACTTCCTATCGTTACACACCTGTCAGCTTGAAAAATCTCCCCTGTCCACCACAAAGATGTCTCTTATGCAACCTGAACAGGATGGCCAGGTCATGCTTCATCTGTAATTGTCTAGCGGCCTTGAGAAAACTTATTGGCTCAGTTATGCACTGCTTTACGTGTCCAACACTTCTCACCATACACAGGAAGTATTTCATTATGAATATCCTTTGCAGAAAGTCATTTTGTCCCTCAAAAACATAACGGAATGCTTTTCTTTGATTGTACGCTCTGTGAGCACGGACACGATTTTGAATAAGATCTGCACATGCGACACCTAACGTTTGCTACCTACAGTAATCACAAAGCTGGATGTTGCTGCTGCCTAATAGCACCTTTAGAAACTACCAGCTATATATTTCATCTATCCCAAATCAGTTTGTGACCTACTTACTGACTTACTCTTGTACTATATCCACGGAAAAGGTAAAAAGTACAAGGTGAAGGAAGCTCTATAGTAGACACTAAGTGTTATAAACTTCTTCTGCGTTCGTTCCCAATCTCCCACTACCAAGCCCTGAATAGGGCTTTGAAGTAGCAGGATGTAGTGCGGAGAATGGAATGTGCTGTCGCTAGTTTACAGCTTGACTGCGGTATTTGCACCTTTTAGTCCGATACATTCAACTTCGGCAGATTAGAAACTTCATTATATGAGGCCACGGCTTGTTTATGAGTTTGAGTGGCCAGATTCCATCCTTGCTGCTTTTCCTTGCCTAACATATAGCCAGGTACCAATTTATATCTAGGTCAACGGGAGATTTCTAGTAATAGGAGTTGAACCTCATGCCTTTGCCATGAAAAGTGAGTGTTCTAAAGGCAAGGGTAGTTGAATATCAGATACTGTTGTAAGGGATGAAGTGTTACTGACCACAGCTTGCTTATGTGCGGGTTGCCAGTACCCTTCCTCATTGCCTCTCTTTCTCACAACAATAAGTCAGGTACCAATTTGCAAGTTTGTTTGGCTGGAGTCTGTCAGCAGCTAGAGTTGAACCGTGTACCTTTGTTGCGAAAAGCCCGTGCTCTACCACTATACTATTCAGAAGCTGAACTGGAGCAAATTACTGTCAGGATCTGGTGAAATATACTGAACCTGACCCCACTTCATGCCTAGTCGTGCTCTTGAAAGCATACTGCGTAACAGCAGCTTGACCAATGAAATTGACACTGGGATCCTCATAATAGGAAACTTACTGAGAAGTCTCGAATTGCAATACATTTGAGAGGAGATAGGTTAACCTTCTTCAGTATGCATTTAGATATCTTCTTCAGTGTTCGACCTGGAAAGGACATTTGTGGTGGGGCACCTTACAACGATGCTGCAATGTCTGCACGTTCTGTCCAGAACATCTGATTTCAGTACAGCATTTTTGGGACCGGGTTTGCCTTCCCTCTTTGATCCCTGGTCTCTTAGCGAGGCTGCATGGCTGCAGTCTGTTTCCAGGGTTGTCACTTGTAGACAGAATAGGGTCTTGACCAGTTATGGGTCTTTGACCCTGATTTTTAGCGCATTTATAAACCTCCTGTTAGTTGAAAGAACCACTCTAGGGTGTTTCAAAATCAGTAGTGAATACTGTTGGATTTCTAAATTCTATGTGCGATCTCTCTGTCCACTCTGTCGTCATCATTGAACATACTACCTAGGTATTTGAACTCCCGTATTTGCTTGACATGTATATCACTGCTGTGAAAGCGTCTCTGCACGTGTTCTCGTGATATCATCATAGTCTCTGTCTTGTCTGTGTTGATCTTCATGTCACATCCGTTACAATCAAAACTGAGATTAGGTGGTGTTATAGGTCTTCTCCATTTTGTTAAAAGATGACCTGGTCTTCAGCAAGCAACAGTTCATTTAGGGGCTCATCATTTGGATTAGCCAACTGTGTAATTTAATCCATATAAATTATGAATAAAAGTGGAGAAAGAACATGCCCCTGTTCTTGTGAGCAGAACTCAAAAAAGAAGCTGCAGAGTAGGAGCAGTTGGAGAGCATCTGATGTGATCCTATATGCCAAAGAGAACCAGATGTATAATAGATGATGATTGTACCTAAAATCAGCTTCTCTGTGAGAGGCAAGCTCTCTAACCACTATGCCATTTGGATGTTGTAACAAATCTAGTTAGTTAGTTTTCTTTCTACTTGTGCCATTGAGTGTCATGGGGAGCTTAAGTCATCTATCCTGCGCCAAGTGCATTGCGTCAGTCAATGTGAGCCCTTGTCACTGCACAGTCACTCTGTCATCTATCCACCTACCTCGCGGCCGCCTCCTTACCCTGTAGTCATATCTACCAGCGCTGTAAGCCATCAGTGGAAGTTGATGAGGGTGCATTCTCATGAGATGACCAAACCAACTTATTTTCTGCCTAGAAATGTATTCGGCACAAGGCGTGATGCCGACCATACTTCGAATGTCGTCGTTCCGCATTCTGTCTCTCCTGGTAACACAGATGACCTACCTCAGACACTTCATTTCACACGTTGAAATTCTGCTCTCATGTGTTGTGGACTGAGCCCATGTTTAGGCACTAGTAGCACAGAATCGGCATAAATATACTGTTTATCAGTTGCTTTGTTGCCAAACTATTTCTCGTGTGCCTAAGCAGTGGGGACAGCTGATAAGTCACAGCAGATGCTTTCTGACACCTAGTCTCAATTTCTAGGGCAACAAATCTGTCCTTTCATAAAATATTATAATATTATATAATAATTATATATAAAATATTCATAAATTATATTTTGCCTCATATAAATTTCAGGAACTGAGATGTAGAGAAGAAGAGCTTACAAAGCAGGGGCTTCAACAGAAGATTCAGGAAGATGCACTGAAGAGAAGAGAGGAAGACCTGGCAGCTCGAGAGATTGAACTCCTAGAGCGAGAGTTGAATATTCTTATTCTTCAGCAAGTCATGTTGAAGCCCACACCAAAGAAAAGGAAGACTCGAAAAAGTCGGTTAAAGGCTTTAAAATATGGCGGCAAGAAGATAAGTCAACCTTCTGGTAAGTTTTTTCGGTTCTGTTTTTCATTTTTGATCATATGAGGCATTCATGTGAGAAATTTAAAAAATGGATTTGGTTTTTAAATTTTAATGTTCTGACACATACGATATAATAAAAATAATTCAAGCCTTGGCAAGGCTAATTACAGGCTGGCTGTCACAACATCAAGATGATGCACACATCCTGATATGACCAAATGGACTTGGTCTCTGGTTGAATGGATGTTCTTCACCAAAAAGAGGGAAAAAATACATAACTTCTTCAGCGTTCGTCTTGAAAAGGACGTTGTGTCGTAGTTGACAGCGAGACTGATACATGAGTCTTTTGGTCCGAGACATCAGGTTTCAGCTCTGCATTTCTGGGCCTTCCCTCTGCGAGCCTTACTCTCTTAGCCAGGCTGCATAGGTGCAGCCTGTTTCCTTGGACTCTACTTGGAGGAGGAATAACATCTTGGTCAGGTAAGGTTCGCTGACTCTGTTGCAAGCAGCGTCTTCGGCCCAATAACTAACTAATAACAACAACAAGGCAAGTCAGGCATGGGTCCAAAAACTTTTTACAGAAATGTTCAACTTGCCAAGTCTATCTTCTGTCAGTCACTTGTTGCTGTGAGGCTGGCTCAAACATTGAACTTTTTATTTCTTCTTGTGTGTAGGTATGACCTTCTTTGTTTCATGTTTTTTCTTGCCAGTCATCCGCTGGTGACTTGCCAGGTCAATCTAAGTATCTGTTACCGACGATACGGTGGTGGGGGACTGGTGGTGGTGGAAGCGTAAATTAGAGCAAGGTAGACCTGCAGCTAGTTGGGCGCCATCTATGCCGCTCCGCTAGCCACATAGCCAAGACCTGGTGTTATAGCCACACAGTCTCCTTTTTGCGACATATTCTCTGTGGGGCAAGAATCCCTAGAATAACTAGTTTTTCCCAAGCAGTGGCCATTAAGCCTACTCTTTTCAATTTTCAACTGCCAAGGTATTTTTAATGTGCGCGCCACTGCACTCGGGTGTTCGATCTCACTACTCAGAGATCATGGGAAATTTTACTGGATGAGCCATGTAAAAAAATCCTGGTCTCCACAATGATTTGAACCTGTGACCTCCAGCACCCGAGGCGAACACCTTACCTCGAGACCACTTCTTATATCCTTGGTCTATAACTGGCAAAGTTGATGGTGCCTAGCAGCATTTTTAACCTTTACACTGGCACATTATTTTTCAGCTCATCACGTTTTCCTATGGTTGTTGACTTTGAGAGACTGCAACTTTTTTTATGTGTTGGTCTATAGTTACAATTTTGTTGTGTGTAGAGACATAAAATAATAAAGAATTTGATGGTGTTATTGTTTTTGCTGTCCACGGACTAGCAATCTGCAAAAGTAAGCTGACTTTTCGTGTGCGCAGTAATTTAAAAAAAAAAAATTTTGCGTTTGCCTTATTTCTCTAATCCCCAAGGCGGTGTGTGTTGCACTGTGGTTTTTATTTTGCGCCTGTCGGGCCAGTGCATCCGACTTCAGCAAGCATTAAATGTAATGGCATGCTTCCTCCTGCATTTTCTAAGGGCTTGCTTGCCCGGGGTAAGGGCTGGTGCTGTGATGGGGATCGTACCCAACACCTTCTGGTTGTGAGCCATGTCACTTAACCAGTAGCCCACGCCGTCCCTACAGTGTGCAGTAATAAATGTCTGGTCTAAATCATTCCAAACTATGCATGTCTACATCATCATGTTCTTCACAGAAAATCCTTATAGTAAAACCCATTAATGAGAGCAGCTTTAAATATAGCATTAAACTTAAAATAAAATAGCAATATTTTTTTGGTAAATATGGAAGGCTCACTCGTCTCACCTGGAATGCCTGATTTGAACGTGCCCCCTGGAATGTGTTTAAACCATTAGGTTTGTGACACCAAATGAGAAAGTTTTAATGTTTTTTTTCAGCGCAATAAACCATTATTTATTGGTTTTGGTGACCAGGGCTTGAAAATGGTAGCAACAGGGAACACATCACCACGAGAGATGTTACACAAGTACTGCTTCTTAGGTCGCTGCCAAATATTTGATGTTTTTAAGAGCTTTGTTTAAAATTCAGATGCTACTCCACACTCGCAAATGTTCATATAAACATAAAGTGAAGTATTTGTTATTTTGTACCCTTATAACTGTAACTTTACCCTCTCCAAGTAACTGTATCATCTTTCTGTCTGTGCAGATTTTCGACATAATATTTCTGTTCAGAAGGAGGAACCACTGTATGACAAGCGTGGTTTTGGAGACACAACAAATGTAGATAGCCCACCAGTCACACCCACCCATGGTTTAGCTCCTCCTCCTCGTTTCAGGGCAATTGCTTGTAAGTCAAGACTTCAGTATTTTAACATTTCCATTTAAAATTTGACACAGATTTCCCTACAGCCACATTATTTGTCAGTATATCTCATTTTACTATGGTTGATGACTTTGAGAAGCTGTTGCCTTTTTATTTGTTGGTCAATAGATATGATTTTAACTTCACTTTCAACTTCCCCATTCTCAATAATGGGCGAATCTTCAAATCTAAGTGAAAAACTGAGAAATCATTTCCAAGTCTAAACCAAATTTCAAAATCGCCATTGTGTTTAAACCGAACAAGACAGAAGATGAACTCTCGTCGATCAAATGAGCATTATGTTCAACCAATTTCTACAGTAGCCTGGTTTGGTTATCTATGATTAGAATGGCTGCCGCTTTGAAGCAATGTTGTCCGTAAAACTTACCATTTTTATCTGTCTCTTTGAAACTACGAAGGTTTAGTAAAGGTTAACCTTTTTTCTCAATACAGGCATATATGTAAACAAATGGTTTCAGAGCATGTGCAACATGCAAAAATGTACCTAAAGCGAATCACTAACTTATTTAAAATTATCCTTGTATATAATGCACCGCAGTCGTCATATATGAACCGAATGTAGAAAAAGAACAGAACTATAACTAAAATAAATAAAAGGCTACCCATACTTGACACTTAAAGTATAACTACTGTCTTTAAACCCTACCAGACCTGAGGCACTGAACCTAACTGTCCCCCATACCCGGGCTCCTGAGCATTAATGAGAAAAAAACCAACATGATATAGAAAAATGTTAGTTACATGCAAACAAGTGGTTGGAATAAGATGTAACTTGGAGACATTGTAGAAAATAGGTTTACCTTTCATCTAGCGTCAGTATTCCACCTTTGTGTGCCAATCCACCCAGCAAAAGGCCAAGAATCTGAGTCTTAACATTTCGAAATCCAGGAGTAAACCCAACAAAGAGCCCTCATTTGTCCAATAATCCTGATAGCTGGGCTTTATACATGAGTATTCCATATAGATCCTCAGTCCAAGAAAAGCCTGCATCTCATCACTCGAGCTCTCACTGTCTGTTTCACTTGAACTGGAAAAGTATTCTTGATTAATTTGACTCCTCAGAGTCTGAATCAACCAAATTATTGATCACCTGTTGGACTGTCATAAGCCTAGACTTACTTTGCTTTCTTGTTGAAGTGCTTGGTTCATCAGCCGCTCGTTTCATTGTCAATTTTCCGAATTTGTTCACGTTAAACCCCACAAAATCAATTCAAACATGGGGGCAAACATTTGCAATGACTAACCATGAAGATTGACCACGATTGGTTGGTTATTTTTAGATTCTGACGCATTTTATTCACGTACTACCCAAAGTACCATAAATTTGGTCCAGCGGTATAGCGGCAGTTAAGGAAATTACTGGCAAAAGGGTAAATCGGTCTGGTAGGGTTAACTAGGCCTACTTGCAGTTCAGACTGTCTCTACAGATGTTAATATCAATACAAAACAGACACTATCAGCCTTTTGTCTGCTGTTTTTAAGTAACTTTTATTTAACCTTCTAGTTTCCACATTTTTTTTATTGTGTCACTAACATTTAGACTTGCTCATTTTTGGGTACACCAGTTGTCTTGTTAATCCATGAAATTGCCACAAAACACTGATAGTGTTCCTAACTAGATCGACATATCTGTTAGTTTCCACTACAAACGTATTTATAATATCTACATAAACAAACCTACCCCAGAAAAATCAGTTGCAACATCTTAACTTTCACACAATCAATAATGGGATAACCTTCCAAATCCACGTGAAACAGAAAAAAATTATTTTAAAATGATCTAAAGTCAAAATCGGCATTGTTAGCCGGCCGCCTGAAATGGTCTCGTTTTCAATTCAGTCGTTTCTATAGCAAAACTAGTGTTAATACACCGGTGAGTATACAGAGACAATGCCTCGTTTGGTTCAGTGAAAGTTAGATAACACACAATAGTAAAGTGCAAGTTATTTACAGTTGTAACCCTTTACAGTCCAGCCTAAATAAAAGAAATTTGTGTCGTGATAAAGAAAGTTGAAGGTATGAGCTTCGTATGTCAAATAGTTTTTTCTTTTAAAATGAATTGATATTAAACAAACAGGTAAAATTATGATTAATGTATCTATAGACATAATTTAAATTATCGTAGCATGAAGTATTCGTAATTTTAAAAAATATAGAATGAAGCATTAAATGTCATTATTGAGGAGGGGACAATATTAGTATGTTTTTATTCATTTTAATCATCACTTACCACATACATTAAACAAAAAATATAATAGCATAGGGAGCCGTGTAGCGTAGTGGTTAGCCCACTGGATTCGCATATGAGTGGCCCTGAGTTCATTCCCCAGTTTAGGCATTAATGTTTTTTCAGACCGCAACGGCTCGCGGGTCGACCCTGCCGTAAATGGGTACCAGTTCAGTCCGGGAAGTAAAGGTGGCCGACGTGATGCTGACCATATTCACTAAGTGCCATTGGTTACCAAATAATATGGACCTAACACCATATTTCCCTATGTGCCGCATGGCGTGATGGGATCTTTACTTTAAATTATTTTTTTTATTACCACTTGTGACTTAGTTAAATGTTTAAATGAGACTTGTATTGAATATACATGTGTTATCCAGATTCCTGATCAACTAAGTAATTTCTCTGTTCTTGAAGTCCTAATTCCACCTCACTATGAGCTATAAGTTGAAAATTTGCTCACGGTATAAAATCTGACGGATCTGCAAAAAACTGATTACACGAAAGCTGCACATTGCCTGAAGATTCTGAAATATTTAAGATTATTCTAAAAACAAAAATGCTGTCGCTGTGCAACAGAGTTGAACATAAGTGTTAGCTATTTTTTTTAGTCAGAATTGGACTGTAAGTAATGTTTTATGTGTCATCGATTTTGATCAGAGGGTACTGTAATGGTTAATATAACTTTATCACAGTTGAAGACAGCAATAACGCAAGAGATATAAAGTGAATTATTTTAGGAAAGCAAACTGACGATAACAGTGTAGAAACGAAACGAACTGAAATTATTTGGGCTATGGCATCATGCCAGAAAGCTTACAAGTAAATGAAGCAGGGCACAAAATGCAGTGAATATGATCAGGGAAAAAGTGTACTGATGAACGAGTGATGTAATGTGAGTGTACGAAATGCAGAGAATGCCTGTATAGCATTCAAAGTTTGCTGTTACATAATAATCTTGGTACTGTTGATGTCATGTTTCAGATGATAAAGGCACTTCATATGGTTTTACAGAGGGTAAAGGCACATCACAAGGTAGGTGCACTAAGTCTAGAATTGCGTATAAACAGAGCGCACCATGGGAATTTAACCGTTAGCACGCCCTGACGTCACGAAAAATTCTTTTGTACCGAATTAAATTACATTTATTTCTCGCTCTGATCGTCGACTTTCAAAATTTGTAACTTTTCTGTTTGTTTGTCAATAAATATGTTTTTCTTGTGTGTACAAACACAATTGAATAAAGAACTTGTGGGTGTTATTGTTTTTGTTGTGTGTTTGTTAGTTTCTGAGTTACAAACAGATGAAGTTATACAAATTTCTGAAAAAAATTTGGATTCTACCACTAGGCCTAGTCGCTCCGATAGAAAACCATGGAAACCACAACAACGTATCGATACTGTTTTTACAATATCTACACAATTGTTAGTTTCAAATTCAAACGTAATTCTTTCATTTAAACAAACAAAATAAACAAATCTACTCGATAAAGATCTTTCCCAACAACCTACTTCCCCTTTCGCAAAAAGTCAGCTTGCTCCAAACGGCGTATACAAAATTAAAACTGTTCAAAAGCCATTGGTAATCGAACATACGATACTTTAACCAGCAAAATATCGTGTATATATGGTGGACGTATTATTCAGCAGTAAAAAATGGCTTCAACAAAAGAAAATTGTTTACGCACACCGTTTTTGTAGGCCGAGTTGGTTGGTTAACCTTTACCATACTCAATAAAAAAAATGATGCAGTTTTCCCTGCCACTGAATTATTTTTCAGCGCTCACGTTTTTCTAGGTTTTTGATTTTGAGAGTCTGTCTTTTTTCATTTTATTGTTTATAGATTTGAGTTGTTTGTGTGTAGAGACATAAATGAAAAAAGAACTTGTTGGTGTTATTGTTTTGTTGTGTATGTTGGTTTCTGAGATACAAGACAATGAAGGTGAAAATGAAAAATAGCACACGCATTTAGACGTATCAATTTCAAGGGAAGTCTGGACCTTTGACATTTAAAAATTGTCAAAGAACACTATTTTTCTTACAAGACAGTCACATCTGTAAGTTTCCTTTACAAACGTATTTATTACTTCTAAATAAACAAATTAAATAGATCTACCTCAGAGAAAGAGGAAACGAGATGCTAGTCCAGTCAAGCACAACATACTGATCAGGACGTCGCGTCAGGGTCAGGCACAATACACTGACCAGGACGTCGCGTCAGGGTCAGGCACAATACACTGATCAGGACCACAATCTCTCTTCCATGTAACGTTCACTAGAAACAGACTGTTTTCAAGGCGGCCTGGCTGACTGTGGATCAATGTGATCCCTGTAGTAGTGAGCACCATGCAGATGAAGCCAAGTATAGCACAACTGCCTGGAGGACCCCGGTTCACCTTCATCAGAATGTGAGGAAAGCTACTACAACCCACCACTTAACGTCCTTTTCAGAGCGCACAAAAAAGTAAACTTACTCATTGTGGGCATTAAACAACAACAACAACCTCAGAGAAATCAGTCGCAACAACTTAACTTCATCACCCTCAATAACGGAATAATCTTCCAGTCAGAGCAACAACTCCAGAGAAATCAGTCGCAACAACTTAACTTCATCACCCTCAATAACGGAATAATCTTCCAGTCAGAGCAACAACTCCAGAGAAATCAGTCGCAACAACTTAACTTCATCACCCTCAATAACGGAATAATCTTCCAGTCAGAGCAACAACTCCAGAGAAATCAGTCGCAACAACTTAACTTCATCACCCTCAATAACGGAATGATCTTCCAGTCAGAGCAACAACTCCAGAGAAATCAGTCACAACAACTTAACTTCATCACCCTCAATAATGGAATAATCTTCCAGTCAGAGCAACAACTCCAGAGAAATCAGTCGCAACAACTCAACTTCATCACCCTCAATAACGGAATAATCTTCCAGTCAGAGTGAACAAGAGAATACATTTTTTTCAAAATTCTCTTTCAAACTAAACTAGCCATATTTCTTCTTTACATCTACTGTAATGGAAGTGTCTATTTTTAGATTCAAATACCAACGTGTTCGACATGTGTAGGTAGATACACGACAATGCTCTAGAATAGTTTTATCGACTGACGCTTTTTTATGTCATTAGAAGTAAAGCGAAAAGTTTGTTGTGCCTTGGAAATTTGCCTGCGTGGGGTGATGTATATAGATGGGGTAAATTATTTTCCTCAGAGTAATAGGTGCCCTCAAATGTCTACTTTTGTGCATATTTTCTCAGAAACGCAGGTAAATGGGATTTTACAAGGGGGTATGTGCAAGGGTTGGCCTTATACGTCGCTCCTTGATGATACAGAGGATCAAAGCGTACATTTCTGCTTTCACTGGACATGTTTGATTGTCATTGCCGTTACCACTTGTATCTTCTCTATGATGATTATATCTTGTGTGTTCTCTATTATCATTACCTCTTTTGTGTTCTCTGAGGTCATTACCTCTTGTGTGTTCTCTATGATCATTACATTTTGTGTGTTCTCTATGATCATTACCTTTTGTGTGGTCTCTATGATCATTACTTTTTGTTTGTTCTTTGTGATCATTACCTTTTGTTTGTTCTCTATGATCATTACCTTTTGTGTGTTCTCTATGATCATTACCTTATGTGTGTTCTCTATGATCATTACCTTTTGTGTATTCTCTATGATCATTACCTTTTGTGTGTTCTCTATGATCATTACTTTATGTGTGTTCTCTATGATCATTACCTTTTGTGTGTTCTCTATGATCATTACCTTATGTGTGTTTTCTATGATCATTACCTTTTGTGTGTTCTCTATGCATTTTATAGATCCTCCAGCTGGTGGCAAGAAGGGCAAAACGTGGGGCCCCAACTCTGTGCAGAAGGACAGGCATCAGCGTTCATCCATTATATTTGCAGATGGAAGATGGTCAAAAAGTGCCCCAAACTTAGAAAAGTCACTGAGGCAACTTGGAGGAGGGCATTCCAACATGGGAGCTGTCAGTCACATATGTATGAGACACACTTTATTGTTCCTCTTTAGATCTCAGAAAAAATTCATTATTCACTGTCATTCGTGCATTATCATCATCATCATCATCTGGTTGATCATTCCTAAGAATGGTTGCTAGGTTGTCTGAGTAAGTCTTCATTTGACCCTATCCTCTGGTTGATCATTCTTAAGACTGGTTATAAGGTTGTCTGAATAAGTCTGTCCATTTGACCCTATCCTCTGGTTGATCATTCTTAAGACTGGTTATAATGTTGTCTGAATAAGTCTGTCCATTTGACCCTATCCTCTGGTTGATCAGTCCTGAGACTAGTTATAAGGTTTTCTATGTTTCTCCATTTGACCCTATCCTCTAATTGATCAGTCCTGAGACTAGTTATAAGGTTTTCTATGTTTCTCCATTTGACCCTATCCTCTAATTGATCAGTCCTGAGACTAGTTATAAGGTTTTCTATGTTTCTCCATTTGACCCTATCCTCTGATTGATCAGTCCTGAGACTAGTTATAAGGTTTTCTATGTTTCTCCATTTAACCCTATCCTCTGATTGATCAGTCCTGAGACTAGTTATAAGGTTTTCTATGTTTCTCCATTTGACCCTATCCTCTGATTGATCAGTCCTGAGACTAGTTATAAGGTTTTCTATGTTTCTCCATATAACCCTATCCTCTGATTGATCAGTCCTGAGACTAGTTATAAGGTTTTCTATGTTTCTCCATTTGACCCTATCCTCTGATTGATCAGTCCTGAGACTAGTTATAAGGTTTTCTATGTTTCTCCATTTGACCCTATCCTCTGATTGATCAGTCCTGAGACTAGTTATAAGGTTTTCTATGTTTCTCCATTTAACCCTATCCTCTGCAACTCTTTTCATTTCAGCATAGGTTTGTAAGTTAATGTCTCTGCAGGCCTGAGATGTAAAAATGAATCTTGGTCGCTCCATTCCTATTTTCCCCTGAATCTTGCCCTCTAGTATCTTCTGTAGAAAACTTTCATGTCGCATATTGTGTCACCACAGCCAACTCGATCTTCATTTTTGTGTGTTTCAATATTTGTCTTTGTGTGCCTACCTTAGTGAAGACATTGTCATTAGACCTTCTGTCTCTCCCCCTCTAACTCTCTTGCTCTTCTATAGTGTGTTTGTATGTATATATATATATATATATATATATATATATATATATATATATATATATATATATATATATATATATATATATATATATATATATATATATAGTTTCTATGGAGTCCAAACTCATAGTGACCTAGGCCTCCCTCGAGGGATGCATGGTCGGCCTCATGCTTCATAGCCAGTGCACAAAAAGTCTTCACAACTCGGACATACATCTGTTGTCCCTAGTGAAAGATGCAGTTATTTATGCAGACAAGATGAAACATTGCGGAGGATGACTTACTGCGAAGAACAGGCGATCATTGGAGCACAGCAACAGCAATATGGTACCCTAGAGATAAATGACCACCAACATGTTGGTCCGACTCCCCTGCATCCCGCAACAACATTTACGATGGCAATGATGGACGACTCATTCTCCACTGGTCCACCGTGGCCCAAGACATGCAAGAGAGGTTGGGACCCGCAATGGTGTTACGGCCGCTGAAGAATGGGTAATCCAGTAATAGTTTGTATATCTTACTTTCAAACCTGAAAGGCTACTCCACACTTTTTTGGCCAATGTGGATTGCTGGGTATTGCAACCATTAGTTGGATAGCTGGAAATTTATTAGACACAAGTCATACTTTGAATGTCATCATTCCGCATTCTGTCTCTCCTGGTTAAGACCGATGACCAAACACTTAATTTCACAAGTCTAAATTTCTGCTCTCGCGCGCCCTGGACAGAGGTCGTATTTGGCACAGGTAGTACAGAGTCTGCATAAATATCCAGTTTATCAGCTGTTGCTTTGTTGCCAAACTAATGCTCGGGTGTCTAAGCAGCGGGGACAGCTGATAAGTCACCGCAGATGTTTCTGACACCTAGTCTCAATTTCCCTGTCTGCCGAAAAAATTCTGCCCAAATACTCATGGACCTGTTAAAGAGCAAAATTATTTAGACTTATCTTTAGTTCTTATTCAAAGCACAGTGGAGGAAAATTGCAATATCTGAAATGTCTGAGAAAAGTCGCAAATGTCACAAAGACAGGTAAATTAGAAGTTAAGACATTCCATTGTGAGAGAAGAATATCAAAGATTTGTGATTTCATATTGATTGGTATGTAAACAAATATAAATTACACATTGCATGATCTTATATGTGAAATATGTCCCACCCATCACAGTCTGTCTGAAAGAGACTAGACCTCTTGCCAAATCTCCAACCTGCTCCAGTCATGGCCAAGCAGTCGTGGACATCTTGGTGACAACGCCTTCTTCATCTGCCTCTGCCTCTCTTACCCGGCACCATACCCTTCATTATCATGTTCATGATGGAATTCATGAACCAGTTCTTCTCTATACCCAACAAGAGTTGGGTCGAATATCTGCATTCTTCTTTTTTCGGTCCATGGTAATCTGAGGACCTATCTACAACATTTTGACTTGAAGGACTCAATTCTCTACCTTGAGCTGTATAAATGTATTGGGTAATATAAAATAAAAATTATCCAATGCGTTGGATAACAAAATGGCTAAAACTTCAGACAAATACCAACTTTAAATTTGTTTCTAATAAATTAGCATTGCAAAATTATTAAACACAATAGTTTCCTTTTATGCAGATTTTCATTCAATATTGGTGAAAAACATTTGATAAAATTTTAATCGTTCTTTCTAAAAATGGAAATGTTATCCCTTACATAAATATACACAAATGGATGGAACGTTATAAGCATTCATTAACAATTTCTACAGGAAGTCCACAGAACTTAACTAATCAAATCAAGGTGTAAAGGGTTGAGCTATATACTGAATTGATTACTATATCTCTGTCTTTACATATACAGATGACGAGGAGGACACCTTGCCTGGAGACATTGATAACATCTCACAAAAATCACGAAGCAGTCTGCACTCACCAGTGGCCACTCCCACGAGCCCATTTGCTAAGGGGAAGAGAACAGATACAAGTTTTTATCACATGTCCACAATATTGGCCTCAGTGGCTATGGGTTTTGACATTGGTATAGCCAACACGAGGGCCATGCATCCGAATCTGCATACACCCAGCGGAGAGGAGGATAGATGTTTGAAAAAACGTGACTCCTATATTAACAATCGCAGGGATGCTTACCTGGCAGCAGTAAGGGACTCATTTATAGAGCCTGAGGGAGACTTTCGTGCCTACCAGGCTCCTCCATTAGGCTACTGGAATACTTATCATGGTGTACAACATCGACAGCGGCCTAGCATCCCCCACGAGATGGATTCTCAAGCACCAGCAGAAAATGATTTTGGTTACCAAGCCGGCGGTGCCGGGTACAATAATTACAACTCGTGCACAGCATCACATCGCTCTTCTTACACAGACAGTGAGGCATCAGGTGTGTCGAGCACCACACCAAATACTGAAAGAACTGTGATCTACAACCGTCAGCTTTCGTCCGAGAGCAACTTGGATACGACATCCAAGCTTTCGGGCCAAGAAACAGGAAATAAAGTTCAGAGACGATCTGTGACATTCGAGGATGATTTCATCCCACCAGACTACAGCAAAATGAACAGTAATTTTGCTTACAACTCTCACAGAAGAACGCCTTCAAATACCTCGACTACATTATCAGCAATTGATCAACAAGACACTCGATATGGTACAGGACTGGAGTATTTCCATTCTACCCAACAAGATTACCCCGCAGCATCATCACAACAGCAGCATCAACAGCCTGTGCCACCACGGCGGCGATCTGGCACAGAACCAGCACAGCGTCCTACAACTCTGAATGTCGGAGGAGCTACTGGTGTCACAACCATACAGCTAAAATACCCGGCGTCTGCAGGTTACGCAATAAATGCAGCACGAGAACGGGGTCACGTGAATGAAGAATGTCTTCCCTATTACTCAAGCAGGTCACACATGTCCCCAGGGAGCACACCCCCACATATATCTCACCAGAAAACTCTTCTGGATATTGATGTCGAGGGACAGAATCGCGACGCAACAAGACCACTAGTTCAACACACCACAGAGACAAAATGTCCTCCTTACACAAGCTTCAAAAAAGAGTTTATAAGTTAAAGTTTTGTTTGTTTAGTCCATGATATCAAAGGTTTTATGGTCATAGGGTATAAACATTGGATGCCATTTTCAAATGAGATTGATCAATTTACACATTTTTTTTCCCATATTTTTACCATATCTTTTATTATTTTATTAGTCATAAATAATTGATTTTTTTTTTATTGAATGACTGAAAGAACAAAAAAGAAGATGTATGTTTTTGTTTTTTTTAAATGTTTGTGGAGCGGAGCTCTAATTTAATCATACTGAGCAATGCCCTGCTGATATAAATATGTGTATGTGTAACTTGATTTAGTTTCTTCTTTTCTACCTTGAAATGCAGAGATAGATCTTCTGGTCTTTATATTGTGCCGTATAGTTTATACGAGATGGGTTAGCCGGCCTCATGCACAACCTTCCATTTGCATCTTTCGTGACAGGTGCTACTTCTTCTTTCGCGGTCGTCCTGAATAGGACGTTGTCATAGTTTACAGCGAGGCTGTGATATCTGCACTTTTTTTGCCCAGCATATCTTGTTTCCGCTGGCTTGTTTGGGTACCGGTACCTTTGGGTTTCCCAGGCCACCATAGGAGACGGAATAGAGTCTTAGTCAGTTCTGGTTCACTGATTCTGAGTGCTTTCAGCTCTTTCGCTGTGCTGCATCTATGGCCCCTGTGGTATGTGTTAGTGTAGGAAAATGTGTCCCCTTTTGGGTCCGTGTACTACTCGGGCGTATAGATATGCACACACACACTATATATATATATATATCAATCCTAATCCTGTTGCTCCATTTGGCTTACCCTAACCAGCTTAGTCTGATTGCAGTCATATGCAGTGCAGTTTTGTAGCAATGGTTTTAACATGGTGAGGTTGCCAGTCATGACATGCAAGGAAGGAAACAATAGCCATATCATTTTTTTCTCTTTACCCCTGGAGCCACTTGGACTACACACACAAGCATGCATGCACACATATATGTGACTCCCTCTGCTGGAAATAAAAGTGTTCAACATATGAAATGATATTTAAAAGGTAGATTTTGTTAGAGGTGTGACTCAGTGGTCTCGAGGTAAGATGTCCGCCTCAGGTGCCGGAGGTTGCGAGTTCGTATCATGGTAAAGTCCGGAATTTGTTCACGTGGATCTTCTGGTACAAAAAAATTATACGAGTACATATGTAAGTTTTGTACGTCTTCTTCTTGTACGTGTCACTGCTTCAGCAGCCTTCTTGTTTTCTGTCATCTTCACATCCATCATTGCCAGGTTTTTACAAATATGTTGGAAGGCAACATGGATCATAAATTATTTTAAGTTAAAAACATTAACAGGGAATATAAAGAGTGATATGATGACAAAAGCAGACATATCTTCAACAAACCTTATATATGATTGACTAATATGTGTGTATGTATGTATGTTACATAAAATGGCTGCAGAGCATTTGCTACAAAAATGTTCAATACATGAGGAACATAATTCCCATTGTGATCAAAAGTACAGTTCTTCAACAAGTACCTTGGAGATACAGATAACTTCAGACTGACCACAGATGTTTTTTTTTTAGATGCATTTTTCTTCGTCAGTTGTTCTCAAACTCCCACTACCAAGCCCTATAAAGGGCTTCGCATGTAGCAGGATGTTGTTTGGAGAACGGATTGCCTTGTGTCGTAGTTTACAGTTTGACCGATATTTGCAGCTTTCAGTCCAACACATCCGACTTCAGCAGACATTGTTGGGTACCAGATTAGCCTTCCCTCTTCGATCCCTTCTCATTAGCCAGTCTGCCTGTTATCCAGGACCACCGCATGGATTTGTAGAAGTGTCTTGTCAGCTCTGGTTCGCTGGCCCTGACGCTAGCAATCAGCTTTGGGTCTCTGACCTCTGCAGCACATGCACTGCTCAACATCTTGATACAAGATATATTCAAGTTGACATGTGAAAGCATACAAAGAAGACTTATGTATAGTTTTGCATACATAATTCTTCATCTTCCAATTGTATTTTGTTTTGTGATAATTTATTCATCCGTCGATAAACGATAGAGATAAATATGAATCAGTTTATACAAGGGCACAGCTGCGCAAATGACATTTATGAATTATATATTTGCACGAATGCTGGAATCATATATTTGCACGAATGCTGGAATCATATATTTGCACGAATGCTGGAATCATCTTGGTTTACTTTACTGATACAGAATCTTTCTAATGTCCAAATTGCAATCAAAATTAGAGTAAAACAGTATCAGTGGGTTGGCCGGTAGTGTAGTGACGATGTCAGTATCTCTATCTATTACCAAATTCTTTGTTCAGATTTGTTATGTATTTTAATTTACTGTATGTTTATTCCCTAGTGAAACTTGTTGGTAGCATATATTGTTTATGTATCTGTGCTCTTCTAAACACTGACCTATACTTTTAATTATGTTATTATTGACTTTTGGTTTTCAGCCTTACTGCAGTCCCTCCTATCTAACTTATTTACAACTTGCTTGTGTGTTTGCTAGTTTACTTTTACAGTTAAACAAGATATTTAATATTGTTAAAATGTAATTTTCTTACTTGAGTATTTAACCCTTAGCTCTCTGACCTATGAGGGCAAGTCAGTAAATAGGTCACAAAGGAGTATTTTAAAAAAAAGAAAAGAACACAAACTAAATGAAATACAAACTTCGTAACCATTTAGTATTGCACCCTCATTATCCCTTATTTCTCAACATAATTTCCACCAACATCGATACATTTATCCCATCGCTTTATGAGTACAAGTACAGACCCATTCATTTGGTTCATTTTGTGTTCGTGGGCCAGTGGACTGGGGTACATGAGCACATTTTCTGGAATTTCAATTGATCATGCCTTATGATGTATGCTAAACCATGCAAAGGCCCTATTGTAATTGCTACACTGTCTATTTGTTACTTGCCTGTCAGCTCAAATCATTTCTCCCACCGGTCGCACAGGTGCTTATGTTGTAATCTGAACAGGACGACCATGTCGGGCTTCATCAGCATACTATCAGCGTCCTTGAGAAAGTTTATCAACCAAGTTATGTACCTCTTAACAGTTCTCATCGTAAAAAGGAAGCATTTCCTTATGAATATCCCTTGCAGAAAGTCCTTTTGTCCAACAAAAATTCATTACCAGAATAAGACGTGTTTTTAGACCTAAAAAATTACCTTGTTCTTTCTACCTGTTGATTTTTTTGCTACCTTCCATCTGAAACAACAAATCCAAATTTATTGTAATGCCGTGCTTCCAATCGATTAATCATTCATTTGAAACAATTAACAACAAAATCTGGTTAGTATGGTAGTATAGCAGTAGCTTTTCATAGCAAAAGTACAGGGTTTAACACACACACACACCCCCCACCCCCCCTACCAGAGTGCTGCAGCCAACACAAACGAGGTTATAAGTAAATTGGTTAGTGAAAGACAAGCAGCGAGGTAGGCAAACTGACCACACCACCTTATACAAGCTGTGGTTTAGTACAATGAAGTTTCTAACACTTTATCCCCGACGACATTTTCTTCTATGAGGTTTTTTTAATGACAAAAATTATTTTTCTAAATGTTTTATTGTTTGAAATTTTTCATGAATGAAACTAATACCCAAGATCGAACTGACAGAAAGAGACTCTCCAACCACATCCACGCATCCATTAAAAACAGTCAAAGAACAAAATTAATGTTTTTGTACTGAGACAATAAGATGTACGATTATAGGATGTCAACGAGTACATACACCTTTTGAACCTCCTCAATATGGAGAATAACCTGGAACCTGAACTGACAAGAATGTTGCCTCGCAGGTTGGTCAGTTGATCTATTAACACGATCCTGAACGATTGCCATGATTAGGACCTACGAGCCTCCCTTTTCAATTCCACTATACTACCCCTTGATGTGCTGAGACATGAACATTAACAAAATTGAGAGTGACCCACACCTCCATTGAGAGACCCTTGGTTGGAATCACTCTCCGGAACCAACGTGTGGAAGGTCTCCACAATTCTGACATAAGATGATTGTTCCTAGTGAAGGATGCGGTAATCCATGCAGACATCGCAAAACATAGATGGGCAGGTCACATGTTGCGATGAAACGATGGTCGATGGAGCACGACGACTCAGTCTGGTACCCCCGAGGCAAGAAGAGACCGCAGAGAAGACCTCCAATGCATTGGTCAGACTCCCTTGATGTACACTGCAATATTCAAGATGCCTCTAGAGGAGCACTTACCACGCACTGGACCACCTTGACCCAAGACAGGGTCCGCTGGAGATGAAGTTGGGACCCGCATCTACGCTGAGGAACGGGTCATCAAGATCAAGATACTGAGACAGTCTTGTTTTGTAACTTTAGAAAACAGTGATATCGTTAGTCTTTATATGAACTGTGCTATATGATGAGTTCAGTGAAAGAAAGAGAATGAATTAATTTGTTGTCAACTATTGTTAACTCATCTCTCTTTTATAGTAAGATGCTTTCATCACCTGGAGACCGGGGTTCAATTCCAAAGTGCCTATTACTTTACTTTGTTTTATGTTAAGTGTGTGTGTTATCCAAGTGCAAAAATAATTAAGTGAAAATGATTTCCCAGTGCAAAAATAATTAAGTGTATATGTTTTCCCAGCTAAAAAATTATGTAGTTCACAATGCAAAAATATTTGTGTATATGTTTTCCCAGAGCAAAAATAGTTCACATTGCAAACATAGTTAAAGTGTATGTTTTCTCAGTCCAAAAAAAGTTCATAATGCACAATTAGTTAAGTGTATATGTTTTCACATTGCAAAAATAGTTTGTGTACATGTTTTCCCAGTGAAAAAAAAGGCTATATATGTTTTCCCAGTGCAAAAATATCTGCTTTTGTGACAACATCCTACTGTGTGTTGTTAAATCCCTCCATCTTGAAAAATGTCTTCCAGTCTGAAGATGATGCATATTTATTTCCTGTGTTTGTTTTTTTATTTACAATTACTGACCGCTGTTAAGAGAATTTCATAATTGAAATCCTGGTATATATAAAATCAAACAGGTCAGTGTCAGGAAACCAAAAGCAATTCTTTTGTTGTGCAAGTCCATTTGCTCGGCCCTTAGAAGGTGCCATCCCATGTCTTCCCTTAGAAGGTGCAATCCCATGTCTTCCCTTAGAAGGTGCCATCCCATGTCTTCCCTTAGAAGATGCAATCCCATGCCTTCCCTTAGAAGGTGCCATCCTATGATTCCCTTAGAAGGTGCAGTCCCATGTTTTCCCTTAGAAGGTGCAGTCCCATGTCTTCCCTTAGATTAGTTTTCAGCACATCAGATATTCATTTTTTTCCCCATCCAGCATCTCATGTAAGTCAATTTTTTTCTTCTCTATATTCACTGTCCTCTTTTGTCCTCAATCTTTCCCTTTGTCACCAAATCTGATGCAGTAAATCAAAGAGTGAGAAAACCCATTGCTCAGGCTCAAGAAGTTTTCTACTTTTACTCAGAAATTATATGTCTACATGTGCTTTATTTCATTTATATTCATTCTACATATAATTATATTGACAGTTTCTTGGATGCTGTAGTAGTTTTCATAACTGGCATATTGTGACTCACACATTCCTGGCCACTTCCTGGTAATGGCTGTCAACTCAAACCACATTGTACTGTTGTTAAACATCATGTCTTGTTTTGTTTGTTTTGGTGATTTTTTTTAGTTATTGGTTGTTCTTTGTCCTGACCATGTGGCCGTGATGTGGGTTTCAATATTTTTTTTGTCCTAATGCATTGGGAAAGGATGGATAGAGTAGGTTGTCCGGTAAAATACTAAATAAGTAATGGAGTTCCTACCCAATACGTAATCTACCTGCCTCCAGACCTAGTAAGCCATCGGAAATAAACATTGTAAAATAAAAAATGTACTAAGAGACATAATCTGCCTGTTTGAATACCAGAATTATATTTATTCCAAGTAAGATAAAAGGAAATCAGATAATTTCATCCCAAAAACAATGTTAATTCCCTGTGAATGCTGGCTACTTCGCAATGGGAAATAGTAGAAATGAGAAAATCGGATAATTTCATCCCAAAATCGAAGCCATTGATTTATCTTGTGAATGGTGGCTACTTTGCAATGGGAAATGGTAGAAAAGAGAAAATCGGATTTAATCTACACAAAAAAACTTGACTTTATTGCTCCTCCTATACCAATGTTTCCTAACTTTTTAACACCTGTGGACTTGGTGGTTGGTTGCTAATGCCCACAATGGGTTGGTAACCCTTTTGTGCGCCCTGAAAAGGACAGAACTTATGGCAGAATGTACTAGCTTTCCTGATATCCTGATCATGCTGATGAAATGGACCAGCTTCAACCAGGCGGTTGTGCAATGCTTGTTTTCATATGCATGTTACTCACTACTACATGGATCACATCGAACCTCACCTTGTTAGCCAGTCTGTTGTCCTCGACAAAGTACGGATACGTGTCTATCTGATGTCATTTCAGTTTAAACATTAGACAATCAGAACTTAGATCACCTCAAGCGGATCTCCGCAGTATGTGGCTTAAGCTGCTGTCACTTTTTCGTGGACTGCAGGAAATTTCTGCAGACTGGCACTGGTCCGGGGATTAGCGGTTGGGAAACACTGTTCTATACCATTGGTTTGTAGAAATTTTTCCTTTTTTCGTGTCGCAAATGGCCTTTGCAAGATAGTTTAGCCTACTTTAAGCCCAACCCACCTTAGTTGCCTCTTATGACATAATGCATTACATACCTAGCAGGTTGCAGTGTTGCTATTCTTTGCTCTCCTTTCAGACCCTGGTAACTCCAAAAACATTGCTGTTTCCAATTACAAAAAAATAGTTGATGTACATTGTCATCACATAAAAATTACACTAAAAAATAACATAATTATCTTAGTTGTAACAATACTTGGCTAATTTTGTGTGTGAATGATGACCACTTTGCAATATCGGAATTGTTTATGTATACGTGTGATTTGTACATACGTACTTCACCCATGTTTTATTTGTACCTTTGGTCCTTATCTTATATAATGGTTGTGTTATTTATAGCTTTATGTAATTCAAAACATCAATCTTAATATTATTATACAAAATATATTGGTATTACTATGCATGTCTAAGACGGTCAGCTATTTTAGTGGAACATGTGAATGAAAACCGTAGTCCAGACAAGTATCATCATTCGTCTCATGACCTAGAAGGTTGTAAGGCACCGTTATTGCAGTTTGTCGTACCAGCTCTCGCCATACAACTACAGTGTGTCTTGGACCCCTACACACCTGACGGAGCCCATCTCACTCCAGGTGGCAGTTCATTATAGTTGTCTAAATTTCAAATAACAAAGCTGACACTGTTTGCAGCTAGGTCGAAGGGCACCAATCTCGTGAAGTTCAGTCATGGAAACTAGACCGTGACATATAACACGTTTAAGTGTAATGCTATTCATATAGATGATGTCCATTCCAGGATAATCGGACGGAAGAAAACACACAAAACGAACGAATTGACCAGTCCAGATAGAAAACAACAACACGTTTCTGTGAACACAAGTGTAAGTCGTCGACTAGCGTAAATTCCCAGCAAATCAATGGTCTGGCGGCATCTATAATGAACTAAAACAGAGAGACAAGTATATCATTCCTCAAATTCAGTGATACTCAAAACTTTTTCTTGTGGCGGACTGTTATTTTTGTTGTTTGTCATTATTAGCTACAGACCTGTGTGGTGGAAGAGTGATGGTGTTTAGAGAATTATGTTAATTATTATGTAGATGTTTTGAAAGTGTTGAAATAAGGTGTTGAAAATTTGGGGGGGGGGGGGGGGGGGGTATTTATATAAAGCTGAAAGTCTGTCTGTTTGTTCGTTTATGCAATTCTAAATTGTTTTACCTATCTCGGCCACATTTTACATAGTTGCCTTATAGGATTGTTAGGACATTACTGGTCACAGGACATTTGGACATCATATCATTCCTCCTCCCCACCCCCCCCACCCCACCCACGATTTCATCCCCTTGATAGATGATACAGTTGCCTAAAATCAAAAGACGGTTTTTACAAATATTTACAAAGACGGCATTGTATGAACTACGATCCGATTTGAGTTGTAGTGTGCAGGCATATAATATGGGGGGGGGGGGGGGTGTTGTAGGTGAGGATTATAAGGGATAGGTGGGTTGAAGATGGAAGGAGAGATGATGGGCTGATGGTGGGTGGTTAGAGGGGAAGGGATGGAGAAGGGGAAAAGAAAAGGCGAAACAGAATGCGAAGGAGCGCAGTGGAGATGTGAGGAAGGAAATGACTGCCTGAAGGTTTTAAATTAGCAACTTTCATAATTATCCTGGGCAACGCCGGATACCGCTGCTAGTATAATATATTTTAAAATTGTATTTGGTCACTTGTAAACGGACCAATGGCTGGTGACCTGTCTACTTCCATCAGCCCTGTCCACTTCCATCAGCCCTGTCCACTTCCAACGGCCCTGTCCACTTCCATCGGCCCTGTCCACTTCCATCGGCCCTGTCCACTTCCATCGGCTCTATCCACTTCCATCGGCCCTATCCACTTCCATCGGCCCTGTCCACTTCCATCAGCCCTGTCCACTTCCAACGGCCCTGTCCACTTCCATCGGACCTGTCCACTTCCATCGGCCCTATCCACTTCCATCGGCCCTATCCACTTCCATCGGCCCTGTCCACTTCCATCAGCCCTGTCCACTTCCATCAGCCCTGTCCACTTCCATCGGACCTGTCCACTTCCATCGGCCCTGTTCACTTCCATCGGCCCTGTTCACTTCCATCGGCCCTATCCACTTCCATCAGCCCTGTCCACTTCCATCAGCCCTGTCCACTTCCATCGGACCTGTCCACTTCCATCGGCCCTGTCCACTTCCATCGGCCCTGTCCACTTCCATCAGCCCTATCCACTTCCATCGGCCCTGTCCACTTCCATCAGACCTGTCCACTTCCATCAGACTGTACACTTCCATCGGACCTGTCCACTTCCATCGGACCTGTCCACTTCCATCGGACCTGTCCACTTCCATCGGACCTGTCCACTTCCATCGGACCTGTCCACTTCCATCGGACCTGTCCACTTCCATCGGCCCTGCTGTCCACTTCCATCGGCCCTGTCCACTTCCATCGGACCTGTCCATTTCCATCGGACCTGTCCACTTCCATCAGCCCTGTCCACTTCCATCGGCCCTGTCCACTTCCATCAGCCCTCTCCACTTCCATCAGCCCACAGTCCATCATTTGAGTAGCATTGCTCTAGTTGTTACAATCTTTATTGTTTAGATTTGTTGGATATTGTATTTGTTATGCCACTCGCTGATAAAGGCCTTTTGGTTGTAAAGTAGACTGTTTTTTTAAATATATTTGTGACTCATATTTATTGTTTTAATAAAAATTCAGAGTAAACCATAGTTGAGAATAAGCTTCTACCATATTCGCAACAACTGCTCTAACAAATTTTGTTGTTGTTCGCGTTCGCCCTCGACATGCATTTTATGTAAAGGTCTGCTTCCTCCTGCATTTTGTAAGGTTTGCTTCCCTGTGGTAACTGCCGGTGCTGTGATGGGCAATGAACCCAGTACCTTCGGTTTGTGAGCCATGTCACTTAACCACTAGACCACGCCGTCCTCCAAAACGCAAGCAGTTTTAAAGAAGTTTATAAAAACTGATTAGTGACGGCACTCAGCCATTAATTATATATCTTTTTATCAACTCTTGACCTTCAGTACTGCAGCAGTTTTGATTGATTTATTTCTGATGAAGTCAGTTACATGATGATTGGAAGCTTTATGCAGAGCAATGAAGCAGGAGATTTTCCTCCATTTTGGTATGTGTTTCATCCTGTTAGCTAATTAACGCTTACCAATAACTCTTTGAATACGTCTTGCCTCTTTAAACGCCACAGAATTTTCAGTTGCGTATGTTTAGCCACTATCTGATATCTTGAGAAGATATAGTTGCAGCCAGATCCAAATGCAGATACAATCTGAAGAGCCACCTGAAGCTGGGCGAAATAAGCTCATGCAACATAGGTTCAGTCCGGGAAGTAAAGGCGACCGGCATGATGAGGACCACATCATCCACTAAATGCAGTGGGTTACAAAATAATATGGGCCTGACACCATATTTCCTATGTGCTGCATGGCGGGGCGAGATCATTTTATTTAACACGGGAAAGTGAAGCGACAATACCGAAAGGAAAAGGAAACAAACAACTCATTGCTACACCAAGGTTGCATCAACTTTTAGTCAGAAATGACTGACAAGGGGCTACTACTACTACTAGTATAAGCATAAAAGTAGTCGAAAGAGCACCTAAAATATGTCCAGTTTCTAACCCAATGAATCGTGTCCAAGGAATTTGTCATATTATTTCATATATCATAAATTGTTCAGCACCCACTGAAAGGAAAAGGACACGCTTTTTATACTTAGGGTGCTCAAACCAACCAGATCTTCGTGCTAGGGACTGTTTTCAGGCATACCACAATGTCAAACATTAAATAAATGCTTATATACAACTGTTCATTTAGGCAAAGTGTATATATATTATGATTTTTTGCGCATGAGCTGCAGCTGCCAAGACCTTTCTACACCTCCATGCTGTGATCTTGGATATCAGACTGCAACAGAGCAGATTGGCTAAGGAGGAGGGATTGAAGAAGGATTGCAAATCCAGTACTCAAAAATGCCTGCTGAAGTCGGATGTGTTGGGCCGAAAGGTGGAAATATTGCAGTCAAGCTGTAAACTACAACACAGAGCATTCCATTATCTGGACTACATTCTGCTACTTAAGCCCTTTTCATGGTTTGGTAGCAGGAGATGAGAGCGAACGAAGCCAAGCCATAACTATTGAAACGTTCTTGATAAATAATATATATTACATGAAGCGTTTGCTCATGTATTATGAATATTCATTCATTTGAGATCACCTTATATGCTTTTTTTTTTTGTTTCCATTTTATTAAAGTGCGTTCTGTTGTTAATTAATCCGTATGGAAAGAGTTAAGTGTTCAACCCACATGGTTGCCTTTTAAAAACAACTTTCACACTGTTTAGCTCAAAGCCTATTCTTATGAAACATGTCATATTAACACTTTAGGTGTCCTTTATATCATGTCACTACCACACCTGGTTGGTTATTGATCCAGCGGCCTATAGGCTCCTGCCCTTTTGCCCAATGCAATATAGTGATATCTGCAAGTGTTTGTAAGCTGTTGTTTAGTTCCGTACAATGGGTTCCATTTGTCTGGCCCTTGGAGGAAAAAGCTCTTTCCTAACACTTTTAAGCGCCAGGCATTCAAAAAAGATGATGTTCAACAGTTTCATAGGGATGTGTACACAGCCGTCACTATGGAGTATGTTCTGGTTGTATTCTGTTCAAGTGACTGTTAATTTGTTTGTGTTGAGTGCGAAGTCGGAAGACTGCTTTGGTCTCTTCTTTTCAGGAGATGTTGTCTTTGAGATTTCGGATGGCCATATGTTTGTAGATTTTTCTCCCAGTATTTCCCATTGTCCTTCATATCAAATCATTACTACCTGAGATGTCATTTGAAGTCATTACCACCTCAGGAGTCCATCATATCATTACCACTTTAGATGTCCGTCATATCATGTCATTACCAGTTCAAGAGTCCACATATCATTACCACTTGAGATGTCAAATGATGTCATTACCACCTCAAGAGTCCTTCATATCATATCATTACCACCTCAAGTCCTTCATATCATATCATTACCATCTCAAGAGTCCTTCATATCATATCATTACCACCTCAAGACTCCTTCATAAGAGTCCTTCATATCATATCATTACCACCTCAAGACTCCTTCATATCATATCATTACCACCTCAAGTCCTTCATATCAAATCATTACCACCTCAAGTCCTTCATATCATATCATTACCACCTCAAGAGTCCTTCATATCATTACCACCTCAAGACTCCTTCATATCATATCATTACCACCTCAAGAGTCCTTCATATCATATCATTACCACCTCAGGAGTCCTTCATATTATATCATTACTACCTGAGATATCATATCATTACCATCTCAAGTGTCTTGTCAGATCATATCGATACCATCTCAGATGTACATTATATCAAATCATTGCCATCTCAGATGTCCATGATATATCATATCATTACTATGTGGTATATCATATCATTACTACCTGAGATATCATATCATTACTACCTCAGATATCAGCCATATCATTTCAACATCCAGCTGTTTTGTATAGATGTAAATGTATCGCCTCAGTATATTGTATAAATGTCAGTCTTCACATGACTTTGACTCAATCACTCCAGAATTTCTGGGACCTCTGAACACCACTATTCAGTCATTGTGAAACTCCCTGACAGTGTCAAGCATTTCAGACCTCGAGTGAAGTTTTTCTGAAGTATCACATATTATATATACAAAACTCTTTAGAATTGGAAACAGAAAACAAGACACTGTTATCTATCTTAATTGTCCTGTTCCTTGTCAAGGTGGTTGACCTTGTGCGGATCCCAATTCTGTTTGCAATAATGCAATCTTTATGGTAGAGGACACAAGTTGATCAGTGGACTTTTTGCAGTCTTTATGGTAGAGGACACTGATTGATCAGTGGACTTTTTGTAATCTTTATGGTAGAGGACACTGATTGATCAGTGGACTTTTTGTAATCTTTATGGTAGAGGACACTGATTGATCAGTGGACTTTTTGTAATCTTTATGGTAGAGGACACTAGTTGGTCAGTGGGCTTTTTGCAATATTTATAGTAGTGGACACGAGTTGGTCAGTGGATGAGCAGCTTGTTCGATATAGGGTAGTGGATATTGTTGTTTGTCTCTACCGAGTCCTGTCATCGGTTTGGAGGCTGTTCGCGAGGTCTTTACTCTTTACGCATGTACCAAAGGACAGTTCTGGCATTCCCACGCTCGTTATTTCTTCTTGTAGTATGGCCAACCCTTCGATGTTTTGAATGGTTTATATGCTGTAAAACGTCTTTGACTTGTTACATTTTCCGGATGTCTCTGTTGTGAAGGTCTATCTGGCGTTGCTGCTTGGTTGTTAGTCCCACCAGACGGCACTCAAGTGAGCATGTATTGTCCTTAGTTGGTTCTTCAATGCTTTCGTTAATAGCATGTTTCACAGCCGTAGCACATTGCCAGACTGAATGAGAGTGGTCCGCATGCATTCTAGTGTTTTTTGTGGCGTCTGCTGCTGTCTTGATGATGTGTGGTAAAGGTGGCCCAACCTCCTTGCTACTTCTGACTTTATGTTGTTCTCCATATCGAGAAAGCAGTCGAGACACCAAACCATATCATATGTAGGGGATATATATATATATATACACACACACACACATACATATATACACACACACAAACAGATAATTATTTGTTGGTATTTTTGTTATTGTTGTAATATAATTTTAAAAACATTATCTCACTAGCCATCTATTAGGCTTATATATTAAAGCATGAAACTTTTAAATAACGATAAATTCGTGTAGGAAGACATTCTAATATCCAATTAGATACAAACATTTTTCAATATGCTTATTTGACTAAAGATGTGTTAATTTGAGTAGCAGTGTGGTTAGAGCACTAACTTTTCATAGTATAGGTTCTTTTGTCAAATCTCTGGTTTCGACATGTTCCAGTGTACATAACTTGGTACCTGAATTGTTCTAGTATACCCAGCTGTAAATGAGCACTGGGAGGCTGCATAACAAAGTGGTTAGTGGCATGGCACACAACCCATTTGTCGTCTTCTGCTGGAATTGAATAGGGCTTTGCAAGTAGCAGGATGTAGTCAGGAGAATGGAATGCGTTGTGTCGCTAGTTTACAGTTTGACTGGGATGTTTGCACCTCTTGTTCCAACACATCTGTCTTTGGCAGAGTCACAACCCAAACATATGTTTGGATCCTATGGGGAGTAAACCTATTTTTTAAAATTGGATGCACTAGACTGTAAGGCGAAAAAAGCCACAGTACAATTTACTACACCATATAAAACAAGGGGAATGAAAATTTTAAAAATAATTACCCAGCCTACAGTTAGGGAAAGAAACAGTCACCACAGACATATACACACACCACCTCCCAATTATGTCCCCGTCAAAAGAATTCTTGAAGTCTCTAATGACTTTATCACCATCTGCAATGTTTTTACCATATAGGTCACCTTAACCATTCCATTTCCAAGAAAAAGCTCACAAAAGATACATGCTGTCAATCAAAGATCTATTGGAAATGGAAAGCAATATATCTTCATACATCCAACACAAACATGGAGAATTTTTGGAATCTGTTAAGAGTATACAAGGTGTCCAAAAAAAATGCCTATGTGTTTCCATTTGTTTGAATTTGCTGCAGGAATCCATCATGCCCTGTAGTCGTAAGGTGTTTGCTAATGAGGAAGAATTTTATTTCCAACAAGATAGAGAGCACCTCTTCCTCCACTACCATCGTAATATAAGGACCTATCTTAGTGAAAATTTGCTGAACAGATGGGCTGGCTGAAGAGGCATTGAATATCTCCTTAGTTCACCAGATCTCACGCCATTTGACTGTATCTTATGTGGGTTACCTTAAAGATAATGTTTATCGTGCAAAACCAGCAACAGTCTATAAACTTAAAACAGCCACTAAAAGAAAATGCTGTCATTGCCCCAAATAGACTTTTTTTGTGATTGTGGAATAACGTCATCAGTGTCTGGACCAGAACTGCTGCCAGTGAACAGAGGCTGTAGACCAGAATAATTATGCATGTTCCTCGTTCATTTAAATTATAAATATTAGATTGCCTTAATTGCAAACTGTATAAATAAATATTCAAAGTGTGTGTGCATTTTTTGTAGACACCCTGAATATGGTAACTGAAAAATGGGGACAGTTAAAATGTGGTTTTAACACTGAGAATAGTAGCAGACGTGTATCAATGTTTTGACCTATAATCACCTTTATCAGGGACTAGACATATGAAAACAGTTCACAAGAAAACAGTGATCAAAGCTGTGCAATAAAATTAAGTTATAGGCTTAGTATGAACAAATGTGAGGGAACAAATGGCAGATACAGTGATCTTAGTTTTGGTACATTACACAACAAAACGAATTCCCTATTTACAGTATCAGGGGAGTAAATAAGTTGATCTATTGCAGTGTTTCTCAAATTTGTGCTCATAGTCTTCTTCTTAGTTGCTACTCTTTTATGGCTGGGAGATGTAGAAAGCCTTCTTTGTTTTTGTATACTTACAATCGAGTATGCAGACAAACAGGAGATTAGCCTGTCGTGTTTTTGTCATGGTGGGGTGGATGGGTCACCTTCATGCAGGCCACTACTGAATATAAATTGTTACCTTTAGTATTTTTGCCTGGGCAGTGGTTAACATCCTGCTTTTTTTCAATTGCCAAGGATTCTTTTACATGCACAGCTTATACAAGGGGCCTCTGAGTTTATTGTCTATCTTCAATATGACTAGGTGATGATCTCATCTTCCATGAAACTAGGTGATACTTAAAGTTTGGGGGAATAAAAAGCCCATCATTTTGTGCTTTTGTTTATTTGTATCTTCAGCAGCGAGCGCCTTACCTACCTTTCAACTATAGCTTTATACGATACTTCCTGCTGCACCTCCCCCACCTTCCAGATGCTAACGGTATACTCGAAACTTGTTTGAAGCATTTCAGCACACTAAACTAACCCTCATGTCTGAATAGAAAATACAGTATCTATATTTTCTCGTCACGTTTTAAAAACACGAAGTAATACATGAATTTGGCTACTTGGAATCAACAGAATTGCTCACAATTGTTTTAGCAAATTATTAAAGAAATAAGAACAAATACTTGAACACATAAAATATTATTTTTAATGTCATTTTTATCATCAATTTAAATGAGCTTGATTGTTTTGTGTAAATTCTTGGACATTTGTATGTATTTTAGATAAACTAGACTCTTCATTCATGTTCAATACAGAGAGATCTTGCTTTTTTTTTTATTTCCCTTTTTTCTTATTCGTTTGAACTTGTTCAAATTAGTGAATAGTTTGAATTATTTGTGAACAAATTCAAGCTGTAAAACCAATTTTATTTTGACCTTGAACAAGCATACTTCATATAGAAAATATGCAAAGTATCACACTGCAAATGACAAAGTGCTGGACTTAGATTGGCAGCACACAATTTATTGATGTATTGTACAAATAACAGTCTTCACATCAATCACCCTTACGATATTAATTGTGAACCTTTATGTGGAATGCACATTCAACATCGTACTCTCATACCTTTGTTTTATACCTTTCTTGCAACTACCTGTATCACCATCCGTGCCATTACCTTGACAACTGTAGGAATCCTGCTCTTCCATGTTTTTTGTTTTATGCTAGTGCCTTCACTTATTCATGCAAATGTGATAACCCTGTACCATTATATTTTCAAATAATCTACACATATCTCAAAATAAGTGCACTTCTTCATTTATATCATATATTATATAAACTCTACATAAGCATGTGAATTATTTACTGTATGTCACGAGTACACAATCTCTTATCTGAAACTCTTGGAACCAGATGTTTCGGAACTCAAAATTTTGTCAGATTTTTTTTTCCAGAGCGATATTCCCAATGTGGACCAAAGAATATTTTTTTCTCCCCCCGCGTCTGCCTTATTTCTTTATTCCCAAAGAAGGTGGGTGCGCCCAGAAGCATTCGACTTCGGCATGCATTTTATCTAAGGGTTTGCTTCCCCGGGGTAACGGCCGGTGCTGTGATGGGGTTAGAACCTAGAACCTTTCTGTTGTGAGCCGTGTCCCTTAACCACTAGCCCACGCCATCCCCCATGACAACTGGACCCCCATGTATTTAGTAAAAGACAAGGTTGTTTATAAGGCTAATTGCAAAAAAAGACAAATAAAATCTGCGTTATGATTTCAAGGCCTTCATCAGAGATAACATACAGCACACATTTCTTCTTCTACATTCGTCCTAAGAAGGATGTTGTGTCATAGTTAACAGCGAGGCTGTGATATCTGCGCCTTTCGACCCGACACATCCAGTTTCAGCTGGATAATTTTTGGGTACCGGGCTTACCTACCAACTGCAATCCCTGTTCTGTTAACCCTTTCCAGCTCGTGGCGCCGAAATTGGCCAATGAAAACCTAAAAATGGCCATGCATTCGACCAAAAGCAACCTCTGAAACTTGTGTTTAAGTTTCTTGATTTGGTTTGTGAAATTTCATTTTTTTTATGGCTCTACTCAATGGTTGAGTCCACACATGCACAATTGGCGCTCAACTGTAAGATTGTTTCTGGTAGGTCGACATTAGCGCGTTAAGTTCTTTGAAATTTGACATATTTGTCACGACGAAAGGTGGGCTTCAAGATAAAAAAAATGATTAATTATTTTATAAATCCATTGATCACGCATTTGGATTACTTTTGGATATTCAACTCCTTGATTCAGACTTTGGCTTCAACGCACAATACGAAAAAGTTAGTGTAAAGGGAATAAACTAATAATATCAGGCGAAACTCGATATGATAAGTATATGTTTCCTCTCCAATTGCCACCTGTGCATTAATACCATTTAACACTTCATACTAATATATCACACAACTTATCAGTCTCTGTACCACACAACTTATCAGTCTCTGTACCACACAACTTATCAGTCTCTGTACCACACAACTTATCAGTCTCTGTACCACACAACTTATCAGTCTCTGTACCACACAACTTATCAGTCTCTGTACCACACAACTTATCAGTCTCTGTACCACACAACTTATCAGTCTCAATTGTGCTTCTTATTATGGATATGGTCATCACTGTAGGTGTTTACTTATAGGGAGTCTACGAAAAATCACTTTGTGTGCTCTTGCAGTGGAGGCAGCTTGAACATTTTCTTTTAGATGGTGAGGTTGCTAGCAACACGTGCAACCCTCCTTTGGTTGTGTTTTATAACATGCATTGAGATGCAGTAGATCTGTTCTTTAAGGGGTTTGTAGTTTAACCTTTTCCATTCCTAGTAGTTTTGCCTATTTGTCTTTTTCAGTCAGGGGCAAGTGCCGCAACTGTGTATGACAAATAGTTTTGTTCAAAATAAAACTAATTAATATTGACAAATTTGAGCTAAAATTACTATCTAAACATCGTAAGACACATAATTAAACTTATCTTTGAAATGAAGTATTCATAATAATAAAGAGGAAATATTAATATGAAGCGATAACATCTTTAATGTTTGGGAGAAAATACGAGGTAAACATTTTTTTGTTACTCACAACATTGGATGTATTTCTGTGTTAAATCTTAAAGAAAATTACTAAATCTCTTTTCTTGTGTGTCCCAGTCAAAGCCTGAATCAGATGTTTATTGAGTATCCACATGTATTCCAGAAACATGATAAGTGGTCTGATCAGACAATACAATAATTTTTTGAGTCTTAGTGTCCAAATATCGTCGGGTGGGAAGATCGACTTTGACACATTCAAAACTGATGTATATACTGGAGGAATATCTGGAATGATACTTTAAATGAAAGCTACGCATGTCCAGAATGCCAGGTCTACTGACCAACAAGACTTCATCACTATGTAACAATGGACGACACTAGTGTTTTAACATTTACGCTGCCACATTATTTTTTCAGTACGTCACCATTTTACTATGGTTGTTGACTTTGGGAGCCTGTAACCTTTTTATTTGTTGGTCTATAGATAAATGATTTGTGTGTAGAAACATAAATGAATAAAGATCATGTTGGTGTTATTGTTTTTGATGTGTGAGTGTTAGTTTCTCAAATACAAGAAGATGAAGGTGAAAATTTATAAAACAAACCACAACCATTTAGACTCACTGAATAGGAGATGTATCTCCTCAATAAATCCATGAAATTACCATAAAGGACTGATAGTGTTCTTAACTAGATCGGCAAATATGTTAGTTTCCACTACAAACGTATTTATAACATATACATAAACAAACTAAACAGCCATGCTTCAGAAAAAATCTGTTGCAACAACTTAATATCATCTCAACCAGTAATGGAATAATCTTCCAAGCCCATGTGAAACAGAAAAAAATAGTTTTAAAATGATCTAAAGTCAAAATTGTCATTGTATTATTATCGGGGTTGGCTGAAATGGTCTCGTTTTCGATTCAGTCATTTCTTTAGTAACATTGATGTTAACACAACGAATACACCAGTGAGTATACATAGACAATGTCCCGGGCACATTTTTTGCCAATGGTTCAGTAAAAGTTAACTCCTTTGTTGTCCACCATGCCTACATATCGTAGAGCAAAACATATATAAACAGACCAAAATTATCTAAACATCAACACACACACATGCAGTAAAGGCACATTCAATTTTCTTTACGTTTTCAGATAAGAGATTGTGTAGCTGTAAAATATCATTTGTAATGTCGTTTATTTATATATACAAATATTTCTTATTACCAGTAATCAATTTCTGTGTATTTACATATTTGTTGTATCTTATACTTCATTATCAAGTACCATATCATTATTTACTTAATATTTGTTTAAATCATTGTGGTCCAACTTCTTCAGCCCCAAGGCCCACATGAAGCAATAATGTAAAGTTCGTCGGCCATTATTGATGAAAATATATATGCAAAACATTGTATAAAAGCCAAATTGACGTCCCAGTAGATTTCATAGCTCTTCTGAAGCCATCCCAGTAGATTTCATGGCTCTTCTGAAGCTGCCCCAGTAGATTTCATGGCTCTTCTGAAGCCGTCCCAGTAGATTTCATGGCTCTTCTGAAGCCGTCCCAGTAGATTTCGTGGCTCTTTTGAAGCCGTCCCAGTAGATTTCATGGCTCTTTTGAAGCCGTCCCAGTAGATTTCATGGCTCTTCTGAAGCTAAACATGACATAGTTTAAGCCATTACTTTTCACTTAGAGATTTTTGTTTGAAATTCAGACTTGACTTAATCACTCATCTCAACCATAGAGTGTAGTGACCTTGTTTTTTCTTGTGGTTTTTGGTTTCTATACAATGGGGTAGCTGGCCCTCGTGCTCAAACCCTTAGTCACGTCTTACAACATGCTTGGCAAGTTCATCACAATGCCCGTCAGTCCTTTTCGGGCATAGGCCATGGAGCTGGCCTTTCTGCCTCTCTGTAGTTGAGGTCCAGTCAAGTTCTCTTCTCCTAGTGTTTCTTAGCGTACCTCTCTTCCCCTGTGAATTCCATGTGAGGACATGTCTGGCCACGTTTGATGGTGATTTCCTTAGCGTGTCCTATCCAACCCCATTTTCTACATTTGATCCGTTGTTCCACTGGTTGTTGTTGCCTCCTCCTTTCCCATAAGCCTTCATTCCTCACCATGTCTTGCCAGCCTATAACCATTATCTACCGTATACATGTATTGACGAACGCCTGGAATTTCCTCTGTAATTTCTTTGTCGTTCTCCAAGTTCCTGCTTTGTACAGGAGTACTGTCTTCACATTGGAATTAAACAATCTTGGTATGTCTTAATTTCCCTGGATTTCCATATATTGTTCAGTAACAAGAATGCTGCCTTTGCCTTTCCAATTCTAGCCCTTAATCTGCCTCTGTGTCCCCTGAAGTATCAATGGTGCTGTCCAAATACAAGAAGGTATCATCTACCTCTTTCAGTGCCTTACCCCCAAGCATGACTGGCTCTTTGCTAAAGGTGTTGATTTTAAACAGTCCAACTTTCTTCATGTTAATATTAATCTCATTTTGGCTGAATGCTCCCTCACCTTATTTAGTTGCTTGGCAGGTTTGCAGTGTTTCTAGTCTTTGCTCCCCTATCAAGCCCTGGCAATACACGTGAATATGTAATTAAATAAATATTTGTAATATGAGCATAGGTAACATTTGATCTACGAACAGCAGTTGGAACACCCTGATTTAAATTCTATCAATCATGAGCACGTGAAAATTTGTGAGTGTGTAACTGCTAACTGATATATGGTAATCATTTCATGATGTTCTCTGTGTTGTGTTGTGTACATACAAGAGAGTTGCATGTATGTTGTACGTACGTACACCTATGCAGGAGTATCATCAGATCAGCTTGTCTTATTTTGATAACTGTATAAAATGACTTTGTAGGGTTGTGCATGGGGCTGGCAAACCTCATCATCTGAAACAAAATGCCATAGAAACTCTCTAAGAGCATGTCTTGATACAGACTTCCTACAAAGAGGCAAACTATAGTCGGGACTCCGGGTCCTACTGGAGTAAAAGGAAGAGAGACAAATGGTGGGGATAAAAGTAAAAATCACGTTTTGGATAGATTTCTCACTACATGACATGGGATTAGCTACTTCTCTTCTACCATTTGGTACAGAGGCCTTCTTGGCGGTTTCTTTAGGATATAACTGGCCAATTGCCTGAAAGGTTACAGTGTTACTCAGGTCTGGGACTGAAGTTCAATCTCTGGTCTCAAAAGGCTTCAGTCTACCCAATTATAAACAGGTACCTGACATAGTTAAGGAATCTAGGAGACGTAGAACAGAACTGTTCTCTGCTGTGGGACTTTCTTTAACCTTTTGTGGAAGAGTTTGAGAGGAGAAGAAAATATGATAGGAAATGGTTAAAAATGAAACCAGCAAACTGTAGATCGGTTGTTCCTAAAATGAGGACCCCAGGGCTTTTTTAAGGGATGCAATCATCATCATCATGTTGCATGTACTTTGTAGAACGTTGCTCACAGCACAGCTAGCCGATATGAATCTCGATCTGCTGTCAATCTTCCCACCTGCTCCATGTTCATGTTTAGAGTATCCTTGATATCTTGTATCCACCTTCACCTTGGTCGACCTCTGCGTCGCCTTCCAGATTCCATGACCGGTCGATCCAGTCCGCCATGATGTTTGACGTGGCTAAAAAAATTCAATTTCCTAAACATAACATTGTTTATGAGCCAGTTTTCTTCAACATTCATGTCTTGATGTTGTTGTTTTTTTTGTCGCCGTCTTTATCCATGGAATTTGAAGGCATCTTATGTAACATATGCAATAATGAACAACCAAAATGTCCCAGACTTCTATAGTTTAAGAACCACTGATGTATATATTCAAAGAAAAGACTAATCACACTGAATGCCAACACACATTCCATATACACATGCCTTTTCTACTAATTAATTTGTTGAATAAATACTAAAACACTTTGTACTTTCAAATTAACCCTGTTAATTGTCCATCATTATTCTTATATTTGAAACAGGTCTATTTAGCTGGTCTATTTGAAATGTATGATAATTTTTCTGAGCAGTCAATGAAAATACAAGATGCATTCTGTGTATGTCTTCCATATTATAAGGACCATCGGTCCAAAGACTTAATTTTTAAAAAAGAAAATATTGATAGCTAACTACATGATCTATTATAGATTATAGCATATTTCTTTGAGGCTAGTGTGCTTTTATCATTTTAATTGTTATGGTGGGCTGGCCCATGTCGAATTGAAAGGCCATTAACAGATATCGAGTACGGCGTACTCACCCTTGACACACAGGCGGCCTCACGTGATATGTTAGCTGTGTTCTGGAAGGGGATATTTTTGTCATTAGGACTTATTTTGTTCTCATTACAGAGTTCATGTGTATGCTGGGGGAATGGGCTTCTTCTTCTGTGTTCAGGCTTTTTGGTCAGTCTAGATCTGTAGTTCTGTCACTAGGAAAACATTCAGTCCTCTCCAGATCTGGGTGGCAGCGCCCCCCCCCCCCCCCCCCCCCCCACAACTTCTGTGACAGCTCAGCTCCCTCTGGCCAGGTTTGACATAGGTCTCTATGCTGGGCAGTTCTGTAGGATGTGTTCAGGGGTCTGGACTCCAGCTCCACATGCGCAGTCACTTGTGTGTGCTATCTTGAGCCAGTGTAGGTGACTGAATAGTCTGCATTGGCCTGCTCTCAGGGGGAAGGATGGTTTGTTGATATCTGTGGAGCTGGTGGGTTTGGGTCAGGTCTATTGCTCATGTCCATGTCTTTCTTCCATTTTGAGTTGTACTGATTGTGGATGATAGTTTTTGCCTCTTGGGAGTTGTACTGTTTGTGGATGATAGTTTTTGCCTCTCTGTAAAAGAGAGGTCGCCTATACAGATTATTTTGGTACCCAATTTTTAAGACTGGGTTGATCCTGAGAGCCGTTTTGCGATCAGGAAAAATTCTGCAGCAACTGGGACCGAACCCTGGTCGCTCAACTGGGAAGCCAGTGCACTAACCACTGTGCTACCTTGGCTCCATAGATGTATGGTGCTGAAGAATAAAAGTGCCTCTACCCTTGCAGTCGCGGAGTCAGCAATGTGGATGGTTGGTGTTTTTATTCCCTCAAATTCTTGCTGGTTTTACTCGTCAAATCGTTGATCATTAAAAGTTTACCCTGTTAATGTTTCTACTGTTTCTCAAGTTGGTAGCTGTTAGCACTCACATTTAAGCCAGCAAGGTGTGACTGATAGCAAATGATAGGTTTAGGACAGTTCGTTACACAAGTGTAGGTGCATATTTTTACTCTTGGAACATTAGGTTTACCTGGAATATTTGGTTTACTTGGAACCTAAGGTTTACCTGGAACATTTGATTGTCAAAAGAGCCTGTTAGTTTACAATAAGATGTTTTCATTTTACAAAGTTCACAAAAGAGTCTTTTAGTTTAGCATTGGATGTTTTTGTTAAAAGAAATTACAAAAAAGGGTGTTAGTTTAGCATTGGATGTTTTCGTTAAAAAAAACTCACAAAGAAATGTGTTTAGCATTGCATGTTTTCGTTAAAAAAATTCACAAAACTTTTTTTTTTTTTTTACTATATGCTGTTTCTGTTTAAAAGGAGGCGTGGCTCCGCAAACATCTAGTAATAAAACAAAAACATAACATTTAACTCCATAATTTTGTTACCGAAATGAGTTGTTAGAATGCTTGTCTCTTGCAACAAAGGAACAATTTTCAATCCACAGTCTCAGTATACCTGGTTGTAAATGGGGATCTGAACTACAGTTAAGAAAGGCAAGGTGGCTGGAAAGGGAGTTGCTCACCTCCCTCTCAAATATGAAAGTGATGCCTAGTCAAATGATGTCTCTAGCACACTTGATTCCCTTTTGCAAAATGGCGTCTCTAACACTTGATTCCCTATAGCATAATGACATCTCTATCACTTGATTCCCAATAGCATAATGACATCTCTATCACTTGATTCCCTATAGCATAATGACATCTCTATCACTTGATTCCCTATAGCATAATGACATCTCTATCACTTGATTCCCTATAGCATAATGACATCTCTATCACTTGATTCCCTATAGCTCAATGACTTCTTTATCAGTTGATTCCTAATAGCAGATGTATATAACTTGATTCACTAACACTTGTTTCCCTATAGCATAATGACTTCTTTAACACTTGATTCCCAATAGCATAATGACATTTCTATCACTTGATTCCCAATAGCATAATGACATCTCTATCACTTGATTCCCTATAGCTCAATGACTTCTTTATCAGTTGATTCCTAATAGCAGATGTATATAACTTGATTCACTAACACTTGTTTCCCTATAGCATAATGACATTTCTATCACTTGATTCCCTATAGCATAATGACTTCTTTATCAGTTGATTCCTAATAGCAGATGTATATCACTTGATTCACGAACACTTGATTCCCTATAGCATAATGATGTCTCTATCACTTGATTCACTAACACATGGTTCCTTAAGCATAATGATGTCTCTATCACTTTATTCCCTATAACATAATGACCTCCCTATCACTTTATTCCCTATAACATAATGACCTCCCTATCACTTTATTCCCTATAGCATAATGACCTCTCTATCACTTTATTCCCTATAGCTCAATGACGTCTCTAGCACTTGATTTTCTATAGCACAATGCTTTTTTCTTGGTCTTCCTCTTCCATGCCAAGACTTGACTGGCCAGATTTCATGGTGATTTCCGTAAAGCAGGGATTTTCAACCTTCTAAGATTGCAAGCACTGTTCACGTGTAATATTAAGTGCACGAAAACCATGCAATCTAATTGGTTTAATTTTTGAAAAAACAATACATCCTGGAATCGTCTTTTGATGAAGAAGCTATCAAATTACTCTAATTTTCACAGTTAAGTTTACACAATATAAATTTGTCCATGCTGTAGATTTGAAGTTATTAACTTAACCTAATAACAAACGCTGACCATACTATTCACAATGCATAACTTATATTTTTAAGATAATCTAACAACAAACCCTGTTTGCATTATTCACATTGTATATATTTTTTTAATCTAACAACAAAAACAACATCCTTATTCAATTTGTCAGTAGCAAAGAAAACAGAATATACCCATGATGCACCACATCGCTGATCCTTACCAGCATCGTGGAAACCCCTGATTCAAGTCAGCGGTGCGAAATATTTCAGAACAAAGAGCAGTAGATATGTTTAATAGCAGCAAACGCGCAGCTTAACAACTTTCAGGTCACCTAAAATATAATGGATGGATAGCAACATTATTTGTTTGGGTTCGCAAAACAAAGTTTGGATTGAAAAACGGGTCTCGTGAGCATTAGTGGGCGCGAGCACCAAATGTCATTAAAAGAGCACGAGGTTGAGAACGCCTGCCGTAGAGTGTGTCCTGTCCAACCTCATTTCCTACACTTGATCTGCTGCTCTACTGGTTGTTGTCGTTTCCTCCCCGTAGGTCTTCATTCCTCACCATGTCTTGCCAGCTTATACCCATTATCCTCCGTAGACATTTATTAATGAAAACAGGAATGCTGTCCTTGCCTTTGTAATTCTAGCCCTTACGTCTGCCTCTGTGTCCCCTGAAGTATCAGTGATGCTGTCCAAATATGTGAAGGTAACCACCTATGCAGTGCCTTACCTCCAAGCATGACTAGCTTTTTTGTTTAAGGTGTTGATTTGAATCAGCGTGCTTTTCTTCATGTTAATATTTTGTCCCTGTTTGGCTGAATACTTTCTAACCTTATTTCGTTTTTGGGGTTAATATTAAATCTATTTAATAGATATTGTAGAAGGCAAACGTCAGTTACAAAAAAATCTTGTCCTTGTGTCATTCTTAGAGACAGTACTGTTTCTGTTTTTAAGAATCAACTTCACTGCATTTCGAGCATGCCCATAGGTGCTCAGCCTCTCTCAGCGAAGGGTCTGGATGTTGATAGTCTCTGTAGTTTGCTGGTTGTACACTCTCCTGGTCCGTCCTCTCATGTGTCCCACTCCGCTCGAACCTCGTTTCATGTCAAAGCTTTACAGGTTGTTGATTCATTTATTGCAGTGTCCTCATCCAACAGGCGGTCATTGATTGATTTCAAAATGCCACTACTATCCCTCACTAACCTGCCCATGATGGTAGCTTGTGAAGCCAACATCTCAGCTCTTTCGTTGCCCTGAAACCGAGCATGACCTGGACAGTAGATCCATGTCAACCCCTGGAGGTTTGAGTCCTCAACAGCTGCTATCTACTTGTACTTCAGCCATCCCTTCTGTATCGTCTGAAGTGCGGCTTGTGCATTGTGTCAGTCATGATGACTGCTCTTGTTAAAGGGGTCTTAGGTAGCCAACTTAGTGCTGAGGTCACTGTTTCCATTGTCATTCTCAAACTGGAGGTTGTTGACATGTATGCCAGCAGTACTGCAAAAGCGGATGTTGTATCTGTGTGTATTGCTTTATATTTTATGTATTTTCAAATTCTTCAAAATTATACCCCCTAACTTTATATACAGTGATGCCAGGAAGCACAGATAAAAGTCATGTCATGTGACATCCTTGATCCAGTGTGTAGTCTTATTTAGTTAATTGCCCATCTTGTTGATGTAACTTGCGCTGTATTTGGATGATAGTGAGCAAAAAACTGCTGGTCATCAACCTCACTCTCTGGTCTCGAGCTACTTTGTACCAGTGGCAAGTTATAAATCAAGACGACTGGAAGTAACTCAGGATGCAGGTATTTTGGTCCCACCTCCCTTGAGACCAGGAGTCGCTTGGAAACTTGCGGGATTCGATCACCCACTGTTCCAGTTCAGTGCTTTGAACACAGCGACCCCTAGAAGACTGCAGAGTTTTTATAGCAGTCCTGAATGCATATCTATTTCTGGCAAGACGACCCGCTTCAAACTGTCAGTAATGCCCTGATACCATCTTTGTCTCGGACAGACAACCTCTTCCCCTTTTCCAAGGCACCATGTTTTCCACCATCATGATAATTGATATTAAGTTGAAGTCTTCCATATGGCAAGGGTAATTCCACCATGAGTCTGAAGACTTGTTTTAGAAAATATTAACTTTCTCCATTATGTTTGAACTCAGCACTTTGAGGCTGGTTTTCCCTTATCGTTTGAATGTGCATGGTGACCAGGCCTTTGTATTGACAGAATCTTAACAAATCATACATGGTAATCTTTTTTTTCCCGGGACCCCCGCTTGGAGGCAGAATGGGGACAGCTTTGGTTCGCTGCCACACGCATTCAGCTATGAGTTGATGACTACTGTCAGTCTAGTTCGCTGTGTCTTCGACCCCTAATTTTTATTCAATCACAATCTTTTGCTCAGCATCTCGCGACCTTTTCCAGAACCTAGAGGACACTGAAAAAAAACCTTTGAGAAACCCGTCTATATATATATATATTTCAAGTGTTTGGGGAGAGACCAGTAACACATCTTTTACGAGAGCTGAATGTGGTTGTATTAAAGACATGTGCTCCATAGGGAACTAAAAGACTTGTATTGATTCAGTCAATGTGGCATAATACGAACGACAATCTCAAGTAAAAGTATTTTTATTAACATTTTTACAGGAGCACAGACAAAAAAAATGTTTTATTTTTCTACACAGTCCTCTTGTCTGGCAACACACTTTGTCCACCTGTTCACTAGCTTGATGATGCTCTCTAGAAAAAATGTCTTTTGGTGTGACCTTTAACCAATTTTGCACTGCTTCCATTGCCTTGTCAGCTGTCTTTGGACGCATCTGCTACACACTTTCCTATAACCGAGGTCATCGTGGACAATTTTGTGCGCAGTGCCATGACTCATGTTGAAATCTACGGCCATTTCATCAATTGTGACTCAGTTGCCACACTTGCTGGTTCAACAATAACATTTTGTTATCCGTTATGAAATTTTTCTACCCGTTTATACTCTCTCCTCTCTCAAACAACTATCTCTATACTGAACCTTCATTCTTCTGTAGATATCAGGTTTCACACTCTCTGACCACAAAAAAACTAATAACTCCTCGCTCTTCCATCATGCAAATCGACAGTGTGGTGGCCATGTTGTACACTATATTGCGCATGCGCATACTGTTCGATCATCACAATCCCTGCATGAAGTATTGCTAAAAAGCCATTTTGTGTCCTGAAATAAAATTTCTCATTGTGTATACTCTTCTACACACTTTGCACTTTACAATAAAATTTCTCATTGTGTATACTCTTCTACACACTTTGCACTTTACAATAAAATTTCTCATTGTGTATACTCTTCTACACACTTTGCACTTTACAATAAAATTTCTCATTGTGTATACTCTTCTACACACTTTGCACTTTACAATAAAATTGCTGTTACTTAATGATTGTCCCTCAAATTTGTGAATTTCCAGACTATTTAGGTCACCTTGTATTTAGCCCGTCTTAATTGCTGTGAGAGCATCTGAGAAGTACATAGATAAAGAATTTGTTTCTCGTGGCACAAGTATCAGGTTTATCCCCAGTCTCGACATGTTCTGGTCAACCCAGCTGTGAATCAGTACCTGCCTCACAGTTAAGGAAGGTGATGCAGCGAAGAAGGGATCTGGTCACAGCCCACCTCACTCACATCAAGCTGAGATCTAGCACAAACACTTCATCTGCTATGTAGGGATAAAACATAAGTAATTGAAATGGGGGCCAACGATGCACCAGGGAATCAGCCGACAGCAGCCACAGACTCGTATCTGGCTGCTTGCATCAGGGTCAGCGAACCATAGCTGGCTGTTTGCATCAAGGTCAGTGGACCATAGCTGGCTGCTTGCATTAGGGTCAGCGAACGATAGCTGGCTGCTTGCATCAGGTTCAATGAATCAGAGCTGGCTGCTTGCATCAGGGTCGGCAAACCATAGCTGGCTATTTGCTAATATCAGCGTCAGTGAACCAGAGCTGACCAAGACCCTATTACATCTCCAAGTGGCGGCTCTAGGAACAGGCTGTGCTAGTGTAGTCTGGCTAAGAGAATAAGGTTCGCAGTGGGAAGGCACACCCGGCACCCAAAAAAAATCCAGCTGAAATCAAATTTCTCGGGCAGAAAGGTGTTGATTTTGCAGCCTTGGTGTAAACTACTACACAATGTCCTGTTCAGGATGAACACAGTACAAGAGGTAAAATATATGTTATGGATAAATGACCACACCAAGACAAAAGCAAAATGAAACTCAAGTTACGTCTACAAAGTCTTTGTCAGGAACAAAAAGCAAATGAAAATAATAAAAATAAAAAACAAGACATGATGAATAATTGAGATACAATATTATTTGAGTTGTCAGCCCTTACCAGGAAGTGAATGGCCACAATGTGCGAGTCATGGTATGCCAGTTAAGAAAAAAGTAGACCAAACATTCTATGAGGTTACCGTTACTCCAGTAATGTGTATTTCATGAAAGTTATACAAATTATATGTCCTAATTGTATTTCCTGTGTAAGATATTGTGAATTCTGATAGCTGTGTATCTCAGGACATTTGTACTGCTGTAAAGCCATATTCTGATGCAGTAGAGACTGTTTTGTGAGATTCGAAACTGGGGCATTTGTACTGCTGTAAAGTCATATTCTGATGCAGTAGAGACTGTTTTGTGAGATTCGAAACTGGGGCATTTGTACTGCTGTAAAGTCATATTGTGAAATTTTAAGTCAGGACATTTGTTTTACTGTAAGGTCATATTTTGATGCAGTGGAGCCTGTATTGTGAGATTTGAAGCGAGAAGTTGTACTGGTAATTGTATTTAAATGCATTTTTCTTGAAATGTGACTTTCAGTTGAGAAGTTGGTCGAAGCAGTGTTCCCACATTTTATCGTTCATTCCATGAACATCCAAGGTTGTGTTACATGTGTCAGGCTTTTGTCCGAAACACTTGGGATCAGATATATTCAATAAATAATTACACAGTGACCCGGAAAAAAACAATTAACGTATTCAACCATTGGATAACCTTCTTGTAAACATCAATTTCTTACCATTATGTTTCACACTAATTTTTGTGTTTAAATATCAATATTTGATCAACATTATTTCAAGGTTTTACAGTGTTTCAATGAAGACTCAATAGTTATTTTGTAATAGTTATTTTGTGTAGTTGTAAGTATGATAATAGTCACACCACCCTGTATTCTTCATATTTTGAAATGGTAGTCATAGAGATTCTAGAATATATTTATAGACTTTGAAAGCAAAACCCAAATAGGAAAAATATAAAACATTTTTTTGCAGACCATTCAAATCGAAATAAGAACTATTATTTTTATAGTATTTTATGTATTAATTTTTAAATATATTATTACAAAATGAAAGTTCAACGGTAATTTTTTTTTCTAATGAGAAAGTCATTAAAAAAAACCTTACATACGTTGAAAAACAAACACCCAAAATATAGATGAACTCGTGTGTTTGAAAAGTACAGAAACTTATGTAGCTGATGTCATTTGATGTTAGAAATGATCCAATCACAGCTTAGATCTTCTCAAAGCAATTTCCACAGCTAAGGGGTTAGGCCACAATAACTTTTTCATGGCCAGCTGGAAATCTTTTTGTACTGGTTCGCGAATCAGCCGTTGGGAAACACTGGCATAGTGTATAGAGCGGCCACTATATCTGCCCCCACCCCACTCCTTACAGGAGACGTGCATGGAAGCACTTACTTGTGCTTTACAGGATGAGGTTGCTAGACCCCATGCACAACCCTCTTTTTCTCACTTATTATGAATGACCACCAGAGTTTTCCTTATTGAAAGGTGACATAGGTCCAATTCTTACCTCTCCACAAGCCACGAGTCATTTTACATCCTGGGAGTACTAATTGGCCAATTGTTTCATGTGTTTATGCTATAAATTGTTTCGGCAGATCTCACCAATGGGAGTAAACAAAGCATTTATATTTTTTGTAGGAATTTAATGATAAATGGCATATTTATAGTTTGCTGTAGTTAAATGTTAAATGGCATATTTATAGTTTGTTGTAGTTAATTGGATGTTTATAGTTGTAGTTAAAGTTTAAATGGGATATTTATAGTTTGTTGTAGTTAAGGCTTACTGGGATATTTATAGTTGTAGTTAAGGCTTACTGTGATATTTATAGTTGTAGTTAAGGCTTACTGGGATATTTATAGTTGTAGTTAAGGCTTACTGGGATATTTATAGTTGTAGTTAAGGCTTACTGGGATATTTATAGTTGTAGTTAAGGCTTACTGGGATATTTATAGTTTTTTTTAAAGTTTATGTAAAGTGGACTTTATTCAAGTTAATGTAAAGTTAGGAATTTAAAATCATTCAAGTAAGTTTATGTTAAATGTGGACTTTATTCAAATTAATGTAAAGTTAGGTATTTAAATAAGTTTGTTAAATGGAATATTTATAGTTCCTTAAAGTTCGTTTCTGCTAGATTGGCTATGCAGCGTACATGTGGATGTGTGATTGGCAAAACAGTCGGAGCACCCTCTAGTGCACTCAACTGTGAATGAATAACTGACTCAGCTTTGGGAGTAAGGCAAGTGACTGAGGAAGGGCGCTTGTTACTTTACCTCATAAGGCTGAAGTTCTGTAATAGCGAATTCTCTAGCATTATGTTATGATGAGAAAGGATAATGATCACTACCTCATACGATTGGAGATCTAGAGTAATGAACCCTCTAACACTTTAGAGTTTGTTAAAGCGAGAAACTACCTCATAAGCCTTATGGTCTAGAATAATTAATTCTGTGACAATTATTTAGAGTTAGTTGAGGGAGAAAGGGCGGTGATCTGTACCAGGTTGTTGTTTGCGAATGCCCACAATGAGTAGGTTACTCTTTTGTGCACCCTACAAAGGGCGTTAAGTGGCGGGTTACGGGTGTGCTGATAAAGGTGGACCGGGTCCTCCATGCGGTTGTGCTATGCTTGGCTTCATCTGCGTGTCGCTCACTACTACGGAGATCACATCAAACCTCACCTTGTTAGCCGGACTGTTGTCCTTGACAACAGCCCGTTTCCAGGATGACCAACGAGGAGGTCAAGTGAAGGCCTTAGCCAGTATATTTCTCCTGACCCTGGCTAACATTGTCTGATCAGTGTGTTTTGCCTGACCAGATGTTAGCTTCATCGTCCCATCTGTACCAGGTACAGCTGAAGATCTGGAGCAATGAATGCTCTAACTTTTAAGTGAGGTGTAAAAATACAAGTTTTAAGGGGTGGTTAGATACCGTGCTAAGACAAAAACAAATAAAACCTGGATTGCAGCCTAAAGGTCTTTATCAGGGGCAACAGGCAACATAAATATGTGCTAACAAATCATAGATTAAGGGATTAATACCTGTTTTTGTGTGCCTCCTCTGGTCGTAGGTTAGCCCACTCATGGATGTTGTCTTACCACTGTTTTCTCAGACATCCTCGCCTTTGCATGTCTCGTGTACTGTGACCTGTAGTATAGTTTTTGTAAGGCCCTTGAACCTCGAGATGTGGCCATACCGAGTCAGCTTTCGCCTTTTGATCGTTGTTAGGAGATCGTCGCACAGCCCACTTGCATTCTCAATTCTTCATCGTACCTATGTGATATGATCTTTGTAGATGACATTTAGGAGTCGTTTAAAACATCTCAACTCCATGGCCTGGATTCTTCTCCGGAAGTCTGCTGTAATGGTCATGTTTCATAGGCATAGAGGGCTATCAAAAGAAGCAGTGAGCGCATTAATCCTTTATCTCTCCATATGTTTCAATTGTGGTAGCGCTGCTGTTGTTTGTGCTATTCTGGCCAGGATCTCTGTTTTTTATCCCTCGTCACTGATTGTTGAACCCAGATACACTGTGGTTCAAGCTACTGTCCATTTGCTTTGATCACAATGTTGATTCCTTCAGTTATTACTGGTCAACTTTTTTTGGTCTTTTCTTGAGATCTATCTATCTTCAGTCCACTTGTGTTGTTAGATGTTGTGAGAAGGTGTGACCTCCTTTATTTCATATTGTTTGACAGGCGAAAATGTGCTAGTGACTTGCCAGATCAATCTCAGTATCCGTTACCAACCGTTACGTTGGTAGCCCATGGAATATACGATCGCCTGTTTTAGGGAATGGTGGTGATGGAAGCATAAATTAGAGCAAGGTAGACCTGCAGCCTTTTAGGCACCATCTAGGCTGCTACGCTATCCAAGACCTGATATTATAGCCACACAGTCCTCTTTTTGCTGCAATTTCTCTGTGGGACAAGAATCCCTAGAATAATTTGAGTAGATTTTTAACTTGAAATTTGCTCGGGCAGCGGCCGTTAAGCTTACTCTTTTCGATTTCCAACTGCTAAGGGATTTTTATCATGCGTGCCACTGCACACGGGTGTATGATCTCACTACTCATATATCAAGGGAAATTTTTATCAGGTGATCCACATGAAAAAAACCCAGTCTCCACCGTGATTTTAACCCGCGACCTCCATCCAGCGCCCAAGGTGAACAACTTACCTCGAGACCACTGGGCCCGGCCGACGGCGGAGTCCGGAGTCGAACCCACACTACCTGATCACGAGGCCGATGGCTTAACCACTTCACCCCGGAATGAACACATAAATTAGTAAGAAAATGTACTTATCTGAATAGCACATCAGAACTCATTATTGGTCTTTTCTCTAGGGGAGTCGTATATTTTATGTTTTATATTAAAGTGAGCAGCATTGTAGAAAGGGAGCTGATTGTCCTATCTGCGTAACACATTAACTACTGTACACTTGTATTCGAAAACATTCTCTCGACGCATAATACAATTTTCTTGACCTTTTTTCACCAGATCAGAATGTATTTCGGTGAATCTTCATTAGGTTTTCCCTACATTTGGTGTTGGGGAGAGACTCTCTGGGCGCTGTGAGTGGCTCACGCAAGTTTGCGTGGTATGACTGAAGACCATGTATAATCAAGTCTTTATTACTACGAGGATGTGTCAAAAAGTGTATTTTATCTATATATATTTTTTGGTGACAAATGCAGGTGGGTTTTTTTGTTTTTTTTACTTGTTAAGGGACATGGAGGTAAACATTTATTGTCCCTAAATGCTCAGAAAGATATTACAGATTAAAGAAAAACAAAACAACTCATTCGCTCGTCAACGCACTGGCCATAACATTTCATGGTGTGTGGCCGAGGGATTGTGGTATTGGTTTCTTGGTTTGGTCTTGAGATACCGGTTTGAAGTTCGGGGGGCGCCCCCCACCCCACACACACACACACACAATAAGGTATGTTGTTTTTTAGAAATAGGATGGGAAATTAAAACCTAGCCAGCGCACTGCTGCAAATTCAAGCAGCCGTTATTCCCCAAGCCCGAATATTCTTCTTATTAATCAGCTTACCTGAACGATTAGCTCTTGGGGATTCTAGTTAATAGTGCTGGGGGGGGTCCCAGGCTCCTTTCCTGACCATGCGGGGCACAGCCCTGTAAATTCCCACAGTTGAACAAAAAATAGTTTGAAAGAGATGTATTTATGCCATTAAGAAAATAAACCTTTAATGAACTACAACAATGGTTGTAATGATAGTTTTTGTTGTTGTTTTTTGGTAAATTAATGATTGTTTTCTGTTGATAGTTTCTTCGGGTAACGCTCACAGGTAACGCTCACTGTTGTTAATGTATTCAAAGATTACTCCTTGTTGTTAGTTTATTCAAAGATTACTCCTGTTAGTTTATTCAAGGATTACTAACTCTTAGTATATTCAAGGATTATTCCCAGTTGTTAGTTTATTCAAGGATTATTCCCCAGTTGTTAGATTATTCTAAGATAATCTCTGTTGTTAGTTTATTCTAAGATAGTTTATTCAATGATGACTCCTTGTTGTTAGTTTATTCTTCTCCTTTGTTCAATCTCTTGCTACCAAGCCCTGAAAATAACTTTGCAAGTAGCAGAATGTTGTCCAGAGAATGAAATGCATTGTCGTAGTTTACAGCTTTACTGCGATATTTGCAGCTTTCGGTCAGACACAATCTAACTTCAGCAGGCATTCTTGAGTACTGGTTTAACCTTCCCTCTTCGATCCCTTCTCTTTAGCCAGTCTGCTTTGTTCCAGCCTTTTATCCAGGATCATCGCGTTGAGATATAGAAGGGTCTTTATGGTAACAGTCAGCTATGGGTCGCTGCAGCTCATGTGTTGCTTAGCATCTTAATCCCATTGGTTTATTCAAAGATGACTCGTTGTTGTTAGTTTATTCAAGGATTACTCCCAAAACCCCAAATTAAGTTTAAAAAAGTCACAGCTAGCAACCAAAGCATACTATAGGTTAGTTTTAATTTATATCATGTATTTATGTCATGAATATATCTATCTTGTAAGATAATGTATGAAGCTGAAGACATTACCAGAATCCTACTTAATAATTGTGCTCTCTCTTATCCTCAATAAAATGGCAAACATTATCCATTACAAAGATTGTTATCATCATGATCAAGTGTGAAATGTATGCATGTTTCTGAATCTTTATCTCTCTAGTGTGACCTACGAAGAGTCCAAAAGATTTATTAGGGGCAGATACATGACCAAATGGGAAACAGAACATACTGGCTACACAAAAAATGATGCCTATTACCAGTTGAACAGAAGAGAGCAGGTCGTGGTTTTCAGACTCCGCACAGGCCACAGCAGACTGAGGTACCATCTATTCAATAAACTGAAGATAGGTGGCACTGACGAATGCACTTGTGATACAGGGAAAATGACCGCTGAACATCTGCTGCAAAATTGCTCGACATACGAGGACCAGAGAAAGCACACGTGGCCATCACCAGTGCCAACACTAGACAAGCTCTATGGCAGTGTCAACAGCCTCAGGATGACCGCTGCTTTCTTCGAACAAATTCAAGTTGACGTCTGACAGCGTACGAAGAAGAAGAAGAATCTTTATCACAGAGCATCTGTCCATTGTGTGACCATTGTGATTTGTAACTAATGTCTTCTAGGTTTGTGGATGATTAGCCCAGTGATAGAGCATTTGCTTTTAATTGCAAAGGTTCATGCAAGCTTCTTCAGGAGAACATCAGGAAGAGAGGTAGGCTGAGGAAAAGGTGGATAGGCAGCGTAAACGAGACCTGCCTTAAAGTAGGGATAAGTGTCCACTCGGACCACGAGAGAGGCAAAAGACAAATACATTGCACAACAATCTGCTACAACTTCTTCCAACTCTCGCAAGAATTCAAGAAGTGTTTTATCGACGGAACACCACATAGGGACCGTACTGCGGTTAGTATATGTGAAATAAGATACACCTATTTGAGAATGTGCTGGATTCTAGTTGTAGTCGAACTCTAGGCCTGTCGTCCCCTGGGCCGTGCAGCGAAAATGCACACGTACTGTCAAGGCACCTTGCTAACACTTAGACCGGAGGTGTGTAGGGGTCACTTGTTACCACTGAATGTGACAAGACATCTTGCCTACCTCGGAGTCCTTGTCAGTAAGAGACCCAAACAAACGTACGGAAAGAAAAGGGACAGGAGAGGTGGTAAAAGAAAAAGCAGGAAGCTAAGAACAGGGAAAGCTTTTTTCGATTTGCACTGCCCTGCTAAAGTCCAGCCAGCTAAGCAGGAAACTCGTCATCAGGCTACCACGACAGCAAACTTGCTGAGCGTTGTAGACCACGGCGAGGCACTTGAGCAGCTGTGGTCATCCACTGTACCCGAATCCATATCCAGTTGTCCTGACTTGTCTTGCCACTGGTTAAAGTTGGACTCGGGCGAGAGAGTGAGGTCGACGAACTGCGCAACTCTTCCTCACTTAAATCAAATTCATCGCGTAAGTCATTCTCATTTCATTTATCCAGTACTAACACAGTACGACGGGCGAGCGGAGAAGAAGGAAGCGTAAGTCTTCCGACAAGCTAAACTACAGCAATAAAGTGGATGAGATACATGGATTTGCTGACAATCATGATCACCGTCTTGCGAAGCGAACTTTCCATGCTTTCACTGCCTGCGAGTATGCAGATCCCAAATCGGACTCGTCGGCCATCTCTGCACCCACCCACAACCCGGATTTACAGAATACTCGACTGGAAGGACTAGTTAGGTGAAAAAAAGAAAAGGTCCTCATCACTCGTGATGGACGAACAAAACAAAAACAACTCGATAGAAAGTGAGACGACAAAAGATCATCTCTCTTTTTTCAGGAAGGAGATTAATGTTATCTTTGGGATTTGTGAGGACTATATGTTTGTAGCTCTCTCTCTCTCCCTGCATTCTCCATTACCCTTCTACTAAACCACCATCTCTGTTCAGTCTTCAGTCGTTGTTTGACCGTATGTAGGGCTGTTGGCGTGTATTATTGTTCTTTACTTTATCCTTTCTTAGCCAGTCTGTCTGTCTTGTCATTATCAGGTGTGTTTGAGTGACCAAGGATCCATCGCATAACTATTCTGATTTCATGGGATGTGATGTTGGTTGGTATCTAGGAATATGTGGGTAAGTTTAAGCTTACAATGGCCGCCATCGTTCATATCTTGAAGGGCAGATAATGAGTCTATATTTTTATTTTCAATCAATGCCTCTGTAATGTTTCCTTACCGCCGTCAAAGACTATTTATTTTAGTCTGCTTCATGCTATTAAGTCTGACTGTTTTCTTCTTTTTCAGCATTCGTTCTGAGAAGGACGCTGTGTCGTAGTCTATTTTTGCTCCTGTCAACCCAGTGCTTTCGACTTCAGCATGCATTCTGTGTAAGGGTTTGCTTCCCTGTGATAACGGCCGGTGCTGTGATGGGGATCGAACCCAGCACCTTTGAATTATGATCACTTAACCGACTAGCGCATGCCTTCCCCATCATCTTCGCTTTTGAACATCTGATTTAAGCTGGCTCTTTTGGGTACAGGGTTTGCCTCCCCACTGCTATTCCTATACTTTTATCCAGACTATACTAATGCAGCCTGGGACTGGTTTGCAAGATCAGGATTTTCTTTTTCTGCCTGTCATCTTCCCGTTTTCAGCTCAGCACAAGTGTTCACTGTCATGTCCCTGTATGCTGGTGACACAAAAGTATTTCTTGGTCTGCCTCTTCTTTGCTTGCCTTGTGTTCTGTCTTGCAAGACGTCCTTCACTGGGCCTTCGTGACATAGATTGGGGCCAGCCGTTGTTTTTGCATCTTTTGTAGCAGCTTTCTTTCCTCTCCCACTTCCCCAAAACCTTTTCATTTGATTTCCTCTCTGTCCAGCTCACTTTATTCATCGCTCGCCAACACCACATCTCAAAAGTCTCAAAGTATTTCTTCTCTCTTTAATTGATTGTCCTTGTCTCAATCGTTTTCATAACTATAAAAAATATGCTCACAAACCGTCCGAGCAGAAATGCTGGTACGGATACAAAGCTGACAGTGGGATTCCAGAATTACAGTTATGAGGAAATAATCAGAAAAACTGGCCTACAGTGTCTAGAAAAGCGAAGAATTAGAGGTGACTTGATACAGGTTTATAAGATAAAGGAACGGATAAAATAGACTATAACAATATTTTTTCAAAAAACAACCACCAACAAGAATAAAAGGGCATAGCTACACATTAACTAAAGAGAGGTCCAGATTAGATATTAGGAAATGTTTTTTTTTAGTCAGAGAGGGGTGAATGTTTGGATTGCATGGACACAGAAAGTAGTGGAGGCAAGGATAATTAATGCGTTTAAGAATATATTGCTTTTATAGCAAGGAAGTGTAAATGAAAGTGGTTGTATAAAGACGTTAAGTTAAGAAACCAACGTAACAGTCACAAGATCTTCGCCAGGGACATAGAGCAAACTAAAACACTTAACAACTCACAAAATAAACAAGGACAATAGACCTATACAAACATGAGACGTCAGCCATAATCGCCAGAGAGTTGCCATGAATGTGTGAATAACGACGACATGCCACTTTATGAATTTAGGAGAAAGCGTCGTAGAAAGAAAGAATAATGCAATTGGATGAATCTTTTTTTTTAACCATGTTGAGGTTGCTAGCCCACTGGACAGCCCTTTTTAGTCGCCATTTACAACATCGAAAGATAACAGGAAATCTATACTCTCCAACCATGGTCTTAACTGTTAAGAAATCTGATTGGCGGACATGACAATAGCAGAAATAATCTATAAAAATAATCCGCTTTATGTGTTTATCGATTTGCCACTTGGTACTTCTCATGTAGTGGGTGATGTCTCTGCCGTACACATAGCACGAAGACAACAGATGTCTGTTATTGGAAACATGCCTTTCAGGAAAGGAAGCACAGACATAGCAATGTGGAAAGACACGGTAAAGGCCTTCTAGAGGGTCTGGAAAAAAATCTCAAGATCCATCTCCTAAGAGTGGAAATTCTTTATCGTTCGTTCTCAAACTCCCACTACCAACCCTTGAACAAGATTTTGCACGTTGCAGGATGTAGTCCGGAGAACGGAATGCGTTGTGTCGTAGTTTACAGCTTGACTGCGATATTTGCACCTTTCGGTCCTACACATCCGACTTCTGCGTTGCATTTTTGGGTACCGGGTTAGCCGTCCCTATCCTATCCCTTCTCCTTAGCCAGTGCCTTATTGCAGCTTGTTATCCAGGATCATCACGTGGGGGTGGAGAAAGGTCATGGCAGCTTTGAGTAGCTAGTCCTGACGCTGGCAATCAGCTTTGGGTCACTGACCGCTACAACTCGTGTATTGCTCCGTGAGAATAAGAGTACTTCTGTATAACTAAATATGCTAATATCTGGAGAATAGACCAGCAAGAGCTCATATACCGGAGAAATGCAACAGGAAGATACCATTAGACCAAGGAGAATGAGAAGTAATGTTACCTACGCTTTTCCTGACATCTATAAATGACATAATGGAAGACATTCTGGCTAGAGTATATGCTGCAATGCACGCGGATGACGTGACACCTTAGGCAAGATAAGGACCAATAGGAGTTGCAAACAATAGAATAGAAACAAAAACACTGGGAAAACTAGATAACTGTACAACATTATTGTTGCTAGCGATCAACGAGAAGGAAACCACACATAGTTTTCAGCTTATCTTACGAGAAGCGAACAATGGCACTAAATGTAAATAACTACGTACTCCCACAAGTACAGAAATTAAACACACCTGTGGGTCATCCTGGTTGGTAGAATGACATGGCTAGAAATGGCTGAAAAAAAGAGTCAGGTATCGAATGGGCATAATTAAAAAGTTAGCATGAATTAGGTCGCGGACAATAAAATCCTGAAAATTGTACACAGGAAGAGTCAGATCAGTAGTCGAGTATGATATCACGGCTTGGGCCACTACAACGAGAACATACTCTGGTAAAATAAGTAGAGTCCAGAACCAAGTCAGGCGTATCATCACCAGGGCCATGAAGTCCATACCAAGAGAAGCACTAGAAACAATGGCGAATCTCCAGTCGATGGAAGATAAGCGACACATGAAAATATTGCAGCAGGCAGAGAAATAAAAGATACTCCTGAACCAGCCAATGCACGAAAGAATGAGCAGCAAAAAAAAGGGCAGACTTAAGAGCCTACTTTATCGTATTGCTTGAGTGGCTTCCTAGATGGTTTTGTGTAAATGAGGACGGTGTGGGCTAGTGGTTAAGTGACACGGCTCACAAGCCGAAGGTGCAGGGTTCGATCCCCATCACATCACCGGTCGTTACCCCGAGGAAGCAACCCCTTACAAGATGCAGGAGGAAGCAGACCCTTACATAAAATGCATGCCGAAGTCGGATGCACTGGGCCGACAGGCGCAAAATAAAAACTGTAGTGCAACGCACACCGCCTTGGGGATTAGAGAAATAAGACGAACGCAAACAACAAACAACACCAAAAGAAGAAAAAAATAACGATGAAATAGAAAAAAGAAAGAAAAGAAGAAAGAGAAAAAGGAAGAACACGAATAAGAAAGAGAAGATGAACAAAAAAGATGATGATGAAGACATAAAAAAGAAGAAGCCCAAGAAAGGAACTCTCCGCCTATGTCTGTATTTCTATCACATAAAACGATCACGAAAATGGCGTACTATTAATGTTTTACTCTCTGGAATTCCGACTCGTCTGCCACTGGACTGTTTCGCGGGTGGGCTATAACCAGGAATTCTTTCATGATTACATCCAAACACCAACTTGTTAAAATATAGCTTGTATGGTGAGTGTTGGACAACTTTCTGCGCAACTTAATATCTATTCTTTTGATTGTGTCAAATGCACACGTTTGTATCGCTGTGTAAAAGCATTAGGTAAGTTCTACAGGAATAATAATAATAATAATAATAGTAGTAGTAGTAATAATAATAATAATTGCACATCGCAAGATGGTGAGTTCATCACAAGGAGAGACATGATCAGAAATGGTTGACATCAGCAGACTAGTGGGAACAACTCCAGTATTAAACTACATAAAAAAGACAGCAACTAAAGTGGTTTGGCCACGAAACAAGCCAATCACTGCGCACAGCAACCCCTCCCTGAACAAGCCGATGCTATTTAGATATAACGGATTCAAGACCAAAGGCCAACTACGAAAAAGGTGGCTTACATAAATATATGAGACAGTAAAGGCTACTGTGCATGATGAGGCACACAAACAGGCCCGCTCTAGAGATCTTTTCATAATCTGACGCTGAAAGGCACAACAGGATAAGCGAAAAGAAGAAAGAGGAAAGAACTAAAGGTTGCAGACTACAAACAGTATATTTTGACCAGACATTAGTTTTCCTCCCGGACGCTTGTTTTAATTCTGTGTCTTTTTCTGACGTTGATCACTTCTCTCAGACATCTAATTTCACGGGCTGCAATTTTATTTTTCCGTGCCTTGGACAGAGGCCAGGTTTGGTAAGAAATTAATATTCATCAGTTTTTGTTTTTGTTTCTATACTGATGTTCCGATGTTTGAGTAGTGGTGGTAGTTGGTATGACACTGTACCTGCTTTTTGACATCTGGTTTCGATTACTCTGTCCAATCGTCCGTCATCGGTGGAAGTGTCTTGGCACGTTTGGTACAGGACTCCCACATTATCTAAAATTAATATGACGCGAGGCTGCGATCACACTGTGGATTAAATTAAAGTGTAAAAAAACTAATTAAAAAAAATGTATGTTTCTAAGAATCGACGTCACTGCACTCCGGGCATACCCATAGGTGCTCAGTCTCTCTCATCAAATGGCGTAAGGTATGGATGCTGATGGTCCCTGTAGCTCGCTGGTTGTACACTCTCATGCTCTGTCCTCTCATTTATCATACTTCGCTCGAACCTTGTTTAATGTCGAAACTTTGCAGTCTGTGGATTGCTTATTCATCTATTGCGGTGTCCTATCTAGCAGGCGGTCATTGATTTATTTCAAAATGTTACTTCTATCCATCACCAATGTGCCCATGATGGGAGCTTGTGAAGCCATGATGTCAGCTCTTTCATTGCCCTGAACCCCGGCATGAGCAGGACAGTAGATCCATGTCAGCCTCTGAAGGTTTGAGGCCTCAACAGCTGCTATCCACTCGTACTTAAGCCATCCTTTCTGTACCTTCTGGAGTTTAAAAAATTATAAATAAGAATGGTCAGATATCGCACGGAGACGAAAACACAAACAAAGCCTATGTTACGACCAATATGCCTTTATCAGGGACAACGGACAACAATAATGAACTAGTGAATCATAGAAAAAGGAAAGAATATAAAAATTGGCGATATCAATATATAATGACGTAAATAGGGTACTTATCTGAGAAATCCTCATATGGCTTCTCATGGGTCAGAGGCAGGATACTAAAATTATTGTTGTTTCTTGTCCCCGATGAAGACCTGTTGGTCGTAACGTAGGTTTTTTGTTTGGGATTTCGTCTCAGTACGGTATCTGCTCATATCTATTTATAATTTTGTTCACTGTTTTTCTACGCTTCACATTATCTAATAACTGTCCTTGTACACCGTACTTCATTTTGACTTTCAGGTGTCAAGTTCATACGTTGTGTTACAGAAGTGTTGCCTGAACTCATCATTAGTGCCGGCTACCAATGTTCGCCATAGTCAGATACGGAGGTAAATATTTACCCCATATCATATCTTCTGCCTTTTCTTCTTCTTCTTCTTCTGTGTCTTTTTCCTGTTGTTGTTGTTGTTGTTCTTCTTCTTCTTCTTCTTCTTCTTCTTCTTCTTCTTCTTCTTCTTCTTCTTCTTCTTCTTCATCATCTTCTTCTTCTTCTTCTTCTTCTTCTTCTTCTTCTTCTTCTTCATCATCTTCTTCTTCTTCTTCTTCTTCGACGTTCACCCCAGAAAGGACGATGTAACACTAAGTTACACTTTACAGCAAGATTGCGATTTATGCGCCTTTTGGTCCGGCACATCTTATTTGAACTGGCTTTTTGGGATAACTGGTTTGCCTTTCCACCACAATCGCTATTCTCTTAGTGAGACTGCACTAGTGCAGCGTGTTTCCTTAGCCACTGCTTGGAGTCAGCAGAGTGTCATGACTTGTGTCAAGCCTCATGACTTGATGGTACACTCTGTCAAAAGTTCTCTATCCTGATCCACTTTCTTCAGGACATCGCTATTTCTATGTTTCTCACTGCACGAAATACGAAACATTTTTCTTAATAACCGTATTTCGTGGGCCTCTATTTTGTTTTCCAACTGTGTGTTTTAATGTATCCGGTATTTGCCTGGATGTTAATATGGCTTGGCTTGGCTTGGCTTCGTTCGTTCTCAATCATCCCCTACCAAACCCCGAGTCGGGCCTAAGTAGCAGAATGTAGTCCAGAGAACGGAATGCGTTGTGTCGTAATTTATAGCTTGACTGCGATATTTGCACCTTTCGGTCCAACACATCCGACTTCAGCAAGCATTTCTTGAGTACCGGGTTATCATTCCCTCTTCGATCCCTTTTCCTTAGCCAGTCTGCTCTGTTGCAGCCTATTATCCAGGATCACCGCGTGGAGGTGTAGAAGGGTCTTGGCAGCTCTGGTTCGCTGGCCCTGACGCTAGCAGTCAGCTATGAGTCGCTGGCCCTGACGCTAGCAGTCAGCTATGAGTCGCTGGCCCTGACGCTAGCAGTCAGCTATGAGTCGCTGACCGCTGCAGCTCATGCTCTGTTCAGGATCTTGATCCCCTTCCTGTATCTGTTTCGATCCCTCTTTGGCTAGACTCCCAGTCTCCCCATAACCTTTGATGTTACAGTGCGATGGTGTCTACTGTATCATTGCTTTTTGAAACCCGCCAGACATTTTGGCCAAGGCTGCTCTCACTTCGTTCAGTTCTGTGTTCTTGTGTTCTGTGTTCTTGTGTTCTGTGTTCTGTGTTCTTGTGTTCTTGTGTTCTGTGTTCTTGTGTTCTGTGTTCTTGTGTTCTTGTGTTCTGTGATCTTGTGTTCTGTGTTCTTGTGTTCTGTGTTCTGTGTTCTTGTGTTCTGTGTTCTTGTGTTCTGTGTTCTTGTGTTCTGTGTTCTTGTGTTCTGTGTTCTTGTGTTCTGTGTTCTCGTGTTCTGTGTTTTTGTGTTCTTGCGTTCTATGTTCTTGTGTTCTGTGTTCTTGTGTTCTGTGTTCTTGTGTTCTGTGTTCTTATATTCTGTGTTTTTGTTTTATGGCCTTGATCGTTCTCCATTTTCCCACTCCATACAACAGTAGCATACTAACCTGCCAAGCATGCCGTAGATGGCAACTAAGCAAAGGTTGGTAAGCGTCTGGTTACCCGATCCTGTAGAAATTCAATTCCGTTAAAATGCCATCTCCGCATTGAAGGCCGGCTGCAATGGATCCCCAGTGTATATTTTTTGCCGTAATTGTGCAATCTGACAGGTCCCCCCCCCCCCCAGTCTATCTCCTGATGTTATCCACCCATTTATAACGTTGTCGGCCTCTTGACTACCTTCCACCATATTCTCCAGTATGGTCTTCAACAAAGAGGTATGTCTTGTTATGTGTCCAAAATAACGTAACTGTCTAACTCTGATTTTGTTCATTAATTATCTGATCACCTCCAACGTTTTCAATCACAATGGTTTAACCCTGGGGTCAACTCTTCTCTCCCCTCTCACCTCACTCAGTTTCATTTGACTCTGTCCTACAGTCACACTCTTGCACAACTTTCACACGCGCCCTCATGGTGAGGCCCTTCCATTGCACTTTGGTTGGGCACACAAACCTAGCATAGGTACATACAGACGCACACATTCATCCAAGCACTGGTTTATGCGTCCTGATATCGCCCAATGGACTACGGTCTGGGGTGGAAAATGCCACCCTCCGCCAGTAGAAACTAGTGAGGCAAACATCTAAGCAACAACAAACGTTTTCAATATCTCCACATTTGTTTTCTTCTCATTCCACGAAATGCGACACGGCTTTCTATATTTCGAAGCCTTCAATACTATTTTCCAACTTGTTATTCAGTGCCAATTTGACGAGTATATGTAACACCGGACAGTTCTCGATTTAAATTTATGATTAATCAATTTGGATGTTAGTATGTGTCGCATGATGCTGAATACCATCTCTGTCATACCTATTCTTTTTCTGATTTCTTTTCCCCCAGCTGTCTTGCTCCATTGTATGACCTAGACAGGAGACACTCTACCTACTCCAGCAGTTAATCTTTTATTGTGATCGTCATACATGTTTCTTGCCACTTTCCCCAAGAACGAGTACCATAGTCTTTGTTTTCTGTATGTTTATGTCTAATCCAAACTCGTATTGCTCACTTGTTGCCATTAATATTGTACAATCCACATATCCAAAGTTATTCATTGCCACTCAGAGGACGGCGTGGCCTAGTGGTTAAGTGGCACGGCTCACAACCCGAAGGTGCTGGGTTCGATCCCCATCACAGCACTGGCCGTTACCCCGGGGAAGCAAACCCTTAGAAAATGCAGGAGGAAGCAGACCCTTATATAAAATGCATGCTGAAGTCGGATGCACTGGGCCTACAGGCGCAAAATAAAAACCACAGTGCAACGCACACCGCCTTGTGGATTAGAAAAATAAGGCGAACGCAAAAAAAAAAAAATTCATTGTACATCCCAATAATTGTACATCCCTCAAGTCTTCAGTGTCTTCTATCAAGAGAGCTAATGACGCGGAGCAGAGAAAGCAGAAGGAATGTATACTGCTGACTTGCTGACATAGATTTTCAGGGAGTGAAAATTAAACAGGATCTGAGGAAGAAACATTGATCAAAACCTCACCTCACGCTGTGGTGTCCTCGCTCCTGAAAACAATCTGTCACAGTAGTCTGGCCAATGAAAAGAGATTGACACTATAAGCCATTTAATGGTGCGCTTACTGAAAGGTGTCGCATTCTACTACAGCTAGGAGGACCACGGCTCACCTTCTCAAGTATGACTCAGAAAGTAAGAAGAGCCACTGTAACCCGCTACTAATGAAACGTAAACTTAAATCAACTCAGCACGAGTAGCATCGAACAACAACAACAATAACAACAACAGCAATAAGATAATGTCTTGCCTATGGCACAAAATGGAAAAGAAGACGTACAGAGATCTGAAACATATGTCTAAGAACGCGAGGAATTGATTGATTGATTGATTGATTGATTGATTGATTGTTTGAAGTTAAATAAACTGTCTACATATATCGTCTGTTCCATCTAGTGAGACATACTAGGTGTGTTCAAAAAGAATCCGACCTTTGAGCAGGGAAAATACAATTAGTTTTCCTGGAAGTTTGAAACCGTAATTGTCTTCAAAGATCCCTCCTTGGGACTCTACACACGAGACTCTACACACGAGACTCTACACACGAGACTCTACGCACGAGACTCCACACACGAGACTCCACACACGAGATACGAGACTCTACACACGAGACTCCACACACGAGACTCAACACACGAGACGACTCCACACACGAGACTCTACACACGAGACTCCACACACGAGACGACTCCATACACGAGACTCTGCACACGAGACGACTCCACACACGAGACTCCATACAAGAGACTCCACACACGAGACTACTCCACACACGAGACTCTACACACGAGACGACTCCACACACGAGACGACTCCACACACGAGACTCTACACATGAGACGACTCCACACACGAGACTCTACACACGAGACTCCACACACGAGATGACTCCATACACGAGACTCTGCACACGAGACGACTCCACACACGAGACTCCATACACGAGACTCCACACACGAGACTACTCCACACACGAGACTCTACACACGAGACGACTCCACACACGAGACGACTCCACACACGAGACTCTACACACGAGACGACTCCACACACGAGACGACTCCACACACGAGACGACTCCACACACGAGACTCCACACACGAGACTCCACACACGAGACGACTCCATACACGAGACGACTCCACACACGAGACTCTACACACGAGAATCCACACACGAGACTCCACACACGAGACTCCACACACGAGACGACTCCACACACGAGACTCTACACACGAGACTCCATACACGAGACTCCACACACGAGGCTCCACACACGAGACGACTCCACACACGAGATTCCACACACGAGACTCCACACACGAGACTCTACACACGAGATTCCACACACGAGACTCCACACACGAGACTCCACACACGAAACTCTACACACGAGACTCCACACACGAGACGACTCCACACACGAGACGCCACACGCGAGACTTCACACACGAGACTCTACACACGAGACGACTCCACACACGAGACGACTCCACACACGAGACGACTCCACACACGAGACGACTCCACACACGAGACGACTCCACACACGAGACGACTCCACACACGAGACTCTACACATTTCTTTTAGCGGTACCGCCATTGTTTCAGGAAGGCCTCTTTGGGAATGGAGTACAGCATAAGGTCTTATCGTGACTCAAATTGGGTCCCTTTCAGCGGAGTTTTGAGCTTGAGGAGAAGTCACAAATTTTAAGGACCTATGTCGGGAGAACGGGGAGTCTGGCGAGCAGTGATGTAGTGTTTGGGCGGGTTCGTTGTCATGATGGAGCTGCCAAGTTACCAATGTCCACAGGTCGGGTCGTTTGGGTCGAACAGCATCACGAAGGCGACGGTTGACCTCCAGGTAGTGTTCTCGGATGGTGACACGACCGTTCTGTAAGACCAAGGTCCGTACTTGGTCGATGACTTCATCATTTCGACCTGTCTACCGGAACGTCACCCGCTCCCTAATTTGTGTGATGCTCAAGGCATCGTCACAGAACGCCTGTTGAATGTTCCGAATGGTACTCCCACTTGGGTATCGCCTAGATTTGGCAAAATTTGTTGCAACCCCGCTGCTCAATTCTTTCCATAATTTCGCGGTGAACTCACAACACTCAACACTGATAGGCTGACTGCCAGCGACTAACGCAGTCCGTTGGCGAGGAAATATTCACGCATGTGTATGACGGTCCCCTATACCTCCCTTCCGAAAGACAACACCCATGCTTCATTTGTTTCCACTGATAAAATTAAAGTCAGATACTTTTTGAACAAGCCTCGTATGTTCTTTAAACGCCAAACACGGCACATTTGGCAGAAACAAGTGTTATCCAGTTTGAACGGTGTGATCCAATTTGTCTAAGTTCTTTTACGTTGTCTAGACCCATGTCTAGACCCATAGTTGAGCCATGTCTTTCTTTAGAATAGGCGTTGCGCGTTCTCTGATGATCGTTCTGCGAAGTCTCTTGTGGTGTTCCTCTCTTTCTGGTGCCATGTATTGACCACATAACTGCCCATACAAGGATTTTATTGCTGTTCATTTTAAGCACATGGGATCAAGATGCTGAGCAGTGCATGAGCTGCAGCGGTCAGCGACCCATAGCTGACTGCTAGCGTCAGGGCCAGCGAACCAGAGCTGCCAAGACCCTTCTACGCCTCCACGGGGTGAACCTGGATAACAGGCTGCAGCAGGGTAGACTGGCTAAGAAGAAGGGATCGAAGAGGGAAGGCTAACCCGGTACTCATAAAATGCTTGCTGAATTCGGATGTGTTGGACCAAATATCGCAGTCAAGCTGTAAACTACGATACAACTCATTCCGTTCTCTGGACTACAGCTATTTAAGCCCTTTCATGGTTTGGTAGCGGGAGATTGAGAACAAACGAAGCTATTCTAAGTAAACGAAGCTATTCTAGGCATGTCCATGGTTTTTTTTTTCCTTATGATGGTAGAAATGCATTGTTGGTTTGTTTTTACTCTTATTAGCTTGTTGGTCTTGAATTCTTCCCAACCAATTTAAGACATTTACTTTCAAAATCATTCAGTTTATTTGTTAGTGTCTTTGTCGTTTTCCAATCTTCGCATCGATATTTTAGCACTGATATTACGTTGGAGCAAAACAGCCTGAGTTTTGTGTATTTGCTCATTGATTGTGATTTCGTAATGTTACGTTTAGGCACATGAGTCTAAAGCAATTCGAGTGAACATTTGTCTGTCCATTTTGTGTCATTTTACTGCCCAAATAAGTGAAGCTTTATCCTTCTGTAATATTGACATTTGTACACACATTTTGATTTGGTCCATCTTCCGTCACAGATGAACAAGAATACATTATCAACATCAACTGTAGAAATGTGATACTCCTTCAGTTTATGAAGGAACAGGCCAGATGTTGCGCTGAAGGTAAGTAACTAATTTACGAAACTAAAAAGTAAATAATTTTTTTAAACTTCGATTTTTCGGTGCAAGTTTTTATTTATTTGTAGCGGTTGACATTGATGTTCACGCCAGGCTCTTTAAAGTCTACCAATAATAGTTCCTCGTAGTCAAATATCGTTGTCAGCCTAACCTTACCAGCAAAAATGTGTGAATTTTTTTTTGGTTTCGGTGATCGGTAATGTTTCCTTTGCATGCTAGCAATTTTGGTGCTCTGCTCAAAGTGGTGGCACCACGATTCATCACCTACCACTTTGCGCAAAAGAAACGAATCACCGTCCTCTCCGTATCGCAGCAAGTGGTTCAAACTCCATTCCATGCGTTCTTCCTTATGGTGGTTGGTCAGCAAATGAGGTACCTATTGTGAACACACCTTCCGATACTCCAGTTTCTTGCTAACCACCATTTGAACTGTCTCTAGCGACACATCGAATTCCTCTGCTAGCAAACGTAAGCTCCGGCGACGGTCAACCCGAATTGCTGTATAAATTTTGGCGATGGCATCTTCGGACGCAACAATATGCGCCTGATCTGGTTTTGGAAGATCTTTCGTTAACTCGCGTCCTTCTTTAAACATCGTTGTCCAGTTCTTCAATGTTGTCTTCGACACACTTTTGCTACCATACACTAGTCGACACTCTTCAACTGATTTAAACCGAATCACCGCTCTTTGATTACCTCTGGACGAATTCCATATCACACCGCCATGTTTTCAACGGTCTACTGAGGAAACTGAGTCGGAGGATAATGAAAGTATGCAAACTTGACGGCTGGTATGTGCTGTTTACATCAGTAGTGACGTCATCACTCGCATCGTACCTATGTTCACTTCCTCATAATGAAAAACAAATCGCTTCCAAAACCACTTCTTCAAGAGTTAGAAAATTTCGCTGACCCAAGCTTCCTGATTTTGTTGTTGTTGCTGAATGCACACAATGAGTAACTTGAGTCTTCTGTCCGCCCTAAAAAGGGCGTTACGTGGTGGGTTGCATCAGCTTTCCTCACACCCAGAGCGTGCAGATGAAGATTGGCTAGGGTCCTCCACGCGGTTGTGAAGCTTTCGTGGCTTAATTTGTTTGTGACTCGCTACTACGGGGATCATGTCGATATCCCACCTCGTTACTACCATACAACAGGCTGTTTCCTGGGAGAACTGCGAGAAAGTCGAGGTGGATAGTCAGTATATATTGTCTGACCCTGACAACTATGTCCGTTTAGTATGTTGTGCCAGACCAGACGTTAATCTTCTCCCCTAGAAAACGGTTAAATGGGTTGTGCATGTGTTTAGCAACCAGAAGAATAGACAGGAAAGGCCGAGCTATCCCAAAAGTTTTGTGAAGAATTAGAAAAGACATCCGTTTGCATGAAACAGAAGTGGCATAAATTAGAAATTGAAATTGTAATGTCCATCTTTGTTTAAGCGTGGTGACATGTAAGCGTAGCGACATTTAAGCGGAGTGACATGTAAGCGTAGTGACAAATTAGCAAACGCGCAAAGCGGCAAAGCTGATTGCGCCCAGCCATGCCCTATTTTATACCTAGATTTGGCTGTGGTCCAGCCTAACACAACGTTGGAATCAGGTCAATAGGTAGGTAGGAGACGGTCAAAACGTGCTATTTTTTATCACAGCCCAATAGCCAGAAATTAGGCTGGGCTTCCCTGGCTTCTCCTATTTTTAGAACAGGTGAACGATTATGTCTCTTTATGCTCATGACCTGGTTTACCCTAAAATTATCATCTCTTTTTGCTCCTGCTAGCAACCTCATCATGTAAAACAAATCACTATAAAAACCACCCCTTCAAGCGTACGCCAATTATTTGACTTACAGTAAAACAAATTTCTTGGCGCAAAACAGATATGAGTGGCGGGAACTGGGGCCCTGTAATATCGGTGCCCTAGCGACCTTAAAGCTTACTGGACTGATGAGGATGAAGCTAATGAGATTAATGATGATGATGATAAACTTAAACTTAACTTAACGTCTTTATGTTGGTTTAGAAGACTCTGCAGAGTCCGTATACAACCAGTTTCATTTACATTCCCTTGCTCTAAAAGCTGTGCGTATCCAATCTATTCTTTAATGCATTAATTGCCCCTGCCTCCAGTACGTCATGTGGCAATGCATTCCAAGCATTCACCACTCTCTGACTAAAAAATATTTCCTAATATGTAATCTGGACCTTTCTTCAGTTAATTTGTAGCTATGCCGTTTTGTTCTGGTAGGTGGTTGTATTTTGAAGAAAAAAACGTGATATAGTCTAATTTATCCGTTCCTTTGATTATCTTATAAACCTGTATTAAATTACAATTGTGATGACAATTGACATTGTTTTTCTGTAACTTTATTTTTCTTTTGTGAAATGTGATTGCATAGGTTGTTATAATTTCTGTTTGTAGATGAAGTAGAGGTATCAGACGAAAAAGGGCAACTTAAGAATCTACGAGTACATCTTAGAGACAACGCCAGAAAATACATCAAGGACAGAGAACGCCTTATTCTGCTCAAGGTTCACAGTGAGTATTGAGTACGGTCTGGTCCCTAAGAGCAGGGAATGAGCTGACAGCAGCAACCAAGAGTTGACCAATATCCTATTCCGTTTTCATTGGCAGCAATAGAAACATATTGCAGTCGTGCATCTTTGTTGAGAGACTATTGAGTGAGGAGGGAAAGAATAACCGGACCCAAAAATACCGTGTTGGAACTGGAGGTGGGATGTGCAGATATCGCAGCCTCGTTGTAAACTACAACACAACGTAACAAACGTCTTTTTGAGGACGGACTCTGAAAAAGGAATAGAAGAAATGCACAGTTTAGTCACTGCAGAACAGATAAGGTGAATTTACTACTTCCTCGGGAAACTGAGACGCTAGTCCTGCCAGACAGAACATACTGATCAGAACGTCTCGTCAGGGTCAGGCAGAGCATACTGATCAGGACGGTCACGTCAGGGTCAGACAGAACATACTGATCAGGACGTCACGTCAGGGTCAGACAGAACATACTGACCAGGACGTCACGTCAAGCAGAACATACTGATCAGGACGGTCACGTCAAGGTCTGGCAGAACATACTGATCAGGACGTCACGTCAGGGTCAGACAGAACATACTGACCAGAACGTCGCGTCAGGGTCAGGCAGAACATACCGACTAAGACGTCGCGTCAGGGTCAGACACAATACACTGACCAACACCACTATCTCTCATCCATGTAGCGTTACCTATGGAAACTGGCTGTTTTCAAGGCAGTTTGGCTGACGAGATGTGGATCGACGTGATCCCCGTAGTAATGAGTGTCACACAGATGAAGCCAAACATAGCACAACTGCCTGGAGGACCGCGGTCCAGCTTTATCAGCACGCTCGGGATGTGAGAAAAGCTACTGCAACCGGCCACTTAACGTGCTTCTCAGGGCGCACACAACAACAACAATACTGCCGCCTCGCTCGCCATGAGGAATCCATTTATAAAAGAATGCTGTTTTTTAGTGCTCTCTCTGTTTTAGAGCCGTACAAAATAACGGATTTTACATTGAAGTTGAAGATTTGTATTTGTGTGTCGGACTTCAATTCTGTTGATTTCCAAAAGTCCCCGATGCAGTGAAAAGCTCCAATCGCATTGTGTATTCTTATTTTGATATATTTATATGTACCTCCAATTATGTCTAAATTCAGGTCAGGTACGGTCAGATCAGGTCATCCCGTAACCGGTGAGGTCGTTGGGGCACACATGAAGACATCCTCACAACACCACGCCACCCTTCTCTGTCAGCGGCCGCTGCCTGTGATTCTTCGGGTCGGAGATTGAGCCATTCTTTTATGTTGTCCTCCCATCTCTTTTTAGGACGGCTTCTTCGTCGTCTGCCTTGCACCTTTCCGTGGAGGATTGTATTTGCAAGACGATTTGATCTCGATATGTGACCGTACCAAGTGAGTTTCCTTCTTTTGACAGTTGCCAAGAAGTCTTCAAAAGACCCTATTGCTGTTGTAATTATATCTCCTATTTCTGATTTGTAACTCTTCGGAAACATCTAATCTCCAAGGCTTGTATCCTTTGCTGAAGGTCATCTGTAACTGTCCATGTCTCACAAGCATAGAGGAATATTGACAGGACCAGTGTACGCATTAATCTGATTTTCGTGCATAGTGCTAACCGTTTATCTTGCCAGATTTTGTTAAGCCGTGCAAGCGCCGCTATTGTCTGTACTATTCTGGCCAACACCTCACATTTTGATCCTTCATCCCTGACAATCGACCCTAGATATTTAAAACGGTCAACCACTTCGAGTTTCTGACCATTAGCTTTTACCCTGCTGTTAAAGCCCTCATCGTTGTTGTTGTTGTTGTCTAAATTACTAACCAAGATATTTGAATGATTCCCCATATGGGGCCAAAGATGTAACAGTGAATTGTTTTTGTTTTTTTTAAATTTTTTGCGTTCGCCTTATTTATTTATTCTCCAAGGCGGTGTGCGTTGCACTGTGGTTTTTATTTTGCGCCTGTCGGCCCAGTGCATACGACTTCAGCATGCATTGTATGTAAGGGTCTACTTCCTCCTGCATTTTCTAAGGGTTTGTTTCCATGGGGTAACGGCCGGTGTTGTGATGGGGATCGAACCCAGCACCTTCGGTTATTAGTAGTGTTACTTAAACACTACCCCACACCGTCCCACGCCAACTCAAGACTGACTGCTTCCATCAGGGTCAACGAATCACAGCTGACTGCTTCCATCAGGGTAAACGAATCACAGCTGACTGCTTCCATCAGGGTCAGCGAATCACAGCTGACCAAGACCCTACTCTGCCTCCAAGTGGCGACCCCGGAAACAGGCTGCACTAGTCATTAGTATAATCCCCCCCACCCCCAGAAAAAAACAAAAACAAACAAACAAACTAACTAACAAACAAACAAACAGCCCAGCTGAAATCGGATGTGTCGGGTCGAAATGTGAAGATGTCTCAGCCTTGCTGAAAACTACACGACGTCATTTTCAGGACATATCTCGTAGCAAATAATTCTCACAACATAATCTGATTGTTTAAATTGTATTTATTCTCATTATCTGCATTTCTATGTGTATTCTAAACTTCTATGACCTATCTTCAAGTGTACCGATTTCTTCTTCGTTTGTTCGTTCTCAATCTCCCGCTACCAAGCCCTAAAAAGGGCTTTGCAAGTAGCAGGGTGTTGTCCAAAGATGACAGAATGAGTTGTATCGTACGTTGCACCTTTCTGTTTGACATATCCGACGTCAGCAAGCATTTTTTGGTATCGGGTTAGCATTTCCTATTCGATCCCTTCTGCTTAGCCAGTCTGCTCCGTTGCCGTCTGTTATTCAGGATCACCGCGTGGAGGTGTAGAAGGGTCTTAGCAGTTCTGTGCCGCTGGCCCTGACGCTAGCAGTCAGCTATGGGTCGCTAGCCCTGACGCTAGCAGTCAGCTATGGGTCGCTGGCCCTGACACTAACAGTCAGCTATGGGTCGCAGGCACTGACGCTAGCACTCAGCCATGGGTCGTTAGCACTGACGCTAGCAGTCAGTTATGGGTCGTTGGCCCTGACGCTAGCAGACAGCTATGGGTCGCTGCCCGCTGCAGCTCATGCCCTGCTCAGCATATAGTACTTATTTTATTTGACACCTGATTGCGATTGTGGGGCAAAAGAGTCAAGTCATTGTCAAAGTCCAAATCATCAAGTCGGTTTGTACAATTCCTTCGATTTCCGTTTATGTTTGTCTTCATAATCAATAGGTGGCAGAGAGAGGAACGGTGATACACGATTTATGAAATCATTTCTATAATTTCAGATGACAGATTGTCAAGTGTATCAGGAAATAGAGCACCCTACCGAGCTGTGTACACGCCCCTGCTACTTAGTCTTGTGTCCAACACAGAGTTTAATGGTAAGTAGAGTAGCAAGGAAACTGGCCAGCCCACCTCACACAAGCTGGGGTGTGTACAGTGAAGACATCTTCATCCCTGACGGCAGTTTCTTTTTTTTTTATCATTGGCTTTTTTCGTCTTGTCAGACGATAGTAATTGTGCTTTGAAAAAAGGTATTTAACTACAGTCCACGACGGTAACGAATGTGACTCGTAAGACCAATCCGGGCAGAGAAGCGTCTTCCACAGTGTGTGCAAGGAAAGTCAGAACTGTTTGCGGCATCGCATGGTGTGGTGTGTCTTTCAAACGCTGAGTCCTTAGCATATCAGCAATCAGTATCTCCTTTGTCTGTATTCTATTCTTAATCCTGCCCCTCCATGTAGCACGAGCCATGGCGTCCTGTTCCCATGATTCCAAATCCATGCCCCCATCATTCACATCCCGCTTGCATGCATCCTTGAACCGAAGTACTGGCCGGCCTCGAGACTTTCTCCCCAACTGTAATTCCCCACAGAGAAGATATTTTGGCATTCTGCCATCATCCATCCTCCGAGTGTGTCCCAGCCATCGGAGCATTCGATGACTAAGCAGGGAAAAGATTGTGACAGTACCTGGTCTCTCCAACATCTCTCAAATCCACCTCATGTGATAGCTGTTTAGCCGCCACCTCTCCTGGTGCATGAAGGTAGACCATGTCTCGCTGCCATAAAGAAAGGTGCTGAGGACACAGGTCTGGTAAACAAGTGTTTTTGTTTTAACAGTTAGCTTCTTGTTCTTCCAGACCCTTTTTGTTAATCTGCTCATTGTTGTTGCTGTCTTGTCTATCCTGATAATGATCTCTTGATCCAGGGATAGTTTATTATTGACTGGGGATCCTAAGCACGTAAAATGATCTACTACCAGGAGAGCCTCATCGTCAATGGAAATTACTAATGGCTTGTTTGCACCCTGGACCATAACTAGTGTTTTCGCTTTGCTGATTGTTAAGCCTGAACTCACAGCAGGCATCAGAAAATTCAGAAAGTGAGCTTTGCAATTCCTCCTCTGAGTGAGTCGTAATTGCGGCACCATCTGCAAATAACAGTTCTCTCATCAGTAACCTGTTTATTTTGGTCTTGGCTTTCAGCCTTTGGGCATTGAATAGGTCACCATATGTGTGAGAATGAATGAATATACCACCATCCTGGTCACGGAATGCATGCTTCAAGAGAAGTGAGAAATATATCCTAAAGAGGGTTGGGGCAAGTACACAGCCCTGTTTTACTCGGCACTTGATTGCAAACTCCTTTGAGGACTCGCCATCAAAGTTGATGGTGGGATATCAATGTGGAACGAAACGATAATGCTCATAGGGGAACCAATCCTCCTGAGCGCTTTAAACAGATCCTCACGACTGACCAAGTCAAATGTCTTCGTGAGATCTATGAATGCGATATGCAATAATTGCTTTTGTTCTCTGCATTTCTCTTGCAACTGTCGTAATAAGAATATATCTGTGGTAGACCTATTCCGGGGGACGGCGTGGGCTAGTGGTTTAGTGACACGGCTCATAACAGAAGGTACTGGGTTCGATCCCCATCACAGCACCGACCGTTACCCCGGGGAAGCAAACCCTTAGAAAATGCAGGAGGAAGCAGACCCTTACATAAAATGCATGCTGAAGTCGGATGCACTGGGCCGACAGGCGCAAAATAAAAACCAAAGTGCAACGCACACCGCCTTGGGGATTAGAGAAATAAGGCGAACGAAAAAAAATAATTAATAAAAAAAAGACCTATTCCTACGAAAACCACGCTGTGACTCTGGGTAAACCTGGTCTTCTAAGAATTGGAGTCTGCGCAAAACATTTCTGGCAAGTATCTTCCCAGCGATACACAGAAGCGAAATTACTCTGTAGTTGTTGCAGTCAATCCGGTCCCCCTTGTTCTTGTACAAGGTTACAATGCTCGAATCTTTGAAATCCTGTGGGGAACTGTCCTTTATGCCAGGATAATGGTATCAACTGGCGTATCTGATGACCGCTAATTGGGATTCCATTCTTTCATGGAGCCTTGCCAGAAGCAATGTCATCATTTGTATTTGAGGACTGATTATCGTCTGGTTAGCGTAATGGTGGAACGCACGCACTTCACGTCAAAGGTACGAGGTTCAATTCCCTGGATCGACACGTTCATGTCGACTCAGCTGTAAATGTGCACATGGTTTACTGATAGAGAAGAAAATACAGCTAGGAAGGGAACTGGTCATGAACATCTTATTAATAAGACAATGAAGTCTCTAACACTTCATCTGGGGTCGAAGACGCTGCAGGGAATCAGCTGACAGCAGTCCGCTAATCACAGGGAGACCTGGATTTTATCACGTGGATTTCCTGGTAAAACATTCCTCTGATCTCAGGGTAGTGAGATCAGACTCCCGTGTTCAGTGTCGAGCACGTTCAAAATCCCTTGGCAGAAATCGAAAAGAGTAGGCTTAATGGCCACTGCCCGGACACAATTCAAAAATTATAGTTAAAAATCTACCCAAATCATTTGTACCTTTCTCCAGGCCTAGTAAGCTGCAGGAAGTTGTAAAATACCTACTACGTATAGCCGAAGACTTCGGCTACCTGGCAGTAGACATTAACATGCCTTTTTTTTTTGCGTTCGCCTTATTTATTTATTCCCCAAGGCGTGTGTGCGTTACACTGTGGTTTTTATTTTGCGCCTGTCGGCCCAGTGCATCCGACTTCCGCATGCATTTTATGTAAGGGTCTGCTTCCTCCTGCATTTTCTAAGGGTTTGCTTCCCCGGGGTAACGGCCGGTGCTGTGATGGGGATCGAACCCAGCACCTTCTGATGCCTGTTTAAATACCAGGATTACAAGTATAACATTTCATCTACATAGACAGCAATATGGAACTAGACAGAGGGTCGGCCGTGAGGCAGGTGGATAGATGATATTATAGTGATTGTGCAGAAACATGGGTTCACATTGACCGACGCAACGTACTTGGCGCAGGCCAGACGACTTAAGCTCCCCACGGTGCTCAACGACACAAGTGAAAAGACAGACGACTAACACAGAGACACGGCAAGTGAAACATTCTCTCGAATCGCCTTCATCTCATACCAATTAAAAAGTACCTGCAAGTCGCAAACGCTGAACAAATACGCGTACATCAAACTAAGGCTGTTTTAACTCCAACGCAATATCAGTATTTCCATCTTTCTTCTTTTCGCTCGTATTCTGCTAGTGCGGTTCATTCAGCGTCAGGTTATGGAAGAGGTTTTTTGATCTGGCCCTAGTATGTGCTTCGTATACAGGAAGCTTTACTGCTTCTGTTATTTCTGCTTTAAATAATGTTTGTGATTGGCCCTTTGCTTTGTATTCATTTTAACTTTATTGAATTGTTTACTGAAGGATACTGTCTGGTGTTCGATGTGCCACGTGGCTGAACCATTTGGTTTGATGTCTCTTGATGAGGGTCTAACAATGGTGTCGTACCTACTCCTTATTCGATCGAATCTTGTTGCTCCATGCATTCTGTACATCTGTTATTACGATGTTTCTTTTATCTTTGCTTTCATTATTACCACATGAGGAGGAAGATTAACATCTGGTCAGGCAAAATATACTGATCACACATGTTAGTCAGGGTCAGGCAAAATATACTGATCAGACATGTTAGTCAGGGTCAGGCAAAATATACTGATCCAACATGTTAGTCAAGGTCGGCAAAATACACTGATCAGACATGTTAGTCAGGGTCAGGCACAACATACTGATCAGACATGTTAGTCAGGGTCAGGCACAACATACTGATCAGACATGTTGGTCAGGGTCAGGCAAAACATACTGATCAGACATGTTAGTCGGGGTCAGGCAAAACATACTGACCAAGACTCTCACCTCAACTTCCTCGTAACCATCAATGGGAGGAGGGGGGGGGGGGGGGGTTTAATGGAAGCTTGGCTATCGAGATGAGGGATCGACGTGATCCCCGTAGTAATGAGCGACACGCAAATGAAGCCAAGCATAGCACAACCGCCTGGAGGACACCGGTCCACCTTCATCAGCATGCTCGGTATGTGAGGAAAGCTGCTGCAACCCGCCACTTAACGTCCTCTTCAGGACGCACAAAAGAGTAATCCAACTTATTGTGGAAATTCGAAACAACATATTATTACCACAGGGATCTCACAGGGATGTGAGAGTTGAAAAATGACCAAAACTCTTGAAAATAGGCTGCATGCATAAACAAAATTAATGTTTTTAAAATATTGAACATTTGCTGGAAAGAATTTAAGACAAAGAAACAAATAAGATTATCAACGAAATATCAATGTTTGAACTTTCATAAGAAAAAAACGTTACGCTTACAAGGGACTTTTTCTTAGAATGAACAGCAGCTGACTTCCGGTACAAGCGGTTATCTTGAGATCCAGCATTAAAAAAAAGAAACACCACAGCATAGAAAGGAGCAGCTAAGTAGTTTGGTTGTCATCGCGACGAAAACATGAAAGTCTGTTAAAAATAATAAATTGATCGACTCCTAATTCGTCAAGAATTAGGTTCACTTAACTTCTTTATACCGTTTTATAATTCTCTTCAGAGTTTATATACAACCACTTTCTTCTAATCCACTTGATCTAAAAAAAAAACTGTGCATCCAATCTATTCTTGAATGCATTAACTGCCCCTGTCCCCACTATTTCCTTTGGCAATACATTCCGAGCGTTTGCCACTTTTTGTACCTTTATTTAATTAAGTTGTAGCTGTGTCCTCTTGTCTTTGCATTTGGAAAAAAAAACTTGCTGTAGTCTCATTTATCATTTTCCTTGATTATCTTATAAACCTGTATTAGATCATCTCGATTTCTTCTCTTTTCTAGACAATGTAAGCCAGTTTTTCTGTCTTTCCTCATAACTAACATTCCGGAAATCCAATATCAGTTTTGTCGCTATTCTTTGTATCCTTTCCAGCACGTTTATAATTCTCTCTACGATAAGGACTCCGTACTTGAACAAAGTACTCCAATATAGGTCGAACTCATGCTGTATACAGTTTAACTATCCCTTTCTTGTTTCTATGTTCAACCATTAATATTTCTTTTAAATATATCTCCTAGTGGAGGAACCTACCTCCTACTAGGCGCGTCAGCAAGGTTGCGGATTGCTGAAAGGCCTCCTAATTTGGAGGTTAGCTGTGAATATTAAATAAGCAGCCGTGGGTAAAAACAGGTCGGCAGGCATGGAGGTTGTAAGGAGGCAGCCCCTCCATCATGCAAACACACAACAGGCTAATCACCTGTTTGCCTTAACAACTGATTACAAGAAAAACCGTAGAGAAAACCAGACTGATCTTAACGGCGACGAATAAGCAAGAAATAAGGACCATGATTTACGGAACATGGAATGTAAGAAGCCTAAACGGGACAGAAAATGAACTAATGGGGGAAATGAAGAGAGCAAAATTGACAGCCCTGGCACTTACAAAAACAAAGAAAAAGGGACATGGCGTTCTGGACCATGACGGCAACATGTTTCTCTACAGCCGAGTTCTCATGACTGAAAGAGCCTGGGCAGGGGTTGGCTGTATAGTGTACAAAAGCAAACATTAAAGGATGGAAGTTCATTTCAGAACGACTGATGGTTCTAAGTCTACAAGAGGAGGATAGTCAAATGAATATCGACACTGTGTATGCACCAAACGAAAATGAAAGCACTGACGTAAAAGTTGAATTTATGAGCTCCTTCAAAAAACCGTTGACGATTGCCAAAATGAAATACTTCTCCTTGAAAACTTCAACGCAAGAGTTGGAAACGACTATTCTAGATGGGATGGAGTGATCGATAGGTATGGAGAATTCTTAAATGACAACGGAAAACGACTGCTGAGATTCTGTATGGAACAAAACCTTGTTATTATAACTACAAGGTTCCCACAAGCGCATCCATGCCTACACAAGATGCGAGTCTGCAAGAAATGAAAAATCCATAATTGGCTATGCAATGGTGAGGAAAACTGTTTTCATGCATGTGAAGGATGCTAGAGTGTTCAAAGTACCTGAGATGGAAAGCGACACCTATCTAGTTTTTATTTAAAAAGAGAGAAATCGAAAAAAAGCTATCTAGTCAGGCAACACCCATCAACAAGTATGAAACATAATAACACACAAGGTGAAAATAAATTAAGGCTTACAAACTTAAGATAATCAAATGTTAAGAGGGGATACTAAGGGCTCATAACAAACAAGATAGACTCTCACACGAAATAAAATACAACATAATATTGCCGTCTCAAAAACAGATCTAGTCCTACAGTGGATTCCGGCCCACTGCGGTATCCTTGGAAACGAGAACGCAGATGAGCTCGCAAAAGCTGGAAGTGGCAGGATGCAGACTTGCCATCCACAAAGCTATAAAGAAGCAAAAACACTCATCGATCCACGAGGACGGATTGGAGAGACCTGCACAACGAATACAAGCCAGATAATGACAGCATAGACCAACTTGACAGAGATGGGCAGACACAGATCTTCAGACTCAGAACCGAACATTGTAGACTCAAGGCTCACCTCCACAGAATGAATATCAGACACACCGTTACGTGCGATTGTGAAGCACCCAAGATGTTAAGAGGAAATACCAAGGAATCATAAAAACAGCATTAGGAAGGATAGGTGAATCTGAAAGAGATTTAGAAATGTTCTGGATAAAATCCACAGAAATACTCAAAGAGGCTGCAGTAGAGGCATTCGGTCAAACCAGAAGGATGGAAGAGAAAGAGTACACCATGGTGGAAGAAGTGAAAAGAATAATACGAGAGAAGAAAAAGGCATGGAAGTGATACCTACAGGCTAGAAATACAGAAGAACAAACAAAGAAATGTAAAGAATATGTAAATTTTAAAAGAAAAACGAATAATGCTGTGCTCAAGGCCAAACAGAAATTCTGGGAAGAGTTTGGAGTAAACCAGAAGCTATTCTACAGGACCCTAAAGAAGATTAGGAAGGAAAAGGAATGCCCCCTGAAATTTGTTAAAGATAAACAATGTGCGCTGTTGACCGCCCCATAAGAGGTAATGAATAGATGGAAAGAATGTTTCTCAGATCTCCTAGGAGTGGAGGAAAACCAAGCTCTGGAAGTAACAGTCCCAATTCAAGAAGAGGGAACCATAATACGAACGATAATATCACAATGGAAGAACTAAAGGTGGTATTGGAGAAAATTAAGATTGGTAAAGAAGCAGGACATGATGGTATAACACCAGAAATGGTTAAATACATGGGAACGACAGGAGAGATGCTATTCATGAAGATTCTCAATGCAGCTTGGCGCCACAAGAAGATTCCAAGAGATTGGGAGGTTGCCGTAATACCAATATTTAAAAAGGGTGACAATCGACAATGTAAGAATCACAGAGTATTTTCCATTCTCAGTGTCCCCGGAAAAGTCTACTCTAGGATTATAGAACAGCGATTAAGAGGTCTAGCAGAGCCAAATATGGAGGAGACTCAATGTGGGTTTAGGGCAAACAGAAGTGATCAAGATCTTATCTTTACACTCAGACATCTGAGCGATAAGGTTCTTGACTATGATAATAAGATGCATCTTTGCTTTTTGGATTTGGAGAAAGCATTTGATAAAGTCACTTGGGACAAACTCTGGGAGTGCCTGACAAGGAAGAACATCCCAGGACCCCTGATCTCTGCCATACAGTTTCTATAAAACATGTAGAAATTATGCGTGGACATAAAATCAAAAGTCAGGAGAGTTCAGGATCACTAGCGGAGTAAGATAGGGTGACATTCTATGACCGTTACTTTTCATACTCCTCGTGGATGAAGTCACCAAAGCCTGCAAGGAACACGGACAAAAAAGGATGAAGTAGGGCAGTGGAAGATGAGACCAAGTTGCATATCGGAACTAGCTGTGCATTTTTCACTACTACTTGAACTTGCTCACTCACCTTATCTGTCTCACCCCCCCCCGTTTGTGCATCACTGTTCTGTGTGACAATCCACTAAAATATATGTTTTCCTTCATTACATGCAACAAGCTGCGCTTAACCCGCCAAGAGACGAAGAAGCGATTTGTGAGATAGTGTCAAACAAGTCTTCAAAGACAAGGTCGCTAGCATTTGAGGGTGATGATTTCAAGAGGGCCAAGTCCAAGTCACGACTGAGTACGTCCAGCAGAAAGTCTACATCCAGGAGAGGACGAAAGAGTTCCCATCAGCTGTAGTCAGAATTTGGTCTGCTTTGACAAAGAACTGCTTCCATTGGAAATTTATACTTAAAAAATATTACAATCTGAGTATACGATACACTGGTAGTCTTCAATGGTGCTGTTTTTGAGTCTTGAATGGTGGTGTTTTTGAGTCTTGAATGGTGGTGTTTTTGAGTCTTGGATGGTGATGTTTTTGAGTCTTGGATGGTGGTGTTTTTGAGTCTTGGATGGTGATGTTTTTGAGTTTTGGATGGTGGAATTTTTGAGTCTTGAATGGCAGTGTTTGGAGTTTTGGATGGTGGTGTTTTGGACCTTGAATGATGATGGTTGGTTTGTCTTGAATGGTAGTTTTTTTTAGTCTTGAATGGTGGTTTTGAGTCATGAAGACCAGTGTTTTGAGTTTGGAATAGTGGTATTTTGAGTCTTGAATGACAGATGGTTTTGAGTCATGAAAAGAATTGTTTTTAGTATTTAACTGTGAAATTATTTGCGACATGGTACATGAAAGTACCTTACACTTTACTTTTAATTGAGATGTCTCCTGTGGGAAGCTACCTTAACTTTCACCTTTATAAGATATCTTTACTAACTGGCTTCAAACATAACCACAAGGAAAACAGTCATTTTAGCAGACTCTAGGAATGTAATCAAAAGCCATCTCAAACCCCAAATAAGATAGACTCTCACACAAAATAAAATACAACATAGAATTGCTGTTGAAAGCAGATGAGCTCACAAAAGCTGGAAGTGGCAGGATGCAGACTTGCCACCCTCGGAGCTTTAAAGAAGCAAAGACACTCATCAATGCATGAAGAAGGAATGGAGAGACCAGCACAAAGAATACAAGCCAGAAAATGACAGCAAAGACAAACTTGAAAGAGATGGGCAGACAAAAATCTTCAGACTCAGAACGGGACATTGCAGACTCAAGTCTTACCTCCACAGAATGGATATCAGATACACTGCCACGTGCGGTTGTGGAGCACCCAAGCAAACACCAGAACATATTCTGCAGAAATGGCCTACCTATGCAGACCAAAAAGAGGCAGTCTGGCCCGGGTGAACGACCATACTCGGAAAGCTGTGGCGACCGGTGAAGACCTGAAACGCAGTCTTCTTCATGAACCTCACCGGACTATAAGCATAACATCAGTTGATCGAAGCTTCGTGAACCTCACCGGACTACAAGCATAACATCAGTTGATCGAAGCTTCGTGAACCTCACCGGACTACAGGCATAACATCAGTTGATCGAAGCTTCGTGAACCTCACCGGACTACAAGCATAACATCAGTTGATCGAAGCTTCGTGAACCTCACCGGACTACAAGCATAACATCAGTTGATCGAAGCTTCGTGAACCTCACCGGACTACAAGCATAACATCAGTTGATCGAAGCTTCGTGAACCTCACCGGACTACAAGCATAACATCAGTTGATCGAAGCTTCGTGAACCTCACCGGACTACAGGCATAACATCAGTTGATCGAAGCTTCGTGAACCTCACCGGACTACAAGCATAACACCAGTTGATCGAAGCTTCGTGAACCTCACCGGACTACAAGCATAACATCAGTTGATCGAAGCTTCGTGAACCTCACCGGACTACAAGCATAACACCAGTTGATCGAAGCTTCGTGAACCTCACCGGACTACAAGCATAACATCAGTTGATCGAAGAAAAAGAAGAAGACTAACTGGCTTAATGCGAGATTTAGATTCTGATTAATTTCTTGCATATACTATTTCATATTCTCTTCAAAACCTTCAAAAAATGGTCAAAACAAAAACACTAAAACAAATACATTTGGTAACCACCTGTTTCCTGGGCTTCAAACATAAACATGCACAAAAACCTTGATCTCCACCAATGTGAACAATATTTGAGGCAGTTAGCGCAAAAGTGGACTAACTTCAGAATGCATGATAAGGAAACAACGTTAGAACACTTTTGCTCCAATTTCTCCTTGAGATAGCTTTAAGCTTTATCATCATGCCTTTCCGGCTGTCAAGTTGCTGTACATATTTGCCGAAGACGGATGTGTTGAACCGAAACGTGCAAATATCAGTCAAGCTGTAAACGAGCGACACAACGTATTCCGTTCTCCGGACTACTTCCAATACCCTGTTCGGAGGGTTAAACCATTAAATTCGTGGGATCAAGATGCCGAAGAAGTGCGTGAGCTGCAGCGGGCAGTGATCCATAGCTGACTGCTAGCGTCAGGACCAGCGCTGCCAAGACCCTTCTACACCTCCTCTCAGTGATCCTGGATAAGAGACTACAACAGAGCAGACTGGCTAAGGAAAGGTTCAAAGAGGGAAGGCTAACCCAGTACCGTACTAAAAAAAATGGCTGCTGCAGAAGACGGATGTATCAGACCAAAAACGTGTAAATATCGCAGTCAAGCTGTAAACTAGCGACAGATGACATTCTGTTCTCCGAACTACATCCTGCTATTTGCATATCCTTGTTCATGGCTTGGTAGTGGGAGATTGAGAACGCAGAACAACAAGATTAACTTCACCCAACACAGCAAGCAGAAAATATTTGCGTTTACCTAGAAAATTCAGACAGAAGAGAATTCAACTCACTTGAGTCCATCGTTCTAGCTTTTTTGTAAGATGGACAAACAGATACAGTTATTATCTGTTTTATAGTTTAGATATTGGCCTGCATTTTACAAGTGAATTTTTAAATCTGCGCTTTTTTGTCAGGTATCGGCCATTTACAAATTTTTCTTCAGGTTTACTATAACTGTCCCCAGTCTACCTACAATGCAGCACGTGATTTGAAGTGACAGTTCTCAATGTTAAAGATTAATAAATATTACCAGGGGTCAGTATTGCTTGTCTCTCAGGAAACGAACAAATGAGATCATGAAGCGATGAATGTTAGATTCCCGCAAGTTTCAAGCATCATGAAGCGATGAATGTTAGATTCCCACAAGTTTCAAGCATCCCCTTCCCTCAAGAGAAGTGAGATCGATGGCTAGTCCTACTGGAGACAGATGATGAACTAGAAATTATTGAGTACTTAATGTGCCCATATTAAGAACCCTTCATCCTGTAGCATGTCCTTTGCAGAACGTCGCTCTCACAACAGCCGTACTGCATGTATTACACACACTCAGATCTCTTACTGTTCACAGGGTGTCCATAATAAACACCTATCGAGCGCGACTGGTCAACTCAAGGTGTATGATAGTCCAGCCACCCTGCAAACTCACTCACTTCCAGCCTTCCTCCTAGCCAGTCTTTGCAGAGTATTTTATAGTCTCAAGCAACAATGTGGCTGCCCAATTGTCTTCTGTTGGTTGTCTGACTTAGTCATCACTCTAATTTGAAACTACCACAACTAATTGTTATTGATTGACTATCCACAAATCCCTGTCACTCTAAATGTCGTGGCAGGATTTGACTCTCATCAACACCCTGTACCAGACAAAGTCTTTTACCTAAACCCCTCGTTTCCTTTGTTGGCCTAATGTCGAGATGGTGATTGACCTTGACATGCCTTCAGGCAACCTTTGTTTTTAGAGTTGCCAGCCCAAAGTCCCCTGCCCTAAACGCCCATGCTCCAATTGGAACTGTCACAATATGGTAGGAAACCATCATTATAAATATGTATTGTTGGTAAGATATGGTCGGAAATCATCATTATAAATATGTATTGTTGGCTCTTGCTTTTCGGCCCAATGCCATGTAATGGTATCTGCACGTGTTTGTTATTGTTTTTACAGGATGGAGTACCAACTACCTGACCAACACTTCAATGAATCAAAGCCCGTCAGCCCCCTCTGTGGATTGACAACATCCCGCAAGCGTGCAGAGTCTTGTACTCAGATCACCTTCTTTTTTCTTGAGGATTCCATGTAAGTGCCCGTCTAGCTAGGTTAGACTGGCTTCCGCAGTGTATGTCCTATCCAGTCCCATTTTCTTCGTTTAATGTGTTGTTCGAATGGCTGTTGTTGGCTCCTTTCCAATGAGTCTTCATTCCTCACCACCATGTCCTGCCCCCTTATGCCCATTATCCTTTGTAGGTATCTGTTAATAAAGTACTGGAGACTTTTTTTGTATGGCCTTGGTCATTCTCCACATCTCCGCTCCATTCAGTTTACCAACAGTCACCTCTTATGAAATGCCTGGCAGCCAGGATATTATTCTTTGCTGGTCTGTCCTGTCAATTACACTAACATATTTACTTATTGACCCAAAATGGAAGCCTAATTATCTGAACCATATTGTTACCAAGGAACAAATCGGGAAAAGCTGCAAGTTATCTACTTGTCTGGCAGAGAAGCTTAAATGTTCTATGACTCTAAGAGCTGTGTTAGCAGTGGTCACTTGAGTGGTCTGCGAGGGTATTTGTATATGACAAGAATAGTACCACAGAGAGCATGTCGTAAGAGGTGACTAACTGTGTGACATGGCATAACACTGGTCATGCTTAGGTATTTGTTAAGAGCAGCATAGATGACGCCTGACAGACTGCGAGTATACTTAGCTTTAGTGTTTTAATCTATTAAGATGGTGAAGTGAAGCTCTTGCAATACAGAGAAGTGAAAAGACAACACCGCAAGGAGATAAACAACAAAAGCTAAGTATACATTTTTTATTTGTTTATCACTCCAAGTCATATCATCCTATAAACAGTCATGACTGAAAAGGGCTACTACTATACTATACTGAACCTCCATTCCCCTGATGAATTTCGATACGTTTCACCCGTTTTCATAAAAATACGGATAACAGCTTGCTGTTCCTCATTGCAGCATGTCCCTAGTGGGACAATCATCTTTAAACCACTACTAGACAACATGTGGCTTGCCTGCACATTTAATGCCATCTACAGAACACTCTTGAAGCCCATAACGACGATACTGCCAACTTACATGTCAATGGCATGATATTTTGAAATTTCATCACAATTTTAAGGATTTCATTTGAAGTTCCCTCGCACCTCACTGGCATAGAAGAAACATTTGACTTGCTTCTTGATATTCTTCACTGTTTATCATCTGAATCTCCACACCAACAGTTCTAACAATGTCATGTCTCTGGCAGTCATTTTGAGGTACTATTTCCTCTGTGTGTGAATAAGAGAAGATGCATCTGTCTTCAGCATGTATTTGTTTGGGGTGGCTTCCCTAGCCTTTGGTTGTTCTCAGTCTACCTGCAAGGCAGCAATTGGTTATATCAAAGTTGTCTCTCATAAGAGACCTATCTTACCAAAATTTCAGGACCGGTTATTTCTAGTTAAAGGATGCAGTGTTAACACTTTACATTCCCTTTCGGCTGGCATCATCGGAGCGCAACACAACAGTTTAAATTGGTCAAAGTTTGTATCTTTTTTTTTTTGCGTTCGCCTTATTTATCTATTCCCCAAGGCGTGTGTGCGGTACACTGTGATTTTTATTTTGCGCCTGTCGGCCCAGTGCATCCGACTTTCAGCATGCATTGTATGTAAGGGTCTGCTTCCTCCTGCATTTTCTAAGGGTTTGCTTACCCGGTGTAACGGCCGGTGCCGTGATGGGGATCGAACCCAGCACCTTCTGGTTGTGAGCCGTGTCACTTAACCATGAGCCCACGCCGTCCCCAGACGGACTTTGAAACAGCTGACAGGAAAAATGGTAATGCTTTAAAGAGGATAGATAGAGCAATTATTTCAACATGTACAATGAGCATAAATAATTTGTAAACAATTCTACAGGAAACTTGAGCGCTTAATGATATCACAAACTGATTCCTGTTGTCACAATATAGACAGGCACTGTAACTGTTCTTTCAAGTACTCAGAACACACTTTCCCACGTGGGACATTAGGTTAAAGATAAAGGTCAGTCCCATGGCAATAACTGTCGTCAGGGACTGAGTAGTCTCGAGGTAAGGTGTCTGCCTTGGGTGCCGGAGATCGTGGGTTCGAATCACGGTGGAGACCGGGATTTTTTTCACGTGGATCTTCTGGTAAAAATTCCCCTAATATCTGGGTAGTGACATCAGACTCCCGTGTTCAGTGTCGAGCATGTTAAAAATTTCTTGGCAGTTGGAAATAGAAAAAAATTAGGTTTAACTGCCGCCGGCCGGCCAAAATTCAGGTTATATGTACCTTTCCCCAGGTGGTTTATTATGAGCAGCTATAGATGGCGCCTAGCTGGCTGAGGGTCTACTTAGCTTTAGTGTTTGAGTCTATTAAGATGGACTCACATATCATTTAAACACCCTCCAAGAAACTGGTTGCATACAGACTATGTGGAGTCTTATAAACCAGTATAAAGAAGTTAAGTTATAACTCTTCATGTACTATGTGAGGTGGGGTTGGTCAGTTCCCTTCATTGCCGTTTAACCTTAAGCACGCCCTTGTCCGTTCTCTTTGAACCAGCTCGGCCTGCAAAAACGGTGTGCGGAAAATTTTTTTTTTTTACTGAGTCACTCCTGACAGCCATTTTTTACTGCTGACTACGCCCTCCATATATACACGATATTTTGCCGGTTAAAGTATCGTGTGTTCGATTACAAATGGCTTTTGAACAGTTTTAATTTTGTATACGCCGTTTGAAGCAAGCCGACTTTTTGCGAAAGGGGAAGTAGGTTGTTGAGAAAGATTTTTATCGCGTAGATCTGTTTATTTAAATGAAAGAACTACGTTTGAATTGGAAACTAACAGTTGTGTAGATATTGTAAACACAGTATCGATACGTTGTTGTGGTTTCCATGGTTTTCTATCGAAGCGACTAGGCCTAGTGGTCGAGTCCAAATTTTTCCTGAGATTTTCATAAATTTTCAACTTCATCTTTTTAAATCTCAAAAACTAACAAACATACAACAAAAACAATAACACCCACATGTTCGTTATGCTATTGTGTATCTACACGCCAGAAAATCATATTTATTGACAAACAAACATAAAAGTTACACATTTTGAAAGACGACTACCACAGCAACTAATTAAGAAAATTAATTAGGTCAAATTTTTTCACAAATTATGTAGCGTGCCTAAGGTTAACCTTCCTCAACCCATACACCAGGAACTCATTTACAGCTGGGCCGACTGCAGGAGCAGTCGTACCAGAAACAAACCATGCCCAGATTTTTTCTATTCAGCTGTGATTTCAAACCCTGGCGTGCTGTAATCCCAGTCTTAGCAAGCCAGCTCACTGTCATCTAGGTTAGATGCTCCACATCTGGCTAAAAAGCCAGAAAAACACTGAGCTTAATGACTTAAGAGCAGCACTCTGCAAACTGTGCCAGCAGTCCGCACCAAAAAGGGTAGTGGTACAGTGGGTTCCGTCACACTGCAACATCCAAGGCAACGATGAGGCAGACAGACTGGCAAAAGAAGGTGCAAGGCTACCACAAACAGATACCAGTATGACGTACGAAGAGTCAAAACGGCTTATCAAAGCCAGGTACATGTCCAAATGGGAAACCGAACATACTGGTTACACCAAAAACGATGCCTATTACCAGTTGAACCGAAGAGAGCAGGTCGTTGTCTTCAGACTTCGCACTGGCCACAACAGACTGAGGTACCACCTCTTCAACAAATTGAAGATAGGGTGTACCGACGAATGCCCGTGCGGTACTGGTAAAATGACCACTGAACATCTGCTGCAGAACTGCCCGACATACGAGGATCAGAGAGAGCAGATGTGGCCATTGCCAGTGGAACTGCAAGACAAGCTCTATGGTAGTGGTGAGAGTCTCAGGATGACCGCCGCTTTTTTCGAGAAAATAATGGTTACTGTCTGACTGTGTACGCAGAAGAAGAAGAAGAAGATGCTCCACAGACAGATAAATCCTGTATTCAATTGCAGTCTTCAGTGCACATGAACAAAGCAAAATCATTCTCCACACTTCATCCTTTGAACCCTGGCCACCCTGTCTGCAAAATCCCATTCCCCTGATAAAATCTGCACAGGGTAGACCTTTGAGTGAAACTATTTACTATGACAAAACTTTGTGCTCTAATTTAATTATTCTATCTCAAATTGGCTGACCTAATCATCTCCAAAGTTCCTCCTTGTTTTGCCCAGTAAATTGTGTAAAATATTTTATATTTAATGAAGACAATCCTACATCAATAAAATTGACATGACACATTATGCAAGACCTTCCCCCTCCCCAGTCTGATCCCACAAGGGACTGGAACAGATATAGCTTGATGATGTTCCAAATCTCACGTGTTGTTATTCAAATAATTACTTGTCCTGTTTAGAATAATCTCTCCTGTTCATAAACGACATAGCGAGAAAACTCCCAAAGAAAGTATCCAGTGCCCTACACGCTGACGACTTCGCAATGTGGAGCGCTGCAGAAAAACTACCAACAGCTGAAAATAGAATGCAGACAGCACTGGACACTGTTGGAAAATGGGTTACAGATTGGGGATTGCAGATTAACATCTCAATGACAGTTACAACATACTTCTCACTGTCCAACACCAAGGAAGTAACAAAACTTATTCTAAATGGCAAAGAGCTAGTACAAGAAAATACCCCTGTGTATCTCGGAGTTAAAATGGACAAGAGACTCACATGGAGGGAACACATACAGGAGATAGAACAAAAAGCAACATACAGGAGATAGAACAAAAACCAACCAGAAAACTATACCTCATGAAGAAGTTGGCCGGAACAAGCTGGGGTGCAAATAGCAACATCCTCAAAAATGTATACACTGGCACAGTCAGGCCAGTACTTGAATACAGCATGACAGCCTGGACCACATCATCAAAAACAAACACGGAACGCCTAACGAAATTCAAAATTCAGGCTTAAGGATAATAACAGGAGGAATGAAGACTACACTAATCCAGAAAATGGAAACACATTCAAATATAAGACCCCTTAATACTAGACGAGAGGAAAGAGTGCTGACACATAGTGAAAAGATGCTACGCATGCCTGATCATCCCATACATATCAAACTAAAACACCTAGTTAAAAATAGGCTCAAGAGAACCAGCTTCATCCATATATCAAACCACCTACACCAAAAATATGGAAACTAATTCCCAACCAACCTACAGAAATAGAAATGATTATTAACTATGAAGAGCCAAGTTGCAACATAAACAACATCAAAATAAGTACAGAGATCCCAGGAATAAGAAGAAAAGACCAACACAGTGTCCTCGAGCTGAAAATTTTAGCACAAACAATGATTGAGGAGAAATATAATACCAAGGAAGGACACAGCTGTACACAGATGGTTCAGCAGAGGGGGCAGGCCGAAACGGGGGAGGACGCATATTCATAAGACACAAAATAGGAACTATAACAGAATAGGCGCTCCCAACAGGAAAGTTGTCCACAAACCTTAGAGCAGAATCGATGGCCCTCCTGTCGGGTACTGAGAAAACTTAAAACAGAAAGGCAACCTCCAACAAAAATAGCTGTATTCACGGACTGCAGAGAACTATTAGAGACAATACAAAAAACAAACAACGAACCACTGTTATCAGAGATCAGAGGAGAACTGGGAAAACTCCAGAGATCCTCAACAATAGCGCTTCAGTGGCTACCTTCCCATTGCGGAATCACAGGAAACGAGAGAGCTGATGCTCTGGCAAAAGAGGGCAGCAAAAAGGCACAATTTAATCATCGAGTACCATACAGAGAAATCAAGATCATCATCAGAAATCAGTATATACACCAATGGAGAGAAGACAGAAACATAAGCAGTACGCCAGACCCAATTCACCAACTCAAAAGAAATCAACAAACTACCTTATTTCGCCTGAGAACTGGACACTGCAGAATACTAGAACATCTTTACCGACTGAAGATCTCACACACTGATGAGAGTCCATGTGGAACAGGATGCCAGAACCCTGAGCATATTCTACAGGAATGCCCAAATCTATAGGGAAATGAGATGCCAGACCTGACCAGAGGGTGCGGAGCTGAGACAAAAGCTGTGGGGCAACCGCTCTGACCTAGTGAAGACTACAGACTTCATCATGGCGACTGGCCTGCAGATATAGCATGACCAGAAGATCCTGAACGCAAAGAAGAGAAGAGAATAATCTCTATATAAATCTAATTTGTAGACCTACAAATCCTTGAAAATACTTTCAACAGCTTGATGTCGCTATTCTTTTTGAATGACCCTTTCCCAAAACTACTTCCCATCACACAAATCAAAATCATCTATACAATTCCAAATTTTGTGATTTTCCGCCATATTTGTTATATCCTGAAATATGTGTAGTGAGTAGACGTCACGATATGCAAAAAATCTAAGCTGTACAGCCCTAAATGTACATTAGAATAATGGTCCACCCGTCACACTGAATCATGGGTGGCTCAGAGAATGGGGTATATACACATTCACCGGTATATGGGTGTCACAGGTTCATGTAAGTTTACATCAAATGGTAAGGAAGTTACAAAGCAAGATACTGTTTTTTGGATAAAAGTGTGTCAACACCTTCATTTAAAGAGTTCTCACTATTATGAGGTTATAAGTTACCTTCCTTGATGTCTGATCTTTCCTAACTTTGTCAGGTCCTCAGTTTACGGAGAGTGATCAAAAAGTATCCAAATTGGATTTGTAACAAAACTAATATGAGTTACAGATTTGTAAGTTTATTTAAAGTCCTCTTCTGAAATATGATGATCAGTAGAACATCTGGGCCACTCAAGATAAGTATAAATGATATTGCACTTCAACAGGCCCATGAGTTCAAGTATTTGGGCCGTAACTTTTCGGCAAACAGTAAGATCAACAGGGAAATTGAGACTAGGTGTCCGAAAGCATCTGCTGTGACTTATCAGCTGTCCCCACTGCTTAGGCACCCAAACATTAATTTGGCAACAAAGCAACAGCCGATAAACAGTATATTTATGCTGACTATGTGCTACCAGTGTCAAATACGGCCTCTGTCAAGGGTGCATGAGAGCAGAATATTGATGTGTGAAATGAAGTGTTTGAGGAAGGTCATTTGTGTTAAAAGGAGAAAGAATGCGGCATTACATCATGTGCCAAATACATTTCCAGGAAGAAAATATGTTTTTTGGTCATCTCATGAGAACAAACAAGACAAGAACTTGACTTAAAGAGATGTGAGGTGTGATCAAAGAGTATCCAGATTGACATAATACTGGAACCTTGGGATGCAGTCAGAAGTTGCTTGGCGTAGGTTAACCTCTGAACATAATGTGCATGTAGCCTGATACTTCTTCTTCTTATTCGTACGCAGGTAGCCTGATACATATCTGCTCTGCTTGTCTGGTTTGTTTGCAGTAGTGTTTTGTCTGTGTATGTGGGAATCACATTGTCATGCTAGAACCTGTTAAGACAAACTTAATGTTGCAGTCTGTCGACGGGAAGAATCGCTGTGATCACAGACGGAAAAACAATGTCAAACTTGTGCACACCGCGGTGCTGGGAAAATTTGTGAGTTATCTGAAGACGTACACATTATATTTGGTTCAGTTCAGTCGATTCTTATGGACAAATTGAGCATGAGATGAACCTTTTGCAGAATTGCTCCCAACTGACCAGAAAGAGGCTGTGTTTCTGCTGCTTGTAATCTGCTTGAGTGCGTTTTGAATGATGAAAACTTTTTAAAAACAATCATAACTGGTTACGAAATTATGGAAATGACTGCCGAAACTGAATACAATCTTTACAGTGGAAGACCGTAGGCTCTTCCGGACCATAAAAAGCATGACAGAGCAGTATAAATTTCAAGATAGTACTGACTGTTTTCATTGATTTCAATCAGAGATTAATTGTACATCATGAATATGCTCTATCAGAACAGTTTTGCGCTACTTGAAGGACAGCCTTTGTTGCAAAATGCCAACATTGCGTGAGAGCAGTGAGTGGCAACTCCATCGTGACTAATTGCCTGCATATGCATCACAGCTGATTCTTGCAAAGCACCACATTTCAGTGGTTAGTCAACCATCCTATTCATCAGATCTCGCTCCCTGAGACCGTTTTGTTTTCCCAAAAACCAAATTTGAAAGAAAAAAAATATTTCAAATGCAATGAGGCATCTGTACTCTATTTCAGAAGATCACTTTTAAATAAACTTACAGATCTGTAACTTATATTAGTTTTGCTACAAATCTAATTTGAATACTTTTTATTTATCCCACCCAGTAAAGTGAGGACTCTATTTCAGAAGTTTTTTTCCTTTTTCTTTCCACTTGTGTCGCTGAGCTTTGCAGGGAGCTTAAGTTGTCTATCCTGAGCCAAGAGCGCTGCAGTCAGCCAATGTGAGCCCGTGTCATTGCACAATCACTCTAATAATAACATCTATCCACCTGTCTTGCGGCCGCCCCCTTGCCCTATAGCCAGATATTCTAGCGTTGTAAGCCATCAGTGGAAGTTGATGAGGGTGCATTCTCCGTATGTTAGGTCATTACTGTCTTGTCTTCCCAAACTGTATGTCAAGTCATTACTCTTTTGACTTCAATAATCCTAAGTAGGGTTCTCGCTGCCTTGTCTTCTCTAAGACAGGCCCTTGCTATATTATAGACCCTAACTCTGCCAGGTTCTCTCAGTCTTGTCTTCCCTTCAATCTATATATATTTTCTTTTTATGATGATCTTTTACTACAGGCATACTATATTTTATATATTATGGCCTTTTGCATATTGACAGACTGCATATTAACCACTGAAATGTGGTGCTTTGCAAGAATCTGCTGTGTAAGCAGGTCTGTTGTAGAGAATGGCGGTGGCTGCATCTGTCCTGGAGGGATCTTGTGTATGTGTCCTGAGTCACTTTGTGGATGTCAATTCCAGGATGCAAGGTACTAACCTTCAACATTCCCAAGTTTAAGATGCATTTTCACCTTTCAAATTGTGTTCGATCTGTACACAAAGGTTAGGTGTCCTTCCCCACAGTATTTTGACCTAGCCGATATAAAGAAAGTACCTTTAATATATTTGATATTTGTAAAGAAAGAATGCAGTGTTAGCCGAAGCATACAAAATACAATAAAATTTGGCAAAGAGTCATCAAATAAAACGTAAACAATGACCCTTGTGTATTTATAATTGATAATATAAAAACAAAACTAAATGATTTGTACCATAAAGGAAGTCAAGCAAAAGCATTTGTATTTAACAGATCTGTATTTCCAGAGGTGGTCTCATAACAGTTGGAATGAATCACTTGTTGAACATTAAATTAGGACTGGTCTGCACTGATGAGTCACTCTGCGAGACAGCCACTCTCCTGATTTTACGTGTTGTTGAAGTTTTGATAGCTGTATCAGAAAAGAAAAAAAAAGGAAAAAAGCAGTTATAAACCATTTTCACTTTTCTCAACAGCCTAACCTGTGACACCCATATGTCGGTGTGTGTATGTAAATACCCCAATGCCCGAGACACCCATTACTCGGTGTGGCAACTGGACCATTATCTTAAGACATATTTTGGGCTGTATTGCTTGGATTTTGCCCAATAATATAGTGATGTCTACATAGTACACACATTTCCGGAAATAACAAATATTGCCACGCACACATTGAAGCATGTTTTTGATGATTTTCATGATGGACATTGTTTTAGAAAATGGGCTATCAAGGAAGTCAAGGGTGAAGGACAGCAACGGATTCAAACAAGCGAAGTTGAAATTAAATAGAGAATAAAGGCAAAGAACATACTCTGCGCATACCTAATCTGTGCTCAATGAAGGAGCAAGATGAACCAATCTTAAATAACTTGGAATGTGCTGTAATCTTGTTAAAAAATCTGCAGTTGGATCAGCAAAATTTTTCATGAGCTGGCATATTGATCGTTGAACTGAATGAGCTAAACCCAGGAAATATCTTTTATATTGTCCCCACATACTCCCAAAAATGAAATATTAAAATATAAATAAAGTAATTAAAAATAATAATTAAAGCTAGCAATGAACAGCAAAAGTTTTGAGATTTTTGAAAAATATAGCTTTATTTTAGTTTACAGTAAAAATTATTTTTAAATTCTGAAATCCTGTGTCTTTTCTGTGGCAGCATATGGCTGCGAAGCATGGGCGATTATGAAAACATCTCGAAAGAGAATCGAGTCCTTCAAGTCAAAATGTTACAGAAAGATCCCCAGAATACCCTGGACCGAGAGAAGGAAATCTACAGAATGGAACATAGAAGAGTACTGGTTTATCATTTCCAGCATGGTCAGAAAATGATATCAACAGACAAAATGGTCTTGAGAGGATAGTGATGGAAGGTATGGTATAGGGTAAAAGAGGCAGGGGTAGACCAAGAAGACGATGGCACCAAGATATAAAGGAATGCCTGGGCATGACTTTGGTGTAGGCTGGAGACTTGGCTAGAGAAGGAGCTTCTTTCAGAAAGACTGTGATGGGAGCGACGTTCTACAAAGAATATGTTACATAATGATGTGTACAAATTTGCATATAAAAATAAATAAGAAACACTAACATTAAAAAAATACATATGAAGTGTGATAGCACCTATATCATTGGAGTTGTTGAATGATATATCGTTAGAGTTGTTATTGTTGAATGATATATATCGTTAGAGTTGTTGAATGACATATCGTTAGAATTGTTGAATGATATATCGTTAGAGTTGTTGAACTGTATATCGTTAGAGTTGTTGAATGATATATCATTAGAGTTGTTGAATGATATATCGTTAGAGTTGTTGAATTGTATATCGTTACAGTTGTTGAATGATATATCCTTAGAGTTGTTGAATGATATATTGTTAGAGTTGTTGAATGATATATCGTTAGTTGTTGAATGATATATCATTAGAGTTGTTGTTGAATGATATATAATTATAATTGTTGAATGATATATCGTTTGAGTTGTTGAATGATATATCATTAGAGTTGTTGAATGATATATCGTTAGAGTTGTTGAATGTTCACAATGAGTAAATTTACTCTTTTGTGCGCCCTGAAAAGGACGTTTAGTGGTGGGTTGTTGTAGCTGATGAAGGTGGACCGAGTCCTCCAGGCGTTGTGCTATGCTTGGCTTTATCTGAATACTACAGAGATCACGTTGACACCTCACCTCGTAAGCAAGGCTGCCGTGAAAACAGCCTGTGTCGGATCAGTATGTTTCACCTAACCAGACATTAGTCTTCCTCCCCAATCTTGTTTGGGTACACACCACTACTTTATACTCAATAAAAATAAATAAACCAAAAATATTTAAAAAAAAAAACAAACACCATTTCCAACTGCAATAAAAAATATATTACGACGGATCAAAAAGTCAAAATGGAACTTTTTCTTTAAAAAACATTTTTAAAGTATTCAAAGTACCATTAATTTTTTTGATTTAATCTCCTGCAACGTTTATGAACTTATCCTCGTGTTTAATTAATACTTGAAAAGCTTCAGCGTAGAAAAATTTGTATGTATGTCTGAAAAGGACAGCCTGCTTCACTTTGTCATCAGTGCTGAAATACTGACCTTCGGGGAATTCTTTTAGGGGTCCAAAAAGGTGGAAACCACTTGGCATGAGGTCTGGGGTGTAAGGTGACTGTGGCAATACCTCCCAGATGAGTTGCTGCAGATGGCACATAGTGCAGTAAGCTGTATGAGGTCGAGCGTTATCTTGCAGGAACAGGATGCCCTTTGGGGGCAAACCATGCCGTTTGTTTTTTCCGCAGACGGTTCTGTACATCACTCAAAATGCGTATGTACAACATTACTGATAGTGGCACCATAGAGTAGAAAATCAAAATGAATGATGCCAAGTTTGTCCCAGAAAACACTCGCCATCACTTTGTTGGGTTGAGAGCCACCATGGCCGAGATCATTACTCACAGATGTACGTCCTTCTCTAAAATGCTTATTACGCCATTCAAATGTCTTACTGCGACTGAGTGTCTCATAACCGTATTGTGATTGCAGTCTTCTGTAAATTTCCGCAGGTTTCATGTTTTCTTTCACAAGAAACTTCATCACAACACGCTGTTCCATGCAAGCACTAACAGTGCTATCTGTCATTTTTATTTATCTGTCACGTGACTGGCCCATGGCAATTGGGTCACCTAGCAGTAATAGGACACAAGTGCCCCTAACTAATGACAGTAGTTCCAGCACAATATAACCCATTGAGGTAGAACTAAAACAAAAAACCCTGGTTTGACTTGAACGCCCCTCATATATACCAAAAAAACAGACTTCAATGCCCCCAGGGGTAGAAATGGACTAGTAAGAGAAAAGTTATTGGCTTTCGAAGTTTTGTTTTCATACGAGGTGTGTCATGCGAATATCCGATTTTGTCAGGATAACCCGAAACAAAATTAAATATATTAGCTATTCCAAAGTGAACAGTTTATGTCTGACACCTGGTGGTGGAATGAGCAACTATCTCCTGTTTTCCTGAGCTTCGTTTTTCAAAATGACGTCGCACACAATTGACTCCAGTGCAGGAATAGTGTATTGTGATGAAATTTCTGGTGAAAGGTTCAAAACCCGCTGAAAGTCATTGTCAACTGTCATGAGCAGAAACAACTCTTGTCTGGAAGTTTTACAGGACATGCTGAACTACGAATGACTAAGAGAGAAGAATTCACATTGTAAGGGGATAAGGAGAAGAGAAGAGAATTTTTGTTTTTGCGTTTGCCTTATTTCTCTAATCCACTGGGCGGTGTGCGTTGCACTGTGGTTTTTATTTTGCACTTGTCGGCCCAGTGCATCCGACTTCAGCATGCATTTTATGTAAGGGTCTGCTTCCTCCTGCATTTTCGAAGGGTTTGCTTTCCCGGGGTAACGGCCGGTGCTGTGATAGGGATTGAACCCAGCACTTTCTGGTTGTGAGTCGTGTCACTTAACCACTAGCTCATGCCATCCCCCTAACTACACAATTTTAAAAAATATCAGGTTCTGTCAACAAAGTGGTCATGTGATACAAAACAACCAACCTGTGGGCATCACTGGTTTCGTTGGTGCTGGCAGCTCGAAGTGTTTCTTCTGCCTCCTGGCACTGACTACCCCATTGGTTTTAGAGGCATGTAACGGAGTCAACCGCTGCGCTGATGAACTGGGACTTGGCTTAGCTCCCTTTCCAGATGACGGTGAGGCACTGTTGTTAGATGTTGCTGTTTTTCTCTTAGCTGATGTAGATGTTTTAGACTTTGAAGGGCCTGCCGATTGCCTTCCTCTAGGTGACGCACTCGCAAGTCTTGGGGATTTCTTAGGTGTTGTACCTGAGGATGTTGTGTCGTCTGTCGAGTCTGACTCTGCAAGTTTCCGTTTCTCTCCCTGTTGGATTAGAAAATAAAAATATAACCTGCTTGTGGTGTTTCAGAGATAAATAGCATTTTTCTTTGGATCCCTGAGAAAATGAGTTGACCCTTTCTAGTCCTGGATAATTTGGATATTTAAATTCGAAGCAATAGCCACAACTCCACATGTATTTTTTTTGGCGTTCGCGCCTTATTTTTGTATTCCCCAAGGCAGCATGTGTTGCACTGTGGTTTTTATTTTGCGCCTGTCAGCCCAGTGCATCCGGCTACAGCATGCATTTTATGTAACGGTCTGCTTACTCTTGCATTTTCTAAGGGTTTGCTTCCCCGGGGTAATGGCCGGTGCTGTGATGAGGATCGAACTCAGCACATTTGGCTTGAGAGCCGTGTCACTTAACCACTAGCCCACGCTGTTCCTACAATCCACATGTATAATAGTTTTATTCACAATAAAATAAATTAATATAACACAAATTGAGCTAAAATTCTGATATAAAGATCGCATAAGAGACATTGAGATATAGATATTGGGAACCGCGTAGCGCAGTGGTTAGCGGTTAGTGGTTCATTCCCCAGTTGAGGCGGTAATGTTTTTTTCAGACCGCAATGGCTCCCGGGTCGATCCAGCCTTAAATGGGTACCGGTTCAGTCTGGGAAGTAAAAGCGGCGAGGGAGAGGAGATGGCTACCGCCCTTATATAGCCGAACCTTTGAAATGTGAGATCGCTAACACCTCACACCCCTACAGCAGTAATGCTATGGGTTACTTTACAAGAGACATAATTAACCTAATTATGAAATAAGGTATTTCACTCTACACTGCATCATACTTCTCATATTCTGAGGCCCTTCCTTTCCCAAGACCTTTTGCTTGGTTGTCAATGTTTCTGTTACCATCTTTGTTTTTATAAATCTTGGCAGTGGCCTTGATCCGGCATATTATACTCTAAACGAGTTGTCAGTTTTTAATTTGAACTCTCCTTTTGACTTGTCCAGTTTGGGTGACCCTTCTGGAAGCTTTCGTGCCGCTGTAATAACTCTTGGGATCACTGAGACATGCAAGCTCCCTCAACTCAAAACAAACACAAGGGGGATTACTTACCTTTACTGTGAAATTAATAATCCATTCATCTTTCTGCCCAGCTTTGGTCAGTCCTGTTTTTAAGATGCTTCTAATCTGGTTGTAGTTGGGCTCAGAGTTATACTCCAGTTTATTGACTTGGTCAAAGTAATTGTACATGCAATCTGGAAGAGGTAAATTATGGTCAAGGACTAGCATAAATTGGATACAAAAAGTGACTGACTTGCAAAAAAATGTTAAAATAGTTTTGAACGTGAGGCTTGGGAAATAAAGAGCAGTTGGAGTCAGGTGAAACATACAAATCAAGAACCCACCTCACATGCGAGTTCCGAGAAACAGGTTGTGTTAAAACAGTTGGTCAACGAGACGAGGATCGTCACTGTAATCCCCATAGTACTGAGCTTGTACTACAGCCCAGAGGACCCAGGTCCACTTTCTCAACTACGCTTTGGGATGTAAGAAGGGCCACTGTAACCCACCACCAAAGAAACACAGTTAAGAGTTAAATTAACTAAAGTACAAGTGACTTCCACAACAATATACATGAGGCTTTCTATTTAACATGGCAAAGGTGCACTCCAGTCGACTAAGCTGTAAATTGGTACCTGGTATATGACTGAAAATTAAAAGGCAACGATGAAAGGAACTGGCCACCCTATCTCATATATGTGGTTTAGTATATTGACAACTTTATTCCCAGTCAGTAGTGTAATTGCTCTTGGACAACCCTCTACTTACTTTTTATTCCATTATATAACATACTGTAATTCTGTTTGATAAAAGTCTTTTAACACTTCTCAGTTCTGGCTAATTCGTCTGATTTGTGTCTTTCTGTCCGGGCCAAAATTCAGGAATTCCCTGAGCAGATGTTTTATTTAAAATAAAAGAATATTTAGCAAATTGAGCTTAATTTATGATCTAAACATTGTAACACACTTAATTAAACTATCTATGAACATTGTATTCATAATAAAGTTTACATATTAATATGAAAAGTGTCGGACCGAAAGGTGTAAATATCGACACAATGCATTCTGTTCTCCAGACTACATCCTGCTACTTGCAAAATCCTGTTCAGGGCTTCGTAGCGAGAGATTGAGAACGAACGCAGAAGAAGAAAAAGTATGAAAAATTAATGACATTAATGCAAAGGTGGAAATTGGTTGGTTGGTTATTGATCCAGCGGCCTGTGGGGCCCTATCATTTGGTCCAATGCCATTTAGTGGTATCTGCAAATTTTTATGACTGGTTGTTTAATTACACAATGTGTTCAATTAGTCCGACCTCAGAGGAAGAAAAGAAGTTTGTTCCTAACACCGGCAAGCACCAGACATGGAAATTGGAGTCACAAATATTTGTTATTACCTCCCACAACATGTATTTCACTGATACACCAGTCAAAATCCTTTCCACTTTGCTTCAAAGTCTGAATTGGGCGTGTGTTGAATATCCATGAATAATCCAGATGCGTGATCAATGGATAATAATAAATCCAAAGAATCCATAACTTTAGAAGCCATTTTTGAAAAATTCACCAAAAACTGAGAACACTTTAGTACGGTACATTTTTGTGCAAAAATTTTCGCAACTTTATATTTCGCATTGGTAGTTGACTTTCAAAGCTTTTAACTTTTCTATATGTTGGTCAATAAATATGATTTTCTTGTGTGTAAAGACACAATTGAATAAAGAACTTGTTGGTGTTATTGTTGCAGGTTTGTTAGTTTCTGAGATACAAGAAGATTAAGATGAAAATGTATCTAAAAAAAAGATTTTGACTCAACAGCTAGCCTAGCCGCTCCGATAGAAATCCATAGCTACCACAACAACGTATCGATACTGTGTTTTAATATCGACACAACTGTTAGTTTCCAATTCAAACATAGTTATTCCATCTAAATAAACAAAATAAACAGATCTACTCGATAAAAATCTTTCCCAACAACCTACTTCGTCTTTCTAAAAAAAAATCGGGTGGCTCCAGTCTGCCGATATAAGAAGATAAATCGCTCAAAATCAATTTGTAATCTAAATAATTTTTTTTCTCAATTTACAATTTGTAGGCAGAGTGTGTCAAAATAATTTTGACAGCCGCACGCTAAAGGTTAAGAAAATGATAGGGTCATGTGTCAATGTTCGGTTATAATTTTGTTTTTCTAACCAAGGAGAGTTCATTGCTCTACAACATTGGGCAACAGTGTTAAATGACCTATTTCAGTCTGATCAGTACAGCATTACAATTTCGAGCACGGCGAATTCGGCTCTGCTGAGCATTACCAGACATGCTCTGTTCTGGAATCTACAAGGCAAGGGAACTAGAGAAAGACCAAGACACTCATGAAAGATGGAACTGGAAGCAAATATAATATAAAGGCAGCAAACAGGATGTGGACAGAATTGGCTCAGATGGCGCATGATAGAAAGACTTGGCAAGTATTTGTTGAGGACATATGCTCCACAGGAAGCTGACAGGTCTTTGATTGACTAATATACTACCTTTATTATGAATACGTCATGTCATAGATAGTTTAATTATGTGTCTGTGTTTAATTATGTGTCTTGCGATGCTTAGATTGTAATTTTGGCTCAATTTGTTCAATAATAATAACATTTATTTTGAGTAAAACTTTCTGACGCTTGGAAATCATGCATTTTTGCCCAGACTGAAATACACAAATCAGCAAATTTAGCCCGGACTGGAAAGGGTTAAAATGGCAAGTGTCAGGTAACATGAACATTTTCTTCTACAGCTCGGGATGTTCAGGTCAAATAAAACAAAATATCTTGCAATTAAACATGTAATTGGCCTGTTGTGTCTTTTGAATGATGGACGCTAAGCTTCATAACGAAAAGCTACCCAAGCATGGGCTGGACCCATGCATACACCGACGGTTCTGTAACAAACACTACACAGAACGGAGGGGCAGGAGCATTCCTGAACCTACCAAATGGCAGACAAATAACACTGTCACTCGCTACTGGTAAGTACACAAGCAATTTCAGAGCGGAGGCAGAGGCACTGAGGGCGGCAGTGGAAGAAATGGTGACACACAGTGAAAATGAGAGCCATATAGTCCTGCTGACAGATGCTCTCGCCGTAGTCACAGCGCTAAAAAGCCAGAAAAACACTGAGCTTAATGACTTAAGAGCAGCACTCTGCAAACTGTGCCAGCAGTCCGCACCAAAAAGGGTAGTGGTACAGTGGGTTCCGTCACACTGCAACATCCAAGGCAACGAGGAGGCAGACAGACTGGCAAAAGAAGGTGCAAGACTACCACAAACAGATACCAGTATGACGTACGAAGAGTCAAAACGGCTTATCAAAGCCAGATACATGAACAAATGGGAAACCGAACATACTGGTTACACCAAAAACGATGCCTATTACCAGTTGAACCGAAGAGAGCAGGTCGTTGTCTTCAGACTTCGCACTGGCCACAACAGACTGAGGTACCACCTATTCAACAAATTGAAGATAGGGTGTACCGACGAATGCCCGTGCGGTACTGGTAAAATGACCGCTGAACATCTGCTGCAGAACTGCCCGACATACGAGGATCAGAGAGAGCAGATGTGGCCATTACCAGTGGAACTGCAAGACAAGCTCTATGGCAGTGGCGAGAGCCTCAGGATGACACCGCTTTTTTCGAAAAAATAATGGTTACTGTCTGACTGCGTACGCAGAAGAAGAAGAATGATGGACGGATTGCCTTCTAATTTTGTCTTTCATGCAACCACTAATGGGTATGAATCTCATTACCTTTAGAATATTCGACAGGACATCAGCTAACAGAATGCTTTTTTAGATTGTGTAAATTGGGAGAAACAAAAAACACCCAGTAACTTATGTAAATCAGTGCTGGCACAGGATGGCAGCAGACTGAGCATAGTGGGGGACGTTTATTGCCCTGAAAGACTCATCATAGATTACGGTCAACAACTGCCGCTTCAATCATTGGTGAAGAATTAACAATAGCTAACTTAGCCTTTAACAATCCTCAGGATAACAAGTCATTATTCTCTTCCCTATGCCAGGAAGTGCAATATGCATGCTACTAAACAACATAAATATCTACCTGAAACATGAGCACTGTTTTGGATCAACTTGGTTAACTGGGGTCGCAAGGCAACCATGAAACTGAGGACAATAAAATGCATGGCTTTCATTAAAACATTGGATACATACTTGACTAACTGCGGCTGTTAATTATCCATGAAATTGAGTGGGGGGGGGGGGGGGGGGGGGGAGAAAGGGGGAGAGGAGGAGAAATAACTAAATACTGCAATGGATTATAATATTGTTGATCACTACAATACTTAGCCAGCTAATATTCTATGAAAAACCGACATAATTTCACAATGCCATTGCGTACTGCATTGATAACTTGACTAACTGGGTATGCTATCACCCATGAAATTGAAAAAATACATGATTTTCATTGTATTGTTGAGCACGGCATTGATACACTCGACTAACTGAATTCGCTAATTACCTACATAAAAAAAAACAACACATGATTTTTACTAAATCGTTAACTACTGCATTGATAAACTTGAGCCAATAATTATCCACAAAAAAGTACTGCACTGGATGCACTCAGCTAACTAGAACTGTTAATTATCCACAAAACAAGTACTGCACTGAATGCACTTAGCTAACTAGAGCTGCTAATTATCGACAAAAAAGTACTGCACTGGATACACTTGGCTAACTAGAGCTCCTAATTATATACAAAAACAAAAAAACATGATTTTCCCTGTATCGTCAAGTACTGCATTGCATACGCTGGGCTAACTGCATGTTGTGGGCGCGAGCAAACTAACGTCTGGTCAGAAAAAGCATACTGATCATATTAAGTTAGTCAGGGTTAGGAGAAACATACTGACCAAGACACCACCCCACTTCCATGCAGTTCATCCTGGAAACATGCCTGTTTCATGACTAATAAGATGGAGATCAAATTAATCCTCATTAACCTGTACCCGTCCGCATTAAATTTTTGAAAATTTTTCAATTTTGCAACTTTCAAAAATTCTAACTGTTCTGTTTGTTGGTCAATAAATATGATTTTCTTGTGTTTAGAGACACAATTGAATAAAGAACTTGTTGATGTTATTGTTGTGTGTTTGTTAGTTTCTGAGATACAAGAAGATGAATGTGACATTTTTTGAAAAAATTTAAATATTTGGACTTTCCCGACTAGGCGTAGTCGCTCCGATAGAAAACCATAACAAAGAATCGATACTGTGTTTACAATATCGACACAACTGTTAGTTTCCAATTCAATTGTAGTTCTTTCATCTAAACAAATAAAATAAACATATTTACAAGATAAAGATCTTTCCCAACAACCTACTTTACCTTTCCCCAAAAAGTCGGCCTGCTCCATTCGGCGAAAAAAAAAAATAAATCGTTCAAAAGCCATTTGTAATCTAACATTCGATACTTTTACCGGCAAAAAGCGTGTGTAGATGAACGTGACGAATCCAGCAGTATAAAAGTGTCAAAATTTTTTTTTTTAAAAAGTGTGACGAGCTGGGCGTATCAGACGGCCTGCGGAGTGATAAAGGTTAAAGTGAACGAGATGCAGATAAGCATTGCACAACAGCCTGGAGGAACTCAGTTCACCTACAACAGCCCGCCCGGGATGTGAGGAAAGCTACTGCAACCCACCACTTAATGTTCTTTTCAGGGCGCATAGAAGAGCAAACGTACTCATTGGGGGCATTAACCTTTAGCATGCTACCATTTTTATGAACAAAATTTGACCTAATTAATTAACTGAATTTCTCGCTATGGTAGTTGACTTTCTAAATGTGTAACTTTTCTGTTTGTTTGTCAATAAATATGATTTTCTTGTGTGTAGAAACACAATTGAATAAAGAACTTGTGGGTGTTATTGTTTTTGTTAGTTTCTGAGATACATAAAGTTGAATATTTATGGAAATCTCAGAAAAAATTTGGACTCGACCGCTAGGCCTAGTCGCTCCGATAGATAACCATGAAAACCACAACAATGTATCGATACTGTGTTTACAATATCGACACAACTGTTAGTTCCAATTTAAACATAGTTCTTTCATCTAAACAAACAAAATAAACAGATCTACTCAATAAAGATCTTTCCCAACAACCTACTTCACCTTTCGCAGAAAGTCGGCTTGCTCCAAACGGCGTATACAAAATTAAAATTGTTCAAAAGCCATTTGTAATCTAACATACAATACTTTAACCGGCAAAATATCATGTATATATGGTGACGTAATCAGCATAAAAGAAAATGGCTGTCGGGAGTGTCTCCATTTAAAAAAACATTTTTTCTTTTTCCAATCACCGTTTTTGTAGGCCGAGTTAATCGGCTAGCTCTTGATCTTGGTGGTTAAAGGTTAAACACTAGTCCTGTCACGCACAACATACTGATTTGGACCTCGCTTAAAGGCCAGGCACAGACGCCTCCACTCTCCCATGTAGCATTGCCTGGAAACATGCTGTTTTCAAACCAGTCTGGCTAACACAATGTGGATCAACTTGACCCAGCTGTAGTAATGAGAGTCATGCACAAGAGACTGGAGGACCTCAGTCCCCTTTCATCAGCACTCCCGAGATGTGATGAAAGCTACTGCAACCAGCTTCTTAATGCCATGTTCAGGGCATATAAAAAAGTAAAGCTACTCATTGTGAGCATTTCAACAACAGCATGTTGCAAACCAAAATGACATAAAAATTGTGAAAAAACTACTAATTTAGAGGTTCTAAAATAAATACACCTAATCCTCTTTATTGAACTAGCAGATTGGTTGGAGATTCTATTTAAATGCCCACCTCTCTTTGCTTTCAGCAACAGCGTTAGGGTTGGCGGTCTTGTTATCCCATGGTAGCTTACCACACAGCCACTGAAGCATACAGAATCCAAGAATCTCCAAATCTCCACGTCTGGAAGGGGCTTTGGAAACAAGAATTTGGGTTACAAAATTAAATTAATAAAATCTTTCTAGATGGAAGGAAAAAATAAAAAAAAGGATAAAAGGGGAAAGGGTGCGGCAGGAGTTCTGCAGTTAGATAAAAACAATGGCGATTTTGAAATTTGTTTTATCTTTTGGAAAGGGTTTTAGGTTTTTTTGCTTGGATTTGAAAATTAACCCATTATTGAGAATGGGGAAGTTACGTTTCTGCAACTGATTTTTCGGAGGTAGATCGATTTAGTTTGTATATGTAGAAACAATAATTACATTTATTGTAGAAAGTGACAGATATGGCCATAAACATCGCTAAACTGTTTTCTGCAAATGAAATTTTCTCCTTTTTCCTCCAACCAAGGGGGTTGAAAGCGGGTGAGTCTATATGTTGCGCTGTTTTTAAACACTATCACCTTCATCGTCTTCTATCTCAGAAACTAACACCAACAAGTTCTTTATTAATATGTTTCTTAAAAAATTTTTTTTTTTAAATAACAGGATTTTTTTTTTCTACACACAATAAAATCATACATTTGAAAAAACAGAAAAAAGTTTAAAATAATGGTTACTGTCTGACTGCGTACGAAGAAGAAGAAGAAGAAGACTCCCATCCTCAACAGTATGTTTCGGGGCTTAGATGCACGAGTCTCTCAAAGTTAACGACCATGCCGCGACGTGATGAAAAATAATGTGGTTACAGGAAAAATACGTCAATTTTTTGTGTGGTAAAGGTTTAAGCTTCATACTAACATGTATTTTAATACTTCATGTCATAAAAGTTTATTTATGTGTCTTAAAATCTTAAGATCGCAATTTCAGCTCAATTTGTTTAACCTTTTCCGTTCCAACGGCGTGAGATGATGACAATTTAGCTCCGTTCCACCAGAGTTGCACCGCGCCAGCTTTAGGGTCACAACTCTATCGTATATAAACTACTAGGTTAATGTCATAGAACTGGCTGAACATCCAGCTCTTATGATTGTAGAGAGTTCCAACTTCTGACATGTAGGGTTAGATGAAAACAATGGCCATTTAAAAATTGTTTCAAATTTTGGAAAAGACTTAGACTGTTTTTAGCCTAGATTTAAAGATCCACCAATTATTGAGAATAGGGGAGTTAAGTTTCTGCAACAGATTTTTCTGAGGTAGATCTATTTAGTTTCTTTATGTAGATACAATAATTACGTATATAGTATCTGGTGACAGCCATAGCCATTATAGTAAAAATCAATAGTAGTACGTTATTTGGTGAATACAATTTTTTTTCCCTTCTCAAAACCAAGGGGACGCTGCTACTGGGTGAGTATATAAGTTTGTACTATTTTTCACCACTATCCCCTTCATCTTCTTGTATCTCAGGAACTAACAAACACACAATAGCAGCAATAAGTTATTTTTTAATATATATCTCTAGACACACACAAAATTAGAGGTTCTCAAAATCAACAACCACACTGGGGCACCACATGCTGAAAAATTATGCAGATCGAGAAAATAGACGTAATTTTGTAATCTGGAAAGCAGGATAATGTCAATTCATTTTATTTTGAAATAAAACTATTTGTTATATGGAGTCACAGCACTTGTGTTGGGTCAAAAGACAAAAAAAAAAAAATTATTCACATCTAGGAAGTATTAACCCTACCAGACCGATTTACCCTTTTGCCAGTAATTTCCTTAACTGCTGCTATACCGAATTTACGGTACTTTGGGTAGTAAGTGAATAAAATGCATCAGAATATAAAAATAACCAACCAATCGTGGTCAAACCTCATGGTTAGTCATTGCAAATGTCTGCCCCTATGTTTGAATTGATTTTGTGGGGTTTAACGTGAACAAATTAGGAAAATTGACAATGAAACGAGCGGCTGATGAACCAAGCACTTCAACAGGAAAACAAAGTAAATCTAGGCTTATGACAGTCCAACAGGTGATCAATAATTTGGTTGATTCAGACTCTGAGGAGTCAGAATTTAATCAAGAATACTTTTCCAGTTCAAGTGAAACAGACAGTGAGAGTTCTTGGACTGAGGATCTATATGGAATACTCATGTATAAAGCCCAGCTATAGGGATCATTGGACAAATGAGAGCTCTTTGTTGGGTTTACTCCCGAATTTCAAAATGTTATGACTCGAGACAGGTTCTTGGCCTTTTGCTGGGTGGATTGGCACACAAAGGTGGAATATTGATGCTAGATGAAAGGTAAACCTATTTTCTACAATGTCTCCAAGTTACATCTTATTCTAACCACTTGTTTGCATGTAACTAACATTTTTCTTTATCATTATGTTTTTTTTCTCTCTTTAATGCTCAGGAGCCGAGGTATTTGCTACAGTTAGGTTCAGTGCCTCAGGTCTGGTAGGGTTTAAGTGTGTTCTATGCAGCTCCAGAGCATCCTTCGTATGTTACACTTGCCTGGTGATTGCAAAATACTCACCATTTGATTATAGCATCTTAGTTTTTCTCTCCTACGCAAAGGCTGCCGTCCATCGCAGACGATGGCATAATTTATTTGTTAGCGCTATTTTGAAGTAAGGATTAACTGCGCAGCTTTTTATCCTCACTCTCTCATCTCTACGCAGGCAGCTACAAATGAAAAGTCTGCACCTTTTTTTTTTGTCAAGATTGGTTGTACGCTGTGTCTCAGTGCCATACAATACCATTGACCAGATATTGGAATTGATCATTTTCAATTTTGTGCTGTTTATATGCACTAGCAAGTGAAAATAGACAGAAGCCTGGAAGAATGTAACCCCAACATGAGTTCTGTCCTTCTGTATTCATTTAGTCATTAGCTGTTTTCCTTAGGTTAGTCTTTGATAAAAGCCTGTGAAAAAAATAGGAAAATTGTTCAGAACAGACTTCATTGCACATGGGTGCACCCATGTGTGCTAAGTCTCTTTCATTGATGGAAATGTCGGTGACAGATCACAAACTTCGTGCCCATGCGGCAACTAAGACATTTTCCCCAAACTTAATCAAATGCCCATTTTAGGAGGGCCAAGCAGTTATAAGCACGAAATACCCACAAACTGAGCACGATATGATTCAAACCTGGTACACTGGGACTGTATGACAAGCTCACAATCCCCATACCACTGAAACTATAAAAGCCAATATCGACAAAAATGTTTCTTTAGTAATAATAAATTTTGACATTTTTCATTTTTTTTTACTTTCAGGAAGCAGCTTCAGAGTCAAATGGATACCCAGGGACTGGCCATGCTTCTCTCCTCTTCTTCCCTGACACTCTGTTTCATTTGACTCTGCCCAACAGTCACACTCTTATACAACTTTCATAAGCGCTCTCTGGTTGAGACGCTTCCATTGCACTATTTGGGTTGACCTCAGAGAACCCAAACTAACATAGGTACGTACAGACACATCCAAGCCCTCGTTAATACGTCCTATTATCACCTAAAAGGTTGTGGCCTGGGGTGGAAAGAGTGTGCCTCCACCAGTAGAATACAGAGAGGCAAACCCTCCCAACAAAAAAACTCAACCAATTGAATACCTAAACCTCTGTGTGCATCTCTGCTTGTGAACTCTATTGTGCCATTGTGGGCTCTTTTCTTATCTTCTTTGTAATCTGCATGCTGACCATCCACAGTGTAACGATATGCCAGGCCAAAGTCAACAAGGTACACCTGCAAATTAAACAAAAACAAAACAAAATTTATAATGGAATCGAAAAAGAAAAGTCTCACAAAAATTGTTCACAGGTTGTTTGTCCATCGCTTCCAAAGAGGACCACATTGTTATCTGTCAATCCTAGAGTGGGTTCGGAGGTGGTTGATCAAACCAATCGAAGAGGACCACATTGTCATCTGTCAATTCTGGAGTGGGTTTGCAGATGGCTGATCAAACCAATCCAAGCCCGAAAGTGTCTGCCACACTGAGGGCAGAGAAACACTGTCTGACCGTCAGACAGAGACAACTCGTCTGTTGCCTTTCGTGTCGCTCGTCTCCGTACAGCTTCCTTAATTCTTGTCTGCTTCACATGTGCTGTTATCAAGAAGAAATATTATTAAGCCAGACAGGGCGATCAGCAGCAATGCTCTCCCAATTATTAGGGTCAATGTCGCAGTTCTTCAGTGAGGCTTTCAGAGCGTCTTTGTAACGTTTTATTTGGCTACAGCGAGCTCGCTTGCCTGACTCAAGCTCGCCGTATAATATTTTCTTTGGAAGCCACTCATCTGACATGTGGACAACATGGCTAGTCCATTTAAGCTACAATTTGCACAGAGTTGTTTGGATGCAGGTCCTGTCAGACCGTGAAATAACTTCTACATATGTGATCCTATCTTGTCATTTTATGTTCAGCAGTTTCCTTAGGTTGCCCAGATGAAAGTGGTAAAGTTTCTTGAGATGTCGACTGTACACAGTCCAGGTTCCACGGGCGTACAGAAGAGTTGGTAGGACAACTGTACACAGTCCGGGTTTCACAGGCGTACAGAAGGGTTGGTAGGACGACTGCCGCATAAACCTTCAATTTGGTTATCAGCTTGATTCCTCTTCGGTCCCAAACTTAGGATCTTAGTTTTCCAAATGCTACAGCAATTCTTGAGTTTACTTCATCACCAATATGGACTACTTTGAAGGGTGTGCTGCAAAGGTATACAAAGCGTTCCGCCGACTTTAACTCCTGACCATTGATAGTGCAGTTCTTGGGGCTGCTTGGTGCAGCACATGTAAACAGTACATTGAATTTCAGTCTCTGAATGGGCAATGAGAGCATAGCCATCAGCAAAGAGAAGTTCAAATATGGTTTCAATTTGCACTCTTGTTCTTGCCCGCAGTCTCCGCAGAGCGAATAATTCACTGTCTAGGCGATAGCGGACTTTGACTAAAGTATCATTGCCCTTGAATGCATCCACGAACACAGCAACAAACATCATGATGAAAAGGGCAGGGTCTAGGATGCATCCTTGCTTCACTCCATTTGTAGCACAAAAGGGCTCAGAGTATTCCCCATGATCTTGAGCCAACATGAAACTGCCAAACCATTATAATAAATGCATTTATGGCATCCAAATTTGGCCATTTCTAAGATCATGTCTACTTGTACTAAGTCTTGCATAATCATTAAAAAGAAGACAGCATTTATCTGATTCTAAGACGCACTTTTTCCCAATTTAAACTTCACCAGGCTGCACTAAAATTTTTATGTAATTTCCACTGCAGCTGCATTAATTTTCAGCACTTCATATTTTACACTGGTTGTCGACTTTTGAGAGAATGTAACCTTTTTATTAGCAGGCCTATAGATATGATTGTAATGTGTGTAGAGACATAAATGAATAAGCAACTTATTGGTGTTATTGTATTTGTTGCTTGTGTGTTAGTTTCTGAGATTGAAGAAGAGGAAGGTGACAATTTATAAAAACAAAACATAAACTTTTAGAATTACTGAGTAAGGAACGCCCTCTTCATATAATCCATCAGAATAACAACAAGGTATCAATACTGTGTTTATAATATCAGCACAACTGTTAGTTTACACTAAAAACATATTTATGACATCTATATCAGCGAACTTAACTGAACTACTTCACAAAGATCTTCTACAACAACTTACTTCACCATCCTCAATAATGGACAGAGTCCACACCAATTGAAAAAGAAACTCTGTTTTACTATAGTTAATCTACACTTTTGCGACTAAATTTGGTAGTGAAGGAAGCTACGGCTGAGTGCTATAAAATCAGCCGCATTTTCGTACGGCGCCCTGCGTTTATGTTTTATATGATAATTAACGGCGTCGGTCAAAAATGTCAGCCTACAGTGCGCAATCACAGGTTTTTTTGTTAGCAAAAATTACAGCCTCAGGCGCAGCAAAGGTTAAACATTTCTAAAATCGGGATGTATCTTACAATCAATGGAATCTTACAATTAGTAAAAAAAAAAGTTGTTCGGCAGACAGACTTGTTCGTTTTGTTATTGAATGCCCACAATGATTAGTATTACTCTTCTTGTGTGCCCTGAAAAGGACGTTTAGTGGAGTGTTGTTGTAGCTTTCTTACATTCCGAGCGTGTTGATGAAGGTAGACCAGAGTCCTCCAGGTGGTTGTGCTATGCTTAGCTTCACCTGCATGTAGATCACTACTAGGAGGATCATGTGGATATCCCACCTCGTTAGCCAGGTTGCTGTTAAAACAGCCCATTTCCAGGGAGGACTGCAGGGAGATCGAGGTGGGGATCTTGGCCAGTATATTATGTCTGACCCCGACTAACATGTCTGATTAATATGGTGTGCCTAACCAGATGTTTGTCTTCCTGCCCGTTCGTATAATGTTGCATCATTTAAGATTCGTTCATTTTGCAGTTACTTATCGTAGTTCTGACAAAGACAAAAGTTTGCAGTGCAAAGCCTTGCTGAATAAAAATGGTACGAGGTAGACGAACATGTAAACAGCTTGGCAAGGATGAAAATTGGTAATTTTCACCGCAAATGCTTGTCCACAATTGTACTTTTATATTTGGTACAAAGCTCCAATGGCTCAGAGGACAATATATTATGGGATAACTCTGAATGCGAAGTTGACTCTGATATTGATTCTGAAAGAATTGGTATATAATATATCATCTACGAAATAATTTCTTATTATTAAATAGATTGCCGGTGGACGGCGTGGCCTAGTTGTTAAGTGGCACGGCTCACGACCCGAAGGTGCTGGGTTCGATCCCCATCACAGCACCGGCCGTTACCCCGGGGAAGCAAACCCTTAGAAAATGCAAGAGGAAGCAGACCCTTACATAAAATGCGCGCTGAAGTCGGATACACTGGGACGACAGGCGCAAAATAAAAACCACAGTGCAACGCATGCCGTCTTTGGAAATAAATAAATGAGGCGAACCGGGAAAGAAAAAAAACAAAAAAAATTGCCATTATTAATATTTTTGTGGTAGTGGTAACCAAAATTAAGGAGTTCATCCTACTAAAGAAGAAATAGTGGTTGACAATACACTGAAAATGCACACTACCAGCCACAACTGAAAAGAAAAATGGATATTTTTAACCCTTGCCAGCCGAATATGCTGGAATTGGCTGCAGTAAACATAAAAATGGTCATCACCCACCATGAACAAAACCCGCTTCTGAAACATGTGCTTGTTTTTCGTGATTTAGTTTGCATAATTTAATTTTTTTAAATGGATGCTTCCGTGCAATTCACGATCAACTGTAAGATTATTTTCGGTAGGTTTACATTAGTATGTTTTATGATCTTTGAAAGTCCATTCATCTTCTGCAACGAAAGTTGGTCTTCTGCAGCGAAAAGCTTGTGTAAAGGTAATTGACGAATATATCCATGAAACTTTTTCTGCATTCCTTCTCAATCTCTCGCTACCAATCCCTGAACAGGGCTTTGCAAGTAGCAGGATGTCCTACGGAGAACAGAATGAGCTGTGTCGCTAGTTTACAGCTTGGCTGCGATATTTGCACCTTTTTGCCGACACACATTTTCAACAGCAGGCATTTTTTTAGTATCTGGTTAGCTTTCCCTCTTCGATCCCTTGTCCTTAGCCAGCCTGTTATCCAGGATCACCTTGTGGAGGTTTAGAAGGGTCCTGACAGCTCTGGTTCACTGGCCCTGAGGCTAGCAGTCAGCTATTGGTTCCTGGTTATGTAAATCATAATTTTTGCTTAATTCATTCAATAATAATGAATTGTATTTTGAATAAACCTATGACGCACGGAATCCTGCATTTTGGACCAGACAGATGACAAAATTAGCCCAGATTGTAATAGAGGTTGACATTGTGATCTATCTATACCTTATCAGTCATAGTAGTGCTCTATCAGAAACCTAGCAGCTAAAAACATAACTATATGGAAAACGGTCATTCTAACAGACTCCAGGAGTGTACCCCAAGCCCCAAACAAGATAGACTCTTACATGAAGTAAAATACATCAGATTGCTGTCCCAAAAAACAGATTTAGTCCTACAGTGGATTCCAGCCCACTGTGAGATCCATAGAAACGAGATGAGCTCGCAAAAGCTGGAAGTGGCAGCACACAGACTCCCCATCCATAGACTATAAAAAAAGCAAAGGCACTCATAAAACGATCCATAAGAACAGAATGAACAGACCAGCACAAAGAACAAGTCAGCAGCATAGACACACTTGGCATAGATCAGCAGACAAAGATCTTCAGACTCAGAACAGGACATTGTAGACTCAAGGCCCGCTTCCACAAAATGGGTCTATGTGCGATTGTGGAGACAAACACCAGAACATATTCTGCAGGGCTGCCTGACCAATCCAGACATCCGAACTGCCCAATCGCTCTCTCAGCACACAACAGGGGAATAATTGACAAAAAAATGACAATACCTCATTAGCCACATTTTTGCCCTTTGAGAACCCTAGTAGAATGTTTGCTGCCTTGATGTCTGCATGGACATACTCCTTCTCATGTAAGAACTGAAGAGCATCCACCTGCAAGACAAGAAATAATTTTATAGTAAGAATAGCATTAAAAAAGAGTATATACAACTACAGTAGTGATAACATTTGTTGACATATTATATCAAATGCCGTTTTACCTGTTGACATCTGAGCACTAACTGGACACGAAAAACAAGCAAAGAATAGTAACACTTGCTTTGGCTAAGATCAATGTGTGGTACATTATACTTTCAGCTCAGGTCAGAATCACATGAACCCTACTCAGCAAACACAAAGGTCAATGTAGTGCCATAGCAGTCCGCCGGGGTATTTGAATATGACAAGGACAAGAATAGCACCACTGCCCCACAAAGAGCATGATATAGCATAACACCGGCCATGGTTAGGTGGTTTATTAAGAGCAGCATAGATGGTGCCTAACAGGCTGCGGGTATACTTTGCTCTAGTGTTTGAGCCCATTAAGATGGACTCGCACCACAGCCACCCTCAACGGTATTTATCCAAACGTAGTGGAGTAATAAGCTGCTCGAGCCTAACCCAATTAAGCAAGACCTCCCCCCCATACCAGAGCTGAGACCTGCACAGCAACATCTGCCCCTGTTGAAGTACAGGTCGACTAAGACTAAGTGCCATAGCAGACACTGCTGGGGATGAAGGGATAGAAACTTCATTTTACTAGACCGTAGCTTGTTTATGAGGTAAAGTGGCCAGTTTCCTTCCTTGTTACCTTTCCTAACCTAACATGGAAATTGATCTCCACACCCGTGTCGCGAAAAGCTAGTACTCTACCACTATGCCAATCAGATGCTTCTGTTAATTTAGAGAGAAAACCCCCATACAAATTGATCGCGTCTCAACCATAGTAAAGATGAAGGAGCAGTTAGACTACTGTGCTCATGTATCAATTAATAAAATAAAAGGCTACTGAACTTTTGACTCGGATCAACAAATATTTAAACAAATAAATAAATATCCTGCCATGCATTTCGCACTAAGGTGGATTAGGCATAGGACCGATTACTTCATCCTGTATGAACTATTAGCCACAAAATGTCAATAAACATGAAGGAGCCAATTAAATACAAAATATATTTTAACATTTAGTACGCCACGTTTTTTTCAACGAAAAATTTGCATCTTGCTTTCATAGTTGACTTTCAAAATTTGTAACTTTTTTGTTTGTTTGTCAATAAATATGATTTTCTTGTGTGTAGAGACACAATTGAATAAAGAACTTGTTAGTGTTATTGTTTTTGTTGTGTGTTTGTTAGTTTCTGAGATACAAAAAGATGAAGTTGAAAATTTATGAAAATCTAGGAAAAAAATTTTGACTCGACCGCTAGGCCTAGTCTCTCCGATAGAAAACCATAACAATGTATCGATACTGTGTTTACAATATCGACACAACTGTTAGTTTCCAATTCAAACGTAGTTCTTTCATGTAAACAAACAAAATAAACAGATCTACTCGATAAAGATCTTTCCCAACAACCTACTTAACCTTTCGCAAAAAAGTCGGCTTGCTCCAAAAAGGCGTATACAAAATTAAAACTGTTCAAAAGCCATTTATAATCTAACATACAATACTTTAACCGGCAAAATATCGTGTATATATGGTGACGTATTCAGCATTTAAAAAATGGCTGCCGAGAGTGTCTCCGTTCAAAAAAAATTTTTTTCCCCCCAGAACACCATTTTTGTATGGAGCCTGAGTCTAGACATTCTTGACCAGTGCGCGCTAAAGGTTAACCAATAAGATAGATGGTCCTATGTTATGCGATTAAATAGAGTATTAACTATTAACGGTTTGTTAAACCTTTAAAAAAAAAAAAAAAAAAAGGTAAAGTAACCCATAGCATTACTGCCGTAGAGGTATGTGTGAGGTGTTAGCGATCTTTCAAAGGCTCGGCGGTTCTTGTGCGTTAGACTCATTCTGAAATTTTATACCATTCAATGACCACATAGGTTTCCATACAAAAATAATTATAAGTGTCTAGCTACAGGAAGCCAAAATTCTGTGATGTCCTGCAGAATATTGTCGAACGGGTCTAACTGGCGGACTTTATTCCGTTGTCGCCACAGAAACTCACACATGTAGGAATCTATCACGTGTCTGTGTGTTCCGTTTTGGTTAGGTGCTCTCTAACCATGTGCCAGAACGAACAGGAATGTCCTGCTGACATGTGCGACATCTCTAACAATCTTGGCGAACTGTGAGAGACAAAGTCATAACATGATTTTTAGCACACAGCCGGACGGTGTGTATAATTCGTCTTTCCTGCAAAAACTGCACACAATTTATTTTCTTGCGTGTCAAGTGTGACAACTGCAATAAATCCATCTTCAACGTACGGTGTTACATCTGAGAATGATATGGACATAGGTTTATCGCACGAATTGAAAAGTATGGTGCTTCATGTGGCTACATTCTACAAAATTTGACCTATTATAATCCGTGGGCGAATTAACGCACAAGTACCGGCTCGGCTATATGAGGGTGGTAGCTATCTCCTCTCCCTCGCCGCTTTTACTTCCCGGACTGAACTGGTACCCATTTAAGGCTTGGTCGACCCGGGAGCCATTGCGGTCTGAAAAAACATTACCGCCTCATCTGGGGAATGAACCCAGGACCACTTAGATGCGAAGCCAATGCGCTGATTTTCGACCTGTAATTTTTCAAAGCGTCATATTTTACGATGGTAGGTTATTTAGATTGTAACCTTTCTGTTTTTGAGATCCAAGAAGATGAAAGTGAACATTTATTTAAAAAAAACCACACAAATTTGAACTCGGCCACAGGCCTAGTCGCTGCTCTATAATTCCATTGTAACCAACAAAGAATCGATACTGTGTTTATAATATCGGCTCAACTATTATTTTCCATTTCAAACAGTTATTATTTCTAAATAAACAAAACAAATCGTTAAAAATCCATTTGCAATCTAACATTTACTACTTTTCCCAGCAAAAAACCTGTGTAGATGGACATGACATATTCAGAATTTAAAAAATGGTTATTGGTAGAGTCTCTGTGCTTGGTAGCTCAATAACTTGAAAAAAACAAAAAAACATTTTCAACATGTAGGCTGAGTGTGTCAAAATGGTTATGACAACGATGTGCTAAAGGTTGCAGAGTAAATTTCTCAGAATTTGTAACCTTGTTGAATTCCACGAGATGGAATTAGGACTTTTAACAGCCAAGAAATCACATTATTAAATCAGGTTAATGATAATGCATCTGAATTACACATGGATATTAGCACAAGTCCGAACTCAGATTTTGGGTGGGATACAGAAAAGTGACTGTAGAAATGCTTTTCATCTAATAACGCAGAAATACAGCTCAAACAGTTGTATTTTCTCCTCGACTCTAGTGAAATTTAACACTTCACATTATATTTTTTTTATTGTGTCGGCCTCAGATCTTGCAGGATGGCTTTATTTGTTATTTTCTTTAGGCAAGGTATTTTTAGGATTCTCCTGTAACATTTCGCTTCAAAGGCCCAGATTATCTTCCTTAATATTTGTGTGACAGACATTACTAATAGTAAAATGCTTATTACCATACGAAGACCAATAGCAAAAGTAGTATTTGGTGCAAACAGTCCCCCACGCTCTATCAACAGCTTCTGTAAGTCTGTGCCTAGACGTTGCATCACAAGAAACCGGTACTCCTGAGACTTGTAATTCTCTAGGCCTGTTCCTACATATGGTGGGACGCTTAAGTACTTTAATTTGTGTTCTTTGATGAAGGCATCAACTGAAAATACAAACAACGAAACCCTTAATATGTATAATTATCCCATTTATAAAATTGCTAATTAGCCCTTTACAACCCAACGAGAACAAAAACGCTGGCAACATGTCCATACATCCCAATACACTCATCACCTACCCGCTCTAATGTCACCTTAATTTCAATACAACCAGCACAAATTATGCACAAAACATCTGTGTTTTTAACAAACCTTGCCAGATATCTTAGTTTCATTTGATACCAACACGAAATGTGCATGAAAATTTTAAAATTTACAAAATTAGTGAAATTTGAATCTGTGAAAATTGTTGCTTTTACCATTATCATGGGATGGCTGCATGATATGAAAAACGTGTTTACTAATGACAGAATCCCAGTAGTAATGAAAAAAGTGTTTACTAATGACAGAATCCAAGTTGTAATGAAAAACGTGTTTACTAATGACAGAATCCCAGTAGTAATGAATAAAGTGTTTACTAATGACAATCCCAGCAGTAATGAATAAAGTGTTTACTAATGACAGAATCCCAGTAGTAATGAATAAAGTGATTCTGAATTGGTCATCAATGTTATCGTGAATGAAAATGTTGACACGATGAGCCTACTATAGGCACTGAGGTTGAGGGAGTTGCTAATGATCTTGAAGCCTGGAGTGATGGATTAACAGAAATCAGTATTGAAAGTTTCACAGACTCTAGCGGCTCAGTCCGTGGTCTAGGCCTAGAAGCAAATTTGTTTACATACTTAAAAGACACGAAAGTGTCGAAGCCATGATTAGCTTCTATGACATGTTTTATTTCAAGCGATGTATTCATGGAAAGTTAATCTCATGAGGAACCAAAGTCTGGTGTGTTATGGAAGTCAAGACCGGCTACTTGCTAAATTTTAGATGCTACACGTGAAACACAAATGAATCATTGCAGGATGGCATTGACCATAGTTTTCAATAATGCTGTCGATTGTCTGGATAAATATCACTGCATTTACTTTGATAACTACTTTTCTTCTGTAAGATTTTCTGAGGATTTGTTCCTTGTTCCTGCATAAAAGCTGCAGTCGTACAACCACTCTGACAATTCGGAAAAGATGGCACCAGTAGATTTTACCTGCCTCTAACCATCTGTCCTTTTCAGAGAGCCTTTTACAAGAGACTAGAACCATATTCAAATATTTGAAATATTTCTAGTTTTTTTGATTGAAGACCAGAATCTGTTTCAGTACATCACAGACACTGGTTCGTTTCCCAGGCAGAATGAAAGCCTCTTTTCAGCATTCTAAACTCGATATAGGAATAAACGAGGCATGCATGATAGTGTCAGGAGGCCTAAATTCTACACCCACTGCTAAAATATACTCTATAATTGGCATTGCTCCACCTGCCGTCAGAAGAAGCGCGACTGCTGAAATTCAACGAGAGAAACAGGAAAACGACTCTAGATACCCAATGTTTGGACACCAGGAGCAGATCACAAGAATCAAATCCAGGCATAGTTTTCTTAAATCAACAAAGTCTATACAGTCAAGCCCTGAATTATGGCACAAAATGATACAGGACAGGTATCGAGCTTCAGGAGAAACCTGCCCCTGGACATCACTTACCCTACTCACTTTGGAAGAGAATAAAGAAACTTCGAACTGGTGTATCACAATTTAGGAATAACATGAAGAGATGGGGGTCTCGCGGAAGGCGATACATGTGACTGCAGCGTGGTACAAGATTCAGGTCAATTGACGATTTGTCCCAACCTTCTGGATACACGTGACAAGACTACATGCTGAAGGTAAACGACAGGCCAATTCAAGTCGCTGAACAATGGATGAACGCTATATGACGTGGTGCTTGGACATGGAAAGTAAGTAAGCATTCTAAACAAAATATGTGAGGATGCTTATTGTGTTCCGTCCATTTGTGCAAGGGACAATGTGTGGGAAAAAGATGTAATGAACACAGCATAAAAAAATTGCAAATGTATTACAAATAACAATAAAGATATTTTTTTTCTGAAAGTGTATATATATATTTCAATCAACTAAACCAACCTATTCAGCTCCCTGTGAAGTAAAGGCCTTCAACAATAACAGACCAAGTCCATATTTCCCAGGCTTCCCTTGCCACCATACAGTTTATATCGTAACTGGTTTGGAAATGACTGCTACCAATCTGCTCTTTTCATGGAGTTGACTTTCATAAAAATTTGTCACTCTCCTTGTTGGCAGGCATTGAAATAATTCAGCCACTTGCTCCTCGTTGACTTGCATAACATGTACTAATGTCCGGTATCCATCCCGATTGAAAGTATATACTGAGTACCTCTAAACCCCAGGGTAGAATAGGAGCAACTAAGAAGAAGGAATTGAACCTAGTCCACCCATGCGCAACTCGCAAACAAGAAATGATAAAAAAAAGTTAAGAGAATTGACCAGTTGAACCCCCCCCCCCCCATATTGCTAGTGTTGACTGTCCTAAGAGAGGGTACGATAAGCATAATGACAGAGTACTTGCTTTTCATGGCAAAGGTACTGAGTTATGAATACCGTTATAGGTATGCTGCAGTTGACCAGCTGTAAATGGGTACCTGGAATATGACTATGGAAGTAAATTGCAGTGAATATAGGAACTGGCTACTCTACCTCATACAAGCTCTGACTTAGTATACCAGTCTTTAACAACTTTATTTCCAGACAGTAGTGTAACTACGATAAGACAAACCATTACCTTTTACTGTTGTAGTGTATACTAAAGTCTTTAACAACTTCATTCCTCTACAGTAGTGTAACTACTATGGGACAAACCACTACCTTTAACTGTTCTAATGCTCACTTACTAAAATGTGAAGTACTTACTGAGATCCAGCTTTGCAACCCTCTGATAAAAATGTGCCTCACAGAAGAGTGGGCCGTTGCCCTTTGGCTCCTGCAAATAAATTTGATTCCATTATTTATTTTGCTTTATCTAAGTCCGAATGATCTCACCGCAAAGACTCTTGGTCTAGTATAATCATTCAACGGTTAACATAACTAGGGGGAGAGGAGACTTAACGTCTGGTCTGACAAAACATACTGATCAGACTTTTGTTAGTCAGGGTAACATGAAACATACTGGCCAAGACCCCCCCTCCCTTCCACGCACTACTCCCTGGAAACAGGCTGTTTTATGGCAGTTTGGTTGATGAGATGGGGATCGACACTGCTTACTGAGTCACCTCATATTGCACTACAGCCAGAAAGACCCTGGTCCCCCTCTGGATGTTAGAAGAACATGGCATGAATGGCATTAGCAAGAACAGCGGGGAGGAAGAATAATGTCTGGTCAGACAAAATATACTGATCAGACATGTTAGCCAGGGTCAGGCAAAATATACTGATCAGACATGTTAGCCAGGGTCAGACAAAATATACTGATCAGACATGTTAGCCAGGGTCAGAAAAAATATACTGATTAGACATGTTAGCCAGGGTGAGGCAAAATATACTGATCAGACATGTTAGCCAGGGTCAGACAAAATATACTGATCAGACATGTTAGCCAGGGTAAGGCCAAATATACTGGCCAAGACCCAACTCGGCTTACTCGTAGCCCTCCCTGGAAACAGGATTTTTTCATGACAGCCTGGCTAGCGAGGTGAGGGATCGACGTGATCCCCGTAGTAGTGAGCATCATGTAGATAAAGCCAAACATAGCACACCCACCTGGAGGACTCTGGTCCATCTTCATCAACACGCTTGGGATGTGATGAAAACTACTGCATCCCATCACTTAACATCCTTTTCAAGCGCACAAAAGAGTGAACCTACTCATTGTGGGCATTCGTGACAACAACAGCAGCAAAACTAGAGATGACACATTGTATACCCTGCCATTCACACAGAACAAAATGTCTATTGAGTGTGGAATAACCTGGATTTCAAATAAACCACCAGAAACAATACTCTATGATACAGGAAAAAAATTAATGAATTAACCCATTTACTGGGGATAAGAAGATGAGAGACCTAAATCATCATACAATCTTTCGTATAATGCATACTTAATAAAAATACACATGCTTGATTGAGTCCAACATTTTCTGGTAAAATTTACAATTCTGGTAGAACGTGCACAACGATTTTTCAATATTTTATCAAACATTTGTGAAAAACTGAAAGTATCGTTAATAAGAACCAGAAACAAGTATGCAACATCTAAATTCTTGGTACTTTTTTCTTTGCCGCTCGTTCTCAAACTCCCGGTACCACGTCCTGAAAAGTGCTTTGCAAGTAGCAAGATGTAGTCCAGAGAGCTGAATGTGTTGTGTCATAGTTTACAGCATGACTGATATTTGCACCTTTCAGCCCGACACATACAATTGCAGCATATTTTTGGGTAAAGGTTTAGCCTTCCTGCTTCAATCTCTTCTCCTTAGCCAGTCTGCCCTGTTATATAGGATCAACCACGTGGAGGTGAAGAAGGGTCTTGGCAGCTCCGGGTCGCTGACCGTTACAGTTCAGCATCCTAACCCCTTAGGAGCTCCCTTGCTTAACATCAAAACAGATTAAGAACAAGACTGCAAAACGTGCTTTGCAACAATGTCCGACATGTAAGAAAACACATAGAACATTCAATCTCGCATTCAAATTGCGACAAACTTTCCAATATAGGTAACTTTTGGTACAGAAAATAAAATTTTATTTAACTACTCAATATAATAAGCGAGATACTATACGGCATACACATTTTCAGTGTTCAATTCTGTTGTTTTTATGCAGTGTGCCAACTGCTCAATATAATAAGCGAGATACTATACTTCATACAAATTTTCAGTGTTCAATTCTGTTGTTTTTATGTAGTGTGCCAACTGCTCAATATAATAAGCGAGATACTATACTTCATACAAATTTTCAGTGTTTAATTTTGTTGTTTTTATGTAGTGTGCCAACTGCTCAATTGTATGGCCACTGGTATGACAAAACACACTTGCAAGAGACTTACAATCTTGATAACATAGTTTCCTGATTTAGCATCTGCAGACTTGTGAGCTGCTTCTGAAGCTGTGATGATAAACATAAACATGATAAGAGAATTATAAGCTCTTTATTTCTCACTTTAACAAAGACATAATGTATCAATAATTTAGGAAATGTGGTTTATGTGGAGTCCCAGGGACTGAGTGGTCTAGAGGTAAGATGTCAGCCTCGTGTGTTAGAGGTAGTGGATTCAAATCACGCTGGAGAGCGGGATTTTTTCATGTGGACTTTCTGGTATTTCCCTGGATATCTAGGTAGTAGAGATCCAACATCCATGTGCAAAGTTGAGATGTAAAAATTTCTTGGCAGTTGGAAATTGAAAAAAGTAGGCTTAGCGACCGCTGCCTGGACAAAATTAAAAATTATGTTAAAAATCTTCCCAATCTAGTACGGGATCCTACCGGTGTACAGAGTTCGTGCATTGAGTCAAGATTCTTCAAAAATATGGAGAAGAATAGAAAACTTATGGGTTAAACCATGTGCAATGCCAATTATTCTACGGAACTAAACAGGAATGTGGTTTACGTGGAGTACAGGAATGTAATTTAGGGACAGTACAGGGATGTAATTTAGGTGGAACACAGGAATGTAATTTAGGGGGAGTATAGGGAATATAATTTAGGTGGAATACAGGAATGTAATTTAGGGGGAGGACAGAGATGTAATTTATGTAGAATACATGAATGTAATTTGAGTACAGGAATTTAATTCATGTGCAGTACATGAATGTAATTTATGAATTGAGGTTGATGCATGGAAAGCATGAGTTGATAGTAGACATAGCAGCCTCAAGCCTTAGGCATGTGTCAATCTACTGGCCTAGTCATGCCGGGATTGATGGCAAGTAAATTGCAGATGTTCCCACCTCAAAGGCACATACGAGAGATGGTCAAAGAAAGTCAAGACACTTATCTGGAAATTGGTGTGAACTTTAGTTCTCTATATATTCGCCCTGCAGGGCGATGCACATCTACAACCATCTATTTTTCCGTTTTTGGTTCTAAAACTCCTCCATCTGATACCAGGACCCCGCCTCCAGTTCAGTAATCCTGGACGTCGGACAAACAATCGTGAAGCTTTCTTCTTCTTTGTTCATTCTCAAACCCCTGCTATCAAGCTCAGAGAATTGCTTTACAAGTAGCAGGATGTAATCCACAGAACGGAAGCGTAAAAACTTGACTGTGATATTTGCACCTTTTGGTTCTTCTTCTTTGTTCGTTCTCAATCTCCCGCTACCAAACCATGAAAGGGCTTAAGTAGCAGAATGTAGTAGAGAGAACAAAATGCATTGTGTCGTAGTTTACAGCTTGACTGCGATATTTGCACCTTTCGGTACAACACACCCAACTTCAGCAAGCATTTTTTTAGTACCGGGTTAGCATTCCCTCTTAGATCCCTTCTCATTAGCCAGTCTGCCCTGCTGCAGCCTGTTATCCAGGATCACTGCGTGGAGGTATAGAAGGGTCTTGGCAGCTCTGGCCCTGACGCTAGCAGTCAGCTATGGGTCGCTGACCACTGCAGCTTATGCGCTGCTCAGCATCTTGATCCCGCACTTTTTGGTTCAACACACCCAACTTCAGCATGATATTTTTGGGTTCATGGTTAGCCTTCCCTCATCGATCCCTTCTCCTTAGAGTGCTCTGTTACCAACGGTCACAGGGAGGAATACTAACATCTGATCAGGCATAACATACCGATCAGACATGTTAGTCAGGGTCAGGCAAAAATATATACTGGCCAAGACCCTCACCTCGGCTTCCTAGTAGCCCTCCTTGGAAACTGGCTGTTTTCACAGCGGCTGGCTTACGGGGCTGCAGTGATCCCCATAGTAGTGAGCAATATGCAGATGAAGCCAAGCAAACCACAACTGCCTAGAGGAGCCCCGTCAAGCCTCATACGCACGTTTGGGATGTGAGGAGAGCTACTGCGACCCACTACTTAATTTCCTTTTCAGGGCGCACAAGAGTAAACCTACTCATTGTGGACATTCGAAACAACATCATCAATGGTCATGATGTGGAGGTGGAGAAGGGTCTTGGCAGTTCTGGTTTGCTGGACCTGATGTTAGCAATTAACTATGGGTCGCTGACCGCTACAGCTCATGCACTGCTCAGCATCTTGATCCCCAAGCCACGAAGCAGATTCTTTATGTTCGGAAAAAGCCACTAGGTGCCAAGTCCGGTGAGTATGGTGGATGGGGCATGATTTTATACTCGCACGTTTTTCTGAAGTCCAGGACTTGATTACTGAACTGGAGATGTAGTTCCAGGCACAGACAGTAGACTTCTAAAATCAGGGCATCAGGAACGTGAAAAATAGATGGGAGAAGTCTATCACACAGAGAAGGACTAAAGTCCACACCAATTTCCAGGCAAGTGTCTAGACGCCTTCATACTAAAGTGCAAAACTTTTTGACCATACCTCGCATAGTGGAGACATTTGATATGGATAGGAATGACATTTTGAAGTTGATCAATGACAGCCGATTGGATGATGACACTGCAATAGATGAATCAGCATTACACTAAGGTATGCGGCCGTCTTATGTTTGTCCCACAAAACAGGATGATCACTACATCTAGCACTTGCACACTGCAAGTGAACTGTATTCCTCATCCTCAATACAGATTTTCAGTAAAACGGTCAGCTACATGACTTTTAAATTAATTAAAACCCTTTAACTCCTTCGGAACATTGGTCCTCAACAAGTCTTCCTGCCATGCACCATCATCTTTTCATCCGTTTTTAGGTTTATCTAGGCTTCCTTGTTTCATGAGTGTTTATGTTTGCTCCTACTTTTCGTGCCCGGAGGATTCCAGAGCAGTGACTGTTTTGTAATAATATCAACTGGTTTCTGCAATGTATGTCTTATCCAACCCCAACTGTTTAGGTCTAGTCCCACTGGCATCTGTCCGGTTATTTCCCATATATCTATATTAGTGACTATATCATACTATTTTATTCTTTCAATTCAATGCAAGCATCCCTAGATGAAAGCTTTGACCTTTTTAGGTGTACTATTTTTTGGGTTCCACCATCACATAGCAGCCATACAATAGGACGGGCTTAACACTGAAGTTGATCTGTATTTTTGTGGTGGATTTAATTCCCTTTGATTTCTACAAATTCCCTATATCATAAAGGGCAATCTCTCCTTTTGAATTAGTAATTTGATATCTCTGATAGTACTTCTGACCTTGCTCTATATTGTTGTTTGTCCATCGTTTCTCAGGAGGACCACATTGTCATCTGTCAATCCTGGAGTGGGTTCGTATATGGCTGATCAAACCAATCCGAGCCCGAAAGCGCCTGTCACACTGAGGGCAGAGAAACACTGTCTGCGATCCTATCTTGCCATTTTATGTTCAGCAGTTTCATTAGGCAGCCCAGATAAAAGTGGTCAAGCTTCTTCGCATGTCGACTGTACACAGTTCAGGTTTCACAGGCGTACAGAAGAGTTGGTAGGATGGCTGGTGCATAAACCTTCGATTTGGTTATAAGTCTCAGACCTTGTTTTATATTATTACAATGATATATAAATATCTACCTCTTGCACCACACAGTTTTCCAGTACAATCTGATTGACATCACGTGCTTTTATTATCATAATATGTTTTTTCTCTGTGTGCCATCAGATCTACTTCTTCTTCTTCATTTGTTCTCAATCTCCCACTACCAAGCCCTGAACAGGGCTTTGCAAGTAGCAGGATGTACTCTGGAGAACGGAATGAGTTGTGTCACTAGTTTACAGATTTTGGTCCGACACATCCGTCTTCTGCAGGAATCAGATCTAATTTCAGTGACCATTCAGCTAGTATATTTATTTTATTTTGTATATGTACTAAGCAAAAAATTGGACAACAAACATCATACCAAAGTAAATGAGTCCAAATCCACCCTGACCAAGAACACTGCCCAAAAGCCACTCTCTCTTGAAGAGATCTTTCAACAGCATTCCACGTGGAAACTCCTCTGGAAGCACATGGGATTTAGGAGCAGAGAATGCTCTTTTGGCTCCTGCATTATAGATTATATAAAATTTACAAAATAAATAAGGTATATATCCTTCACCACACCGAACAATAGAAGTACGGAAGTTCCCACAGTAGCTAAATTATTTTCCAGTATGTCCCGTTTTTCTAGGTTGTTCACTTTGAAAATCTATATTTTTGGCATTTGTTGTATAAATATTATCGGAATGTGAAAATCGTCACAGAACACCAATAGTGTTTCTTACAAGATCGTGAAATCTACTATTTCCCCTTACAAATGTATTTAATACGGCTAAATAAAATAAACAGATCTATCTCCGAGAAATATGTCACAACAGCTTACCTTTATCACCTGCAATAATAGAATAATCCGCAAGTCGTCCCGAAAAAGAAAACACATCATTTCAAAATCTTTTTCAAACTAACTATATTGGCCATTTTGGTTGTTTACATCTGCAATGACAGCATCCTTATATTTAAATTTCTTCTTCTTCTTCTGCGTACACAGTCAGACAGTAACCATTATTTTTTCGAAAAAAGCAGCGGTCATCCTGAGACTCTCGCCACTACCATACAGCTTGTCTTGCAGTTCCACTGGCAATGGCCACATCTGCTCTCTCTGATCCTCGTATGTCGGGCAGTTCTGCAGCAGATGTTCAGTGGTCATTTTACCAGTACCGCACGGGCATTCGTCGGTACACCCTATCTTCAGTTTGTTGAATAGGTGGTACCTCAGTCTGTTGTGGCCAGTGCGAAGTCTGAAGACAACGACCTGCTCTCTTCGGTTCAACTGGTAATAGGCATCGTTTTTGGTGTAACCAGTATGTTCGGTTTCCCATTTGGACATGTATCTGGCTTTGATAAGCCGTTTTGACTCTTCGTACGTCATACTGGTATCTGTTTGTGGTAGCCTTGCACCTTCTTTTGCCAGTCTGTCTGCCTCCTCGTTGCCTTGGATGTTGCAGTGTGACGGAACCCACTGTACCACCACCCTTTTTGGTGCGGACTGCTGGCACAGTTTGCAGAGTGCTGCTCTTAAGTCATTAAGCTCAGTGTTCTTCTGGCTTTTTAGCGCTGTGACTACTTCGAGAGCATCTGTCAGCAAGACTATATGGCTCTCATTTTCACTGTGTGTTACCATTTCTTCCACTGCCGCCCTCAGTGCCTCTGCTCTGAAATTGCTTGTGTACTTACCAGTAGCGAATGACAGTGTTATTTTTCTGCCATTTGGTAGGTTCAGGAATGCTCCTGCCCCTCCGTTCTGTGTAGTGTTTGTTACAGAACCGTCGGTGTATGCATGGGTCCAGTCCATGCTTGGGTAGCTTTTCGTTATGAAGCTTAGGGTAGTGTCTCTCCTTTCTTTCTCACTCTGGCAGTTTTTGTTTGCAATACCTGGTATATTTTCTACCACCTCTGGAAATATATCCTGCCTCCAAGTAGGTTTTCGTACAGTAGTGATGGGTTTTGGTGTTGTTAGTGCGTTTATGGGATCTTCGTGCATCTTTGCTTTGGCTATTTCTGCAAAGTTTCTCCGCTTCAGTTTCCCATTTCCCAGATTGTTTAGTCTCTGGTACATTGGATGGTCCGTCAGTCTTCGGAGTTTCTCTGACTGCAGCTGGGCTCTGCAGTCTCTTCTATCGGTCATGGATTGCAGTCTTGTAATCTTTTCAAGTTCTACAATTGGCGTTGACTTCATGCCACCTGTTATAATTCTCATGGCTTGGTTTTGAAGTTTGTTAACTTTATCGAAGTTCGCCTTCGCTGCTGTTGTCCATGCCGCAATGCCATACTCGAGAACTGGTCTCACTCTTCCAGTGTACAGTTTCTTTAGTATGCTTTCGTCTGCTCCCCAGCTTGTGCCAGCAAGTTTCCTCATGATCGCCATTCTTTCTCTGGCTTTCATTCGGTTTCTCTCAATCTGACTTTTCCATGTCATGCGCCGATCAAATGTGACTCCCAGATAGGTTGGGTTGTCGTTTGGCTGCAGGATTTTGCCATTTAGGCTTAATTTGGTACTTTGGGGTTTTAATGAGAGCGAGAATATTGTGCACGTGGTTTTCTCCTCGTTTATTTTGACCAGCCATGAGTTCGCCCACTCTTCCAGCGATGTTAGGGCCGTTTGCATCCGATTTCTTGCTATGGTGAGATTCTTTTCAGAGGTCCACATAGCCAGATCGTCTGCAAACATTGAGCTATGGACTCTTCTTGGTATATTCTCTGTAATATCGTTTATATATACCAGAAAGAGTGTGGGTGACAGTACTCCCCCTTGGGGTACTCCCTGCTCGAGTGTCACCTTTTTGCTCATCTGCCCTTGTACTTGGACTCTGGCCGTTCTTTGTTTGAGGTAGTGGTTGATCCACTTGTACATCTTCCCACAGACATCACTTCTTCTCAGCTTGACTCTAAGTCCGTCCTTCCAGACTTTGTCAAATGCCTTTTCCAGATCAACCCAAACAGCTACTGTGTGCTTCTGTGCCTGGTAGGCATCTTCTATCTCCTGGGCTATGAGGATGACCTGGTCCTCAGTGGATCTGTGCTGTCTACAGCCGGCTTGCTGTGGAATTAGAATTCGTTTTTCTTCCAGATGCCACATCAGTCTGGTGTTTATCATCCGTTCCATCAGCTTGCCGACACAGCTCAGTAGGCTTATGGGTCTGTATCCATTCGGATCTGTTTTATCCTTTCCTGTTTTTGGTACTGGTACCAGTATTGCATCCTTCCATGCCTGGGGTACAATACCCCTTTTCCAGCTTTGGTTCAGGACTGATAGTAGTTTTTTCTTCGCTGTTTGGCCCAGCCCCATCAGCATTTCGTTTGTTATCCCGTCTTTTCCGGGAGATTTCCTTTTCTTTAGTGTTCTCATAGCCTCTTCCATTTCGCGCATGGTTAGTTTGGCCATCATGTGCTCTTCAGGAGCCGTATTTATGTTTTCGTGTCTCTTTAGCTCTTCGCTAATGTCTGTATGCTTATCTGCAGGGACCTCGATGTGGTTTGCTCTGGCATAGTGATCGACAAAGGCGTTTGCGGCTTTCTTACCTGTGATCAAGTTCTCGCCCTGCTTGATAGTAATTTGTTTATTTGACGGGGTTTCGTCGTTCATGGCTCTGACTAGCTTCCATAGCTTGTTCCCTTCTTTGTCCAGGTTTAAACTTTCCGTTTTCTTTTTCCAACTTTCTCTTGCTGTTTGCTTGAGAGTGTGTTTGTACTTCGCCGTGGCGGCTTTGAGGGCGATGTTTGCCTCCATGGATTTTTCACGTTCTGCCACGTTCCTAGCATTTGTTACTGCATCTTCCACTTTCTGTAACTCATCATTCCAGTAGGGCTATTTAAATTTAAAAAGGCAGTGTTTCAACCGGTGTTAATTCACGGCAATGCTCTAGAATAATTTTTTGATGTTGATCTGCAAATTTTCTTATAGTGACGTTTACACGTCCTTTAGGCGGACGTGGAACAGTTTTAGTTGTCTGGCCATCCAGCTATTAGCGTGCTAAAGGATATACAAATTACAACTAAAATCTCATACGTTACAAAGTTACTTTCCATCAATCTCATCCAATATGAATCACTCAAATGTGTTCCTCTGTCTCCCCACTGAGATTTTCACATGTAGCTTCTAATCCAGTATATACCGTTAAAGCAATCTTTGATTCTGATGAGCTACTATTATTGTTAATGTTATGCTCCTCTATGAAGGTATAGGCTATCCACCCACACATTCCGTAATCTTCCGCAAAGACAGCCTAAAAACTAGACAAAGGAAACGATGATAAAGATATGACAAAAGAAATTAACGTAATCATGTATATACTGACAGACCGTTGGCCAGGTAAAAATAAAAAGTGTACCCATCAATTTGTTTTTGGTGAAACAAGCAGCGACAATATATATTCGGCTATTATTTTTATATTATTGTTCTGATATAATAATAATTGCCCATCGCAAGCAAAGATGACAACAGCATCAGACTATTGCTGCAAAATGTGTTCTCTGATGGCTGTAAAGACCAATCCTGGAACAGCAAACCCTGTCACATATAGGGCACACATGCTGGGAGCTGGCCGTGGTATCGGTGTGAGTAATGTTTTTTGCTTTTGCTGAATCTTCACAATCTGAGCACCTTCGGTGATACTACATCGCCAGGTGGTACGGTCTTGTGCAAGCATCTCCTAGGAGGTGACATCAATGTTAAAGTATCTCATAGACGCTTTCAAGGAGTCTCTGTAGCATTTCTTCTGCCTTTCTGATGAGCGTCTGCCTGTTTTGGGCTCAAAATATAACAGATGCTTGGAGATGCGCTCATCTGACACACAAAAAACATGTCCTGTCCATCGCTGCTGAGCCAATCTAAGATGTAGGGATGCTCGACATGTTAGCAGTGCTAAGATTTTCAGAGTTAAGCACTATGTTCTTTCACCTGATCCTGAACAACCTAAGTAGACAGCTATAGTCTGAACGATTGAGCTGTCTGGCATGTCTACTATACACTGTCCATGTCTCACAGGCATACAACAGAGTGGACAATGCCGAAGCACAATACACCTTTACCTTGGTGGTGGCACTGAGGCATTGTTTGTTTGGGAAGCTCCAAGCAAACATATAAATGAAATGTGGATATTAACAGTATTTATGTAAGAAAGTGTTAAGTTACCTGTGGCGGAAGTAGCTTTTCGGGGCATAGCTTTGGAATAAAGCACCCAGGTCTGATGAACTGCCAATAAATCTGAAGAAAATTATGAAATATTTGATGAAAACAAAAATGATAAAACTGCAGTATTTCTTTTGGCATTCAATATTAATAATTAGATCTTGCATATCATGGGACCTATCTTGACAATTGTATTATATATGGCACTGATATTGAACAGCTTATATCAAAAAGGCTATCATCAAGGACCAATGACAACAGAAACAAATGTATTAAATGAAGCTAGAGCATATGTGTCTTATTCTTGCACTGTCAGATGTGAATTTGTTCAAAGAAAGTGGCGGTCATCCTGAGGCTGTCAACACTGCCATAGAGTTTGTCTAGTGCTGGCCACATGTGCTTTCTCTGGTCCTCGAATGTCAGGCAATTTTGCAACATATGTTCAAGGGCCATTTCCCCAATACCACAGGTGCATTCGTCAGCAGCATCTATCTTCAGTTTATTCAAGCCATATACGAACCCACTCCAGTCTGTTGTGGCCTGTGCGGAGTCTGAAAACCACTACCTGCTCAACTGGGAAAAGGCATCATTTCTTGTGTAGCCAGTATGCTGTTTCCTATTTTTACACTTTGAACTCTTCATATGTCATACTTCAATCTTGTTGTGGTGGTTATGTGTCTAAATGTAAATGGACTACATTCGTTTCCCTGTCACTGCACACTCCAACCTATTCGCTGTATGGATACCTGACCTACAATTATGAAAGGAAAGGCAATGTACACCACATACTACAAAATGGACACGCCATACAGTGAAGAATATAACTCTTAATCCCCGATGTCAATGTCTGTTATAGTACTACCTTTACCTTCAGTGTAAGGCAAAACAACCATACTATTTCGTGGTTCTCTTTGAGTGGCCTGCAAAATTTCCATGCAGTCGCACAAACACACTATTCTGTTATCCTTTAACCCCTTTTCATCCAATAGTTTAACTGCTTCAATTATTGCCTGTTCTTAGATTTGTCGAGGGCTTCCCTGCAGCACTTGCTTTTTCTATAACGGTTCCATCCTGTAGAAATATGACGAGTCCCGCCCTTCCTTTCCTCAATACTTCCTCTGATGATCCATCTGTGTAGACATGCGTCCACATGGGTTGAAGATATGCGACTTCAATATGCTTTAGGGTTTTTTCTCTAAATGCATGGTCTAATTCTTCCACCTTTCTATCGATACCTGGTATTTTCGCTTCCACCATGAAGTTGGTCTGTTGGTCTATATTTTCATATACTTGTATCATTTCCCATGTCGTTGGACATTTTGATATGATGTCACTGTTCCTGGCTGTAAGGGCTTTTGATAGATGATTGAAGCTTGTTCTTTTTATGCGGTTTTTTAAAAATTCATTGACTTTTCTCTGCATTGGATGTTTATTCACACGCTTGTATTTTTCTGTCAGGTTTAGTATTTTTCCTTTTCTGCGCTCACCGAGGCTCTGGAGGCCTGTTACCGTATCTCAATATGAAACCAACTTCATCAGAACTGTGTAGGTAAGGAAAGATAACCAAAAGGTTAGTAGAATAGAAACCAAATAGCACTGCTGAAAAGACATTACAAATCAGTAAATAGGCCACAAATGGCCATGTAATTAAAAATCTAAATGTGGTACGAATCTAACAAATAATTTATTACTGCCCGTGCATTGTTTCTTATTTCTAAATATAATTTACACTTATCTCAACTTTTTTATCAGTGCACCAAAACATGCAGCATAAAAGCATTTAGTTTACTGTCTCAGCCACATTTGCATTTCACACTCAACATCTTCACGAAATGTCTAGCGCCAAGGTGGGATCGTATATTATGCTGTAGGCTAAACCATATGAACACACTTTCGCAGTTGCTAGAGTGTCTATTGCTTCTTGCCTGTCAGTCTAATCATCTTCCCCACTATCTGGTGCAATCTGAACAGAATGACCAGGTTGGGTTTCATCAGCACTTTGTGAGCATCCTTGAGAATATTTATAGACTATTATGCACAGCTTTACACAACAAACACTTATCATAAACAGGAACAATTCCCTTATGAATATCCTTTGCAGATGGTCCTTTTTGTCATGCCCCCTTCCCAAAATCCGGTCCACTGCACGTTGTAAGCATGGATAAATTTTGGTATCTGAGTTACACACGTGCATTCGACATCTAATGCCTGCTACTTACAATAATCACAGAGCTGGATGTTGCTGTTACCTAATGACACCTCTAGAAACTATCAACTACATTTTTGAGCTATCTAACATCTGCTTACGAGCTACCGTCGCAGTAAACCGACTCAGGAGTAAATTGATTTTTTTTGCGTTCGCCTTATTTCTCTAATCCCTAAGGCGGTGTGTGTTACTCTGTGGTTTTCATTTTGTGCCTGAACCCAGCACCTTTAGGTTGTGAGCTGTGTCACTTAACCACGTGTCCCCTTTCAGGAGTTCATGATTTGATAACCTTTTGCTTTGAAGCTTTTAACACATCTTTAGATCCCAGGGGAACAGTTGATAACTAGCAGGTAGTTGATAATATAGAAAGACAACATAAACCTCCACATTCACAAAAATTAATTTTTTTTTATCTTGGCACAGCTGCCAAGTAGCACATCGCATGAAGTACAGTGGAATTGAAGAGAGAGGCTCTATTCTAAGACATGGACACTAACAAAATCACTAGAGTGACCCAGGCCTTCCTTGAGAGGCGCTTGGTTGGAAACACTCTCCAGAACCAGCGCAAGCAAGGTCTTAAGAACTCTGATATAAGACGATTGTCCCTGGAGAAGGATGCGATAAACCATGCAGACAAGGTAAAATGTAGATTGGCAGGTCACATGTTATGACGAAACGATGGAGCATAGCGACAGCAGCCTGGTACCCACGAGGCAAGAAGAGACAGTGGAGAAGCCCTCCAATGCGTTGGTCTAATTCCCTTGCTGCACGCTGCAACATCAGAGATGTCTCTGGAGGAATACTTACCACATTGGATTTCCGTGGCCCAAGACAGGGTCCGCTGGAAATGAATTAGAAATCTGCAGCTACACCGAGGAACGGGTCATCAAGGTCAAGATAGCTGCCAATTCCTTTTCTGATTATATTAGTGACAAGGCAACATTTTTCTGACCTACGCAAAGGGTGGGTAAACCATCTACGCTGATGCTGCTATACCCTTATAATATAATCAATGAATAACGCACTATCAATATAAAATACAGTTAAGTATAGCATTAGATTGATAAGCTAGACCTGAAATCCTGCTCTATCAAAAACAAAACAAGTGTTTACTAGCTAAGTGAGAACATCAGCCACGTTTCAGTTAACAAATGCAAGTATTAAATTACGTCACATCAAGTTATGTATAGGGCATCGAAACCGATATACGTGGGCGATTTGAAAACTTTTGCTTTGAGGAGATAATTTCATTAATGTGCAAGATATACATGAGATATTCATTTTCTTAAAGCTCATTTAAATGATGTGTCATTATTTTTCAATGTAGTCACCATTCCGGCCCAAACACAAATGCCACACAAGTTGTTGCATCACATCAAGGAAAAAATCGGACTTCTCCAAACGTTAGGCTGAGGTGTTCTTTTGGTATCGGGAAGAGGAAGAAGTCACAAGGTGCCAGATCAGGGATGTACAATGGATGCAGCAAAATATCGTCAAACTTGAGACTCTCTAATGCAGTCCCTGTTTGTCGACTTGTGTATGGGTGAGCATTGTCGCATAGAATCCATCTCACACACACTTTCCTGTACCCAAGCAGAGTATAGATAATGTGATGGACTTGCTCAATTGAAAGCATAAGCATTGTGACGATATCTTTCTGCTTGACACAAAGCAAATGATACAAATCAGTTCATCCACGAGCCTAGCTATGCTGGTCCATCGTGGCTGAATTGTCAGTCGCCTTTTACAGTCCATGCCCACCTACTGACATCCACAGAGGCATCACCATATACTGCAGTCATTCTTCGATGTATGTTGATGTGCACACAACTTGGGCCGCCATTTTACTGTCTGCTGTGCATGTGTCACACTCCAGGCTCATGCCCATATAGTCACTTCATTAGAGATTATTTTCACATAGATGCCACGTGGCTCTGTGTAATGGTTCGCTGATACAGATGGTCTACTATAGTATCAACAAATGACAGTTTGATGGTAATGTTCTTTAACTTGGTGATATTAAGTCTTTTTTTAGTTTTAACATAATTAGGCGATCATCATTTTCGCATTAGGCTCTACACAACGGGCTTGGTCATCCAGACATCTGGCCTGTCTTTCTTTATGACAATAACATAGTTGATTAGGTATCAATGCTTTGAGCGAGGGTGCATCAAGGAGGTTCTGTTTTAGGTAAGTCTGGAGAAGTACAATTCTGTTAGAGCTACCTGAATTGTATTTCCCAATGATACCATTTCAGATGTTATCTGAGCCTACTTTGGCGTTAAACTCGTCAAAAATGATATTCTTGTTTGCTTTCAAAACTGATGCAATGACTGCATGCAGTTCATAGAATTTTAAATTCATCCTGGTGCGTATGAACTAATGATGGTGACATGTTTTCTTACATAGAATATTAGAGCCCATTTCACAATCAGAGTTAGAATTTTTCTGAATCACTTGTCAAGCTCTTTAAATCTGATCATCCTATAATATACTGTTCTCTGAGACATTGAGAACTACTGTAATACCTTCAACAACAAACATTTTCTTAATTAATGTCAATATTACACTCTTCTTCTATGTTCACAATATCATTTCTCTTCAACTGTCTTCGTACTTTTTTTTCATTTAGAACACCAACAAGCGATCAAAATTTAAATGATGCTACAATATTATAACAAGACAAACATGGACTATAAAATGTGCTCATGAGCTAGGTAATCATGACAATCAAAATATGCAGTCTGAAGATCCCTCTACTCTAAACTCTAGCTGACACCAGACAACTTTCTTTTGAAGAATGACTCATCCCAGTTTTAGACATTTAAATCAGATTTTAAAAAGTGCTTCTTTTAATTTTTAAAATACAGTATTATGTATATTAGTTATTACTAAACTGTCTAAACATGATAACTTGTGTCCATCTAGTTCTAAGCTATTAGTCAATTCTAGATCTAATGACTTTAATGAGTAATAGTAATACTAATGTAATGTTACATATATTATATACATGGACATCTAAGACTTAGACGCACTACTACTAAGTTACTCTAAGTGAAGGATAGTTGAATTCCAATTATTACTCCTTTTAGTTTTAGTTGGTGAGATTCAGGAAGATAAATGAATGAACAAGATCAAATACAAAGTAGTTGTACAATTTGACTGAGCATATTCACATTATTCAGTAAGTAACTTTCTCTGCAGTAGTGCACTTACTATACCCCTGTGCGTACTATTATAATAATGATATGATTAAATATTACTAGTATTAGTATTACTAAGTAGTAAGTATTAGTAACAATCCCACCGGAAATATTACTTATTAGTAATATTAATTTATTATTAGAGAGGACTTTAGACTTAGAGTTGTACGTCTTTTTCTTATAATTTAACAAACAGCACATGAGAAATGAGTTGAAGAGGACGTTATCAGAGGTATACCAGCAATAATCTATATTTTGTTCATGTGAAAATAACAGCCAAGGGATACAATTACAATGATCATCAGGCTAACACCCCATAAAATATAAAAGGCTAGGGAAAGTCCGATAAGACAGTGTGGAGTGATGGAGATGTGGAGTGATGGCACTGATGGAGATGAGATGTGTCGTGTTTTAAATCTCTTACAAATACAAAGCAATTTTTAATTCCAAATGAATATATGTCTATTGGGTTTAAGTTCATACTATGTTTATGAAATTCATCAAGAAATGAGCGGCTAACGGCTGAAAACAGCAGAATTACAGAATAATGACGACTGACAAAACGAGAAATCATACAGATCAGGTTGAAATGGCCGCCAAAGCTATCAACATGAAAATGTGTTGATTGGATAATCTAATAATAGAAACCAATCCATGACGTTATCACAGATCACTAACAGGAAGTCATTTGACGCAAGTGAATAATGGCAGCCAACTAATCGAGTAGATGCTACACGGTGCGATTCAGTTTATTTTATACTGTTCACATTTCACATACTTATGTCGTCTGTCAGCAATATATCAGAGATGGCATTAAGCTGAGATATAATGGCTGAATTTGACAACGAAGCAGCAAGTCTGGATCTGTTTCAAGAAATTTTTAGTCAACGGTCCTCTAGAGATGGAACAGTTGATGTAGTAAGCAAAAATGTAAACAATGTTGTGAACTTAAATGCCCACGATCGCTCAATCAGTGGCAATTTTATGAAAACATCGATTGCAAGCAACAACATTGATAATGACGTACCGACACAGACTAGTGTAACTGATGGCTTAATAAATGAAAGCAGTCACGAAGATGCGCAGGATAGTGTTGTTAGACTGAATAATATTGAAAATCTGAAGAAAAAGACCGAGTCAACAAACAGTGTCAGTGTCACAGTTGAGAGTGTTGACAACACAATTGACTGTACCGATGACAATCAAGATGATGACCACAATAATGCTGCTAATGGAAATGCAAGTACAGTGCTTAAATCAAACGAAAAAACAGATGGGAAGCAGAAGAAAGGGATAAGTTTTCCAAAGGATTCATTTATTTCAGGCTACTTTGAACCTCCTGACCCATGGAAAAATGGTAAGACAGCTCCTGTTCTTGTATAAATGTTGAATAAAAAAAAAGATTTAAGTCTGAAAGTGCGCGTTTGTAAATGTCTGTATATCACTATATGAAAGTAGTTTTTTTAATTTCATATGATAACAATTAACAATCAATGTTGAATGTTACTCAATGTACAAATATAATTGTATCTCGCAGTATATCTATCCTAGACATTTAAGTTAAGTTAGTGAGTCATACCTCCTGCATATATTATTTTATATGATATATCATGTTTACTCATATAGAATATAAAGAAATTGACTCACCGACTTATTTAAAAAAAAAAATTATTATTACACTTTGAATCTACCTATGTAAAACAAACACTCAGTTTATTTACATACATTGTCAATGACAGGTTGCTAATACCTGTTTTAGTGAAGTAAAGTATTATTAATTTAATGCATTTAAGAATAAACTGGATGCGCATAGCTTTTAGAGCAAGGTGATGTAAATGTAACTGGTTGTATACAGACTCTGCAGGGTCTTCTAAACTAGTATAAAGACGTTAAGTTAATTGAAAAAGCATGCTCTTTTGTTTCCATTATTAAACTTTTCAATCTGTTAAACTTTAACTGACAAATTTATCAGCAACCATATTGTTGTTGAATGACCACAATGAGTAGGATGACTCGTTTGTGCGCTATAAAAATGACGTTAAGTGGCGGTTTGTTGTAGCTGCCTTCACATGGAGGTGGTTGATGAAGCTGGCCCGGGGTCCTCCAAGCGGTTGTGCTATGCTTGGCTACATCTGCGTGTCGCTCACTACTGCAGGGATCACATCGATCCCTCACCTTGTTAACCAGGCTGCCATGAGAACAACCCGTTTCTAGAGAGGGCTACGAGAAAGCCAAGGTGAGGGTCTTGGCCAGTACATTTTGCCTCACCCTGACTAACATGTCTGGTCAGTATGTTTTGCCTGACAAGATGTTAGTCTTTTTTCCCATCAGCAAACATGTAAAACCATTGCAACAAAAGACCTTTATTATTTATTTTTTACATATAGTGAGAATTGGTGTTCAATATTTAACACTTTACACAGATAAGCACTTAATAATTGTAAGATAATTTGGTACAGTTTATACTCTGCACAACTAAGGTTATTTATGCAGCCACTTTAGCAGACCTCCTTACACAGTCTGTATCAAAGCTTTTATACTCTTATGTGTTCTCATGAACTTTACTTCCTTTTATGGTATTTTTTAAATGTTGCTTTGGTGTTTTTAATCATTAGAATGACTAAAGTACTTATTATGATATTAACAATAGAGGCTATTATAAATGTACAATTCACTACATAGGACTGACAATTAACAAGATCTTTATTCATCCTTAACTTAACATCTTTATACTGGTTTAGAAGACACTACAGAGTATGTATACAACCAGTTTTCTTGGAGAGTGGTTTTTAATAGACTCAACCACTAGAGCTAACTAGATGCGCAGCCAATTAAGCGCCATCTATAGCTGCTCTTAACAAACCACCTGCTGAAAGATGTAAATAACTTGGATAGATTTTTATTAGAATTTTGCCCGAGCAGCGGCAGTTAAGTCTACTCTTTTCAATTTCCAATTGCCAAAGAATGTTTAACATGCTCGATACTGAACACGGGAGTCCGATCTCACTACCCAGAGATCATGGGAAATTTTTACCATAAGATCAACGTGAAAAAAATTCTGGACTCCGCCGTGATTCGAACACGCAACCTCCAGCACCTGGGACGGACACCTTACCGTGAGACTACACGCACACTTTATAACGGTATTTAATTGGCCATTTGACAATTTTAATTGCTAATTTTTTTAATCCTTTGAGCATCTCTAGTAGCTAATTAGAACATTTAACATTTGCATTATCTTATTAATTTTTACATCTCTGGAATTCTTTCTCCTGCAAACTATAAATAGACATTTAAATAGATAATTAATTTGCCTATTTAGGGGTCATCCAATAGAACCTCACAACATTCTGGCATTTGTTATCCCTCTTTTCCCTCCATGTCAGCTTTTGATTGATTTTCCCCCTTTGCTGATGTCTACTCCCCATGACCTTGACAAAACATACAAGATTAAATGTTATAATGACCTGTCTATATTTAAGGCTTACTTTAATTCTCTGTTTGTGTTCTCGTCTCGGTGCGGTATCTGACCATACCCAATTTTAAATTTTGATTAAACTCAACCTTAATCAACTTTTACAATTAAAAAAATTTTTTTTTTCCCACTTTAGTTTTCAGTAATGGAAATAAACCCCAAACTAAGGTCTGACACATTTGTTAAGTATCTAGAAGCCAGATACAAAATATAGCAGCCAGGCACAAAATATAGAAGACGGATACAAAATATAGGAACCTGACACAAAATATAGAAGGCAGGTACAAAATATAGAAGGGAGGTACAAAATATAGAAAACAGGTACAAAAATTAGGAGCTGGATATATAAGAAATTGTGCAAGTAAGTAGTACACTGATGCTGGCACAGTTGATTTATAGGCGCCGTGGTGGCCTGGCGCTCTGGATTTATTGTGTCCTGGAATCAGCGCTGTAACAATAGTTTAAAAAAAAATAAATGACCACATTTGTGGTTGGTGTTCTTAAATAGTTAATATACTATTAAAAAGCAAGTAGCATGCCTCTTGCAGAATGTCGCTTCTTTACAACTGCCACCTATTTGCTTGTTGTAAGTATCTTGGCAGGTGTGCAGTGCCGTAGGTTGCCATTACTTTCCGTACATGAAGGAACCCTCTCATCAATAAAAATCCTCTGTCTATCAAACTGGACACTGGGGGATTTGAACCGAGTGCGCTGAGATGGTGAAAACTAACATTTTCGCACCTAGGACACGCTGTCTCCAATTTCCTATTAGGGTTGTTTATTTCAAGATAATAGGAGAATAGAGCATAGTCTATAAAGATTGGAGGGAATGGCAAGAGGTAAACAATCCAAAGGTTTGTTCTAGTTTAGATGCACAGTAAAAAGCTTTCAGAGACAAAGTTTGTTACTCTTGATAGATTTGTGTGTAACTCTTGAGTGCCAAGAAGACGTCAACTTTCAGCTTAAATATCCCCTCTTCCATATGTCCACATTTGCTCACTTTTAACATGCCCCTTCCTCTCCCCTCCACTCTTGACATCTTTTCAGGACAGCTGTAACATCATGAAAGATTGTGTGAAATTGTAGGCAGAATGAAAAAGAGAACGGGAGACTTCAGAATGGAAAACAATCCTTATTGCCAAAATCAACACACCAACACAATGGCGATCATTTATTTTCCCTCAGGGCAAAAAACAAACACCATAGTTCTTTTAACTCCGCTTAACCTCTCAGCTTTCAAGTATTTTCCCTGGGTGTGCTTGCTGTGCACAAACTATATTTTTTTCATAAATGACTGTACAGAAATTATATACAATCTTCATTAGCCACTGTGGTACCCAGGGTACATATAGCAACAGTAGAAACAAAACTACATACATATTGGTTTCCAGCAGAATAGTCTTGTGTCTATTTTTAGTCGTATATTGTTAAACAGCCAGTTTTCATAACACATATTGGGTAACAGTGGTGTTATCCTTTGTTTTCCATTTATGTTGATTAATGTCTAGGATGGATTTAGTAAATTCTTGGTAAATCTTGAAGAAGTAGAAAACACTCTCTTGTAACCCATCTGAATTGTGCACAGCGAAACAATTTTTTTGTAGCAGGTCTTCTGATATCCTTAATACTGTGATTAAGAGTTACAACATCTAATACTTGGCGTTAAGACTTCAGCATAGCAAAACACTAACGCTTCCGTTTGTTGAATTCTGATCTGTTGGACCTCTACTTCGGCAACATCTCAAGAACTGGCGTCGGCTGAACTACCATTGAGTTTATACCTTCACTTTATCTCTCGCCCTCAACAGATCAAAGTGCTGATGGCTGTGAAGGTTACTGATACATTCACTTATCTCTCATCCTTGCGGATCAGAGCGATCACTGTGAATACTACAGATATATTCACTTATCTCTCGTTCACCATAAAAGGACCACCACTCCACTCCAAAAGGTACAAATGCAATGGCCCCTACAGCACAGTAATACAAACATCTAGATCTACTTTCAAATGTCGAATATCCAATGTTCTCTGTCTTTTAAAGACCCACTCTAGCACTATTAAACCAATTTGGCAGCCGGGTGTTCAGTCTGAGCCGACCGGTCATCCGTCAACCGTCAATCATATCTTGGCTCCCATTGGTTCATCTCTACTGGCCACTCTGTCATTCTAATTATGACGTCCTGATGTACCATGCCCGCCTGCTCAAGTAACGAAGAGGTGTCAAATGGCATTACACACCCAGATAACCCCATTTTACTCACAAGTAAACAATGCTGAGTTTCCCTCACGATTCCAATCCAACCTGACAATGGCGTTGTGTTGATTCTAGCTTTCCCCACCCTAGCCAATACCCCTCAGACACTTTTTGGCTCCATAGAATAAGTCCTCAGCAGCAATCTTCACTGCTCCACAGGGATCTGTTACATTTTGTTCATGCACCTTTTTGCTCCAAAAAAAACCCTGCAAAAATAAGCTGCAGTTGAATATATTAAATGATATCCCTCATAAAAAACATTTAGCTTATGCAACAAATTAAAATTAAAATTATGAATGTCTCTTATAAATGTCAGACTAAAAACAAAACTGCATGTATCAACTGTTTCTTTTTTTCGATCCAAATTGCTATACTATATTCTTGTATTTTCCTATTTTAGAGTTAATATGTCGCATTACTGTCAGACACTGAGTAGATTTTATTCGTTTGAGAGTCTGTTAAGAGCGGCAAAACCGATAGTGGGATTCTGGAATTATAGTTATGAGGAAAGGCTCTGGCCTACAGTGTCTAGAAAAGAGAAGAATTTGAGGTGATTTAAAACAGGTTTATAAGATAATCAAGGTAAAGTATAAATTAGACTATAACAAGTTTTTCAAAATACAGCAGCCTACAAGATCAAGAGGGCATGTCCAGATTAGATACCAGGAAATAATTTTTTAGTCGAGAGTGGTGAATGCTTAGAATGCATTGCTACAGGAAACAGAGTGAATTAATGCATTTAAGAATAGATTGGATGTGCAGTTATTTTTAAATCAAGTGAATGTTAAAGAAACTGGTTGTATACAGACTGCAGAGTCTTTTAAACTAGCACAATGTTGTTAAGTCTTCATACTATTCTTTTGTTTCTCAACTGCTGTGTTCTTGCTGACTTTATCAGGTGGTAGGATGGTTTGACAGAAGATCTAGGTGCATTTTGGTGCAGCACAGCATTGGATTGGTATGCATGCAAAATGTTGTTGGCTTCCTCGTATATAGCATACCTGTCAGATGGACTAACAAGATAGACTCTCACACGAAATAAAATTTAACATCGGGTTGCTGTTCCAAAATACAAAATTAGCGCTACAGTAGATTCCGGCCCACTGTGGGATCCCTGGAAATGAGAAGGCACATGATCTCGCAATAGCTGGTAGTGGCGGCATGCAGACTGCCAACCCACAGAGCTATAAAGAAGGAAAGGCACTCATAAATGGATCACATGCGATTGCGGATCACCCAAGCAAACACCAAAAAATATCCTGCAGGGCTGTCCCACTTATACAAACCACAGCGAGGCAGTCTGGCCATGGGGAAGCGATCATTCTAAAAGTAACTGTGGAGGGCTGGCAAAGACCTGAAATGCACAGCCTCCCCTCATGAACCTCTCCGGGCTAGAAGCATAGCATCAGTTGATAAAAGAAGAATATGAAGAAAACTGAGGATAATCTGTGTATGATGTGTGTTCTTGAGTTGGTGCATACATTTATAAAATGGCATAATTGAATGGTTATGCCCTCAACTTCAGCATCATCATTCTATCATTGTGTGTCCAATAAATACAAACATATATTTCTAGCTGATTTTTAAATCAACGTTCTTACTCCTCATTAATGATCGATGCCTCCTGAATGTATAAATGTATACTGCTATATCCATATATAACTGGCATATTTTAGTATTGCCTCTGACACACCCAATATATAATGGTTCATATCACTTTGACCCGGGGGAAAAAAAGCAATATAGGAGATAAGCTTACACATTTTTGTGAAGAAAGTCAATTAGGTAAATGCAAACCATTTATTTACAAGAAGATTATACACACGGAAAAGCCCAGGGGATATAGTAAGAAATCAGATGGACTTAATTATGAATAAAGACATTTAAAAAAGGATGTCGCAAATGCAAAAACTTATCCAGGTGGAAACATAAATCCCTGTCACAGTCCTGTGGTTGATACAAATATTTTCTCAGATTGAAATATATGGAAATGATATATGCAGAGGATCCCAAATTAGATATATCAGCATTAATGCAGCAAAACATTGAACAAAAAAACAACCCAGAAGAGAATGTTTGCACTAAGTGGAGCTGTATATAAACAAGCATGCATACATACAGCAAATACTTTACTGAGTCAGTAGTTACTCGACTGATTCCCCGTGGTTATGACACAATCTGAAATTTGATACTCTACAGGTTGTTGTTAAAATCCCACAATGAGTAGGGCTACGTTTTTGTGTGACCTAAAAAGGATGTTAAATGGTGGGTTCTTGTAGCCTTCCACACTTTCCTAGCGTGCGGATGAAGGTGTACATACTATGTTTGACTTCATCTGCGTGTCGCTCACTACTACGGGGATCACTTTGATTCCTAACTTTGTTAGCCAGTCTGTCATGAAAACAGCCCGTTTCCAGGAAAGGCTATGGGGAATCCGAGGTGAGGGTTTTGGCCAGTATATTTTGCCTGTTGCTGACTAATGTCTGATCAGTATGAAATGCCTGACCAGGCGTTAGAGTTCCTTCGCCGTACTTTACAAATAAAAATCGATAATCAAACGCTGGAGCATGCCAAGAGCTTCTTCTATCTTGGAGATAAAACAATGGAAGATACGAAATGAAAATAAAAAACAGATTAGGGATGGCCTAATCTGTTTTCGTCAACATGCTTCATAAATTGACATCCAAACAAGTAACTTGATAAATTAAAAAGGAGAAATGTGTTTTATATACTCATTTAAACTGTTTCATAGAAATGTGGACAATATAGAGCCATTTGGCTGGAGAAGAGAATTGATGCCTTTGAAATGTGGATGTATAGAAGAGTGGGATGTGTCTCTTGGAAAGTAAAAAGAAACAAATAAGGAAGGCTTAGAAAAATTAGAGATGAAAAGAGAATTGATGAATGAAATTAAGGTCTGGCAGTTCAGATATTTTGGTCACACCAAAAGCCATTTCACCTTGCTGAAAACAATACTGGAAGGCAATCATGCTAGAGATAAACAATATGTCAGGATCACATCACAATTTGTAAAAAGGGACAGGGAAAAGCTTGGCAAATTGCTCCATCAAGGCAAGATACAGGATATCCATTGGAGATCCATTGCAACTGACCTTTGCTATGGAAATGGCACTAGAACTTAACTGATAAGCTAGGCAATGTGACATTACTGCAATGCCTGGCAGATAGAATGGACTTGGGCAGGTCACACCTTAGATAAATTCCTAGAGTGCTGTATTTTGTCACATAACATAGCAAGTGTTTTGAGTAACAAATATGTAGTGGGGCTAATTCTTTGCTGTTTTGAGTGACATATATAATGGAAAGCCCAGAACAGACGAGAGACGCGGAAATCCCGAACAGCGGGAACACCATCCCCTTCTACAAACCTTGTGTGCCCGATATGTAGCAGATATTTTCGTGCTCGCATTGGCCTGTTCAGCCACATGCGCACCCACACCCAACAGGGAAATCTGTGACAAGGATGATGTCGGCGGTCCTCATCGACAACGATGGACAGCTATTATATAGTGGGGAGTAGTGGACCTAATTCTTTGTTGTTTTGAGTGACATTTATAGTGGGGAGTAGTGTTTATAATTCTTTGTTGCTTTGAGTGATATATATAGTGGGGAGTAGTGTTTATAATTCTTTGTTGCTTTGAGTGATATATATAGTGGGGAGTAGTGTTTATAATTCTTTGTTGATTTGAGTGATATACATAATGGGGAGCAGTGTTCATAATTCGTAGTTATTTTGAGCAACTTACATAGTGGGTAGCAGCGTGCCATTTTCTTATTTTGTTTTTAGTGACATACATGGGTGGAGTGGGACAAATTGTTTTTTTTTTACTGGACATAAATGAATGATGTGGTGATCCTTCTTCTTAGTTTATCATTTACTGCATACATATTAAAATGTTAGCTTGTAATATGTCTAAATCTTTGTCATGTATTGCATACATGTTAAAATGTTAGCGTGTAATGGGCCAACATCTTTGTCATTTATTGCATACATGTTAAAATGTTAGCGTGTAATGGGACTACATCTTCGTCATTTACTGCATACATGTTAAAATGTTAGCGTGTAATGGGCCTACATCTTTGTCATTTACTGCATACATGTTAATATGTTGGCGTGTAATCGGCCCACATCTTTGTCATTAACACATTTATGCTAATATGTTGGTGTGTAGTGAGCCTACATCTTTGTTATTTACTGCATACATGTTAATATGTTATCCTGTAATGGGCATACATCTTTTTTGGGGTCTGCAACATACATAGTAAAGTATAGTAGACCTATTCTTTCCTTCCTAGTAAGCAATGCCAGCATTTACTCTAGGAACTGTCTTTATTTTTCCTACTTGTCTACTTTTATATTCTTTGTTATTTGTCTGCCAGTTTTGTATTTAACTGTGTATCTTTGAGAGGGAGGCATATAATCGCTACAAGTGACTATACATGTCGTAAAAGGCAACTCAGAAGAATGGCACAATATACTGTGAATAACATGTCTGATTCTATTAGAGTGAAAAAAACAAATGAATGATGAGGTTAACATTTTTTGTTATGTTTTTATCTCTAGCACCATCTTGGACAACAGAGGAGTTGGTATTAGCATACAAGAAAAGCTGTGACCTACATGGAACAAAACCAATAGCCAAATTACTGCAGCAGCTACAAGTAAGTTATCATTTTTGTAAAAAATGTAACAAGCAAAGAGCATATATGTATATGAAAACTCCATGAGAGGAACAGATTGGCAGCATGGCCCTGTCTAACCCCGATGAAGTATAAATTGTATTGGGGCATATTTGTACCTTCCCCCGGGCCTAATAAGCTGCAGGAAGTTTTAAATACCTACTACGGATAACCTTCAGCTACTTGGCAACAGACATTAACAACATGCCTGTTTGAATACCAGGATTCCAAGTATTCTAAGTGACATGGGAAATCCGTGACTGACTCAAAATCTTTGTAAGTGAACTAGAAATGGCTATGTGAGAACTAACAAAGAAGAAATTTGTACGATCTAGAACATTGAAAAACATACTAGCAAATAAGCCCATTGGTATTTGTATTGAGGAAGAGACTTACAGAATCAAGCAATTCAAAGCTTTTCGGCCTACTATGGAGCAAGGGGGCTAAGTGGTTTTGAAGTAAGGTGTTTGCCGGAGGTCGTGGGTTCGAATCACAGTGGAGATTGTGGGTTTTTCCCACGTAGATCTTCTGGCAAAAATTCCTCTGATCCCTGGGTAGTGAGATAGGATTCCTGTGTTCATTGTCAAGCATGTTAAAAATTCCTTGGCAGCTAGAAATGGAAAAGAGTAGGCTTAAAATTCAAATTACAAATCTACCAAAATTATTTGTACCTTCCACCAGGCATAGTAAACCACAGGAAGTTTAAAATATCTTCTACAGATAGCCGATAGCATTCATGTTTGTTTGAATACCAGGATTCAAAGTAAGTATGGAGCATGTCTTCAACGAATACAGGCCACGTCCTCCTGCCAATTCCAGCTCTCTCTGTGTCTTCCGTCTCTCCTTTATGCCTGTGTCAGCGGCATATAATCCTTGTGACTGTCTCTACACTGTGTAAATTAGAAGTCTCAATAGAGAACTTTCTCCTGGTATTTAGTCTTGTATGCCCATAACTGTTGTAGTTTTTGTGGTTTATAGTTCCTTCAAGTAGATATAATGAGTCCTATTCATAATTCTTCTCAGTTGCCTCTTATGACACGCATAGCGGGTTTCTGTGTTAATATTCTTTTATCACCTTTTGGACTGTGGTTTATGAATTGAATGTTGCTGCACATAGCATGAGCAGTGAAACAAAATTAATTCAGATATATTACAAGAAAACGTTATGAAAGATCACATACTAAATTATAAAGGGGAGGGAAAATTCATCGAATGACATGCTCAGAATGAAAGCAAGAACAACAGGAAAAATTAAGGACAACAGTAGCAGAGTGAAATTTTATACTATGAGTCTTAGGGGACGACGTGGACTAGTGGGTAAGTGACACGGCTCACAAACCGAAAGTGCTGAATTTGCTGCCCAATACAGCACCGGCCGTTACCCCGAGGAAGTAAACCATTAGAAAATGTGGGAGGAAACAGACCCTTACATAAAATGCATGCTGAAGTCAGATCCACTTAGTTGACAGGTGCAAAATAAAAACATAATGCAACGCACACTGCCTAGGGATAGAGAAATAAGGTGAATGCAAAAAAAATAAAAATATATATACTATGAGTCACAGATGCAGTGGCTAACATTCACATAGGAGAGTAGATTCTTAACGCCCAGAAGATACACATCATATACAAGTGTGATTGGGAAAGTATTACCTCCTGTGCAGTACCAATGGGAACAGTGCTCAGAGCCAAGTGACACCTAAGTGAAAAAAATGTCTAATGAAGTGACTGTAGTGGCATGCGCCTGGAATGTGGCGTAATGGCATAGCGAACCGTAAAATGTCTGCCTACATGTAAATATGATTGAAACAATGTGCTGTGATTGAATTAATGACTGCGGAAGGGTGTGTGCCCATCGACATACATCGGAGAATGGCTGCGGTATATGGTGACGCCCATGTGGATGTCAATACTGTAAAAGATGACAAACCTGCATGATAAGGCTCACAGAGGATGACCGATCGCAGCTATGGGTGTACAGCACCAAGCTCGCGTGGACGAAATGATTTGTGCCAAATGCCTTGTCAAACAAAAAGATATCGCTGCAATGCTTATGATTTCGATTGAGCGAAACCATCGCATTATCAATGCTCTGTTTGGGTACAGGGAAGTGTGTGCGAGTTGAGTCTCTCGCATGCTGACGCGCACAATTCTCCAGCACAACAATGCTCGCCCACACACAAGTCGACAAACAGTCACTGTATTGGAGCATCTTAAGTTTGACAACATTTTACTGCACCCATCGTACAGCCCCGATCTGGTACCGTGTGACCTCTTCCTAAAGTTTAAGGAACATATCAAGAGACACCATTATACTTCCGACGAGGAGGTGTAAGCAGCTGTGCGTGCCTGGTTTCGATAGAAGTCTGATTTTTTTCCTTGACATGATGCAGTAATAGATGGTAGAAAACCAGGAATACAGTGGAGATTTGAAATGAACTGGAAGATCTCGATTTAGCAGATTAAATACAAGAAAAGATAGACAGACTAACATAAGAAGCAACAATGGATTTGCAGATTAGTGTGAACATAACAAATGAAATGAAAATAAGTAACAAGTTACCCCCATAAAGATCAGCAATCAGCTGAATGAAGAAGTGCAAAATGTACTTACCTGGAAAGTAATATTGGTAAAGACGGAAGAACAAACCAAGATGCAAATGACAGGATTAAGAAGGCCAGATTTGCTTTCAACTCCGCTCAATATGGAACTCCTCTGTGGAGAATAAGCCTGGGTTATATTAACACGAATGTAAAGTTAGTCCTGCTACGTGGCTTGGAGACATTGCATGTGACCAAGAGTATCACATCCAGATTGCAGACCTTCATCAACATGTCTTCAGAACATACTTCATGTTGATGGTCAGAGGCAATGGTAAACACCGGTCTGTGGGAAAGAACACAGCAACAACCAATATAGTGGGAGAGAATGTATGGACGGATGGGATCCACATGACATGCGCAGGATTGGAACTAACAGGGATAGAGATGAGTGGGTAGGCCAAGAACCATCTTGCAACAAACAGTCAAGGGGGGAAGTTAGTTTAATCGGGGTCTTGTGAGCTGGACTCGAGAAGACGGCACAGAATTGGAACAGATGGAGAGCATCTGTTGCTGTCTTGTGTTCCAAGGGAAACCAGGCTGATAAATGATTATATTTCTGTATGTAAATAATAGTCACATAACATGCATTGCTGTGTTGGAAGAAGTATTAGAGACTTTATTGTGCCAAGACTATTTTGCATGTGCGGAAATCATAAACAAAATAAATGGCCATTTTATCATTTTGCCTGAGTGTTTCCACGGCCCAAAAGTCTAGCACAGAATAGTAACACAGTACACCTGGCAAGCATGTCATAAGAGATGAATAAGGAGTTGGGGATGGAGTCGACTACCTTATCCTATACACATTTTAAACTAAAAGAAAGTATACAGCTTAGCAATCCAAGACAGAAAAAGTGTTTTGTTAAGAGGGCTAATCTCTTGATGCAGAGATACGCATAAGGGATCTATAATGTTAATGGAGATAATCATAATGTATCTTTAATGTTGACAAAGATAGTTATAAGGGATCTGTTGACAAAGATAGTTATAAGCGATCTATAATGTTGGCAGTGATAGTTATAAGGGATCTGTTGACAAAGATAGTTATAAGTGATCTACAATGTTGGCAGAGATAGTTATAAACAATCTACAATGTTGGCAGAGATAGTTATAAGGGATCTGTTGACAAAGATAGTTATAAGTGATCTACAATATTGGCAGAGATAGTTATAAGAGATCTACAGTGTAGACCTACCCTTCTTCGTATAAGAAACTGCCAAATTTGGTAGCTCGATTGTTCAGAAATGTACGAACAATGAATGGATGCACATATGGCAATGTGGATGAGAAACTACTAAATTGATATTAGTGACTGGTTAAATCATGGTGGAAATTCTGTTATCCTTGGCAGATACCACAGTGAAGGTGTGACCCTAATGCTATCAAAAGAGGGCACTTATATAATGGGGCCTCTAGAGGTTATAAGCTTGGTTTGCAATCCCAGTGTGATAGGTTTAAATCATGTCCCGACTCGGTTTGACAGGCCGGCATGTTGTAAGTTTATCAAGTTGTGGTCACTTCTCCCAGTCGACACCAGGAAAAATGTAGGGGCTGTCACAGAATGGCACAGAGTTTGTGCTCTGTCATTGACACTTTCAGCATTGAATGGGGCTGAGTACTTATAGGGGTGTCCTGGTAAACTGAAGTCTGGTCTATGAGCCATTTCCCATTGGCAGTAGGATAAAGAATGATTCTAACATTTCTTGATATCGTGCGTGTGTAATTTCTCCAGTGTTTGTTGTATGGAGTCAGTCGTAAAACACGTGAATTTCCTGTTTATCAGCAGCTGCCATTGGCGTATTTAATTGTGTGATTGAGATATTTTGTATCAAGCTTCATATTAACCTGATTGAGATGTTTTGTATCAAGCTTCATATTAACCTGATTGAGATGTTTTGTATCAAGCTTCATATTAACCTGATTGAGATGTTTTGAATCAAAGCTTCATATTAACCTGATTGAGATGTTTTGTGTCAAGCTTCATATTAACCTGATTGAGATGTTTTGCCTTAAGTTTCCTGCTAGCCTGATTGAGACAATGTGATTATTTATAAGGCTATACCCCATCAGGGATATATGTGCTGTTTTTTTGCAAGCAGGAATATATAAATGGTACTTGCTAGAACTTTATGACCCGTTCCTCAACATAGCTATGGGTCCCAACCTTGTCTCCAGCAGACCCTGTCTAGTGCCATGGAAGTCTAGTGTTTGGTAAGTGCTCCTCTAGAGGCATCTCGGATGTTGTCACTTAACCACTACCCTACGCCGTCCACTGATTAAATTTGAAATGCAATCAAACATGAGAATAGGGATGTTCCTTTTAGGAGAGGAAGGCAGCGTTCGCTAATACCAGTACCAATCGTTTTGTAGGAAGATTTGACTGTGGCTCAAAGATTGGAGAAAATCTCTCTACATCCCACTACCAAAAAAAGGCAACCTGATATTATGTAAATGCGCATTGGAGACTGTCCCGTTTAAAACCTAAATTTGAATATCAACTTGGGCCATGAGATCATGAACATCCATTCGGTAAATCGTGAGATCTTGCAAAGAATACCATTGGTCTGGTTCAGTTTCAACTATATCAAACCCATACTGCAACAGATGCAAAACAACAACGTTAGGGCTCACACCTTCAACAGAGTGATTACTCCAGTCATCGTATATGGCTGCGAAGTGTGGAACTTACAAAACACTGATGCAGTTAGACTCCCTCTTGCTCAACGAGTGATGGAGCGAAGAAAATTATAGATCCATTTTCGGGATCAAATCAGCTATGTAGAAATCAGATGTTGAACTTCCTTCATTGACATCATAGTTGTTGCACTGTTACGAAAGTACAGATATGCCATTTATATAGAGTGATGCCCTGGTGGGTATACACCTCTTTCTCTCTCTCTCTTTTCCTCCCCTCCCCCCCAACCCCCACCCTCAGGTTAAGGTGGAGAGATGGTCTGAAGGATGCCTTGGGTCCAACATAGTACACCAATGCAAAAAAGCGAAGTGAGCTGCTAACCCAACATTAGGCTACCTGACATCAGATACACCTGTCTGGAGAATGCCTTGGGTCCAACCTGGTACACCAATACGAAAGGAGGTGCTTATTCAACATTATGCTACCTGACATCAGATATATGTGTGATTTAGAGATAAAGAAATTATGTACACATTATAGATTTAAGAAAAAAATTATGTACAAATTATAGAACTGAGAAAAAACTATGCACAGATTATAGAACTAAGAGAATTTATGTACAAATTATAGAACTATAGCCCTCATAAGTAATGCCAGTAAGATATTGCTGCACATGATAATGAACCGGATACAATAAAAACTAGAAAAAGAAATCCACGAAGTGCATGTCGGTTTCGAACAAGAAGAGGCACTAGAGACCACATACTCAACATGTGGATTATTATTGAAAGTGTAGAGAATTCAGTGTTCGACTGTACAACATCAACAGCTATGGGCAACATGGGTTTCCCAAAACTTAACGCACAGCTGTATCACGAGCAATGTACTGCAGTAAGGATGAATGTTGAACCATCAGAATGGTTCAAAGTGATGAAAGGAGTGACAAAGGTTGTATCCTCTCTCCTTATCTGTTCAATATATATATATATATATATACCGAGAATATAATTGGGAACGTCAGAGAAAACCAGGAAGACGCTAAGTGTAATGTTATCAGCGTAGGTGGGTATCAGATTCCAGAAATTGGATATACTGACGTCACAGCCCTTATATCGGTAACCCAAGTGGGGCTAGAAAAACTAATTGCATCAACTAAAAAAACACAGTGAGGCCCACAATCTGTATTTAAACACCAAGAAAATACAAATGTTGACAATAAACAAAGTGAAGAATAAATCGGTATTCTCGATTGATAATGTAGAAATAGAAGTCAAGCAAAGACTTGCAATTGCTACACATAGCTAATGCAGATGAAAAATATAGGGCAAGGCATATACAAGCAAACAAAGATCCAACTGATCAGGACATGCATTTTCCCAGTGATGACATACGGTTGTGAGAAATGGACATTAAACAAATCAATTGTAAAGAAGAGCACGGCTTTTGAAATGAGGTGTTACAGAAGGATGTTGAAAATATCATGGGCATAAAAAAACAAAGAGAATTTTTGCAATCGCTGCATATTACAGAAAATTGGCAATATCGCAAGAAGAAAGCTTATATATTTTGTTCATATTAAGAGACATAACAGGCTGGAGAGAGTGATGATGGAGGGCATGGTTCTTGGAAGGAGGAAAAGAGGTCGACCCCTTTATGGATAGTCTGGGGATGTCTTTGTATGAAGTGGGCCGACTCGCCCTGAACTGAGATGCATACATAGCTGTTGTGACTGAAACTACATTCTGGAAAGAATATGTCGCATGATGATCAATAACCAATCAATAACAGAGAAGACTCAGTGAAAGAAGAATTATACACCAGACTTCAAAATATCATCGATAAAAGGAGAAGGCAAAACATAACGATTTTTATGGAAGACCTAAATGCTAGGGTTTGGGAATGAAAATATCGGTTTTGATGGAAGAGATCATAGACAAACAAGGAATCGGACTATCTATCTATCTATCTATCTATCTTCAGTTCACATATGTCGTGGGGAGGTGCAGGTGCAACTTCCTTTGTTTCATATTTTTTGGCAGGTGAAAATCCACCTATGACTTGCGAGGTCAATCCCAACATCTGTTAGCCCCTGTAATATCACCTATATTTGAGACTGGTGGAGGTGGAAGCATAAATTAGAGCATTGTAGATCCGCGGCCTGTAAGGCACCATCTAAGCTGCTCTGCTAACCACATAGACAAGACCTTTTGTTATGGCCACACAGTCCCCTTGTTTGCGACATATTCTCTGTGGGGCGAGAATCTCTAGAATAATTTGAGCAGATTTTTAACTTGAATTTTGCCCGAGCAGCGGTCATTAGGTCTACTCTTTTCGATTTCCAACTGCTATGGTATTTTTAACCTGCGTGCCACTGCACACGGGTGTCTGATCCCACTACTCAGAGATCATGGGAAATATTTACTGGATGATCCATGTGAAAAAATCCTGGTGTCTCCACCGGGATTTGAACCCGAGGCGAACACCTTAGCTCGAGACCACTGGGAATCAGACTAAACAAAAAAATGGAGAGTTACTTATGGAATTCTAGGCTTTAAATCAACTGGGGATCAGTGGCATTATGTTTTTACATAAAAGAAATACAAAACAACATGGGTGTCATCTGATCACAGGATAGAGAACTAGATTGATCATAAATTAATAAATAAGATGTTTGGATCATCGTGTAAAAGTATGTAGATGAGCTGATGTGGTTATGTTCTGATAGACAAAATAAAGATGGAACTTAAAAGGTATACAACAACATATAACCACAGATAGCAGTCTATGTGAGGTTTATCAGAAACAAGGACATTCACAATGAAGTCACAATATCAATAGGTATCATATGTTACACCAACCAGAAAAAATAGAGGACACAGAGGAGCTGGCAACAGATACTAATATGTGGAACAAGAATTGTGAAGTTCTAGAGGAAAGAGAAATGAATACTGCAGATTTGAACAGAAGCAAAACCAGAAATACTAGAGTGAAGGCTCAGGAAACATACAGTGCAGCCAACAAAGAAATTAGAAGAAATATGACAACATATATTTTTGAATTTGAAAGAGAGACAGAGCAGGCTGCATCCTACCTGCATTGGACATGGAATCAGTTCTCTGTGATTCCACAAGGGGAGGTTAATCCCTGAGAGCAACTGTTGAGGTTTTTTTTTCTTTCTATTTTGTTGAGCTCTGATTTCCTGCAGCATTTGTTCACCTCTGGTGTTTTGTATTGTTTCTAGTAGTGATCTGCATTCTGTAAAGAATACAATCTGAGTTGGGAGGTGTTCGTCTGAACTGGCGAACATTCTTATTGCCTGTAAGAGTGCCAAAGACTCTTAACTAAAGCTAGAAGAGATTTTCACAGTGGCTTAATCCTTATGGGTTATTTTCCTATTGGTGTATCTTACAAAGATGCCTCTTCCACCATCCTTACATGCACCCAGTGTTGGCCCATCTGTCTATGTATGAGTCTAGTCCTTAGGGCTGTATATTCCTTTTATAATTTATGTCATACCTGGGTGTCTCTTGATGAGTCAATCGATCAATCAAAACCTGTTCAGTTACCTGAGGAACCAAGCCCTCCTGTCCTGATCGAAATTGACGTTCCGCTAACAGAAGATTGAAATAGGTTCGAGTCTCTTGTGCTGTAAAACCAGAATGCTATGGGTGGATTAATCCTATAATCTGAGTTTATCTAGGAAAGCAAAAATCTTAGAAGCACCCTTTGTCCCACTGTAGTAGTACAACAACCACAAGTTATGGAGAGGTATCAAAAATTGTCAAGTCAAGTCATCTCATAACTAGTGACGTTGTTGGGGCACACTAGAAGACAATCCAGCGCAGACTGTGTCTCCTCTGGTCGGAGATTGATCCATTATTTTATGTTGTCCTCCCATGTCTGTTTGGGATGACCGATGACCTCTTTGTCATCCGCCTTGCACTATTCCGTGCAGGATCATATTTGCAAGACCGTTTGATCTCGATATGTGTCTGTACCAAGTGAGTTTCCGTCTTTTGACAGTTACCAAGAGGTCTTCAAAAGGCCCTATTGCTGATTTAATTTTCTCTCATATTAACTCATTTTGTAACCAAAATTGTATCAGGGCAGTCATCGTGACCAACGCGCAAGCCGTACTTCAGAAAGTACAGAAGGGATGGCTTAGGTACGAGTGGATAGCAGCTATTGAGGCGTCAAACCTCCAGGGGTTGACCTGGATCTACTGTCCTGCTCATGCTGGGGTTTAGGGCAATGAAAGAGCTGACATCATGGCTTCACAAGCTACCATCGTGGGCACATTAGTGATGGATAGAAGTGACATTTTGAAATCAATCAATGACCGCCTGCTGGATGAGGACACTGCAATAGATGAAGCATCCATCCACAGACTACAGTTTCGACATTAACCGAAGTCCAAGCGAAGTGGTACAACCAGCGAGCTACAGGGACCATCAGCATCCATACCTTACGCCATTTGATAAAAGAGATTGAGCACCTATGGGTTAGCCCGTAGTGCAGTGACGTCGATTCATAGAAACAGAAACAGTAACCAAAATTGTAAGATCAACATAAACAGGTTAGCTTAGACCAAAATATACATTTATCACAGTTTAACTAAAAGGCGGTAAAGAAAACCATTTTGCTGTTAACAGAAAGAGCAAAGATGGAGAATTGCTGAAGATCAAGATCACCATATACGAGGTCTAAGTGATGTACAAATTTTAAACCCACAGAAACTTGATTATTTCACCACAAACTACTTGCAGCTTTATTTGATTTTCAGACATGCTCACCTGGCAAGCAGGGGGAATTACTTAGTTTAAAAGGTAATTTTCTTTGTTGTTGTTTTTGTTGTCCTTGTTTACAAGCACGATATGATTTGCATTTCTATAGACACACTATTTTTACTCTCTCGCAGTAATTATTGAGCATTTGATTGGCAGAGCTGTTTGAAGTAATTGGGGAGTTTTGTCATTTCTTGGTCCAGATAAATGTAGGAATTCACATTATCGTTAGGATAACAATTGCACATTAATTCAATTCCAGCAAATTTTGACATGTCTCCTACCGTCGATGATGTCAAACAAGATTATTACTGCTTCTTGATACACATACTAAGCATATTTTGACATGTCTCCTACCGTCAATGATGTAAAACAAGATTATTACTGCTTCTTGATACACATACTAAGCTAATATTGACATGTCTCCTACCGCCGATGATGTCAAACAAGATTATTACTGCATCTTGATACACATACTAAGCTAATATTGACATGTCTCCTACCGCCGATGATGTCAAACAAGATTATTACTGCTTCTTGATACACATACTAAGTGAATGCTGACATGTCTCCTACCGCCGATGATGTCAAACAAGATTATTACTGCCTGATACACATACTAAGCGAATTTGGAGAAATGTCTCACAACTGAATATGCCAAAAGGGACTATTCCTTTCCTTTTTCTGCGTTCGTCTCTTAACTTACAGCGGGTGTGCGCCTTCCAGCTCGACTCATCCAATTTCAGCTGGCTTGTTGGGTACCAGGTATGCCTTCCCACTGTGATCACTTATCAATTTGCCAGAAAACGCTAGTACAGACTGTTTCTAGTACTGTCGCTTGGTATTGACTATCGTCTTCATCAGCTCTGGTTTGCTGACCCTGGTGCAAGCAGCCAGCTATGAGTCGCTGGTTGATGTCAGCTCATTCACTGTGTTGCTTCTTCGGCCCCAAGGGACTATTCAGGCGTGCTGATATGTTCAATATGCTAATTTTGACATGCCTCGCCATTGAACATCTCCGGAAATATTTTCCAGTAACCTGATAAGTAAGAAAGTAATTGTGTGCATTGTCCTCCCCAACACATCCTCATTGCTCTGTTTGATGTTCATTGTCCTCCCCAACACATCTTTATTGCTCTGTTTGATGTTCATTGTCCTCCCCAACACATCCTCATTGCTCTGTTTGATGTTAATTGTCCTCCTCAACACATCTTTATTGCTCTGTTTGATGTTCATTGTCCTCCCCAACACATCCTCATTGCTCTGTTTGATGTTCATTGTCCTCCTCAACACATTTTATTGCTCTGTTTGATGTTCATTGTCCTCCTCAACACATCTTTATTGCTCTGTTTGATGTTCATTGTCCTCCCCAACACATCCTCATTGCTCTGTTTGATGTTCATTGTCCTCCTCAACACATCTTCATTGCTCTGTTTGATGTTCATTGTCCTCCCCAACACATCCTCATTGCTCTGTTTGATGTTCATTGTCCTCCTCAACACATCTTCATTGCTCTGTTTGATGTTCATTGTCCTCCCCAACACATCCTCATTGCTCTGTTTGATGTTCATTGTCCTCCTCAACACATCTTTATTGCTCTGTTTGATGTTCATTGTCCTCCTCAACACATCTTTATTGCTCTGTTTGATGTTCATTGTCCTCCCCAACACATCCTCATTGCTCTGTTTGATGTTCATTGTCCTCCCCAACACATCCTCATTGCTCTGTTTGATGTTCATTGTCCTCCCCAACACATCCTCATTGCTCTGTTTGATGTTCATTGTCCTCCTCAACACATCTTTATTGCTCTGTTTGATGTTCATTGTCCTCCCCAACACATCCTCATTGCTCTGTTTGATGTTCATTGTCCTCCCCAACACATCTTTATTGCTCTGTTTGATGTTCATTGTCCTCCCCAACACATCTTTATTGCTCTGTTTGATGTTCATTGTCCTCCCCAACACATCTTTATTGCTCTGTTTGATGTTCATTGTCCTCCCCAACACATCTTTATTGCTCTGTTTGATGTTCATTGTCCTCCCCAACACATCTTTATTGCTCTGTTTGATGTTCATTGTCCTCCCCAACACATCTTTATTGCTCTGTTTGATGTTCATTGTCCTCCCCAACACATCCTCATTGCTCTGTTTGATGTTCATTGTCCTCCTCAACACATCCTCATTGCTCTGTTTGATGTTCATTGTTCTCCCCAACACATCCTCATTGCTCTGTTTGATGTTCATTGTCCTCCCCAACACATCTTTATTGCTCTGTTTGATGTTCATTGTCCTCCCCAACACATCTTTATTGCTCTGTTTGATGTTCATTGTCCTCCTCAACACATCTTTATTGCTCTGTTTGATGTTCATTGTCCTCCCCAACACATCCTCATTGCTCTGTTTGATGTTCATTGTCCTCCCCAACACATCCTCATTGCTCTGTTTGATGTTCATTGTCCTCCCCAACACATCCTCATTGCTCTGTTTGATGTTCATTGTCCTCCCCAACACATCCTCATTGCTCTGTTTGATGTTCATTGTCCTCCTCAACACATCTTTATTGCTCTGTTTGATGTTCATTGTCCTCCTCAACACATCCTCATTGCTCTGTTTGATGTTCATTGTCCTCCCCAACACATCCTCATTGCTCTGTTTGATGTTCATTGTCCTCCTCAACACATCTTTATTGCTCTGTTTGATGTTCATTGTCCTCCTCAACACATCCTCATTGCTCTGTTTGATGTTCATTGTCCTCCCCAACACATCCTCATTGCTCTGTTTGATGTTCATTGTCCTCCCCAACACATCATCCTCATTGCTCTGCGTAATTGTACTTTATATCTCGATATATATGCCGTATAAACACATTAACTTGTGTGTGTTACCATGGCCCGAATGGGGAGCCAATAATAGTAACAATGTAACGTCCCATATAGGGGGGGGGGGGCTCAGAGGAAGACTGGCTACCATCTCCTGTACACAATGTACTAATAAATGGACAATAGTTCTTCAGATCGATACGTAATGTCTCAGCTTAGATCAAAAGAAATACAGAGCAAAGCGATGGAAGTTGCCAAGAAACACACACAACTCAACCAAATGCTGTATCAAGGTAAACGAGACATAACTTAGTCAACTACACGCATTTAAATACTTGGACACCCACATAAGATCGGATGGGAGATGCAGTTAGGGAATACAGAACAGAGTGACCCAATGCAAAATTAGTCTTTCAGAGTATGATGGGGGTGGTGCAGCAACAACAACACACTATCACTGGAATCAAGGAAGCGAGTTCGTGAATGCAACATGGAACAAGTACCGACATACGGCAGCGAGCCATGGACAATCAGAAGGCAAGTTTCTGTCGAAGACGGATGCATTGGGCCGAAAGGTGCAAATATCGCTGTGAACTAGCGACACAACGCATTCCGTTCTCCGGATTACATCCTGCTAGTTGCAAAACACTGTTCATGGCTTAGCAGCCGGAGATTGAGAAAGAACTAATAAGAAGGCAGGCACAGGAGTCATTGGAGGGAACGGAAATGTAGTTTAACAGAAGAATTCTGAGAATTCCATGGACTGGAAAGAAGGCTAATAACGTGGTTCTCGAGGAGGCACAGGCACAAAGACAGCGCATGGCAAACATCAGGACAAGGCAGTTAGACTTCTTCAGAACGATATGACCGACAGAATGGCAAAAACAGGAGCCTGGAAACAACAATTGGATAGACCCCGCAGTAACCACACAGTAAAACGAATTATTAAGAATAATACTCGGGGAATCTGGATGAACAGGTGGGCGGCGTTAACAACAGGTCGCAGTGTATTTAACAAAATGTCACAGCCAAAAGTAACGATAACATAAATAAACTACATAGAGGAGATTAAAGTCTCACATTTCAGTTCTGAACAGGACATACCAGAGTTAAAAGCCAATTGAACCGCATCAATTCCCAGCACCTGTCCTTGTGCAGGCATTGCTCTTGTCTTGATGAAACAGACTACTACTCATTGAGTGCAAGGCACTTACGGACACGAGGAAAAGATTCTTACAAGCACTGTAGACAATTGCCAACACACTGTACGGAGCAGTGACACAACTGAAGAAGACCTGTATATATATTAGAATGGCATTGGGCTGCCAAGAGCAAGCTTGCTCAGCAGATATGGGATAGTAACAACAACAGAAGAATGCTGAGAATTCCATGGACTGGAAAGAAGGCTAATAACGTGGTTCTCGAGGGGGCACAGGAACAAAGACAATGCATGGCAACAATCAGTACAAGGCAGTCAGACTTCTTCAGGCACGTCATGATAACAGACGGATCGAAACACACAGCAGAATTCGCAAGGAAGAGGGACAGAGGGAGGCAGAGATATAAAATATTGGACAACTTGAAGGAAGGGCGTGGAGGACGATCAACGATTGGACTGATAAACGACACACGTGATAAGAGGAGGTGGAGATACATGATCGCTAATGGACAGTGCACTTGATAGTGTTGTGGGAAGGTTGGGGGCTACCTTCTTCTGTACAATCTTTAAGTCACACAAACTTAAATAATAGAGGGATACCAAAATACACGGGTAAAAGCGACGGACAGAGGGAGGGCTAGGGTTAGTATTAAATGTCTTGCTTCTTCTTATACTAAAGCTCTCAATCTCCCGCTACCAAGTCCTGAACGTTCTCAATCTCCCTCTACCAAGCCCCGAACGTTCTCGATCTCCCTCTACCAAGCCTTGAACGTTCTCAATCTCCCGCTACCAAGCCCTGAACGTTCTCAATTTTTCTTTACCAAGCCCTGACCGTTCTCAATCTCCCTCTACCAAGCCCTGAACGTTCTCAATCTCCCTCTACCAAGCCCTGAACGTTCTCAATCTCCCTCTACCAAGCCCTGAACGTTCTCAATCTCCCTCTACCAAGCCCTGAACGTTCTCAATCTCCCGCTACCAAGCCCTGAACGTTCTCAATCTCCCTCTACCAAGCCCTGAACGTTCTCAATCTCCCTCTACCAAGCCCTGAACGTTCTCAATCTCCCTCTACCAAGCCCTGAACGTTCTCAATCTCCCTCTACCAAGCCCTGAACGTTCTCAATCTCCCGCTACCAAGCCCTGAACGCTCTCAATCTCCCGCTACCAAGCCCTGAACGTTCTCAATTTTTCTTTACCAAGCCCTGAACGTTCTCAATCTCCCTCTACCAAGCCCTGAACGTTCTCAATCTCCCGCTACCATGCCCTGAACGCTCTCAATCTTCCGCTACCATGCCCCGAACGCTCTCAATCTTCCGCTACCATGCCCCGAACGCTCTCAATCTCCCGCTACCAAGCCCTGAACGCTCTCAATCTCCCGCTACCAAGCCCTGAACGTTCTTAATCTCCCGCTACCAAGCCCTAAAAAGGGCTTTGCAAATAGCAGGATGGTGTTCGGAGAATAGAATGCGTTGGGCCCTAGTTTATAGCTTGACTGCGATATTTGCACCTTTCGGTCCGACGCATCTGACTTCAGCAGACATTTTGTAGTACCGGGTTAGCCGTCTCTCTTCGATCCCTTCTCCATAGCCAATCTGCTCTGTTGCAGCTGGTTGATCATGATCATCGCGTGGAGGTCGAGAAGGATCTTGGCAGCTCTGGTTCGCCGGCCCTGACGCTAGCAGTCAGCTATGGGTAGCTGACCACTGCAGCTCATGCACTGCTCAGCACATCTTGATCCCCAAATGTCTTGTTTGAAAGAATGAAATAATAATGTAACGGTTCATATATATTTATTAATGATTAAAAACAGGACTACCCCATCCCGTAGTACACATTTTAATGATAGAGGAATACCAAAATAGACATGGAGAAACGAGGCGGGCAGAGGGAGAACGGTGGATCGTATTAAATGGCTGGTTTAGATGAGGCAAGGACACAACCCACATGGTGTGTTTTAAATATGATTAACTGTGATAACATAGAAATGCTGATTGCATATCACAACAGTGGATTATTCAATCCTCGAGCTGTTATCCTAGCTAGTCAGCGCTTCATTTGTTACAGTTATTTGTTTCTCGTGGGGTTCAGTCTAGGGTTCTCAACCTGAGGCACATGGGTTCCCTATAGTGTCAGGGAACTTTGATTTGCGTTCTGGCGCTGCCCTCAGCTGGGCATGTGTTGTGTCAAAGGTCACACAGAGACCTCGTCCTTCTCCCCCTCCCTTGTTTGGGTTCTGTTTTATTTAGCGCAGTAGCATAGCACTGCCTATTCATGGCGAAGGTACGGGGTTTAACTCCGGCAGCTCCAGTCGACCCAGCTGTAAATTTATACCTGGCTGACGGCTAGGGAAGGAAAAAGGCAGAGAGGATAAGGGCTGACCATCCCATCCCGCAAAGCTGTGGCTAAGTATAGTAAAGGCTCTAACACTTCATTCCTGATGGCAGTGTTGGCTATGAGACTGCCTTTTATTGTTCTATTTAACACATTCACTCCGTAATACTTTGGGCCTCTGAAGACATTTTTTTCTTGCAATATAAAAATTGCTACTTGGAAATATGATAGGAGCGTGTACCCTATTCGATAGTGAGCTGGCTTGCTATACTAGGATTATAGTATTCCAGGGTTCGAGATCATGAACGGACAGGGACACAAATCCCGACTGAAGCTCGTGCCTGGTACAACCTCTCCAACAGTCTACCCAGCTGTAAAATGGTACCTGTTTGGAAGGTTAAAAAAAGCAAGGAAGGGAGCTAGCCAACATGAAGAGTTGTCATCATCCCCGACGGCAATTATTGCCATGGGACTGATTGTTACTAGGGACTACAGGTATATCTATACATTTAGGAATACATGACATGGATAAACTTTCTTGTATACACATGACAATCAAAGGCAGTCATCGTGACCAACGCGCAAGCCGTACTTCAGAAAGTACAGAAGGGATGGCTTAGGTACGAGTGGATAGCTGCTGTTGAAGCATCAAACCTTCAGGCACTGACCTGGATCTACTGTCCTGCTCATGCCTGGGTTCAGGGCAATGAAAGAGCTGACATATTGGCTTCACAAGCTCCAATCATGGGCACATTGGTGATGGACAGAAGTGGCATTGTGAAATCAATCAATGTCCGCCTGCTGGATGAGGACACTGCAATAGATGAAGCAGCAATCCACAGACTGCAAAGTTTTGACATTAAACGAGGGTCGAGCGGAGTGGGGCGCACGAGAGGACGGTGCAGGAGAGTGTACAACCAGCGAGCTACAGGGACCATCAGCATCCATACCTTACGCCATTTGATGAAAGAGACTAGCACCTATGGGTTTGCCCGGAGTGCAGTGACGTCGATTCTTAGAAACAGAAACCGTTTAAACCAGTTTATCAGCTCTACGACATTGTAAGAAAATGTGAGAGCCGATATATCAGCTCTCCTGTGTAAGTCAGTTACCTATTTTTTTTTGGTCCTGGTCGCAACTTCAGACAACAATTTTTTCCAATTTCTACCGCGTGGATTGCCTTGTCGTTTCGTCTCAAACATCTCATTCAAGTTGCATGTTTCCAGAAGATGTTGGCAGATCATCAGGTGGTCTGGGTCTTGTGTTGCTTCGCAGTCGCGCGTCTCACCATCCCTGTACTCCCCCCTCCCCACCCCAAATCATCTCTTTAAGTCCTTTCTGCATCGTGACACACCAGAAGTGACTCTCATGTTGCGGAAGCCAAGTGCTGCCCTCCCTTAGCTTGATCCAACTTTACACTCAGGTATTTGGGAGCCATGCTGTGTTCCAGCTCATGTCCTTGGCATTTGTTTTATTTTAGAGTCTCTGTTTGTGAGGGGAAAAGCGGAGACTTGGGATTTGCTGCGGTTTTTTTTTTTGGGGGGGGGGGGGGGGGGTTAATATACGACAGGGGCATCGGGATCGCTTGTCGGTGTGTTTTCAACCTTTTCAAAACCATTCTCTTGGTAACATAGAGCCAACAAAGGGGTCCTTACACTTTACCAAGCTAACAGGGGTCCTTACACTTTACCAAACTAACAGGGATCCTTACATTTCACCAAACTAACAGGGATCCTTACATTTCACCAAACTAACAGGGATCCTTACATTTCACCAAACTAACAGGGATCCTTACATTTCACCAAGCTAACAGGGGTCCTTACATTTCACCAAACTAACAGGGATCCTTACATTTCACCAAACTAACAGGGATCCTTACATTTCACCAAACTAACAGGGATCCTTACATTTCACCAAACTAACAGGGATCCTTACATTTCACCAAACTAACAGGGATCCTTACATTTCACCAAACTAACAGGGATCCTTACATTTCACCAAACTAACAGGGATCCTTACATTTCACCAAACTAACAGGGATCCTTACATTTCACCAAGCTAACAGGGATCTTTACATTTCACCAAACTAACAGGGATCCTTACATTTCACCAAGCTAACAGGGATCTTTACATTTCACCAAACTAACAGGGATCCTTACATTTCACCAAACTAACAGGGATCCTTACATTTCACCAAACTAACAGGGGTCCTTACATTTCACCAAACTAATAGGGGTCCTTACATTTCACCAAACTAACAGGGGTCCTTACATTTTACCAGGCTAACAGGGGTCTTTACACTTTACCAAGCTAACAAGGATGAGTAAGGTTTTCCAGACTAACAAAGCGGTCCACGGCACCTTAAAGGTTAAGAACGCATGATACATGAGAAATGTGGGGGGGGGGGGGCGGCTGTGGAAACAGGAAGACTGGTTGAAAGAGGTTATGATAGATACGAAACAGCTGTTCTTATTGATATGTTCCGCGTTATGTTAAGTCATATTGGCGGATGATGGAAATAGCCGATCCTGAATTGCCATTAGTGATTGATTTATTGATGGACTGGGATGGAAGTTATTGATTATTTAAGCTTTTGTCAGCATCAGCGATGCTGATCAGTCTTTTGCTTGTTCTTTCCCTGTCGTGTCACCGCACGCATTTCTTCTTCAGCGTTCATCTTGGAAAGAACGTTTCTGGCGTTGCATCGTCGCTTACAGCCATGTCTGCGCCTTTCGGCCCGATTTCAGCAAGGCTTTTTATGTGATCGAACTTGCCTTCCCTCTTCGGGCGCCTAAAGGGTTAGCCAGTTCTGCAAGGTTGCAGTCTGCTTCCAGGGCCGTCACTTGGAAGCAGAATAGAGTCTTGATCAGTATTCGTCACTGGCTCTGATTTAAACAGCCACCTACTTCATGTTATACCTTCGTTCCTACTGCAGAGAATTTTATCTTCTTTTTCTTCTTCGTTCATCGTCAGATCAAGATTCCGGTTTCTCTTACAAAGAACAGCGTTACTGTTTTATCTCCGTACAGCATGTGTCTCGCGAGGCCAGCATTGTTCTTTATCTTATTAAAAAAAATTTTTTTTAACGTGTTTGCATTACTAGTTTCTACTGGCGGAGGCGCAATCAATTGGGTGATATTAAGACGCATAAACCAGTACTTGGATGTATGTGTGCGTCTGTATGTACCAATGCTAGGTTTGTGCGCTCTCAGAATCCAGCCCAACTAAAGTGCAATGGAAGGGCCTCACCCTGAGGGCGCGTGTGAAAGTTGTGCAAGAATATGACTGCAGGACAGAGTCAAATGAAACAGAGTGAGCTAAGAAGAGAGAGAAAGGAGAGTAACGCTTCTCTCCAAAAAATGAAAACATTTAAAAACAAAACACATGGATTATTCAGTCTGGACAAGCATTGAATCTTCTCTCTTTTCCTGCGTAAGCATGCAGCTTTGTAGGATGTGTTCCACGGTCATGATATGCTCCCTAGAGGGACACCTGGCATCTGTCCCAATCCTCATTTTGTTGTAAAGTTTATCCTTGAGTCTGTTATGCTCAGCTCTCAGTCTGAAAATGATGATTTTCTATCTCTAGTTAAATTAAAGTAGTCTTCTCTTCAGAAGTCCGGGTGTTGATCAGTCCATTTTCCCCTGAAGCTGGCTTTAATTATGGTCTTGAACTCATTATATGTGATGCTCGGGTCTGTTCATCCACACTTTGCTAGTTTGTCTGCAGCTTCATTGTCTTCAATATTGCACTGGGATGGGATCGACAGTATGATCAACACTCCTATCTGTCCTTTGAACATGCCAGGCCAAGGGACACGCTTTTTTTCCCCCCATCCATTTGGTCTTGCCATCACTAATCTGTCTCCTTTTTCTCCATCTTCATTTTCCCTCTATCACAAAGTTTTCCAGACACTCTTACCTGAGTACATGTTCAAATAAACCTTATCTTTACATTTTAGTTTAACGGAGGTATTTTAATATCACTTTAACTTTATATATCTTCTTTATATTTGTTAGCTGTCCAAGGTCATTATTCTTGCTAACCACACTTCCTGATTTCTGTTAGTTTAGTCATTCATAAAGCAGTATTGATCCTAGATAACACTTCCAGACTCTCTTCCTGTCTCTCTCATTCTTTCATATTCAAAGACTTGTTTGTTAACTTATTTAAAAAATATTTCCTGCAAGTTTTCTTTACCGGTTGCAATATTTTTTTGCTTGAAAATAATTTTTCTTTTATAATTTCTGTATGATTAATCCTAGATATCCATATTTTAAATTAAATTTGTTGTTTTAAAAAATTAAAATAATTTTCTCTACTCGAATCTCACATTTAATTGGTATTAAAATATAATTTAAAAAACCCCATTATTTCAGTTTTAGAGATATTTATACTTATTCCATTTTTTTCACTTGCTCTATTCATAGTATCAGCCAGTTTTTAAATCCTTGTTTATTTTTAGCTATATATTGAATACATGCTTCAAATATACACTCTGTATTAATGATAATGTAAACTGCATTGTCTGCTGTAGACAAACTTACAAAAACGTTTTACTAATTATGACACTGCATACTATTTTTTTTAGTTTTGCTTGTCCATCGTTTCCGAAGAGGACCACATTGTAATTTGTAAATCCTGGAGTGGATTCGTAGGTGACTGATCAAACCAATCCGAGCCCGAAAGCGTCTGTCACACTGAGGGCAGAGAAACACTGTCTGACCGTCAGACGGACGCAACTCGTCTCTTGTCTTTCGTGTCGCTTGTCTCATGCAGCTTCCTTGATTCTTGTCTGCTCCATATATGTCGTGCCAACAGAGACTTTGCTACGCCAGGCAGACGATCAGCAGCAATGTTCTTTCAATTATCAGGGTCAATGCCACAGTTCTTCAGTGGTGCTTTCAGAGTGTCTTTGTAACGTTTATTTGGCCACCGCGAGCTCGCTTGCCTGAATTAAGCTCGCTATATAATATTTTCTTTGGAAGCCGTTCATATGACCTGTGTACAACGTGACCAGTCCATCTCAGCTGCCATTTGCACAGGGTTGTGTGGATGTTTGTCATGCCAGCCCGCGAAAGAACTACATCTGCGTACAACACTGTCAGTTGTATACAAACATGTACTTATAATGATGCTGCAAACTTTATGGTCAGCCGCATATAGTCTTCCATTTTAATTTTGTGATAATGACGCCGCCTACTTGATTGCCTGTCGCGTACAGACTTACGTGCTAGTAGTGTAATACTAACAATGCAATATCCGGGAACAAAGACAAAACATATTAATTGTTTTACAAGGCGCAATCTTGACCTATTTATAGATTAACCCGCTATGGAGACTAAATACCAGCATACACTAAAGTTGGCCGGGTCGTCTTAAGAACAGCTTGTACCACTCGCTGCAGGTTTCCAAGCCTAGCGCGTGACCTTTATTTACTAAGTTCTACAATCATAGTCACAAGACTGGATTATTTATTTGTTTTCGTGTCACATTATATACCAAGAGACACTCGTACGTCTCACGGTACACAAAAATGGTACAAAATATAACTTCAGTCACGACTCCATCAGCGATCCATTGTCAATGGCTGACAAAGCAATCAGTGACCATCATCCCTGATAGGGTCTTTAATGATAGCACTGAACTTTCTCCAGTCCACTGTTTCCGGATAATGACCATTGGCATCCCATATTACTTCGGTGATGTCCGTAATAGTGGGCATCACGCAGATGAAGCCATGCGTAGCCCGACCACATGGAAGACCGCGGTCTATCTTCATCAGCACCCTCGGGATGTAAGGAAATATATATATATATATATATATATATATATATATATATATATATATATATATATATATATATATATATATATATATATATATATATATATATGTATGCATGCGCAAACGATGACGCCGACTTCCTGAACACAGTGATCACGTGATGAGTCGTGGGTTTATGGGTAGGACCCGGAAACCATGCTGCAGTTGTCACAGTAAAGACATTCATCATCTCCGTGGCCGAAAAAAAGCCGAGGCAAGTGCGCAGCAAAGACACCTTGGCCGTTTTCTTTGAGTTCCCTGGGGCTGTGCATCACAACTACGCACCACAAGGTCAAAAGTGTACTAACTGGAGGTCATCCGTCACCTTCGTGATGCTGTTCGACGCAAACGACCGGACCTGCATGCAACGAGAATTTGGCAGTTCCATCACGACAACGCCCCCTCCCATTCTGTGCATCTCATTCAGACTTTCTTGGCCAAAAATATTATATATATATATATATATATATATATATATATATATATATATATATATATATATATATATATATATATATATATATATATATATGTATATACACACGAGATGGCTGATACATTTTGCACTTTTGTACGAGTCAAGGCATTTGCCTGGAAATTGATGTGACCTTTAGTTCTACTCTATGTATTAACCCTGCAAGACGAAATACTTCTCCCGTCTGTTCGTCTGTTCTTCACATTTCTGTTGCCTTGGTTATAGAACTCCTCCGTCTGACCCCCGGAATCCCGTCTCCAGTTCAGTAATAAGCCCCGGACCTCAGAAAACCGTGTGGATATGAAAGCATGCCCCTATCAACCATGCTCACCTGACTTGGCACCTAGTGACTGTTTCCTGTTCCCAAACATGAAGAATACGCTTCGGGAACGTTGTTTTTCTGGCGTCCAGGACTTGATTACTGAACTGGAGATGTGGACCCAGTCCAATACGAAGGCGTTCTGCTATCAGGGCATCAGGAAGGTGAAGGGAGAAGTGTATCGCCTTCCAGGACTAAAGTTCACACCAATTTTTAGGTAAGCACCTTGACTGCTGTGCTAAACACGCGCAAAACGTGTTGACCATCACGTGTGTGTGTTTGTAAATATAAATGTACATCTACAAGTATGTGTGCAACGGACCATATAGTATGCAGTGTCATTATTAGTAAAACGTATGTGTTGGTACAACATACAGTGCAGTATAAAGTTTCATTTTTAGGAAACATGTGTATGTGTATATATATGCGTTCTTGAAATTGTTAGGAAGGAGTTAGGCCAGTATGAAAACTTACTGACAATAATGAAAACACGAAAATTGACATGGTATGGACATATCACGATCGGTGGGGCTGACCAAGACTGTCCTGCAAGGCACTGTGCCTGGGAAGCGTGAGAGAGGGAGACCAAAAAATAGATGGGAGGACAATATAAAAGGGTTGACGGGAAGGTCTATAGCTGAAACTAATACCCTGGCGACAAATTGAGACGTATGGCGTGAACTGGTTCGACAAACTGCAATAACGGTGTCTCAACGACCTTCTAGGTTACGGGACTGTTGATGAGGATGATAAAGAATCGAATCCTTTGAGTCAATACCCTGGACAGAGAAAAGAACAAATGTAGACATTCGACAAGAGTTGAGCATAGAGGAGAACTAGTTGCTCAATTACATTTTGGCTAGAAAATGCAAATACGTTGGTCACACCAAGAGACACAACGGTCTCCAGAGAACGGTAATGGAAGGTATGGTGCCAGGCAAAAGAGGAAGGGGTAGACCAAGAAGACGATGGCACCAAGATATCTAGGAATGCCTGAATATGACTGTGGCGGTGGCTGGAGTTTTGGCCAGGGAACGAGTTTCTTTCAGACAGACTGTGATGGGAGCGAATTTTTGTAAAGGACATGCTACATGATGATGATATTAGTTTTTGTTTTGATGCATGTTCAAAACAGTCCGTAAATCGTTATGCATAGAAATATCTTTCTTGACCGCAACAAACACAACGCTTGCACACTACTCGATGAATTAACAATCAGTAAATGTTTGTTGTTTCGTTATCTGCAATACTTCCATCGTAGTTTCTCATTTTTCAATACTTGCCCGGCGACCGTATTATTAGTAAGCGATCGTCACCGCATGATGGCGTCTTTCATGACGGGAACAAAATCCCAGCACTACGCCGGTACACTCTAATCGATGAATCAACAATCAGTAACTGTTTGTTTCATCATCTGCATAACTTCCATCGCAGTTTCTGCTTATTCGATCCGTTCTCATTGACTGTGGAAGTAGTCAGCGACCATCACCATCTCGTGGTATCTTTTTAAGGACACCAACAAACTCCCTCCACTTTTCTAGTTCCTTGGCTACACTTCGTACCGTGTCGAGGAGTTGGTTGATTTGTTTTAATTTTAATTTGTTTGGCAAAACGGTTAGAGTGAATGTCTCACCCAGCACAGAGACCAGGTTTGAACAAGACACATCATTGCCATGTTCCACGCAGACTGGTATTTACGATCATGTATCTCCTCACAAAATTCCGTTCTTTAGTCCACGATGTCAGAGTGTACCGAGGTGCAGACGTCGACAGTGGCTAAAACCTTTGCACAGCCAAGCTAAAGATAGCATTGATGACGTTTTATCAACAGACTGACAAGAAGAAGATTCCAGTTGTTGCACACAAGCAGCACGTATTGTCAAAATACCTTATCGTTTTACATTTCTTATAAATATAATTTCTTCTTCATGGTTCATCCTTAAACTCCCGCCACCAAGTCCTGAAGAGGGCTTTGCAAGTAGTAAGATGTAGTCCGGAGATCGGAATGCATTGTGTCGTAGTTTACAGCTCGGCTGCGATATTTGCACTTTTCGGTCCAACACATCCCGACTTCAGCATGGTATTTTTGGGTTCCGGCTAAGCCTTCCCTCTACTATCCCTTCTCATTAGTCAGTCTTATGTTAGCCAGGATCACCACATAAAATGTCTTGGCAGCTCTGGGTCAATGGCCGCTGAAGCGCATGCGCTTCTCGGCATTTTGATCCGGCAACAAATGGGAACTTTTTAAAATCATAGTAAATGATGCAGCTACAATGACAGCAGGGTAATACAAAAAACAGAATGGGAAAATAGCTCAACAGTAGCGCAAGGGACAAAATCCAGGAAAGGAAATTAGAAATGTTAAATCTCCTGGCGGCAAATACACCCACTGTATATGAAATACACAAGAAGACATAGACCATATTAAACAAAGCAGCAACATCTAAGAGGCAGTTTTTAAATGACTTAACCTCAACAGCCAAAAACGTGGCAGGGATAGGAAATAGTAGACACCCATATCAGATAACAAGAAAACCATGCAACAAACCAACAGCTAGGACCATCCCCATCAAAGACAAGCATGGTAACCATTTCACTATTAAAAAAGAGCAGGTGAGATGCTGAGCAGAACATTTTTGTTGTTGTGTTAAATAGACCACAGCCAGCAATAGCCCCTACCATTGATGAAGAAAACACAACACCTACTATGTCTGGATCAGGGGGAGGAAGACTAACGTCTGGTCAGGCACAACATACTGATCAGACATGTTAGTCGGGGTCAGGCACAACATACTGATCAGACATGTTAGTTGGGGTCAGGCAAAATATACCGATCAAATATGTTAGTCAGGGTCAGGCACAACATACTGATCAGACATGTTAGTCGGGGTCAGGCACAACATACTGATCAGACATGTTAGTTGGGGTCAGGCAAAATATACCGATCAAACATGTTAGTCAGGGTCAGGCACAACATACTGATCAGACATGTTAGTCGGGGTCAGGCACAACATACTGATCAAACATGTTAGTCGGGGTCAGGCACAACATACTGATCAAACATGTTAGTCGGGGTCAGGCACAACATACTGATCAAGAAAGAAAGACATATGTAGATAGAAAGATAGACATATATAGATATAAAGACATATATAAAGACATATATATAGGTAGAAAGACAGATATATAGATAAAAAGACAGATATATAGATATAAAGACATATATAGATAGAAAGACATATATATAGATATAAAGACATATACATTCACACACACACACACACACACACACACACCCACCCCCAAGTTTCATGTTGTTAATGCTGGGTATCTATTCTTTTGCTCATCTGTGTGCTACTGTGGCTGGAATAAGATACAGGTATAGTTACACTGAGAACTGTTACCCGATATCGTAAGATGTAACTAAAGGACAGACCCGTTGACGTATTTAAGAGGCACAGTTAACGCAGATGACGGAACATTCAATGACACCATCAGAATGAACAGAACCAGATTTAGTCTTTGCTAGCTTAAACGATTTGAAGTCTTCACAATGTACCACGAACACTCAGCTAAAAATATACACGCCCGAACTGCATGATCATGTACTGTTGCGAGTGTTGGAGATTCATTTTTTTACTGAGGGTTGGAGAGTAATATTCAAATACGTGCAAACACTGTCATCAAAACTCGCAATATGTCAGTGGCGAATTTATATAATTTGTTAGTCGAACAATATCGTCGACCGAGAACTGCTTACCTGGAGCAGTAAAGACGTTATTCACATCACCATAATCGGTCGACAGTGAAATTGGGTCGGCCATGTCATAATATAAGAGAACCTGACACTGGAACCGCAGAGCGGAGACGATCTTTGTCGCTGCACGCGTACTTTGTTGATGTTGTTGTTATTATTGTTATTGAATGCTTACAATTAGTAAGTTTACTCCTTTTATCGCCCTAAAAAGGACGTTAAGTGGCGGGAATAACGTCGCTTTCCTCACATCCCGAGCGTGCTGATAAAGGTGGACCGGGGTCCTCCGGGCGACTGTGCAATGCTTGGCTTTATCTGCGTGTCGCTCACTACTACGGGGATCACGTCGAACCTCACCCTGTTAGCTGGACTGTTGTCCTCGACAATAGCCCATTTTCAGGACGACCAACGAGGAGGTCAGGTTAGGGTCTTGGCCAATATATTTCTCCTGATCCTGGCCAACATTGTCTGATCAGTGTGTTTTGCCTAACCAGACGTTAGCCTCATCGTCCCACACGTGCTTTGTAAATGGGAGGTCGTGTCCTACTTTTGTAATAGACCAGGTAAGCTCTAGGTGTTGTGAATGAGATGGGCTGGCATGTGGTGTGCCTGTCAAATCAACGTCTACCAAAAGAGCTTTTTTATGGCGCACTTCAAAATGACAAGAGAGCAAGCGGCGAGCAGTGGAAAAGGTACAAGAACGCACTCAAGAGATCGCAGATCCAGTGCGGTATTAACCACGACGACTGGGACTGAATCGCCACCAATCGCACAGACTGGAGCAGCACTATTGCTGATGGTGTTCAGAGATGGAGGTGTTCAGAGACATTAGGCATCAAGAATATATGAAGCTAATACAGAGACGATCGCTTCGCAGGTCTGCTCACATCAACCCATCTTCAACCTCGGTTCAAGTGGAGTGTCATCTTTCCATATACTTAATGCAGCGGACAATTGAAGGCTCAGATTGGCTTATTTAGCCATTTTCGAACTCATGCGAACAGTGAATGCTGACAAAGTGGTCCTCGTCGATTACGATGGACGAACAACATGTGGTTGTCAAACAGTTTCTGTTCGTCTGAATACATTTCAGTGCTCATTGTCGTCAAACATCGACAAGTTGGAATAGATTGACGTCGCATTGGATTGTTGAGCGTGTAGCCTAGTCGACATTGAGCTGGCTTGCTAGACTGGGATTACATCGTGCCAGGGTTCGAGATCACGGACGGACAGAAAAAAAATCCGAGGCTAGTGTCTGTTGCGACGGCTCCTCCAGTAAACCCAGCTGTAAATGAGTACCTGGCGTATGAGTTGGGGAAGTTAAAAAAAAAACAACGTGGAAGGGAACTGGCTAGACCACCTCACATAGGCTGCGGCTTAGTACAGGAAGAAATATCTTCATCCCCGACGGCAATTGTTGACCGCTAACATTGTATTATTTTTTATGTCGATAATGAACATGTTTACTAATTTGTGCGTCTTGAAAAGGTCCTTCATTGGCGGGGTATAGTAGTTCCTCACATCCCGCTGATGAAGGTGGATGGCAGTCCTCCAGGTGGTTGTGTTATACTTAGTTTCTTCTGCGTGACGCTTACTGCTACGGGAATCACGTCAATCCACATCTCGTCAGCCAGAGGTGTCTTGAAAACAACCTGTTTGCAGGGAACAATACATGGAAGAGAGATAGTTGTCTTGGCCAGTATATTGTGCCTGACCCTGACGCGATGTTCTGGCCAGTATATTGTGCCTGACCCTGGCGCGATGTTCTGGTCAGTATATTGTGCCTGACCCTGACGCGATGTTCTGGTGAGTATATTGTGCCTGACCCTGACGCGATGTTCTGGTCAGTATATTGTGCCAGACCCTGACGCGATGTTCTTTTCAGTATATTGTGCCTGACCCTGACGTGACGTTCCGGTCAGTATGTTGTGCCTGTCTATACTAGCGCCTCAGTTCCCCAGCTTATTGTTAAGCATTCTATTGGCATAGAGTACATGGTACCTTTGCAGCCGCGCTGCAGTCCTTCCAGCTGTGAATGAACATTAGTGCAACGGTGATATTTGCGAGAAATATCATCAGCTCGGGGCTATGTTTTGGGCGTATACACTTTTTTATGTAGACCTTTTCTTTTTATAGTTGCGGTTTTGATGTCCGTTTTCTGACAACATAGATAGGACATGTTAAATCCATGGCGCCTAGAAAGTGTGCTTTGGCGCTTAATATTCCAGGACAAATATCATATTTACTGGCACAATTTCCCGTCAACCAGGTATACCTCCATTCAGTTTTAAGGGACATAAAATGTATTTATATATGTAATTTCCTCCTCTTCCTCCAACTTTCAAGTTAGTCTGCCGGCGTCATGCTACGCATAAAGTAAGTTCTAACACAAATATGGAATAGCAGAAATAGGTCAGTATTCCTTTTTTAAAAATAAACTTACATTTGCACGTTTAGTATTCCGACTTGTAAGAATACTTTTCTAATACCATCAGACACGTAGCACAGTCATACAATAAACTTTTCATCCAGCTCAATGCATGGCTCCTGTATATTTTTTTTTACCTCTCTACTAGATACTAAATAGATGTGTCACCCGCTGCAGTAGTAATTTAAAAATCAGTGGTAAATTTAACAAAAAAAGCAGCTTGTAGAGTTTGTGTCGACCGCAGCGGCAGTTCACATTACAAGTGATATATCCGCATCGAAGGTCAGCTAGTACAGTTTCTTCTTCTTCTTCTTCTTCTTCTTCTTCTTCTTCTTCTTCATTCATCCTCAGATCAAGGTTCCGGTTTCTCTTACAAAGGACACCGTTGTTTGTAAGGCTGATTTATCTCCATACAGCTTTTGTCTCATCTGTCTTACGAGGCCAGTATTGTTCTCTCTTTTCCTGCGTGAGCGTGCATCTTTGCGGGATGTGTTCCACGGTCATGATATGCTCCCCACATGGGCATCTGTCCCATTCCTCATTTTGTTGTAAAGAGGACCCTTCTTTTTGTATATGGCCAATATAACTTAACTGTCTAATCGTGATTTCGGTCATTAACTCTCTATTTATCCACAACTTATTCACTACCTCCACATTTGTTTTCTTATGTTTCAAAGAAATGCGACCCAATCTTTTATGAACCCACATTTCGAAGGCTTTAATACTCTTTTCCAGCGTGTCCATGTTCCTGCGCCATAAAGCAGTGACGAGTATACTTAACGCCTGACAGTTCCCATTTTCATATTATGGTTTATCTGTTTGGTTGTCAGCATGTAAGGGTAAAGGTCAGTCCCATGGCACAAATTGCCTCCCGGTATGAAGATAACTTTTTATGTACTAAGCCGCTGCGGCTCTGTGGAAATGGGTGGGGGTGGGGGACAGTTCACGTCCTTGCTGTTTTTACCTTCCCTAACTCATACGCCATGTGCCCATTTACAGCTGGGTCAACTGGAGGAGCGGTTGCACGAGGCATGAACCATGACCCGGATTTGCTTTTGTCCGTCCGTGAATGCGAACCCTGGCAGGTTGTAATCCCAGTTTAGGAAGCCAGCTCACTGCCGACTAGGCTACACGATGCACAAGTTAGTATGTGTTGCAGTAGCGAACGGCCGTTATTAATCGTACTATAACAATCATCCTTGGGAATAAATACCAGAATGATAGTTTGTTTAGTAAATGTAGTCTATATAGAAATGAGATTCGAACTTAAAAATCATTTGTTATTGCATTTACATAGTCTTTTTGTATAGTACGTAACATGTCCATTGCAGAACGTCGCTTATTACAGCCGCCAACCTATTTGGTTGTTATGTTTCTTGGCAAGAGTGCAGTGCGATAGGTTGCCTTTACTTTCCGCACTTGGATGAGCGAAAAAAACATATGGCTACAAACTGGATACGAGCGTGATTCGAACCGCTTGCGTTGAGATTGTGAAACGGACGCTTCATCCCTAGGCCACGCAGCCTTTACTTAACATAATTTCCGCAACCTTGAAAGTGCACCGAAACTTACAGGAAAGAAGTCTTTGATCTGATGTCTGAACCACATTTGCACTTTCCGTTCAACCTCTTTGTCACTCGCTAAACACTTCACGCCAAATCGCCAAACAGAGGGAAATAGCTCGAGGCTAAGTCAGTGTGGTAATGTTCTTCGTTCGTGATCAAACTCCCACTACCAATCCATGAAAAGGGCTTTGTAAGTAGCAAAGAAGAAATTATGGCAGAGTACCAACAAAAGGATAAAAGTAAATGTCTTGAGAGCCCGTGTTTTTCATGTGGTAGCTTATGGATGCGAATCGTGGACGATTACGACAACTTCCAGACAAAGAATTGAATCCTTTGAGTCAAAATGTTACTGAAAGATCCTCAGAATACACTGGACAGAGAAAAAGACAAATGTAGACATTCGGCAAGAGTTGAGCATAGAGGAGAACTGGTTTATCAATTCCATTTTGGCTAGAAAATGCAAACACTTTGGTCACATCAAGAGACACCACGGTCTCGAGAGAACAGTGATGGAAGGCAATGTGCCAGGCAAAAGAGGAAGGGGTAGACCAAGAATACGATGGCACCAAGATATCCAGGAATGCATGGGTATGACTGTGGAGGAGGCAGGAGTTTTGGCAATGGAACGAGTTTCTTTCAGACAGACTGTGATGGGAGCGACGTTCTATAAAGGACATGCTACATGATGATGATGATGAAGTAGCATAATGTTGTCCGGAAAACGGTCGTAGTTTACAGCTTGGTTGCCTTATTTGCACGTTTCAGCCCGGCACATGCGACTTCAGCATGGCTTTTTGAGTATTAAATATTCCCTCGTCCATCCATTCTCCTTAACCAGTCTGCCTGTTATCCAGAATCACAATATGGAGGCTGAGAAACGTCTTATCAGCTCTGGGTCACGGACCGCTACAGCTCATGCACTGCTCAACGTCTCGATCTCTGGTAATGTTCAAGAAGTTGTGACCATAATTGGTTATTTTTCTTTTGAGTTATAATCGAGTTGTACGTGGTCTGGCATTGGCCCGAGGGAGCAGCACTCCTTTAAGTAGCAGACATGGACGTTTTCTTCGAATTGCATCCCGAAGCATCAACATGATTTCGCAGTACGATACATCATTCACATTGGCACCTTTCTTCTGGAAATTGGTTACATCACCACATTGATATCCCCAAACACTGCACGCATAACCGTACCTACTGATGGCGTAACCTTGTATACATTTTTTAATTTTTTACAGGTTTATTTGTTTTGAGTCACGCTTTAATTCGAGTTGATAGTGATGCATCCACAATTCAACCCCAGTAACAGCCCTGTTCAGCATGTCTTCTCCTTCATGTACATACCGACAGAGATGCTGCAAGGATAGGTCCATCCAATTTATTCTGATCAGTCGTCTGGATACCCACCGTGAGCACACGTTACGTAAATTAAACCAATCGTACATAATGCTGTAGGCTAAGCGAACACAACATAATAGATGCTGGCCTGTCTATGGCTATTCGCCTGTCCGCCAGTATCTTCTCCTACACATATGCTTCTGTTGCAATCAGAACAGGACGACCAGATCCGGCGTCTCCAGCAATTTGTGAGCCACTTTGAGAAAATATATTAAATTCAGTAATGTACCGTTGTACTCGGCAACACTTCTCACGGTAAACATCAAGCCTTACGTTATGAATACCGCTTACAGAAAGTTCTTTCGCGCACAGAAAGTTCTTTCGCGCACCCTACCCTTTAAAAATCGCAAAATAGCACGATTTTCTTTGACTATACATTCTGTGATCACGGACTCCATTTTGTATCTCAGCTGCTCACGTGACTGGCGCTTGCTACCTAAAGTAATCAACAAGCTGGAAGTTGATAGCATCTTGGGAGCCACCAATTACAATTTCCAGCTATCATATATCAGCGTGTGTCATACTGAACAAAGAGAGTGGTCTTCATCACTTGTGATGGACAAACTATCATACTTATTACCCTCGTATGTTGATGATATGTGCAGCACAGCTGAGATGGGCTGGCCATGGGGTACGCATGTCGGATCGACATCTCCGCAAAAAGCTGCTCTATGGTGAACTCCAAAATGGCAAGAGAGCAAGCGGTGGACAGCGGGAAAGGTACAAAGACACACTTAAGAGAGAACTGATGCTGTGCGATACTAACCACAGGCGGTGGACAGTGGAAAAGGTACAAAGACACGCTTAAGAGAGAACTGATCCAGTACGATACTAACCACAGACTGGCGCAGCAATATAGCTTAGGGTCTCCAGAGACATGAGGCATCAATAATAGATGATGCCACTCAGTGACGATCGCTACGCAAGTCAACTCACATCAACCCTGGTGGAAGGAAGTGTCGTATTTCCCGGTACAAAGTGCAACAGACAATTCAAAGCTCAGATTTGCTTATTTAGCCATCTTCGAACTCATGCGAACTATGAATGCTGACAAAGCGGTCCTCATCTATTACGATGGACGAACAACAATATTCATAGACTGAGAAAGTCCGCCCTTCTGTCCTTGGGAATAGATGTTTGACAGAAAGAACACCAAACTATTCCATCTGCTTTTCTTCTTTTGACCTGGTTTCGGTCCTTGATCTCGTATCGACTGTGTTATGGTATAATCTCAGCGGCCTTTGGTTCGTCCTCTGCCTTCTGAATCCTTGGCTGTTTGCTTCTCATGCCTGCCCTGGTACCCGATCTTCTTTTATTCTGCACACATGAAAAAAACTAATGAATTGCCCTGCTCAAGTCAGCAAATTCTGAGTTTCAAGATCTTGTCGTATTGCCCGATTGCAGATTGCCATTCCTTGTTTCCTAGACTACCTTCCTGAGATGTTTCATTTCTGAAGCTGGGTTGTTGTCATTGTGCATGATTCACATCCATTAATACGTAGCTGGTACATAGGATTGGGAAAGTAAAACTGAGTTAATATTGACTTCTTCCGCCCCGCGGAAAAACGAGTATTTCCGTCTTTTGTTTCCACATATAATATAATTCTACAGCTTTCATTCACGCCGGGAAGACTGCGCCACACTCAGCATGCATTTCATCTGTATGAATGGTATTGCGTGTAAATCTTTTAGGCGGCACGCTGTCAGTGCGGCGTTGGTTCGTATTTCACCTGTCATACACAGAGCGTTCCCGGATATCACTTGGGGCATGCAAATTAATATGTAATATGGCATTAATTCTGTGACAACACGCGACTCGACTCGCATTTCGGTGGACGGAGAAAGTAAAGTAGTGTCGTAGGAAATTAAGTGTTCCATCAATCAAACAAGGCATTTTAGCTTCGAGGGCAGGTATTCAACAGATACACACAAATTCCGGTTCTGGGTCATGCGTTCCCGATCTGTTCGCGTTTCCCACAATTCATTTGTTTCTCTATTCTCTTCTAGAAGTTGTTTTGGTCTGCCTCTAATTTTATTGCGTTCGTGGTTTCCAGAACAGAGACTGTCTTGAAATGCTATACATCAGTACTCTTCAACCTGTCCGCTAGCGCGCACTAGTGAGCGATTTTTAGCTTTCACGTGCACGGTAGCAGAGTAATTACATTCAGTATTACAAACATATTATTGGTGTTATTATTATTGGGGATGAAGACTAACGTCTGGTCAGCAAATTATTATGAGCAGACGTGTTAATCGGGGTCAAACAAAATATACTGGCCAAGCCAAGATATCCACATCGACTTCTTCCTCGTAGTCATCACTGTAAACGGGCGTTCCATCTTGCCAGTATGGCTAACTAGGTATTGGGGGGGGGGGGGTGTGTGGTCGAAGTGATCCCTGTTGTAGTGAGTCCCGCAGTTGAAGCCAAACATTGCACATCCGCCTGGACAGCCCCGGGCTACCCCCATCAGCATGCTCGGGATGTCAGGAAAACTACTGCAACCAAGCACTTAACGTCCTTCCCAATGTGCACAAAAGAGTAAACTAACTCATTGTGGGAATTCATAACAACAACAGTATTAGTTATTGTTATTATGGCAATACAGAGGCCATACAACCTGAGGAAACTATCGCAGAATACCAACAAAAGTGAACATTTTGAGAAACTGTGTTTTCCCCATAACTGCATACAGCTGTAAAACATGGACAGTTAGCCAAACCTCAAGGAAGAGAATAGAGTCATTCGTGTCGAAAGGTTTTCAGAATACCATGGACTGACAAAAAAAGGAGAATGCAAACATTCAAAAAGAGTTTGGCATAGAGGGGAACTGATTCATAAATTGAAATACTTTGGCCACATCAAAAGACACAACAGTCTTGATAGAAAGGTAATGGAAGATATGGTGCCGGGCAAGGGTGGCAGAGGCAGGCCAAGAAGTTGATGGCTCCAAGATGTCAAGAAATGCTTGGGCATGACTCTGAAGCATGCTGAAGATTTGACTAGAGATGACGTACTGTGATGGGAGTGACGTTCTACAAAGGTTATGCCACATGATGATGATGTATTAAAAAACATGCAAAATATACAGTCTCAGTGGACGACGGCGAAATGTTCTTAATTTAGATTGTAATGGACGGTAAGGAAAATGTACCTTCACAAAAAGGTGATACATTTGGGCGCCAACTATAAAATGGTTGACGAGTCTTGCTTTACATGATAAGATGGGGCCGACATTGTAATGAAGTGTGAGAAGGGTATTTATGATGGGTCTTGAACATTATAATTTGAAGGGTAATTATTATGGGTCTTGAACGTTATAATTTGAAGTGTAATTATGGTGGACAATGAACGTCATAATTTTGAAGAGTTATTATGATGGGCAATGAACGTCATAATTTGATCGGTTATTATGATGGGCAATGAACGTCATAATTTGAACGGTTATTATGGTGAGCAATAAACGTCATAATTTGAACGGTTATTATGGTGAGCAATAAACGTCATAATTTGAACGGTTATTTTGATGGGCAATGAACGTCATAATGTGAATGGTAATTATGATGGGCAATGAACGTCATAATTTTGAAGAGTTATGGTGAGCAATGAACGTCATAATTTGAACGGTTATTATGAGTCTTGAAGCTGGAAAGAATTAGAGAAAATAGCACAGGACAGGTCTGCTTTAGGAGAATTGATTGATAGCTAACGCACCCTAAGGGTACAAAGACGACACTTACTATAGGCAACTAGATCACCAAATCGTTTCATATATACTTCTTATTTGCTCACATTCTACCTTGTTGTGGAGATGTATTTTGTATTTGCGATCGATTTTTTTCGGGCACATATCTGATCGGCCTTTTGTGCCCGTGCAGACAAACAGCGATTAGCCTGTTGTGTCGATACAATCCAACGCGCTGTGTACATACGTTACCGTCTGGATGGGCACATTAATGATTGGCCTGTTGTGTCTGTAATACGTTTTGCGAACTTTGTTTCACAACGATAGGAATAGCATCACATATCGGACAGGCCTCTGGCTTAGAGGCGCTCAGTCATAACCCGGCACCAAACCGCGTCATCATTCAGGCAGCCAGGGCCCGGTTTAAACACTCGATTTCACGCCCCTCTGCGGCAGGACGGATCCTTTTGAACCATGCGACATCTGACAGACAAACACAGCTGTTGTACACCCACCGACAAAACATGGGCTGCACCAGACAGTTCGGACCTTTAGGAACGGTGCCAGGTTTAGGTTTGGCAGTCCCCAATTCGTTATGACAGTCAACCATTAATTAAGACGGTTATCAATCTTTGCTGCTAGTTACAATCGGTATAAACCTAGTCAAACGTTAGACAAGACGGTTATCAATCTTTGCTGCTAGTTAAAATCGGTATAAACCTACAGTCAAACGTTAGACAAGACGGTTATCAATCTTTGCAGCTATCTGCAATCGGTATAACCCTACAGTCAAAAGTTAGACAAGACGGTTATCAATCTTTGCAGCTAGCTACAATCGGTGTAATTCTACAGTCAAACGTTAGACAAGACGGTTATCAATCTTTGCAGCTATCTGCAATCGGTATAACCCTACAGTCAAAAGTTAGACAAGACGGTTATCAATCTTTGCAGCTAGCTACAATCGGTATAATTCTACAGTCAAACGTTAGACAAGACGGTTATCAATCTTTGCAGCTAGCTATAATCGGTATAACCCTACAGTCAAACATTAGACAAGACGGTTATCAATCTTTGCTGCTAGCTACAATCGGTATAACCCTACAGTCAAACGATTCCTTTTTTGGGCCATCTGCTACTGTTTCACTCAAAACACTTCAACTCATCTGTCTCCTCTTCAAATGTTCCTCTTTGTTTCCCCCCAGGCGTTTCTTCCCTTTTTGACTCTATCCCTGTAGCGCTGTCGGGTAGTGTTCGAAGCTACTCACGCAGAGCTATTAACTCTCGGCGATGTGCCTCTGAAAGCAGGTGTTACGGTGGCTCTTCTAATATACCGAGGCGTAGTGAAAGGTAGGTCTAGTTCATGCTGACTGTACTTCAATGCGACGCTTATGAGTAAGCACACCAGTATGGGGATTACAGTTTCGATCCCCAACGTGTCTTCTAGGCTGTTCAAAACACTCAGGTTCCAGGAGCACGGAGAGAACATAAGGTAGGGGTCTTCGTCAATGTTTCACCTGGCAATGGCACTATATTTCCTTCTTCTCTTTTTCCTTCATTCTTCTTCTTTTTGTTGTTCTTCGTCTTAGTTCGTGATAAGAAGGACGTTGTGGCGTTGTTTCCAAGCGAGGGTGCTCCTTTCGGCCTCACACATTAGGATTCCTCTGATTTGGAGGAGGGTGGTGGGGGGGGGGATGCTGAGTTTGCTTTCCCACTGCCATCATCATTCACTTAGCCAGACTACAGTAATTCTATCTTGTTCCAGAGCAGCCTCTTAGAGGTGGAATAGGGTCTTGGTCATAGTTCGCTCAACCTGCTTTCCAGCTACGACTCGCTGGGTGCTGTCAGCTCACTCACAGTGCTGCGTCTGCATCTCCGCCTCCCATACGATGCATATTGAATGAATTAATGAGAAGTGTTACATAAATGGTGTTGTCTACGTCACGCCAACACTCGTTTAACTGCTTACTTTGTCCGGTATATTCATTCTTTGCCACAACACAAGAAAGGTGGGTCAAGGCTGCGTGTTAGCTCGTGGAAGGTCAAAACAATAACATACGGGTAACTGACCTAGAAACGCGATAAACAGTTTGGTGCAAGCCAAATGCTTAGTAATATAAATTATATGGCTGGGATATGTCACGTAAAAACTATTGCTAATCAAACCACATTGAGGGGACGGCGTGGCCTAGTGGTTAAGTGGCACGGCTCACAACCAGAAGGTGCTGGGTTCGATCCCCATCACAGCACCGGCCGTTACCCCGGGGAAGCAAACCCTTAGAAAATGCAGGAGGAAGCAGACCCTTACATAAAATGCATGCTGAAGTCGGATGCACTGGGCCGACAGGCGCAAAATAAAAACAACAGTGTAACGCACACACGCCTTGGGGAATAGATAAATAAGGCGAACGCAAAAAAAACAAACAAAAAAAAACAAAAACAAAAAACAAAAAAAACCACATTGTAAACAAATGGATCCAGGATACCTTATCAGCTGGATTGGTTACACCAACATATAATATTGGGACATATAATATTTGATAATATTGGGTATATATATATATATATATATATATATATATATATATATATATATATATATATAATCTATTGCATTCAGAGGGTATTTGTTTGAAGTTCAGTAGTGCCTTTCTCTTTATTTCAGTAAGCGGGATAAGGGTCGCTGCGGGTTGCTTCCCTGTAGTATTAAAAATTTTTAAAAAAAAATGATTTCCTGACGCCAAAAGCGGAGACTGCACAGTCGTAAATATTTGTTTTGAGCGTGTTTCAAATGTCGTTTTGGGAGGCTTCGCCTTCTGCCCTTTCTTCTAGACTACTAAATTCTTGCTTGAATACCTCTTTCTTCTGTTGCTCTTTTAGCGCCGTGGTGTTGATTTTGGGTTTGGGTGGTCCATTTGATTTTTAGATTTTCTTTGGTATCAGTTTGACTCTGCTAACGACTAATACACGACCAGTATTGCAATCCGCGCTAATGTATGGGCGTGATATTTAGAAGTTGTCTGCGCGGAAGTACAAAATCAATCTGATGCCAGTGGCCTGATCTTGGATGGCGCCATGTTACCGTGTGATTCTGCCTGATGTCACAAAATGTGTTTGTCACGCTCAATTTGTTGTATGAGCAGAATTCAAGCAGCATCTTTCTGTTTTCCTTTGGTGTTGTATGGTGAGCTGTCAGAGGGGAGGAGACTCCCAGGCAGACCCCTGCTCAGATATAAAGACGTTTGCAAGGCACCAATGACAGACTTTTCCATCGACCACAATGCTTAGGAAGAACAACGAAATGGCCTAACGACATTTGAAGCTACTAGGGGATAAAAACTTCAAGCTACTCGGAGAGAGAAACTTGAAGCTACTCGGAGAGAGGAACTTGAAGCTACTCGGAAAGAGGAACTTGAAGCTACTCGGAGAGAGAAGCTTGAAGCTACTCGGAGAGAGAAACTTGAAGCTACTCGGAGAGAGAAACTTGAAGCTACTCGGAGAGAGGAACTTGAAGCTACTCGGAAAGAGGAACTTGAAGATACTCGGAGAGAGAAGCTTGAAGCTACTCGGAGAGAGAAACTTGAAGCTACACGGAGAGAGAAACTTGAAGCTACTCGGAGAGAGAAACTTGAAGCTACTCGGAGATAGAAACTCGAAAATAATCTTATACATGTACAGGAGAAAAGACCCGTCTAGTGAAAAAGACATACCTGCTTCGTGACCTTTTACAATTATAAATATATATATATATGTATATGCTGTTATAGTGTGTTGTTTGCGAGTACTGTACGTTTCCATTAATTTTTGTACGCGGAGAAGCGATCGTCGGAAGAAAAAACCCATCCAGACACGGCAGGATTTGTACCCGGTACTTTGGGAATGTGAAACGGACGGCTCGTCCCTAGGCCACTCTTGTCTGTCTGTCTGTCTGTCTCTCTCTCTCTCTCTCTCTCTCTCTCTATATATATATATATATATATATATATATATATATATATATATATATATATAATATTATATCATACAAACCCACCCACACACACACTGGATTACTAGACAACCCGTTATTCAGCGGCGGTTACGCCGTTGCAGGCCACAACTTCTCTTAGTTTAGCAACTAGACCAAACACTCCGTGATGCAATGTTGCTCTATAATATAAGTCACCAGCATCTGCAGGTTCGTCAGTCCTGAGACTAGTATTGAATTGTTCTGATTGTGTCGCGCCTGTGTCATGTGTTCCAATTGCTTTTACCTGCTTGATGTAATTATTTCTTGGGCATCCTCTTAATCCTTTCCCCTGAATTTTGTTTGCTAGTATTTTCTGTAACAAGACACACGTTATGGGGCTAACAAGGCACAATCAATTTCCATCGATGACGAGGCTCTCGAGATAGCTGTTCACTTTACCTAACCAGAATCCTCAGTCAGCAATAAATTATTCCAGGACCAACAAAATCAATATCAGGATAGGCAAGATAGAAACAACAATGAACGGACTAACTAAAATGGTCTGGGAGAATAAAAAGTTGGCTGTTAAAAAAATTGTTCTTTTGTTTACCGGGCCTGTAGGAGAACTGAGACGCTAGTCCAGTCAGATACAACATACTGGCCAGGACATCCCGTCAGGTTCAGACACAATACACTGACCCAGACCACAATCCCTCTTTCATGTAGCTTTCCCTGGAAACAGGCTGTTTTCAAGGCAGCCTGGCTGACGAGATGTGGATCGATGTGATCCCCGTAGTAGTGAGCGTCACGCAGATGAAGCCAAGCGTAACACAACCGCCTAGGGGATCGCGGCCCACCTTCTTTAGTATACTCGGTATGTGAGGAAAGCTACTATAACCTGCCACGTAACGTCCCTTTTAGCCCGCACAAAAGAATACATTTACTCATTGTTGGCATTAAACAACAAACCATGCCTGTGTCCTACACACTTTTTTTGTTATGGCAGAGAGACATTACATAACTGTACCTACATGGAGCAAAATCACCAGCGAAGAGGTATTGGAGAGAACAGGTGCTTCCACGGCCTTTTCCATCCTTAGTCTTTGAAGGCTCGCCTGGGACACGCTTGTAGGATGGAGATTGGCAGATACCAACGGGTCTTCTCTATGTGAAGTTACAGTTGATGAAAATGTCTCGGGACCGGCCACTTCTTCCGTAGAAGGATGTGTGAATGCGGGGTTTGACTTGACTTGACTTCGTTCTCAATCTCCCGCTACCAAGTCCTGGAAAGGGCGTAAGTAGTAACAATTTAGTCCAGAGAACGGAATGCGCTGTGTTGTAGTTGACAGCTTGACTGCGATATTTGCACCTTTCGGTCCGACACATCCGACTTCAGCAGGCATTTTTGGGATACCAAGTTAGCCTTTCCTCTTCAATCCCTTCTTCTTAGCCAGTCTGCTCTGTTACAGCCTGTTACCCAGGATCACCACGTCGAGATGTAGAAGGATCCAGGCAGCTCTGGTTCGCTGGCCCTGACGCTAGCAGTCAGCTATGGGTCGCTGACCCTGACGCCAGCAGTCAGCTATGGGTCGCTGACGCTAGCAGTCAGCTATGGATCGCTGACCCTGACACTAGCAGTCAGCTATAGGTCGCTGACGATAGCACAAAATGTTTGGTACCTCCTTAGTCTCCACCGTCTGACATTCCACAAGATCAACCCTTTCCGCAACTGTAAGCCAGGTAGATATAAACATCTTCGTAGACTGTGGCTAGCCAAGATCAGGGAGCAAGCTCAGTTCTTTACAGCGAGTGACTCTCGCTTTTACTGCCTTTCTTCTTCTTCTTATTCTCATACCCATGAAAACGAGTTGTTTCTGTAGATATACGGAGTATTGTAGAGTGAATACATGGTAGCCGCAGAAGCCTTGAGCATACAGTGTGGATATACCGCCCTGGTTCATGCTGAGATTCCGGGGAACCTAAGACCCACCATTATGTCTTTATAAGTACCGTTGTTTGTGGATACGGGTGACATTTTGAAGTACCGGTATATTGTTGAATGATAGCACCGGAGCCAAGAATGCAGCGGGGCATGAGCTGACAACAGCTACTGATAGCTGGCTGCTTGCATTGGGGTCAGCGAACCATATCTGACCAAGACCCTATCTTGACTTCACTTGGCGACCTGGAAACAGGCTGCGCTAGTCACTAGCGTAGTCTGGCCAACTGATGGGCACTAAAAAAAAGCCAGCTGAAATCGGTCATGTTGAGTCGAAAGGCGCAGATATTGGAGCCTCGCTATAAACGACGACACAGCGTCCTTTTCAAGACGAACGCCGAAGACAAAGAAGAAGAAAACAACGAAGAGAAATGCTAGCACAGCAACTCACAAGCTGTGTGATTTTTAAAACAACGTAGAGGCACACGAGAGGACATCAGAAGTGTGTACAACCAACGAGCTACAGGAACCACTTGTATCCCGAACTATAGATGTTTTATGACAGAGGCTGAACACCTATCGCAATGGGTATACATGGGGCGTATTGGAGTCGATTCTTCAGAACAGAACGAAACTTCTAACGCTTTCAAACGAAGAAGACAGCGCCACGTTCATCAATCTTTTGGCCGGTGTGAATGTGGGTTGTACAATGCGATGGAGAGAGTTCTACCCTGGAGCGACGCGAATTATATCTTCATTAAGAATCACTTTCCCTCCAGACAAATTAATTGCCGACAGGCGAGACATTAGCTACCGACCGCCCACAAGTGTCAGGACTGCCCTATCCAGCACAAGACAGTGTCAGGCTGTCTCTCCCTGTGTAGTCCGTGTTAGTACGGACGAATCAATAAATCGTTGTAGCAGTGCTTTCTAACATGAGGTTAGGGAAGGGATCCTGTTTGTGTTGGGCTGAGTGTGTATTTCCTGGCGATGTTTGTTAACCCTTTACAGTCCGATCTAATGTATTAGCTTGGTGTTTTAAGGCGCGAATCTAATCAACTAGGCCAGACTGTAAAAGGTTAAGATACTAATCTAGTCAATTCGGACGGACTGTAAAGGGTTAAGACTCGAATCTAATCAAATAGGCCGGACTGTAAAAGGTTAAGGTACTAATTTAGTCAATTAGATCAGACTATAAAGGGTTAAGACACTAATCTAATCAACTAGGCCGGACTGTAAAGGGTTAAGACACTAATCTCTCCAATTAGGTCAGACTATAATTAGTTAAGACACGAATCGAATCAATTAGGTCAGGTTATGTCAGGTCATCCCGTAACCGGTGAGGTCGTTGGGGCACACATGAAGACATCCTCACAACTCCATGCCACCCCTCTCTGTCAGATGCCGCTGCCTGTGACTCTTCTGGTCGGAGACTGGTCCATTCTGTTATGTTGTCCTCCCATCTCTTTTTGGGCCTGCCTCTTCGTCGTCTGCCATGCACCTTTCCGTGGAGGATTGTATTTGCAAGACCATTTGATCTCGATATGTGACCGTACCAAGTGAGTTTCCTTCTTTGACAGTTGCCAAGAGGTCTTCGAAAGGCTCTATTGTTGTTGTAATTCTATCTCGTATTTCCACATTTGTAACTCGATCTTTGTACGTGACGTTTACAAATTTATGGAAAAATCTCATCTCCAAGGCATGTATCCTTCGTTCGTTGAAGGTCAGCTGTAACTGTCCATGTCTCATATGCATAGAGGAATATTGACATGACCAGTGTTGTACGCATTAATCTGATTTTCGTGCATAGTGCTAACCGTTTATCTTGACAGATTTTGTTAAGTCGTGCAAGTGCCGCTATTGTCTGTGCTATTCTGGCCAACACCTCACATGTTGGTCCTTCATCACTGACAATCGACCCTAGATATTTAAAACGGTCAACCACTTCGAGTTCCTGACCGTTAGCTTTTATCCTGCTGTTGAAGCCCGTGGCGTTGTTGGCCATTAATTTTGTCTTTCCAGCGTTTATCTCCATACCATAGTCAAGAGCTGTTTCATCGAGCCTTCTGACCTATTCCTGGAGTTCTGCTTCTGAACCCACAACCAGTCGGTATCATCTGCAAAACGAAGGTTGGTAATCGTTCGGCCCCCTATCTTGACAGTACCAACGTGACATCCAAGTGCCTCACTCATAATTCCCTCGAGCAATATATTGGACAGAGTGTACACCCCTGTCTCACACCAACTGATGTGCGAAACCAGTCCCCTCGCCTCCCATTCACAAGAACTGCGCTAGACGCCTTATCATACAGGTGTTCAAGGACCGTTATAATATTTCCGTTGATATTATACATCCTCATGGTTGCCCAAAGCGCTTTATGCCATACCCTATCAAACGCATTCTTAAAATCCACAAACACATGATACAGCGTTTGCTGCTGTTCTAGATATTTCTCGCTTAGCAGCCTTAAATTAAATATCTGTTCTGTAGTGCTTCTTCCCTGTCTGAACCCTGCTTGCTCCTCGGCAATGATGTTCTCTGCTTGGGGTTTCAATCGGTTGAGGATTAATTTAAGCATGACCTTGCTAGGGTAGCTGATGAGGCTTATTGTTCTGTAATTTTGGCCCAGCTTTAGGTTTCCAGACTTATGTAACGGTATAACTATTGATTTCGTCCATAAGTCCGGCCAGTTTCCTGTCGCCCATATTTTGTTACAGATGTGTGTCAGGCCTTCCACCACTACCTCTCCACCTGCTTGTAAGAGCTCTGCTGGTATATTGTCCACGCCGGCCGCCTTACCTCTTTTCAATGTCTTTACCGCTGCAATTACCTCTTCCTTCGTTATCAGTTGGTTATCCTCTATATTTGTTGGTGTTGTGGGGATTGTTTTCTCAGGTTCGTTTCGCCCTTCATAGTTGTAAAGCTCGGAACAGTACTCTGTCCATCGTGCCAGTCCGTCATTGTCCTCAATAAGGCACTTGCCGCTTTTATCATGGATCATAAGGTTCCTGCCTTTTCTTGGTGTTACCAGTTCTTTGACAACCTTGTATGCTCCTTTAGCATCATTTCTGTTTAGTCTCTCTTCGATGTTTGTGCATTGCTCACATATCCACGCTTCTTTCGCTCTCTCATATTTTGTTGTATGACTTTCTTGACATCTTTATAACTGCCGACCTCCTCCGGTGGGTGATTGTGTTTTTTCAGTGACCTTCTTTTATCACAAAGGTCTAGAATGTCTTTGGTTACCCATGGCTTCTTTTTTGTTTGGTGGCATCTCAGTTGCAGTATCTATGAGAGCTGCTTTAAGAGACTCTGTAACTGTATATGTATCCAGTCCCTCTCTGAGAGCCAACAGTGGCACAAATCTCCCGCCCACCCTTGCTTGGAACACTTCGGTGATTTTTGCGTCCATTAGTTTGCCCAGGTCAAACTTTAGCCTGGTCACATCCTTCTTTGCGACTCCCTTCAATCGCAGACGCATGGTCAATCAGCTAGGCGGGGCTGTAAAAGGTTAAGGATTGAATATCATTGTCTTCAACCGTAAACACAACTTTTTAGTTAAATCAGCATTTGAGACATAACAATTTTTGTTTTTCGTGTTGGTCCTGAAAAGAATGTTGTGGCGTAGTTGACAGCAATCATTCTATAACTGTGCATTTCGGCCCGACACATCTGGTCGTAAGAGACGACTAACTGTGGGATATGTCATAACACTGGCCATGGTTAGATGGTTTGTTTAGAGCAGATACATGTCGCCTAACAGGCTGCTGGTCTACTTTGCTCTCGTGTTTGAGTCTTTTTAAAATAGACTCGCACATCGGTTAACCACCATCCACAGGCGCTTGTCCCAACGCAGCAGAGTATTAAGCTGCTCGAGCCTATCCCACTAAGCAGGAAACCCTCCTCCCGGCTACATCCAGCTCATACCAGAGCTGGAACCTGCACAAGGGGCATCTGTCACTGTAGAAGCACAGGTCGACTAGGGACTAAGAACATCTAGTTTCAGATGCTTTTCTTGAGGGCACCGTATTTGCCTATCCTTTGCAATCCCTATTCTTTTAGCCAGACTATACTAGTTTCCATGGAGACGGAATTGGGTCTCGGTCGGCTATGGTTCGCTGGCCCTGATCCAAGAGGCCAGCTATGAGTCGCTGGCTGCTGTCGCTCATTCACTCCGCTGCATTTTCGACCCGTAACAAAATATTAGACTCAGGGGACTAGGAACTCCTCTGTGGAGCTGACAACTACTTCGCCCTAAAACTGCGGGTCAGAGCAAAGCATACGCCTGTACAGACTAGCATGTATTCATTGAGAAATGAACGGCTATTTGTAGTGATCCTTGTGTTTTGACGTAAATAATATATATTTGCTTGCTTTTCTTTTCTTTTCACTTCTTTCTTTGCTACCTTCTTTTCTTCTTGACCGCCTCTCTTCTACAACTGGGGATGTATTCATTGAGAAATTAACAGCCAATTGCAGTGATCCTTCTGTGTTTTGACGTAAATAATATATATTTGCTTGCTTTTCTTTTCTTTTCACTTCTTTCTTTCATTGCGACCTTCTTTTCTTCTTGACCGCCTCTATTCTACAACTGGGGATGTATTGATTGCGAAATGAATAGCTAATTGTAGTGATCCTTCTGAATTTTGAAATAATTCTTATATATTTGCTTGCTTTTTTTTCCACTTTTCTTTCCTTTCTTCTTAGTCGCTCCTCTTCTACATTTGGGAATGTAGAAACTCTTTTGCTTGTATAAAATAACAATGGAGTGTGCGGACACAAATGATTGGATTTTGCGGGATGGAAGGACGACTCCTTTTGGCCTTCATGTATCCCACTTTTGGGAAGGAATTTCCTTAGGAAATTCTTTATAATTTGTGTCCAAATAGCCCCAGGGCGTGTCGTTTGTCTACGTAGCTCTGATATCACGGCCCTTGAGACCAGGGAACGCTTGATACTTTCAGGATTTGAAATCCACCGTGTCTCGATTTCGTATGTTCATTCACAAAAAGTGGGTGCCTTGCCTCTCAGCTATAAAGACTCCCTAATAAATTGCTTTCTTACACCGAAAATATAAACACAAAACTTCCTTCTTCAAACTTCTATATTTTTGACAACAATAAACGTAGAAGTCAGCACGAGGCTCCGATTATAGTTAAACAGTTTCTCGCTGAGGAAAACATGCTGCTTCCAATCACAGCCTTCTGTAGGTCATGTTCCAAGTGTCACTCCTTCCAGCGACGTATGCTGGACAGATCTTAACTTAACTTAACGTCGATATGCTGGTTTAGAAGAATCTGCAGAATCTGTATACAGCCGTTTCTTGAACATTCACTTGATCTAAAAACATGTATGCGCACCCAATCTGTTCTTGAATGCATTAATTGGCACAGCCTCCACTATTTCATGTGGCAATGCATTCCAATCATTCATCACCGTAATACGTGTTCAGCTATCATTGTTCGACATTGAAAATGCCATTTCCTGCAATACCGTTATTGGTATTGTTGTTATACTGAAAATATGTTCAAAGTGCTATAAAGTAATTGATGTCATTTGTCACAACTATATATGCGAGATCTATGCACCAAGATCGCGCCCGACATGCAGCGATCTAGTCGTGTTCTTGTCGTTTAGTCCATTCTGGATGTGGCCCGGTCACGGGTTTGACAGGAATTCACACTAGTTGACTACTTGCAATTGTGTTCACGGAAATGTGTTGTGGTTTTCCATTTGGATTAGTTAGTTCGTTCATTTTGTAGTGTTTTCCTCTTCGATTTAACCTCGCATGGCCTTCGGATATTTGAAATAGTAATTTGGTTACCCTTTGTCGTATTTCGGCGGTCCAGTACACATGGCTGAACTTCATTATATTGGCGTCCTAGTTTGCTGAAATTTCAGGTTTTAGTGGGGCTTGGAAAGGTACATGCGGACCAATAATGAATAAACACATCGTCTTGGAGAGACTGAGCCCTGCCCAGTTAGCAAGCAACATGTATATACCACATCGCTCACATGGTGAGTCATGTTGTCGAGAGGTAAGGCACTAGCCTATGATAGCAATGAACGGAAAAGGTGGGTAATTGAATCCCGCAAGTCTCAAGCGACTCCTAGTCTCAAGGGGGGGGGGGGGGGGGACCACAATGCCTGCATCCTGAGCTACCTCCAGTCGTCTTGACTTATGTCTTGCCACTGGTCCAAGGTACCTCGGGACCGGAGAGTGAGGTTGATAACCAGCACGGTTTCGTTCTCACTATAATCCAAATAGAGCACACGTTACATTATCAAGACACAGCCTTCTGATGATGTCGACATCATCGCATGCGATGGGCAACTGATTAATCTATGCGAGACGACGTCAAAACAGCATTAGCATTAGAACAACAATTATCCACCGGTGATCTTGACATTTGGAAGTTGGCCCGAAGGACAAACAGACATGCCCATCATATTTACTTGAGTGTTAAGCGCAATGGACTCAGTCATACCAGACTACCACCCTCAGGAACTGATAAAACCACTGGAGCAGATAGAAGATCTGCAAGATCTAGATTAGGCCTTCACATCTCATGGACAGAAACCAAGATACAAAACCTTGTCTGCAACCCCTCATTGATAATGACAAAAATTATTATTCATCCCACAATGACAAAAATTATTATTCATCCCACAATGACAAAAATTATTAATCATCCCACAATGACAAACATTATTATTCATCCAACAATGACAAAAATTATTATTCATCCCAGAATGGCATGAATTATTATTCATCCCACAATGACAAAAATTATTATTCATCCCACAATGACAAAAATTATTAATCATCCCACAATGACAAACATTATTATTCATCCAACAATGACAAAAATTATTATTCATCCCAGAATGGCATGAATTATTATTCATCCCACAATGACAAAAATTATTATTCATCCCACAATGACAAAAATTATTAATCATCCCACAATGACAAACATTATTATTCATCCAACAATGACAAAAATTATTATTCATCCCAGAATGGCATGAATTATTATCGATCCCAGAATGACATGAAATATTATCGATCCCACAATGACATGAATTATTGTTGATCCCACAATGTCATAAATTTGGTCGATCCCATATTGGCACGTATTATTGGTCATCTTCCACAATGACACGAATTCCTGTTGATGGCAATTACGTTTGCTCCACTGACGATTCCATTTGTTTGGTCAGCATACAATACTCCGTCGGACGTAGCCACCTGGACATCATTCGAGTCTGGAAATAGCGGAAGCTTTCACTGAAAACCAAGCTACGGATTTATATAATCTGTGTCGTTCCTATCCTGCTGTACGGTTCCGAAACATGGACTATTCTGCAGAGCGATCATAAACCCTTTGAAGCATTCCACATCCCGTTACAGCGACACTCGCGATATTGCCTTGGAAAACCATGCCGGGCCAAGGTCTTGTTACATGCCAGCCCTCCATCTTATTGATGAACGTCCAGGTCCACAATTAAAGGTGTAGGGTTCACCATGACGTTCTATCTATTGTCAGACAAGGGTAGCACTTGTCCGGCCCCCACCTGTACTTTCTCAACAACACCGTATCTACGACGTCATTGAAGCAAGTTTACCTCCTGATGCTGTATTGTGGATGTGGTCCTATAGTGAGATTGATAACGTTCTGCGCTCCGGGGTTTCGCTGTGGTCGAGCGATAAAGCACTCGCCTCTCAACTCTATGAACGGAAACGGTGAACGATCTAATTCCACAAGTTTCAAGCGACCCCTGATCTCAATGGAGGTGGGGCTAGAGTGCCTGTATTCTGAGTTACCTCCAATCGTCTTGTCTTATATCTTGACACTGGCCCAAGGTAGTTCGGGACCAGAGAGTGAGGCTGACAACCAACGCAGTTTCTTGGTCACTAAAATTCAAATACAGCATGGTTTTATCATTAAGACAAAACCGGTTGATGATGTGTCATCATCGTTTGCGATGGGCAACTAACTCTTCGCTACATCACCCGTTGAGTGCTTGAAACCGCCCAATGTCAATTTTTCGTAGGTTTCACATCTCGCAGCCATATACCAAAGCTGCAATGACCATGCTGTTGAAGGTATAAGTTCTCAATATAATTATTGCAAACACGAGCGACTTTTGTTTTAATTTGATTTGATTTTGGAACTATTAAGATTGTAAGGCCAGCTAAAAGGGAGAACATCTGAAGGTTTATTTGGGATTAACTGTACAGTAAGAAGCCGGTGGGGGATATGAGAGTGAGATTCCGCGATTGTGAGCTCGGTTTACAATTACAACACTGAGGGTGCGGAGGTGAGACAAAAGCTGTGGGGCAGCCGCTCCGACCAGGTGAAGACTATAGACTTCATCATGGCCACTGATCTGCAGATATAACATGACCAAAAGATCAAGAACGCAAAGAAGAAAAAGAACAACGTACCATATTCCAATCTCGATGTGTAAAGTTTGGCAGATCGTGGTATGACAGCTTCCAGTGAACCCATCTGTAAATGGGTACCGGGAGAAGTCATGGAAAAATTCAGGAATGACTTAGTTCGTGCGTTGTCGTAGACACTTTCAGCAACAAAAGGGGCTGAGCACATTTGTGGGCACCCATAGAGACGGTTCTATGACCCATTTCCAATCTTTTATTTTTCAGCAACAAAAGGGGCTGAGCACCTTTGTAGGCACCCATAGAGACGGTCTATGACCCATTTCCCATCTTTTATCTTTCAGCAACAAAAGTGGCTGAGCACCTTTATGGGCACCCATAGAGACGGTTCTATGAACCATTTCCCATCTTTTATCTTTCCGCAACAAAAAGTGGCTGAGCACATTTGTGGGCACCCATAGAGACGGTTCTATGAACCATTTCCCATCTTTTATCTTTCAGCAAGAAAAGTGGCTGAGCACATTTGTGGGCACCCATAGAGACGGTTCTATGAACCATTTCCCATCTTTTATCTTTCAGCAACAAAAGTGGCTGAGCACATTTGTGGGGCACCCATAGAGACGGTTCTATGAACCATTTCCCATCTTTTATTTGTCTCCAAATATAAGAGGGTTTATTATTCGTGATAAATTTATTTGATATTTTTTAAGGTTTTAAATGTCGCTGCCTTCAACCACGAACAGTCGCTTTGGTCATATCGGCATGTGAGCCATTAACAAAATAGTCGATATCCAGGCCTAAAAACTCTTGTGTGGCGCTGAAAAGCACCGCACAATGGGTCAGCAGCTAGAGCAAAGCGCAAGCCAGTTGAGACTTGCCATGTATTGATTGAAAGATGAACAGCTAATTTGCGGTGGTCCTCCAGATTTTGAAATTAAGCTTATATCGAGACACCGTGGGTTTTGAATCCCGCAAGTTTAAAGTGTAGACTGCTCTCAAGGGAAGTGAGAGGTGCCATGTTGTGTGCGTGTTTGAAGTCTATCAATCAATCAATCAGTAGTTCAATCAAAATGCTTCAACCCGTGAGGACCATATGCATTCAACAAATGATCACCTTGAGATTCGATCAGCTGTCTGCGATCAAGGTGCTTAGGAATGAACGAGCTGTAGTGGCAAGCGATTCAGAGCTGTCAACACCCTTCCCCCACATCCACGTCGTAATCCTGGATAGCAGGCTGCAACAGGGCAGACTGGCTAAGGAGAAGGGATTGAAGAGGGATAGCTAACCCGTTACCCAAAGATGCCAGGCTGAAGTCGGATGTGTCAGACCGAAAGGTGTAAATAACGCGGCTGTAAACTACGGCACAATGCATTTCGTTCTCTGGACTACATCCTGCTATTTACAAAGCCATTCTTACGGCTTGGTAGAGGTAGTATGTGCACGAGTGAAGAAGAAGTAGAAGATCAGCGGCCAGTCACTTCAACTCTATCCAAGACCAGCCAGTGCTCTTTCTATTTGACTCCACTTCCCGTCTCCAGAGGTCTACCACGCTTTCTCTTTCCCACCAGGTTTCAGATGCAGACACTGTCGAGTAATGCTATCAGTATCCCTCGTCAACTTATGACCGTTTCATCCACATCGTCCCTTCTTCACTCTTGTACCACATCAGTTTGATGCCCACTTTCAACTGAAATACCTCCATGTATAAACTGTCCACTTCTTACGAGGGACGTTCAAGTCAACTCGGGACTTTTTTGTAAGGAGAATGTATTTTTCAAGAAGTCAGAATGTCATTAATGTTTCTATATAATCTCCTGCAACGTTTATGCACTTGTCACAGCGTTTAAGTAATGATTGAAAAGGTTCAGCGTAGAAAGATTTGTCAGTATGTCTGAACCTGTCTGCCATTACATGCTGTTTCACTTCATCATCAGTGCTGAAATGCTGACCTCCAAATAATTATTTTAGGGGTCCAAACAGGTGTAAATCGCTTGGAGCGAAGTCTCGCCTGTAAGTAGGATATGGTAATACCTCCCAGCCGAGCTGATGCAGATGATACATAATGTGGTGAGCAGTATGAGGTAGAGCATTGTCTTACAGGAGAAGGACCTCCTTTGTGATCAAACCCAACGTGCACTGACCTTCCCAAAAATGCAAATGTTCATGAATAATAGTGTTCACCGTATCCAGAGAAAGACTTGCCTCTAATGCAATTTTACGACAGGTTATGCGTCGATTTTCCAAGAAGGCGTTCCACAATCTGGATATTCACAGGAATGACCGGTGGTTTGAGGGCCACCATGGCCGGGATCATCACTCACGGATGTACGGCTTTGTCTAAAGCGTTTACACCATTCAAATCTCTTAATGCTGCTGGGTGTCCCATCACCGTACCGTGATTGCAGTCTTCTATAAATTTCCGCAGGTTTCACATCTTCTTTCACAAGAAACTTCATCACAACACGCTGTGTCATGCAAACACTAACAGTGTTCTTCACCATTTGTATTTATCTGTCACGTGACTGGTCCATGACAAGTTGGCCACCTAGCAGTAATAGGACACAAGTGCCCCTAACTAATGACAGTAGTATCGGCACGCTATAACACATTCAGGTAGAACACGAACGAAAAATCCCGGATTTATTTGAACGCTCCTCGTACATTCCCTTCTCCCATTTTCAGCTTTTGTCATCTTTAATGATATTCCCCTAATCGATATGTTTTTGTCTGTCAAAGTTAAAATATAAACATGTACAGTGCAAGCGGCCTTTATTCCTCTGCTCTATAAATCCTTCCAGTGGACCTCATTTCTCGCCGCGATGATAGTATTTTTAAAGGAAGTGGGCAGGGGCAAAATGTTACAGCAGTGCATGAGCTGACAGCAGCCAGCGACTCATAGTTGGCTGCTTGTATCAGGATCAGTGACCCATAGCTGACCCAGACTCTATTCTGCCTCCACTTGGCGGCCCTGGAAACAGGCTGCACTAGCCACTAGTGTAGTCTGGCCAAGGGGTACGGATCGCAGTGGGAATACAAGCCAGATACTAAAAAAAGCCAGCTGAATTGAATCGAATGTGTCTGACTGAAAGACGCAGCCTCGAAAGGTTATCGCAACACAACGTCCTGTTCAGAGCGAGCGTCGAAGAAATATTGTTTTCTTTCAAGATATAACACAAGTCGAATCGAGGTTTTGAACCTTCACCCTCACATTCCGGAATCTGGTGTCCAAACTGCTTGATCACCGACTTCTTGCACCTATTTTTAATGTCTATTTAAAACAATAATTCCTTATCTAATCGATATTTCATTAACAGATGGAGTGATGGGTGAAAGTAATTGATTTTTGCCGTCGAGCGACTTTATTCCCAATGGCTGGGGTAGTCGAAGTGTTTAAAAGCTGATTACTACACGCCGCTTCGCCACTGCTATCGCCACGCCGTGGGCTCGCTGTGAAAAACAGCAAATGCCTGATCGGGGGATTCGATCCGCTGCCAGAGGTCGACGATGCAGACGTAAATGAGCTGACAGCAGTCAGCGAATTAGAGCTTTCTGCTTGCGTCAGGGTCAGTGAACCAAAATCCTATTCCGACTCCATATGCCGGCTCTGAAAACACACTGCAACCGTGCAGCCTGGTTAAGAGATTTATGAATCGATTAAGGAAGACGAACCCTGTCCCCCAAATGCCTTGCTAAAATTGGATGTGTCGAACCGAAAGACGCAGGTATAGCTGTAAACCACAACGCAGCGCCACAGTCCTCATTTTCGCAACGAACACCGAAGAAGAAGAAGAAGAGAAGATCAGTTTACCCCCCTTGTCACCAGACATGCATCGTAACCAGTAAGCCACGCTCTTCTAAGGTACTTGTTATTTCTCGCAAAACTGTAAAATGGGCGGCGTTGAATACCAGAAACGTGTACATCTTTATTACTTTAATCTGACGGTGAGTGGGAGAGCAGGGGTTCGCGGCGAATTATTATTTGGCCTTCGTCAGAGGATCCGCAATCTGAAAATAGCCGTTAACCGTCTCCCTGTTGTGTAATCACTCTTTTGAAGTAATTTTGGAACTCCGAAACTATAGCTTGAGAAAAACCTTTTCGTGGACTCTCTCCTAGGCTGTGTACTTGCACAATCCCAGTGTTGGCTCAGCGGTGGTGTTTGTCTTAACCTGGCCTAATCCTTTTAGTTGCAAATGGAACACATGATTGCAATGGATTCTGTTTGTCGATTATTTTGGGCCGTCTCATTTACTCATTCGCTTCAATATATTTTGGACCTCTGGAGACATTTAATCTTGCAACGTAATACTGCTTTTTAAAAGTACATGTACTTTTATAAATGTAGGAAAACTTGGTATTGAGAATGATGTATGTATATGTGTGACAATAGTTCAAACCAATATATCAGTTCTGTGGCATTGTAAGAAAGAAGACAGCCGATATATCGGCACAAAGGAGGAAATCAGTTAAACCTCTTATTGGCTATATAATGGCGTGTGATACTGATTCTCCTTTTCGCTCCAGGTGAAACATAGTACCATTAATCCAACTGGCCCCTTTACTGGTAGACTGGTATTTGCAATGACGGCTTCAATAGCAATGATTTTACATCCCGAGGTTGCTCGCCGCATGCTAAACCCTCGTCTCTTTTTGAAAAATTCACGGATGGTTGATTTTTAAAATTATATATGGGTTATTCGGCCTAATCACATTAGAGGTAAAGTAAGTCGCATGTCCTTGAACGTAGCTTCTTACAACCCCTGCATATTTGACTGTTATAAGTTTATTAGCAAGTGTGCAGTACAAATGGTTGCCATTACTTTCCGTACGTGGGGGAGCATTAGCCCGAGGAAAAAATCTAGTGTCTGCCAAACTGGACTCAAGTGGGAATCGAACCCGGAACGTTGAGATTGTGAAAACCGAGCGAGTTTCATCCCTAGGCCACGCAGCCTTCTTCACACTACACTAGAGGTAGCAGGTTTAAATATGGTTCCCATACCTCCTTTCTTATCTCAGATTAACATGTCCAAGCTACAGTCCGAAGGCCATATTCCGGCCATCCGATGTGTTTATTTACCAGATATATGCCGTAACTTGTCAGCTGTCACCACTGCTCAGGCACCCGAGCAATAGTTTGATAACAAAGCAACAGGTGATAAGCAGTATATTTATGCAGACTGTGCTAACAGTGGCAAACACGGCCTCTGTCCCTGGCGCATGAGAGCAGAATTTCGGCATGTGAAATGAAGTGTTTGAGGAAGGTCATCGGTGTTACCAGGAAATACAGAATGTGAAACGACGACACTTGAAGTATGGTAGGCACTTGTGCAGAATACATCTCCAGGCACAAAATACGCTAGTTTGGTCATCTCTTGAGAATGCACCCTGATCAACGTCCACTGATGGCTTACAACGTGGGGCAGATCTTGCAACAGTTCAAGGACGCGGACGCAAGGCATGTGGATATTTAACATGAGAGTACGGGAACAGCGTAGCGCAGTGTCTAGCCTGTATGAGTAGTCCTGAGTTCATTCCCCAGTTGAGGCGGAAATGTGTTTTTCCTCCCGCAACGTATCCCGGGTGAACCCAGCCGTAAATGGGCACCGGCCTAGTCCGGGAAGTAAAAACAGTCGGCGCGATGCTGATCACATAATCCACTAAAATAATATGTGCCTAACACCATATTTCCTATGCGCCGCATGGCGTGACTGGATCTTATTTTTTACTTCTGAAGCGACACAGGCTCACATTGACCGACGCAATGCACTTGGCGCAGGACAGACGACTTAAGCTTCCCGCGATGCTTAACGGCATACATGGAAACAAAAATAACTGTATGCGTCACGAAGAAAGTTTAGATCATCGCTAGACGATGTAAAAGTAAGTAGAGCAGAAGACCACCATCTTCTGATAGCCAAAATAGAGATGAAGTTAAAAAGATGTACACTAGCATATAACCTAAGACGTCAGTTTAATGTTGGATTCCCAGTGAACAATGAGATACAAGCTATATTTCAAGTTATGATATCAAATAAGTTTAATGTTGGATTCCCAGTGAACAATGAGATACAAGCTATATTTCAAGTTATGATATCAAATAAGTTTAATGTTGGATTCCCAGTGAACAATGAGATACAAGCTATATTTCAAGTTATGATATCAAAAAGTTTAATGTTGGATTCCCAGTGAACAATGAGATACAAGCTATATTTCAAGTTATGATATCAAATAAGTTTAATGTTGGATTCCCAGTGAACAATGAGATACAAGCTATATTTCAAGTTATGATATCAAATAAGTTTAATGTTGGATTCCCAGTGAACAATGAGATACAAGCTATATTTCAAGTTATGATATCAAATAAGTTTAATGTTGGATTCCCAGTGAACAATGAGATACAAGCTATATTTCAAGTTATGATATCAAATAAGTTTAATGTTGGATTCCCAGTGAACAATGAGATACAAGCTATATTTCAAGTTATGATATCAAATAAGTTTAATGTTGGATTCCCAGTGAACAATGAGATACAAGCTATATTTCAAGTTATGATATCAAATAAGTTTAATGTTGGATTCCCAGTGAACAATGAGATACAAGCTATATTTCAAGTTATGATATCAAATAAGTTTAATGTTGGATTCCCAGTGAACAATGAGATACAAGCTATATTTCAAGTTATGATATCAAATAAGTTTAATGTTGGATTCCCAGTGAACAATGAGATACAAGCTATATTTCAAGTTATGATATCAAATAAGTTTAATGTTGGATTCCCAGTGAACAATGAGATACAAGCTATATTTCAAGTTATGATATCAAATAAGTTTAATGTTGGATTCCCAGTGAACAATGAGATACAAGCTATATTTCAAGTTATGATATCAAATAAGTTTAATGTTGGATTCCCAGTGAACAAAGAGATACAAGCTATATTTCAAGTTAAGATATCAAATAAGTTTAATGTTGGATTCCCAGTGAACAATGAGATACAAGCTATATTTCAAGTTATGATATCAAATAAGTTTAATGTATCCCATCAGCATATAGCCTGTTCTTTATAGAGCTTCACTCCCATTACAGTCCGTCCGAAAGAAACTCGTTCCCTTGCCAAAACTCTAGCCTCCGCCAGTCATACCCAGACATTCCTGGATATCTTGGTGCCATCGTCTTCTCGGTCTACTCCTTCCTCTTTTGCCTGGTACCATACCTTCCATCACTGTTTTCTCAAGACCGTTGTGTTTCTTGATGTGACCAAAGTATTTACATTTTCTGGCCAAAATAGAATGGAGAAACCATTTCACCTATATGCTCAACTCTTGCCAAATGTCTACATTTGTCTTTTTCTCCGTCCAGGTATTCTGAGGATCTTTCTGTAACATTTCGACTCTAAGGATTCTATTCCTTGTCTAGAAGTTGTGATAATCGTCCATGATTCGTAGCCATATGCTGCCACTGGAAAACCACAGGCTCTCAAGACGTTTTCTTGGTGCTCTGCCATAATTTCTTCAGGCTGTTCAGTCTCTGCATTGCCATGGCTAGTATCCCAACTAGAAGAAATAATGGATACAGCAGGACACTGGCAGCAGATACAAAATATATGGAGCGATACTCGTGGAGAAGTTATGGGGGAAAGAGATAACCAACACAGAACATACATAACAACATGGACTATATAAAGGGTAAAGAAAAGAAAAATGAATTCAGATTTCGGTAGAATAAAAACTTGAAATACTCGAGTCGAGGCTCAGGAAATATAAAGTCAAGCCAGCAAGGAAGTAAGAAAGACCATAAGAGCGGACAAAAGAACATATATTGATAAGTTGGCAAAGCAGAAGAAGCTGCAACAAAAGGCAGTATAAAAACATGTACAAAGGCACACAAAAACTAAGAGAAAAGATTGATTAAAGTTAAGGAATGACATTTTATTAGCAACATAACATACACGAAAAGATGAAGAGATAGGTAGGACGTTTTAAAGTCTACAGAAAGAGAGGTGCAAGTTAGTTACGATATCAAGCAAAGAGGAAATTCCGAACGATGTACGGCAGCTGAGAGATGGTAAAACCACTGGCCCAGATGGCATCTCAGCAGAAACAGTTGAAGCATATACTGATGCTTCGGCGGAGATACTATACATATTGCCTGCTGCAGTTTTGTAAAAAGAATACTCCACCTTAGATCGCCTGAGTAGCAGAGTAACAGAACGCTCGTTTGTCATGGCTAATAATACTAATAATAATAGTTGCCCATCCCAAGTGAACACGGCGACAGCATCAGACTATTGTTGCGAAATGTGTTCTCTTATGACTGTAATTACCAATCCTGGAACGGCACATCCTGCCACATTTCAAAACACACACGCGAGGAGTCGGCTGTGAAATCATCCTGTATTTCGAAGTTTTGGGCAGCACGCTTTCGATGAGCCTCCGTGATGGCTATTCTCTCTGTGATCTGAGCACCATCGGTAATACTAGCACGCCAGGAGGTACGGTTTTGTGCAAGCATCTCCCAGGAGGTGACATTAATATTGAAGCATTTCAGAGACATTTTCAAGGATCTCTGTAGCGTCTGCCTGCTGTGAATCTCACATTAATATTGAAGCATTTCAGAGACATTCTCAAGGATCTCTGTAGCGTCTGCCTACTGTCAGCTCACATTAATATTGAAGCATTCCAGAGACATTCTCAAGTAGTCTCTGTAGCGTCTGCCTGCGGTGACCTCACATTAAAATTAAGCATTTCAGAGACATTCCCAAGGAGTTTCTGTAGCGTCTGCCTGCCGTAACTCACCGTATAACAGCTGCTTGGGGATGCGCCCATCTGGTATGCGAACATCTGGTATGCGAACAACAAATCCCGTCCATCAGCTGAGCTATTTGCAGAAGTGTGTAGATGATCAACATGTTAGTCTTGCTAAGAATGACAGAGCTAGGCACTTTGTCCTGTCACTTGATCATGGGCAGCATACGTAGACAGCTCGTGAAAACGATTGAACTGTCTGGCATGTCTACTATACACTATCCAATTAGTGACACGCTACAGTCGATTTAATTGTAACTGGATACCTGGCTTACTATTAGTAAAGTCTCTAACAAATTATCCAGGACATGAGTGCCTGCTTTTGGAACTACCTTTACTTTTTCCTTTCCCTATGGATATTAATCCATTCTTCTCTTCAACTGTGGATACTAATCCAGAGTCAATCCCTCAAAAATATAATCAAATCTATTTTTGACGACAAATGTAAATAAATGTTTCGTGAAATATAGGCAAGGAAGCGATGGTCTCTGGTGACTTGTACTTTTAGCCTCCTTGAGCTACACCCATGACACACTAGCTACACTTTCCTCTACAAACCAATCTTGGCAAGGTTTATTTGGTATCTCTTTTCCTCTTTCACTAATCCACTCTTCTCCACACCTGTGGATACTAATCCAGAGTTAACCCAAAAAATATTGTCAGGTCTATTTCTGACTTGACTGTAAATGGAAATATAGGCAAGGAAGCGATGGTATACCGCTGACTTATACGTTGAGCCTTCTTGAGCTACGCCCATGGCACACTTACCGCCCTTGTCTCTTCCGATCAATCCTGGCAATGTCGATTTGGTATCTCTTCTCCTCTTTCAATGTGGATTATAATCCATCACGTCTCATTATATTGTTAGCTGTCTTTCTGAAGACTTATAAAGGCGTATTCCCCGTGGTTATCATTGCTTTTCCGTTTCCGAGGTATGGATGAAAATAAACATCGATTGGTCGAGAATAGTAGTGAGGTGTGGATGAAAATAAACAGCGATTGGCCGAGAATAGCAGTCAGGCATGGGGGAAAATCGATATTGATTAGTTGAGAATAGTAGTGGGACATGGGGGAAAATCGATATTGATTAGTTGAGAATAGTAGTGGGACATGGGGGAAAATCGATATTGATTAGTTGAGAATAGTAGTGGGACATGGGGGAAAATAGATATTGATAAGTTGAGAATAGTAGTGGGACATGGGGGAAACATATATTGATTAATTAAGAATGGTAGTGAGGCATTGGGTGGGGGGGGGGGGGGGGGGTGTATATATATATATATATATTATTTTCAATTTTATTTTTGCGTTCGCCTTATTTCTCCATTCGCCAAGGCGGTGTGCGTTGCACTATGTTTTTATTTTGCGCCTGTCGACCCAGTGCATCCGACTTCGGCATGCATTTTATGTAAGGGACTGCTAACTCCTGAATTTTCTACTGGTTTGCTTCCCAGGGGTAACGGCTGGGGCTGAGATCGGGAGCGAACCCAGCACCTTCGCGTTGTGAGCCGTGTCATTTAACCACTATGCCGTCCCTAAATATATTTTTATTAGTTGACAATGGTAGTGGGACATGATAGACATGACTGAAAATAGATAGTGATTAGTTGGGATTAGAACATGAAAGAAAATGGATATCGATTCAGTGGAGCGGAACATGCAGACAAATATACCATTTCATTGGGTGTGGGTCATGCAGGAAGATATATTTTGATTATTTCATAGTCGGACATGGAGGAAAGAAAATATATTGATTATTTCATAGTCGGACATGGAGGAAAGAAAATATATTGATTATTTCATAGTCGGACATGGAGGAAAGAAAATATATTGATTATTTCATAGTCGGACATGGAGGAAAATATATTGATTATTTCATAGTCGGACATGGAGGAAAATATATTGATTATTTCATAGTCGGACATGGAGGAAAATATATTGATTATTTCATAGTCGAACATGGAGGAAAATATATTGATTATTTCATAGTCGGACATGGAGGAAAATATATTGATTATTTCATAGTTGATGAAGGATGGGAGTATGGTCATCTAAGTAGATTTTACGACCAATCATTGGAGAGTTTGAACATACAGCTGGATTTATCGATTGACTGGGAGTGGGTGTGTGGGCGTATATAAGGAATTATCGATCAATTGTGATTGGATATATGGATCTGTAGGTAGATTAATTGATCAGAAACTCAGAATGGGGACTTTTGGCCAGAAGTATCGATATATTGCGTGGAAGTTTGAATATGTAGGTAGATCGATTGTTCGATGAGGCCGTGTAGGTAGATCGATTTATTGATCGAGATTGGTATGGTGGTCGGGTTAATGGATGTGTCAGTTGGTCTAACGTGGCAGTGTGATCATGTCATTTAATAACTTGATTGGTCAAAACTGGGCATGTAACAAACAGAAAGGACAATTAATCTAGAATGGATGTGTTGGTTATCAGTCAATCAATCTGATTGATTAATGTTAACGTGCATTTTTTATGAATTAACATGGCTCTGGTTGATCAGTTATAAGACTGGTTGTAAGGTTGGAGTATGCTTATCCATTTGACCCTATCCTCTGGTTGGTCAGTCCTAAGACTGGTTGTAAGGTTGGAGTATGTTTATCCATTTGACCCTATCCTCTGGTTGGTCAGTTCTAAGACTGGTTGTAAGGTTGGAGTATGTTTATCCATTTGACCCTATCCTCTGGTTGGTCAGTCCTAAGACTGGTTGTAAGGTTGTCTGAACATGTCTCTCTTTTTTACCATATCATCTGGTTGATCAGTTCTAAGACTGGCTGTAAGGTTGTCTAAACATCTCTCTCTATGTGACCCTATCCTCTGGTTGATCAGTTCTAAGACTGGTTGTAAGGTTGTCTAAGTACGTTAATCCATATGTAGCTATCTTAATTTTAGGATAAGCGCGTGCTTTAATATATCTGCATGCCTGAGATGTAAAGATGAGTCATGTTAGCCTGTTAGCGTCATTCCTCATTTTTCCTTAATCTTGCCCTCTAGTGTATTTTCTGTAAAATATTTTAATATCGCATATAGTGTCCCAGCCAACTCAAAATCTCCGTTTTTGTGTCATTTTAAAAATGTGTGTTCGTGTGCCTACTTCATTATGGACATTCTCATTGGATCTTCCTTTTGTCCAACTCACTTTTTCCGTTCTACAGTAACACCATATTCCAAACGCTTCCAAGCTTTTTTTCATCCATCTTTGCTGGAGTCCATGTTTCAGTCCCATGCAGTGCAATTGCCCATATATGAGTAGTGATTATTTTTCCCTCAGTTCTTGAGGTTAGCAATTTATGTTTTTCTCTTATGCCATTTTTTTGCCATTGCAATCCTGGTCTTAATTTCTGTCTCATTGCGGGCATCTTCTTATATTTTCCCCCTAAATAAATAAACTTATGTACAACTTCGATTATTTCTCCACTGATGATTAGTCATTTGCCTATGTTGCTTGGCTGTTACCAAAGTCTTTATCTTCAATGTGTTTATTTTCATGCCGAACTATTTCGGTTAATTTCTTCTTCTTTTTCTTCTTCTTCTTTTTCTTCTTCTTCTTCTTATTATTATTATTATTCCTCTTCTTCTTCTTCTTTCGTTCTCAATCTCGCGCTACCAAGCCCCGAACTGGGCTTTGCAAATAGGAGGATGTAGTCTATAGAACGGAATGCTTTGTGTCGGGGTTTAAAGTTTGACTACGATATTTGCACCTGTCGGTCCAACACATCCGACTTCAGCTGGCATTTTTTTAGTTTCGGGTTGTCTTCCTTCTTCCATACCTTCTGCGTATCTAGTCTGTTATATTGCAGCCTGTAATCCAGGATCACCACGTGGAGGTGTAGAAGGTCTTGCCAACTCTAGTTCGCATGTCCTGACGCTGGCAGTCAGCTATGGTTCACTGACCGCTGCAGCTCATGCGCTTCTCAGCGTCTTAATCCTGGTTAATGTATTGAAGCAGCATTTGCAACGCTGCTATTGATCCAGCCGCAGTTAACTGATAACAAATTATAAATAATTGTTTTTTAAAAACAAAAGCAATGAGAATGTATTATTTCTACATAACAGGTTTCAACTACGAATAACATGGTCGCCAATCTTCAAATTTTCAAATACTGTATAATTAAGCAGCTCAATAGCCATAACGGTGCGCCACCATTGTAGTCCTGCCATTTGTAATCTGGGCTGTTGTCTAAGCCATCATTTTGTAATCAGGTTGATATGGCAAAGGGCTCCTTTTGTTGAATTTCTGCATTTTGTAGAAGTTATTCAGTGTACTTTATCTGCCTTTTGTCTGCATTTAGATGGGATGCTTTCAAGGTGTTTCTACAACATATATATATATATATATATACCGTCAACTTTGATCAACAAGGAAAACATTAAGCGTGTTCGAAACTGTGTGTGCTGGCAGAAGACTTAGTTTTGAGAAAATAGCCTCAAAAGTTGGAATATTAGTTGGAATTGTCACAGTATGCTCCACAGGGAACAGCGCCGTGTTTGTCAATACATGGTTCCCAAAATGTTATCCCCTGAACAAAAAGACACGTGATTGACCCTTGCAGGAGACCTAATCACTATGGCTGATCAAGATAGCAAATTTCTCAACAACATAATCACAAGAGATGAGATCTGGTGTTTTTTGTACGATACTCAGACAAAACGTCAGTCCTCTGAATTGAAATCTTCCGCATCTCCCCGGACACATAAATTTCGTTTGGACAAGAGCAAAGGAAAAGTTATGTTGGAAGATTGTTTTGATTCTCAGGATATTGTCTACCATGATTTCATTCCTGAAGACCGAACGGTTAACAAGAAAATCTACGTTGATATCCTCTGTTGTCTAAGATATGCAATCAGAAGAAACGACCAGACAAATAGAGAACAAACAGTTGGATTATGCTACATGACCACGCACCAGCACATCAATCCCTACTGGTGAAGCAGTACCTCACAACGCACAATGTGATAACCTTGGAACATCCTCCATATTCTCCCGACCTGGCACTGACTGATTTTTGTTGTAATCCTGACTGCAATCAGCCCTGAAAGGACAGCGATTCAAGGATGCTGAGGACGTTATCACCAATACGACAAGGCAGCTGAGAGAGGTGTCAAAGAATGGGTTCCACGAATGTCTCCAGCAGCTGAGAGAGGTGTCAAAGAATGGGTTCACCGAATATCTCCAGCAGCTGAGAGAGGTGTCAAAGAATGGGTTCCACGAATGTTTCCAGCAGCTGAGAGAGGTGTCAAAGAATGGGTTCCACGAATGTTTCCAGCAGCTGAGAGAGGTGTCAAAGAATGGGTTCCACGAATGTTTCCAGCAGCTGAGAGAGGTGTCAATGAATGGGTTCCACGAATGCTTCCAGCAGCTGAATGCACGTTGGCAAAAGTGTGTAGTTGCCGAAGGAAACTACTTTGAAGGAAATGTAGGGTGTATATATATATATATATATATATATATATATATATATATATATATATATATATAAGGTAGCTTCAAAAAGTTCCAGGAATTAGGGGATTGTATAGAAATGTTATATATACGAGGCGTGTTCAAATGAAACCGGGCCCAGTGACTTTATTACAAACATATGAAAGTTACATCATCTGGTATGACAGAATTAGATATAGCAATTGTTATGAAGGAAACATACCACAGGGGTAGTTAGTAAAAGTTACCATATGCATTCAGACACGCATCCCACTGCTTGGGTAGACAGCGGATGCCGTCCGAAAAAAAATGACTTTCGTTGCTCTTTGAACCACTTGGTCACCAACGGACCATGACGTCTGCATCGAAGTCGAATCTTTATCCCTTCAGAAATTTGTGTAAGGGTCCGAACACATAGAAGTCACAAGGGGGCATATCGGGACTATAGAATGGGTGTGGCAGTACATCCCACCTTTTCTATGCTAACGCTTTCTGAACAATGTTCGCGACATGTGGACGCGCATTGTTGTCCAACAGAATCACACCACACGAAAGCATGCCGAGTCGTTTATTCTTGATTGCTGTATGCGGCTTGTCTAGTGAGTCATTGTAGCGGACGACATTGATTTCACGCCAGGCTCTTTAGAGTCTACCAACAAAAGTCCCTCATGGTTAAAAAAAACAAAACGCTGTCAGCATAACCTTACCAGCGGAAATGTGTGACTTGAATTTTGTTGGTTTCGGTGATCCGGGATGTTTCCATTGCATGCTAGCTGTTTTACTGCCAGGCTCAAAGTGGTGGTACCACGATTCATCACCTGTCTCTCTGCGCAAAAGGAACGAATCACTATTCTCTTTGGTTGGTCAGCAACAGAGGTACCCATTGTGAGCACACCATCTGATACTTCAGTTTCTTGATGACCACCGTTTGAACTGTCCCTAGCGACACAGCGTATTCCTTTGCTAGCGAACGTAAGCTCCGGCGACGGTCAACCCGAATTGCTGCATCAATTTTGGCGATGACAGCTTCGGACGCAAGAATATGCGCCTGGCCTGATCTCGGAAGATCTTTCGTTAACTCACGTCCTTCTTTAAACATCGTTGTCCGAGCGTATGAGCTGCAGTGGTCAGCGACCCATAGCTGACTACTAGCGTCATGGCCAGCGAACCAGAGCTGCCAAGATCCTTCTACATCTCCACGCGGTGATCCTGGATAACAGGCTGCAGCAGTGCAGACTGGTTAAGGAGAAGGGATCGAAGAGGGAAGGCTAACCCGTCACCCACAAATGCCTGCTGAAGTCGGATGTGTCGGACCGAAAAGTGTAAATATCGCAGTTAAGCTGTAAACTATGAAACATAGCATTCCGTTCACCGGAGAAAAGGGCTTTGGCAGCGGGACCTTGAGAACGAACGACGAAAAAGAAGACGTGGCAGCAACAATCAGCTTAATTATCATTTTCGGTAGAACACGCTAAGTGTCACCAGCACGCGAGCATCAAAGATGGAAAAAAGGCGGTCGTGCTAGCTAAATGTGCGACCAAAGAATAGAGTGCTTTTTTGTGTGTGTGTGTGGGGGTGGGGGGGGGGAAGTGCGCGCGTGAGCTTTTTACAAATGATAATCATAAGGAAACATTCGCTGGAAACACACACACACACACACACAAAGTCTTTTGCGCCAGTTACGCGTCTAAGTAAAAGTGCGGTAGAGCGATATCATCTCACGGCTAAGGTGTCAGGCTCGATCCGTGTTATTGACACTCCATGGTCGACCTAGCTGTAAATGAGTATCTGGCTTGTTGTTAAGAAAGGAAGGGACATGGTCGCTCCAACTTCATGAAAATAGCAACGGCCTAGTACAATGAAGTCTCCAACACTTCATTCCCCACAGCAGTGTCTACTATGGCACTATTTATACCTTACTGCTGCTGGAGCACAGCACAGTGACAGCCTCTCTTTCACCGGCCCATTTGTACTTCATAAACTGAATTTGCTACGAATGAAATTGATAAGAGTCACCCGTTTCATACGGGTAATGTGAGGAGATGGAACTATCGTCCGGTCGCTGGTCAGACTATGTTAGTCAGGCTTAGCTGAACATACTAGCCAAGACCGCACTTCCATGCAGTTAGCCCCGGAAACAGTCTGTCAAATGGCAGCCTGGCTAACGAGGTGGGGATCGAGGTGATTCCCGTAGAAGTGAGCGACATGCAGATGAAGCCAAGCATAGCACAGCCGCCTGTATGACCCCGTCCCACCTTAATCTACACGCACATAGTCTGATCAACATGTTTCACCTGACCCTAACTAACATAGTCTGATCAACATGTTTCACCTAACCCTGACTAACATAGTCTGAGCAACATGTTTCACCTGACCCTGACTAACATAGTCTGATCAACATGTTTCACCTGACCCTGACTAACATAGTCTGATCAACATGTTTTGTCTGACCTGACGTTAGTCTCATCTCTCCTCATTATATTAATAGAAGTTGATATTTTATATTTTTAACTGCGCGGGAAACAAATACATACTAATCTTTGCCAACCCATAATTCCATCTTTCCGTTTGGCTGCCGCCATCTCCTTTGTACTATTGCCGCACGTGCACATCCGTCATGTGACCTGATTAGCATGTACCTTAGTATCGAAGACAGGTAGAGTTTCACTATGTATAACCTTCTCGCCTACCTGTTTTATTGTTCCGTCGTCGCCTAGTGCCGCCAATCAATATGCCGCGAACATGGTTCAATAGGCTTGGGACACGGCACCTCGTATATAATATACGCGTAATGCTTCCTGTAGCTCACGTCAGCGGTTCTCAGCCGGGGTGTCTGTGTCGAGTTACGAGGAGTCCGTGTCGAGGACTGAGGTGTCTGTGTTGAGTTAGGAGGTGTCTGTATCGAGGACTGTGATGTTTCTGTAGAATTATGAGGTGTCTGTGTCGAGTTATGAGGTGTCTGTGTCGAGTTATGAGGTGCCTGTGTCGAGTTATGAGGTGTCTGTGTAGAGGACTGGGGTTTCTGTGTCGAGTTATAAGGTGTCTGTGTCGAGTTATGAGGTGTCTGTGTCGAGGACTGGGGTTTCTGTGTCGAGTTATGAGGTGCCCGTATCGAGGTCTGAGGTGCCCGTATCGAGGTCTGAGATGTATGTGTCGAGTTATGAGGTGTCCGTGTCGAGGTCTGAGGTGCCCGTGATGAGGTCTGAGGTGCCCGTGATGAGGTCTGAGGTGCCCGTGTCGAGGTATGAGGTGCCTGAGTCGAGGTCTGAGGTGCCCGTGATGAGGTCTGAGGTGCCCATGTTGAGGTTTGAGGTGCCCGTGTCGAGGTCTGAGGTGCCCGTGTTGAGGTCTGAGGTGCTCGTGATGAGGTCTGAGGTGTCTGTGTCGAGTTATGAGGTTCCCGTGTCGAGTTATGAGGTGTCTGTGTCGAGCTATGAGGTGACACCTACGACTGTATGTGACAAGGGGTATGTGTCTCTTGTAAGGTTTGATGGGTATGTGGCAATGACGAGACAGGAAGTGTATAGAAAGTGAGGATGTGTCTAGATATGGTCTGAGTTGTTTAGACAAGGACTGACAAGGAACGAGATTACCGTCCATGAATTGATGTGTCTGTGATACGATTTGAGACATCTGTGGCAAAGACCGAGATGTATGGGACAAAACGATGTTAATGTCTGTGACAAAACGATGTTGATGTCTGTGACAAAGACTGAGATGTATGTGACAAAAAGATGTATGTGACAAAAAGATGTATGTGACAAAGACCGAGATGTATCTGACAAAACGATGTTGATGTCTGTGACAAAGACTGAGATGTATGTCACAAAACGATGTTGATGTCTGTAACAACGACTGAGATGTATGTGACAAAGACTGAGATATATGTGACAAAAAATATTTTGATGTTTGTGACAACGACTTAGATGTAAGTGACAAAACGATTTTGATGTATGTGACAAAGAGTGAGATGTATGTGACAAAGACTGAGATGTCTGTGACAGACTAAGATGTCTGTCACAAAAGTTTTGGTGGCTGACAAAGACTAAAACACATATGAACGTGATTTAGGTATATAGTATTGATGTGTCTGTAGCAATGATTGAATTATCTGGAGCAAAAATGGAAGTGTCTAGTAAGAATTGAATTGTCTGCAACCGGGCAAAATATACTGACCGAGACCCTTCCATGTAGCCCTCTCTATGGAGACAGGCTGTTTTCATTGTAGCCTGGCCAACGAATCGAGGGATTGGCGTGCTTCCCGCAGTAGTGAGCAACACGCAGATGGAGCCAAGCATAGCGTAGCCGCTCAGAGGGCCCTGGGCCACCTTCGCGAGCACACTTGGGATATGAGGAAAGCTACTGCAACCCGCCACTTAACGTCCTTTTCACGGCGCACAAAAAAGTAAATCTACTCATTTGGGGCATTCAGCAACAACAAATATGGAATGAACTGGCGCAGCTCCTTTGGTTCGAACTGCGAGAAAAACTTTCGCCTGGACATGACTTGTCTTATTATTATTTTGTTTGTTTGTTAATTTAAAGGTTTGCCTTTCTGTATTCGACTGGCAAAAGCACGTCTCTTTGAATCCTCAGACCGTAGTCCTTTAGGTTATATCAAGACGTATTCGTCAGTGTATAGACGCGTCTGTGTATCTGTTTGTATTGTGTCGATGCCTGTGTTCCACTATGTCAGTTTTGCAATACAATAGTTTTGCCAATCCTTTATCTACGTGGAGAAGTGGTTATACCGATACAATCCCCGACATGCCTAGTCGAACTGGACACAAAGTGATTTCGAACACGGTTTGTTTGTGATTGCAAACTAAGCTTGCACTCGATTGACACCCATACAGCACCTGTTTTATGCAACCTGGAAGTCATTTACTAGACTCCCAAACTGGTGTGCCAAGACGTGGAGCAGAGGAAGCAGCAAAAAATGAGATAACAGCCAGCGGATGATAGTTGGGCTTCTGCATCAGGGTCAGTGACACATAGCTGGGTGCTTGCATCAGGGTCAGTGACACATGGCTGGGTGCTTGCATCAGGGTCAGTGACACATGGCTGGGTGCTTGCATCAGGGTCAGTGACACATAGCTGGGTGCTTGCATCAGGGTCAGTGACACATGGCTGGGTGCTTGCATCAGGGTCAGTGACACATAGCTGGGTGCTTGCATCAGGGCTAGTGACACATAGCTGGGTGCTTGCATCAGGGCTAGTGACACATAGCTGGGTGCTTGCATCAGGGTCAGTGACATATAGCTGGGTGCTTGCATCAGGGTCAGTGACACATAGCTGGGGGCCTGCATCAGGGCCAGTGACACATAGCTGGGTGCTTGCATCAGGGTCAGTGACATATAGCTGGGTGCTTGCATCAGGGCCAGTGACACATAGCTGGGTGCCTGCATCAGGGCCAGTGACACATAGCTGGGTGCTTGCATCAGGGTCAGTGACCCATAGCTGGGCGCTTGTGTCAGGGTCAGTAACCCATCAGGTATATGCGCCTTTCGGTTCGCAACATCCGGTTTTAGCACGGCATTTTTAAAGACTGTTTTTGTCAATTCCGCAGCGATCCCAATTCCCTTTGACTAGACTACACCAGTGCAGGATATGAAGACTAACGTCTGGTCAGGCAAAATATAATGACCAATACCCACATCTCGGCTTCCTAATGGCCCTCCCCAAAAACGGGCTGTTTTCATTGCAGCCTGGCTAACAGGTTGAAGGATCGACGTGATTCCCGTAGTAGTGAACGACACGCATATGAAGCCAGGTATATCACAACCGCCTGGAAGACCCCGGTCTACCTTTCATTAGCACGCTAGGGATGAGAGAAAAGCTACTGCAACCTGCCAATCAATCAATGTCTGTCGCTCCTCTCGGTACATAGGCCAGTGTACACGGTCCTGGACTGCTCTTTCTGCCTCTCTCCAGGTGTCATTATTTAATTTTAGCTCCTTCTCACATTCTCTTCTCCACGTATTTTTAGGTCTCTCTCTCTCTCTTTTCCCTTGAGGATTCCATGTAAGAGCCTGTCTGGCTATGTTGGACTGTGCTGTGCCTTCAGCAGCGTATGTCCTATCCAGCCCAATTTTCTTCGCTTAATTTGTTGTTCCAATGGCTGTTGTTGGCTCCTTTCCCACAAGTCTTCATTCCTCACCATGTCCTGCCACTTTATGCCTATTATCCTTCGTAGGCATCTCTTAACGAAGGACTGGAGTCTTTGCTGGAACCCGCTACCTAACGTCTTTTTTATGGCGCACAAAAAAAGTAGACCTACTTCTTGTGGGCATACGAAACAACAACTATACGAGTGCAGCACGTTTCCAGGGCTGCTACTTCAGGCCGGTAAAGGGTCTTTGTCAGCTATTGTTCGCTGACCCTGACACAAGCAGTCAGCTCTGAGTCGCTGACTGCTGTCAGCTCTGAGTCGCTGGCTGCTGTAAGTTCTGAGTCGCTTGCTGGTCTCAGCTCATTCACCGCAATATCTTCGGTTCTGTAGCCGCCTGTCTACGTGCAAGAAGTGAAACAGAGCTCTGACACAATACCATATGCGCACGCATTGTTGTTGAACGTCCCATTACTGGATGGTCCGTACTTCAGTGGCGTTGCCAGTTACAAACTACTTCCAACGGTCTCCTGCGTGGGCCAGGGTGGACCAGTGGACAATGAGTCGATCATGTTGTTGCAGAATGCACGTGAGTGGGACTAGCGCGACGGTGGTCCTTTCCGTGGTAGCTTCTTATCTCTGGGGTGCCATATTGATGTCGCTGTGCTCCATTGATCGTCCATTCTACGCAGTCAGTGACCCGTCTAACGATGTTTGACCTGGTCTGCATCAGTAATTGCATCTTCCACCTGGGACAATTGACACATGTCAAAGTTGTGTAGACCTTCTTCACGATGGCTTTTGGAGCATCTGATTAGCATAGTTGTAGGGTACTCGCTTTTCTCGGCAAAGGTATTTGGTTTAACCCCCACGACCGGCACTCTCCAGTCGACCCAGCTATAGATGGGTACCTGGCATATAATGTAAAAGGCAGCGAGGAAAGGAACTGGGCACCTTTTACCTCATTCAAGCTGTGGCTTAGTATACTGTAGTCTCTAACAATTTAATTACCCTAGTATGACTACTATGGGACAAGCCTTAATTTACTTTGTCTGCTGGCTATGAAGCGTAAGGCTCAGCGGAGGCCTCAGTGGACTTCCATCTGTTTCGTGAGGGGCCACGTTTCCGCCTCATAGCACATTGCATGCAGTATTGTGGAGTTGAAGAGAGATGTCCCGCTGCCTACAAAAAGCAGAGAACCATGTAAAATATAAGGAAATGTCAGCCTATGGTGATATATTGACGCGTTGTTCGAGAGTAGATTCCATTAACCGCTTCAAGTCACATACGAGTTAAGGGAATCGTATTGTGATGGTGACCAGCTGATTACCTAGCTATATATAACCTTGATTGTTGCATCACGCAATGCCACAGGGAAGAACTTGTTAGCAATCGTTTTATCTCTCAGATTACACTATAGAACCGATCGATTATTTACTCACTTACTTGGAATCCTGGTATTCAAACATGCATGTTATTGCCTGTTGTTAGGCAGCTGAGGGCTAAATTCGGCTATTCGTAATATGTATTTTAAACTTCCTGCGGCTTACTAGGCGTGGGGGAACGTACAAATAATTTGGGTAGATTTTTAACTACAATTTTGAGATTGTTGTCCTCGCAGCGGCCGTTAAGCCTAATTTTTTCGATTCCTAACAACCAGGGAATTTTTGACGTGTTCGACACTGAACACGGGTGTCCGATCTCACTACCCAGACATCACTGAAATTTTTACCAGAATATCCACGTCAAAAAAATCATCGAGACTACGACTATTAAATTTTACTATTGGTTTGGTGATTCGGTGACCTAGGGGTTGTGGACTTCATTTACAATACCAACGTACCAGGCTCGAATCCCGTCGTGCTCATTCTGATATACCGGGTATGTAGTGATTTTTTTATGGTATGCCCGCTTCTTCCGGTCGAGACAGCTGTGAGTGGGTGCCTTAGCAGAACAAAGCTGTAAGGCACCGATAGTTGGTTGGTTGCCTAGCGATGATGACGACATCATCAGACGGTGTTGTCTTCATGATGTAACCTTCGCTGTATTTGGATTATAGAGAGGAATCTGGTCATCAACCTCACTCTCTGGTCCCGAGCTACCTTGGACAAGTGGGAAGACACGTCAAGACGACTGGAGGCAACAGAATGCAGGCACAATGGTTCTACCTCCGTGAGACCAGAGGTCGCTTTAAACTTGCGGGATTCTTCTCCTTCTTCGTTCGTTCGTTCTCAATCTCCCACTACCAAACCCTGAAAGGATAAGAAGTAGAATGTAGTCCAGAGAACGGAATGCGTTGTGTCGTAGTTTACAGCTTGGCTGCGATATTTGCACCTTTCGGTCCAACACATCTGACTTCAGCAAGCATTTTTTTAGTACCGGGTTAGCATTCCCTCTTCGATCCCTTCTCCTTAACCAGTCTGCCCTGCTGCAGCCTGTTATCCAGGATCACAGCGTGGAGGTTTAGAAGGGTCTTGGCAGCTATGGTTCGCTGGCCCTGACGCTAGCAGTCAGCTATGGGTCGCTGACCACTGCAGCTCATGCGCTGCTCAGCATCTTGATCCCTTGCGGGATTCAATCGGCCACCGTTTTCAATCATCGTTTTAAGAGGCGAGTGCCTTACCTCTCGACCACAGGTACCCTGCTGCAGAGCGCACAGATTAGAACGACTGGGCACGTTGTTCGTTTGCACGATGAGCTCCCCCCTAAGCAGCTGTTGTATGGTGAGCGTATGGGCAGGAAGGCGCTCACAGAAGAAACGATAGAACGACTGTTTAAAAGAACCTCTGAACAGTTTTCTCATTGATGTCTCCTCCTGGGAGCGGCTCAACCTGGTGCGCTAGCATCACAAACGGTGCTCACTTAAGCAAGGGATAGAGCCATAGCTGCGGAACAATGAAAGCGAGCGTCGCGCAAAAGGACAGAATATACGGCTGGCTGCCCAATTCCTGATGTTGTCACGAATGCCCCACATGTGGTAGAATCTCAAGCGCTACTCTTCGGACTACAGTCATATACAGTCACATCTGAATACACGTGTCTAACGCTGTCGGCATTTTCTTGCGATGAGCAACTATTATGTAAATTGGTGGCTGTAGAAGTCTGGGCGCGCCCCCCCCCCCCCCCCAGTTTGTGCTCTGTCGTTGGTACTTTCAGCAATGAAAGGTATGTGCTCATATGGGGGCGTCCTTGTGCAATGAAAGGGGCTGTGCACGTAAGGGGGCTTCCTGGTGCACTAAAAGGGGCTGTGCACATTTGGGGGCGTCCTCGTGCAATGAAAGGGGATGTGCATATATGGGGGTGTCCTGTTGCAATGAAATGGGCTGTGCACATATGGGGGCGTCCTTGTGCAATGAAAGGGGCTGTGCACATATGGGGGCGTCCTGTTGCAATGAAAGGGGATGTGCACATATGGGGGCTTCGTGGTGCACTGAAATGGGCTGTGCACATATGGGGGCGTCCTTGTGCAATGAAAGGGGCTGTGCACATATGGGGGCGTCCTGTTGCAATGAAAGGGGATGTGCACATATGGGGGCTTCGTGGTGCACTGAAAGGGGCTGTGCACATATGGGGGCGTCCTCGTGCAATGAAAGGGGATGTGCATATATGGGGGTGTCCTGTTGCAATGAAATGGGCTGTGCACATATGAGGGCGTCCTGATGCAATGAAAGGGGATGTGGACATATGGGGGCGTCCTGGTGCAATGAAAGGGCTTGTGCACATATGTGGGCGTCCTCGTGCAATGAAAGGGGCTGTGCATATATGGGGGCGTCCTTGTGCAATGAAAGGGGTTGTGCACATATGGGGGCGTCCTGGTGCAATGAAAGGGGCTGTGCACATATGGGGGCTTCCTGGTGCACTGAAAGGGGCTGTGCACATATGGGGGCGTCCTCGTGCAATGAAAGGGGCTGTGCATATATGGGGGTGTCCTGTTGCAATGAAGGGGCTGTGCACATATGGGGGCGTCCTTGTGCAATGAAAGGGGATGTGCATATATGGGGGTGTCCTGTTGCAATGAAATGGGCTGTGCACATATGGGGGCGTCCTTGTGCAATGAAAGGGGCTGTGCACATATGGGGGCGTCCTTGTGCAATGAAAGGGGCTGTGCACATATGGGGGCGTCCTGGTGCAATGAAAGGGGCTGTGCACATATGGGGGCGTCCTTGTGCAATGAAAGGGAATGTGCACATATGTGGGCGTCCTGGTGCAATGAAAGGGGCTGTGCACATATGGGAGCCCCCTTGTGCAATGAAAGCGGATGTGCAAATATTGCAATGAAGTCAGTTATGGGAGACATTTTCCACGAAGTATGAAGTTTTAATAATACAAAATATTTAAAATTATAATTTTGCTCTGTTCTGTTCCTAAAAATCAACCTCATTGCGCCCCGGGCACACTCATAGGTGCTCATTCTCTCTCGGGGAATAGTGTGGGTACAGATGGTTATTGTAGCCTGTTGGCTGTACATACTCCTCGTCCTCACATGCGGCGTTCTTCGAACCTATTTTGATATCAAAGTTCTACAGTATGTCAATATCTGATTCATCCATTGAGATGTCATTATCCAACAGGCGGTCGTCGATAGACTTCAAAATGCCACCTCTGTCCATAATGTGTGCCCTCAGTGGGTGCTTATGAAACCAGTATGTCAGCTTTTTCGTTGACCTGAACTCCAGCATGACCAAAACAGTAGATCTGCCCCAATCCCTGCAGGTTTGAAGCCTCTAGAGCTGTCAACCATTCATGCTTTATCGATCCAATCCTACTGCCTTTACCTAATTAACATGCACGTCTTGAAGCCGCCCATAACATGAATGAATGCATAGTTTGATGCTGTGTGTTGTTTGAAAGTTTCACACGGTAGACGGGAAACACGCTATATATATATATATATATATATATATATATATATATATATATATATATATATATATATATATATAGAGAGAGAGAGAGAGACCGATAAAGAGAGAGAAAGTGGTCCGCCGTAGTCTTTGTGTATGACAAGGGCAAGAATAGCACCACTGCCCCACCGATGGCATGTTGTAAGAGGCGACTAACTGTTTGAGATGGTATAACACCAGCTATGGTTAGTTGGTTTGTTTAGAGCAGCATAGATAGAGCCTAACAGGCTGCGGGTCTACTTTGCTCGAGTGTTTTAGTCTATTAAGATGGACTCCTGATTTTCAGTTAACCACCCTCCTCGGCACATGTCCCAACGTAGGGGAGTAATAAGCTGCAAGAGCCTAGTCCGATAAGCAGGAAATCCTTCTCCTGGCTACATCCAGCTCATACCAGGGTTGGGACCTGCACAGGAGTATCTGCTCCTGTAGAAATACAGGTCGACTATGGACGCCACTGCCGGTTCGCAAGACCAGTCGCAGTGGCTCGATTTAAGATTAGTTGTACTCGAGGATGTAGTTTCTTCTTCTTCTTTTTCTTCGTTACCTGTCAGACGTCAACCTGAATTTTTTCGAAAAAAGCAGCGGTCATCCTGAGGCTGTCAACACTGCCATAGAGCTTGTCTCGTGTTGCCACTGGTGATGGCCACATGTGCTTTCTCTGGTCCTCGTATTTCGGGCAGTTTTGCAGCAGATGTTCAGCGGTCATTTACCACAACTGCATTCGTCAGTGCCACCTATCTTCAGCTTATTGAATAGGTGGTACCTCAGTCTGTTGTGGCATGTGCGGAGTCTGAAGACCACGACCTGCTCTCTTCTGTTCAATTGGTAATAGGCATCATTTTTTGTGTAGCCAGTAGTTTGAAAAAAACTTCCGTGCAGTAGTCTATGGCTTACCAGATCACATCGTGCTAAATTTGTGTAAACACAACCACGTTTCTGTCGTAATTTATTCACGAATTTTCACAAAGGACACAAAATCTTGGCCCAGTCCTCTGAAGGACCTGCCGCCATATTGGCAACCGGAAACTAACTTCTGTACAGCCAATCCCTGAAAGTCGTGGCACTGAATTAATGCACGTAATGATACAGGGCGCCCATGAATCGAGCTTCAGGAGGAACCTGCCGCAGGACATCACTACCCTACTCACTTTGGATGACAATAAATAGACTTCGAACTGGCGCATCACGATGTAGGAGGAACATGAATAAATGGTGTCTCTCGGACGGAGGTACGCGTGACTGCGGTACGGTACATAATCCAAGCCGTTTGATGATTTGTTCCAACCTTCCGGATATATGTGGCGAGAGCGACATGCTGAAGGCGAACGATAGAGCAATTCAAGTCGCTGAACACTAGATGAACGCTATAAGACGTGGTGCTTGGACACGGAAAGTAACTAAGTCAATTTGAGATAACTCTCATCCAATTTCCGTACACCACTGGAACGTCTTCAGTTATCTAATCTTTATGGGCATCCCTATAGTACCTGCCGGGGAAGGAATAGCCTAGGTGTAGCGTGAACCTTCAGCCGTATCGCAAACATTGGTGTAAGACCGATTGTGATCTGAACTAGCAACTTCATCAGGCTTTTGAGCTCGTTGACTTTCATGAAGGGGTCCCTGTCCAGAGTAGAGGGATATAAATGGTATGGTAAGATCACTAATATGGAACTGTTAGAAAGGATCAGACAGATGTCAGTACTTACTTATTGTCCGTATGCGGCAACCTCATAAAACTTGCTTTCCGTGTCCGACTTCACAAAAACACACTTTACCTGCTCAGCAACCTCACAAAAATATACTTTCCGTGTCCGGCAATCTCACAAAACTTACTTTCCGTGTCCGACTTCAAAAACATACTTTATGTGTTCAGCAACCTCACAAAAATATACTTTCCGTGTCCGGCAATCTCACAAAACTTACTTTCCGTGTCCGACTTCACAAACATAACTTTATGTGTTCAGCAACCTCACAAAAATATACACTCCGTGTCCGACAACTTCAGAAAACTTACTTTCCGTGTCCGACAATCTCACAAAACGTACTTGCCGTGTCTGACAACTTCACAAAACTTACTTTCCGTGTCCGACAATCTCACAAATATTACTTTCCGTGCCCGACAACCTCACAAAAATATACTTTCCGTGTCCGACAATCTCACAAAACTATACTTTACATGGTCAGCAACCTCACAAAAACATACTTTCCGTGTCCGGCAACCACACAAAACTTACTTACCGTGTCTGACAACCTCACAAAACTTACTAATCGTGTCTGACAACCTCACAAATCTTGCTTTTTGTGTCCAGGAGCTTCACAAAACTTACTTTCCGTGTCCAGGAGCTTTACAAAACTTACTTACCGTGTCCAGGAGCTTCACAAAACTTACTAACCGTGCCAAGCAACAACACAAAGTATTGCACCAGAAATCAGCTGCACTGGTAGCTCTTTCCTTAGCGGCCATGAAATGAGCATAACTACAGCATTCATGCATTCTTGGACAGTTACACAGATGTTTGGAGTCTTGGTTGACTCTGCATCCACAGACATCAACGTCCGCATCCACAGACATCATCGTCCGCATCCACAGACATCATCGTCGGCATCCACAGACATCATCGTCCACATCCACATATATCATCGTCCACATCCATAGTGTCATCATCGTCCACATCCACAGTGTCATCATCGTCCACATCCACAGTATCATCATCGTCCACGTCCACAGTATCATCATCGTCCACATCCACAGTATCATCATTTTCCGCATCCACATACATCATCGTCCGCATAACCCCATCTTTTCAAGTCTGGTCTACACTTGGACACCCTTACTCTTACTCTGTTCAGGGCTCTCCACGCAGGCTGGGGCATGTTACGACCTCTCGCAATTTCTTATTTTTGATCTCCAGCCATTCCTCGCCATTTCTTTGACGTTATTTTTCTGTGCGGTTGTGCTCAGGTTTCTGGTTTGTGAACTGTACAGTTTGAAGGAAACTTGTCTTTGATTTAAGTCATCCCTCTTCTGGATTATATCCAAAAGGAGATGTCTCTGATCACATACCTGCTTCTTTCACGCGACGTCTGGTGGTGCAATGCCAGCAATGACATAGACTTTCCCCCATTGGTGTTGGCGTAAGGCACCATGTTACAATGCGACATGCCTTATTTGCTGCCACATCGGCGTGTCTCAGATATCAGTGGAACACGACGAAAGCTGGAGGTGCTGGCGTTGGATGGAGCACACATTTAGGAAACCAGTAGAGGGTATTATTAGAGGATTCCGTGGCGAAGTGGTTAAGCCGTCGGCCTCGTGATCAGGTGGTGTGGGTTCGACTACGGATTCCGCCGTTTTTTTCACGGGTGCTTGATGCGGAGTCCCCTGCATCTCGTAATCGCCCCCAAGTGGTCTCGTCGTTGACTTGCCACTAGGGTCGGGCGGCTCGAGACGAGAGAGTGGGGATAAAAAGTAGCGCAGTTAATCCTAACTAAAAATAACTCTAGCAAATAAATTATGTCCTCATCGTCTGCGATGGACGGCGGCCTTTGCCTTTGAGATGGTATTGCAAAGCAGTCACTGTTCTGGAATCCCCAGGGCAGGAGAAGTAGAGGCTACCAAAACACACACACACACACACACATAGAATAGAGCTCGACAAACATAAAGGAAACTGTTCAGACGTGGACAGAGCTGGAATGGATCGTACAGGACCGGGAGACTTGGAGTGTATTTTTGTTAAGACATGTGATCCATATGGATTGGCAGGTTTTGGTTGAATTGTTATGGACACCTATGTCGTACCTGGGGTCGATATAATAGGGCTACAACTGTGACCGTAAGGTAGTCCCACTGCACACGCTGCAGTCGGCGATGAGTCTTCATTGCACGAGGCCAGTTTTGTTAAAATGGCCTGGTTGCTTTCCTCTCTGCATTGCTTTCCCTAAGACCAACCCATGTAACAATTTGCAGCTGGGTTGACAAGAGCGTGCCGATAACGGGAGTTGAACCCCCACAATTTTGTCGTGAAAAGCGAGAGCTCTAACGACTACGCTAATCATACGCTTTCAAGCTTCCAATGGAAGGTTGTGGTAGAGGCTAGCAACATCACCATGTAAACACCATTGCTATTGGGTTCGTCTTTGCAAGTTCTCAGATGCTAACATCCTGTAATGGGACCAGGTGTTATTTGAGGCCTTAGCCTTCACATGGAATGAAAAGAGGAATGAATAAATGGATCTGTTGGGGGAGGGGGGGGGGTGTCGGTCTCTGTGAAATCCAAAAATAACCTGATGTTATGTAGCATGCCCTTTGCAGAACGTCTCTCTCATGACAGCCTGTCTGTAGGAAACTCTATCTTCCGCCAGTCTTCCGGTCTGCTCCGAGGTCAAATCTAGCGTCTCCTTGATGTGGTGAGCCCATCGTCTTCTCGGTCGGCCCCTGCCTTTCTTCCCAGTGACCATGCCCTCCATATCCACTCTCTCCAGTCCGTTGTGTCGTTTGACGTGTCCAACAAACCTCACTTTTCGGGTCATCACATCATTAATGGGCCATTCTCCTGCACATTCAGGTCTTGCAGGATGAATTTCTTTCTTTCTTTGTCCACGGGGTTTTCAGAACTCTTCTGTTGCAGTGTATCTTAAAAGCACCGATTTTCGCTCTTAGTGTTTTTTGTAATCGTCCATGTTTCACATCCATAGGTTGCCACAGGAGAAATGCATGTTTTTAGGATCTCTAGTTTTAGTACACCATTCACTCAAACCCCGCCATTCTAGAAATCATTCCTCAAAAGTAAAGAACACACTACGAGTAGGATCGGAAACAACAAATGACATAGAAGAATGAGAACATCTCTGTACATAATCCCGCCTCGTTGATTGGCCGTTCGTCTGCTGCTACACGAAGGTCAACAAGGTCAGTTCAAGATGACGTCAACTTACAGCTAGCTGGAAAGGATGCTATCGGCTTAATAAAAGACGCGTTTGTTCTGGGCGTCTTTAAACTAGGCCCGTTCTTCCTGAGAGGCACACATCCTAGTTGTATGTCAACAGTCATTACCCTAGTTTAACAGCTGGTCAACATGGCAAGTCTCACCACCGCCAAATAAGCCCCCAAACAACCAACAAAAAAAACAAACAAACAACAAACGAGTACAAGCAGTAGTACGTGGCTCGTGGGAACTGCCGTTAAGAGAAATCTGTAACAAAACGGTGGCTCATAGTTGTACCAGTAGTGATCAGGCCTGGGTTCGCGATCCAATCTGGAGTCACGATGGGTTATCGAAGGGGTCGCCACAACTTTGAACATCTGATAAGCGTATGGTAGAGAACTTGCTTTTATTGCAAAAAGCACGAGGCTCAACTACCGATATCTGTACACTCCAGTTGACACAACTGTAAACAGGTATCTGCGATACAAATAGATAAGGAAAGGCAGCTGGGACGGAACTGGCCACCCGACCTTATAAACGTGATGTGGCCTCGTACAGTAAAGTTTTTAAAGCTGGGGTTCTCAACCTTCTAAGATTGCGAGTACCGTTCACGTATAATATTAAGTGCGCGAGCTCCATGCAATCTGTGTTTCATTTTTCATATCATTTAATTTTTAATTTCAAATCTGTTTATTTTTCATATTTAATTTTTCATTTCAAATCTATGTTTCATTTTTGAAAAACAATACATTTTTAAAACACTCACCGGGTTAATGACATCCCTGAGCTTGAAAGCCACTCAGATGTCCAGGGATATCCAGTACGTAAGACAATTGCTCTCAGTTTCTTAGATGAAGAATATCCACAGGATCTATGGGTCCTAGTATACACAGATGGCTCAGCACAGAATTAAGTAAAGAATGAAGTAGCAGGGGTGTATATAAAATACCCAAATAACACTATGGAAGCAGTTGCAACACCAACAGGGAAATTCTGCCATAAATGAAATTGGCGCCGGAAAAATTGCTGAACACCAGCCTTGCCCCGTATCCTGTGGTACTTCTGACAGATGCAAAATCAGAACTCCAAGGACTATCATCCGGGAAGTTGTCAGATCTACAAGTTTTATTGTCAACATTGACTAACCAGCGCAGAATCACGGTGAAGTGGATACCGTCTTACTGCGGAATACCAGGAAATGAGAGAGCTAACACACTGGCGAGGGAAGGTTCCGCAGACGAGCAACCAGATGTACCAGTTACATACCATCAAAAGAAGAAGATGATTAAATCAATGAGAGAGCTTCCAACACAATACACGATGACTATCATAATATAAGTAGGCAAGAGCAGATTGTCATTCTGCGCCTCAGAACGGGACACAAGAGACAACTTTGCAGATATGGACATACTCCAAGCGAACGAAAGAAGAAGTGATGTCCTGTGAGAAGTACCTTACCACGTAAACAGTTTTGCAGATGTAAATCAGTTAATCGTGATCGTGCTTTGTTCTTGAGAGATTTGACAAGGTTCATTCTCAATCTCCCACTACCAAACACTGAAAGGGCTTAAGTAGCAGAATGTAGTCCAGAGAACGGAATGCGCTGTGTCGTAGTTTACAGCTTGACTGCGATATTTGCACCTTTCGGTCCAACACAATCGACTTCAGCAAGCATTTATTGAGTACTGGACTAGCATTACCTCTTCGATCCATTCTCCTTAACCAGTCTGCCCTGCTGCAGACTGTTATCCAGGATCTCATAAGTGAGAATACTTTTTCACACAGCTAAGTGGTCTTGAACAAAGCCAGACACTTGATAGAAACACTCAGTAGTATTACATACGTTGTTGTATTTTTGTATTTGCTCCCCAAAAGGTTATGAATTTCTCTTTTTCAAATAAATATGTTTGCGCTAAGGTGGACTGGAGATCTATCAATTCAAGTAACCGTGATGCAACACAAAGCTGACCCTAACCAGCATCGGGGAAATATCCGTTTCAAGTCAGCAGTGCGAAATATTTCAGAACACAGAGCGGTAAATACGTTTACTGGCAGCAAGCGCAACTTAACAACTTTCAGGTCGCCTAAAATATAATGGACGGATAGCAACATTATTTGTTTGGGTTTGCAAAAACAAAGTTTGGATTGAAAAACCGGCCTCGTGAGTGTTGGTGCTCGCGAGCACTTTTGTACTTGCATTACGCAAGTACCAAAGGTCACTAACAGAGCAGGATGCTCGTAAGCTCCAGGCTGAGAACGTCTGCTCTAAAGCATGCATCCAGCTCCTGTCCTGATTTTATCCTGCCCGCGGGAACTTTTCAAAATTTCTCTGAATCTCCCAGAACTTGAGGAAGCTGTTATGCTGAAGATCAACCATTGGGGCCTCAACAATGATTTGGTCAAACGTATGGGTTGTTAAAATCAGATCAGAGTTATCTAACATGAACATTAATACAGAAGGGTTGTCTACACTTCACTGTATTTTACATGGGCGTAAAATGGCTTAGTTTTAAATAAGAATCCTATGGTTTGGCCCTAGTTTTAAATAAAATCACATCGAATGGCTTAATTTTAAAATAAAATCACATCGAATGGCTTATTTTTAAATAAAATCACATGGAATGGCTTAATTTTAAAATAAAATCACATAGAATGGCTTAGTTTTAAATAAAATCACATAGAATGGCTTAGTTTTAAATAAAATCACATAAAATGGCTTAATTTTAAAATAAAATCACAAAACATGGCTAGTTTTAAATAAAATCACATGGAATGGCCATAGTTTTAAATAAAATCACATGGAATGGTCATAGTTTTAAATAAAATCACATACAATGGCTTAATTTTAAAATCAAATCACAAAACATGGCTAGTTTTAAATAAAATCATATGGAATGGCCATAGTTTTTAAATAAAATCACATACAATGGCTTCATTTTAAAATCAAATCACAAAACATGGCTAGTTTTAAATAAAATCACATAGAATGGCCATAGTTTTAAATAAATTCATACGGTAGGGTCCTAGTTTGAAATAAAAATCAAATGATATGGTCCTAGCTTTAAATAAATCATATGATATAGCCCGCGAATACAGTCCCCGCCCTTTTGATTCAGTTGCACATGCTTGCTACACCACTTCATCTCTGACAGCAGTGTCTTCTGTATGACTACTTGTATCTTCTATTATGACGCATCTGAGTGGAAGAGCTCTTGCTTCACATCACATGAGGCTCAGCTTTCAATATACCACTTAGCGTCGTTATTGACACGTTCCCGTCGACTGAGCTGTAAATGCGTACCTAGCTTACTGTACTGAATTGATATTCAACGAAAACGGGAATTGGCACTAATAATTTGTAAAAAGGCTGGTACAATGCAATCTTTTTTTTATCAATCCATCCTCAATAGCAATGTATGTTTTGAGTCTCCGCCTGGTTCTTCCTTGCTCAGACTAACTGCAAACCATGCCCCAGTTTATTGAGGCAGGACTGGCTAATGCTTCTTTGCTCGCACTGGTTAGGCTATGTAGAAATGTGCCATATTCATTGGAGTATTCATATAGATTACAGGGGTGTTTGCGTTTGTGTGTGTAATTGCTCTCATCTCTCTCTCTCTCTCTCTCTCTCTCTCTCTCTCTCTCTATATCTATCTGTCTGTCTGTCTGTCTACCGTACCTTACCTTACCTTACCACACCTCTGTCTGTCTCTATATCTCTGTCCGTCCGTCCATCCATCTCTCTTTCTATAAACACACACACGCACCCACACGCACACACACACACACCCCTCCCTCCCTCTGATGGCAATGATGGCCTTCACAAACTTAAAACACTCATTTCCACAACTCGGTAAATTGAACGCGCCACAACAAGCACGCGAACCTGGCCCATTTCCTGTGAGAGACGCATACTCAAACTGTGCTGCCATTCGTAAGCTCATCGTTGGCATATTTTGACATTAATTCCTCAACATATAATAGTTGGAAGCCATGTCATCGTGCCATGCCATGCCGTGTCATTTGATGGCATTATTTATAATTTCTTTTAACAAAATTGCTCACTTGCCGTAGAATTTGCTTGTACGAGTTGACAGATTGTGCAATACGTACATTCGCATGGCCACACACCAACTCACTGACGCCGTGCAGGTCTGCTGATGGTGATCAGACAAAGACAGCTCAAAATACTACTATATGGTGATAGCTGGGGAAGGCATGTTAGTTGGGGTCAGGCAAATTATACTGACCAAGACCACCGCCCCCACCTCGACTTCTTCGTAGTCTTCCCTGGGAACGGACTGTTTTCATGGCAGCCTGGTATAACGAGGTGGGGGGATCGACGTGATTCCCGTAGTAGTAAGCGACACGCAGATGAAGCCAAGCAAAGCACAATCGCCTGAAGGACCCCGGTGCACCTTCATCAGCACGCTTGGGATGTGAGGAAAGCTACAACACGCCACTAAACGTCCCTTTCAGGGCGCACAAAAGAGTAATCCTACTCATTATGGGCATTCAACAACAACAGCAGAAACAACAACAGCAGCAACAACAACAACAACAGGGAAGGCAAACCTGGCATGAAATTCTTATTTAAATCTGATGCTCCTGGCCACGGGCCCAACAAAGCTGTGCGACATAATACCGCGTCACAGTGGTAGGGTGGTTAAAGCGGTGGCTTCTGGCACCAAGGGCGCCCTGTTCGATAGTCGATACCATCATGCTCCTGTTAATCCATCTGTAAATTGATACCTGGCAAGGTTAGAGAAGACGGGGAATGAACTTGTTATACCACTTCATACAAAAGCTGAGAATTGAGTACAATGAAACCTCAACACTTAATCCCTTTTTAGAGAGGGATGAGGGAATGTGAGAGATGGGGTATATGAGAGAGGGTTGGGAGAATGAGAGATGGAATGGAAAATCAGAGAGGGCGGGACAGAGAGGGATGGGGAAATTAGACAGGTATGGGACAGAGTAAAACAAAGTAAAGTAAAGTAACCCATATCATTACTGCCGTAGGGGTGTGAGGTGTTAGCGATCATACATTTCAAAGGCTCGGATATATGAGGGCGGTAGCCATCTCCCTTCCCTCGCCGCTTTTACTTCTCGGACTGAACCGGTACCCATTTCAGACTGGGTCGACCCGGGAGCCATTGTGGTCTGAAAAAAACATTACCACCTCAACTGGGGAATGAACCCAGGACCACTTAGATGCGAAGCCAGCGTGCACGGTGCTACGCGGCTCCCTAAAAGAGGGACAGAGAGGGAATGGGGAATTAGAGAGAGATGAGAGAGGGAAGAGGAAATTAGAGAGGGATGAGGGAATGGTAAACTGGAGACTGATGAGGATGAGAGAGGGAAGGGGAAATTAAAGAGGAGTGGGGAAATGAGAAGGAATTGTACATTAGAGGGGTGGCAATGAGAAATGGAAGGGGACATTATTAGAGAGAAGGGGCATAAGTGAGGGAAGGGGACATTGGAGAGAGGGGAAAGGACAAAGGGAGGGGCAAAATTAGAGAGTGGAGGAGTGAGTGAGGGAAGCGGAAATGACAGAGATGGGTGAATGAGTGAGAGAATGGAAATTGAGGAGATGGGGGAATAGGGAAGGTGAACTGAGAGGGAGTGGGGGAACGAGCGAGGGAAAGGGAAATGAGAGAGAGAGTGGGGGGATGAGTGAGTGAGGGAAGAGGAAATGAGAGAGAGAGTGGGGGAATGAGTGAGGGAGGGGGAAATGAGAGAGAATGGGGGAATGAGTGAGGGAGGGGGAAATGAGAGAGAATGGGGGAATGAGTGAGGGAAGGGGAAATGAGAGAGAGGGAGGAATGAAAAGGAAGGGGAAATTGGAGAGAGGAAGCAATGAGAAAATGTCTGAGAGAGGGCTTGGAAAATAAGAGAAAGGGAGAGAAACGGAACAGTATAAGAGAGAGAATAAGCTAGTGACGGAGATAGGAATAAGAGAGAAAGGGGAATGGAAGCGAAGAGGATATCAGAGTGTGTGTGTGTGAGAGAGAGAGAGAGAGAGAGAGAGAGAGAGAGAAATTAGATAGATGCGTGTGAAAGAGAGGTAGGGGGAAGTGAGGGAAAAAAGGCTGTGAATGTTGTTGAATGCCCACTAACAAGGGCTTTAAATGGCGGGTTGTCGTAGCTTTCTTCACATCCCGAGCGTCCTGATGAAGGTGGACCGAGGTGGTTGTCGTAGCTTTCCTCACAACTCGAGCGTGCTGATGAAGGTGGACCTAGGTCCTGCAGGCGGTTGGGCTATGCTTGGCTTCATCTGCGTGTCGCTCACTACTACGGGGATCACGTCGACCGCTCACCTTGTTAGCCAGGCTGTAGTGAACACAGCCCGTTTCTAGGAAGGGCTGCGTGGAAGCCAAGGTGAGGGTATTGGCCAGTATATTTTGCCTCACCAGACTTCCTTATAAGTATAAGTGAGAGAGGCGGATTAAGAGAAGTGGGCAAGTGAAATGAGAGAGAGAGAAAGGGTGAGAATGAAGAAGATCCAGAAAATATATAAGGTATTCTTATCTTTGCAGGAGAAAAGTTGGACCAGAAGCAGTGTGAATGCTTGGAGGAAGTGCTGAGGAGGGTACAGTTCAGGCTCCTGGACTTGGAAGCTAGCCATCTTGATGATGAGGTAAGTCACGAGTTAGATAAGGTTTCATACACGCTCATCTATACAGTAATTGTGCCCTGCCGCCAGTCTTGGTAGCACGTTTGATAGCACCTTTAATCTTGGTAGCGCTTTTAATAGCACCTTTAATCTTGGTGGTAACACTTTTTATAGCACCTTTAATCCTAGTAGGACTTTCAATATTGGCAGCACGTTCAGTTTTGGTAGCACGTTCAGTCTTGGTAGCACCTTCAGTCTTGGTAGCACGTTTGATAGCACCTTTAATCTTGTTAGCACTTTTGATTGCACCTTTAATCCTAGTAGTACTTTCAATATTGGTAGCACCTTCAGTCTTGGTAGCACCTTCAGTCTTGGTAGCACGTTTGATAGCACCTTTAATCTTGATAGCACTTTTGATTGCACCTTTAATCCTAGTAGTACTTTCAATATTGTTAGCACCTTCAGTCTTGGTAGCACCTTCAGTCTTGGTAGCACGTTTGATAGCACCTTTAATCTTGATAGCACTTTTGATTGCACCTTTAATCCTAGTAGTACTTTCAATATTGGCAGCACGTTCAGTCTTGGTAGCACGTTCAGTCTTGGTAGTACCTTCAGTCTTGGTAGTACCTTCAGTCTTGGTAGTACCTTCAGTCTTGGTAGTACCTTCAGTCTTGGTAGTACCTTCAGTCTTGGTAGTACCTTCAGTCTTGGTAGTACCTTCAGTCTTGGTAGTACCTTCAGTCTTAGTAGTACCTTCAGTCTTGGTAGTACCTTCAGTCTTGGTAGTACTTTCAGTCTTGGTAGTACCTTCAGTCTTGGTAGTACCTTCAGCCTTGGTAGCACCTTTAATCTGGGTAGCACCTTTAATCTGGGTAGCACCTTCAATCTGGGTAGCACCTTTAATCTGGGAAGCACCTTTAATCTGGGTAGCACCTTTAATCTGGGTAGCACCTTTAATCTTGGTAGCACCTTCAATCTGGGTAGCACCTTCATTCTGGGTAGCACCTTTAATCTTGGTAGCACCTTCAATCTGGGTATCACTTTTGATAGCACCTTAAATTTTGCTAGCACTATCAATCGCACGACTGGCTCGATGACACTCTCGCACGCACGACTGACTCAGTGACACTCACACTCAGGACTGGTGACACTCTCACATGCAGGACTGACTCAGTGACACTCTCACACGCATGACTGGTGACACACTCACACGCATGACTGGTGACACTCTCACACGCAGGACTGACTCAGTGACACTCACACTCAAGACTGGTGACACTCTCACATGCAGGACTGACTCAGTGACACTCTCACACGCATGACTGGTGACACTCTCACACGCATGACTGGTGACACTCTCACACGCATGACTGGTGACACTCTCACACGCAGGACTGGTGACACTCTCACACGCTGCACTGGCTATGTGACACTCTCACACGCAGGACTGGTGACACTCTCACACGCAGCACTGGCTCGGTGACACTCTCACACGCAGGACTGGTGATACTCTCACACGCAGGACTGGTGACGCTCTCACACGCAGGACTGGCTATGTGACACTCTCACACGCAGGACTGGTGACACTCTCACACGCAGGACTGGCTCGGTGACACACGCAGGACTGGCTCGGTGACACTCTCGCACGCAGGACTGGCTCGGTGACACTCTCACACGCAGAACTATTGACACTCTCACACGCAGGACTGGCTCGGTGACACTCTCACACGCAGAACTATTGACACTCTCACACGCAGGACTGGCTCGGTGACACTCTCACACGCAGGACTGGCTCGGTGACACTCTCGCACGCAGAACTATTGACACTCTCACACGCAGGACTGACTTAGTGGCACTCTCACACGCAGGACTGGCTCGGTGACACTCTCGCACGCAGAACTATTGACACTCTCACACGCAGGACTGGCTCGGTGACACTCTCACACGCAGGACTGGCTCGGTGACACTCTCACACGCAGGACTGGTGACACTCTCACACGCAGGACTGGTGACGCTCTCACACGCAGGACTGGTGACACTCTCACACGCAGGACTGGCTCGGTGACACTCTCACACGCAGGACTGGTGACACTCTCACACGCAGGACTGGTGACGCTTTCACACGCAGGACTGGTGACACTCTCACACGCAGGACTGGCTCGGTGACACTCTCACACGCAGGACTGACTCAGTGACACTCTCACACGCAGGACTGACTTAGTGACACTCTCACACGCAGGACTGGCTCAGTGACACTCTCACACGCAGGACTGACTTAGTGACACTCTCACATGCAGGACTGAATCAGTGACACTCTCACACGCAGGACTGACTTAGTGACACTCTCACACGCAGGACTGACTCAGTGACACTCTCACACGCAGGACTGACTTAGTGACACTCTCACACGCAGGACTGAATCAGTGACACTCTCACACGCAGGACTGACTTAGTGACACTCTCACATGCAGGACTGAATCAGTGACACTCTCACACGCAGGACTGAATCAGTGACACTCTCACACGCAGGACTGAATCAGTGACACTCTCACACGCAGGACTGAATCAGTGACACTCTCACACGCAGGACTGAATCAGTGACACTCTCACACGCAGGACTGACTTAGTGACACTCTCACATGCAGGACTGAATCAGTGACACTCTCACACGCAGGACTGACTTAGTGACACTCTCACATGCAGGACTGAATCAGGGACACTCTCACACGCAGGACTGAATCAGTGACACTCTCAAACGCAGGACTGAATCAGTGACACTCTCACACGGAGGACTTACTTAGTGACACTCTCACATGCAGGACTGAATCAGTGACACTCTCACATGCAGGACTGAATCAGTGACACTCTCACACGCAGGACTGACTCAGTGACACTCTCACACGCAGGACTTACTTAGTGACACTCTCACATGCAGGACTGAATCAGTGACACTCTCACACGCAGGACTGAATCAGTGACACTCTCACACGCAGGACTGAATCAGTGACACTCTCACACGCAGAACTGAATCAGTGACACTCTCACACGCAGGACTGACTCAGTGACACTCTCACACGCAGGCCTGACTCAGTGACACTCTCACACGCAGGACTGACTCAGTGACACTCTCACACGCAGGACTGACTCAGTGACACTCTCACACGCAGGACTGAATCAGTGACACTCTCACACGCAGGACTGAATCACTGACACTCTCACACGCAGGACTGAAACAGTGACACTCTCACACGCAGGACTGACTCAGTGACACTCTCACACGCAGGACTGACTCAGTGACACTCTCACACGCAGGACTGACTCAGTGACACTCTCACACGCAGGACTGACTCAGTGACACTCTCACACGCAGGCATCTTAATGTCTTAAGCGAGGATGACAAGAACATCAGGACAGGCAGAGTTTTGGTCTGTGGTCTACCACTGTGACTTGCGCTTTTAGTTAGATGTAAGTGAGGAATAATTTACACTATCATCACACGCACTCTCTCATCCTGAACAAACACTGGTCCAACTGCACCTAATCCTAATTTCCAAGAGCGGGAATAAGCAGAAATTCGCGTCTATTCTCGCAGAATGTTTGTCAGCCCCAATAGTTAAAAAGTGGACTATTCTGTGACGTTCCTATCTGAAATGCGGTTCTAAAAATATATATTTATTTTGTCAAACACGGACAAAGAAAGCCTGACACAAACATTTTGTCCAGCACACACTCTTCACTGCCCTCATCCTGAGGCAGCGGAGCACTCAGCTCCACTTGGGGAGTTTGTAGGAATTTCGGTCGGCACACTGCACATGAACAAGTCTCAGCAGTTGGACATGATAGTGGTCGATCGACGCAGCAGGCCTTAAATGTATATGCGAACATTTATTATTAACAATTCATCCCTGACTGCAATATTTCCTTCTGTTTCTTTTAATTATCTCGTCTGTCTTTCTCCATAACCTATCAGACCGTTTAGACATCACATCTCACTATGTTATGAATTCTAATTTTCTTAATGTCAGCATGATTTGTCGTATGCAGTTATCTAACCTAACGCAGCCAAACCCTCTCCGTGGGTCACTGCACCGTTGACCTGGAATCTTAACGGTTCATTTCCAGGCTGCACCACGAGGGGGTTGGGATGACGTGTCTGGATTTGGGTCATCGACAAGCTACTTCTTCTTCTGCGTTCGTTCTCAATCACCGCCAACCAAGCCCTGAACTGGACTTCGCAAGTAGCAGGATGTAGTTCAGAGAACAGAATGCGTTGTGTCGTAGTTTACAGCTTGACTACGATATTTGCACCTTTCGGTCTAACACATCCGACTTCAGCAAGCATTTTTTAGTACCGGGTTAGCATTCACTCTTCGACCCCTTCTCCTTAGCTAGTCTGCCCTACTGCAGCCTGTTATCCAGGATCACCACGGGGAGGTGTAGAAGGGTCTTGGCAGCTTTGGTTCGCTGACCACTGCAGTTCATGCGCTGCTCAGCATCTTGATCCCACACTGATATGAAGGGCTCAGCTCTATACTACAGATCATCTTCAAACACTTTTCCCATCAAGAGTGGAGGGAAGCAGGGATGTGTGCTCGCGCGACCCTCTTTGTGATCTTCTTCTCCATGCTCCTATCCTACGCTTATGACACATCTGTGGGTGGTGTTTATCTGCACACCAGGTCAAATAAGCGGCTGTTTAACCTGTCCCGACTCCGTGCGAGGACCCAGATGGGGACGATGCTCATTATGGAGATGCTGTTTGCGGATGATGCAGTTCTAGTGACCAATAGTGAGGAGGCCTTGCAGAAACTGCGATACAGATCCGCCGAGGGGTGCAAGAAGTTTGGGCTCACCATAAGCCTGAAAAAGACAAAGGTCTGCGGGCATTACCATTACGCCCTCCATACAGATTGATGGCGTCTCTCTGAAGGTCGTCAACAGTTTTACTAATCTGCGGTCTGCTATCAGGAACTCTCTCTCGCTCGATAAGGCGATAGACAGTAGGCTTGGCAGGGCGAGTACCTCATGGCCCGCCTGACAAAGAGAGTCTGGGAGAACACTACACCAAAGCCCGGGTCTATCAGACCTGCGTTCTTGGCACTCTCATGTATGGAAGCGAGACTTGGCACTCTCATGAATGGAAGCGAGAATTGGCACTCTCATGTATGGAAGCGAGACTTGGCACTCTCATGTATGGAAGCGAGACTTGGCACTCTCATGTATGGAAGCAAGATTTGGCACTCTCATGTATGGAAGCGAGACTTGGCACTCTCGTGTATGGAAGCGAGACTTGGCACTCTCATGTATGGAAGCGAGACTTGGCACTCTCGTGTATGGAAGCGAGACTTGGCACTCTCATGTATGGAAGCGAGACTTGGCACTCTCATGTATGGAAGCGAGACTTGGCACTCTCATGTATGGAAGCGAGACTTGGCACTCTCGTGTATGGAAGCGAGACTTGGCACTCTCGTGTATGGAAGCGAGACTTGGCACTCTCGTGTATGGAAGCGAGACTTGGCACTCTCATGTATGGAAGCGAGACTTGGCACTCTCATGTATGGAAGCGAGACTTGGCACTCTCATGTATGGATGCGAGACTTGGCACTCTCATGTATGGAAGTGAGACTTGGCACTCTCATGTATGGAAGCGAGACTTGGCACTCTCATGTATGGAAGCGAGACTTGGCACTCTTATGAATGGAAGCGAGACTTGGCACTCTCATGTATGGAAGCGAGACTTGGCACTCTCATGTATGGAAGCGAGACTTGGCACTCTCATGTATGGAAGCGAGACTTGGCACTCTCATGTATGGAAGCGAGACTTGGCACTCTCATGTATGGAAGCGAGACTTGGCACTCTCATGTATGGAAGTGAGACTTGGCACTCTCATGTATGGAAGCGAGACTTGGCACTCTCATGTATGGAAGCGAGACTTGGCACTCTCATGTATGGAAGCGAGACTTGGAGCACTTACACTAAACAGGAACGACGGCTCAATACCTTTCACGTGAGGTGTCTACGGAGAATATTGGGGATTGGGTGTCAAGAGAGAGTGTCACATAATACGGTCTTACACAGAGTAAACACTCACTGCATGTACTCGCTGTTGAGCCAGCGACGTCTACGGTGGTTGGGGCATGTTTATCGCATGGAAGAGGACAGGCTCCCAAAGGATATCCTTTATGGACAGCTAGTCATTGGAGTTAGACGATTCGGCCGTCCTACGATTCAAGGACGTATGCAAGAGGGGCATGAAGTCATGCGACATCCCATCCCAGGGCTGAGAAGAAATTGCTCAGGATCTAGCTATCTGGATACAGTCAGTTGGAGGGAGCATAGTGGCTGCTGACGCTCGCAGAGGCCTTCTGGCTGCAGAGAAAAGAGAAAGACAAGGGATCACGGAACAGGCAGGCAAGCCAGCCTCCTCAGTATGGGTGTACGATCTGTGGCAGGGACTGTCATTTGCGAATCGGCCTTTACAGCCATAGCAGATAGTGTCGTAATAAAGCAGACAGAGCTGGACAAAACTTACATGGCGCCACACGCATGGCCTATAGAGACTGAGGCCCCTATGATGTATATGTGTTTCGCGCGCGTCATCACAATTTGCCTGGAGTACCTCCACTACCTCCTTTGGTTATATACAAGCCTGATCAGTCTTGGTTTCCCTTGTCACAATATGGATGCCTTTGACTTCCACTTTGTGATAACATTTTGTGAATATCTGGAACATTATTTCTGTGCCATTCGTTATGAAAATAGAGATTTGGTCCTGGTATTTTCTTGCTACTTTTCTAACCTATTAACTAAACTTAACGTCTTTATACTGGTTTAGAAGACCTTGCAGAGTCTGTATACAACCAGTTACATTTACATCACCTTGCTCTAAAAGCTATGCGCATCCAGTTTATTCTTAAATGCATTAACTGTCCCTGCTTCCACTCCTCTCCCCCCCCCCCCCCCCCCCCCTGGCAATGCATTCCAAGCAGACACCACTCTCTGACTAAAAAAATATTTCCTAATATCTAATCGGGACCTCTCTTTAGTCAGCTTGTAGCTATACCCTCGTGTTATTGTGGGTGGCTGTATTTTAAAAAACTTGTTATAGTCTAATTTATCCATTCCTCTGATCATCTTATAAACCTGTATTGTCACCACGAATTCTTCTCTCTTCGAGACACTGTAGGCCGGTTTTTCTGAGTCGTTCCTCATAACTGTAATTCTGGAATCCCACTATCATCTTTGTCGCTCTTTTCTGTATTCTTTCTAGTATTCTTTCATGTTTATCTCCCCTCTATGATAAGGACTCCACACCTGTACACAGTACTCCAATCTAGGTCTAACTAAAGCTTTATACAGTTTGACGATCACTTCCATGCTCCTATGTTTAATATTTCTTTTTATCATACCTAACATTGCATTTGCCTTTTTCACTGCTACCTTAACTTGCTCACTCACCTTTCCTGTATGATCTATTATAACCCCTAGGTACCTTTCCTTATCTATCTTTCTAAAATTGTTTTCTGCCATTCTGTAATTATGTTCCATATTGGATCTACCCATGTGGATGACTGTACATTTATCTACATTAAACTCCATTTGCCAGCTTACAGACCATTCTCGCATTTTATCTAAATCCGACATCAATATATCCACCTGCTTTAGATGAGACACTACTGCATAGTTTTGTGTCATCAGCAAATTTTGCAATCATGGATCCCATATCAATGTCCAAATCATTTATATATATCGAGAAAAAAATTGGTCCCAAAACCGAGCCCTGTGGCACTCCACTTTTCACTTCACACCACTCAGAGTACTCCTTATTTATGCCCACCCTCTGCCTTCTTTCCGTTAACCAATTTTCAATCCATTTGGCAACTTCCCCACCTATTCCATGTGATTTTAACTTTCAAAATAATCTTTGATGAGGTACTCTATCAAAGTCCTTTGCAAAAGTCTAGATAAATAACGTCCACATAAATAACGTATAACACGCACGCGCACACACACACACACCACGCGCACACCAACAACCCCCATGTGGTATACCTGTTCTACGGGAAAGGCTTCGGGTGTAAACCCTGAGGAAATATCTGCACCCTGTGCTATCTCCCAGTTGTCTCAATGTCGTGCCACTGCCCAAAGGTAGCTCTTGATGAGAGAGTGAACTTGACATATTGCTCATACCTCCCTCACTTTAATCCAAATGATGAGAGAGTGAACTTGACATATTGCTCATACCTCCCTCACTTTAATCCAAATGATGAGAGAGTGAACTTGACATATTGCTCATACCTCCCTCACTTTAATCCAAATGATGAGAGATTAAACTTGACATATTGCTTATATCTCCCTAACTTTAATCCAAATAATGAGAAATTGAACTTGACATATCGATTATATCTCCCTAACTTTAATCCAAATGATGAGAGAGGGAACTTGACATATCGCTTATATCTCCCTAACTTTAATCCAAATGATGAGAGTGAACTTGACATATCGATTATACTTCCCTCACTGTAATCCAAATGATGAGAGAGTGAACTTGACATATCGCTTATACCTCCCTCACTGTAATCTAAATGATGAGAGAGTGAACTTGACATATCGCTTATACCTCCCTCACTTTAATCCAAATGATGAGAGAGTGAACTTGACATATCGCTTATACTTCCCTCACTGTAATCCAAATGATGAGAGAGTGAACTTGACATATCGCTTATACTTCCCTCACTTTAATCCAAATCAACGAGCAAGTCACCAATTTCAGCACGCAGAGGAAAATGGAAAAAAAAATTGTCTACACATCTGAACAAAGAGGGTGGTCTTCGTCAGACATGATGGCCGAACAACAATGCTTGTAGTGTTTCTCACTTTTGAATAAAATCTTGCTGTTATTGTTTTGGATGTAATGGTTCCCGTTCTATAAGTCCCTTCTCGTTGCTTCTGTTGATATCATAAAGGCAACGTTCTAGGCCTGGGTATGGTCATCCTGTTCGTGTCCTGAGTATATGATGGTTTATGCAGTACATAGTGTGGCGTTTTCTGCACTGTTCTATCCTACCTATGTAAGACTCATAAGACTTCTTTCTTATTTGTCTTCTTTAATCAACTGATACTATGCTTCTAGCACTGTGTGGTGCACGAAGGAGACTGTACATTTCAGGTCTTTCCCGGTTTCTCTTTCTCTTCAAGGGTTCTGACCAGTAGTGCTTCTTCGTCGTCGTTCATTCTCAATCTCCTGCTACCAAAACCCCGAAAAATGCTTTGCAAGAAACAGGATGTCCTGAGAGCTTGACTGTGATATTTGCATCTTTCAATCCAACACATCCAACTTCAGCAGGCATTACTGAGTACCAGGTTAGCTTTCACTCTTTGTTCCCTACTTCTTAGCCATTCTGCTCTGTTGCAGTCTGCTATCCAGGATCATCACGTGAAGGTGTACAAGGGTCTTGGCAGCTCTGCTTCGCAGGCCCTGACCCTAGCATTCAGCTATGGGTCGCTGAGCTGCAGATCATGCACTGCTCAGCATCTTGGTCCTACAGTAATTGTTGAGGTTTCTGTAACAAAGCTTTATTCCAGATTTGGATTGTTAGCCCTATGCAAACACACACCGCCACCAAACACCCCCCAAGCCCGGGGATTGGTTATGCGCTTTTTGTCTGGTCTCTCTGGTTACCTGTTTAGCTTGGATGATCCTGCCAGAAGCACTTAGACCCCAGTATCATCTAGGTATGCAAGTCATCCCGCCACCTATAAGTAGTGCACATGGAAAAGAAAAGAATCATAGTTACTGAACCCCCTTTCGAGGATGGCGTGGCCTAGTGGTTAAGTGGCACGGCTCACAATCCGAAGGTACTGGGTTCGATCCGCATCAAAGCACCGGGCGTTACCCCGGGGAAGCAAACCCTTAGAAAATGCAGGAGGAAGCAGACCCTTACATAAAATGCATGCTGAAGTCGGATGCACTGGGCCGACAGGCGCAAAATAAAAACCACAGTGCAACGCATACCGCCTTGGGGAATAGAGAAATAAGGCGAACAAAAAAAAAGATCTCCCTTTCCGCCTCTAAATCCTCGTCACAGATTCTCTCAGTCCTTGTCACTGATCTCCTGCAATCCTCGTCACAGATTTTCTCAGTTCTTGTCACTGATCTCCTGCAATCCTCATCATGGGTTCTCTCAGTCCTCATCACTGATCTCCTGCAATCCTCGTCACAGATTCTCTCAGTCCTCATCACTGATCGCCTGCAATCCTCGTCACAGATTCTTTCAGTCCTCATCACTGATCTCCTGCAATCCTCTTCACAGATTCTCTCACTCCTTATCACTGAACTCCTGCAATCTTCATCACAGATACCCCTAATCCTCGTCATTGACATCCTGCAATCTTCATCACAGATCTTCTCAGACCTCATCACTAGCCTCCTGAAATCCTCATCACTAACATCCTACACTCCTCGCCACAGACCTTCCTTAATTCTAATCATGGTGGGCCACCCTCCACCTCACAAATCCTTGTTTTTTCATTAAACTCTCATAATGCACCCCTTCAACTTTATAAACGCACCGCCAGTCATCAACCGGGCGCCCACCCAATAAACCTCAATCTATATTCCAGGCTCCAGGTTGGAAACCCATGTACACATATAAAACTACAATGCATGTCAGTTTTCGTTTCAAGTCCCAAGACCTTGACGTGTTTACATAGGACAAACATCCCAACTCAGATAAAGGGCATCACGCTGTGCTGTAATTGAAACTGCGCTGCTTTAACCCTGTCTTAATCCTCGGAATATTGCTATATCAGCGACCTCAAACTTAAACCAGCTACTTGTAGTGCAGTTGTTGTTCAAAGTTACTCTGACTAAGATCTTTCTTTGATGAGATGACTCTTGATGTTTCTTTGGTGGTGGGTTACAGTGGCTTTCTTTACATCCCAAGGTGTAATTGAGATGTTGGAAAAATGTCCACCTGGCTGTAGTGCAATGTGAAGCTTCTTGTTAAGCTCACTGCTGTGAGATTACAGTGTCAATCCCCATCTCGTTGACCAGGTTGCTTCTTCTTCTGCGTGCGTTCTCAATCTCCTGCTACCAAGCCCTGAACAGGGCTTCGCAAGTAGCAGGATGTAGTCCGGAGAATGGAATGCATTGTGTCGCTAGTTTACAGCTTGACTGCGATATTTGCACCTTTCAGTCTGACACATCCGTCTTTGGCGGCAACCAGGTTGCCATAACACAGTTGTTTTCTTATGCACCGAGATATGAAATGCGGTCTTGGTCAGTGTGTTTACTGATTCCTCTTGACTGCCTGAAGCCTAGTTCAAATGCCTAAGTGCCACTCTTTGTTGCTGTTGTTGTTGTTTATTGTTTTCCTGGCTACTCATACTGAATTCTTCCCTCTTGTATTGTCTCTTGTTGATGGCTGTAGTGGCACTTCTTACTGCCTGTGACGTACTAAAGAAAGTGTATCTAGGTTCTCTGTGTTGTAATGCAATGCGCTAAAAGAAACTCAGTATTTGTAGATCTGACAAAAGTCTTTCCGAAAGCCTTAGACATTGTCAATAGCAATGAATTCTGGCAAACCATGCGAAGTTTGGCTGCCTCAGCAAATTCATTGTGGTTGTCCGCCTATTTCATGATGGCTCATGTCCTGCACGAGGGAGAATTGTGTGCAGCCTTCCCAGTCAGCAACGGTGTCAAACAGTGATGTGTGTGGGCACCGGCAGTCTTTACCATGATCTTTGCAGCAATGCTCACTGATGTTGTACATGACACAGGTTGTTCATCCCGGATTGTCTGAAATCCTTAACCTTGGTGCGTGAAGCCACGATCTTGGATCTCCTATTTGCGAACGATTGCGTCCTCGTCACTTGCTCAGAATAAGATATGCAGTCCACCATGACAGAGTTTTCGCCGGTTTGCAGTAACTTTGGTCTCACAATCAACACTAGGAAAATGGAGGTACCCTTCCAGCCTGCTCCGTGGAAGCTGTACATTGAACCAAACATTATGGTACATAACAAATGTCTCCAGTCAGTCATTAGCTTCACCTACCTAGTCAGTACCCTCACCAGAGAGGGGAATATTGACTGTGTAGTTAACAACAGAATTGCTGAGACGATCTATACATTTGGGAGTTTCCAAGCAAATGTCTGGAACCGGCAAGGCATCAGTATTGCCATCAATGTAAAAGTGTGTTGTTGCTGTTATCCACTCAGCTGCATACCTGTGAAACATGGACAGTGTATAGCAGATAGCAAAACTGTTTTCCATTACACTTTGTCCACCTGTCCACTAGCTTGTGGATGCCTTCTAGAAAAAAGTATTTTAATGTGACCGTTAACCAATTTTTCACCACCTCTATTACCTAGTCAGGACTGTATGCTGGATAGTTCAAGACCTGAAATTTCAGAGCATGATCCGTATCCACTGTATGTGCAGCAGCATTACTCCTTTTTGAGAGAAGTCCTCAGTATTTCGATTGCATCGCAGACTTTACCTATTCACTAGCATGTCACTATATCAGACACAAGTCGCAGTTTCATCTCTTTCCTGGTAATGCACCAATATAGGACCATTAACATCCTAAAAGATGGTCATCTTGACTTTTCCAGTGAAAGCCTAGTTTTTGAAATTTTTAGGAGTCAAAGATATCACGTGCTTCCGTTGTATTGACTCTCTCTTACTCTCTGGTTCATAATAGTGCACCTGGGACTCGACTCCTGCCACAATTTGATGGAAAAAATATTCCTTCATGAGCATGATGGTCCTGACAATGATCTTCTGTTTTTGTGATTATCGAGCAACTGCCTTGGTACTCTACTACATAATAATAATAGCTGTCCATCGTTGTCGATGAGGACCGCCGACATCATCCTTGTCACAGATTTCCCTGTTGGGTGTGGGTGCACATGTGGCTGAACAGGCCAATGCGAGCACGAAAACATCTGCTACATATCGGGCACACAAGGTTTGTAGAAGGGGATGGTGTTCCAACTACTCGGGATTTCTGCATCTCGCGTCTGTTCTGGGCTTTCACAACACGGTCGTCTTCACCGGCAGCTACACCCGATTTGACTGCGCTTCTCCAGTCAGATCTGTTTTGCGCAAGACATTCCCAGGTGTCGATGTCTATCTGGCAACTTTTTAGTGAGTCCTTCAGACCGTCTTTAAAACGTTTCTTTGGGCGTCCTCTCTCGCGCCATCCCTCTCTCAGCTTGCCGTAGAGAAGCTTCTTTGGGAGCCGCTCGTCTGACATACGGACGAGGTATCCGGCCCATCCTAGTCGTGCTTTTTCTAGCAGTGCATGGATGCTGGGCATGTTAGCCCTCGAGAGAACCTCGATGTCAGTGACACAATCTTGCCATCGAATGTGGAATATTCGCCTCAGGCAACCTGTGTGGAAGTGGTTTAACCTCCTTGCATGTCCAGAGTATACAGTCCAGCTTTCGCAAGCGTATAGTAGGGTTGGAATGATGGTTGCACGGTAGACTTTGAGTTTGGTCTTGACGCTGATGCCACGACGTGCCCAGACCATCGAGCGCATTCTACCAAAGGCTGTGCTGGCCTTTGCTATTCTGCTTGCCACCTCATCGTCTAAGCTGACAGATCTCGACAGCGTGCTACATACATTTCTATAATCGAGACGATCGATGACAATTTTATGCACAGCACCATGACTCATGTTGAAATTTACGGCTATGCCATCAGTAGTGTGAGTCACCAGTTGCCACGGACTAGCTGGTCAATCTGCCGTTTCACTGTGTCAATTGCCAAGCTTGCTGGTCTCCCACACCGCAGTTCATTATTGACGGTTTTGTCTACTATTTTGAAATCTTTCTACCCATTCATACACTCTCCTCTCTCAAATGACTGCCTCCATGCTGAAACTTCATTTTCTGTAGATTTCAGATTTCACACCCTCTGACCACAAAAAACTAAAAACACCTCGTTGCTCTTCCACGGTGCAAGTCAACAGTGGAGTGATCATGTTGTACACTATATTGCACATGCACATACTGCTCGATCATAACAATCATTACATGAAGTCTTGCTAAAGAGCCATTTTGTGACCTGAAATAAGATATTCCTCTGTGCAATCTTTTCCATGCACCTCATAATAAAATTACTGTCACTTAATGACTGTCCCTCACATTACAAACACAACATGTTAGAAGAGGAATGATTAAGGCCTCTTTTAAAAACCTATACCCCCACCAACTAGAAAATCTGGCCAGCTAATTATTTCATTCTAGGTACATCATAAGTGAACCACAATATACATTTAAAGATAAAGAAAGAAAAAAAAGCAAACAAAGAAGAAGAAGAGCGACCAGGTTTGTTGAAGGTCCAGTTAACAACGCCTTAACTACACAAGTGATCATGTAGACCAGAGCTCTTCAACCTTTTTATACCTGTCGCCCACTTTTATAACTTTTATGAGGGTAAATTTTCTTATCGCCCACTCAAATCTAAACTGAAGAAAATTCTGCGATCATCCACTGAGTCTGTGTATTTTAGATGTTTTTAAACATCATGTAGCATGTCCCTTGCACAATGTTGCTCCCATCACGTCTGATAGAAACTCGAACTCATGCTAAATCTTCAGCCTGCTCTAAAATCATGTCCAAGCATTTCTTGACATCTTGGAGCTATCACCTTGTTGGTCTGCCTCTGGCTATCTTGCCCGGCGCCATGCCTTCCATTACTGTTCACTAAGAACGTTGTGTCTTCCGATCTGCAAAAAATATTTCAATTTTCTGTTAATGATGACATTTATGAACCAGTTCACCTCTTGTTCAATATCTGCATTCTTCTTTTTTTTTGTTAATCTTTAGTATTCTGAGGACTTTTCTATAATATTTTGATTCAAAGGATTCGAGGTTTGGATAACTATCCATGTTTCTCAGCCGTATACTGCCACAGGATACATACAGTCTCTCAAAATTTGCACTTTTGTTAGTTTACTGGTATCCTGCGATAGTTTCCTCAGGTTGTGTTTTTAATACAGCATCTAATTATTCTGCTACCATCCACCTGAAAGCTAAAATCGCACGCCAGTGGGCAGTAGAGCCCAGGTTGAAGAGCACTGGTGTAGACAAAGCTCCTGGTCTTTGAGACTAAAGTACACACGAGCTGATAAGAAGTCTGTTCATATAAAGTCTTGGCTATCAGTGTCAAGAACATTGTCTAATTAATAGGCTAGCAAGTATTTTTTCGCCCTATAGACAATGAAAGGCTCAAAGAGTTGCTGTCAATATAATAAGAAATGTGTGAGTGAATAGCAGACGTCTTACAGGCTACCTATTGCTTTCTAGGCTTTCTGAGTAAGGACAGCCAAGGCTGAGTTGAGTTAACCTGAATATAATGGTTGTCGGAAGTGGATGTATCGGAGTAGTCCAGCCATATATTTCTTCTTCTTTAATCCTATGTCAGTGACTTTAGAATGGTCAGTGATCATAAATGCTGATGGTCTTTTAAGGGCAGCAACAAGCTCCCTCCCTCCACTACTTAGATCTTTGGTCATAGATGGGCAAAGTTGTAATTGATCATCTTGCCAAGTGGTCTTTAAGGGCAGCAATGAACTTATTCCACCTCTTAGATCTTAGGTTATAGATGGTTAAAGTGGTTAGTTATCATCATCCTGATGTTCTTTAAGGGCAGCAACAAACTCATTCCACTTCTTCGATCTTTGGTCATAGACTGACAAAGCAGTTAGTGACCATCAGGCTTTATGGTGTCTTTAATGGGAACAACAAACTCCCTCCACTTCTTAGACCATTGGTCATAGACTGACAAAGCAGTTAGTAACCATCAGGCTTTATGGTGTCTTTAATGACAGCAACAAACTCTCTCCACTTCTTAGACCCTTGATCATAGACTGACAAAGCAGTTAGTGACCATCTGGCATTATGGTGTCTTTAAGGACAGCAACAAACTCCCTCCACTTCTTAGACCCTTGGTCATAGACTGACAAAGCAGTTAGTGACCATCAGGCTTTATGGTGTCTTTAAGGGGAACAGCAAACTCCCTCCACTTCTTAGACCCTTGGTCATAGACTGACAAAGCAGTTAGTGACCATCTGGCTTTATGGTGTCTTTAATGACAGCAACAAACTCTCTCCACTTAGACCCTTGGTCATAGACTGACAAAGCAGTTAGTGACCATCTGGCATTATGGTGTCTTTAAGGACAGCAACAAACTCCCTCCACTTCTTAGACCCTTGGTCATAGACTGACAAAGCAGTTAGTGACCATCAGGCTTTATGTTGTCTTTAAGGACAGCAACAAACTCTCTCCACCTATATTTATACAAGTTTTGAAATGTTTAGGTAGGTTTAGAAAAGTTTACAAAGGCCGAAAAAGGTTTAGAAGGATTGCGAAAGGTTGAGAAAAGTTGTGAAAGATTCAGAAATGTTTAGAAGGGTTGAAAGAGGTTGAAAAAGGTTTAGAAAGGCTTCTGTACAGCGACTAGACCAAAGACTTGCAACCCAAATCTCCGGAATGAGCAAATGAGAGTCAATGGTAATCATCCTTACTTTTCTTTATCATGTATACCTCTATCTGCATCCTTCCCAGTGTGCTGTGGCCCTCTTTGATATGATTGAGTACTACGAGTCAGCATGTCAGCTCAACATTGCCTTCAACAAGAACATCCAAGCTAGAGGTTGGCAGGCCTGCTCCAGACTTGTGAGACGGGTAAGTATTGTAGTTTATCTGTCTTCAGTTCACTTGTGTCATTAGACGTGGTGGTGAGGTGTAGCCACCTTTGTTTCATATTATTTTTTGGCAGGTGAAAATCCGCTGGTGACTTGTCAGGTCAATCCCAGTATATGTTATTAACCGTTAGGTTGGTAGTCCCTGGAATATACGATTGCTTACTTTTGGGACTGGTGGTGGTGAAAATGTAAATTAGAGTAAGGTAGACCCGCAGCCTGACAGGCGTCATCTATGTGGCTCTGCTAATCACATAACCAAGACTTGATGTTATAGCCACACTTACCCCTTTTTGCAACCTATTTTCTGTGGGGCGAGAATCTCTAGAGTAACTTGAGTAGATTTTAAACTTGAATTTTGCCAAAGCAGCGGCTGTTAAGCCTACTCTGGTCAATTTCCAACTGCCAACTGATTTTTAACATATGCGCCACTGCACAAGGGTGTCTGATCTCACTATCAAAGGAAATTTGTACAGGATAATCCACATGAAAAAATCCTGGTCTCCACCATGATTTGAACCAGCAGCCGAGGCAAACACCTTCAGTCTGACCAACAGAAACTAATTCATGACAAATTTACAATCTCCGCCCAGTGCTGTCACAAACAAAACCAAGCCCCATACATACAGTTAGCACTAAACGCACACACACCTGGAAGAACTTTCCTTCTATATTAATATATTGCTGTTCCACTTCTGGAAGCAGTTCTGGTAAGCATTTTTGGGGATCATGAATTCTTCTACGCAGACGACCAATGTTTAATCCACTCCAATGAACAAAACCTGCAATGTCACATTGACTCACTCTACTTAAACTTTAAAAAGTACAATATGAATATCAACACATAAAAAACAGAGACAATGAATATAGGTAGAAAGCACACCACACTTGATATTCATGTGAATGAAACAAAAAATAAAGCAGGTACAAGAATGTCAATATTTGGGAACTGTTTTTACTGATGATGGCAGACTCAACAGAGAGATAGAGACAAAAGTGCAGAGGACAAGCACTGTCACCCACCAGATGTCTCCACTACTAAGACACCCCAAGTTTACCCTCCAATCAAAAAAGCAGATGATAAAATAGTATCTTCATCCCAACTGTGTGCTACCAGTGCAAGACATGGGCTTTGAATAGGGCCCAGGAACAAAAGTTAGCCACCTGCAAAATGTGTCTACTGAAGGTCACTAACAACACCAGAAGAAGCAGAATCACAAATACGAATATCCGGGAGAAGGTTGGAACAATTCCCTGCCTACAGTACATCGAGCAACAGAGAATGAATTAGCTTGACCACATTGTGAGAATGCAACCAGACCACATTGTGAGAATGCAACCAGACCACATTGTGAGAATGCAACCAGACCACATTGTGAGAATGCAACCAGACCACATTGTGAGAATGCAACCAGACCACATTGTGAGAATGCAACCAGACCACATTGTGAGAATGCAACCAGACCACATTGTGAGAATGCAACCAGACCACATTGTTCATGCAACCTTCTACTAGAGAACATCAGGAACAAGGGTGAGAGGAAGTTTGAGGAAAAGGTGGATAGACGACGTAAATGAGACTGCCGTAAAATGGATAAAAATGTTATTAAAGCCACAAGAGAATTCGAAAGGCAAATACATAGGACGGCACTGGGCTACAACCCAGTAGAAAGTGAGACAACAAAAGAAGAAGAAGGTGCGTAAATCCGTCTGCTAATTGCCCGTAATTTCTTCAATGGTCTGAACTCATTGATCTTTCAAGCTGGATTTCAGTTTAGGAAATAGACTGCTGTGATCAAGTCAAGTGAATTAAGTAACTGGGGCCAAAAACGATGCCTATTACCAGTTGAACAGAAGAGAGCAGGTCGTTGTCTTCAGACTTCGCACTGGCCACAATAGACTGAGGTACCACCTATTCAACAAATTGAAGATAGGTGGTACCGACGAATGCCCATATGGTACCGAGAAAATGACCGCTGAGCATCTGCTGCAGAACTGCCCGACATACGAGGATCAGAGAGAGCAGATGTGGCCATCACCAGTGGAACCACAAGACAAGCTCTATGGCAATGTCGACAGCCTCAGGATGACCGCAGCTTTTTTCGAAAAAATAATGGTTACTGTCTGACTGCGTACGATGAAGAAGAAGAAGAAGTAACTGGGGAAACACATTAGTCTTTGGTTTTGCAACAAATTCCAGAAGGGGCTGTCATGTGTGGGCTAGCATTGTGGACCTAGATGGTGGCGCTATTTTGGGTACTGTGAAAAAGGCGGTTGAAAATCATCTTTTTGGTTTGTACTGAATTATAAACTGGATTTGATTAAACCTTTTAATAGAGAGTCTGGACACATGCTACTGGTGCGTAGGATGGCTGGAAGCAAGTTATTATAAGTTGCTGCATATTTTGTCATTTGAGGCAAGCTGGATTAATATGTTTGTCATTATTTTCCTGTGACATTTGACAATGGATTTGACAGTTGTCTACTGTAGCACTGATTATCTTGTCTGAGATACTTGTCATCCTTATATTGTATGACATTTCATAGTCAAGATGGGGCAAATGAATTACCAGCAACGATCAACTTGTTATTCAGTTGTAATTGCCATTAATGACATTTTTGTGACTTGTATCTTTGGTTTTTGCACATCATCATAATTTGGCTGGATTATCTCCTCTGCCTCCTGTGGGTTTCAGGGATACTGTATTAATCATAGTGCATCTGTCACTATGTGGGTGACTGACTTTCACTCTGTGACAACACTTTGTGAATATCTAGAACATTATTTGGTACTTACAGTTTCCTGTGTCATTTGTTATGAACATAGAGATTTAGTCCTGGTCATCCTACATTCACAACCAATTGGATGTCACACCTCGCTACCTTGTGGGATACCTGTTTATGGAAAAGGCTTCGGGAGTAAACCCTGAGGAAAAATTTGCATCCTGTACTATCTCCAGTCGTCTCGATAATGGCTTGCCACTGGCCAAAGGTCGAGAAAGTGAGGTTGACATTGCGCAAATCTTCCTCACTTTAATACAAGTCACCCATTTCAGCGGACAGAGCAAAAGGAAAAGATTGTATGCATGGCTGAACGGAGAGAGTGGTCATCTTCACACGTTATGGGCGAACATCACATCATGTTGTGGAGGAACTAGCCTTTGTTCCTCCACAGCTCATGTCTTTTACTCAAGACATTTTTCTGTTAAAATTCATTGCCACTATCCCATCAAGTGTTGCACTCTTGTTCAACGGTTGGCTGTCAGTTGGAATGCACCACTCACGAATCTGGGCGACGTGAGTGTTGTCAGATGATGTTGGAATCATCCCAAACTTGAGTTGTAATCTTTCAGCTCCTATGTGGGGCACAGGTCATCAACTACAAGTCGTCCTGTTCTGTACCATCCGAACTATCTCTCTCCACGTCTTGCTCATCTCTTTTTCTGGGTTCATCTTTAAAGAACATTGTGTTGTAGTTTACAGCGAGGCTGCGATATCTGCACCTTTCTTCCCGACACATTCGATTTCAACTGGCGTTTTTGAGTACTGGGTTTGCCTTCCCAATGTGATCCTTATTCTCTTAGCAGCAACCAGCTTTGATATCAGGTCATTCACTGTGCCGTACATTCAGACTCAAGTAGTCATCTTTTGCTTGGCAACCAGCCTTTCATTGCTTAAACCATTCATAATAATGCAAAGACTTATGCACTGCTCCTCATGAACTGGCAATTTACATAACAATGTCTAGGGGAATGCCTGGTCTAGTGGTTAAGTGGCACGGCTCACAAGCCGAAGGTGTTGGGTTCGATCCCCATCACAGCACCGGCCGTTACCCCGGGGAAGCAAACCCTTAGAAAATGCAGGAGGAAGCAGACCCTTACATAAAATGCATGCTGAAGTTGGATGCACTGGGCCGATAGGTGCAAAATAAAAACCACAGTGCAACCCACACCACCTTGTGGATTAGAGAAATAAGGCGAACGCAAAAACAAAAAACAAAAATTACAATGTCATCTTTGTCATCTTCTTTGATCAATTGATGCTATTTTGTTAGCCCGGTGAGGTTCATGGAGGAGACTGTGCAATTTAGATCTTTGTCGGCCCCCCACAGCTTTTCGAGCTTGGTCACTCCCCCAGTCCAGACTGCTTCTCTTTGGTCTATATAAGTGGGGCAGTCCTGCAGGACATGTTCTTGTGTTTGCTTGGGTGCTCCGCAGTCACATGTGGCGGTGTATCTAAGACCCATTCTTTGTGTAGGTGGGCTCTGAGTATGCAGTGTCCTGTTCTGAGTCTGAAGATCTTTGTCTGCCCATTTCTGCCAAGTTAGTCTATGCTGTAATTTTCTGGCATGTGTTATTTGTGCTGGTCTCTCCATTCCATCCTTATGGATCGTTTGATGAGTGTCTTTGCTTCTTTATGGCTCTGTAGATGGCGAGTCTGCGTACCGCCACTTCCTGCTTTTGCAAGCTCGGCTGCCTTTTCATTTTTAAGTATCCCTTAGTGGGTTAGAATCCACTGTAGGACTAAATCTGTTTGTTGGGGGCGGCATCCCAGTGTTATATTTTACTTTGTGTAAGAGTCTATCTTGTTTGAGGCTTGAGATGGCTTGGAGAATGCACCTGGAGTCTATTAGAATGACCGTTTTTCTTGCAGTTGTGTTTTGGCTGATAAGAATCTGAGTTGCTGCATATGCAGCTCTTGCTTCAGCTCTGAATTTGGTTCAGGTCTCTCCTGCTGGTATGGAGTGATTTTTTTCTATTTCACAGTTGAAGTATGCGATGTAGATTACAGTGCCTCTCCTTTGTGGCCGATCCATCTGTGTACACAGCATGACAAGGTCAAGTTGTATAAAATTGTTATCACAAATTTATGATTTTCATTTGAACCCCTCTCATGTATGCCTGTGTGAGTTGTTTATGGGGTAAGCTGTCCCATCCTGTAGTGCACGATTAGCATAGTGGTAGAGCCTTCGCTTTTCATTGTAAAGGATTTGGATCTCACTATTAGTACACTTCAGTCGACCCAACTGTAAATCAGTATCTGGTAAACGACTAGGCAAGTAAAAAGCAGTGAGGAAAGGAGCTGGCCACTCTACCTCATACAGGATTAGTATACTAAAGTCTCTAACAACTTCATTCCTCTATACTAGTGTAACTATTATGGAGCAAACCTTTACTGAAATCTCTAACAACTTCATTCCCTGACGGTAGTGTAACTATTATGGAGCAAACCTTTACTGAAATCTCTAACAACTTCATTCCCTGACGGTAGTGTAACTATTATGGAGCAAACCTTTACTGAAATCTCTAACAACTTCATTCCCTGACAGTAGTGTAACTATTATGGAGCAAACCTTTACTGAAATCTCTAACAACTTCATTCCCTGACAGTAGTGTAACTATTATGGAGCAAACCTTTACTGAAATCTCTAATAACTTCATTCCCTGACGGTAGTGTAACTATTATGGAGCAAACCTTTACTGAAGTCTCTAATAACTTCATTCCCTGACGGTAGTGTAACTATTATGGAGCAAACCTTTACTGAAATCTCTAACAACTTCATTCCCTGACAGTAGTGTAACTATTATGGAGCAAACCTTTACTGAAATCTCTAACAACTTCATTCCCTGACAGTAGTGTAACTATTATGGAGCAAACCTTTACTGAAATCTCTAATAACTTCATTCCCTGACAGTAGTGTAACTATTATGGAGCAAACCTTTACTGAAATCTCTAATAACTTCATTCCCTGACGGTAGTGTAACTATTATGGAGCAAACCTTTACTGAAATCTCTAACAACTTCATTCCCTGACAGTAGTGTAACTATTATGGAGCAAACCTTTACTGAAATCTCTAACAACTTCATTCCCTGACAGTAGTGTAACTATTATGGAGCAAACCTTTACTGAAATCTCTAACAACTTCATTTCCTGACAGTAGTGTAACTATTATGGAGCAAACCTTTACTGAAATCTCTAACAACTCCATTCCTCTATACTAGTGTAACTATTATGGAGCAAACCTTTACTGAAATCTCTAACAACTTCATTCCTCTATACTAGTGTAACTATTATGGAGCAAACCTTTACTGAAATCTCTAATAACTTCATTCCCTGACGGTAGTGTAACTATTATGGAGCAAACCTTTACTGAAATCTCTAATAACTTCATTCCCTGACAGTAGTGTAACTATTATGGAGCAAACCTTTACTGAAATCTCTAATAACTTCATTCCCTGACGGTAGTGTAACTATTATGGAGCAAACCTTTACTGAAATCTCTAACAACTTCATTCCCTGACAGTAGTGTAACTATTATGGAGCAAACCTTTACTGAAATCTCTAACAACTTCATTTCCTGACAGTAGTGTAACTATTATGGAACAAACCTTTAGTGAAATCTCTAACAACTTCATTCCCTGACAGTAGTGTAACTATTATGGAGCAAACCTTTACTGAAATATCTAACAACTTCATTCCCTGACAGTAGTGTAACTATTATGGAGCAAACCTTTACTGAAATCTCTAACAACTTCATTTCCTGACAGTAGTGTAACTATTATGGAACAAACCTTTAGTGAAATCTCTAACAACTTCATTTCCTGACAGTAGTGTAACTATTATGGAACAAACCTTTAGTGAAATCTCTAACAACTTCATTCCCTGACAGTAGTTTAACCATTATGGAGCAAACCTTTACTGAAGCCTCTAACAACTTGGCTTGGCTTTGTTCGTTCTCAATCTCCTGCTACGAATTCCTGAAAAGGGCTTAAGTAGCAGAATGTAGTCCAGAGAACGATATTCGTTGTGTCGTAGTTTACAGCTTGACTGCGATATCTGCACATTTCGGTCCAACACATCCGACTTCAGCAAGCATTTTTTATAGTACCGGGTTAGTATTCCCTCTTACATCCCTTCTCCTTAGCCAGTCTGCTGTGTTGCAGCCTGTTGTTCAGAATCACTGTGTGGAGGTGTAGAAGTGTCTTGGCAGCTCTGGCTTGCTGGCCCTGACGCTAGCAATCAGCTATGGGTCGCTGACCACTCTATCAACTTCATTCTCCAACAGTAGTGCACCTACTATGGGACAAACCTTTACTTTACCCCATCCTGTAGAAACTATAAGCTATAAGATAAGTCACATAAGAGAAGTGACTTAATTCAGTCAATTCAGCCATTATTAAATTATGTTTCATGTTTGTTACAGACTCCGAACCTGACCTACCTGGACATGAGAAGCTGTGACCTCAATGACCGCAACATCCCTATATTTGGAAGAGCTCTCAAGCTTGGCTGTCATCTGACTATTCTCCATATGGAGAGCATGAACCTGGCTGGCAGACCACTTGTGATTTTGGGTAGGTTTTTATTCACAGATAATAAGGTCATTTATGTCAGTGGCCCTCAACCTACTTGTGCGCTCGTCCACATTGAAATATTTTTCTTAGCTTCACTACACTAAAAATCGCCACAATTTTCCCTGCACCTGCATTATTTTTCAGCATGTTACGTTTTACTATAGTTGTTGACTCTGAGATCCTGTAACCTTTTTATTTGTTGGTTTATAGGAATGAGACAAAAATTAGTAAAGAACTTGTTGATGTTATTGTTTTTGTTGTATGTGTGTTAGTTTCTGAGACACAAAAACATTTAGACTCACCTGTTGGGTCTGTCTGGTGTTAACAAAAAATATGTTTGCAATTGTTACAGAGCACTGATGATGTTTACTAACAAGAACAGCATATCTCTTATTTTCCCTTACAAACAGATTTATTACAGCTAAATAAACAAACTAAACAGACCTACCTCAGAAAAATCCGTTGCAACAACTTAACTCCACACTCCTCAATAATGGGCTGAGTCTATCTGAGTGAAAAAGAGAATATATCGTTTCAAAACTAGTTTTATAAAAATCTACAAGCACTTTTCCACCATCAAAATCAGCAGAAAGGAAGGAGAATTCTATTTTTAACTCAAATCCCTGTATGTTCAGCCGTTTCTATAGCAAGGAACCTAATGTTTTAACACGATACAACCATCGATACACGCAAGGCCAACATGCAGCTGGAAATCAGGGACTTTTGACCTGCAGCATGGTAAAGGTCACACTCTAGAATTTAAATAAGATACATTCTTTAAAATAATGTCTAAATAAAGGTTAAATCCCTAACCAATGGAAAACTTCCAAAACAAAATTAATTCATTAAAAAAATAACTCAAAAGACTTTGCGAACCACGATCTGATATGTTTGTTCTCGCCCATGTACAAGCTTTTGAAAAGAGTGTAGCTATGAGCAGACTAGAAGAGCAACTTGATGAGAATCAACTATGGGATCAAGATGCTGAACAGTGCAGGAGCTGCAGCGGTCAATGACCCGAAGCTGACTGCAAGTGTCAGGGCCAGCTAACCAGTGGTGCTAAGACCCTTCTACACCTCCACATGGTGATCCTGGATAACAGGCTGCAACAGAGCAGAAGATTGAAGAGGGAAGGCTAACCTGGTACTCAAAAATGCCTGCTGTAGTTGGGTGTTTTGGACTGAAAAGTGCAAATATCGCAGCCAAGCTATAAACTATGACACAACACATTTTTGTTCTCTAGACAGCATCCTGCTACTTGCAAAGCCCTTATCAGGGTTTGGTAACGAGAGATTTAGAACAAGAAAGAAGAAGAAGAATCAACTGAGATTCACGAAAGGCTACACCACCACACTCTTCACCACACTCTTCACCAGTTAGTGGACAGATAAACCAGACTTTGTTCCTCATCACAACTCAATGCCTTTTTCTCAAGACATTTCTCTGCTAAAATACCTTATCACTATCCCATTTAGTGTTACATTCTTCTTTAACGGTTGGCTGTCAGTTGGAATGCACCACTCACGACCCTATGCAACGTGAGTGTTGTCAGATGTTGTTGGGATCATCCCAAACTTGAGTTGTAAGCTTGCCACTGGCCAAAGGTAGCTCAGGACGAGAAAGTGAGGTTGACATATTGCGCAAATCTTCCTCACTTTAATACAAGTCACCCATTTCAGCGGACAGAGCAAAAGGAAAAGATTGTATGCATGGCTGAACGGAGAGAGTGGTCATCTTCACACGTGATGGGCTACATCACATCATGTTGTGGAGGAACTAGCCTTTGTTCCTCCACAGCTCATGTCTTTTACTCAAGACATTTTTCTGTTAAAATTCATTGCCACTATCCCATCGAGTGTTGCATTCTTGTTCAACGGTTGGCTGTCAATTGGAATTCACCACTCAGGAATCTGGGCAACGTGAGTGTTGTCAGATGATGTTGGAATCATCCCAAACTTGAGTTGTAACCTTTCAGCTCCTATGTAGGACACAGGTCTTCAACTTCAAGTTGTCCTGTTCTGTACAATCCGAACCAGTTCTCTCCATGTATTGATCATTTCTTTTATTTCTTCTTCTTTTTTCGCGTTCGTCCTGGAAAGAACATTGTGTTGTAGTTTATAGCGAGGCTGCGATATCTGCACCTTTCAGCCCGACACGTCCGATTTCAGCTGACATCAATTGGTATGGGTAGCACAAATGCACTCATGGCTGGTGTTGATGGACCATCGACAAACCCTAAAATAGCGTTTAAGGTACTGCAGTTAAAAATGCCATATGGAATCAAGGCATTGAGGAACAATATACGTGGCTAATAGCGGATATAAACGAGAATTATTCTACCAATATTACCCTTTCTTACTTGCCAATCAACATACAGATATAACATGACGTACGAACCGGGTGATACAATCTCTCCTAAATGACACACTGCAGGACTTGAGGAAGTCTGTCACACACTAAATTAGGATGAAAAGGGTATTAACGAAGAAGAAGACGGAGAAAGGCTTAACCATTTCCTGTTTGCGAATTAGGATGAGCTCAACAGCGCAAGCCTGGTAATTGGTTTAAAAACAGACCAAACACACACTACATATTGTACACTTTCTGCCCCTACTAGGAAATGCGACTGAGAATGAATCCAGTCAAAAAAGTGACTGTGTACATCTACTTTTGTCTACTTTGGCAGAGAAATTACAAACTGCCACAAAATGAGAGATCTCACCAAGAATAGTAGCGGGGTGGTTCATCTACATTCATATCACTTTCATACTTCTCACTGTCCTCATCCTCCCTCACCTTCCTCATCCATCACCTCTCTCAGCCTCCCTCTTTCCTCAGCCTTCACCTCTTTCAACCTGTCTCAGCCTCCATCAACTCTCTCATCCTCCCTCACCTCTCTCATACCTCCCTCATCTCACTCAGCCTCGCTCACATCTCACATCCCTCCCTCTCCTCTCACACCCTTTACCTCACCTCTCATCCATCCCTCACCTCTCACATCCTTTCCTCACCTCTCTCATCCCTCCCTCACCTCTCATCCCTCCCTCACCTCTCTCATCCTTCCCTCACCTCTCTCATCCCTCCCTCACCAAACTCAGCCTTTCTCACATCTCACATTGCCTCCCTCACCTCTATCATCTCTCCCTCACCTCACTCAGCCTCTCTCACAACTCTCCTTCACGTCACTCAGCCTCTCTCACATCTCACATCCCTCCTTCACTTTTCTCATCCCTCGCTCACCTCTCTCATCCCTCCCTCGCCTCTCACATCCCTCCCTCACCTCTCTCATACCTCTCTCACCTCTCACATACTTCCTTCACTTCTCTCATCCCTCCCTCACCTCTCTCATCCCTCCCTCACCTATCACATACTTCCCTCACCTCTCACATCCCTCCCTACACCTTTCATACCTCCCTCAACTCTCACAAATTTCCTTCACCTCTCTCATCCTTCCCTCACATCTCTCATACTTTCCTCACATCTCTCATACCTCCCACCTCTCTCATCCCTCCCTCACCTTTATATTCTTTCCATCACTTATCTCATCCCCATGTCAAGTCTTTCATCCCTATCTCATTCTTTCTGCACCTCTCATCCCTCACCCCATCCCTCCCTCACTCTCACATCCTTTCATCACCTCTCTCATTTCTCTCTTCCCTCTGTCATCCATTTCTAAATGTTGGTCAGAAAAACTGTATATGTTGCAATCAAAATGTTGCACTGGTAGTTGCTAGTGAATGCAAAATATAATAATTTATTAAAATCTCACGGGATTCATGTTTTGAGGTTTAATAATTTATATATCAAAAGAGTTTTGTCCATTTTAAAATAAAAAGATGACTGATATCATGTTTTGATCAAGAGACAATTATGGGAGTTTTTAAGATTGTTCAAAGTAAAGACCCTGTCGAGAAAACATCTACATTTTTTTGGGTCTTGTTTCTTTATGCTCTTTGTGGACCTAATGCCTGATAGCGGACTGGCACTAGGTCCTAGGACCACCACTTTAGGAGTCATTGCTTTAGAGCAACTCTTCAACCTGGCCCCGGGATCAAGATGCGGAGCAGCGCATGAGCTGCAGTGGTCAGCGACCTATAGCTGACTGCTAGCGTCAGGGCCAGCGAACCAGAGCTGCTAAGACCCTTCTACACCTCCACGCGGTGATCCTGAATAACAGGCTGCAGCAGGGCAGACTGGCTAAGGAGAAGGGATCGAAGAGGGAATGCTAACCCGATACTCAAAAAATTCTTGCTGAAGTCGGATGTGTTGGACCGAAAGGTGCAAATATCGCAGTAAAGCTGTAAACTACTACACAACACATTCCGTTCTCTGGACTACATTCTGCTACTTAAACTCTTTCAGCGCTTGGTAGCGGGAGATTGAGAACGAACGAAGCCAAGCCAACCTGAGCCCTACTGCCCACTACTGAGTAATTTTAGCTGTCACGTGGTAGCAGAATAATTACATGATGTATTAAACACAACCTGAGGAAACTATCACAGGATACCAGCGAATCAACAATTTTTGATGGCAGCACATGGCTGAGAAACATGGACAGTTACCCAAAATCTCAAGGAAGAGAAGTGAGTCCCTCGGGTCGAAATGTTATAGAAAGGTCCTCCAAATACCGTGGATAAAAAAAATGGAAGAATACAGACATTCGACAATAGTCGAGCACGGAGAACTGGTTCATAAATTCAAAAGACACAACGGTCTTGAGAGAATGGTAAGGGAATGTTTGGTGTCAGGCAAGAGAGGCAGAGGCAGACCAAGAAAATGATGGCACCAAGATGTGAAGGATTGCTTGGGCATGACTCTGAAACAGGCTGGGGATTTAAGAGATCAAGTTTCTTTCAGGCAGGCTGTCATGTGAGCGACGTACTGAAAGGGACATTCTAGTACAATGATTTAAAACATCCAAAATGCACAGACTCAGTGGATGATCGTCAGTGTGTTTCAATTTAGATTTTAGTGGGTGGTAAGGACAATTTACGGCCACAAAAGCTACAAAAGTTGGTGTTAGGTATAATAAGGCTGAAGAGTGTTGTTTTAGAGGAATAAAGTGAATGACCTCAAATGCACAGAGACAGACTTCCTTTATAAGGGACCAAGTCGAGTGGTGACCTATGGTTTAGAAGAGAAAGGTGAGTGACATCAAATGCGTAGAGACAGTTCCTTTATAAGGGACCAGGTCGAGTGGTGACCTATGCTTTAGAGGAATAAGGTGAATGACCTCAAATGCACAGAGACAGACTTCCTTTATAAGGGACCAGCTGAAGTGGTGACCTATGCTTTAGAAGAATAAGGTGAATGACCTCAAATACATAGAGACAGACTTCCTTTATAAGGGACCAGCTCAAGTGGTGACCTATGCTTTAGAAGAATAAGGTGAATGACCTCAAATGCGTAGAGACAGACTTCCTTTATAAGGGACCAAGTCGAGTGGTGACCTATGCTTTAGAGGAATAAGGTGAATGACCTCAAATACATAGAGACAGACTTCCTTTATAAGGGACCAGCTCAAGTGGTGACCTATGCTTGACTTTGTACCTAAATGGGGAATAATATTTAGATTGTCTCACCTATGTATTAAATTGTTATTTTATTGACAGTGGCTGCATTAAAAGTAAATGAGACTCTTCAAGAGCTGTTTCTAGCAGACAACAAGCTCATGCCCACGGACGGAGTACAGCTTGGGAACCTGCTTCGATACAACTACAAACTCAGTCTGTTAGATCTTCGCAATAACCATCTTCAGGTTGGTGAAACATATGAAATATACTTCTTCTTCTTCATCGTTTGTTCTTAAACTCCCGCTACCAAGCCCTGAAACAGGAATGTAGTCCAGAGAACGGAATGCGTTGTGTTGCAGTTTACAGCTTGACTGCGATATTTACACCTTTCGGTACGACACATCCGACTTCAGCAGACATTATTTGGTACCGAGTTAGCTTTCCCTCTTCGATTCCGTCTCCTCTGTTGCAGCCTGTTATCCAGGATCATCGCGTGGAGGTGTAGAAGGTTCTTGATATTTCTGGTCCGCTTGCCTTGATGGCTAGCAGTCAGCTTTGGATCGCTACAGCTCATGCACTGCTCAGCATCTTTATCACACAGTATTCTCTTCTTTTTCTTCCTATTATTTTTCACTCCAGGTAGAGGAGACTAATTAATGTTCGATCAGGCAAAACATACTGATCAGACATTGTTAAGGTCACGTGAACATACTGACCAAGATTCCACCTCACTTCCATGCAGTTGTCCCTGGAAACAGGCAGTTTCATGGCTAACAAGATGGGGATCAACATAATCCCTGTAGTAGTGAGTGACACGCAAATAAAGCCAAGCACAGCAGCCTGGAGGACCCCTGTCTATATTCATCAATGCGCTCGGGACGTTAAGAAAGTTACTACAAAAGAGTAAACTTACTTGTCATGAGTATTCAACCACAACAAATTTTCACTTAGAAAGCATATGTTAAAATGAGATTTGTTATTTCTATAGCAGTTTGTTTTGCAAGCTGAGGTCACTAGCCGTATGCACAACTCTCTTTAGTCATCTTTTACAGCATGCAAAGAGATGCAGCGGTTCTATTCTACTTTCCTTCCGAGTAAAGATCCCCTGTGAATACAATCTCAGGATAATTACATTTATTTTTCTATTTGTCCTTCTCAAATAGTTACTAAATGAAGACCTTCAATTTTTATGGACTTCCTTATCCTGCTCTTTATGATGTCCATCATTTACTATTAAGTGCCAATGTTTATAAGTTAACTTCTTTATACTGGTTTAGAAGACTATGGAGAGTTTGTATACAAACCAGTTTCTTCTACTTCACTTGATCTAAGAATGACTATGTGCATTTCATATATTCTTGAATGCATTAATTGACCCTGCCCCCACTATTTCCTGGGGCAATGTATTCTAAACATTCACCACTCTCTGCTAAAAAAATGTTTCCTAATATCTAATCTAGACCTCTCTTTAATTAATTTGTAGCTGTACCCTCTTGTTTTTATAACTCAACTTATCGTTTTTATATTGGTTTAGAAGACTGCAGAGTCTGTATACATTTCCTTGCTCTTAAAGCTATGCGTATACAATCTATTCTTAAATGTATTAATTGTCCCTGCCTCCACTACTTCCTGTGGCAATGCATTCCAAGCATTCACCACTCTCTGACTAAAAAAAATATTTCCTCATATCTAATCTAAATCTTTATTTAATTAATTTGTAACTCTGCTCTCTTGTTCTTATATATCTATCATCTGGGACAAGGCTTCTTAGCCTTCTCCCAGACAAGGACCCTAAGTGTCATTCCAGGAACTGCAGGCCACTTTCATCTATGACTGATAAATAGTAAATGCTAATTTATTTTCTCTGTTTTCCAAATTAATTTGAACATTATTTTTTGTAAAACTATAACAAAAAAGAAGGATGAATGAATAGAAAATGATAAATAGACATATTTTAATAATATAATATGTTTGTAAATGTTTCTGTCTTTTCATAATAGTTTGCTTTTACTAATTTGTACGCATCACATTATACTCGATGTCAACCAGTCAGGTATGCCATAAAGATTGCGCCATACCGGCTGTGGGTGTAACATTGCTCTAGTGATTTAGTTCTTTATGGATGCCACCAGGCCACAGATTTGTCTGGAATTCACACTAGTCGACGACTTACACTTGTGTGCATAGAAACGTGTCATTTTCCATTTGGACTAGTTAATTCGTTAATTTTTTGTGTTTTCTTCCCTCCGATTATCCTGGCCTGGACATCGGACTACGGTTAAACTTGTGTCGTATTTTCGCGGTCTAGTGCACACAACTGAACTTCACGAGGTTGACGATATTTGCTCTAGCTGCAGACAGCGTCGGTTTTTATGTGACTGTGACATGTACACATACCTATAATGAATAGAACACGTCTGGGAGAGATGCCCAACACGTCACTCACACTCTGAGTAATGTCCCTACGACCTCTTGCGGTTATTGGAAAGGCGAGACACACAACGATAGATGTCATCCCCACCCCTTTGCTGCCGTACCCGTTTACAGGAAAGGCTTCGGGAGTAAACCCTGAAAAAAAATCTGCATACTGTGCTATCTCCAGTCGTCTCGATAATGTCTTGCCACTGGCCAAAGGTAGCTCAGGGCAAGAGAGTGAGGTTAATAAAAGGCGCCGTTTCTTCCTTACTTTAGTTCAAATCACCGAGCAAGTCACCCATTTCAGCAGACACAGTAAGAGAAAAGATTGTTCACACTGCTGAACAAAGAGAGTGGTCTTCATCACTTGTGTTGAATGAACATCATCATCATCTTGTGAGATATCCAGCAACATTTTGAATGCATCCCAATTCTTTCATATGCTGTACCAAAGCAGACCTAGATCTTTTGTCCAACCATCTCACCACCGCATAGGTGGGCGGCCCCGTAGATGTGCATAACTATAACGCCACCAAAACGTTTTTAGTGTTTATCTGTTGTGCTGTGGTCAAGATGTAAAGCACTCATCTCTAAAAGCGATGAACGGAAACACTGTGGGTTCAAGCCCAGCAGGTTTCAAGTGACCCCTGGTCGAAAGAGGTGGGACCATAGTGCCTGCATCCTGAATTACCTCCAGTCATCTTGACGTATGTCTTGCCACTGGCCCAAAGTATTTCGAGATCAGAGAGTGTGAGGTTAATGACCAACATCTTCTTCCTCACTATCATCCAAATACAGCGCAAGTTACATCATCAAGACAAAACCAGCTGATGATGTTTGTCATCATCGCTTGCGATGGGCAACTAACTAACATTTGTGTGATAATGCTGTCTCTATGACGTCCCCGAAATAGAGTTTGATGTCGAATCTCCTCATTTTAGATCTCATCCCTTATCTATATATTTAGTGCATACCATTCCATAGCTCTTTGAGTAACTCTGAGCTTTCCAGCATCTGCTTTGCGCAATTGCCACACATTGGCAGTAAATCGTGGCTGGAATGACCATGTGTGCTCATGCTGTGGTGTCTTTCATCTGTTGGAGTATCAGCTTTATGAAGTTAAAGCTATACCGAGCCGCTGTTTTCCGCTCATAGATTTTATGATCAATATTGTGGGTGGCATTTATGTCTTGGCCCAGGTAGAAATAGGAGCTGATATAGTGAATGATTTCATCCTCCAGCTTGATTTTCTCAGACATTTTTTATCGTCGGTGTTTTTTTCTTTCCTTTTCGCCTTATTTCTCAATTCCCCAAGGCAGTGTGCATTGCACTATGGTTTTTATTTTGCGCCTGTTGGCCCAGTGCATCTGACTTCGGCATGCATTTTATGTAATGGTCTGCTTCCTCCTGCATTTTCTAATGTTTTGCTTCCCCAGGGTAACAGCTGGTGCTGTGATGGGGAACGAACCCAGCACCTTCGGGCTTTGAGCTGTCACTTAATCACTAGCCCACTCCGTCAGTAAATAAGTTTTCAAAATAAAATGGCTTGTGTTTAAGTACATGCAAGTTGGTGCTGAATGGTTCCCAGAGAAAACAGGATAGGGTCACTGTTTCCTGCCTAGAATATTGTTTAAGACTTTGTTGCTGAGCCAAACATCTTGCATCTTTCTAAGCAGATAAGATCCAGGAAAATGCAGATACAAATGATTCAAAGGGGTTCTATGATGCACTGAAGTTAGCCTATGGTCCCGATTCTGATTAACCATCACCTATTATCAATACTGATAGCAGGACACTACTGATGGACAAGGGCCAGATTCTTGAGCTCATGGGCTGTGCATATCAAAAAAATCCCTAACCATTATCATTCAATGCAATAAGTCTCAACCAACGATTGGCTCATCATTCCTCTAAGCATTGATCAGGTCAAGAAAGCAATAAGTCAAATGTTTCATGGCAAGCGCCCGTTCAAATGCTCTTTCTGCTGAAGTTTACAAAGATAGCTACACTGAAAATAATAATTGAACAAAGTGTGGAAATGAACTTGCCACTTTATATTGGACTTGAAGACTATGAAAAGGCATTTGACAGCTTAATCAGAATCACTCTGGAAGTTTCTCAGGCACTATAAAGTGTCTCTGAAGCTCACAAATATAATTAAGAAAACATATGAAGTTATGAATTATAGAATTCTGCATATGAAAGTCAACTTTCTGAGCTCTTTGAGATAAGAACTAGTGTCTAAATCTAATCTGTCATCCTTCAAATCCTTGAGAATATTTTGTTCTGTTATTATCCTTTTTGAATGGTTATTTCCCAAATTTTCAAAATTTCCATCACGAAAGAAAGTCAACACATTCATCGAGACAGTTTTCTATTTCATGGATGTTGCCTGGGAAGGAAGACTAACGCCTGGTCAGGCAAAATATACGAATCAGACATGTTAGTCGGGTTCAGGCAAAACATACTGGACAAGACCCTCACCGTAGCTTCCTCGTAGCTCTTCCTGGAAACATGCTGTTTTCATGGCAGCTTGGCTAACAAGGTGAAGGATTGACGTGACCCCCGTTAGTAGTGAGTGAAAAGCAGGTGAAGTCAAGCATAGCACAACCACCTGGAGGACCCAGGTCCACCTTCATCAGCATGCTCGGGAAGTCAGAAAAGCTATGATAAACTGCCACCAAATGTCCGTTTTAGATCACATCAAAGAGTAAATCTACCCATTGTGGGCATTTCTTCAACAATGTGGATGTCGCCAAATTTGTTATCTCTGTAAATGTAGGTACTATCTAGACATCACGATATTATGGGCAAAATCTAAGCAGTACAGCCCAATATACACCTTATAATAATGGTCCACCCATCATACCATATCATGGGTGGCTCAAGGCTGAGATATTTACACACATACACCGGTGCATCTGTACCATGGGTTCAAAGGGTTAACAATCCATAATGTTCGTAAATAACTTATGCTCGTTGGGATACTTTCTTTTCAGGATGTTGGCACTAGTCACATATCTGATGGGCTTATGGAGCAGGCCAAGAGTCCAGGCCTGCGGACATTGGTGCTGTGGAATAATGCAATAAATTACCAGGCCATGCCTGCATTAGGACGAGCACTTGTAAGCTATATATTGTCTGGAATATTCTGTTTTGAGTGATCTATAATTAGTGGAGTGTGTAGCCTAGTCAACAGTGAGCTAGTTTGCTAAAACTGGGATTACAGCATGTCAGGGTTCAAAATCACGAACGGACAGTCGACCCAGCTGTAAATGGGTTCCTGACGTATGAGTTGGGGAAGTTTAAACAGCATGTAGAATAACTGACCGCCCCCATATCACATATGTTACTGCTTAGTACATGAAGAGTTACCTTCAACCCCGACAGGAATTGTTGCAGTGGGACTGACCTTTACCTTTGAAATCAGTACTGCAGATGTAAATAAACTTGCAATCCAACATTCTATTGCTCATTGAATCGCTCCATAGTCAGATAACCACCAGTTATCCTCCATCAGTTCGTGTAAGGAACTCGATCACTGTTAGGAGCTGCTCTATAGCTCCGTACAGCTTTGAGTTTAGTGTGAAGTCTTCCTCGTCTGGGCTATACAGAGGGCAGTCCTGCTAAACATGCTTTATAGTTTGTTCGCACAATCTACAGGTAATGCAGGCAGTTGAAGTTTGTGCATATGTTAATTTAGTTTGTTGGTGATAAATTTAACCCCTTAACTGCAGAAGAAAGTGTTTCACATATTTGTTGACCTAGCACAGTTTTAAAAAACACCTGGATGACAAAGAGGCAGACCAATCAACAATGTGACCAATCAGCATGGATTTACGTTTAAATGATATCACTTAAGTTTATAATAATTATCCAATCAAGACTTAAAACACCTCAAAGCAACACACGCAAATAATTACTCAGGAGACAGGTTGACAAAGGAGGGAGCAACACAAGAACAAAACGAACATCTTCTAAGAAAAGAAGACACTTATCCAAGCAATAAGGAAAGTTGACCCAAGACAGCACAGACATCCGAACATGTTCTGCAAGACTGTTATATGCTTAGCCAATTGCGTACTGAACACTGGCCCATGGAGACGAATATCCACACAAAGCTGTTTGGAAGCCCCGAAGCACTCTCCACTATAGCAGCCTTTATTCGGAGAACTAAACTTGTAGACGTAACAAGAAAAAGCATGACGAACGAGAAGAAGTAGATGATTACTCAGGCACAAGAAGAAGTGCTCTCCTAGGTGACTTTTGCAAAATGGAGGTAACATTTTATCGCTTTTTTAAGATAACTTCCGCAGTTAAGGGATTAATATTGAGAAATTGTTTGTATTTTGTGTCTTATTGTTTTGTTGCAGGCCTCCAACGAAAGCCTGGAGACACTCAACATTGGACACAATGTCCTCACCAACGAAGGAGTTCATCTGTTGAAGGATGGCCTTCTTAAAACAAACTCTTTGTTGCGTATTGGGCTACAGGGAACCAGGATAACAGACGAAGGTAAACACGGAGGTTACAAACCGTAATATTCTTTTTATTTGCAGAGTATGCCATATTACCTATTTGAATCTTGGCCACCAGTCCGTAAAATATGCCATATTACCCATTTGAACCCTGGCTACCAGTCCGTACAATATGCCATATTACCCATTTGAACCTTGGCCACCAGTCCGTAAAATTCCATTTCTCTGTGTTTCCTAGTGGTCTGCTGGGGTCTTTGTGTATGACACAGACAAGAATAGCACCACTGCCCCATAGAGATCATGTCGTAAGAGGCAACTAACTGTGTGACTTGGCTTAACACTATCCATGGTTAGGTGGTTTGTTAAGAGCAGCATAGATGGCGTCTAACGGGCTGCTGGTCTACTTTGCTCTAGTGCTTGAGTCTATTAAGAAGGACACGTACATCGGTTAACTACCCTTTGCAGCACTTATCCCAACACATCAGAGTAATAAGCTGCTCGTGCCTAGCCAGATAAGCAATAAATCCTCATCATGGCTACATCCAGCGCACACCAGAGCTAGAACTTGCACAGGGGCCATCTACCCCTGTAGAAGTACAGGCCGATTAAGACTAAGACCCGAAAAAATACATACACGGAAAGCGATTTACTATGACAAAATTATGTCATTACTATGCGCTCTAACTTAATTACTCTAACTCAAATCAACTGACCTGATCATATTCAATGCTTGTTAGGCCAGTAGATTGTCATCATGTAGCAATTCCTTTGCAGAATGCCGTTACGATCACAGTCCATCTAAAAGAAGCTTGATCTCTTGTCAATCTCCAGCCTGCTCCATTCATGCCCAAGCATTCCTTGACATCTTGGTACCATCACCTTCTTGGTCTGCCTCTGCCTCTCTTGTCTCATCCACCATGTTTTCTCTCCGTCTAGAAGGACCCACTTCACATTGGAGTTGTACGGATTCTTCTTTGTCAACTTATGACGATGAAAACCAATGAAAGCATCTCTCTCTCTCTCTCTCTCTCTCTCTCTCTCTCTCTCTCTCTCTCTCTCTCTCTCTCTCTCTCTCCCCTACCCTAGAGTATGCATAAATAACACAGTTAATTTAATAAAGGCTACCAGACTCTGCACAGAGTGTGCAGGCTAGGATTTAATCTGTAAATACAATGTTGTTGAGAAACGGATAGGGGCCAGGCATGTGGTTCAAATGTCTGACAACAGGTGGACACAAAAAGTGATGTCTCACATCACGCTCTGGCGTGAGCTGGCTGGATGTAGCCATGAGGATTTATTGCTTATCTGGCTAGGTCCGAGCCACTTATTACTCCAATATGTTAGGATAAGTGCTGCAGAGGGTGGTTAACCGATGTGCATGTCCATATTAATAGACTCAACCACTAGAGCAAAATAGATCACGCATTATCCCGTGGATAGTAATAGTCAAAAGTACAGATCACGCATTATCCCGTGGGTAGTAAAAGTCAAAAGTACAGATCACGCATTATCCCGTGGGTAGTAAAAGTCAAAAGTACAGATCACGCATTATCCCGAGGATAAAATAAAGTCAACAATACAAAACACGCATTATCCTGTGGATAGAGGGGACGGCGTGGGCTAGTGGTTAAGTGGCATGGCTCACAACCTGAAGGTTTGATCCCCATCGCAGCACCAGCTGTTACCCCGGGGAAGCAAACCCTTAAAAAATGCAGGAGGAAGCAGACCCTTACATAAAATGTATGCTGAAGTCGGATGCACTTGGCTGACAGGCGCAAAATAAAAACCACAGGCAGCGCACTCTGCCTTGGAGAATAGAGAGATAAGGCATAAGCACACCCAAAAAAAATCCTATGGATAAATAAAGTCAACAGTACAGTTTACACATTATCACAGTTTTGAACCTGTATGACCAAGATCCTAACTGCTCGGCCACCTACTTTTCCATAAGAGCAATAACTAGTTTTTCCCGTTGTTTCTTTCAGGTGCTGTAGCCCTAGCAGAATACATTGCGGACAGTACAATCTTGCTTCGGATAGATCTGCGTGACAATGACATTAAAACTGGTGGCCTCATGGCTCTGTCTCATGCCATGAGAGTCAACACATCTGTTACCAGGATTGACCTGGATAAAGATCCCAAGAAGGAATCTGTAAGTCTTATTTACTAAGCTGTAAAAAAACCAGTTTACAGTTCTGATCTAATACATAAAACATAAAATACATGTGTTTGTCCGTCTTGCTAAAAACTCGGCACCTGTAAGTTCTAGCGACGTGAAATTTTCACAGATCAATCTTTCTCGAATTTCCTGGTCGACGAAACTTTTTTTCAGTGATCTACGTCATTCCCTTCATGAATCATTTAACAATTATAGCGCTCCAAAAGTGAGGAATAGCAATGTGAAAATTGCTCATCTCATTATGTATGAGAATTTCCAGGTGAACGCATTTTTTTTTTACATGCTGCACTGCGCCAGTCCCTTCCAGAGTCTTTGACACCAGAGTAAAAACTGCACTCTTCTTCTTCATCGATCAACTGATGCTTTGCTTCTAGTCCGGTAAGGTTCACTAAGGAGGCTATGTGTTTTAGATCTTCGCCAGTCCTCCACAGCTTTTCAAGCATGGTCTCTTCCCCCAGGCCAGACTGCCTCTCTTTGGTCTGCATAGGTAAGGCAGTCCTGCAGAATATGTTCTGGTGTTAGCTTGGGTGCTCCACAATTGCATGTGGCAGTGTCTCTGAGACCCATTCCATGGAGGTGGGCCTTGAGCCTACAATGTCCACTTCTGAGTCTGAAGATCTTTGTCTGCCCATCTCTGCCAAGTTAGTCTATGCTGTCATTTTCTGGCTTGTATTCTTTGTGCTGGTCTCTCCATCTGTCCTCATGGATCGTTTGATGAGTGTCTTTGCTTCTTTTTATCTCTGTGGGTGGAGAATCTGCGTGCCACCACTTCCAGCTTTTGCGAGATCATCTGCTTTCTTGTTTCCAATGATTCCACAGTGGGTCAGAATCCATTGTAGGACTAAATCTGTTTTTTGAGACAGCAATCCTATGTTGTATTTTATTTCATGTGAGAGTCTATCTTGTTTGGGGCTTGAGATGGTTTGGAGTACACACCTGGAGTCTGTTAGAATGACTATTTTCCTTGTAGTTATGTTTTGACTGATAAGAATTTGAGTTGCTGTATGAAGAGCTCTTGCTTCAACACTGAAATTGTTACAGGTCTCACCTGCTGGTATGAAGTGATTTTCTATGTCGCCATTTGAATGTGCAATGTAGATTCCACTGCCTCCCCTTTCATCGCTCACCATCATATTTTTTATCACATTTTCCACCTCTGATCTGAGGATGCTGGGTCCTTCATTATCACGTGTTTATGGTTTGGCTCTGCGACTGTCCTCAAAAAGATCCTTTGTATATTCCGCCCATCTGTTTGATATGTCATTCTCATCCATCAACATGGCACCATTTTTATCTCGGGTGCATTCCCCCTTCTCCAGGTTACCTGTGTATTGTTTTTTGTTTTCTTTATTTCCATATGCATTTCTCTGGTACTGTGTTTTAGTCCCATGTCTAATATTATTTTGCATTTTTCTTCCAACCACTGTTCTTTGGTCAGCCTGCACATTGTACATATCTCTTTATGTAGTGATGAATATGCAGGAGTATTTTTAGCCTTCTTTCTATCTGCCATTTTAGTTAAGATGTCATCTGTCATCCATTCCAGCCAATTCTTATCAATTTTCAACTGGCAAGGTATTTTTTTAAGTGAGGATTTACAAGAGATTTTCATGAATTTTTGTTGTTGTCAATCTCCAATATGACTAGATGCAAGTCTCACCTCTCTTGAGATCAAGTGATGCTTGAAACATGTAGGATTTGAAACACCACCGTTTCACATTTTCATTTCTTGAGATGCAATGGTCTTCACCCCTCATCTATAGCTACCACTTGTAGTCTTAGTCGACCAGTACTTATACAGGAGCAGGTGCCCTTGTGAAGGTTCAAGCTCTGATGTGAGCTAGATGTAGCCGGGAGGAGGATTTCCTGCTCAGCTGGGTAGGCTTGAATAGCTAATTACTCCGCTGCGGGACAATTGCCACAGAGGGTGGTTAAACTGATGTGTGAGCACATCTTATTGGACTCAAACACTAGAACAAAGTAGACCCGCAGTCTGTTAGGTGCCATCTATGCCGCTCTTAACAAACCACCTAACCATGGCCAGTGTTATGCCATGTCACACAGTTAGTTGCCTCTAACGACATGCTCTCTGTGGGGCAGTGGTGTTATTCTTGTCATTGTCATATACAAAAACCGCGGCAGATCACTAGGTTATGGTTAATCTCTGTTGTTGTACTCTGTTATTATTTTGATAATTCTTTCTATCTGTTTCAACCAGAGTATGAAGGACTATGCTGAGCAGCAGAGCCATCTTCTTCGGGACATATATACTTTCCAACAGCGGAACATTCAGGCTGCACTCAAGAAGGAGGAAGAGGAGAGGGCAGAGTTGGAAGAGAAGCTTCAAGCAGTTTCTAGAGCCAGCGAAGAAGAGACACAGGTCGAAGAAACAGTCGTGGATTTACCAGAAATATCTAGTGTTCTGCCGCTCACTCTTTGTGAGAACGTAGACGAAGAAGAGATTCTAGAACAGGATGTTGAACATGAGAAAGATAGAAAAGATGCTGAAAATGCAAAAGCGAAGAATGTTGGAGAGATACTGAGAGAAAATCAGCAGGTCGATTTAGGTCTTGATGATGTTGATGCCATCCTTGCTAAAGATGATATAAGAAATCGACAACGACCCAGCATCCTGTTTCCTTACCTAGGGCTGCCTCCACAGGCTTCTCTAGACTCTCCATTGCCAACTTCAAATGTGAGCCCACTTGTATCAGTGCTTTCAGAGTCTGTCTCTGCTCTTCTTCCTATTCCTCCTTCTCAGAAAGGTCTTCTGACTCTTAACATGGGATCTGCGCCAGGGGAGATGATTCTTAGCCCGCAATATTTTCCGAAACAAATTGCTCGCAAAATATTCTCAGTCAGCCGTGTCTGTGAGGATCCATCATGGCCTCAGAGGTCCACTTCTCCAACTCCATCTAACCTTTTATCTGCTGCATATGATCCTCTCAATGTTTCAACCATTCCACTGATTCCTATACCAACCTCAACACCCCCGTTGACCGCATCCCCATTAGTGGTACCACTGTGTACTCTGGGGGTGTTCCAACATTCCAAAACCATGCTACAGGCTTCAGCCAGCCCCACTTCTTCACTGTTCCAGAACCTTGCTGATGAGACTGTCAAGCACATGGTTTCACCAATTCATGACATAGACGCCATATGTTCATTAACACTGACCCAAGTTTCTGACAACATTACAGACAATACCACAAGCTTCGCTGTTAATAGTAATCATACAGCCTGTTTCTCGGAACCTTCAGATTCAAGTGTAGAATTCACCAGTTTATTGGAGAAAAACACATTAGATAAAACTCTGTTTGCGTCTAAGGATCTTGCAGACGTCAGTGATAATCTGGAACCTTCTGTGATAGAAACAGGAAGTGACGTGGCATCTTTTTCAACATTCAAAGAGGATTTGTGGGAAACAGAGACAGAAAATGTGGTTGTGATCTCTTCTCAGAACGAGATAGCAGATTTTACCTCAGAAGATGTTGGAACATTGCAGCTAGACCCATTGTTAATTTCAGAGAACATGCCAGATTATCTGAATTTTCCAAAACACGCATCAGATTCTTCACATGATCATGACTTGCATGCTTTTTTCGATGGTACTGACTTTTCAGCTTTGGCTAGTGGCATTGTGAAGGGAATTCTAGAATCAGATATTTCAAAAAATGAGACAGGAAATGAATGTGATAGTTATCCTTGTGATAGTCCTGTATTTTCTGTGGAAGAAAGCATTGACAGTGCTGCCATTCATTCCGACTTGGGAAACCGCCTGGCAGTATATTCTGATCAAGGAGCTGGTGACGATGTCAGGCATGGAAAGGGAGTTCCTGATACAGAAGAATTATTTCAACAACACAAGCAGCATCATGCTCCAGATGTCCTCAATGACAGATGTTCCTCGCCAACAGAGATGGATGCTAATACGGTAGATGGACTGGTGTCTATCTACTTTAATAATTCAAACAGTTCTTTAATGAATCCGTCAGAAGGTAGCAAAGAACTTTCTCCTGTCATATGCAAGAACAGCTCAGAGGCCAGTTCTTCAGTGCTTCTGTCAGAAAGTAACAAAGAACTTCCTCCTGTAAAACACAGAAACAGCTCAGATGACAGTCCTTCATTTATTGTGGCTGTAGGGGGCAATGGAGTTTCTTCTGTCAGATGCAAGAACGGCTCAGAGACCAGCCATCTTGAATCTGTTGGCAGTGAAGGATATACTTGTTCTCCTGTTAAGGACTTAAGTGGTGCTACTGGACATGAGGAAGGTCTGCAAGCCACCCCTTTAGGCGTATCATTAGAGGCTTCTGATGCAACGCTGAACAGTTTTGCAGATGTATCCAAGTCAAATCATAACACAGAGATTGAGAATGTAGATTGTGCTTTCGGTGAAGAGTCCTGGCTGGCAGTTGGACCAGAAAGTGATGTTAACAGCACAGAGAAGTCCAAAGAGTGTTTAACACAGCCAGACTTTTTCACAACCCTATCTATGAATGGACTAACCCAAGAGCTGGCTAGTGCCCTAACATCACTGGATGGGTCCACTACTTCGTATGGGAATGAGGATGAAAAATTAGGTAAAACTGGTTGATGTGTGTGTTTGGTGTGTAGCATCCATGTTGTGCTATTGTTTTTGTATTATGTGCTGCATATGAACTTTTTATTTTGTGTTATGAAGTTCTGCACATCTAAGAGTAAACACAAATAGCGGACTTCTACTCGGCAGCCTTGTCTTCAGACTTTATGTGTTCTGTTCACAATTTTATCAAATTTCAATGTTTCGTTAATGTTATTTTCTTTTTATTATTATTGTGATCCTCGGTAACACCATTTATTTTATCTTTATTAAATCAATAGTATGCTTAAGCGACCAAATCCTGTCATGTCGAATGACCACATCTAATGGCTGCATCCCAGATGGCCAGCAGTTCTGTTGGCAAGGTGCCGATCTGTTTTAGCTAAGTTTTTCGAGGGCAGCATCTAGCTCGTCTTCAGAATGAGCATGGCTTCTTCTCATCCCTCACCCTCACAGCCTGCTGGAGCATTTCGTGAGCTGGGGCTTCCTGGGAAAAGTTGACAATGGGACCGAAGAGGGAGAGGCGATAGCGATCAATCGTTGAGGCAATGTCTGTAAGTTGAGTACGTCGAACTACTTCACTGTTGGAAATCAGGTCATGCCTGTGCATACGCCATTGGTTACTTGTATCATGCAGCGAACCACAGTTTACCAATACCCTATTCCACCTCCAAGAGTCGGCCCTCGAAAAAGACTGCAGTGGTATAGTCTGGCTAAGAGAATATTGGTTGCAGTGGGGAGGCAAACTTGGTACCAAAAAAGTCAGCTGAAATCAGATATGTTAAGCTGAAAGCCACAGATATCACAGCCTCACTGTGAAACTGAGACATAACGTCAAAATGTCCTTTTTAGGACGATTGTCAAAGAAGAAGAAAATATATGAGGTATTGTTTCTATAACTTTTTATTTCAGACTTAAAAGACCAAATCTACACTCAAAAGACTAAAGTCTGTTTGAATGGCAGGATGTTTGAACCCATGAGTTGGAGAGTCTTCTACCCTAGAGGGATTAGATTACATTATTAATGACCTCTTACAACACACTCTCAGTGTGACAGTGGTCTTATTCTTGTATCTGGAAAGCACAGAGCTCTCTTAGAATATACTTGTGTAACTCGTCTTAGTCCACAGATCTGGGTTCGAACTCCGAAAATACAGAGATTTGTTCCCTATTGGGTCTAACATAAAAAAACCTAGTCCACACTGTGTTTTCTGGAACAAGAGACCATATAAATCTATTTGTGGGCTACAGCAATGTTATGTTGAAACTTCATTATTCTTAGTTAATGTTAAAGCTTCATTATTCTTAGTTAATGTAAAAACTTTATTATTCTTAGTTAATGTCGAAACTTCATTATTCCTAGTGGTGTCGAAACTTGATTATTCTTAGTTAATGTTGAAATTTCATTATTCTTAGTTACGTTAAAACTTCATTATTCTTAGTTAATGTTGAAATTTCATTATTGTGCCATTTATTTATTATTACTAAAAGCTGCCTATTTACTCTGAATTATTACTTATTTTGCATTGTTGTTGTTGTTATTGTAGTTGTTATGGATCCCTTCAGACCAATGGCATTTGATGGTATCTGCACCAGTTTTTTTGGTTGTTGTTTAGTTCCATAAAGTGTCCCATTAATCAGGTCTCCGAAGAAGGAGCATTGTCCTAACATCGTTGGATGTTGGACACTCAAAGAGATGGTGATCAACATTTTCATATGCATGTGTACACAAAACAGACTCAAGGGTCATCTTTACAACAAAATGAGGATTGGGATAGATGACAGGTGTCCATGTGGGGATCATACCATGACCGTGGTACACATCCTACAAAGCTGCATTCCCACATAGGAAGAGAGAGAACAGTTCTGGCCTCACAAGACAGATATGAGACAAAATCTAGGAGATAAAACAGCCTTACAAGCAGCGGTATCTTTTTTAAGAGAAATGGGGACCTTGATCTGAGGATGAACAAAGAAGAAGCAGATATGGGTGTGTACACAGATGGTACTCTGGAATGTGTTGTGGTTGGATTCAGTTTTGGCGATTGTTAAGTGAGATATACACGGCTTGTTGCAAGAAAATGATGCCCTGATATCAACCGACTACTACAAATATTGGTTTTCAGATTGCTGGTAAATGCTTTCTTCTACTTTATTCTTCTTCTTTATCTGCGATCATGTATTTAGTCATGCTAGATCTGCCGTCCAGTTAACTTAACTTAACATCTTTATACTGGTTTAGAAGACTCTGCAAAGTCTGTATGCAAATAACAACTGATCCTTTTTAGAGTAATCACTATCAATATCCAATTTAACAGCCTGAAAATCCTTTAAATTACTTGCTCTGTTGTTAGCCTTTTAGAATGGCCATTTCCTTTATTTTTTAAACCCCTTTTCATCATCACAATCATTATGAAGACATTCTTTGATATTTGCTCAGCCATATTTGTTATTTTTGGAAATCTATGCATTGTGTAGACATCACTATATTATGGCCAAAATCCAAGCAGTGCAGCCCAAAATACACCTTACAATAATGATCCATCTGACAAACGGGTGGCTCTCAGAATGAGGTATTTACACACACCTCGATATAGGGGTGTTACAAGTTGTCTTTGATCCTTTCTATCCATCGGGGGTCAACCTCTTGCCCGTGGTCCTAAAACCTCCATGTAGTATGACCTCACTGCAGGTTCATCATACTGCATCTTTGTCAAATGTCCAAACCACTTTATTTTCTGTGCTTCATCATAGCAATTTACCCCACCATTTTTCTCAATGTGCTGTTCCGAATTTTGTTTCGAATTATCCGTCCTGCTGCACTTTGTACACAGCGCATGTCAGAGGTATCAATCTTACATTTGTGCATATCTAATAAGTCACAAGTTTGACAGATATAACATAATGTAGGGATGATCAGCATGTTTATCAGTATCTGTTTAGTGGACATAGTGACACTTGGATGTTTCATTATTAATTCCAGCTGGTTTGCTTTTGGAATTTTATTATTGGTCTCTCTGTTCATTTCATTCTGCCGTCGTCAGTGAAGATACTTCCAAGATTCGTAAACTCCCGTACCTGCTTTAGGGTTTTGTCACCAGTGTGGAAACTGTGATGTGTCTTAATTGTTTCATGAAACTTTAAGTGTCTGTCTTAGTCGACCTGTACTTCTACAAGGGTGGATGCTCTTGTGCAGGTCTCGTGAGCTTGATGTAGTCGGGAGGAGGATTTCCTGCATAGGGAGTTAGGCTCAAGCAGCTAATTACTCTACTGTGTTGGGACATGTACCGCGGAGGGTGATTACCTGATGTGCCAGTCCATCTAAATAGACTAAAAAACTAGAGCAAAGTAGACCCGCAGCCTGTTAGGTGCCATCTATGCTGCTCGTAACTCTTTCAGGATGGTAGGCCACTGTCAGGGGCTGGTGATTTTAAGATGATTATTTTAATGATACATGTAGATTTTTTCTGCACGGCAGACTTTTTAGATTCTTCAGAAACGTCGGTTGATTCTTTAGTTTTATTTTATGTAAAAATAGTAAAATAAATCAGTCATGTTGACAAATTATTTGCTACCTGTTTAAGTCATTAATATCCATTATTGATAACGACTCTGCGCGCAACAATCTGCTCTTTTTTTTTGCACTAAAAGTGTTCTTCTTCTGCGTTCGTTTTCAATCTCCCACTACCAAGAGCAGAATTTAGTCTAGAGAACGGAACGCGTTGTGTTGCTAGTTTACAGCTTGACTGCGATATTTGCACCTGTCGGTGTGACACATCCATCTTTGGCGGCGGAAACATGACTGATGTAGTGTCCAGGGCAGGGCTAGTAAGTAAGCAAAGTAGTGTCTCTATGTAAGTCGGCCCATTAAAAAAATTATTGCTGGGCAGTAAGGCGCAAAACACTGTACAACTCAATCCACCTAAGGATGCAAAGTGAACAAGCAAACAAAATTTCTAAGGCAGTCCCACAGAGGATACGGCTGTTGGGGATGAAGGGTTAGAGACTTCATTAGAACCGTAGTGCAACGCACACTGCCTTGGGGAATACAGAAATAAGGTGAACGCAAAGAAAAAAAAAACAACTCTCAAGTATATGGGGGCCATGCTGTGTTCTAGATCCTGTTCATGCTATTTTCTTCCTCACCACCTGTTCTTCGTTGTTAGTAAGTCAGTAAGCCATTTACTGCTGGGTAACTGGTGGGTGTAGATAATTGATAGGTATGGATCAGATACCGTGCTGAAACTAAAACAATAGTGAAACATACTTTACAACCAAAAGACATTCATCAGGGACAGCAGGCATTGCACATAAGAAGAACTGACACTTCATAGAAGCAGAGATGAACACATCAAAAGAGATATGAATGCATAAAAAGATACGTAGCATTACTGACTGTACACATCTATGTGGAGTTAAGTATCATTTGATCATTATCACTCTGTGGAGAGAATGCAGAGACTGGTGGAGTGGGAAAGCGAACCTAGGTTAAACAACTAATACGTGAAAATGTCCAGGGTTTTTATCTGGTCATATACACCAATTCATCCACACACTGTTGCAGATGACCCAGACTAGGTGGGCCTGTCATGTCATGCTCATGTCAGTCAACCGCATCCATAAACAGCTAATATATGGGAAGCTGAAAGAGGGTCTGCTTCTAGTTGGTGGCCAAAAGAATTTTTTAAAAGATTCTCTCAAAATATCTCTGACATGCTTCAATATCGATGCAAACTCATGGGAATGCCTCACACAGGACCGCAAGGCAACCACCATCAGAGGCACCTCCATTGCTGAGGAACGCCGGACCTCCGAGAAAACGCACTTTGTGAAAAGACAAAACAACACATCCAATTCTGACCTTAAATGCTACATATGTGAAAGGGGTTTCCGTGCCAGAATTAGACTATACAGCCACCTCTGGACTCATCGGTGAGGTGCAACACATGTCTGACTGCTGTTGTCATCATTGCCTGTGATGGACGGCTATTATTATTATTTATTATTATGCACCGATGGATCTGTGGTACTTGGTAACAAAGCTGGTTGGGGCTTCTCTGCTAGAGCAAGAGGCAGATTTGCTGCTGAGAGGAGCGGGGCATACATGACAACAGTATCCAGTATCAGAATGATCGAAGCAGTGACTTTGGCTCTGAGATGGCTATCTAGGACCTCTTTAATGAGGGCTGTAATCATATCTTTCAATCCTTGCTTTGGAAAATTCAGAGAGGCTAGTTGTGGACAGGGGACATAGAGGTCTCAAATCTACAGGAACTTGTATAGGTGTACTGCTCTGGCCATGCTGGGGTTTGTAGGAATGAAAGAACTGACATCCCAGGAGCTGTTACCAGGGCCGAAGATGCAGCACAGTGGATGAGGTGACCAAGACCCTTCAAGCGGGTGGCCTCGAAACAGGTGACACTAGTGTGGCTAAGTGAATATGGATCACAGCAAACCCGGTACTCAAAAGGCCAGCTGAAACCGGATGTGTCAGGTCTCTAGGTCCAGATGTCGCAGCTTTGCTGTAAACTGTGATACAACAGTTTTTTTTTTCAAGAAGAACACAGAAGAATTAGAAAAAGTTTTGCCCTGTTTGAACCAAAGGCTTTAATCATTCTATCTCATTGGTAAGAGACAGATGCTTTTAGTGGTAGGATCTCCAGAACTTCACTTTTTGTGTTCAAGTATATACCTTGTTAGGATCTAAAACGGAGCAATAGTTGCAAGAAACCTCCAGCTATGTCTTTTAATATCCCCGGATTACATCCTGCTACTTGCAAAGCCCTTCTTAGGACTTGCTACAGGGAGTTTGAGAATGAACGAAGAAGAAGAAGAAACTCATCTCTCTCATGTGGCAAGGCACTTACATCAATTGAAGATCCAATAATCGATGTTTGAAATGTCTTTTAATTGACTTCTTTTCTCTTGTCCAAGTGCAGATAAACACTTTGTTTTGTGATCATTGTCACAGACAAACATTCTTTGTTTACAGCTTGCTTCCTCACCGTTTCCACGTATTCTTTTTATGAAAGTCTGCACCATTTTGGGGTTTTTTGTCCTCCATGTTTCAGTGTAATTAAATAGGATAGATTTTGCATTGACGATTTCTAATATTCTCCGCTTTTGGTGTGTTGTACCATCATTAAAACGCAGAAACAAGTGGTAGTTTTCCCAGACACGCTGTCATTGGCTGCGGCTCTGAGGAGCCAACCAAATACAGAACTAACGAGTGATACTCTATAAACTATGTCGCCTGTCCAAGGGTTCTGATTCAGTAGATTTGATCTCTTGCAACAGTATTGGCAGTGAAGAAGCTGACTGATTGTCAAGAGAAGGTGGAAATCTACCTCAACCTGATATAGGTATAGCTTATGAAGAGTCCAAGAGGTTTACCAGGTGTAGATATAGGAACAAGATAAAGCAGAACACACAGATCATCAACTAAATGACACATTTTACCAGCTCAACAGAAGTGAGCAGGTAGTAATCTTTCATCATCATCATCAAGTGCCATCTTTGCAATGGAGGTTGACGGTAATGGATCTCCATCTGTCTGTCTCGCACCAGGCTGGTACTTGCAGTCAAACTGTGTTCCGACCACATCTTGATGTCTGTCCATCTGTACCTCTGTCACCCTTTGACTCTCTTGCCCTCTGCTTTGTCCTCCAAAATAACCTTTAGCAGACTATCATGACGCTTGACATGACCAAAATATTTTATTTTTCTGATTTTTATTTCCTTCAGAAGTGTCTGTTTCACCTGGAGTTGTTCCAGAACCTCATTATTGGTTTTCCTATCTTTCCAAGAAGCTCATCCAAGTCTTTTAAATACCCACATTCCAAAGGCCTCAATACGCTTCTGCGTTTTCTTAGAGTCCAGGTTTAAGTTCTACGGATAAACTTTAGTAATCTTTAGTCTCCACATAGGCCACAACAGACTAAGATACCATCTATTGAACAAAGAATAGGCCACAACAGACTAAGATACCATCTATTCAACAAAGAATAGGCCACAACAGACTAAGATACCATCTATTCAACAAAGAATAGGCCACAACAGACTAAGATACCATCTATTTAACAAAGAATAGGACATACCAATGAACGTTCCTGCGACACTGACAAAATGACTGCTGAGCATCTGCTTACAAAGGTGTCCAACGTACGAGGAACAGAGAAAGTACTTGTAGCCATCACCGATACTATTCCTGGACATTCTCTATGGAGATACCAATAGTCTCGGGCTAACCACTTCTTTCGTTAGATTTATTCAAGTTGATTCATGGAAGAAGAAGAAATTTGTTGTTTGTGTAAAGATTTACCTTTCTGAATTCTACTTTTAATCCCAGACGTTGTCTTTAGGTTATATCAGAGTGTATTGGCCAGTGTATGGTTGTGTTTGTGTATCTGTTTGTAGTGTGGATGTATTGGTCAGTGGATATCATCTTAATGGCAGAAATATGACATAGTTAGAGAACAGTTTCATATGAGAAGAGGTAAGGTACAGAAATATACCCAAGTTTAGACCTAAATTTGCCTTTATCAAGAACTTGACATATGAGAGGAGGTAGGGTACAGAAATATACCCAAGTTTCCACCTAAATTTGCCTTTATCAAGAACTTGACATATTAGAAGAGGTAGGGTACAGAAATATACCCAAGTTTCGACCAAAATTTGCCTTTATCAAGAACTTGACATATGAGAGGAGGTAGGGTACAGAAATATACCCAAGTTTCCACCTAAATTTGCCTTTATCAAGAACTTGACAAATGAGAGGAGGTAGGGTACTGAAATATACCCAAGTTTTGACCTAAATATGCCTTTATCAAGAACTTGACCAATGAGAAAAACACAAAGAACAATGAACAAAGTTTGAAATGACTAAAAGCCTTGATTTATTTATAGTCCTTAATTTATACTCATATAAGTTATTAGTCTTGAACATGTTGCTAACCTCCCTTATAACCAGCAGAGTTGCGGCCCCATGATGAGTTTGAGAAGGAGCTCGATGCTTTGTTGGCTATAGTTCAGAGTGAGCTTCCTTGGCCATTGAAAGGTAGCAACAATATTGGTATGTTTTATTTTGCTGTAGACATAGAGTAGTTTCTGACTCCGTTTCTACTAATTTTTTGTTTTTCTGGCTTCGATTAAACACTCAAATAACATTTGTTTGTTATTACGCGTTGGTCTGAATCTATAAGGTGGTAGATCACGTAACACATATTGACATCCAAACAAATAACTCACAAATGAAAAATTAGAGTAATCAAAAATGATGTATGCTTGTCATTACTGTATGTTGTGGAAATAACTCTGAAGTTCTTTGCATGTTAAATGTGTTAGTATCCATACACTTTTGTAAACAAAATTCCAGTTAAGATGTCCCCCAAGATCTTTATCTGTATATACAAGGACATGAATAACACCACTGTCCCACAGAGAGGATGTCATAAGAGTCAACTAACTGTGTGACTTGGCATAATACCACCTATTGGATCAGCATAGATGGCACCTAACAAGCTGCAGGTCTATTTTGTTCTAGTGTTTGAGTCTATTAAGATTGACACGCACATCAGTTAACCACCTTCCACTTGTCGCAATGCAGCAGAGTAACAAGCTGCTCGAGCCTAGCCTTCTTAGCGTGAAATTCTCATGCCAGAGGTGGGACCTATATAGGGACACCCGCTCCTGTAGATGTACAAGTCGACTAAGACTGAGACTAATGTAATGATTGTCTCCCCAAACAGCTGTTGTAAGGTGAGCTGAGAAAGTCAGTGGCTCACCAGGGTGACAGAAAAAATGATGCAGAGATTCCCTGAAAGTGTCTCTGAAAAGCTTCAATGTTGATGTCACCTCCTGAGTTGGGGGCTGCTTGCACAGAAATAGCATCACCAAAGGTGCTCAGATCCCAGAGCAAAACTGCATCGAGGAGGTTCAGACAAAGTGTGCCACCCGAAAGAACAGAACACATGACAACTTCAAAGTCAACTCCTCACAGAAGGGTCTGCCCCGCCAGGATTGGTCTTTACGGTCTTATGAGATCATTTCTTGCAGCACGTCTGATGCTGGTGCCGTCTTTGCTTGTCATGAGTACCTACTAATCTATTATTTTGTAAAAACAATCAACTAATGGAGAGGAGAATTGATCTTTGATATTTTGATATATAGAAGAATAGGGTGAGCCTTGTAGAAGCAAAGGAAAACAAATGAGGAAGCCTTCAAGAAATTTGGAACACAAAAAGAATTGATTAAAACAGTAGACAGTTAAGGTATTGTGTTGATATCAAAAGATACAACACTATTTTGATATCAAAAGACACAACAATATTTTGATATCAAAAGACACAACACTATTTTGTTGATATCAAAAGATACAACACTATTTTGTTGATATCAAAAGATACAACACTATTTTGTTGATATCAAAAGACACAACACTATTTTGATATAAAAAAAACACAACACTATTTTGTTGATATCAAAAGATACACTATTTTGTTGATATCAAAAGATACAACACTATTTTGTTGATATCAAAAGATACAATACTATTTTGTTGATATCAATAGACACAACACCATTTTGATATCAAAAGATACAACACTATTTTGTTGATATCAAAAGATACAACACCATTTTGTTGATATCAAAAGATACAACACTATTTTGTTGATATCAAAAGATACAACACTATTTTGTTGATATTAAAAGATACAACACTATTTTGTTGATATCAATAGACACAACACCATTTTGATATCAAAAGATACAACACTATTTTGTTGATATCAAAAGATACAACACTATTTTGTTGATATCAATAGACACAACACCATTTTGATATCAAAAGATACAACACTATTTTGTTGATATCAAAAGATACAACACTATTTTGTTGATTTCAATAGACACAACACCATTTTGATATCAAAAGATACAACACTATTTTGTTGATATCAAAAGATAAAACACCATTTTGTTGATATCAAAAGATACAACACCATTTTGTTGATATCAAAAGATACAACACTATTTTGTTGATATCAAAAGATACAACACTATTTTGTTGATATCAATAGACACAACACCATTTTGTTGATATCAAAAGATACAACACCATTTTGATATCAAAAGATACAACACTATTTTGTTGATATCAAAAGATACAACACTATTTTGTTGATATCAAAAGATACAACACTATTTTGTTGATATCAATAGACACAACACCATTTTGATATCAAAAGATACAACACTATTTTGTTGATATCAAAAGATACAACACTATTTTGTTGATTTCAATAGACACAACACCATTTTGATATCAAAAGATACAACACTATTTTGTTGATATCAAAAGATAAAACACCATTTTGTTGATATCAAAAGATACAACACCATTTTGTTGATATCAAAAGATACAACACTATTTTGTTGATATCAAAAGATACAACACTATTTTGTTGATATCAATAGACACAACACCATTTTGATATCAAAAGATACAACACTATTTTGTTGATATCAAAAGATACAACACCATTTTGATATCAAAAGATACAACACTATTTTGTTGATATCAAAAGATACAACACTATTTTGTTGATATCAAAAGATACAACACTATTTTGTTGATATCAATAGACACAACACCATTTTGATATCAAAAGATACAACACTATTTTGTTAATATCAAAAGATACAACGCTATTTTGTTGATTTCAATAGACACAACACCATTTTGATATCAAAAGATACAACACTATTTTGTTAATATCAAAAGATACAACACTATTTTGTTGATTTCAATAGACACAACACCATTTTGATATCAAAAGATACAACACTATTTTGTTGATATCAAAAGATAAAACACCATTTTGTTGATATCAAAAGATACAACACCATTTTGTTGATATCAAAAGATACAACACTATTTTGTTGATATCAAAAGATACAACACTATTTTGTTGATATCAATAGACACAACACCATTTTGATATCAAAAGATACAAGACTATTTTGTTGATATCAAAAGATACAACACCATTTTGATATCAAAAGATACAACACTATTTTGTTGATATCAAAAGATACAACACCATTTTGTTGATAACAAAAGATACAACGCTATTTTGTTGATATCAAAAGATACAACACTATTTTGTTGATATCAAAAGATACAACACTATTTTGTTGATATCAAAACATACAACACCATTTTGTTGATATCAAAAGATACAACACCATTTTGATATCAAAAGATACAACACTATTTTGTTGATATCAAAAGATACAACACTATTTTGTTGATATCAAAAGATACAACACTATTTTGTTGATATCAAAAGATACAACACCATTTTGATATCAAAAGATACAACACTATTTTGTTGATATCAAAAGATACAACACCATTTTGTTGATAACAAAAGATACAACGCTATTTTGTTGATATCAAAAGATACAACACTATTTTGTTGATATCAAAAGATACAACGCTATTTTGTTGATATCAAAAGATACAACACTATTTTGTTGATATCAAAAGATAAAACACCATTTTGTTGATATCAAAAGATACAACACCATTTTGTTGATATCAAAAGATACAACGCTATTTTGTTGATATCAAAAGATACAACACCATTTTGTTGATAACAAAAGATACAACGCTATTTTGTTGATATCAAAAGATACAACACCATTTTGTTGATATCAAAAGATACAACACTATTTTGTTGATATCAAAACATACAACACCATTTTGTTAATATCAAGACACAACACCTAACAGAAAACTGAACTGGAAAGAAAAGCAGAGCATAAACAAGCACCAGAACCAAGACACTGTATGAAGCATGATAACTGCAATGTGAAGTGGAGGGAATATGTTGCATCCTTAAAGATATCGTCAGGCATGGTGATGGTCACTCATCAATGTATCCTTCATTCACCAAGGACCTCAGAAGAGATGAAGTGTATCTGCGGACCTCGGATGAGAATGACCCTGTTAAATTTAAAGAAATGGATATCAAAGTTGCGCCCACTGTAACTCAAATTTTTACCACAGTGATAGGGAGAGGCTCAGTGCTGACGAGGTAAGGTGTCCGCCTCGGGTGCCGCAGGTCGCGGGTTCACATCACAGTGGAGACCGGAATTGTTTTGATATGGATCTTCTGGTAGAAATTTCCCTGATCTCTGGGTAGTGAGATCGGACTCCCTTGTTCAGTGCCAAGCACGTTAAAAATCCGTCGGCAGTTAGAAATTGAAAAGAGTAGGCTTAACGGTCGTTGCCCGTACAAAATTCAAAAACACTAGTTAAAAATCTACCCAAATTATTTGTACCTTCCCCTCAGGCCTAGTAAGCCGCAGGAAGTTTTAAGATACCTACTATGTATAGCCGAAGCCTTCGGGCATCAGGCAACTGACATTAACATGCCTGTTTGAATACCAGAATTCCAAGTAAGATGGGACATATCATTTATTTTTTATGTGCAACACCTTCAAACTGTTAGGGTCATATACACAGAGTACTTACTAGATTCAGGCCAATACAATGTCTACATTTACTAATTTTGCACTTTACTGCACAAGCATAACCACAAAAAACATTTGTCTTTTCTGTGTTTTGTTGCTGCCAGATTGCACATTGTTGGATGTCACACTGTTATTAAATTACATTTGTATCTTAAGTTGCTTCTAAATGATTAAATTTTGAAATATTTCATTCAGTATTTGGTGGAGGGAAAATTACAGTTGTCTTCTTTGGGCGTGCTTCCAGATTGTACATTGTTGGATGTCACTCCATTCGTTTACTGCATTTATATTTTGTTTGAGTTGCTTATAAATTTTTCTGACTTTGGGAACGGAAAGCTGCTTTTACTTGTTCTGGTTTGCAGGAAAATGAGTCATTCATTAATTTATACATGTCATTCCAATATCATCTCTCCACTAACGTCATCTCTCCACTAACGTCATCTCTCCACTAACGTCATCTCTCCAGTTTTGCCATCTCTCCACAAACATCATCTCTCCACTAACGTCATCTCTCCACTTACATCATCTCTCCACTAATGTCATCTCTCCACTAATGTCATCTCTCCACTAATGTCATCTCTCCATTAACATCATCTCTCCAGTTTTGCCATCTCTCCACTAACATCATCTCTCCACTAATGTCATCTCTCCACTAATGTCATCTCTCCACTAACGTCATCTCTCCAGTTTTGCCATCTCTCCACTAACATCATCTCTCCACTAACGTCATCTCTCCACTAACGTCATCTCTCCACTAATGTCATCTCTCCACTAATGTCATCTCTCCACTAATGTCATCTCTCCACTAACATCTCTCCACTAACATCTCTCCACTAACATCATCTCTTCACCTACATCATCTCTCCACCTATGTCATCTCTCTCCTTACATCATACTGCCATAACTGTCATCTCTCCACTTACGTCATCTCTCCACCTACATCATCTCTCCACCTACATCATCTCTCCACCTACATCATCTCTCCACCTATGTCATCTCTCTCCTTACATCATACTGCCATAACTGTCATCTCTCTACTTACATCATCTCTCCACTAATGTCATCTCTCCACTTACATCATCTCTCCACTAATGTCATCTCTCCACTTACGTCATCTCTCCACTTACATCATCTCTCCACCTATGTCATCTCTCTCCTTACATCATCTCTCCACTAATGTCATCTCCACTGTCATTACGTCATCTCTCCACTTACATCATCTCTCCACCTATGTCATCTCTCTCCTTACATCATCTCTCTCCTTACATCATCTCTCCACCTATGTCATCTCTCTCCTTACATCTTACTGCCATAACTGTCATCTCTCCACTAACATCATCTCTCCACTAATGTCATCGCTCCAGTTTTGTCATCTCTCCACATGGCATGGATAGTGGCAATATTTGATTGTTTTTCTTTAAAGTAGAAGTTATTATTTACAATAAGCTCAAGAAGATGGCCCAGGGTTTGTTTCAGTGGATAGTGTCCTTTGTAGACACACGTTTGCCAAGGAAAACCAAATAGAATAAGTCATTCATTCATGGAATGGAATATTTATGACAACCAGTAATTTTATTTTTTTTATTTTTTATTTTTTTTTGCGTTTGCCTAATTTATCTATTCCCCAAGGCGTGTGTGCGTTACACTGTGGTTTTTATTTTGCGCCTGTCGGCCCAGTGCATCCGACTTCAGCATGCATTTTATGTAAGGGTCTGCTTCCTCCTGCATTTTCTAAGGGTTTGCTTCCCCGGGGTAACGGCCGGTGCTGTGATGGGGATCGAACCCAGCACTTTCTTGTTGTGAGCCGTGCCACTTAACCACTAGGCCACGCTGTCCCCCAACCAGTATTTGATTTGCATATATGGAATTATATATATGTGGTTGTTTTAAGCTGAGTAAACAATTGATGTTTCTTTGGCAGTGGTTTACAGTGGCTCATCTTACATCCCAAGGTGTACTTAATAAGTGGACCAGGGTCCTCCTGGCTGTAGTGCAATGAAAGGTTCTTCAGTACGCTCACCACTATGGAGATTACAGTGCTGATCCCCACTTTGTTGGCCAGACTGCTGGGACAAAGCCTATTTTCAGGAGCCTTTCAAGGGCTTGAGGTGGGGTCTAGATCAATATGTTTAACTTTGTTCGGTCTTGGTTACTCTTCTGGGTCATACTCATAAACCCATGACTCATCACCAGTGATCACAGTGTTCAGGAAGTCGGACATTGTTTGTGCAGTCAAGCATGGTCTGCGACTGCCAGCGACTGACACAATTTGTGCATGACAGTTCCCTACACCTCCCTGCCGAAGGACAATATCCATGCTTTATTTGTTTCAGAGAAAAAAAATTAAGGTCCGATACTTTTTTAACACACCTTGAATGTGGACCTGGATATATTCTTCTTCCTCTTCTTCGTTCTTAATCTCCCGCTACCAAGCCCTGAAAATTACTTTGCAAGTAGCAGAATGTAGTCCGGAGAACGGAATGCGTTGTGTTGTAGTTTACAGCTTGACTGCGATATTAGCACCTTTCAGTCCAACACATCCGACTTCAGCAGGCATTTTTGAGTACCCGGTTGGCCTTCCCTTTTCAATCCCTTCTCTTTAGCCAGTCTGCTCTGTTGCAGCCTGTTATCCATGAAGTTGATCAGCAAGCACTGACTACAGGTGTTCCGTTGTCATGGGGGATGTGCCACAGATACAAAGATCCGCAGCATGACTCTTGAATTTATTCTAAAGATAACATGTCCATCTGTTGTGTCATAACTTAACTTAACATCTTTATACAGGTTTAGAAAACTCTGCAGAGTCTGTATACAACTATACAACCAGTTTCTTTTATATTCACTTGATCTAAAAATACTTTTGCACACCCAATCTATTCTTAAATGCATTAATTAACCCTGTCTCCACTATTTCATGTGGCAGTGGATTCCAAGCATTCACCACTCTCTGGCTAAAAATATATTCATTGGTATCTAATCTGGATCTTTCTTGAATTAATTTGTAGCTGCACCCTCTTCTCGCAGGAGGCTTTATTTTGAAAAACGTGTTATAGTCTAATATATCCTTTCCGTTGATTATCTTAAAAACCTGTATTAAATCATCTCACATTCTTCCTCTGTGTAGCTAGGAGATGATCATATAATCTCGCCTAGAGTGTTAGGTGTCATCTCCAATATGGCCAGGGGGATAGTTTTTTTCCATTTTGATCCATATTCAGTGTACCCAAAATGTGTGCTTGAATAGCCAGGATGTCCATTCTTTCGTTGATCGGAACCCCAGCATGATCAGAACAGTAGATCCACCATCCTCTGGAGGTTTGCAACTGTTACTTACTCATGCCATAGCTAGCCTATGCCTTCTGAAGTAAGGATTTAAATCTGAGATGATAAGTGCGCCTGTTAAAGAGGTCTCAGCCATCCTATAGCTGATAACATGAGAATAGCAGATATCTACTGTCTTTTCCACCTAAAAAGTCTTTATCAAGGACTGGATGATCAGAAACAGCACAAATGAAATCAGTGAACTAATTAAACACAAATCAGTGTTCATGAAAACATAAAAATTCTACATAAAGTAATTTGTGCTAGAAAGTGATAAATGCAAGGCAAAAAATTAACCACAAAATCTCTAGATGACAAAAAGCAGCTTGGTATTCCTTTAACTCCATTACACCAATACTCCAAGATATGAAAGACACCACGGCAACAGCACACTTTCAATTTCATGGTCATTCCAGTGATGATTTACGAATGCGAAGTGTGAACTTGCGCAAAACAGATGCAGAGAAGCTCAGAGAGCAATGGGATTACGCGTACTAAAAATTTTGAAGGAAGAAATTCAATATCAAACATTGTTTCAGGGTGTTGTGGCAGCAGCGATATCATCCAAGCATCGTTGGGCTGGACATGTGGTATGCATGCCGGATAAAAAGTGAGAATAGGGAGGCAGCTAATCTACTCAATCAGTACTTTGGCACAGTCTACACAACAGAGGACTGCTCCAAGATCCCAGAGCCTATAGATATTTTTCAAAGAGACATGTATACAGCGAGATTAGGATCAAGATGTATTGCAGAGGAAATGGTTTTTAAAAAATTGGAGGGGTTGAAAGTGGATAAATGTCCAGGGCAAGATGGTATTCATCCAAAATTACTGTTTGAAATTAGAGACCAACTAGCAAAACCATTGGCTATATTATGTTCTCAATCACTCGCACAAGGGATTGTTCCACGGGATTGGAAAGATGCAGGAGTGATCCCCTTATTCAAAAAGGGCAAAAAAGCAGATCCAGCAAACTATAGACCTGTGAGCTTAACGAGCATAGTCTGTAAATTGTTAGAGTCAATAATCAAAGAAAACATTGTAATGCATTTAGACAAATTTAATCTAATTAGAAATAGTCAGCATGGGTTTACCAGAGGGAGATTATGCTAAACAAATCTATTAGAATTCATGGAGGAGGTTACCAAAATGTTAGATAAAGGGGAGCCAGTGGATGTTATTTATCTGGATTTTGCAAAGGCCTTTGATAGAGTACCTCATCAAAGATTATTTCGAAAGTTAAAATCACATGGAATAGGTGGGGAAGTTGCCAAATGGATTGAAAATTGGTTAACAGGGAGAAGACAGAGAGTGGGCATAAATAAGGAGTACTCTGAGTGGTGTGAAGTAAAAAGTGGTGTGCCACAGGGCTCGGTTTTGGGACCAATTTTATTCTTGACATAAAAATGATTTGGACATTGATATGGGATCCATGATTGCAAAATTTGCTGATGAACACAAAACTATGCAGTAGTGTCTCATCTAAAGCAGAAGTAAATATATTGAGGTCAGATTTAGATAAAATTTGAGAATTGTCTGTAAGCTGGCAAATGGAGATAAATGTACAGTCATCCACGTGGGTTGATCCAATATGGAACATAATTACAGAATGGGCGAGAACAATATTAAAAAGATAGAAAAGGAAAGGGACCTAAAGGGACCTAGGGGTTATAATAGATCATACAGGTAAGGTGAGTGAGGTAGTTCAAGTAGCAGTGAAAGAGGCAAATGCAATGTTATTTAAATATAGATATAGAAATATTAAACATAGGAGCAAGGAAGTGATAGTCAAACTGTATAAAGCATTAGTTAGATCTAGATTGTAGGACTGTGTACAGGTGTGGAGTCCTTATCATAGAGAGGATTTTAACAAAGGATCCAAAAAAGAGTGTCAAAGCTGATAGTGGGATTACAGTTATGAGTAAAGACTAAAAAAAAACCAGCCAACAGTGTCTAGAAAAGAGAAGCATTTGAGGTGACTTAATACAGGTTTATAAGATAATCAAAGGAACTGATAAATTATACTATAACAAATTTTTAAAAATATAACCACCTACAAGAACAAGAAGGCATAGCTACAAATTAATTTCAGAAATGTCCAGATTAAATATTAGGAAATATTTTTTTAGTGAGAGAGTGGTGAATGCTTGGAAAGCATTGCCACAGGAAGCAGTGGAGACAGGGACAATTAATGCATTTAAGAATAGATTGGATGCGCATATATTTTAGAGCAAGGTAATGTAAATGAAACGGGTTGTATAAGACTCTGCAGAGTCTTCTAAGCCAGTGTAAAGATGTTAAGTTAACAGATGGACACGTAGAACAACATTTTGGTGGCCATATGCCTAAACAGATTCTTGGGGCCACCCACCTATGGGATGGTGAGATGGACTAACCAAAGTCCTAGGCCCACATTTGTATAGCACTACAAAAGGTCGGGACACATACAGAATATTATTGGCTTCCTCGCATACAACATATCTACCAGACTGATGCTGAAGATAATGCGAATGTGATGTGTCAGAAAGGATATTGTACACCCAGGGTCGCCAGCTTATTTTTGCTCGCTAGATACTTACACACACACACCATCATCAATCTCCTCTGTAACATCTGTCAAAACTTGTTGAAAACCCTCATCACATCTCTAGCCCACAAGGTTAATCTTAGTCATTTGCAACTGGCTTGAACATAATCAGCTTCTTTGTTTTGTTGTCACTCACATTACTAATGTCTCTATTGCCTTATATTCTGCATTCAGTTCTTAAGTCTGGCTGTATTGTTAGTATTGAAAACAGTGCACTGGTTTTTCCCCCATGTTTCTACAAGGTGTGTTCATATAAAACCAGACCTAACCGCACCAAGTGAACATATGTACAATGTGCATGATGACGTCTCTTCTGATGTAAACAGCACATTCCAACTGTCAAGTTCGCAAAATCTCATCATCTTCCTCCGACTCATAGTTTCCTCAGCAGGCCATTGAAAACATGGTGGGTGTGGCACGGAATCCGTCCAGAGTTGATCAGCGTGGTGATTTGGTTTCTAACAGCTGAAGGATGTCGACCAGTTGACATTCATCACAGAATGCAGGCAGTGTATGGTGACAAAAGTGTGTCAGAGACAACATTGAAGAACTGGACAGTGATTTTTAAAGAAGGACATGAGTTAACGAAAGATTTTCTGAGACCAGGCCAGGCGCATATTGTTGGGTCAGAAGATGACATCGCCAAAATTGATGCATCAATTTGAGTGGACAGTTGTGGGAGTTTAGGTTCGCCACACACTACTCCCCTCTGAGGTCTGCACCCTATGGGGTTGTCTAGTTAACCTAATGGTAGAACTGCTCTTGTAAGCCCCCTCTATATTTGTAGTGAGGGAACGATGAAGAGGTTCAATTGTTAGTGAGGGAACGATGAAAAGGTTCAGTTGTTAGTGAGGGAACGATGAAGAGGGTCAATTGATGAAGATACATTATATAATGATGGAACAGGAAAAATTTATTGAGATTGGCAGCACGTGACTGTTTCCAGAACCCCAGATGGCTCATCACTGAGCCCACATGACCTTCTGCATGACTGTAGTAACCCTCACTTGACTGCTGACATCCACATGACTGTACTAACCCTCACTTGACTGCTGACACCCACATGACTGTACTAACCCTCACTTGACTGCTGAAACCCACATGACTGCTGATTTCCAGTACGACTGCTGACCTACACAGATTAGTACATTACTCTTCACTGATACCCAGATCACTCTATAGACACTCACATGACTATCTCCACAGATTCCCATTTCACAAGATTCGCTACATGACTCTCCACAGACCTTCACATGACTCTTCACTGGCCCTTACATGACACTCCACAGATGTCTTAGATGACTCTCCACTGACCCTTACATGACTCTCCAGAGACCTTTTAACTGACCCTTACATCTCCACAGACCTCTTCACTGACCCATACATAACTCCACAGATGTCTTACATGACTCTTCACTGACCCTTACATGACTCCACAGACCTCTTCACTGACCCTTACATGACTCCACATACCTCTTCACTGACCCTTACATGACTCCACAGACCTCTTCACTAAACCTTACATGACTCTCCACAGACTTCTTCACTGACCCTTGCATGACTCTCCACAGACGTCTTCACTGACCCTTGCATGACTCAACAGACCTCTTCATTGACACTTACATTACTCTCTACAGACCTCTTCACTAAACCTTACATGACTCTCCACAGATGTCTTCACTGACCCTTACATGACTCTCCACTGATCTCTTCACTGACACTTACATGACTCAACAGACCTCTTCAATGACCCTTACATGACTCTCCACCGACCTCTTCACTGACCCTTACTTTAGTTCCTACAGATCCCCCACCTCTCTACAGACTCCCAGTTAGGAACCACTCTGCTAATGCTTTTAATAACTGGCACAAATAAATTAATTGTGACAGAAATTCTCACAAATAATGTCTCATTTTGTTTATCTTTCAGATTCATGAGACATGTTCCAAGTATCCTCGGTCCTGTTGAGTAAAATGAACCTTTCTTTATATTACATTTAACAAATATTGTATGCAGAATTGACTTTATGTGTACGACTTCTTTCTATCTTTGCTATTCTGTAATGTCAAATAATGAATGTTACCTACAATCTTACAAGTTTGCTGGCTTATTTCTCATTGTTAGAATCAATACAACAATCATGGATTGTTAGAACCAATGCGATACAACAACCATGGACAAGATGAGTTTCAGTTAAAAGTTGGACACATAATAGGGATGCTTGTAATGTAGACACTGTCATGTTTGAACAAACATGTTTTTCCCCATTGCTGAGAGTTATTTAAATGATTAAGAAATAAATGCTGCTTGCGCTGGCAGTTGCTGGACCGCATGCAATGTTTTTTTCAGCACATATCACCTAGTCAATGATCACGATCCTTCTTCTTCACACGCTGTCAGACGTCAACTTGAATTTGTTCAAAGAAAGCAGCCGTCATCCTGATGTTGTTGACACTGCCATAGAACTTGTCTAGTGTCGGCACTGGTGATGGCCACATGTGCTTTCTCTGGTTCTCGTATGTCGGACAATTTTGCAGCAGATGTTCAGGGTCATTTTCTCAGCACTACAGGTGCATTCGTCAGTTTAATGTATCTTCAGTTAATTGAATAGATGATATATCTCAGTCATTTGCAGTCTATGTGAAAACATTATATTGTTAATGATGGATTGGCAACTGTACATCAATTCACATACAGGGGTCCCTCGTCAACGACAAGCTTTCTCTAGGCCCAGAAGTACATAGTCACATTCGCAAAGCTGCTGCTATATTTGCTCCTCTCATCATGTGTGTTTTGGAAAACCAGAAATGTAACAATTAAAACCAAGGCCATGTGTACTATGCATGTGTCATCAGCACGCTCCTATATGGTAGCGAAACTTTGACAACTTTTGTCAAACTTCTTCTTTTTCTTCTTCTTCGTACGCTGTCAAACGTCGACCTGTATTTTTTTCGAAAAAAGCAGCGGTCATCCTGAGGCTGTCCACACTACCATAGAGCTTGTCTAGTGTTGCCACTGGTGATGGCCACGTGTGCTTTCTTTGGTCCTCGTATGTCGGGCAGTTTTGCAGCAGATGTTCAGCGGTCATTTTCCCGGTACCACAAGTGCATTCGTCAGTGCCACCTATCTTCAGTTTATTGAAAAGGTGGTACCTCAGTCTGTTGTGGCCTGTGCGGAGTCTGAAGATCACGACCTGCTCTTTTCTGTTCAACTGGTAATAAGCATAATTTTTTGTGTAGCCAGTATGTTCTGTTTCCCATTTGCCCATGTGTCTGGCTCAAATAAGCCTTTTGGACTCTTCGTAGGTCACACTAGAATCTGGTTGTGATAGTCTTGCACCTTCTTTTGCCAGTCTGTCTGCCTCCTCGTTGCCTTGGATGTTACAGTGGGATGGAACCCACTGTACCACTACTCTTTTTGGTGTGGACTGCTGACATAGTTGACAGAGTACTGCTTTTAAATCATTAAGTTCAGTATTTTTCTGGCTTTTTAGTGCTGTGACTACGGCCAGGGCATCTGTAAACAGGACTATCTGGCTTTCATTTCTTTTGCCTGTCAGCATTGCTTCTACTGCAGCCCTCAGTGCCTTCGCTCTAAAATTGCTTGAGTATTTTCCAGTTGCCACTGACAGTGTTATTTTTCTACCATTTGGTAGGCTCAGGAATACCCCTGCCCCTCCGTTCTGTGTTGTGTTTGTTACAGAACCGTTGGTGTATGCATGGGTCCAGTCCATGCTTGGGTAGTTTTTCGTTATGTACCTCAGTGTTATGTCTCTTCTTTCTTTTTCAGTCTAACTGTTCTTGTTTCCAATACCTGGTATATTTTCTACCACCTCCGGAATGATATGCTGCTTCCAGGTAGGTTTGCGTACAGTAGGAATGGGCTTTGGTGTTAATGTGTTCATAGGGTCTTCGCTCATCTTTGCTTTGGCTATTTCTGCAAAGTTTCTCCGCTTTAGTTTCCCTTTTGTCAAACAAGAGCATATGCTTAACACCTTACATCTATGATCCATTCTTGGAACTACATGGAGGGATAGAGTGACAAATGTAGAGGTGTACTCTCGTACTGGTCTCTCAAGCATGTACACTCTCCTTTTGCAGTGAAGAGTACGATGACTTGGTCATGTATATCACATGGAAGATGGTCACATTTCCAAAGAATACCATCGATGGAGAGTTGGTGGATGGCAAGAGAACAACCACAGTTGAGTTTCAAAGATATGTGTAGGCATGATATGAAGACATGAGTCTGACAATCTGAGAAGTTGTAGACTGATCCAAGTGGAGATGTACCCTGAAGAGTCACCTCATGATTGGTGACACGGAGAAGTGAAGCGACAAAGGCAGTAAGAAGAAAGACAAAAAAAAATCCTCAATAGAAAGTTACCACTCCAAGGTTGTATTTTCCTGAAGTCAGTCATGACTGAAAGGGTTTACTACTACATAATCAGTCACTCACACACACATACACACACAAACATAGGCAAGAAATAAACAAGCAGAAATTAAAGATATGACTCTTAGTGATTGTTATTGTGAAGCTTTAATGTTGAAAAAAATAAAGAAATAAAAATATGTGCAGAAAATCAAATGAGAATGATAAAAACCTTCAAGATTATGAGAATAAAAGCTTCCAACGACAATCATATTGTGTTGGGTAGATATTATACTACAGGAAGTTGGTCTATTCATGTATGGTAGCAATATAGACTTCTTTCTCTTTGCCCTTATTGTGGATTTCATGTCAGGTTATGAAAAGCTTTCATGACCGGGACCTGGTATGTGCTTCATACACGTTACTACTTCTGTTATTTCTGCTGTCCATCTTTTGCATGGTCGGCCCTTGAATTTGTATCCATTGTATGTGTATAGCATTGCTTTCTGAGAGATATGATCTGGTGTTTGTCACATCACATGGCCGAACCATTTGGTTTGCTGTCTCTTGATGAGGTCTAGCACTGGTGTTGCACCCACTTGTCTCCTAATATCTTTGTTTCTGAATGTAGACAAAGTAGGAGGCACAAACAGAGATGTTAAATTAAGCATACAAAAGACGAGATGGGCTTTCATTGCGTTAGGCAATTTATGGAAATCAAAAGAACTGAAGTCCACTGCAAAAATGCAAATCTTCAACTCAAATGTAAAGTCTGTTCTCTTGTATGGCTATAAAAGGTGGGGAACTTCGAAGACCTTAGTGAAAATGGTTCAAACTTTCATCGACAGGTGCCTGAATCGAATATCAAAATTAAACTGCTATGATAAAATCCTTAATGTGGAACTGTGGGAAAGTTCCGGACAGATATCAGTAGCATTTGACATAAGGAGAAGGCACTGGATAGGACACACATTGCAGAAAATGGTTGAAAGTATAAGAAGACAGGCTCTATTTTGGAATTCCTAAGGCTAGAGAAGTAGAGGCAGACCTAAACACTATGGCAACAGGATAAAACTGGAATGGATGGTTTCAGGACAGGAAGGCTTGACATGTTGGTCTAATGCTTTACAGGGAGCGAAAAAAGTTTTGATTGATTATTTGATATATAACAGAGACATCAAACTCTATACTATCGAATTCAGATAACACCAAAAACGATACCTATTACCAGTTGAACAGAAGAGAGCAGGTCGTTGTCTTCAGACTTCGCACTGGCCACAATAGACTGAGGTACCACCTATTCAACAAATTAAAGATAGGTAGTACCGACGAATGCCCGTGCGGTACCGGTAAAATGACCGCTGAACATCTGCTGCAGAACTGCCCGACATACGAGGATCAGAGAGAGCAGATGTGGCCATCGCCAGTGGAACTGCAAGACAAGCTCTATGGCAGTGTCGACAGCCTCAGGATGACCGCCGCTTTTTTCGAAAAAATAATGGTTACTGTCTGACTGCGTACGAAGAAGAAGAAGAATTCAGATAACAGAAAATATTTGTTTCTGTATAATTGTGCCTATTTATGGTCATGTCACATCACACCCCATTCAACTGGTTTTTACATCCTCTTGATTATATTGGGACATAATTGCCTTTTGATATGTGGAGACCATCAGTCCATATTGTGTTATGGGTATTCTTGATCTTCCGGATAATAAACAACAAGTAGTGAGACCCCATAAAGATTAATGGCCCATACAATTGAAGTTGTGCAAAATGTTACCTATCTGGGAAGTATCATTGAAGGAAATAGGGAAACAACCAAGATATTAATGCAAGATCAATAAGGGAAGTAACCAAGATATTAATGCAAGATCAATAAGAGAAACAATCAAGATGTTAATGCAAGATCAATAACAGAAAAAAACCAAGATGTTAATGTAAGATCAATAAGAGAAACAACCAAGATGTTTATGCAAGGCTAGATTTGCTTTCAACTCTATGTCCAATATGGAACTCTGCAGAATTCTCCATAGAGAATAAGATTAGGTTGTTTACCACAAATGTAAAGTCTGTCCTGCTCTGAGATATGGCATGTGACTAAGGGTATCATGTTCACACTGCAGACATTCATTTACAAGCATCTTCGTTGCGTACTTCGTGTTAGATGGACATAGCTATGACAAACACAGATCTGTGAGAACGAACGCGGCAACAACAAAGTACAACAGGAAATTGGGGAGAAAAAATGGGGATGGATAAGACATACTCTCAAAAAGAAGTCAGACAGAATAACCAGACATGCACTATATTGAAACCCACAGTGGGTGGGAAGGCCAAGGAACACCTGATGATGACAGTTGAGGAAGAAGTCAGTTAAATTTTGGTCTCGAGGGTGGAACTTAAGAAGACGGCACAGAATAGAAACAGATAGAGAGCATCTGTTGTGGGGCTATATTCCAAGGGGAATCAGATGAATAAATGATGATGATTATGCATTTCATCCATAATTTGGCCTCATCTAGCGTGTCATAAAAAATTGCGAGACTTTCACTTGACAAACAAAATCAAGCCAAACACTAATTGGTGTCAGTCCTGACTTTATCATATAAATTTTACATCAATTTTGTCATCTGTAATCCTGGTAATCAATCAGGCAGAATGTGTGTTGGATGCCAGATAGCCAAATGTTGTTTAAACTCATTTCAGTTTTTTGCTTTGGAGTACCATGTTGGATCTACTCATCTATCTCATTGATGGACATTGAAGTAGGCACTTAAGGTTATAGGGCCACTAGGGATTCCCTGTTTGTGTGTTCATCAGTTGTCAGGCATGCCTACTCATCGTCATGTAGCATGTCCTTTGTAGAACGTCGCTTCCATCACAGTCTGTCTGAAAGAAACTCGTTATCTTGCCAAAACTCCAGCCTCCACCAGTCATACTCAGGAATTCCTGGATATCTTAGTGCCATCGTCTTCTTGGTCTACCCCTTCCTCTTTTGCCTGGCACCATACCTTCCATCGCCGTTCTCTCAAGACCGTTGTGTCTCTTGATGTGACCAAAGTATTTGCATTTTTTAGCCAAAATGGAATTGATAAACCAGTTCTCCTCTATGTTCAGCTCTTGCCGAATGTCTACATTTGTTTTTTTCTCTGTCCAGGGTATTTTGAGGATCTTTCTGTAACATTTTGACTCGAAGGTTTCGATTCTTTGTCTAGAAGTTTTGGTAATCGTCCATGATTCACAGCCATAAGCTACCACAGGAAAAACAGAGGCTCTCAAGACTTTTACTTTTATTATTTTGTTGGTGCTCTGCATGCCTACTACGACAACATAAATATTATGAATAGTTAATTATGTGCTGTTATTACTAACTTAATTTATTAACTAACTATATTTGAATGTGGCTCGCAGTCTAGTCACTGGCATGGCCTTTGTCTGGTAGAAGATGGTCGACTCCTGCTGAAATGGAAAGTTAGGGAATGTTGAGGCAGGAAGCAGAACTGGTCACCCAATTTCACAACAAAGACAAGCCTTCATACACTAAAGCATCTAAGACTCCATCTCAAATGACAGTGTTTACCGTTACATTTTTTTGTGTTTTGTTTTTAGTATACAGGTGATTCAAGAAATTGACAATCACATACATGTCTATAAATGTCAGAAATTGAAACAAAACTAACAGACAAGACAACAAAAAGTTCTGATCCAGTAAGGCTTATGAGAGCATCACAGATAATGGATACATGTCTATACTGATAGGTCTACATAGAGTATCCAGACAGAACATCTGATGAGCTGTTTTATGCCTGTGGGGAGACAGGTCTACAGACATATGACAAGTCCCAGTCCAAATGACAGTGTCAGTCAACTTGCAAGGAAGGATCAGAGCACCATTTTCCAGCTGAGCACCCAACACATCCCACTTAACAAGCACCTGAACAGAATCCAATCACAACACACTCCAGAGTGCCAGCTGTGTACACACCCATACAAAACCATTGCTAATCATCTCCTTGAGTGCTCTGTGCTCAACAATGTTAGATAAATGCTACTTCCTCTAAGGTCAGATAAATGGAACACTTCGTATGGCACTAAACAACTACTAACAAAAACATTCTGATGCCATTACACGGCAATGGGCAAAAGGGAAAGATGCCAATTCACAGTGTTGTAAATTCAAAAACATTGAAATGTCACAACTCTAGAATCACCTGTATACTAATTTTTAAAAACTGCAGAATTATGGGAAACCTCCAGCAGCAAACTTTTCGGATAAGAGATGCTCAGGTTGTGTACTATCATAGTCCTAGATATAAATCATTCACAAGATCATAGTACTATTATAGTCCTAGATATAAATCATTCACAAGATCATAGTACTATCATAGTCCTAGATATAAATCATTCACAAGATCATAGTACTATCATAGTCCTAGATATAAATCATTCACAAGATCATAGTACTATCATAGTCCTAGATATAAATCATTCACAAGATCACATCTCGATTCCCTATCACATTGTATACAAGTTGTGGATATTGGTATCTGGTAAACATGTTCTCAGACTTTGTAAAGATATGAAACAGCAATATTGTTGACATTATAATTCAAATGTTACATCTTTGCAAGATATTATCCAAGGATTGTACTGTACACCTTTTGATCGCTACTACCCGAGAATTGTGATGAATTTATTCAGTCATATTCTGTCTTTAGTTTCAACAGTATTAGCATCAATGATCTTGGTTCATTGGGTCAAGGGAAGAACTTGGAAACCTTTCAGCTCTGTGTGAAGTTCAAGTCCTCAACAAATACATGCCAAGTTCCCTCTGTTCCAGCTCTCTACAAATTGTCTTTCTTGGAGGGTAGAACTTGTTAAAATGTTTTCCTGGGGGTCGAAGGTGCAGCACAGTAAATGAGCTTGATAGCAGCCAACAAATTATAGCTGGCTGCATGCATCAGAGTCAGTGAACCAGAGCCGAAAAAAAAACCTATTCTGTCTCCAAGTTGTGGTCCTTGAAATAAATTGCACGAGAGTAGTCTGGCCAAAAAATAGGGATCGCAGTGGGAAGACAAACCCGGTACCCAAAAAAAGCTAGCTGAAACCGGATGTGTCTAGTCAAAAGGTGCAGATATTGCAGCCTCTCTGTAAACTACGACACAATGCCCTTTTCAGGATGAATGCCGAAGAAGAATACTGTCTGTTAGATCTTTTAGTTATATCAATCTTCTCTTCTGCATATTCATTTCCCATCTACTTTTTTTTATCATCTTGTCCTTATTTTTCTATACTCTTTACTGTTTTTTAAGTCTCAATTCCGCATGGCATTTAGTGACCTGGCCTCAATTGTTGTACTAGCAGCATCATCATTATGTAGCATCATCTTTACTAAGCATCACTCTCATAATATATGATCTTTGGCCAGCTCTTCTGCCAGGTACCATATCCTTCAGTATAATTTTTTTTCTTTTCTAGACCATTGTAGCGTTCGATGTGGCCAAAGTGTTTTCGTTTCCTAGATGTAAAATTGTTTACTAGTCATTTTTTTTTTCTTTATCAATCTTCTTTACGATCTCATGTGTTTTTCGTTCTCGCTATTCGTGACATTTTAGCTTGAAGGATTCAATCTTCTGGCTTACTGTGTGTGGTTGTCCATGTATCACATCCATACATTGCCATTGGGAAAATGCAAGTCCTCATGAGCTTTATTTTTTTTCCATTTTGTTAGTGTTCTGCCATACATTATTCATTTTTGTTAACCTCTGTAATGCCATTCTTTGCTCATTCTTCTTCTTACTACTTTTTGCCAATCTCCGTTGTTGCTCAGAATCGAGCCGAGATTATTAAAAACTGGTGACGCTCGTCACTTCTTGTTTCTTTAGGTCTGGTTTTTGACTTATCAGTGCTCATTATCATAGTCTTGCTAATGTTTATGTATAGATTGTGTTCTTTGCTGTATTGTTTAATCGACAAGAAGTATGGAAAACTGAACCATTCATCATTGTCTTTTTCTTTCTTTCTGTTTCAGCTGCCATGTGGACAATAGATTCGAGGTCTGATAATTCCTGAGCGCTCCGTAATCCTCCTCCCCCCCAACCCAACTCCATTTTGCCCCCATTACTTCAGTTCCTTGAGATTTTTGTCTCATATTCCCTTCTCTGTGTTTGGTATACATCTCTTTGTCTTATTCCTTGAGGGGTTCCAGAACAAGACCTAACACTTCATCCCCGATAGCACTGTCTGTTTTCAGATTCATCATCATTATCGTCTGTAGCTTTTTTCAGGGCATATGCCATTGTCAGCTCTCCTCCAGCAATTTCAGTCTTAACCTGCCCTTTCTGCTTCTCTGCAGTTGGAAGTCTAGAGACCAAAGTTCATTTTCAGTCCCCAGTCTGTTCTCCGTGTGTTTATTTTGGTCTTACCCTCTTCCTATTCCCCTGTGGATTCCACGTCAGAACCTTCTGGCCACGTTTGATTACAATTGACATAGTGTGTGTCTTATCCAACCCCATTTGATCTGTTGCTCCACCATTTGTCGTTTGCTCCTTTCCCATAGTACTCCTCTGTTTTGAGATTACCTTTACCTTATGCCAGCCTCGTTTATCTACAGCCAACATGAAATGATGTGCTTACTTTTCACTTGATATCTTGTATTTCATTTGATTGTTGTTTGCACAAAAGTGCAGGCGTCCCGGTTACATCAAAGAGGTGCTTCTAGTCTTAAGATTTGTGAAATTCATTCAAGAAAGTGAAATTATTTCAAAGATTGTTGCAAATAAGATAATCCCCTCCTTGTCCTTATCCCAGGGACAAAGTCAATCTCTCTTTTTTATTTTCCTTTGGGATATCCTCTAGTCTATATAGCGTAATAAGTCGAGGGGTTTACAATGGTCTTTGTGTATGACAAGGACAGGAATAACACCACTGCTCCACAGAGAGCATGCCGTAAGATGCGACTAACTATGCGACACGACATGACATAACGCCGGCCATGGTTAGGTGGTATATTTAGAGCAGCATAGATGGTGCCTAACAAGCTGCGGGTCTACTTTGCTTTAGTGTTCGAGTCTATTAAGATGGACCCGCACATCGGTTCGCCATCCTCCGCGGCACTTGTCCAAACGCTGCTCGAGCCAAGCATGCAGGGCAGGAAATCCTTCTCTCCGCTACATCCAGCTCGTATTAGAGCTGGGACCTGCACAGGGGCATTCGTCCCTGTAGAAGTACAGGTCGATTAAGAACATAACCATAAGTGGGTTTCATTTTGTTTTTGTTCCAAGCGATAACTGAGTTGCAACGATTTATGTCTAAATTTAACATTGTTATACTGATTTAGAAGACTACAGAGTCTGTATACAACCAGTTTTTTGGAGGGTGGTTTTTAACCGATGTGTGAGTCCATCTTAACAGTCTCAAAACACTAGAGCTAAGTAGACCCGCAGCCAGTTAGGCGCCATCTATAGCTGCTTTTAACAAACCACTCGGGGACAGGTACAAATAATTTGGGTAGATATTTAATTTGAATTTTGTCCGGACAGTGGCCGTAAAGCCTACTCTTTTCAATTTTCAACTGCCAAGGAATTTTTAAACGTGCTTGATACTGATACATGGTAGTCTGATCTCACTACTCAGAGATCAGGGGTCCGATCTCATTACCCAGAGATCAGGGGTTCGATCTCACTACCCAGAGAGAGATCAGGGTTCTGTTCTCACTACCCAATGATCAGGGGTCCGATCTCACTACCCAGAGATCAGGAGTCCGATCTTACTACCCAGAGATCAGGTTTCCCATCTCACTACTCAGAGATCAGGGGTCCGATCTCACTACTCGGAGATCAGTGGAATTTTCATCAGAAGATCCACATGAAAAAATTCTGGTCTCCACTGTGATTCGAACACACAATCTCCGTCACCCAATGCGGACACCTACTGTGAGACCACTGAATCCCCTTTTAATTGGTTATATGAATTAAAAAGAGAAATTGACAATGTCCCAAGGGAACAAAAGAAGAAGGGAATTATGTTATTTAAAGTTGGAGTTGTTCAACAATTCTGGAAAAAGATATAGTTAATTTTGCATCTTGTATGTTGTTAAATTTTCTGTGTCTATATATATATATAAATATATACACAATAACCTCTTGATTATCAAGTCAAAATAAACGGAAGCTGCTGTGGTGCTGAAGGTCATAGTTGATTACATAAATAAGAATGGCTCACTGCGTCTTAAATCGTGTTGCATTCGTTGTGAAGTTCATTATCGTTGAGATTTGTTCGGTGTATTTGAGTGTTCTTTGTCCCTAATGAAGACTTTTTGGTCGTAACATGTGTTTCATTTTGTTTGTCTTGATGTGGTAGTTGAGCTATAACAATGTTTATTTATATTTATGCAGATGGGTAAAACTCGAAGGAAAATTGTAACAAGAAAACGGATACATATGTTTTACTCATGCAATAGAGTAGCGAGGACTCAGCTGGACGTCCCGCCCGTTAAAGGAAAGTGAAGCGTCTGATATAGCCTCTCCTTTCCAGGTGTAGAGATCGCCACTGGATTCACTGTTCGGCTTGCTGTTCAGGAGTTTCCATGCCAATGACCTCTTCTACATTATTGAGTCCCCCAAGAGCACCTTCATGACGGGCCCCCTGTTTCTTACAGAGCCTGCTGTGGGATGTGACCGAGTAACCGGCAGTATAACTGGGCAGGCAGATTTGGCTTTGGGCTCATTAGCTTTGTTTGGCAGCCAATCTAAGAGAAGGTAAACTTTCTTTAAACCCGGGTAGATGAAGCTCGTAAGCCTGTTCAGGTGGTTCGCTTGCCCTATACTGTACCCCACAGTATCGTGTTGTATATGGACCTCTATCAATGTACCTGTTTCAAGTATCTGGACTCAAGAATCAGTGACAAGTGAGCATAACTCATATGTCCTGGCCAGAACAGCACCGACAACAACAGTGCTGGAAAGATAAATGTTTCTCCCTCGCCATAAAGGTTTTACTAATGCACTCACTAGTTCTTGTGATATTCCCATACACCTACGAAACATGAACCATTACAGTAGACCTCCAGAGAAGTATCCAAGCCACAGAGATCAGATGTTATAGAAGACTCCTAATTGTCACCTACAAATACTATTTTTAAAAATTATGAAGTATGACGAAGAATCGTAAATGCATGATGGCTTTGCAACAACCGCCTCACAACAATAAAAAAAATGAAAGCCGACTTGGTATGGCAAGCGATTAATTCCACTCCTGATAATTGTGAGGTTATTGTATATACATTCATAAACATCTTTTGTAAATATAATTATTTGTCCATGCTCTTTCTAAATGAAGCAAAACTTCAATTCATGGTTTTGGATTCCACAAATTTTGTTATATATTGCACCTGACATGTTTTAACTTCTGTTGTGATAGCAGTCCAGGGTGGATTGTCAGTTTGTTTATGAAGTATTTGTCTGAAGTTATATATCACTGACTGTTTATCCAAAGTCATGTTTTTGACTGATTTATGTGGAAGAATGTGTGCGTTTCTGCATCAGGAATGCATAGTCAGCCATGTTGTTGATGAATATTGTTTACTCAGTCAGTCTTAGACACATGATCTCTCCAGTTGTTGTGAGGCATCCTGCAAGAGCCAGTGACACAGTAAGCACTACATTAAAGGTCTGAAACTCCTGACTCCCAGAAAGTCTGAATATCTGAGTCTCTCTTAAAATTAAACACATTTTACAATTTCTTTCCAGAGTTGAGACAGGGTGGGGGTCGACTACCCTTTCCCGTAGAAACTATATGCTACAAGAAAAATTAAAGAAGAACTCTGCACCTCAAGGTAAATGAGGATAAACTAAGTCTAGTTAATTACAGAGAAAAATGAGGTCTTAACAAACAGTTAAATCTAAACATGGCAGACACAGCTAGCTGCAACTTTACATACACCATTGGAAACATGAATTCATCCTGCAAAGTTACCATTTACACCCCTAGTACATTCCATAGTGAATAAACTCATCATGTCTCTATTCCATTTTGAATTTTAATATTAAAATCACAGCCTGAGAATCTGTAAGATCTAGAAATTCTGATGCAATCAATTACTGAGTAGTCAAGATTTTCAGACTTTATTTCTGTTTATGGGTTATATTAGGACACACACGAAACAGTCCAGTTTTTTAAATGTTATAGAGGTTTAAGGACAGGAAATCGCACTTCAGTTAAAATTAAATGCATGCGAGTCAACGTGATCCTGTCTGTTTGGTGTCTTAAGACCTAGACATGTTTATGTCCGAGGTGGTTTTGTTCTTTAGATATAAAGGATCATAGAAATAATTTTCTCTCAGACCTACCATGCCCGTGCTTAACCTGTCTCTGTGTACATGAAATGACAGATATGCAAACTCTCCTGACAAGTGTAGAAATTGAGGTGTGATAGCTGATTATATATAAGGGCTGATAAAAAAAAATGTGTCCGACTTAAGGCTGGAAGAATAAAGGCAACTGGCAGATTCATCACAGCAATGCTCCAGGCCCGTGCATCGAACCTCATCCAGGATTATTTGCTGAAACATGGCATTGGATTTATTTTGGTTACCCTGTGTCATATTTCCACTGTCCAGTGCACAAGCCTGAACTTCATGAGATTGGCGTCATTCACCCTGTCTGCTAACAGTACTGGTTTTGGTGTGGCTAGGAAATATACACATGGGCTAATGCTAACACATCGTCGTGGAGAAATTATGCCTTGCACGGTTAGCAAGATGCATCGTTCACACTTAGTGATGCCCTCTATGACATCTTGAGGGTTATGGGAAAGACAGGACAAGGAGTAGAAGAAACTGGTTGTATACAGACTCAGTAGTCTTCTAAACCAGTGTAATGATGTTGTTAAGTCCAGTTATATCTTTAAAATGATCTCTTACAACAATAGATAGTTAATGAGAGATAGTTATACTATGTGTGATGTGATGGCAACGTTGGGGGCTCATAACAATGAAAGGGTTGAAAATCCTGGCTTCGGAAGCTCCAAATAGGGAACTTTAGATGGGACATACAAAAATCTATCAGTATCTATGCCGAGTCTTACACAACCAGTTTCTTTTACATTCACTTGATCTAAAAATACATATGTGCATCCAATCTATTCTTAAATGCATTAATTGACCCTGCCTCCACTATTTCCTGTGGCAATGCATTCTAAGCATTCACCATTTTCTGATTTTTTTAAATATCTCCTGGTATCTAATCCGAACTTTACCAACATTAATTTGTAGCTGTGCCCTCTTATTCTTGTAGGCGGCTGTATTTTGATGAAAAAAAACTTATTATAGTCTAATTTCCTGAAAGAGACTGAGCACCCATGATTCTGTCAAGTGCAGCGATGTCAATTCTGCATAACATAATGAGGGGGGGGAGATCATAGTGAAATGACAACAGTAGAGTTTGTTATGAAGAATAAATGACTGCATGATGTACCATATAACATAATTCCTGTTTGTGTATAGGTTTATTGTATTGTGAGACTCCAATAAATCTATTCAGTTCAATCTTCTTCTTTGTTGTGTATGGTTATTATTTCATTTATATGTAGATATGATAGTGGTATCATGGATAACAGGCTGCAGCAGGGCAGACTGGCTAAGGAGAAGGGGTTGAAGAGGGAATACTAACCCGGTACTCAAAAAATGCTTGGTGAAGTCAGATGTGTTGGACCAAAAGGTGCAAATATCGCAGTCAAGCTGTAAACTACGACACAACGCATTCCGTTTTCTAGACTACATTCTGCTACTTAAGTCCTTTCAGGGTTTGGTAGTGGGAGATTGAGAACGAACGAAGCCAAGTCGGTGTTGCTGTATGGAGAGGCTACATGGAGTATGACCAAGGTGATACAACAAAGACTCCAGTCCTTCGTTAACAGATGCCTACGATAGATAACGGGCATAAAGTGGCAGGACATAGTGAGGAATTTAGACTTGTGGGAAAGGAGCCAATAACAGACATTGGAACAACAAATTAAGCAAAGAAAATGGGGCCGGATAGGACATACTCTATGGAAGGCACAGTCTAACATAGCCAGACAGGCTTTTACATGGAATCCTCAGGGGAAAAGAGAAGTAGACTCAAAAAATATGGGGAGAAGAGAAGGAGCTGAAATTAAATAATTACACCTGGAGAGAGGCAGAAAGAGCAGCACAGGACCGTGCATGCTGGTGAGATGTTGTTGGCCTATGCACCGAGAGGAGCGACAGGCTTTGATTGATTGAATGATTAAAACCTGCAGTTGATACCTGAATAAGAAAAGTCTAAATTGCTGCCTTTTCACATAACTTATCTAATGGAAATTAAATTTTCTGGCATGACCACACACCGTCATCAACCAAGAGTTTTGTGTGTAATTAAACTCTTGGCAGTTCTGCGTACGCAGAAGAAGAAACTCTCGGCAGATAAAGATTCTACAGGTAATGCAACTGTTACCCAGTTGTTATAGGGAAGAGGAGACTAATGTCTGGTCAGGCAAAACATACTGATCAGACAATGTTAGTCGGGTCAGGCTAAATGTACTGATCAGATATGTTAGTCAGGGTCAGGCAAAACATACTGATCAGACAATGTTAGTCGGGTCAGGCTAAATGTACTGATCAGATATGTTAGTCAGGGTCAGGCAAAACATACTGATCAGACATGTTAGTCAGGCTCAGGCAAAACATACTGATCAGACAATGTTAGTCGGGTCAGGCTAAATGTACTGATCAGATATGTTAGTCAGGGTCAGGCAAAACATACTGATCAGACATGTTAGTCAGGCTCAGGCAAAACATACTGATCAGACAATGTTAGTCGGGTCAGGCTAAATGTACTGATCAGATATGTTAGTCAGGGTCAGGCAAAACATACTGATCAGACATGTTAGTCAGGCTCAGGCAAAACATACTGATCAGACAATGTTAGTCGGGTCAGGCTAAATGTACTGACCAGGACTCACTTCTATACAGGCCTCACTTGAAACAGGCTGTTTGATGACATTCTGGCTAACAAGATAGTGATAGTAGTGAGCGACATGCAGATGAAGTCAAGCATAGAACAACCATCTGCAGGACCCTTCATCAGCATGTTTGGCTTGTGAGGAAAGTTACTGCAACCCGCCACTTAAAACCCTTTTCAGAGCGTACAAAAGCATAAACTCACTCAGTGTGGACACCCAACAATGGTCAACATGAAGACCAAGAAGTGGCAGACTCACCATCATGCAATGACACAAAAGACCAATCACCTGTTTTGTCTGTACGCTTGACTTCAAGTATATACAAATAAAAGGATCTCTACAGCCCCTGGGGTAGCCGAGGAGCAACTAAGAGATAACAAGACTGGTTCTACAAGTACATTGCACATAAGAACTGTAATTCAAACTTCCATTGACAGAAATATGTTTATTTTCTACTGTAATATAAAGAGAATCATATACATACACAGACTGTCAGGTAACCAAGTTGGAAGCAGATGTTAAAGCCAGCATTGATTGCCAACTCTCTTGGCAAGTCTTTCATCTCCCACAAGGTTGTTCATAACTTGAGTCATGCTCTTGAAGACATCAACATTCACATAACAGCCCTGGAAATATTAGATTTCATTTAGCCATAACTTGGGTCATGCTCTTGAAGACATTCACATAACAGCCCTGGAAATATTAGATTTCATTTAGCCATAACTTGAGTCATGCTCTTGAAGACATTCACATAACAGCCCTGGAAATATTAGATTTCATTTAGCCATAACTTGAGTCATGCTCTTGAAGACATCAACATTCACATAACAGCCCTGGAAATATTAGATTTCATTTAGCCATAACTTGGGTCATGCTCTTGAAGACATTCACATAACAGCCCTGGAAATATTAGATTTCATTTAGCCATAACTTGGGTCATGCTCTTGAAGACATCAACATTCACATAACAGCCCTGGAAATATTAGATTTCATTTAGCCATAACTTGAGTCATGCTCTTGAAGACATTCACATAACAGCCCTGAAAATATTAGATTTCATTTAGCCATAACTTGGGTCATGCTCTTGAAGACATCAACATTCACATAACAACCCTGGAAATATTTGATTTCATTTATTGTGTACACTTTCTCTCATCTTGAAATAATCAGATTCAATGGTCCCAAATGCTTTTATAGTCAGGTTTGGAACTGAGGATGATCTCTCATTATTCATTCAGTTTTTCACTTCATAGTAAAGCATATGTCATCTGCTGTTTTTAAATTAAACCTAATTCCAAAGCATTTGTAATCATTAACCTTTTCACTTCAATGTGAAGTGTAGGTTTTAAATGCAACTTTGAAATGAGAAGGCAAATGAGTTAGCAAAAGCCAGAAGTAGCGGCATGCAGACACACCATCCACAAAGCTATAAAGAAGCAATGACACTCATTAAATAATCCATGAGGATGGAATGGATGGAGAGACCAGCACAAAGAATACAAGCCAGAAAATGACAGCATTGACAAACTTAGCAGAGATAGGCACACACAGATCTTCAGACTCAGAACAGGACATAGCAGACTCAAGGCCTACCTCCACGGAATGGTTCTTAGAGAAACCACCACAAGCTATTGTGGAGCACTCAAGCAAACACCAGAACATATCCTGCAGGACTGCCCCACTTATGCAGACCAAAGAGGGGGAGTCTGGCCTGAGAGAGCAACCATGCTCGAAAAGCCATGGGGGACTGGTGAAGACGTGAAACGCAGTCTCCTTCGTGAACCTCACCGGACTAGAAGCACAGCATCAGCTGATCAAAGAAGAAGAAGACTGCAACTTGTCCCTGTATAAGAAGCCTGTATCTGAGCTTTTGCTGTGGCTGATTATAATGAAATGAGTTTTCAGTTGTAACTAAATGCTCCAGAGACATACACAACACATGACATCAGACAGAAAGAGTTCAGTTCCTGACCTTCTCACAGAGGGAATGTTTCTACTAACAGAAGTGTGAATCTCTGGTGATCTAAAACCAGAATGCACTGGGTAGATGTAGCCATAGGTTGGTATTTAATCTAAATCTAGAAGAAAAAAAAAATGACTTCAAAGCACAAGTTGCATGGAAGGTAGTCTGGTGACAGGCAAGGGAGAGCTAACTTGAATAAATAAGAATAGTTGCCCATCATAAGCAAAGATGGCGACAGCATTAGATAGAGTAGTCAGATGTGACTGCATTTCGCTGTCCATGCACAGCTTTTGTTTAATGTAGAATTATTTCCGTGAGGCCCATATTTATGAATGTGCTTAATTTTTAAACCTGTCATATTCTGTGTGATGGAATTAGAACTTCAATAGCCAAGAAATGACACATTATTTGATCCGACCATTGATCATGCATCTGGATTAAAAATGGATACTCATTACAAGTCCAATTCAGACTGACTGGGCCATTGAAGAGAATGACTGATAACGCTATTGATGAAATAATGTAGAAATACAACTTGCGTGATGAGTAAACGCACACATACAACTTACGAGAAGTGTTCAAATGAAACTGGACCTACCTGCACCAAATAAACATACGTATGATGCACATGATGACGTCACTTCTGATGTAAACAGCACATACCAACCTTCAAGTTTTTGCAAAATTTCATTTTCCTTCGACTCATAGTTTCCTCAGCAGGCCGTTGAAAACATGGCGGGTGTGATACAGAATCCATCCAGAGTTGATCAGCGAGCGGTGATTCGGTTACTAATAGCTGAAGGATGTTGACCAGTTAGCAAACCTCGCAGAATGCAGGCAGTGTATGGTGACAACAGTGTGTCGAAGACAACAGTGGATAACTTGACAACGTTGTTTAAAGAAGGATGTGGGTTAACGAAAGATCTTCCGAGACCAGGTCAGGCGCGCATTGTTGCATCAGAAGATGCCATCGCTAAAATTGATGCAGCCATTCGAGTGGACTGTTGCCGGAGCTTACGTTCGCCACACTTTTGTCACCATACACTGCCTGCATTCTGCGATGAATGTCAACCGGTCAACATCCTTCTCGCTGATCAACACTGAGCGGATTCTGTATCACACCCGCCATGTTTTTAACGGTCTGCTGAGGAAACTATGAGTTGGAGGATAATGAAATTTTGCAAACTTGATGGTTGGTATGTGCTGTTTATACCAGAAGTGACCTCATGCGCATCGTATGTTCACTTGGTGCAGTTAGGTCCGGTTTCATTTGAACAAGCCTCGTATATAGTTATTTCCCCTCTAAATTTAATCAAAAAACCTTCAAACCCCTGTGGAGCATAGGTTCTCATTAAATACTCACCAAGTCTTCCTGTCATGCACGATCTTTTCAAGCTCTGCCCACATCATTCCTACTGTTTTTGTTTGTCTCAACTTCCCTTCTTCATGAGCGTTTGGGTCTGCCCGTACTTCCAATAAAATTTCTTCAACTCCGCATACACGCCAATCTTCATGCACCATCCTATCCAGACACCCAACCCACAGTCATTTCTGCTGATTTTAGGTTTGCCTTGATTTTTCTTCTCCATAAGTGTTTAGGTCTGCCCCCTACTTCTCTAAATATAAGAATTCCAGAACAGTGACCATCTTGTCATGCTATCAGCTGTTTTCCGTAGTGTGTTTTCTATCTATTACCAGTGCCTTCTCTTTACGTCAAGACCCACTGGCATCTGTTCCAATCTTTCCTGCAGCTCTAAATAAATGATGCGGACAGGTCCCACACCTACACAGATAGACCACCAAAAGAAGCTGGTGGGTAAGGAGGGCACATCATACTATTGCAAGATGGGACCAATATAGAACAAGCAAGTACTGTCGTGGAACCCTCAACAAATTTAAGAACAGAGCAACAGGTAAATATTGAAGTCTCCAAACTACTGGAGGAAGAGCAGTTAAGGGGGCTACAGAATAGCGTTCTTGCGCGACTGTATGCAAATCCTGCCGGCCACGTAAAGGGAACCACGAGATTACACGGAAAGAGAATTGATGTCGGCTAAATAAACTCGGATCATACCAAAATCACTCTCCAGTAGATATCAGCTCAATGTAGCATGTCGGAAAATGAGAGGGCAGACAGACTGGCCAGGGAGAGTGGACAAAGAGAACAATTCACCTACACAAAATGAGTGTCAAAAATTAGGGCACACAACTGAAACAAAAACTGGGAAATGAGAACAAACAGCAAACACCCACACGACCCCATCAACAGACTCAACAGCAAACACCCACACAGCCCCATCAACAGACTCAACAGCAAACACCCATACGACCCAAACAACAGACTCAACAGCAAACACCCACATGACCCCATCAACAGACTCAACAGCAAACACCCACACAACCCCATCAACAGACTCAACAGCAAACACCCACACGACCCCATTAACAGACTCAACAGCAAACACCCACACAACCCCAACAACAGACTCAACAGCAAACACCCACACAACCCCATCAACAGACTCAACAGCAAACACCCACACGACCCCATCAACAGACTCAACAGCAAACACCCACACAACCCCAACAACAGACTCAACAGCAAACACCCACACGACCCCAACAACAGACTCAACAGCAAACAACCACACGACTCCAACAACAGACTCAACAAGAAACAGTATACCACAATTTTCCACCTTAGCACAGCTCATTGTAGGCTAAATGCACGTTAACATAAAATGAAAGCAGCACAGACTGCACAATGGACGTATTAGATGGGGCTCCAGATACCAGAATACATCTTACAAACATACCAACTGCATCAAAGCTCCTGTGGGAAGATTACAAACCAAAGTAAAAAGCATGCGAGACAAACTGTGGGGCACCCCTGATGATCTACGACTGATGTGTCACCTCATGGAGGTAGCTATCTGGTGGTATAAAACGAGCATACGAAACTGAACGCTAAGAAGATATTAATGATTTTATTGTACCATTTTTTCCCTTTATCTGGCAAAGACATTCATGGATTTTATTTTGCGTTCGCCTTATTTCTCGAATCCCCAAGGCGGTGTGCTTTGCACTGTGGTTTTTATTTTGTGCCTGTCGGCCCAATGCATATGACTTCAGCATGCATTTTTATGTAATGGTCTGCTTACTCCTGCATTTTCTTTGAGTTTGCTTCCCCGGGGTAACGGCCAGTGCTGTGATGGGGATCGAATCCAGCACCTTTTAAGTTGTGAGCCGTGCCACTTAACCACTATCCTACGCTGTCCCCTTATATACATCCACTGATGAAAGCCTGAACCTTTTGAGCCGTCCACATTAATGTCATTCTGGTATATATATATTTTTTACATATATAATGGGATGGCATGGGCTAGTAGTTAAGTGACACGGCTCACAACCAGAAGGTGCTGGGTTCAATCCCTATCACAGCACCGGCTGTTACCCCGGGGAAGCAACCCTTTAGAAAATGCAGGACGAAGCAGACCCTTACATAAAATGCATGGTGAAGTTGGATGCACTGGGCCGACAGGCGCAAAATAAAAACCACAGTGCAACGCACACCGCCTTCGGGAATGGAGAAATAAGGCGCTCCAATACAAAAAAATTTATCGTACAATTGAATTCCCTCTATCTGGCGAAGCGGTCCACATTAATGTCATTCTGGTATATATATATATATTTTTATTATGAATATTTGAAATCCTGGTATTCAAATAGGCATGTTAATGTCTGTTGCCAGGTAGCTGAAGGTTATCAGTAGTAGGTATTTTAAACTTTCTGCCGCTTACTATGCCTGGGAGAAGGTGAAAATAATTTGATGATTTGACAACTAATTATGAATACTTAATGTTATATAATAAATGATGATAAAGATGAGGCAGGACGAAGAATCGAGAATGCACGTGGGCATTGCTACGACCTCCTCACAACAATCAAAAGATGAAAGCTGACTTGGTATATCCACATCTCAGGGTCAATGTATATGGAATACTTCGGGGCACCGTACAGAGCAAGCAAGAGCGGAGATATCTGAGAGAATAATGGGAGGACAACATCCATGAATGGACTAACCTCAGACCTGAAGAGGCACAAAAAAGTAACCGCAGAAAGAGGGGTGTCAGGATTGTGTCGGCAGGGGTGTCCCAACATCATTTTTTTTACGGCTCTACACAATGGTTGCATCCGCACATACGCAATTGAGGTTTAATATTCATTCATTTTACTTTTACAAAAATACTTTTTGACATACGGAGCACTTGCCTCAGACTGTAAGAGGGAGAATTGCCAGGTTGTAAATTGTTAAACTTTACCTTCAAATGTCTCATTCCTCCTTTAGATATAAAATGGTTCCTGCCATGCAGCATCCGCAAGTTGTTAAAGACGACCAGCTCTCCTGGTTGTAATCTATGTGTCAGCTGTAAGAAAATTATGTCAATAATAATCTCATTTTATGTAGTCTTACATGCATTATCTACGAGATGTGTTCAAATGAAACCAACCCCAGTGGATTTATTACAAACATATGAAATGAATACCAGCAGGTGTGGCAGAATTAAACAAAGCAATTGTTATGAAGCAAGCATGTAACAGGGTTTGTTAGAAAAAGTTGTCGTATTCATTCAGACATGCTTGGGTAGACGTCACATGACCTCCAAGAAGTCTGCTAATAGAAGCCTTGGCAAAGGCGGATGTGTTGGACTGAAAGGTGCAAATATCGCAATCAAGCTGTAAACTAGTGACACAACGCATTCTGTTCACCGGACTACATCCTGCTACAAGCAAAGCCCTGTTAAGGGCTTGGTAGCGGGAGATTGAGAACGAACGTAGAACGCCTGGTTTGTATCAATGTCCGTTACTGGCCATCTTTATTTCAGCAGCTGGCATGTCTGAATTTTAGCAAGTAATGGTGTGTCCAATTAACCAGCAATTGCTTCCATACAAGATCATTGTTTACATGAAACTCTCACACTCTGATATCCAAATGTGTGAAGATCAATGTGATTAAATATTATTGATTTCTCATTTTTTGATTTGTAATATGGTGGGATTTGGTAAGTGGATCTTGCATTATTTTGGTAAGAAGCCCCTGAATTATTTTGTTTAGTGGCCCTTGAATTATTTTGTTTAGTGGCCCTTGAATTATTTTGTTTAGTGGCCCTTGAATTATTTTGTTTAGTGGCCCTTGAATTATTTTATTTAGTGGCCTTTGAATTATTGTTTAGTGGCCCTTGAATTATTTTGTTTAATGGCCCTTGAATTATTTTGGTAAGCAGCCTTAAAATTACTTTAAGTAGTTTAAATAACAACAACAAAAAAAACAACTATTGAAGTAAAATCAGTGGCAATATAAAATGGAAGGATCTTCAATAAAGATGGAGACCAAGATTGGTAGAAAAACCACTTTTAACCGATTACACCCAAACATGCCAAATATTTTGTTATAATTACCATAACTATAGGGGAGGAAGACTAACGCCTGGGCAGGCACAGCATACTGATCAGACATGTTAGTGAGGGTCAGGCAAAATGTAATGGCCAAGATCCTCACCTTGGCTTCCTCATAGCCCTCCCTAGAAATGGGCTGTTTTCATAGCAGCCTGGCTAATGAGGTGAGGGATTGGTATGATCCCTGTAGTAGTGAGCGACATGCCAATGAAGCCAAACATAGCACAACCGCCTGGAGGATCCTGGTCCACCTTCATCAGCATGCTATAGATGTGAGAAAAGCTATGACAACCCGCCACTTAACATCCTTTTTAGGGTTCAAGTATTTGTTCAGTATTTTTTCGGCATACGGTAGGATCGACAGGGAAATCGAGACAAGGTGCCAGAAAGCATCTGTGGTGACTTATCAGCTGTCCCCATTGCTTAGACACAGAGCATTAGTTTGGCAACAAAGCAACAGCTGATAAACAGTATATTTGTGCCGATTTTGTGCTACCAGTGCCAAACATGGCCTCTGTCAAGGGCGTGCGAGAGCAGAATTTCGACTTGTGAAATGGAGCAGAATTTCGACTTGTGAAATGAAGTGTTTGAGGAAGGTCATCGGTGTTACGAGAAGAGACAGAATGTGGAATGACGACATTCGAAGTATGGTCAGCACTAAGTCTTGTGCCGAATACATTTCCAGGCAGAAAATAAGTTGGTTTGGTCATCTCATGAGAATGCACCCTCATCATCTTCCCCTGATGGCTTACAATGCTGGTAGATCTGGCTACAGGGCAAGAGGGCAGCCGCGAGGTAGGTGGATAGATGACATTAGAGTGATTGTGCAACGACAAGGGCTCATATTGACTGACGCAATGCACTTGGCGCGGGATAGATGACTCAAGCTCCCCACGACGCTAAACGGCACAAGTGGAAAGAAAACTAACTAACTAACTAACAAAATAATAATCCTACTCATTGTAGGCATTCAACAGCAACCATAACTATTATTTTCAATAATGTAATATTTCACTTTCATGTTATGCTAGAATAACATTTCAATCTCATTTCTAGACCAATAGTGTATGAGTGAGTTGGAAATGTATCATGCTGTTCTTACTTACATACTTAGTACATACTTCTATCGTGAAGTGTAGAGGTTTGCCAGAGAGAACGCTATACTGTTCTATCCATCGTCTTTTTCCTGGTCTCTTTCCAATCCAGCCTTCAGTCACTTAGGGTCTGTCATATGTTGTCTTCTCAACATACTTTGGGATTTCCTGGGGACCTGCGTCCTTGACTTTTTATCTTCCATGACCGCCTTGATACCCGATCTATCATGCTGTTCTTACTTACATACTTAGTACATACTTCTATCGTGAAGTGTAGACGTTTGCCAGAGAGAACGCTATACTGTTCTATCCACTGTCTTTTTCCTGGTCTCTTTCCAATCCAGCCTTAGGTCACTTAGGGTCTGTCATATGTTGTCTTCCCAACATACTTTGGGACGTCCTGGGGGTCTGCGTCCTTGACTTTTTATCTTCCATGACCGCCTTGATACCCGATCTATCATGCTTTTCTTATGAATATATATTTTGTATTCCAAGGCTTAGAGTGTAAAGGGTTAAAGACTAGTAGCAGATAGGGATAGATGTTCCGACTAATTAAGGTCTTCATCTTAACCCATTACACACTAACATTCCCAATATATTTTGTTCGTAAACTTAAACTATTATTGAGTTCAATTCAATCTTTCACTTTTATTTCATACTGGAATAATATTTTATTATTCATTGGTGAAGGATGCAGTTACACACGCAGACAAGGCAAAGCATTGCTGGGTTGGTCACCTGCTTTGGGGAACTGATGACCATTGGAGCACAGTGACAGCAGTCTGGTACCCATGAGACAAAATATGACCAGGGAAAGACCACCTACGCGCTGGTCTGACTTCCTTGAACTCAGAAACAATATCTACAATGCTACAGATGGGAAACTTATTATCCGCTTGTCCACCGTGGCCCAAGACAGAAGACAATGGAAACGAAGGCGTAACTGCCTCTGAACAATGGTTCATTCAGTAATCCAGTAATAATTTTCTATCTCATTTGTGAACAAACAGTATTTGAGCAAGGCAAAGATGTATCTCCTAGTACTTATGATTAGATATTGCCTGCCAAAAACGATGCCTATTACCAGTTGAACCGAAGAGAGCAGGTCGTTGTCTTCAGACTTCGCACTGGCCACAACAGACTGAGGTACCACCTCTTCAACAAATTGAAGATAGGGTGTACCGACGAATGCCCGTGCGGTACTGGTAAAATGACCACTGAACATCTGCTGCAGAACTGCCCGACATACGAGGATCAGAGAGAGCAGATGTGGCCATTGCCAGTGGAACTGCAAGACAAGCTCTATGGTAGTGGTGAGAGTCTCAGGATGACCGCCGCTTTTTTCGAGAAAATAATGGTTACTGTCTGACTGTGTACGCAGAAGAAGAAGAAGATATTGCCTGTTTCAAGCCTTATGGTGTCTAAGGTTAATATGAGCACAACATTCCCCCAAAATAATATGTTGTATGTGCTTACTACGTGGTTGGAATTGCTAATTGACTTTGCAAATGCCTCGTATGCTCTGTAATAGCACTCAACATCTTCCTGAAAAAAAAGAAAGAAACAGTAAACTCTATACTTCCATTCAGTTTTTAAAAATTACATAAAATATGATGTTATTGAAGCAATTAAAGTAATATACTATTACCATCTTTACGAGAGTGAAGATGATCCTGCAGCAACATCCGACTGTGCTGAACTCTGCATGTGAAAGATACAGTATGAGAATTTTATTATGAGAATTCTATCTTCTATCATCAGTCCACTTATGTCGTTAGATGTCGTGGATCAAAATCTTTTAGACGTCGTGGATCAAAATCCACTGGTGACTTGCCAAGTCAATCTCAGCATCTGTTAGCCCCTGGAATATACCTATATGGAATATACCTATAATATGCCTATTTCTAAGACTGGTGGAGGTGGAAGTGTAAATTAGAGTAAGGTAGACCCACAGTCTGTCAGGCGCCATCTAAGCCGCTCCGCTTATCATATAACCAAGACCTGTTGTTATTGCCAAACAGCCCCTTTTTTTGTGACATATTCTCTGTGGGGCGAGAATCCCTAGAATAATTTGAGTAGATTTTTAACTTGAATTTTGCCCGAGCAGCAGCCGTTAGGCCTACTTTTTTCTATCTTTTCCACCGAGATTTGAATCCGCGACTTCCAGCACCTGAGGCGAACACCTTAACTCGAGACCACTGGTTCCCCGCCACAGTATGAGAATTAACACATCCAAAACAAAAACTATGTAGATAAGCAGATCGCCCGAAAACATGAACATTACGGTAAACGGGACCAAGATCAAACAAGTACAGGAGTTCAAGTACTTGGGCAGTTTTTTCACACAGGATGGAGGTTTAGATAGAGAGATTGAGATCAGGTGCCAAAAGGCAAATGCAATTGCATACCAGCTGTCCCCATTATTGAAACGCCCTAACATAAACATGTCCACAAAAAGAATGCTTATCAACAGTATATTCATACCAACTCTCTGTTACCAGCGCCAAATGTGGACTTTAACAAAAACTCTAAAGAGAAAGATCACGACATGTGATCCAGAAAACAATCAACTAGGAGAGACAGAATGCGCAATGAAGATATGAGAAGAATAGAAGCAAGACCCTGCACTGAATATATTGATGAAGAGAGAATCAAGTGGTTCAGCCACCTAATGAGAATGCAGCCTGACCAACTACCCCTGTGCACCTATAGTGCACATCATTTGGGTTTTCGCAACTGTGACAGACCAAGAACTAGATGGATAGGAAATGTTGCAGATATTCTCAATCATCATGGGATGACGACTACTTTAGCAACACATCTGACCCTGGACAGAAAACTACAGCTTCCCACGACACCTCACGTCACAAGTGGATAAGACAAGACAAGATTATTATCATCATTATCAATTTTTTGCTCTATTAGAAGCATAGGGCCACCACGGGTTTGTACTAAATTAGACTATAACAAGTTTTTTAAAAATACAATCACCTACAAGAACAAGAGAGCATAGCTTACAAATCACTCAAGAAAGGTCCAAATTAGATATTAGAAAATATTTTTTTAGTCAGAGAGTGGTGAATGATTGGAATGCATTACCACAGAAAGTAGTGGAGGCAAGGACAATTAATGCATTTAAGAATAGAATGTATGCGCATAGCTTTTAGAACAAGGAAATATAAATGAAACAGGTTGTATACAGACTTTGCTGAGTCTTCTAAACCAGTATAAAGACGTTAAGTTAAGTTTAAACATTTAATTAAGCACTTTTGTAGTTTCTGTGATGTTCACATAAAGAGGTTGCCATCCTCATGCAAAACACTCCTTAGCTGTCTTGCAATGACATGTCATGTAAAGAACCAGTGGTCATATTCCCTATTATTCTCCTCTTATGTTACTACTTTCCATACAAGTGCAGAAGATCCGCCTGTCAATTGAGATATAGAAAAGGAAACAAACAACAGCTGTTTAACAATAGGAGGATCTTTCTCTTCCCTCGCCTGCCTCACATACCCCTTCCTCCAACCTGCCCATCTCTTATACCTGCCCAAACCCATGTGCCTCCTTCTCAATCCGCAGTCTCTTACTCCTTCCATTGACCCATCACCCTGCCCATCTCTCCCCCCTCCCGAAGGCGATAGCTTACAACAGGAGCTAATATTTTTTTGTTGGTAATTATTTTCAGTTTCTTTGTTGTCTTCTTGGCACTTTTACCCACTTATGTATTCTTCTTCTTCTTCATTTGTTCTCAATCTCCCGCTACCAAGACCCAAACAGACCTTTGCAAGTAGCAGGATGTAGTACGGAGAACGGAAAGCGTTGTGTTGCTAGTTTACAGCTTGACTGCGATATTTGCACCTTTCGGTTCAACACATCCGTCTTCGGCAGCTTGTGTATTACAACAACATAAACATTGTCATAAACAATTCACACTTTTCAATATGCTTTGTAATTTTTTTAAAAGTCACACACATATTAAAATAATTAAACAAGCCAAAAGCATGACCTGTTTTCTTCGGATGTATAGCAATAACATGTTTTCACTGTCGTCGATGAGGACCATCAACATCATCCCATGTCATACTGCATCCTTTGTGTGTGTGTGCATGTGCTCGTGATTGATCAAGCCAATCCAGGCGTGGAAAGTTCTATGACACGACTGGCATATATAATCGACAGCTGTCACTGGTATTCCCTTTGCTCTAAACTTCTTGATTGCGTGTTTGTCCTTGGCTACCTGAACACGGAGGCCTTTGCTGATTGCAATGCCATGTTTGACCGCACCTTTCCAGAGTTCACAATTATTAAACCAGGTTTTCCCAGATATTAATGTTTTTTTGACAGCACTTGAGGGACTCCTTCAGACTAACCTTGAAACACTATTTGGTGACGTCACTGTGTTCATTTTTCTTCATTCAGTTTATCATAGATGAGCCTCTTTGGAAACCTTTCGCTTGACATTCGAGCAAGGTGGCCTGCCTATCGCAGTTGGGATTTTTGCAAAACTGCACGAATACCTGGCATGACTAAGATAAGACTCCGGTCCACTTCATCAGGATGTCAGGAAAGCTACTACATTCTGCCACATAAGTTCCATCCTTTTCAGGGCGCACAAAAGGGTTACCAACCCATTGTGGGCATTAGCAACCAACAAACCAACCAGCCTCCTGAGGTCACCAGTGCAGATAGTCCAGCGCTAATACGCAGATATATAACAGAAATCAAACGTACCAAATCCGCACCTGTCCTAAAATCGTCTTTGGTGGTGATCAATTTGGTGGTGCTAAAAAATATCACAAACAAACCGAGGAAATTATGTAATGGGATATCCTCTTGGGCAAATCACTTTGCATACACATACAGAAAACAAAATATTTAACTAACTAAGTTGCTGCTCTAGCCTTGCATGTTGAAACAAAAATCTAGCAAATTAGGTCAGACAGTAAAGGATTCAACCACAGGCGTAATGTGCATAACAATAATATACATGAATATAAAGTTACTCTTGCCTCAACAACTGAAATGGGTCCTTCGAATGGAGGGGCCCAATATACAGCCACTATCTGAAAAGATCAAATAATATGAACGTATTATTGCAAGTTTATATTTTTTTGGTATGACGTCTGATCAAAAAGTATCCAACTATAGGCTGAAATAAACTAACTGTCCTATTTAGTTCAAAACCTAATCCCCTTCCAAATAATAATAGTTGCTCATTGCAAGCGAAGATGGCAACACCATTGGTTTTGTGCTGCAAGGTGTGATGGCAAATGACTATAAAGTTCAACCTTGGCATAGCAGACTCTGTTGCACTTGAGAAATACATGTAAGGAGTCCCCTGTGTTGTGGTTATGTGTTGATCTTTTGAGCGGATCAGTTTCTCAGAATCTCAGTGATGAAGTTTTGCTCTGTGATTTGAGCACATTGTGTGTGATGCTAGCGAGTCAGGTGGAACGGTTCTGTACAACCGTCTGTCAGGTGGAATGGTTCTGTACAACCATCTCCCAGATTGAACGGTCCTGTGTAACTATCTCCCAGGTGTAGCGGGTTCTGTGCAACTATCTTTCAGGTGGAACAGTTCTGTACAACGATCTCCCAGGTGGAACGGTCCTGTGCAACTATCTCCCAGGTGTAGTGGTCCTGTGCAACTATCTCCCAGGTGTAGCAGTTCTATGCAACCATCTCATTAGAGGTGACATCAATGTTGAAGCTTTTCCGAAACATTTATAAAAAGTCCCTGTGGTGTCTCTTCTGACCCCGTAAAGTAACTGCTTGGGTAGACAACTCATCATGCATGCAACTAATTTGTCTCATCAATCTTATAATGGCCCTTCTTATAGATGCTCAACATGTTTACCTTGATAAGAATTTAAGAGTTGGACCCCTTCTCAGTTGACACACTTTTCTCAGTAGTGCTCCAACTGCTGGAAGCCTTTCTGAGTGATTCTTGGGGAGATCTTTATTATACACTTCATCGTATTTAAAAAAAAATGTCTTTGATGTCCTGATATCGTGCCCCTTAAAGTGACATCTTGAGTCTTGGAAAAAGCCTAAGTCGCAGGGAGCCATGTCTGGAGAGTAGAGGGAGTGTCAAACCTGTCCAATGTTCAAGCAAAGAATCCTGGATGAAGTGGATGCGAGGGTTAGAACATTGTCATGGTGGATCTGCCAGCTGTCGCTCTTCCAGAGTTGTGGTCACTTGTACGTCTAACTGCAGCTCGTGGGTAACACATAACAGTCAGGTAGTTTCCCCCATCTGCAGTTTGTCCATGAGGAACAGGCCTGCAATGAACTACATTCTGAAGGTAGAAAAACTGTCAACATGACCTTCACATTTGTTCATGTTATCTTGCCTCTTTGGCCGCCAAGACTCCATTGACGTCTTCTATTAAGGTGATTCTGCTTTTTGTCTCAGTGTTGTTACCGTAGAACTCATAGCTTGCACTTTTAAACGAAATAATAAAACTAATACCAGCATGCTCCCTATGGAAACAGGGGAGGAGGCATCACTATAAAACTTAAAAGCCAAGTATACTCAGCAGCATTTCAAGTATACTCAGCAGCATTTCAAGTATACTCAGCAGCATTTCAAGTATACTCAGCAGCATTTCAAGTATACTCAGCAGCATTTCAAGTATACTCAGCAGCATTTCAAGTATACTCAGCAGCATTTCAAGTATACTCAGCAGCATTTCAAGTATACTCAGCAGCATTTCAAGTATACTCAGCAGCATTTCAAGTATACTCAGCAGCATTTCAAGTATACTCAGCAGCATTTCAAGTATACTCAGCAGCATTTCAAGTATACTCAGCAGCATTTCAAGTATACTCAGCAGCATTTCAAGTATACTCAGCAGCATTTCAAGTATACTCAGCAGCATTTCAAGTATACTCAGCAGCATTTCAAGTATACTCAGCAGCATTTGCCACTGGGACATGTTGCAACAACTACATTGCTGAAGCCAGTGCCCTGAGACAAGCAGCTGATATCCTTATAGACCATAAGGAACAGGCAAAAAACCAAGTGGTCATTCTCACAGTGTTAATGGCTCTAAAAAACCAGCACAAAAATGAACTCAGCACTCTGGCAGACTCACTCGAATGCCTGTCCCAGTTCTTCAAAAAAAGCATAGTCCAGTGGATACCAGCCCACTGCAACATTCCAGGCAACAAGGAGGTGGACAGACTCACCAGAAAGGGAGAAATGCTGCAGCAGAGTGATACATAAATCACACACAATGAGAAAAAAGCAGTCATCAGGCCAACGTATCGTGCAAAATGGAAAAAAGACTACCCTGGCCACATAGAAAATGATGTCTACCACCAACTCTCCAGGCGAGACGAGGTGACCATTCTCCGACTACGCACAGGTCACAACAAATTGAGTTGTCATCTGTACAACAAGTTCAAGATTGGCACTACGGAAATTTGTGTCTGCAGCACAGCCCCCATGACGGCAGAAGATAATTTGCAGTCCTGTCCATCGTATGTTGATAAAAGAAGTAGCATTTGGCTAAAAGCCAATGTACGGAAGTCCACGGAGCCTAAAGTTGACTGCTGCCTCCGTTAGGGTCATTGAAGTCGAGGTCTGAAGACGAACAAGGAAGAAGAAGTACTCATAGCTTCATGACCAAATACCTTATTTATCATCTCAGTAGTCTTTGATTGTGTCTTACCAAGTTTTTGACAAGATTTAATGCAAATTCTTTGCTCAACACATTTGGTAATAATAGCAATCTATGTCATGGAACCCATGGGGGAAAAAAGAGGCAAAGGAAGGGCCAAAGAACACATTGAGAAGAGACCTAGAGGCCAATACAAAGAACACATTGAGAAGAGACCTAGAGGCCAATACAAAGAACACAGGGAGAAGAGACCTAGAGCCCAATACAAAGAACACATTGAGAAGAGACCTAGAGGCCAATACAAAGAACACAGGGAGAAGAGACCTAGAGCCCAATACAAAGAACACATTGAAAAGAGACCTAGAGGCCAATACAAAGAACACATTGAGAAGAGACCTAGATCCCAATTCAAAGAACACAGAGAGAAGAGACCTAGAGCCCAATACAAAGAACACACTGAGAAGAGATCTAGAGCCCAATACAAAGAACACACTGAGAAGAGACCTAGAGCCCAATACAAAGAACACAGAGAGAAGAGACCTAGAGCCCAATACAAAGAACACACTGGGAAGAGATCTAGTGCCCAATACAAAGAACACACTGAGAAGAGACCTAGAGGCCAATACAAAGAACACACTGAGAAGAGACCTAGAGGCCAATAGAAAGAACACACTGAGAAGAGACCTAGAGACCAATACAAAGAACACAGGGAGAAGCTGGAGAAAAAAACACAGGACTGGTCTGTTTGGAAAGGGTTGACTTATGACCTATGCACCCCAAGGTGATAAAGGCAAGGAAGAAGTAGATTGGAGAGAATTGCTACCGTGAAGTGAGCCCGGAAACATTTGGGGTGAGAAGCAAGAGCTCTAACAACTCAACTACTTCAACACTCATCAATCATTCAAAACCTTATCAGCTCCCTGTTCAGCAGAGGTATACAAAAATATATGCCAAGTTATCAAGCGTTGACATTTTTGTGACTTAAATGTTTCTACAGGATGGGTTGCCATCCCCATGCCAAACCCTCCTTAGTCACCCCTTACGACATGCTGACAGGTTACATTATTGATATTCTTTGCTTCCCTTTTCAGGCCTTTTCAGTAACAAAGATGTATTTCAATGCTAATGATGTATTTATTTAACAAAAATGATTGTCGGTGCTGTGGCTGTTGGCTCTTTCCAGGGTCAGGTACAATGCCCAAACTTTGGTCCTCGATTTGACATTTCCAAGAAGTGGAACGTCGCCGCATTTCCCTGTTCGGTCATGTTGTCCGACTGGACAAGGAGGTCCCAGCTCACCAGATTCTTCAAAAGACAGTCAACAGTGCAAACGGCCTCCACCCTGCTGGCTGGAAGCGCCGGAGAGGTCGTCCCCGAAACACGTGGCTCCAACAGGTAGCGGCTTCCCCATCTGCCTTAGAGGAGGCCTGGCAGCACGCAGTTACAACTGGACATGGTGGTGTTCATCCGACGCAACGGGCCCCAGACGCCTAAGAAAACATTATTATTATTATTTAGAAGTGCACCTGGGAACAGTCTGTGTTACAGCAGCCTAGACTGTGAGGTAGGGATGAACACTATGATCTCCATAGTGATGAACCTACTGAAAAGCCTAGTATTGCACTACAGTTGAAAGGAATCAGCTCAACCTTCTTCAGCACGTCCCAAGAGGAGCCACTACTATCCTCACTCAATAGATACCCCGGTTGAATAGAGTGACTGTAAAACCTTCAAAGAATGATGTAAAAGGTACTTTAAAAAGAGTTGTGTATGGGACTAGCAACCTCATCATGTAAAGCCGTTCCTATGGAAACTGCTAACGTAAATGCTCGGGTAAAGGCTTCCAGTAAAGAGGACAGCTGCAATGGTGGTCCTCTGTTTCACCTGGGGTGTCAAGATGAGTCAGATACTTTACTGTATGAGGTAACCGCTTGATTATGAGATGCAGTAGCCAGTTTCTCGACGATGTTCCTTTCCTAACAGTAAACCAGGTATCAATTTATTGCTGGGTTGACTTGAGTATGTCCACAACCTACTTTCTGAATTAGGTTAGCCAGTTCCCTTCCTGACATTCTTCCCTAACAGTAAGCCAAGTACCCATTTACAGCTGGGTTGACTAGAGCATGTCCACCAACTTTTTTACTAGAGAAAATGTGTAAAGAATTGAAGAACTTGTTGTTGCGCCTTGTTGTTATTGTTTCGAATGCCCACAATGAGTAGGTTTACCCTTTTACGCAGCCTGAAAAGGACGTTAAGTGGCGGGTTGCAGTAGCTTTCATCACATTCTGAGCATGCTGATGAAGGTGGGCCATGGCCCTACAGACAGTTGGGCTATGTTTGACTTCATCTGCGTGTCGCTCACTTCTATGGGGATCACATCGATCCCTCACCTAGTTAGCCAGACTGCCATGAAAATAGTCCGTTTCGAGGGATGGCTAATAGGAAGCCGAGGTGAGGGGTATTGGTCAGTATATTTTGCTCGACCGTAACATGTCTGATCAGTATGTTGTGCAAGACCAGACGTTAGTCTTCCTCCCCCCAAGTGCCTAGTGGTATCATAGTAAGTGTGTCGACTGAGGTCCCTGCAGACTTCTTGACGGGAGTCGAGTACTCCGCTGCCTTGTGACAGAGGCCCCCGCGAGGATTAAAGATCACTCAGTGTGATAATATAAAACAATTTTTTAAAATTCATGTGATAGTTTTACATAGATAACAAAGCCACAGGGCCCGGAATCCATAATGAAGGCTTTGCAATAATTATGTTAATAAATCCCTTTCGTTGTAAGATTACCTCATCCAAGTGGTTCAGTCTAATGTGGGGTTTCTGATTGACAATGTGTACTGGGTAGTCCCTGCAAGAAACAAAGAACGTTAGCTTCAGTTGAAATACAATAATATGTTAGCCCTTTGTACCACAACCACCCTGTCTATTCCCCTGTGCTCTTGAGAAAATACGCACAAGGTAGAAATCTGAGGAAAACTATTTACTACGACAAAACTGCGTACTCTAATTTCATTATTCTATCTCACATTGACTGACCTGATTATCTCCAATGCTTCTACTTGATGTGTCAGTTTTGGGGCGTTTTTGTTTGGTAGTTTTTTTTACGTTCGCCTTAATTCTTTATTCCCTAAGCCGGTGTGCGTTGCACTAGAGTTTTTATTTTGCACATGTCAGCCCAGTGCATCCTACTTCGGCATGCATTTTATGTAAGGGTCTGCTTTCCCGGGGTAACGGCCAGTGCTGTGATGGGGATCGAACCCAGCATCTTAAGGTTGTGAACTGTGTCACTTAACCACTAGCCCACTCCGTCCCCGTTTGGCCAGTACATTGTGAAATATATTTAATGAAGACCATTCTGTATCGAATCTACTTGATACATTATGTGGGATACACCATTTATAGTTGTCTGATCCTCCGTGTGACAGAAAAAGTTCCAGCTTGATAACATATGTCGTCATTAAAATAATAATCAATTGTCCTTTTCAGAATAATCACCACCTAAATTCTATGTATCGGCCTCCAAATCCTTGAGAATACTTTCAATGGCTTGTTCTGTGGTTATTCTTTTCGAAAGTCCGTTTCACGAATTTTCAAAATTACATTCTATCACGAAAATCAAGTTGACATAGTGACTTGAAATAAGTCGCGTTGATTGCTACGACTTTGCGTGTTTGAGAGTTTTTTAATGTGTTTAACATTTTAAATGGCATATTATAATAATCACTTTATACAAAATATTCACTTAAAAACATAAAACTCCATCAGAACAACACTGCACTCAAGTGAGAGAATGAAAGTTACAAAACTGAATGCTTTTGGTTGAAGCATATTGCCAACACGTCCCAACTCGCATGTTGTCCAGTGTCAAAGGACTGGCTTCCCGTTTTAACTGATCAGTCCCAAACATTGAATGGTCCTGGCCAAAGCAAAGATGCACGAAGATCCCATAAACGCACTAACAACACCAAAACCCATCACTACTGTACGAAAACCTACCTGGAGGCAGGATATATTTCCAGAGGTGGTAGACAATATACCAGGTATTGCAAACAAAAACTGCCAGACTGAAAAAGAAAGGAGAGATACTACCCTAAGCTTCATATCGAAAAGCTACCCATGCATGGACTGGACCCATGCATACACCGACGGTTCTGTAACAAACACTACACAGAACGGAGGGGCAGGAGCATTCCTGAACCTACCAAATGGAAGACAAATAACACTGTCATTCGCTACTGGTAAGTACACAAGCAATTTCAGAGCGGAGGCAGAGGCACTGAGGGCGGCAGTGGAAGAAATGGTGACACACAATGAAAATGAAAGCCATATAGTCCTGCTTACAGATGCTCTCGCCGTAGTCACAGCGCTAAAAAGCCAGAAAAACACTGAGCTTAATGACTTAAGAGCAGCACTCTGCAAACTGTGCCAGCAGTCCGCACCAAAAAGGGTAGTGGTACAGTGGGTCCCATCACACTGCAACATCCAAGGCAACGAGGAGGCAGACAGACTGGCAAAAGAAGGTGCAAGACTACCACAAACAGATACTAGTATGACGTACGAAGAGTCAAAACGGCTTATCAAAGCCAGATACATGACCAAATCGGAAACCGAACATACTGGTTACACCAAAAACGATGCCTATTACCAGTTGAACCGAAGAGAGCAGGTCGTTGTCTTCAGACTTCGCACTGGCCACAATAGACTGAGGTACCACCTATTCAACAAATTGAAGATAGGTGGTACCGACGAATGCCGTGCGGTACTGATAAGATGACCGCTGAATATCTGCTGCAGAACTGCCCGACATACGAGGATTAGAGAGAGCAGATGTGGCCATCACCAGTGGAACTGCAAGACAAGCTGTATGGCAGTGGCGACAGCCTCAGGATGACCGCCGCTTTTTTCGAAAAAATAATGGTTACTGTCTGACTGCGTACGAAGAAGAAGAAGAAGAAGAATGGTCCTGGGGCTTCAAGTATCTGACCTTCAGTGGCCACAATAAATAAAATGACACTGTACAGTAGACCAAATGAATACATTTGCCATCTAGTTTAACTTCATTAATGTTAATTAAGTCAGGAACGACACCGTACAGAAAGCTGAAAATAGTTACATTGATTTTGAAATTCCAGATAGAATGAGCTGTGCAAATTTCAAGTTGCTAGAGTTTTAGCAAGACAGACACATGTATTTTCTGTTGCATCGTTAAGAAAGAAAATTTGATAGAAAAATTGAAAATAGAAAATTATTTTCACTATTTAAATGTCCAAACATCAGCTTGATAATAAAACAACTGATAAACAGAATATGCATGCCAACTTTTTGATACCAATGTCAAACCTGGTAATTTTTTTTTATCAAAAGCAAGGGAGAGAAAAATTACAGTGTTAGATGGAGAACTGAGATGTGTGTGCTGAAAGGCACAACATACTGACCAGGACAACGCATCAGGGTCAAGCACAATACACTGACCAAGACCACAATCTCTCTTCTATGTAGCGTTCCCTGGATACAGGCTGTTTTTAAGGCAGTCTGGCTGACGAGAAGTGGATTGATGTGACCCCCCAGTAGTGATCGCATGCAGATGCCGTTAAGAATAGCACAACCGCCTGAAGGACCCCGGTCCACCTTCATCAGCATGATCGGGATGTGAGGAAAGCTACTACAACCCGTCACTTAATGTCCTTTTCAGGGCACACAAAAGAGTAAACTTACTCATCGTAGGCATTTTAAAAAAAAGAACCAGCAGCAGCAGCAACAACAACAACAATCTTAAGAATAAGAACAACAATGTTAGATGATGATACTGCAGTAGATGAATCAGCAAAGTACAGGCTGCAGGAGTTGGAATAAAATGTAGGTCAAGCAAGAAGGTGCACCTGAAAGAACAGAGCTGCAGTGTGTACAGCGAGCAAGCTACAAAAACAATTAGTATCCCCATCCAACCCCAAAAGAGGCTCAACAGCACCTTTGGGTCTGCAGTGATGGGCAATAGATAACTTAACATATTAAAGCAATGACATGTGTTTTTTGTTTGTTCTTTCAGTGGTTGGTGTCGTTGTTTTGAATACCCATAATGTTTTCAGGAAGGGCTATGAGGAAGCCAATGTGAGGGTCTTGGTCTATATATTTTGCTTGACCATGACTAACATGTCTGAACAGTATGTTTTGCCTGATCAGAAGTTAGTCTTCTTCCCCGTGGTGGTTGTATATGTGTATGTATATGTGTATGTGTGGGGGGTTCTGGCTCAGATTTACAGAGCTAAGGAATAAGGAATTATAAATGTTGCTTGTCTCTGCAGTCACAACGCAGTATTCAGGTTAGGTTTATATCTCATGCCCCCCAAAACAATAGAGAAAAGCAAGCTTTGCCGGGGGCCAGGAGTTAGAACACATGCCTGTTCGGACAGGAAATAAATTTCTGAAACAACTCTGCCACCGGCACCTCAATTAAATAAAATATCCACGCAAAAATAATAAGACAGATTTGCATACGGAACCTGTCATAATGAACTTTCTGGAATGTTGCTGGCACTGTGGTTAATATGTGAAACAAATCTGGGTACTGGACCCTGAACTCATCCGCTATGGTAAAGGCATCAAGGAACACGCTCTCGCCACCTTCAACACATGTATCAAACCTGAAAAATAAAGTTCATGCTTGTAGGACGACGAAATGTCTGGAAATAGTTGGATTTGTCCTATTTACCTAACAATTGAGCATCTGGCTGGAAATTCTAAATATTAAGTATTTTCAGAGTTTATTAAAAATCCGTAACAATAGACAGAAACTTAGAATTTGTATCACGTCACTGTACCGATCGTACAATGTTAATCAGGGCCAGGCAAATTATACTGATCAAGACCCCACATCACTTCCATACAGTTCTCTCTGGAAACAGACTGTTTCATAGTAGTCTGGCTAACGAGATGGGGGTGGAGGATCAACGTGATCCCTGTAATAGTGAGCGACATGAAGATGAAGCCAAGCATAGCACAACTGCCTGGGGGACCCTGGTCCACCTTCATCAGCATACTCAGGATGTGAGGGAAGCTACTGCAACCCACCGCCTAACGCCCGTTTCAGGACGGACAAAAGAATTATCATACTCTCTGTGTGCATTTAACATCACATCACTCAGTCACTCCTGCTTTACCCCTTGGGGATGTAGAGGTCTTTTTCTATATACGAGGCATGTTCAAAGGAAACCGGATCTAACTGCACAAAGTGAACATACATATGATGCGCATGATGACGTCACTTTTGATGTAAACAGCACATACCAACCATCAAGTTTGCAAAATTTCATTATCCTGACTCACAGTTTCCTCAGCAGACCATTGAAAACATGGCGGGTGTGATACGGAATCTGTCCAGAGTTGATCGCCTGTAGGACCCTGGTCCACCTTCATTAGCACGCTCAGGATGTGAGGAAAGCTACTGCAACCCGCCACTTAACATCCTTTTCAGGATGCACAAAAGAGTAACCTACTCATTGTGGGCATTTGCAAACAACAACTCACCAGTGAGTTTGGAGGTGCCTGTATAGTCCAATTCTATCACAGAATACCCATCCACATATGCAACATATGAGGTCAGGGTTGGTGACTGACGTTCCTGCTGACTGGGTGGCAAATGCAGCATCAACAGCGAAAAGCAAGTCCCTGGCGGTGACATCCCTGATCCTAGTTTTGGCCATGAGCCTTGCAAGGTTTAAACAGTCAACCATCCGGCCTAGTGTGAAAGCAGATTCCTTCTTTGCGTTACCAAATGCATGTTTCAGTAATAGCCCAATGAAAATGCAGACAAATAAGAATATGGTACTTCCAACAAAAGAGATGCAGGTATTCATTAAGATACTCACTTAAGGCAGTGGAGCAGTTGTAGACCAGGGGGTGACTCATAGTAGACCAGGTCCATATGAAGACCAATGTGGACATCCGAATATGCAACATTTATTGGGTCCTCTGTCACCTTCACATCAAAAGTCTGGAAGATTCAAAGACATGTGTTTGCTACAGACTCTCAGCTATTGAGTTAAATTAATTACATTTTTAAAAACCTAGCCTGCACACTGTGTGGCAACTGCGTAGGCAAGCTGACTGTATTTCTCAGCTTTATAATGGGTCCAAGATGAACCCCAGCATTGGAATTCAGTCGTATGTGATCATAAACCACAACACAAGCCATCTTCACTTGCTTGGGCAACCATTATGAGCTATTGAAGACTTATCATAGTCCAGTGATTACCAACCTGTGATCAGTGAATACTTCCGGTAAGATGGCGACCAAGCAACAGCTGCTCTCATGGTCTGCGATATATGGTTTGTTCGTTCCACTTCATGTGTGGGGCGCGGTGTTGTGTGACGATCATTTTCTAACACATCCTACGCTATTCACAGGAAGCCTATGTGTGTGGATTTCATCGGAATTCGGAGATACACGATCTGTTCTTCATGTGTAATAGAATACGCTTTGTTGGATAGGACGTCACTACGGATTGCGCACCGTCCTTGGTTGGTGTGCACGACCTGCTTGGAAATTGCGTGCAATGACCGGAAGGTGTAAGGTGTGCTCATGCTTGGCGCCGCATTCCAGTGGCACTGAGGTCGGCTAGCTCTTCCCTGGAAGAGTGAAAAATGAAATTAGTAGCCGCCGATTAAAGTGAGCTCACAAGCCAACCTCACCTCCTCGGGGTACACACTGGGCAACTAGAATCGTGAGGCTCTAGGCAAACGAGGCAATGGCTCGCCTGGGGGGACGGGCTCCTTCAGGTTACTTGCAGATGTTGGCCCACCGCAGCTTGGAGAGGAGATGGGCGCCGGGTGATTTCAAGCCTACGAATCACACATGAGGACACAATCAAAATCTATTATACCGGATCGGTCGCAGCCTGGGTCAGAGAGGGTTGGCGTGGGATTTTCATGTCTTCATGTGTGCCCCAACGACCTGATGGGTTATGGGATGAACTGAACTGAACTGATCAGTGAACCAAATCGAGATTTTCAAAATAGGTCTCTGTACATTGTTTCTAAAATGTTCACCTCATGTAGCATTAGAGCAGGCAGGCCGCAGTGAATTAACATTGCCCTCAGGAAGGAGACTTTCAGGAATCTTGAACACATGGCCATAGACCTTAAGCTGTTCATTAGCTTGTTCAGTTTTACTTCTTCTGCATTCATCCTGAAAAGGACGTTTGTGGCGTTAGTTTACAGCGATGCTGTGATATCTTCGCCTTTTGGCATAGCACATCTGATTTCAAGCAAATCCTTTTGGGACTGTGTGCCTTCCCTTTTTGATCCCTAATCTCATAGCCAGGCTGCATGGTTGCAGTGCATTTTCAGGGCCACCACCTGTAGGCGGAATAGCGTTCGGTCAGTTATGGGTCACTGACCCTGATGCAAGCAGCCAGCTATGAGTCCCTAACTGCTGTCAACTCAACCACTGTTGCATCTTTGGCCCCACTTGTCCAGTAAAATGATTAACTTAGTTACTGCATCCTCACTGCACTTGAAGCGCCTTGTACCATCTGAGGATAGTTTTGGATGCCTTTTCCTCAAAACAGTGTTATTTTTACAGAATCAATGTCCGTCCTTCAAGCAATAGAAGATGACATTGTAGGCCTGACCGTATCCAAATATCTCTAGACATTGACCACATTATCACCTTCCATGTTATCAAAATAGGTATGCAGTAGCCCCTGGATACTCAAACACGCCTGGCAATGACAAGACAGACACACTAACAAAGAAGAGATCAAGACAATAACAACCACTTCAGTTTCTGTTCCTCAACGAGAGAAGCAGAAAGATTAGCTCAAAACCGAACTTACTGGAGGAGGATTGTCAATGGCCTATGCCATGAAACGAGCAATTGTGATGTATGTATTATCAAACGTTGCCACATATAAAAGACATACAAATGGGAGTACTTACTCTTCCATATATGGTGCTGGCTACAGGACCAATTAATTCAGCTACCTGTTAAATAAATACAAGGCACAATGTAACAGGTTTCCATGACTACCAATATTTTTCTTAATGTTGTTGTTCGAAGCTACTTATACTACGAGGTGTTCAAGTCAAACTGGGACTTTTATTTTAATGGGAAAAAAAATGTTCAAATAGTCAAAATGCCATTTATTTTTTGATATAATCTCCTGCAATGTTTATGCATTTATATCAGCGTTTAAGTAATGCTTGAAAAGCTACAGCTTAGAAAGATTTGTCAATTTGTCAGAACCAATACAGGACAACTTGTTTCATTTCGTCATCAATGCTGAAATGCTGACCTCCCAGGAATTCTTTTAGGGGTCTAAAAAAGGTGAATCGCTTGGTGCGAGGTCTAGGCTATAAGGTGGATGTGATAATACCTCCCAGCCGAGTTGCTGCAAATGGCACATAGTGCAGTGAGCCATTTGAGGTCAAGCGTTATCATGCAGGAGTAAGACGAGATCATCACTTACAGATGGTGACGGCCTTCTCTAAAACGTTTACACTATTCAAATGTCTTACTGTGGCTGAGTGTCTCATCACCGTATTGTGATTCCAGTCTTTTGTAAATTTTTACAGGTTTCACGCCTTCTTTCACAAGAAACTTCATCACAACGCGCTGTTCCGTGCAAGTACTAACAGTGTTATCCGCCATATTTATTTATCTATCACGCAACTGGCCCATGGCAAGTGGGCCACCTAGCAGTAATAGGACACAAGTGCCCCTAACTAATGATAGTAGTTTCAGCACGCTTTAACCCATTCAGGTAGTACTAGAACAAAAAGTCCCGGTTTGATTTGAACGTCCCTCGTAGTTTCATCACTTTTGATGAAAATCTCAATGGTAGCTGATTGTAGCGACTCTTCATATATTCGGAAACTAACTGAAATAGCTGAAGCCTCCATGTGTATAGTGTAATGCTAAGTTTCTCCGCAGACTCACCACCATGTGGACCATTTATTTCATGATTTACCCTGTCACTTCAGATGACTCTGTAACGTGGACAGTCTTCTTCTTTTTTTTTGTTTTGATTTTGCCTTATTTCTCTAATCCCCGAGGCACTGTGCGTTGCACTATGGTTTTTATTTTGTGCCTGTCGGCCCAGTGCATACAACTCCAGCATGCATTTTATGTAAGGGTCTGCTTCCTCCTGCATTTTCTAAGAGTTTTCTTCCCCGGGGTAACGGTCGGTGCTGTAATGGGGATCGAACCTGGAACCTTGGGATTGTGAGCCATGTCACTTAACCACTAGCCCACACCGTCCCCGTTATGCCAGTAAATTATGAACAGTCTTTGAAAGAGATCAGAAGAGCCTTCTATTTGTGCAGTCAAAGGAGCATCTTTGGAATTCTCTGGTGTGACCTGGTTACCAACATTGAGGTCATCTGACAAATACATCTTGAGAGTATAATTTCTATGATGAACTGTCGCGGTCTCTCTATCTTCGATCATAGCTCATCTTGCCTCCATGTGGGGCAAGGTCTTTTTCCACCCTTGATTTTGACAACCAAGTGCTGGATCTGGTGGGCTGCGACATCTTGGGCCAAAGGGCGAAAGCCAGGATGCTTGCTGGATCCATTACAACAACAATACCTGATGAGATTGCCAACCCTATGCACAACCTTCTATAGTCACCTATAATGACATGCAGAGAAGGAAACAGTTAGCACTTTTCAGTTTGTTCTAGGAACCACTCAGGTATTTTAATTAGGTTTGCAACATCCTAAACATCAACACTATATATTTACCTTGGCAACTTGCAAATCTTCTGTTGGTACACCTGTGACAATGCTAATTCCATCTTCATTTATCTGCTGCAGCCATCTTGAATAACACCACAATAAACAGTTACAATTTTTCCACACAACCATCTTTTTTCAATCTCCACTTTACACAAAGTATGTCCTTCCTATCCAATGTCAACTCTTTTCTCATTATCTCCTGATGTACTAACAGCTGTCCAGTTATATGCCCCAGGTCCAGATTAGCAACCATATCACATCATTTAACTCTTACAGGAGGAAGACTAACGTCTGGTCAGGCACAATGTACTGATCAGACATGTTAGTCAGGGTCAGGCACAATGTACTGATCAGACATGTTAGTCAGGGTCAGGCACAATATACTGATCAGACATGTTAGTCAGGGTCAGGCACAATAAACTGATCAGACATGTTAGTCAGGGTCAGGCACAATATACTGATCAGACATGTTAGTCAGGGTCAGGCACAATATACTGATCAGACATGTTAGTCAGGGTCAGGCACAATATACTGATCAGACATGTTAGTCAGGGTCAGGCAAAACATACTGATCAGACATGTTAGTCAGGGTCAGTCAGGCAAAACATACTAGCCAAGACCCTCACCTCGGCTTCCTCGTAACCCTCCCTGGAAACGGGCTGTTTTCATGGCAGCCTGGCTAACGAGGTGAGTGATCAACGTGATCCCAGTAGTAGTGAGTAACACGCAGATGAAGCCAAGCATAGCACAACCGCCTGAACCACTCCCGGTTCACCATCATCAGGATGCTCGAGATGTGAGGAAAGCTACTGCAACCCGCCACTTAACGTCCTTTTCAGGGCGCACAAAAGAGTAACCTATTCATTGTGGGCATTCAAAACTCCTATACCAACATTTTCCAGTATTTAAACAAACGCACCTCAATAGTGAAAGTACAATGAGTTACTTCCCTTGTCCCCTTCGCTGCCTTGCGGGATAAATGTTTACAGGAAAGGCTTCGGGTGTAAACCCTGAGAAGAAATCTGCATCCTGAGCTATCTCCAGTCTCGATAAATTTCTTACCACTGGCCAAGAGTAGCTCAGGACCAGATAGTGGGGTTGACAAAAGGTGCAGTTTCTTCCTCACTTTCATCCAAATCACAGCACAAGTCACCCATTTCAGCGGGCACAGCAAGAGAAAAGACTGTCCACACAGCTGAACAGAGAGAGTGGTCTTCATCACATGTGATGGACAAACATAACTTCCTTTGTCATCTAACATTAATTAAAATCCTGATACTAATGATAAAATAAAACAGTTTTCGTGATATTTACATTTTCTGGTGTCAATGGATCTCCGGGAGAAGCAACAGAAGCGTTCTGTTGGCCTCTACGAGTTAAACTACAATAATCTGTGCAGGTATCTTTTTATGAACGTCTGTTCCTTGTTTGTTAGTGTCTTTATAATTTCTACTACAGCACATAGAAGCTTTGCCTAGTCTTCCTGCAAGGGCTAAAAGGTCTACTAGAGTGATGATCATATACTATTACTAAAGTGTAAAGGGGAGGAATACTAATGTCTGGTTAGGTAAAATATACTGATCAGACATGTTAGTCAGAGTCAGGCAAAGCATACTGGCCAAGACCTCCACCTCGGCTTCCTAGTAGCCCTCCCTGGAAACGGGCTGTTTTTATGGCAGCCTGGCTAATGAAGTGAGGGATCAACATGATCGCTGTAATAATGAGTGACAGACAGATGAAGCCAAGCATTGCACAACCGCTGGGAGGACCCCGGTCCACCTTTATCAGCCCGCTCGAGATGTGAGGAAAGCTACTATAACCTGCCACTTAACATCCTTTTCAGGGCGCACAAAAGAGTAACCTACTCATTGTGGGCATTCGCATACAACAACTGAAGTGTAAAAGAACTTATGACGAAGATTAAATAAATTAATGTACAAAAAAAAACTTCGATGGAAGATGCTGGTCCTTACTTGAGAAGTCCAGATTTTGATGCTGTGATCTCCTCATATGTAACGGCAGGAATTGTCTGTAGAAATAAGTATGTGGGTAAGTCAATACGTATGTTTAAAAACTGATAACTGAAACATGTGCTTGATAGTTTTTAAAGCTGTCATCTTTATGATTACTGTAGGCAGCATACGCTAGGTGGCACATGCACATGCGCAGCTCAGATACTAAATGGCATTTGTGCTCACATAGTGCACAATCAAAGAACGCCGTGCTGTTGTGCATTTTGGAAGCCTGACCTGGTCGTCCTGATCAGATTACAACAGAAGCATCTGTGTAACACCTGGGGGAGATGACTTTAACAATGACCAATGTAGCAACTGCAGAAAAGTGTTCACATGGTTCAGCCTACAACAAAATGCATGATTCCACCTTGGCAGGAGACGTTTCACGAATGACTCACTCATAGCTGAAAGTGTCCTGAATTGCTAGTTATGACTATATTAAATGCAAAATTAGCATTTATTACTTTTGGACTAAATTCCAAAATAATTTGAAGTATTCTGTAATATTAGCCAGAGAGTTGCCAGGGCCACAAAGTGGAGCAAAGAATATTAAAGCTGTAAACTTGCCAAGCATGTCATAAGAGCTACCTTATTCTGCAGAAACTATAAGCCACACAAACTTCAACAAATATGGACAAGTCAACTAACAATGAAAATTATAGACTTGACAATCAAAGATTGAAGCAGGATCTCTGCCAAGAAGGCAAATGACATGACGCAGAGAAAGCCACAATGAATCTGCATCCCCAACTTACTTATTTTTCTCTTAAAGGAAATCTTCAGGTCCGATAACTGAACCGTTTATATAATGTACGAACACGGGACAGCTGCACTGGTGGCTGCAGAAATGAGAAACTACATAATTGGTATCCTTGGATTGAAACAAGATGGATAGGAACAGGAAGGTCAAAGTTGAGCACTGGGGAAATGCTGCTATCTTCAGTGCACAATTGATGAAGGCACACACAATAGTGAAGGTGTAGCCTTAAAGCTTTCAAAGAAGGTGCAAAATACTTTTACAGAATGGAATATTATTAGCTACTTTCTAATCTGCTAATAAGAAGATCATCATCATCATCATCTATCCACTTGTGTCGTTAGACGTCATGGGGAGGTGTCATTTTCAGTCTCGTGCCAGTTTTGTTGCTGATGTTGTTGTCATTCGTAATTTCTTCAGTGTCTCACTGACACCATCTATCCATCTTTTTCGTGGTCCACCCCTTGCTCTGCAACCCTGATATCTGGTATTGTAGACACTCGAAGATGGTAACATTGGTTGCATTCTTGTAAGGTGTCTGAACCATTTTATTCTCTGCCTTTCTATGTATTCCATTGATGGTGTTGCACCCACCGTCTGTCTGATTACTTCATTTCGTAATTTGTCCAGCCTTGTGACACTGACAGATTTCTCAAACACCTCATTTCGCATTCTATGATTTTTCTTTCTTGTGCTTTGGTGAGAGTCCATGTCTGACGCCGGTAGAAGAGAGGCCATGTCTGACACCGGTAGAAGAGAGGCCATGTCTGACACTGGTAGAATAGAGTTAATGTCTGACACTGGTAGAAGAGAGTCCATGTCTGACGCTGGTAGCAGAAAGTCCACTTCTGACACTGGTAGAAGAGAGGCCATGTCTGACACCGGTAGAAGAGAGGCCACGTCTGACACTGGTAGAATAGAGTTAATGTCTGACACTGGTAGAAGAGAGTCCATGTCTGACGCTGGTAGCAGAGAGTCCACTTCTGACACTGGTAGAAGAGAGTCCATGTCTGACACTGGTAGAAGAGAGTCCACGTCTGACACTGGTAGCAGGAAGCCCATGTATGATACTGGTAGCAGAGAGTACATGTCTGATACTGGTAGCAGAGAGTCCATGTCTGATGCTGGTAGCAGAGAGCTGTCGATTGGTTGTAAGTAAAGTAAAGTAAAGTATCCCATAGCATTACTGCCGTAGGGGTGTGAGGTGTTAGCGATCTCACATTTCAAAGGCTCGGCTATATGAGGGCGGTAGCTATCTCCTCTCCCTCGCCGCTTTTACTTCCCGGACTGAACCGGTACCCATTTAAGGCTGGGTCGACCCGGGAGCCATTGGGGTCTGAAAAAAACATTGCCGCCTCAACTGGGGAATGAACCCAGAACCACTCAGATGCGAAGCCAGCGCGCTAACCACTGTGCTACTTTGATGGTATTGCGAATTCGTGCTAGGAGGCATTTGTTGAATATTTGAAGATAAAGATAAATACTATCTAATGGTATGTACCAACAAATGACAAAGACGACTCATTAAAGGAAGAATTATACAAGACTTTTCGATCAATCTTGTATGGAAGTGGTTTATTTTCCTAGCATGCCTGCTGTACACAGTCCACGTCTTACTGGCATAAAGAAGGGTGGGGAGCACTACGGCTCGGTAGACTTTGAGTTTCGTTTCAAGCCTAAGTCCCCTTCCGATTCCAGACACTGGTCCGCAGCCTCCCAAAGGCAGCACTGGCCTTGTAGATTATGTTACAGCCCTCGCAATCAATAGTAGTTTCCCTGGAAAGAGTGCTGCCAAGGTACGTGAAGCTTCCTACTGATTCGAGGTACTCATTCTTGACTCTGATATCTAGGTCACGATATGCGTCACTCGGGGAAAGCTGAAACATGACTTCGGTTTTTTTTGGTATTAACTGTAAAACCGAACATGTTGCAGGCTGTCGAGAACTTGTCCACATATGTCTGCATATCTCTTTCGGTGTTGGCAGCAAGGGCACATTCATCAGCAAAAACTAATTCAAGAAGAGTTGTGTGTGATGTGTTAAAAAATTGATGTAGTTTCCAAACAAGTGTGTCTTCATAGTTCTTAGTTCGACCCGTTCTTCATCAAGGTGTGGTCAGACTTGAGTGGGTCTCAACTCAGGTTCCAGTCGTTTCTGACGCAGGAACGTGTCGTCCAGTGGGATAGTAGTCTGTTTGTTCTGGGGTCATGTGTGCTGCATTTTTCTAGTGAATCTCGCCAGCGAATTGGGGGCCATCCCGAAGTCTCCTCGACTAGCACATGTTTGTTGGTTCTGCTACTCTATCTTTTGTCTGGTCTTTTATCTATATGATTTGCCCAGGGGTGTTTTGAATGGTTGACGTGCCGTTGGATATCCTTGTGACAAGTGTGTCAAAAACAATAAAACATATGGATTAACAGTCTTTATTGGCTAAGTCTGATATGTTTATTGTTTTTGTTGCACAATTTTTTTGTGTGTGTTCTTGCATGTTTTTTTATACCTTACAGATGGTGATATATTTATATAATTTATATTTTCTCATGCTCATGCAATCCACTTCCATTCCATTTATGACACGATTACATAATATGATAATATAAAACACAGTAAGACAAACTGTAACACTATATGAAAATCTTAGAGTGAGAAAATGTGTTACACCGAACATGGAAATACTGCTAAATCGACAAGGAGTTAATTCAGAAAGCACAGAAGGGCTGGTTAAGACATGTGGGAATGGTAGCTATAGAGGCATCAAACTTCCAGAGGCATGGCGTGGATCTACTGTTCTGGTCATGCGGGGATCCAGTACAACATCTGTACTTCACAAGCATCCATTATGGCCAGCCTAGATGTGGATCATCATCCCGTATGATGATGATATGGATAGAGGTATATAAATAACCACCTGTTTAATGACCACAAAGCAATAGGTGTCACAGAAATCCACAGACTTCGGAGCTTTGAAATCATACAAGGTTCAAATGAAGTAGGACACATGATAGGGCAGGACAAGTGGGACACATGATAGGGCAGGACAAGTGGGACACATGATAGGGCAGGACAAGTAGGACACATGATAGGGCAGGACAAGTAGGACACATGATAGGGCAGGACAAGTAGGACACATGATAGGGCAGGACAAGTAGGACACATGATAGGGCAGGACAAGTAGGACACATGATAGGGCAGGACAAGTGGGACACATGATAGGGCAGGACAAGTGGGACACATGATAGGGCAGGACAAGTAGGACACATGATAGGGCAGGACAAGTAGGGACACATGATAGGGCAGGACAAGTGGGACACATGATAGGGCAGGACAAGTGGGACACATGATAGGGCAGGACAAGTAGGACACATGATAGGGCAGGACAAGTGGGACACATGATAGGGCAGGACAAGTGGGACACATGATAGGGCAGGACAAGTAGGACACATGATAGGGCAGGACAAGTAGGACACATGATAGGGCAGGACAAGTGGGACACATGATAGGGCAGGACAAGTGGGACACATGATAGGGCAGGACAAGTGGGACACATGATAGGGCAGGACAAGTAGGACACATGATAGGGCAGGACAAGTAGGACACATGATAGGGCAGGACAAGTAGGACACATGATAGGGCAGGACAAGTAGGACACATGATAGGGCAGGACAAGTAGGACACATGATAGGGCAGGACAAGTAGGACACATGATAGGGCAGGACAAGTGGGACACATGATAGGGCAGGACAAGTGGGACACATGATAGGGCAGGACAAGTAGGACACATGATAGGGCAGGACAAGTAGGACACATGATAGGGCAGGACAAGTGGGACACATGATAGGGCAGGACAAGTGGGACACATGATAGGGCAGGACAAGTAGGACACATGATAGGGCAGGACAAGTGGGACACATGATAGGGCAGGACAAGTGGGACACATGATAGGGCAGGACAAGTAGGACACATGATAGGGCAGGACAAGTAGGACACATGATAGGGCAGGACAAGTAGGACACATGATAGGGCAGGACAAGTAGGACACATGATAGGGCAGGACAAGTGGGACACATGATAGGGCAGGACAAGTGGGACACATGATAGGGCAGGACAAGTAGGACACATGATAGGGCAGGACAAGTAGGACACATGATAGGGCAGGACAAGTGGGACACATGATAGGGCAGGACAAGTGGGACACATGATAGGGCAGGACAAGTAGGACACATGATAGGGCAGGACAAGTGGGACACATGATAGGGCAGGACAAGTGGGACACATGATAGGGCAGGACAAGTAGGACACATGATAGGGCAGGACAAGTAGGACACATGATAGGGCAGGACAAGTAGGACACATGATAGGGCAGGACAAGTAGGACACATGATAGGGCAGGACAAGTGGGACACATGATAGGGCAGGACAAGTGGGACACATGATAGGGCAGGACAAGTAGGACACATGATAGGGCAGGACAAGTAGGACACATGATAGGGCAGGACAAGTAGGACACATGATAGGGCAGGACAAGTAGGACACATGATAGGGCAGGACAAGTAGGACACATGATAGGGCAGGACAAGTAGGACACATGATAGGGCAGGACAAGTGGGACACATGATAGGGCAGGACAAGTAGGACACATGATAGGGCAGGACAAGTGGGACACATGATAGGGCAGGACAAGTAGGACACATGATAGGGCAGGACAAGTAGGACACATGATAGGGCAGGACAAGTAGGACACATGATAGGGCAGGACAAGTAGGACACATGATAGGGCAGGACAAGTAGGACACATGATAGGGCAGGACAAGTAGGACACATGATAGGGCAGGACAAGTAGGACACATGATAGGGCAGGACAAGTAGGACACATGATAGGGCAGGACAAGTAGGACACATGATAGGGCAGGACAAGTAGGACACATGATAGGGCAGGACAAGTAGGACACATGATAGGGCAGGACAAGTAGGACACATGATAGGGCAGGACAAGTGGGACACATGATAGGGCAGGACAAGTGGGACACATGATAGGGCAGGACAAGTGGGACACATGATAGGGCAGGACAAGTGGGACACATGATAGGGCAGGACAAGTGGGACACATGATAGGGCAGGACAAGTAGGACACATGATAGGGCAGGACAAGTAGGACACATGATAGGGCAGGACAAGTGGGACACATGATAGGGCAGGACAAGTGGGACACATGATAGGGCAGGACAAGTGGGACACATGATAGGGCAGGACAAGTAGGACACATGATAGGGCAGGACAAGTGGGACACATGATAGGGCAGGACAAGTGGGACACATGATAGGGCAGGACAAGTGGGACACATGATAGGGCAGGACAAGTAGGACACATGATAGGGCAGGACAAGTAGGACACATGATAGGGCAGGACAAGTAGGACACATGATAGGGCAGGACAAGTGGGACACATGATAGGGCAGGACAAGTGGGACACATGATAGGGCAGGACAAGTGGGACACATGATAGGGCAGGACAAGTAGGACACATGATAGGGCAGGACAAGTAGGACACATGATAGGGCAGGACAAGTGGGACACATGATAGGGCAGGACAAGTGGGACACATGATAGGGCAGGACAAGTGGGACACATGATAGGGCAGGACAAGTAGGACACATGATAGGGCAGGACAAGTAGGACACATGATAGGGCAGGACAAGTAGGACACATGATAGGGCAGGACAAGTGGGACACATGATAGGGCAGGACAAGTAGGACACATGATAGGGCAGGACAAGTGGGACACATGATAGGGCAGGACAAGTAGGACACATGATAGGGCAGGACAAGTGGGACACATGATAGGGCAGGACAAGTAGGACACATGATAGGGCAGGACAAGTGGGACACATGATAGGGCAGGACAAGTAGGACACATGATAGGGCAGGACAAGTAGGACACATGATAGGGCAGGACAAGTAGGACACATGATAGGGCAGGACAAGTAGGACACATGATAGGGCAGGACAAGTAGGACACATGATAGGGCAGGACAAGTAGGACACATGATAGGGCAGGACAAGTGGGACACATGATAGGGCAGGACAAGTAGGACACATGATAGGGCAGGACAAGTAGGACACATGATAGGGCAGGACAAGTAGGACACATGATAGGGCAGGACAAGTAGGACACATGATAGGGCAGGACAAGTAGGACACATGATAGGGCAGGACAAGTAGGACACATGATAGGGCAGGACAAGTAGGACACATGATAGGGCAGGACAAGTAGGACACATGATAGGGCAGGACAAGTGGGACACATGATAGGGCAGGACAAGTAGGACACATGATAGGGCAGGACAAGTGGGACACATGATAGGGCAGGACAAGTAGGACACATGATAGGGCAGGACAAGTGGGACACATGATAGGGCAGGACAAGTAGGACACATGATAGGGCAGGACAAGTAGGACACATGATAGGGCAGGACAAGTAGGACACATGATAGGGCAGGACAAGTAGGACACATGATAGGGCAGGACAAGTAGGACACATGATAGGGCAGGACAAGTGGGACACATGATAGGGCAGGACAAGTAGGACACATGATAGGGCAGGACAAGTGGGACACATGATAGGGCAGGACAAGTAGGACACATGATAGGGCAGGACAAGTGGGACACATGATAGGGCAGGACAAGTAGGACACATGATAGGGCAGGACAAGTAGGACACATGATAGGGCAGGACAAGTAGGACACATGATAGGGCAGGACAAGTAGGACACATGATAGGGCAGGACAAGTAGGACACATGATAGGGCAGGACAAGTAGGACACATGATAGGGCAGGACAAGTAGGACACATGATAGGGCAGGACAAGTGGGACACATGATAGGGCAGGACAAGTAGGACACATGATAGGGCAGGACAAGTAGGACACATGATAGGGCAGGACAAGTAGGACACATGATAGGGCAGGACAAGTGGGACACATGATAGGGCAGGACAAGTGGGACACATGATAGGGCAGGACAAGTAGGACACATGATAGGGCAGGACAAGTAGGACACATGATAGGGCAGGACAAGTAGGACACATGATAGGGCAGGACAAGTGGGACACATGATAGGGCAGGACAAGTGGGACACATGATAGGGCAGGACAAGTGGGACACATGATAGGGCAGGACAAGTAGGACACATGATAGGGCAGGACAAGTAGGACACATGATAGGGCAGGACAAGTGGGACACATGATAGGGCAGGACAAGTGGGACACATGATAGGGCAGGACAAGTGGGACACATGATAGGGCAGGACAAGTAGGACACATGATAGGGCAGGACAAGTAGGACACATGATAGGGCAGGACAAGTAGGACACATGATAGGGCAGGACAAGTAGGACACATGATAGGGCAGGACAAGTAGGACACATGATAGGGCAGGACAAGTAGGACACATGATAGGGCAGGACAAGTAGGACACATGATAGGGCAGGACAAGTAGGACACATGATAGGGCAGGACAAGTAGGACACATGATAGGGCAGGACAAGTAGGACACATGATAGGGCAGGACAAGTAGGACACATGATAGGGCAGGACAAGTAGGACACATGATAGGGCAGGACAAGTGGGACACATGATAGGGCAGGACAAGTAGGACACATGATAGGGCAGGACAAGTAGGACACATGATAGGGCAGGACAAGTAGGACACATGATAGGGCAGGACAAGTAGGACACATGATAGGGCAGGACAAGTAGGACACATGATAGGGCAGGACAAGTAGGACACATGATAGGGCAGGACAAGTAGGACACATGATAGGGCAGGACAAGTAGGACACATGATAGGGCAGGACAAGTAGGACACATGATAGGGCAGGACAAGTAGGACACATGATAGGGCAGGACAAGTAGGACACATGATAGGGCAGGACAAGTAGGACACATGATAGGGCAGGACAAGTAGGACACATGATAGGGCAGGACAAGTAGGACACATGATAGGGCAGGACAAGTGGGACACATGATAGGGCAGGACAAGTAGGACACATGATAGGGCAGGACAAGTGGGACACATGATAGGGCAGGACAAGTGGGACACATGATAGGGCAGGACAAGTAGGACACATGATAGGGCAGGACAAGTAGGACACATGATAGGGCAGGACAAGTAGGACACATGATAGGGCAGGACAAGTGGGACACATGATAGGGCAGGACAAGTAGGACACATGATAGGGCAGGACAAGTAGGACACATGATAGGGCAGGACAAGTAGGACACATGATAGGGCAGGACAAGTGGGACACATGATAGGGCAGGACAAGTGGGACACATGATAGGGCAGGACAAGTAGGACACATGATAGGGCAGGACAAGTAGGACACATGATAGGGCAGGACAAGTAGGACACATGATAGGGCAGGACAAGTAGGACACATGATAGGGCAGGACAAGTGGGACACATGATAGGGCAGGACAAGTAGGACACATGATAGGGCAGGACAAGTAGGACACATGATAGGGCAGGACAAGTAGGACACATGATAGGGCAGGACAAGTAGGACACATGATAGGGCAGGACAAGTGGGACACATGATAGGGCAGGACAAGTAGGACACATGATAGGGCAGGACAAGTGGGACACATGATAGGGCAGGACAAGTAGGACACATGATAGGGCAGGACAAAAGTGTGTTCAGCCAATGAGCTACAGGATAACTTAACTTAAGTTAAATCTTAACTTAACGTCTTTATACTGGCTTAGAAAACCCTGCAGAGTCTGTATACAACCAGTTACATTTACATCACCTTGCTCTACAAGCTATGCGCATCCAGTTTATTCTTAAATGCATTAACTGTCCCTGCCTCCACTACCTCCCCTGGCAATGCATTCCAAGCAGACACCACTCTCTGACTAAAAAAATATTTCCTAATATCTAATCTGGACCTCTCTTTAGTCAGCTTGTAATTATGCCCTCGTGTTATTGTAGGTGGCTGTGTTTTAAAAAAACTTGTTATAGTCTAATTTATCGATTCCTCTGATCATCTTATAAACCTGTATTAAGTCACCACGAATTCTTCTCTCTTCGAGACACTGTAGGCCGGTTTTTCTGAGTCGTTCCTCATAACTGTAATTCTGGAATCCCACTATCATCTTTGTCGCTCTTTTTTGTATTCTTTCCAGCATGTTTATATCCCCTCTATGATAAGGACTCCACACCTGTACACAGTACTCCAATCTAGGTCTAACTAAAGTTTTATACAGTTTGACGATCACTTCCTTGCTCCTATGTTTAATATTTCTTTTTATCATACCTAACATTGCATTTGCCTTTTTCACTGCTACCTTAACTTGCTCACTCACCTTTCCTGTATCAGTATCCACACCCCTCATAATTTTCATTTTCTGAGAGAGACAGAGCATATGTATGCATACCAAGAGTTCAGTGATGTCGGTTCATAGGAGTATAACAGAACATCAAAAATAAATCCATTCAAATCACACTCACAGTCTGGTGAAACAAAAAGTCAGTATTACCGACACTGCTTTGTCACACTTGACAGCTTGTCTCCTGGCCAGCATTGTTTCCTTGTCATAATTATGGGCTCTCAGAAAACTGTGTGGTATGTATCCTTGGTGGCTGCTTTCAAATCCTCTCCAGGAAACCCTCAGTGAGTTATCTGACAACAGATTTACATTTATATACAACGTGGGCTAGTGGTTAAGTGACATGGCTCACAACTCAAAGGTGCTGGGTTCGATCACCATCACAGCACTGGCCGTTACCCCGGGAAAGCAAACCCTTAGAAAATTCAAGAGGAAGCAGACTCTTACATAAAATATATGCCAAGTTGGATGCACTGGGCTGACAAGCACAAAATAAAAATCGTGGTGCAACGCACACCGCGGAGAATAGAGAAATGAGGTGAACGAAAAAAAAAAATAAATTTACAAGCATTAGCAAGAAGTGTATAGAAATATTTTTGGTTGGTTGGTTATTGATCAAGTGGCCTATGGGCCCCTGCCCTTGTGCCCAATGTTATATGGAAAGTTTAGTGCATGTTGGGTTTGATCACAAAGGACGTTCTGCTCTTGCATAGATAACGTTCGACCTCAAACAGCTCACTGCACTTTGTGCCATCTGTAGCAACTCGGCTGGGAGGTATTGCCACACACTTTACAGCCCAGACCTCACTCCAAGCGATTTCCACCTGTTTGGACCACTAAAAGAATTCCAGAGAGGTCAGTATTTCAGCACTGATGACGAAGTGAAACAGGCTGTCCTGGATTGGGTCAGACATACTGACAAATCTTTCTACGCTAAAGCTTTTCAAGCTTTTCAAGCATTATGCTGGGATAAGTGCAAACATTGCAATAAATTACATTAAAAAAATAAATAGCATTTTGACTACTTGGAAAAAAAAATGTTTCCATACAAAAAAAGTCCCGGTTTGATTTTAATGCTCTCGTAGCTGAGAGGTAACGTGCACGTCAGTCAAGAAACAAATAAACGAAAGCAAGAAATTGTCAGTTTTGAATTTCATATATTGTAGTTATTTAATGCCCCCAATGAGTATAATTATTATCTTTTGTGCACTGAAAAGTGCGATAGGTGGCAGGTTGCATTAGTATTCTTCACACAACTAATGCGCTGATAATGGTAGACCATGGTCATCTAAGCGGCTGTACTATGCTTGGCTTCATCTGAGTGTCACTCACTACTACGGGGAATCAAATCGATCTCCCATCTCGTTAGCTAGACTGCCATTAAATAGTCTGTTTTTACGGATGAACAGTGTGAAAGTGAGGTGTGAGTTTGAGTCAGTATATTTTACCTGACCTGCCTAACATTGCCCAATCATCAGTATATTTTGCCTGAATTTAACTAACATTGCGCAATCATCAGTATATTTTGCCTGATTCTGGCTAACATTGTCCAACCTTCAGTATATTTTGCCTGACTCTGGCTAACATTGTCCAATCTTCAGTATATTTTGCCTGACTCTGGCTAACATTGTCCAATCTTCAGTATATTTTGCCTGACTCTGGCTAACATTGTCCAATCTTCAGTATATTTTGCCTGACTCTGGCTAACATTGTCCAACCTTCAGTATATTTTGCCTGACTCTGGCTAACATTGTCCAATCTCCAGTATATTTTGCCTGCCTCTGGCTAACATTGTCCAATCTTCAGTATATTTTGCCTGACTCTGGTTAACATTATCCAATCTTCAGTATATTTTCCCAGACTCTAACATTGTCCAATCTTCAGTATATTTTGCCTGACTCTGGCTAACATTGTCCAATCTTCAGTATATTTTGCCTGACTCTGGCTAACATTGTCCAACCTTCAGTATATTTTGCCTGACTCTGGCTAACATTGTCCAATCTCCAGTATATTTTGCCTGCCTCTGGCTAACATTGTCCAATCTTCAGTATATTTTGCCTGACTCTGGTTAACATTATCCAATCTTCAGTATATTTTCCCAGACTCTAACATTGTCCAATCTTCAGTATATTTTGCCTGACTCTGGCTAACATTGTCCAATCTTCAGTATATTTTGCCTGACTCTGGCTAACATTGTCCAATCTTCAGTATATTTTGCCTGACTCTGGCTAACATTGTCCAATCTTCAGTAAATTTTGCCTGATTCTGGCTAACATTATCCAATCATTAGTGTGTTTTGCCTGACCAGACATTAATCTCCTCTCCCGTCTAAATTCAAGCATCCCCTGATCTTTAAGGGAGGCGAGATCAGTGCAGTCCTATTGGAGATGGATGGCAAACCAAAAGGCTCCATGTACATGCTGTGCACGTAAAAGAACCCTTGACATTTAGAAATAGAAAAGAGAGGATATTAGTTTTAAAATTCTCAAGGTAACAAAACTCCTACCCAAAAGTGACCTGCATGAAAGCCAAAAGGAGATGGCCCCTCATCATGTAAAGACACAGCAACCTATTCACCTATTTGTCTGTATATTCGATTGCAAGTTTATACAAAATTAGACCCCTGCATCCTCTCCCTGCTCCCCCATTCTTCGGAGGAAGAAGAGCAGCAATTACAAATAAGAAGATTATTTCATCTCTCCACTATGCTGTTACATGTTGTTGCAGTTTGACATCTTCTTTTGTGTGTCATCTGTGTTGGTGCTCATATTCTCAATCCATGTATCTTTAGTGTTTCCTTAATACCATCAATCAATTTTGTTCTTGGTCTTCCTGTTGATGTGAAGTCCTGTTGGGTCCTGAGAGGTCCATCGGGGGTCTTTGTGTATGACAAGTACAAGAATATCACCACTGCCCCTCATAGAGCATGTCGTAAGAGGTGACTAACTCTGACATGGCATAACTAGGGGTTATAATAGATCATACAGGAAAGGTGAGTGAGCAAGTTAAGGTAGCAGTGAAAAAGGCAAATGCAATGTTAGGTATGATAAAAAGAAATATTAAACATAGGAGCAAGGAAGTGATCGTCAAACTGTATAAAGCTTTAGTTAGACCTAGATTGGAGTACTGTGTACAGGTGTGGAGTCCTTATCATAGAGGGGACATAAACATGATAGAAAGAATACAGAAAAGAGCGACAAAGATGATAGTGGGATTCCAGAATTACAGTTATGAGGAACGACTCAGAAAAACCGGCCTACAGTGTCTCGAAGAGAGAAGAATTCGTGGTGACTTAATACAGGTTTATAAGATGATCAGAGGAATCGATAAATTAGACTATAACAAGTTTTTTAAAATACAGCCACCTACAATAACACGAGGGCATAGCTACAAGCTGACTAAAGAGAGGTCCAGGTTAGATATTAGGAAATATTTTTTTAGTCAGAGAGTGGTGTCTGCTTGGAATGCATTGCCAGGGGAGGTAGTGGAGGCAGGGACAGTTAATGCATTTAAGAATAAACTGGATGCGCATAGCTTTTATAGCAAGGTGATGTAAATGTAACTGGTTGTATACAGACTCTGCAGGGTCTTCTAAACCAGTATAAAGACGTTAAGTTAAGTTAAGTTAACACTGGCCATGGTTAGGTGGTTTATTAACAGCAGCATAGATGGCGCATAACAGGCTGTGGGTCTACTTTGCTCTAGTGTTTAGGTCTATTAAAATGGAGTCGTAGATCGGTTAACCATCCTCCAAGAAACTGGTTGTATACAACAGACTCAGCAGTCTTCTAAACCAGTATAAAGTTGTTAAGTTAAGTTAAGTGTTAGGCTAGAAGTTCTTGCAATATTACTAAACTACTTCATTCTGTGTTTTTACATACCATGCATAGCAAGCATTTGAAATACTAAAATGCTAAACAGATGGGCAGTTTTGGATGGATTTGATTATCGAAGCTACTAGACATGACAATGATGCCATTTGGGGATTTGTGTTGTAGTTTACAGCGAAGCTGCGATATCTGCATCTTTCGGCCCAACATATTCGAGTTCGAACGGTATTTATAAGACCAGGTTTACCTCCCTTCTTTGATCACTAATCTCTAGACCCCGCTGCATGGTTGCAGTCTGTTTCCAGGGCTACCACAACAAGGTGGAATAGAGTCTTGGTCAGTTATTGGCAATGACCCTGATGCAAGTAACCATATATGGAATCGACGGCTGCTGTCAGCTCATTCCCTGCTTCATCTTCGGTCCCTCATATTAATACTAAGGCAAAGCTGCAACAGTACAGAAAATTAAAATTATAAAAAGAAGGGCAAAAAAAAACGTCAGATAACTCGTGAGAAAAGAATATGAATAAAAATCTTTTGTTACAGTAAAAAGGCCTTCATCGGGGACAAGAGACAACACACGTGAAAACAACTAACAAATCATGAGATTAAAGAGAATGTATAAAGATACTTCTCTCGTAGAGTTGTCTATGAGAAATGTCTTGACATGTGGTTTGGCTTTGTTCATTCTCAATCTCCCACTACCAAGCCCTGGAAGGGCTTTGTAAGTAGCAGAATGTTGTCCAGAGAACGGAATGCGTTGTGTCGTAGTTTACAGCTTGACTGTAATATTTGCACCTTTCGGTCCGACACATCCAACTTCAGCAGGCATATTTTTAGTTCTGGGCTAGCCTTCCTACATCAATCCCTTCTTCTTAGCCAGTCTGCCCTGTTGCAACCTTTTATCCAGGGTCTTGGCAGCTCTGGTTCGCTGGCCCTGACGCTAGCAGTCAGCTATGGGTCACTGAGCGCTGCAGCTCATGCGCTGGGTTTACAGAAGCTGTTATTCTCAATGTGCATTGCCCTTTGTCACTCCTTAACACATTTTGGTCGTAACAATGTATCAAAGCCTTACTTGCCCATGTGTTTTATACTCTGATGATATTGATGCTTTTGAAGAAATAAAAAAACTAACATTTTTACCTTCATTAGAAACACTGTCAATGTGAAGGCTAGCTGGCACACTGGCAGGATCAAGAAGACGTTGTCCATTCTTGTGACGACATGCTTCACAGTGACAGTTGTGTCTCAACCAGACGCTGTGAAATCTAATCAAACAAAGAACAGTATTTAGCCAAAAGGACTGCTACATATATTATGAGAATAAATGCAATTAACTATAATAATAGTTGACTATCTCAAGCAAAGATGGTGACAGCATCAGACTTGTGCTGTCTGTGAGAAGTGTTTTCATAAAGCTGTAAAGTCCAATCATGGCACAGCAAACTTCTGCCACACATGGAAACGGCGTGCGTTCTGTTCTTTCGACTAGCTCATTTTCTCAGTCTCTGCGATAAAGTTTCACTCTGCGGTTTGAGCATCTTGTGCAATGCTAGTATACCAGGTAGAACAACTCTGTGAAAGCATCTCCCAAGTCAATTTTGAGCGCTCTACTGAGGCATTTTTAAGGAGTTTCTGTAGAGTTTCTTTTGTCTCTTTGATGAGCTTCTGCCTGTTCTTTGTTTGTTTGTTTGTTTTGTTTTTTTGCATTTGCCTAATTTATCTATTCCCCAAGGCGGTGTGCGTTGCACTTCGGTTTTTATTTTGCGCCTGTCAGCCCAGTGCATCGGACTTTAGCATGCATTTTATGTAAGGGTCTGCTACCTCCTGCATTTTCTAAGGGGCCGCTTCCCCGGAGTAACGGCCGGTGCTGTAATGGGGATCGAACCCAGCACCTTCTGGTTGTGAGCCGCGTCACTTAACCACTAGCCCCCTTCTACCTGTTCTGAGCTCACCATAATGTAACTGCTTAGGGAGGCGCTCATTGAACATGCAAACAACATGTCCGATCCATCTTACCTGGGCTTTCTGCAGAAGTATATGGATGCTCAACATGTTTGACTTTTTAAGAATTTCAGGTCAGGTACTTTGTCCCGCAACTTGACCCTGAGCAGTCTGCGTAGACAGTTCATGTACTTACTTCCCTTGTCCAAGCACCACATTATACAGTATGCATCCAGTATCCAGCGACATGGATTGCCTTGTCATTTGCCTCCAGCATGTCGCACCTATTGCATGTTTCCTGGAGGTTGGGGCAGGTCATCAGGTGATATGGCTGTATTGCGCTACAATCACATGTCTCCTCATCATCTATATATCCCAATCATTTCATATTCCTCTTGCACCGTGATACACCAGTTTGGAGTCTGTTCAGCGTCTTCCATTTCGTGTATGGTACATGTATGTCTGGGGGCATATTCCTCCCGAAGTTCCATCTCTATTACCTGCATCTATTCGTGCCATCTCTCCTTGCAACAACTTTCAGGGTTTGTCTGAATGGGTTTGTGTTGATTTTAGGAATCTATATCTGGTTTTGAGTCTTGTGCTCTGTACCTGATGTCCGAACATTGGGTGCCTTGGGTCTTGTGCTCTGTACCTAATGTCTGAACATTGGGTGCCTTGAGTCTTGTGCTCTGTACCTGATGTTCGAACATTAAGTGTCGTGGGTCTTGTGCTCTGTACCTAATGTCCGAACATTGAGTGCCGTAGGTCTTGTGCTCTGTACCTAATGTTCGAACATTGAGTGCCTTGGGTCTTGTGCTCTGTACCTGATGTCCGAACATTGGGTGCCTTGAGTGGTTTTCCTGTTTTTCTCGTTCGATTTCTGCTGCGACGCTTCTTCGAATCTCGGGTGGTGCCATGCCAATTATGGGGTATATTTTTTCAATGTGGGTGGGTTTTAGGCACCCTGATACTATCCAACCCGCCTCATTTTATTGCTGTATCAACTAGTTTTGCATGGGCAGAGTTTTTCCAGACAGGTGCAGCATATTGAACTATGGAAAAGCACAGGGCAAGTGCCGGTGTCCGAAGGACTGATAGGTGTGTCCCCCATGCTGTGCCGGTCAATTTTCGAATGATATTTCTTGCGTCTTATGCTTTGTTTCCTGGTAGTGTGTCATGTAGTACAATGTGAGGTCTAACCTAGATATTTGGGAGGCCTCATACAGTTCACGTGAAAGCAATTTAGCTGTTTGTTGTGTTTGCTGTGCAGTGTCCATGTACAATTTAGCTGTTTGGTGTGTTTGCTGTACAGTGTCCATGTACAATTTAGCTGTCTGGTGTGTTTGCTGTACAGTGTCCATGTACAATTTAGCTGTCTGGTGTGTTTGCTGTACAGTGTCCATGTACAATTTAGCTGTCTGGTGTGTTTGCTGTACAGTGTCCATGTACAATTTAGCTGTCTGGTGTGTTTGCTGTAGTGTTTTGGTGTGTTTGCTGTAGTGTCTATGTACAATTTAGCTGTTTGCTGTACAGTGTCTTTGTACAATTTAGCTGTCTGGTGTGTTTGCTGTAGTGTCCATGTATAATTTAGCTGTCTGGTGTGTTTGCTGTACAGTGTCCATGTACAACTTAGCTGTCTGGTGTGTTTGCTGTAGTGTTTTGGTGTGTTTGCTGTAGTGTCCATGTATAATTTAGCTGTCTGGTGTGTTTGCTGTACAGTGTCCATGTACAATTTAGTTGTCTGGTGTGTTTGCAGTGTGTTCCCAAATACTTGGGAGTAAAGTTGGACTGCACGTCGTCCTATGCGGCACATTGTCAGGAGACAAAATATAAAATATATGCAAGAAATAGTATCATACGAAAACTAACTGGCACAACATGGGGAACAAAGCCAGTACACTGTACCAGTCTGGAAGATCTCTGCACATGTCAAACATATAGATATAGCAATAAATGAGACAGACCGTATAGTTACTGGATGTCTAAAACTTACACCAATTGAAAAATTATACCCAATAATCAGCATAGCACCACCAGAGATACAAAGAACTGTCACGTCAGAGATAGAAAGAGAGAAACAGGTAAATGACCCAACACACTCTATGTTCGGACATCAGGTGCAGCACCCAAGGCTAAAGTCAAGATGAAGTATCTTATCGTCAACCCAGCCCCTACAGACTAGTCCAGGAAATCGACTCATCGAAAGTTGGAAACAGCTGACACTAGTCCCCTTGATTGAGTAATGGGAGGAACTTGTGCCTGGACATCTCCTGCCCTACGCAACATTGGAAGTCACTAAATAGACTTCGAACTGGTGATCACGATGCAGGAAAAACCTGAAAAGATGGGTATACAGGGATGATGAAACATGCAAATGTGGAGTAACACAAGACCAGGACCATCTGATGATCTGTCCAAACCTCCTGGAGATTGTAGCACGGATGACCTGCTGAGTGCCAGGGCAAGCCACATGGCCGAATACTGGAAAAATGATGTGTGACGTAGTGCCTAGGACACAGAAAGTAAGTAAACACTTTGCTTTAGTGTTTGAGTCTATTATGATGGACTCGTACATCAGTTAACCACCCTCCAAGAAACTGGTTGTATGCAGAATCTGCAGAGTCTTCTAGAGCAGTATAAAGAGGTTAAGTTAAGTTATGTCGTGAACATTGTGCAGGAAAGGTTAACACGGAAAAGGTGAGAAGTTCTGCTACACACAGGTAGAACATTAAAAAGGTTAACTTTGTACCAGTTTGTTATTTAAAAGCTTCTACAACTTCCCTTTTTGTTTAAATAATTTCCAGCTCTTGATGATTCCAAAAGAGCAGATCACAAATGCTAATGGATCATGACAAGATAAGACAAATTCCGGTTCATGAATAGTTATATGACCTTACAACTCACTGAGTCTGGAATCCATCCACCCACTTGATGGAACATGTCTTTTCATTTGGGTTTAGAGTTACTGATTCAATGTTGGAAGCACTACCTGTCTGAAAGACGAAAAAAATTTCAATTTCTTCTAACAATCCTCCAGAAAAATTTGTTATTCACTATTTTTATTCTGTAGCCTTCGATGGAGTATTTTTCTGTAGCCTTCGATGGAGTATTTTTCTGTTGCTTTCGATGGAGTATTTTTCTGTATCCTTCAAAGGAGTATTGTTCTGTAGCCTTCAATAGAGTATTTTTCTGTAGCTTTCTTCCATATTCAGAAGGCCACTTGGGATCAAAGATACAGCAGTGAATGATCTCACATGAGCCAGAGACTCATAGCTGCCTGTTTGCATCTGAGTCAGTGACTAAAAACTGGCCAAGACCCTATTCCATCTTCAAGTGATGGCTCTGGAAAAGAATGCACCCTGCATGCAGCTTGGCAAAGTGATTAGACATCAAAGAGGGAAGGCAAGTCCACCTAAATACTGTACTGAAATTGGATGTGTCGGCCTGAAAGGCACCGACATCAAAACTTCACTGTAAACTATGAGACATCACAAATGCCCTTTTTGGATGAACACAGAAGAAGGCCACTCTACACTAAGCAAACGTTTGGGGTATGTGAATGGCAGATACCAAACCCATGAATCAGGGAGTCTTCTATCCTAGTGAGGCTAGAGCACATTGTTAGTAATATTTTACTACATTTTTTTAGTGTGCCAGTGGACCTGTTCTCATCACTGCCAAAATAGTGATGTTTTTTTTTTGGCGTTTGCCCTATTTTCTCTAATTCTCAAGGCGGTGTGGTTTTTATTTTGCGCCTTTCGGTCCAGTGTATCCAACTTCAGCATGCATTTTAAATTTTATGTAAGGGTCTGCTTCCTCCTGCATTTTCTAAGGGTTTGCTTCCCCGGGGTAACGGCCGGTGCTGTGATGGGAATTGAACCCAGCACCTTTGTGTTGTGAGCCGTGTCACTTAACCACTAGCCCATGCCGTTCCCTAAATAGTGATCTGAATGTATATGTCTTAATTCAGTTCAGTTGTCATCTCGACAACAAAGGTCGGTTGCAATGATCTGCTTCTTGCCTTGGTGGTACAATCTGCTAGGTTCATTTTTTAAAACTTAGCCTCCTGCCTATAGCATGCTTGCCCTCCACCTCCCACCTATAGCATGCTTGCCCTCCACCTCCCACCTATAGCATGCTTGCCCTCCACCTCCCACCTATAGCATCCTTGCCCTCCACCTCCTGCCTATAGCATGCTTGCCCTCCACCTCCTGCCTATAGCATGCTTGCCCTCCACCTCCCACCTATAGCATGCTTGCCCTCCACCTCCTGCCTATAGCATGCTTGCCCTCCACTTCCTGCCTATAGCATGCTTGCCCTCCACCTCCCACCTATAGCATGCTTGCCCTCCACCTCCCGCCTATAGCATGCTTGCCCTCCACCTCCCACCTATAGCATGCTTGCCCTCCACCTCCCACCTATAGCATGCTTGCCCTCCACCTCCCACCTATAGCATGCTTGCCCTCCACCTCCCACCTATAGCATGCTTGCCCTCCACCTCCCACCTATAGCATGCTTGCCCTCCACCTCCAGCCTATAGCATGCTTGCCCTCGACCTCCAGCCTATAGCATGCTTGCCCTCCACCTCCCACCTATAGCATGCTTGCCCTCCACCTCCCGCCTATAGCATGCTTGCCCTCCACCTCCCGCCTATAGCATGCTTGCCCTCCACCTCCCACCTATAGCATGCTTGCCCTCCACCTCCAGCCTATAGCATGCTTGCCCTCGACCTCCAGCCTATAGCATGCTTGCCCTCCACCTTCCTTCCAGTGTTGTTTTCAGCAAGGCACCGTGTCTTCTTATGTGACCAAAATAACTTAACTGTCAAAGTCTGATTTAGTTCAATTCTCTTTGCACCCCTAATTTCTCGAAGACTCTACCAATTCTCTTTGCACCCCTAATTTCTCTAAGACTCTACCAATTCTCTTTGCACCCCTAATTTCTCTAAGACTCTACCAATTCTCTTTGCACCATTAATTTCTCGAAGACTCTTCCAATTCTCTTTGCACCCCTAATTTCTCGAAGACTCTACCAATTCTCTTTGCACCCCTAATTTCTCTAAGACTCTACCAATTCTCTTTGCACCCCTAATTTCTCTAAGACTCTACCAATTCTCTTTGCACCCCTAATTTCTCTAAGACTCTACCAATTCTCTTTGCACCCCTAATTTCTCTAAGACTCTACCAATTCTCTTTGCACCCCTAATTTCTCTAAGACACTACCAATTCTCTTTGCACCCCTAATTTCTCTAAGACTCTACCAATTCTCTTTGCATCCCTAATTTCTCTAAGACACTACCAATTCTCTTTGCACCCCTAATTTCTCTAAGACTCTACCAATTCTCTTTGCACCCCTAATTTCTCTAAGACACTACCAATTCTCTTTGCACCCCTAATTTCTCTAAGACTCTACCAATTCTCTTTGCATCCCTAATTTCTCTAAGACTACCAATTCTCTTTGCACCCCTCATTTCTCTAAGACTCTACCAATTCTCTTTGCACCCCTCATTTCTCTAAGACTCTACCAATTCTCTTTGCACCCCTAATTTCTCTAAGACTCTACCCGTTCTCTTTGCACCCCTAATTTCTCTAAGACTCCACCAATTCTGTTCTGGAATTGTTTGTTCATTGTCCTGGTTTCTGCGTCATACAGTAAAGACGTGTATACATAATACACGATTACTCATTTTTAATTTATGCAAGACTTGTTTAAATGTTACAATATGACTCATGTTCAAGAAAATCAGATGATGTTGATTTGTTAATAGTCTATATCTGTCATGATTTAAAACAGGAAATGGTTTATAGATGTGATCTCATTGCACCTGGGCACCACAGATGTGCTCAGTCATTTTCATAGCTGAAAGTTCTGATGACAAATCATGAATTCTGTAGCTTTCATGGGGATGCAAATTTTCCTCTATATTTGGTAATTGCCCAATTACAGCTGGGTCGACTAGGAGAAACAGTCATACAAAGAAAAAACTTCTATGACTTGCCTGTTCTGTCAAACCAAGCGATGCGTGATTTGAACTAGGTACATTGGATTTGCAAACCAAGCTCACAACCCAATGGCCACACACATACAAACATGGAAACTGCTGAATATAAAATGACAAGATAGGATCACAGATGTAGAAGTTCTTTCACAGGCTGGCATGACAGATGGACTGGCCATGTTGTCTGCATGTCAGATGAGCGACTTTCAAAGAAAACATTCTATGGTGAGCTTGAATCAGGCAAGCAAGCTCACAATGGCTAAATAAAACGTTACAAAGACATTCTGAAAGCCACAATAAAGAACTGCGTCTTTAATTTTGAACACTGGGAGAACTTTGCTGCTGATCGCTCCACCTGACCTAGTAAAATCTCTGCTGGCACGGCGCATATTAAGCAGACTCGAATCAAGAAAGCTGCACGGAGATGTGCCACACAAAAGTCAAGAGATGAGATGCCTCCGTCTGATGGTCATACAGTGTTTCTCTGCTTTCAGGCTCAGATTGGTTTGATTAGCCACCTATGAACCCGCTCCAGAACTTGACAGATGACAATGTGGTCCTCTTCAGAAACAATGGGCAAATGACGACAACAGCAAACAAGAAAAGATCAAAAGAACTTTCAATCACTAAAACTTACTAGCCATGCAAAAGTAGAGTGGTGCTTTTGTATGCCTTTTGCAAAAATTGGATCCCAAATGGACACAGAATCAAAACTGTAGAACGGACTCAATGTGCGAGCACCAACTGGAAAAAAGCAAAGGAAATATTTAATAAATATTTTAAGATGGTTATTTTGGTCAAATCATTATCATTCTTCCATTTTGGGCTCCAACAGAAACATGTGGGCTATAACTGTAGTTGGTATGCTTGCAGGAAGTTTGTTCCAAAACAGTTACGTGCCATTACTGTAAATCTCACCAAGTTGTTGGAAAGATCTGGACAACTTATCAGTAGAATACAACATAAAGAGAATACATAGTGCTTGGTGGGTCATTCTTTGCAAACAGGACCTGATGACATTGCAAGACAGGCACCATTCTGGAACCCACAAGGTAAGAGAAGTAGGGAAGAAGGGAACTGGGTTCAAATTTGAGTAAAGCAGAACATTTGTGGTCTACGTTAAAGCAGATGACAGAGTGAATTGGCGGCTGTTTGTTGAAGACATATGTTAACAGCTTTCAAGTTCATCTATCCTCTGCCCTCTTCTCTAACATAGATAATGATTGTTCTGCATCCCTCATGATAGACTCGTTCTCCTTCGGGGAACAGTGTCTGTCCTGCAATGTCATCTGGGTAATTTCGCAAAGTATGCCCTATACAGCACCAGTGTCTTCTCTTTATGCCCCATTGCACTGATATCTGGCAGGTTGATGATGGTGACCTTATCATACTATTTCAAACCATCCATTCTTTGCCGGCTTCTGTTTATTAATTACATCATCATCAGTCCTATAACCTAGAAGGTCGTTGAGGCACCGTTATTGCAGTTTGTAGTACCAGCTCCCGCCATACAACAACGGTGTGTCTTGGGCCGCTACACACCTGACGGAACCCATCTCTCTCCAGGTGGCAGCTCATTATAGTTGTGTATAAATTTCATACAACAAAGCTGACACTGTCTTCAGCTAGGGCGACCAGCGCCAATCTCGTAAAGTTCAGCCGTGTAAACTAGACCGTGAAATATGACACATGTTTAAGCATAGTGATATTCATATAGCCGATGTCCATTCCAGGATAATCGGATGGAAGAAAACACACAAAACGAACAAATTAACCAGTCCAAATGGAAAACAACAACACATTTCCGTGAACACAAGTGTAATTCATCGACTAGTGTGAATTTCCGGCAGATCCATGGTTTGGGGGCATCTATAATGAACTAAAACAGAAGAGCAATGTAGACCCGCAGTCAGTTATGGTGCCATCTTTGCTGCTCAGTTTATTAATTACAAGTTTACTGTAATACAATAACTTTAATAAAGAATTAGTTCTTACATTGTTGCAAATGCTGATGATAGACAGGTCTGAATACTCTTGATAGAATCCTTGAAACATACTTCAGATTAATACAGAGTCCTGGGGCCATGTGAATCCTAGTGCAGTAAACATAAAAATAGAATATGTGATTAAAGATGCTTGTTTAAGGTAAACAAAGAAATGAATAACATAGGCAGTTGCTGTTTGTTAGCAGACACGTTTTTCTCAGACCGGAAGAATAGTATGAAAGAGTAGTTGACCGTCAAAAAGAGCAAAAACTGACAGACTTTTCCAGACCATAAATAAAGGATTCCTCAGATAAAAAGAAATTGGTAAGTAAAAAATAGAAGGTTGTACGCAACTTTATGCAAGTACCCATCATAACTTACTGATATGAGTCATGGGCAACACGCGAAAGCAAAGTCAGTCCAGTCCTAATAAATTAGATATATAAGAAATGTGGTCAGGTAGTAACTGTACCACAGAGGTAAAGTGCTCGTTAATCAAGAAATGAAAGGGCAGGAAGGTGGGTGTTCTTCTTCTTCTTCTTCGTACGCAGTCAGACAGTAACCATTATTTTTTCGAAAAAAGCGGCGGTCATCCTGAGGCTGTCGACACTGCCATAGACCTTGTCTTGCAGTTCCACTGGTGATGGCCACATCTGCTCTCTCTGATCCTCGTATGTCGGGCAGTTCTGCAGCAGATGTTCAGCGGTCATTTTACCGGTACCGCACGGGCATTCGTCGGTACCACCTATCTTCAATTTGTTGAATAGGTGGTACCTCAGTCTATTGTGGCCAGTGCGAAGTCTGAAGACAACGACCTGCTCTCTTCTGTTCAACTGGTAATAGGCATCGTTTTTGGTGTAACCAGTTTGTTCGGTTTCCCATTTGGTCATGTATCTGGCTTTGATAAGCCGTTTTGACTCTTCGTACGTCATACTAGTATCTGTTTGTGGTAGTCTTGTACCTTCTTTTGCCAGTCTGTCTGCCTCCTCGTTGACTTGGATGTTGCAGTGTGATGGGACCCACTGTACCACTACCATTTTTGGTGCGGACTGCTGGCACAGTTTGCAGAGTGCTGCTCTTAAGTCATTAAGCTCAGTGTTTTTCTGGCTTTTTAGCGCTGTGACTACGACGAGAGCATCTGTAAGCAGGACTATATGGCTTTCATTTTCTTTATGTGTCACCATTTCTTCCACTGCCGCCCTCAGTGCCTCTGCCTCCGCTCTGAAATTGCTTGTGTACTTACCAGTAGCGAATGACAGTGTTTTTTCTGCCATTTGGTAGGTTCAGGAATGCTCCTGCCCCTCCGTTCTGTGTAGTGTTTGTTACAGAACCGTCGGTGTATGCATGGGTCCAGTCCATGCTTGGGTAGTTTTTCGATATAAAGCTTAGGGTAGTATCTCTCCTTTCTTTTTCAGTCTGGCAGTTTTTGTTTCAAATACCTGGTATATTTTCTACCACCTCTGGAAATATATCCTGCCTCCAGGTAGGTTTTCATACAGTAGTGATGGGTTTTGGTGTTGTTAGTGCGTTTATAGGATCTTCGTGCATCTTTGCTTTGGCTATTTCTGCAAAGTTTCTCCGCTTTAGTTTCCCATTTCCCAAATTGTTTAGTCTCTGGTGCATTGGATGGTCAGTCAGTCTTCGGAGTTTCTCTGACTGCAGCTGGGCTCTGCAGTCTCTTCTATCGGTCATGGATTGCAGTTTTGTAATCTTTTCAAGTTCTACAATTGGCGTTAACTTCATGCCTCCTGTTATAACTCTCATGGCTTGGTTTTGAAGTTTGCTAACTTTATCGAAGTTCGCCTTTGCTGCTGTTGTCCATGCCGCAATGCCATACCCGAGAACTGGTCTCACTCTTCCAGTGTACAGTTTCTGTAGTATGCTTTCGTCTGCTCCCCAGCTTGAGCCAGCAAGTTTCCTCATGATTGCCATTCTTTCTCTGGCTCTCATTCGGTTTCTCTCGATCTGACTTTTCCATGTCATGCGCCGATCAAATGTGACTCCCAGATAGTTTGGGTTGTCGTTTGGCTGCAGGAATTTGCCATTTAAACTTAATTTGGTATTTTGGGGTTTGATTGAAAGCGAGAATATTGTGCATGTGGTTTTCTCCTCGTTTATTTTGACCAGCCATGAGTTCGCCCACTCTTCCAGCGATGTTAGGGCCTGCTGCATCCGATTTCTTGCTATGGTGAGATTCTTTTCAGAGGTCCACATAGCCAGATCGTCTGCAAACATTGAGCTATGGACTCTTCTTGGTATTTTCTCTGTAATGTCGTTTATATACACCAGGAAGAGTGTGGGTGACAGTACTCCCCCTTGGGGTACTCCCTGCTCGAGTGTTACCTTTTTGCTCATCTGCCCTTGTACTTGGACTCTGGCCGTTCTGTTTTTGAGGTAGTGGTTGATCCACTTGTACATTTTCCCACAAACATCACTTCTTCTTAGCTTGACTCCAAGTCCATCTTTCCAGACTTTGTCAAATGCCTTTTCCAGGTCCACCCAAACCGCTACTGTGTGTTTCTGTGCCTCTGCATCTTCTATTTCCTGGGCTATGAGGATGACCTGGTCCTCAGTGGATCTGTGCTGTCTAAAGCCGGCTTGCTGTGGAATTAGTATTCGTTTTTCTTCCAGATGCCACATCAGTCTGGTGTTTATCATACGTTCCATCAGTTTGCCGACACAGCTCAGTAGGCTGATAGGCCTGTATCCATTTGGATCTGTTTTGTCCTTTCCTTTTTTTGGTACTGGTACAAGTACTGCGTCTTTCCATGCCTGGGGTACAATTCCCCTTTTCCAGCTTTGGTTCAGGACCGATAGCAGTTTCCTCTTCGCTGTTTGGCCCAGCCCCATCAGCATTTCGTTTGTTATCCCATCTTTTCCGGGAGATTTCCTTTTCTTTAATGTTTTCATGGCCTCTTCCATTTCGCTCATTGTTAATTTGGCCATCATATGCTCTTCAGGTGCCGTATTGATGTTGACGTGCCCCTTTTCCTCTTCACTAATGTCTGTATGCCTTTCTGCAGGGACCTCGATGTGGTTTGCGGTGGGTGTTCAAATCCCACAAGCTTCAAACATCCTCTGGCCTGAAGATAGGTGAGACTGTTGCCTAGTTCTATTGGAGAGGGATTATAAACTCAGGGATCCTGGTATACACGCTGTGCACATAAAAGAACACAAGGTAGAAAAAAAATGAAAAATCAAGGCTGTTACCCTCTGTTCAGGGGAGGAAGACTAAAGTCTGGTCAGGCAAAATATACTGGCCAAAACCCTCACCTTAGCTTCCTCGTGGACCTCCTGGAAACAGGCTGTTTTCATGGCAGCCTGGTTAACAAGGTAAGGGATCGAGGTGATCCCTGTAGTAGTGAGCAACATACAGATAAAGCCAAGCATAGTACAACCGCCTGGAGGACCCCTTTCCACCTTCATCAGCACGCTCGGGATGTAAGGAAAGCTACTGCAACCCGCCATTTATCGTGGGCACACAAAAGAGTAGACCTACTCATTGTGGGCATTCAAAACAACAACCCTTTGTTCAAGCAAAAATGATAAAAGTGATGAAATACCTACCCAATCAAAGGCTAAAAGGAGGTAATGACTCAACAGACCAATCATCCATTTGTCAGTCTACTCGGTTTTTTGCATAAACAAGAAGACCTCTGCACACCCAGAGGTAGAAGACAGGTGGCTAAAGTAAGTCCTGAGTGCTCCATCGGGGTCTTTGTGTATGACAAAGACAGGTATAGTACCACTGCTGCACAGAGAGCATGTCGTAAGAGACAACTAACTGTGTGACATGGCATAACTTCAGCCATGATTAGGTGGTTTGTTAAGAGCAGCATAGATGGCGCCTAACAGACTGAGGGTTTACTTTGCTCTAGTGTTTGAGTCTGTTAAGATGGACTCGCACATTGGTCAATCCCCCCTCCAAGAAACTGGTAGTATACAGACTCTGCAGTCTTCTAAACCAGTATACAGACATACCCCGGCAAGTTTAGTTAAATGTTGTCCAAGTTACAAGAAAAACCAAGGTTTGCAACCTTTATAAAATACATAACAATCTGGAAATCCAGCTCTTGAAAGCTCCAGTGATGACCTACGATGGTTTGGTCACGTCTGCAGAATAAAAAAAGGCTAGCTAGCACAACAATCATGAGAGACCAGGAGTCAGTCAGGAGTCCAGGCCCTAAATCCTATGGTGGAGAGTGAGACAACATAGGACAGTCCCCAAGAAATTGAGACTGAGTCCAGCCCAGTAGGAAAGCAGTTTATAGAACAGCCTGGAGTTCTTTCCAGCAAACCACTACAGACCAAGGTAGAAGAAGAGCAAACACAAGTATAAGTAATAGCTGCAGTACACTGGTGTATAATGAAGGCTTCATATCCGTACCATTGGAGTTCCATGGAAAATAAAAAGAAACAAGAAAATAAATAACACAATTATTATCTATTATAAGCTATTGAACTTTAAAACACAATTTTAGTTCTGGTTTGATTTTAACGAAAACATCCCTACTTTAAAAAAAAATGATAGTCTACTTTGAGAATTTGTGCACCTTGTTTGGTGACCCATGAGTTGAAAAAGGTTGATAACGGTTGGTTTTAGGTCATGTTCATGTTTTATATTCAATAGTTCAGCTCAATTTAATCTCTCAGAATAACTGATAAGATAGACGTGTTATTTCTACAAGGCCTTCTTAGCAACAGATGATAAGAAAAGTCACAAAGATAAGAGCATCAGAAATGAGTGTAATGGACACATTTGTTTATGTACTTTGCAATATAACTTTCACCTTGATCTCTCCCCCTTTCACTCACACAGTCACCCAACCAGAGTGTTATCTTCTTATTTGGCATTTATCCTGAAAAGGACGTTTGTGATACTGTGTCGCAGTTAACAGCAAGGTGCAATATCTCAGCGTTCCGGCCTGACAAAACCGATTTCAGCACGGCTTATTTGGAACCAAGTTTACCTTCCCTCTTCAATCCCTAATATCTTCCAGGTTTCTAGGTAGACCATTTGGAGACAGAATAGGGTCTTGGTCAGTTATCGGTCACTGACCCTGATGCAAACAATTAGCTATAAGTCGCTCACTGTTGTCAGCTCATTCACTGATGCATCTTCGCATCCCGGCTTTCCCCCCCCCCCCCCCCTTTATTAATATTTTGTATCTTGGTTCTGCTTACAAAAGCTTACAGTAATATTAAATATAAACATGAGCTTGTAAATCTTTTAAACACTCCTAGCTTATCATGAATGGCTGCATTCTGAGTTACCTACGGTCGTCTCTACTGATAGTGTTGCCACTGGTCCATGGTAGCTCAGGATGAGAAAATGATGTTGACGATCAGCGCATTTTCTTTCTTACTATAATCCAAATACAGTGCAAGTTACATCATCAAGACAAAAAAACCATCCGATAATGTCGCCATCATCGCTTGCAATGAGCAACTAACTTTTCAAAAATGTCAAAATACTGAATATTTCACTCATTCAAAACCTTTCAGCTTCCTATAGAGTACAGGTCTTCAACAAATATAGAGTTCTTTTATCCTGATTCATCTGCTCCAGTTCTGTCTATGTCTGTTTTCTTTATGTTTGTCTTGAGCTCTCTTCTTCATGTGAGTTTTTGCCTGTCTCTACTTCCCTTGCTTTGGGGATTCCAGAACAGAGACTGCCTCGTAATGCTATCAGATTGGGTTTTTTTTCATGTGTTTTCTATTCTTCTTCTTCTTCTTCTTCGTACGCTCTTTTCTATTCAAATCCAGCACCTTCTCCTTACATCATGTTTCACTGATATTTGTCTTGTTCTGTTCAACAGTTCCACATTAGCAATCTTATCATACCATTTCAATCTCTTTATTCTGTAAAGGCACTCATTTATGAATATGTGTACCTTTTTACATTGTTTTAATCCATATTCTGAATATTAACAAGCAAGAAAGAAGATAGACATCTAATAATGAATAAATTAATAACAAATCAATGCATTTATAAAGTTTGAAAGCAGTAATCACTGTGGATTAGGTTTCTGTTGTTATTACTAAAATTGAGCTGCCGAGCCATTCGCTTTTTTACAGTCAATGCCAAGTTTGCTTAGCTTCATAGATCTAGAGTGTACTTTTCTGTATTTGCCACCTCTCAGACATTCCGTCATGTCTTTGAAATGAAATCAGAAGTCCTCACGGTACGAGGTTCAAATGAGGGAATTGAGGTGGCATTATAAGTGGTATATTTATACGAGGCGTATTTAAATGAAACCAGACAAAATTTTGCTAAATTTTATTATCCTCCGACTCAGTTTCCTCAGCAGACCGCTGAAAACATGACGGATGTAATACGGAATTCGTGCAGAGTTGATCAGCGAGCAGTGATTTGGTTTCTAACAGCTGAAGGATGTCAACCATTTGACATTCATTGCAGAATGTAGGCAGTGTATGGTGACAAAAGTGTGTCGAGGCCAACAGTGAAGATCTGGACAACAATGTTTGAAGAAGGACATGAGTTAACGAACGATCTTCCAAGACCAGAATGATTGTCAAGTGGTCGACATCCTTCAGATGTTAGAAACCGAATCATCGATTGCTGATCACCTCTGCACAGATTCCGTATCACACCCACTATGTTTTCAATGGTCTGCTGAGGAAACTATGAGTTGGAGGATAATGAAATTTTGCAAGCTTGACAGTTGGTATGTGCTGTTTACACCTGAAGTAACATCATCATGCGCATTGTACGTATGTTCACTTGGTGCAGTTAGGTTTGGTTTCATTTGAACACGCCTCATTGATTAGGGGTACCCAGTGGTCTCAAGGTAAGGTGTTTGCCTTGGGTGTTGGAGGTCACTGGTTCAAATCATGGTGGAGAACAGGATTTTTTTTTCTCGTGGATCATCCAGTAAAAATTTATGATCTCTGAGCAGTGAAATCAGACACTGTCTGCAGTGGCACACACGTTAAAAATCCCTTGGCAGTTGGAACTAGAAAAGAGTAGGCTTAACGACCTCTGCCCCTGCAAAATTCAAAGATGAAAATCTACTAAAATTATTCTAGAGATTCTCGCTCCACAGAGAATATGTAGCAAAAAAGAGGACTGTGTGAGTATAACATTAGGTCTTGGTTATGTGGTTAGCGGAGCGGCATAGATGGCACCTGACAGGCTAGGGGTATACCTTGCTTTTATTTACGCTTTCACCATCATCAATCCCAAAAATAGGCGATCGTATCTTCCAGGGGCTACCAACCTAATTGGCCATGACCTGGCAAGTCACCAGAGGATTTTCGCATGCCAAAAATATGAAACAAAGGAGGTCACACCTCCCTACGACGTCTAACAACACAAGTGGACTGAGAAAGAAAGATATTTATACATTACCCTTTTTTGCAGCCAATCTGATTTATGTGCTCTGAAAATATGCAGAGTAGTTACTATGAATATGCCCTTACTCTTGGAAACGTTATGCCCTTCACACAGCTACCTTCCAACTCTATCATCCTGCCAATAGGGGACGGCGTGGCCTAGGGGTTAAGTCGCACGGCTCACAATCCGAAGGTGCTGGGTTCAATCCCCATCACAGCACCGGCCGTTACCTCGGGGAAGCAAACCGTTAGAAAATGCAAGAGGAATCAGACCCTTACATAAAATGCATGCTGAAGTCAAATGCACTATGCCAACAGGCGAAAAATACAAACCACAGTGCAACGCACATGCCATGGGGATTAGAGAGATAAGGTGAACGCAAAAAAACAAACAAAAATCCTGCCAATAATGATTAACCTAACTCTTATTAATTATTTAATCCTCTATAATCATCATTATTTGGTAAAGAAAATAACAAATAAAGCCATCTTGCAAGATCTGAGTGTCAAAGAGAGCTGGCTTATAAATCACGTTATGTCTCAAAAACTGAAGTTTTTCTGCCCCATCAAACACCATGACAGACTGGAGAAATCAGTTCGATAAAGATGAGACAGAGGCCAACCAAGGCGTAGATAGACATAAGACATCAAGGACACCCTAAACACGAACATGGAGCAGGTGAATAGACTAGACTAACTGCTGATCAAGATTCATATCGGATGGCTGTGATGAGAGCAACGTTCTGGCAAGGACATGCTTCATGATGATGATAATCATTATCTGACCAGGGTACGGAGTAGCCTAGTGGTTAAATGGCACGGCTCACACCCGAAGGTGCTGGGTTCAATCCTTATCACAGTACTGGCCGTTACCCAGGGGAAGCAAACCCTTAGAAAATGTAGGAGGAAGCAGACCTTTACGTAAAATGCATGCTGAAGTCGGATGCACTGGGCCAACAGGCGCAAAATAAAAACCACAGTGCAACGCACACCACCTTGGGGATTAGAGAAAATTAGGCGAACACAAAAGAAAAAAAAAATTATCTGACCAGGAAAAAATGCTGGCTAAGACAGAGTATCGGTGTTGTACCTGCAGACTAAATGCGCAATACTGGGTACTCAAAATGCTACAACTTACACCACACAGGGAATCGAAGTATTGGACTGCTCTGGTGCTGTAACTGGTTCCTTGAGTTAACAAGGCAAATTTTAATCTAGCACTAAATTAATTAGAAGATTTTATGTTTCAAGTATGTATCACATTGAGGTGCATCAGAGTCTTGATTAATGTCTAGCCCCGGAACTCACATATGAGCATCGTGTACTCGTACTCGTTAGCAAACATCAATTGGTTTAGCCGCAGGTATGTCATGGTTACATACGTGATCAAGTAGATAGTATGTGACTATGTGAATGTTGTATAATTATTAATATTATTTAATATTATTATAAACGAATTCAAATAATAATGTAAAAGTAATCATCATCATTGGTATCTCAGTCTCTGTAGACCATGCGAGTGGCGCTCTTTGAGTTTTGTCCAGCTCTGTCTCCTGTATTTCGACAATGTCTGCTATGACTGTAAAGGTAGATTCACAAATATTTTTATTTTTTTTTTGCGTTCGCATTATTTTTCTATTCCCCAAGGCTGTGTGAGTTGCACTGCTGTTATTATTTTGCGCCTGTCGGCCCAGTGCATCCGACTTCGGCATGCATTTTAAGTAAGGGTCTGCTTCCTCGTGCATTTTCTAAGGGTTTTCTTCCCCTGGGTTACGGCCGGTGCTGTGATGGGGATCGAACCCAGCACCTTTGGATTGTAAGCCGTGCTACTTAACCACTAGCCCACGCCATCCCTGGATTCCCAAATAACAGTCCCTGCCACAGATCACAGAACCATGCAGATGAGGCTATCTTGCTGGGGTGTCGCCTGATCTCTTGTCTTTCTCTTTTCTCTGCAGTAAGAAGGCCTCTACGAGCACGTGCAGCTACTATGCCCCTTCCAACTGACTGTCTCCAAACAGTTAAATCTTGAGCAATTGTTTCCCAGCCCTCAGATGAGATGTCATATGACTTCATGTCCCTCTTGTATACGTCCTTGAATCGCAGTGTGGGACGGCTGATTCTTCTAGCTCCAGTGGCCAGCTGTCCATAGAGGATGTCCTTTGGCAGCCTTTCATCTTCCATGCACCAAAACCAAACCATCAAATATGTCGTTGGCTTAACAGCAAGTACATGCTGAAAGTGTTTGCTCGCTGTAAAATCACATTATGTAGCACTCTCATTTGCCACTCAATCCTCATATTACACCATAAGCACTGCGTGTATAAGGTGCTGAGTCGCTGTTCCTGATTAGAAGTGCTCCAAGTCTTGCCTCCATACTGTATACATAAGAGTGCCAAAACACAGTTTTGATAGACTCAGACCTTTGTGTAGTGAGACAGTGCATTGTTCTCCCAGACTCTCCTCGGCAGGTGGACCATGACGGTACTCGTCTTGCCACACCTACTGTCTATCCCCATCTCGAGCGAGAGAGTTTTGCTGATGGCAGACCCCCAGATAGCTAAAGTGAAGCTATTGATGACCTTCAAAGTAACGACATCAATCTTTATGAAGGGGGAAGTGTTAATTAATATAATACTCTATCTGTGCACAGAGTGACAGACCTATGTTTTTTTTCCAGGCTTATTGAAGTTATTATCATAATTATGGTGAGCTCAAACTGCTAGCACCCTCGGCGAATCTTCTCCCAGTCTCTGAAGAGCCTCCTCGCTGTTGGTCATTACTGACATTAGTATAGTATAGATAATAGATTAATACTAGTTAGTTACTAAGTTAGTTAGTATACAGTACACTGATACTTTGAAGTGATACTGACTGTGTGAGTGTGTCGTGTGGAATGCAAGACAGAGAAGTTAATAGTATTAATACTAATAGCTATCATTAAAAAAACATATTCTTTGACTTCCCGTGCTCAAAATATAGAAACACAAAAATAAACAAACTCTTAGCTAGTCACGGACCGTTAACAAATCTTTAAAAGTATTTCCAAACAGCTGTTCTGTTCTCCGAGATAGTGGGACTGGCGACCGCTTCAAAACTGAATTCACCGGAACTGTCAACTTCTTGTTTCGTTATCAGAAATTGCATCTAGAGAAGCTCACATATACGTAAATTGCCGCACATTTCCTTTTGTGCTTCCTTTCTTGGCTGTTGTTTTTTTCTTCATTCTTTGCAAAACGTATTCCTGTTTGTTTTGGGTTTTTTGTGTTAGGAACTTTTTTACAGCTGGGTCAACCCGAGCATGTTAATAGCGGGCATCAAACCAGATACCTTTACCGTTAGAAGCGAGCGCTCTTCAAAGTACTCGACCACTCAGACACTCAAAACAATGTGTCTCAAACTCGCAATATGCGACCAGCGTAGCTATTCTCTTTGGCCTTGGACACATGCGTGTTTCAGTTTGTGATAAGGTATAATAAGTTTGACATGTTGCCCGAGACAGGAAAGAAGATTACTTGCTCTTCCTTCTTATATTATTTGTAAAGATACGCACATAAGTAGTTATCAGTATTTTAAACGTTTGTTGTGCATTATGCAGAGATTCTCGAAAATATGAAGAAAGAAAAAAGACCACCTATGGTCAAACCATGTGTGCAATGACGTTGAGTCTTTGACTAAACTAAACTAAACTAAACTAATATCGGCCTATGCCAAAATGATATATTTATCCGTGGTCTAGATGGTGAGATCATCAGCAAACAATGTCTTTGACATATGTTGAAGTTTAGTATAGTCATTTATATAAATACTATGATGAGATGAATACAGCTGGGGAGAGATGCCAGACTCACTCACACGCTGAGTGTTGTCCATACGACCTCTTGTGGTTATCGAAAAGGCACGACAAACTGCGTTAGATGCCTTCCCACCTTTCTACCCTGCGGGTTACATGTTTACGGAAAGGCTTCGGTGGTAACCCTGAGACAAAATCTGCATCCTATGCTATCTCCAGTCGTCTCGATGAATGTCTTGCCACTGGCAAAAGATAGCTTAGGCTCTGTGAGTGAGGTTGACAAAAGGCGCAGTTTCTTCCTCACTTTAATCCAAATCACCGCGCAAGTCACCCATTTCAGCGGACACAGCAAGAGATACGACTGTCCACACGGCTGAACAAAGAGAGTGGTCTTCATCACTTGTGATAGACAACTATTGTATTTATATAAATGAGGAAAAGGGTGCAGCTTAGGGGAGAGCCCTGTGGCAGTCCTTCTTCTAACGTTCTTTTACTTGATGTTGCACCTGCAAAGTTGGTATTTATGGTTCTGTTGATTAGGAAAGCCTGCTTCCATTTGACCATCTTTCTTTCGATTCCCATTTTCCTCATTTCCATCAAAAGGCCCTTCCTCCAGACCCTACCGTATGCCTGCTGTAGATCAATGAACACTGATAATGTGCTATTCCCTTCTTGGAATCCAACCATCACCTGCTGTGTGAACCTAAAGAGGAGATCATCGGTGAGGGTATCCACGCCTGAACCATGGCTGATTTAAATCATTGAGGTTCTTGCTTTCCAGCTACCAGTATAGTCTGTTGTTTACCATTCTTTCAACCAGTTTGCCTAAACAAAGCGAAAAGTATAGTTCTATAGCTTGCAGGTGTTCATGGTTGTTGCCCCATCTTCAGTATGGGTTTAATAGTTGCTGATAGTCATATTGATAACAGCTGTCCTTCGTCCTATGTTCTGTTGATAAACTATAAAAGCACCTCTTTTGCATTTGGTATTAATTTGCTGCTTCTCATCTCGTTTTTTAACTGTATCTGGTCCAGATGCGTTATTTTTCATCTTCAGCGTGCTGGTTGAACTGTTTTGTCTTAAGGCTGATATGTTGGTTAAGTCGATGAGAACTTCTTTACAAGTGCTTTATCTAGTAGATTTATTGAATGTGCTCTGACATAAAGTTTGTTAAAGTTCTCAGCTTTCTTGGTGTTTGATACTATGTCGTCCCCAGATTCTCTGGTCAGGGGTATTGTGTTTGACTTTCTCTTGCTCTTTTCAAAGTTGCTCCGCAGCTTTAACGCCTTATTCTCTTCTTTTTTTAGATCCAGCTTTCTACAATTTTCTCTCCAAATCTACCGCTTGCTTTGTTTAGTGATATACCTTACTTTTGTCATCCAGCTATTGTGTTCAGTTTTATTTTGGGGGATCTGCAAATTTGTCTACATTCTTCCTGCCCTCTCTTCTCTATTTGACGGCTGCAGCCAACTCTGGGTTCCACTGCGGTTCATATTTCTTGTACTTGCCATCTGGGATATACTTCTTTGCATCATTTACGATGGTGGCACAAATGTGTTCGAAAGTTGTATTGATGTCATCATTTGTACTTATTTGTTTTAGATGATGGAACATGTTTGTTTGAAGAATGTATTGGTGTCATAATTTCTACTTATTTGTTAAGATAGTGGAACATGTTTGTCTGAAGGATGTATTGATGTCATAATTTGGCCTTAATTGTTAAGATGGTGTAACATATTTGTTTGAAGGATGTATTGATGTCATAATTTCTACTTATTTGTTAAGATGGTGGAACATGTTTGTTTGAAGGATGTATTGATATCATTTTTACTTATTTGACTAAACCCAGCATCAGTGTTCCGGACATAACGGACCCAGTCAGCATTCGTGAAATCCCACGATGCTTTGTTTCGAGCTATTCTATCCCTCTGGGGTGTTTCAATATCTGTTAGGATATGACGATGATCACTTCCAACATCTCCCAAGACTTTGGTGATGGGTTACCTACCAAGTAAACCGATACAAGTGTCAGATAGGGCCGGATGGTAGTACCGTGCGCTCTATTCAAAATACTCTGTTTCCAGACTCTGGAGTATTGTAAGGTTTATGCCATTACACCGCTCTTGGATCCTCAGGCCTCTATTATTAAACTGGTGGTATCCAAGATTTGGCATATGGGCATTGAAATATCCCACAACACTGTTTTCTTTGACAAAAGCTAAAATTTAGGTGAACTCATTGTCAAAGTTGGATGACAGTAAATGTTATGTAGTATGTATTTTGTGTTATCTTTACTCCATAACTTTATTGTTTGATGGTCAATATCCTCCACAGGATTGTTGGTGTATCATTCCGGACAATGGCCATTTGCTGCATTCACACTTATACTGCGTGTAACCTGTGATGGCGTTTGGCCTTTGTGGTAGTATTGTTTCCCCGAAGGAGGAATATGTTGATTTGATGGTCTTGTAGTATTTTGATCAGTTCGGTTACCTTGTTTTGCACTCCAGCAATATTAAGCTGTAGTAGGTTGAGGTTCCCGCTCGCTAACTTCTCACACAGAGCATGGAAGTTATCTCTGTTGCGCGGCCTTGATAACCGAGGCGACGTCCGAGCTCGTTTGAGAAATGTTATGTCTTCCTGGCATTTGAGTTTTGTGATATTTTGCTGCAGACTTCGGCCTATCAAAGAGCACGATATGTGAGTCTTTCTCTGTGGCTGGTAGATATATTTGTATTTGCTACTTCCATCCTTGGCCATCGGCAGATTTGCTGCGTCGATAGGAGTGAGGTAAGGTGTCAGGTGGTGTTCACAGAGTACATCACCCAGCTAGCCACAGTTGCCCTCGTTACAGATCACACTTGTTTATGCTTTATTCAAGGCTTTCCTTGTGACTGTGTCATGTATCCTGCCTACTATCCGTTTACGACCAACCCCTTCTCTACACCACAAGGGCTTCCCACTTCTGAGATTGAATGATTTTGTCTCTCCTATCGATCCCTAGTGTAAGAGTGGAGTCCATTGGCATGTGCAATGTCAGGTCAATCGGATCCCCTCTGGGCACCTCTACCATTATGGGATCTTTGGTAGGGTTCTCGTAGGTTAGATAAATAAAAATTGTGCAGACAAGCAGGTGACAGATGAGATGAAAATTTAACTCATGGGTGTTAGTGCACATTCCTCTCGTCAGTGGGTACTGCGCTGACACCTTAAGGGCCCCCAAGTTGCACCCCGTCTGGTTATACATCCTGGTACACGGTCGCAACCATAGCAAACTCAGTAAAAGAACAGGGTCACCCACGAAAAGTTGTTGCCATGGACACGCTTCTGCAGGACAGGCCTCGTGCTATGGGCTTGATGTCAGTAGGACGACAGCTTTCATGGCAATCACTGCACTATGGATGAGAGAGACTGTATATTCACATCAACATCCATTTGTTGTAGGTGGGACACTGTGCTCACTAAAAGAGTACAATGACCGTCGCTCAAACGATACGATGGATGTTTAGAGAATAAGATGTTGCTAAAAAATTATAAAGGCAAATTGTGAGAAGCTGGAAAGAACTGGAGAAAATAGCACAGAGCAGATTTTCTTGGTGAAGAAGTATTTTTTTAAATATTAGAAGCATCTCTTCTATGAAAGTTATTTCACTGGACTATCCCAAAAGGCTTATTAGGGCCAGATACATGGCCAAATGGGAAACAGAACATACTGGCTACACAAAAAATGATGCCTATCAGCAGTTGAACAGAAGAGAGCAGGTCGTGGTCTTCAGACTCCGCACAGGCCACAACAGACTGAGGTCCCACCTATTCAATAAACTGAAGATAGGTAGCACTGACGAATGCACTTGTGGTACAGAGAAAATGACCGCTGAACATCTGCTGCAAAAATGCTCGATATACGAGGACCAGAGAAAGCACATGTGGCCATCACCAGTGGCAACACTAGACAAGCTCAATGGCAGTGTCGACAGCCTCAGGATGACCGCTGCTTTATTCGAACAAATACAGGTTGACGTCTGACAGCGTACGAAGAAGAAGAAGAAGAAGAAGATTTCACTGGACTATCAAGCTTTACAAAGATGAGTCATCTAGAGTGAGTGGCTAGACGCATTGTTCATATCGTCTTAACACATGCCCTCAGTGTTGCAGTCGCGTTATTCTAGTTTCTAATACTATTAGTCTCACAGAAACTCACTCAATAAAAACATTCTAATTAGAATAAGCCACGTTTAATTATAATAATTCAGTATCTCATTATTGGTGCATAAAATATACGAAATAGGTTACATAAAACACAGTGAATGTTTGTTGTGTTTTTTTAGTACAGGAGCGTGGCCGTAGAAAGGGTTGACGTGTAAAGGGTTCGTAATTTAATTATCCTTGTCTTCATGGATTAAGAACTTTAAAGTGGTGAGAACCACTGCTGTGTTGTGATTTGTCGTAGCTGTGTCGAAAAGAACGGCGACGTCATAACACAGAAGTCCCAAGTTAGTGTTTGATGCTGTCGTGTATATTGTAAAGTGCCACTTGAATGAAGTAGGGGCGGGAGCTTAGATACATAAACTTACACAGTCAGACACATTCAATTCATTTTAAAAACGCTCCATCCTTCATTTCCCTACAGAAAATGTGAGTTGTTTCCGATCTTCTATCACATCATAGTTGAGCAGTATATGTAGAGCATTATTTTTAAACCCTGCTAGAATAGCACATATGGGGAATTACTAAGTATTATATGTCCCTTCTTTCCTTGAACGCTTTACACATTCACATAAATCCACACATACATGAATGTGCACATATATGTTTACAACAACTAGGTTTGCATCGCTACTATGTTTTACATCTGGTGTAAGTTAAATATGTCATTGACTCAATAAACCAGATGTCTACAACATAGACAGTGAAGTGATTTTTTTCAAAAACTGATTTGTAAGAATGTGTACTCAATGTGTTTGTTTACTTTCATGAATAGGACATATTGACATATTCAATAAAGCAGAGAAATAAACAAACAAAATCATACTGGTTTAAGGTCCAGTTTCATGCTTACATGTTTCAAATATCAAGCTATAAAAATTAAGATCATATTTTTTAAGACAGCAATAAACAAGATAGATTCCACATGACTAGTATTAATATAATTATGGTAAAGTACCGTGTGTGTTTGAAATAGTTCAAAGTAATGTTCAGACTTGCTTAGTAAGAGTATTGCGTTTAAATATGATTTGTTCAAGAAAAGTAAAACAAGACAGTTGACATACCTCTCTTGACATCCTATTAATGGCTAACACTAGAGCAAACCACTCTTTTAAAATAAGAGCTTGAAAATTACACATGACATAGCTCCCTACACAGTAAATTCGAATAGCCAGAAAATAGTGGCATGGCCTAGATGTGAACTGTGTTTTCATGATCAATGTTTACTTCGTCACAAGGGCGATGCATTCTTTACAATAAAGGGAACGAATAACTGCTTCTTTCACAATAACAATACATTGTTGAATGGTTATTTAAAAATAAAGTCTACTTCTATAATGCTTGCGTGCTTTTTATTTTTTTTTTGCAATAAAAAATATATTTTGAGTCGATCTGTTTACATTAGATAGCAAAATCAATATTTTTGTATTTTATGTTGGCAAAAATTTCCATTTTCCAACGTTACTATTTTTGCAATTTCACGTTACTTATATATTTAAAAAGTTGTCTCTCACTGAAGACAGGTGTCTCCCTTTAAAATTAAGAAGGATAGTAAATAATATATTTTAATGTGTTTTTTTTTTTTACAAATGTTTACTTATTAAATGTCAAATTCCGAATTCATTTTACGAATCATGCTCTATTTTATTGTACGTTCTAATAATTTTTAAATTTATATGTACTTAACTGAAATATGCAACAACATAGTAACCACACAAAGAGTTCAGGTTCCCATTTTGCGGCTTATATACAAATTGTAACTAAAGATGGCGCCGTAACTGGCTGCGAGTCTACATTTCTCTACTGTTTTGGATCATTATGGATGCCGCCAGACCACGGATTTGCCTGGAATTCACACTAGTCGACGACTTACACTTGCGTTCACGGATACGTGGAGTTGTTTTCCGTTTGGACTTGTTATTTCGTTCTTTTTTTGTGATTTCTCCCATCCGTTTATCCTGGTCTGGACGCCAGCTGAATGGTGCTACGCTTAAACTAGTTATACCTGTGTCGTATCTCACGGGTTAGTTCTGCCGGTTCACCTTCACGAATATGGCGTGTGGGAATTTTAGATGCTATTATGATGAACAGAATACAGCTGGGGAGAGATGCCAGACTCACTGACGCGCTGAGTGTTGTCCATACGACCTCTTGTGGTTATCGAAAAGGCACGACAAACTGCATTAGATGCCTTCCCACCTTTCTACCCTGCGGGTTACATGTTTACGGAAAGGCTTCGGTGGTAACCCTGAGGCAAAATCTGCATCCTATGCTATCTCCAGTCGTCTCGATAGCTTAAGCTCTGTGAGTGAGGTTGACAAAAGGCGCAGTTTCTTCCTCACTTTAATCCAAATCTCCGCGCAAGTCACCCATTTCAGCGGACACATCAAGAGATACGACTGTCCACACGGCTGAACAAAGAGAGTGGTCTTCATCACTTGTGATGGACAAACTATCAACTAAAGTAGTTTCAGCTACAGGAGCAGCCAGTGTTGTCTTCTGCCAGTTACTTGTATAGTTCGCTCCACGACTTCCACGCCTGTCAAGGTCCAAGATTCAGCTCTTGTGTCAGCACGGCTTTGCAGTCACAATCGTCGCCCGGGGTCGCGAGCTGCTCCTCCACATATGTTGTGCACGAAGACGAAAACGAGCGTGATAAATTTGGTCTGGTAGATAATTAACACCTATCGCCTTCAGTGTACATATGCCAATGTCTATGTGGTTCTGGTGTAGGGCCATAGCTCACTCGTTCTGGGTTTGTTGCCTAGATAGAGGGAAGACGCCCAAGATAGCACTTCTCACGCGAATTTATTATGACGGAATAACACTTATTTTAATTTTTTAAATATTTATTTGATTGCATCCCCTGCTATGTTTTAAAATGAATATAGTATATTTTTAAGTGCTTGTATCTTTAACTAACATCATGGACTAATGCAAATAAGGAAATTCATATTTAAACTAACTGTCACAAAGGAATAATTGTTCCACAAGTGAAGTAGAACAAAAATATAGTTCCCATATCAATGAGGAGCATTATAAAACCACAGTCCATGCAAATACAGAGCGCAGGATGTAATGTTGTTAGAACTGTTGCTGTTCACCTAAAGGCACATGATTTACTCTCCAATCGCGACATGTTCCAGTCAATTCGGTTGTAAATTGGAATATGATTTACTGTTACGGGTGGTATTACAGAGGGGAAAGGAAGTGGTCCTCCAAAACGCTGATGTCCCGAACAATCAAGCTTGTAGGACCTCATACCTGATGGCAGTGACTGATATGGGACTAAATGTATCTCTTTGAGCATATGCAAGACAAGACATCGGAAAAGGAAACTGTTCATATCGGCTCACAACAGCTGAGACATATCACACTTCATCCCCAACTGCAGTATTTTTTAATTCAAGAACCGACACAGCGAGTTGACCAAGCTTATAGTCTCCTACAATCACTTCCTTGGCATGCATTTCAAATATAACCAATTGTTGCTTGTTGGGCCGATAGTCGTTACGGTTGGTAGTTTGTCAGGCCGTGCTGTTGTTCGTGAGCTTTGCTCGTACTTGCTTTTACGGTGTTCCTTAACTAGCAGTGTACAGCAGCGAGTGCTGGAATGTCCTAAAATATCCACATCAATGTCATGAAGAAGCTGGCCGGAACAAGCTGGGGTGCAAATATCAACATCCTCAAAAATGTAAACACTGGCACAGTCAGGCCAATACTTGAATACGGCATGACAGCCTGGACCACAGCATCAAAAACAAACATGAAACGCCTAACCAAAATTCAAAATTCAGGCTTAAGGATAATAACAGGAGGAATGAAGACTACACCAATCCAGAAAATGGAAACATACAAATATAAGACCCCTTAATACTAAACGAGAGGAAAGAGTGCTGACACATAGTGAAAAAATGCTACGAATGCCTGATCATCCCATTAATATCAAACTAAAACACCCAGTTAAAAATAGGCTAAAAAGAACCAGCTTCATTCATATATCAAACCACCTACACCAAAAATATGGAGAACTAATTCCCAACCAACCTACAGAAATAGAAATGCTTATTAACTATGAAGAGCCAAGCTGCAACGTAAAGAACATCGAAATAAGTACAGAGATCCCAGGAATAAGAAGAAAAGACCAACACAGTGTCCACGAGTTGACAATTTTAGCACAAACAATGAGTGAGGAGAAATATAATACCAAGGAATGGACACAGCTGTACACAGATGGTTCAGAAGAGGGGGCAGGCCGAAACGGGGGAGGAGGCATATTCATAAGACACAAAAGTGGAAATATAACAGAAGAGGCCCTCCCAACAGGAAAGTTGTCCACAAACCTTAGAGCAGAATCGATGGCCCTCCTGCGAGCACTGAGAATACTTCAAACAGAAAGGCAACCTCCAACAAAAATAGCTGTATTCACGGACTGCAGAGAACTATAAGAGACAATACAAAAAACAAACAACGAACCACTGTTACCGGAGATCAGATCAGAACTGGGAAAACTCCAGAGATCCTCAACAATAGCGCTTCAGTGGCTACCTTCCCATTGCGGAATCACGGGAAAAGATAGAGCTGATGATCTGGCAAAGGATGGCAGCAAAAAGGCACAATTTAATCATCGAGTACCATACAGAGAAATCAAGAACATCATCAGAAATCAGTATATACACCAATGGAGAGAAGACAGAAACATAAGCAGTACGCCAGACCCAATTCACTATCTCAAAAGAAATCAACAAACTACCTTATTTCGCCTGAGAACTGGACACTGCAGACTACTAGAACATCTGTACCGACTGAAGATCTCACACACCGATGAGTGCCCATGTGGAACAGGATGCCTGAACCCTGAACATATTCAACAAGAATGCCCAATCTATAGGGAAATGAGATGCCAGACCTGGCCAGAGGGTGCGGAGCTGAGACAAAAGCTGTGGGGCAGCCGCTCCGACCTGGTGAAGACTACAGACTTCATCATGGCGACTGGCCTGCAGATATAGCATGACCAGAAGATCCTGAACGCAAAGAAGAAAAAGCTTGTAGTATGAACTGACTGTTGAGAGTACAGTGAAATAAGAACACTATACTAGAGTGAGAGAAAGAGAGAAAGAGAGAGAGAGGGGGGATGTGGGATGGGGGAAGACACGGCGATGTACACTGTTGTAAATGTTAATTGGTGCAGGGATTAAATAAGGTATAAAGAAATAATTATGTCGAGAAAAGCTAAAGGTAACCCAATGAGCAGTCACTGCCATCAAGGAGGAAGTGTTAGGGGATCCACTGCAATAGGGTTCACCTTTTTCTCAGATGAAATGGTCAGTTCCTTTACTCACTGCATTTCTGTCGCTGAAGTAAGCGAGGTACCAATTTAAGACTGGATAGATTTTAAAACGGATCAATTTCATTCCCATTACAATAAAGCATCTGAACTCTATTGCTCTGCCACTTCAATGCTTGAAGATGAGAGATGACGAATAAAGGACGTGTGACTGCTGAAGAGTGCACATAATCGATGATAATGAAGTAGAGAGAGAGAGAGAGAGAGAGAGGGAGAGAGAGAGAAAAAAAGAGAGAGAGAGATTGTAACATAACTGTTGAAAGTGTGAGGAAATAGGGCGAAGAAGAAGAAGAAGAAGAAGAAGAAGAAGAAGAAGTAGAAGAAGAAGAAGACGAAGAAGAAGAAGAAGAAGAAGAAGAAGAAGAAGAAGAAGAAGAAGAAGAAGAAGAAGAAGAAGATACAGAAGTTTTAAATTAAGGTACGGAATAAATACAGAAACAATTCAAATTGTTCTGTTCTGCCAAGAATCGATGTCACTGCACTTCGGGATGACCGATAGGAAAAACATAGTCGAGACTTAAAATGAAAATGGAGTTGCTTTTGGACTTTTGTGCTTTAAAACAACTGGCCATTGATGGCAGCGTATTTCCACACAAGCAACATGGGTGTCACCAGACCACAGCACAAATAACCATCTTGGCCATAAATGTGTAGATAAAAAGCTCAAATCATTACTACACGGTGTAACAGTATGTAGAGGGTAGAGGAGCTGACGTGGCGTCAGACAACCATCTTATTATATCCAAGATACAGAACACACTTTAAAAGTATACAGTACACAACGACAGATAGCATCTCTATGTATGGTTCCTCAGGAATAAGGACATACACGAAATATTTCATATCACAATATTAAATATGGGAAGATAAATACAGACCTAATTCATCTAAGATTAGTCCTCTGTCAATTATGTCGGTAGTCCAACCCAGAAGAGTCGTAGTACAATGGGTCACATATCACTGTTCAGTTCATCCCGTAACCCATCAGGTCGTTGGGGCACACATGAAGACATGAAAATCCCACGCCAGCTCTCTCTGTCTGTCGCCGCTTGACGTATCTCACCGTGACGAAGGCCTGACCACTCAGTGATGTTGTCCACCCACCTCTTCCTTGGACGTCCTCGCCCTCTCTGTCCCGGTACGGATCCAAAAAGTATCGAGTTGGGAATTCCGTTGGATCTCGCGACGTGCCCACACCAGGCCATCTTTCGTCTTTTGATAGATGTGAACAGATCTTCAAAAGGACCAATAGCGTCTTCAACTCTCTGACGGATGTCTACGTTCGTGACACGATCCTTATATGTAACATTTAGGAGTTATATCACTGTGGCATTTAAAAAAAACGAGAAGGCAGGTAGACTGGTGAAAGAATGTGGAAGGTTACCCCAACCAGATTCAAGTGGGACTTACTAAGAGTATACAAGATTTATTATTGTCAAATACAGGAACAAACGGGAAATGTAGCATACTGGATATACATGAAATGATGCTAATCTGAACAGAAAAGAGCAGGTGGTGGTCTCCAGACTCAGCACAGACCACAACAGACTGAGGTACAGAAGACAAGAGCTGGTGGTGGTCTTCAGACTCCTCAGGGGCGACAACAGACTGAGTTACAGAAGAGAGCAAGTGATCTTCAGACTCCGCACAGGCCACAACAGACTGAGGTACCATCTATTCAATAAACTGAAGATAAGCTGACGAATGCACCAGTCGTTATGGGAAAATTACCTCCAAACATCTGCTGCAAAATTACCCGACATACGAGGACCAGAGAAAGCACACGTGGCCGTAACCAATACTAGACATGCTCTATGGCAGTGTCGACAGTCTCAAGATGACAGCTGCTTTCTTTGATCAAATTCAAATCGACGTCGGATAGTGTATTGAACAAGAATAATAAGAAGAACAAGAAGAAGAAGAAGAAGAAGAAGAAGAAGAAGAAATATGGGAAGTAAGCAACTTCTTCTTTTGTCCTACTGCTCTTGCCTTGCGTGGTGGCAAGGGGGATATGAGTAGACTGGCTTGCGCTAGGCGGGGGATTTGTGCTGCCGATAATTTAAACTTTTTGAATGTTTTTTTTAAATCTCCTCTAGTCATCGTCGCTGGGATCTACCTTTTCTTCTTCGTGGCCCTGAAACCTCCAATAAGTATGACATCGTTGCAGGTTGATCATACTGTATCCTTGTCAGATGACCAACCCACTTCATTTTCTGTGCACAAATATAGTTTCTAACTACTAGAAAAAATAGAGAATACAGAAGAGCACTGGCAACAAATAAAATAGATGCAATGATTTACACCAAAAATAAGAATTAGAGGATACAGAAAAGCACTGACAACAGATAAAATATGCGAAGAACGAAACTTGTGGAGACGTTCTGAGGTAAAGATAAAACTAACACAGCGCATTGATAAAAAATTAACTGCGCTGTTCGTCCATCACACATGATGAAGACCACTCTCTCTGTTTCTTCAGCATTTTTAAGTATGCTAGTTTAGTCTATGTGTACTAAGATGACTGGCCAGGTAATGCTAGTCCTGAATGATCTTGGGCAGTGTGGGCATAGAAGGCTCGTTCCATGTGAAGTTTTTATTTTACAACTTTTCTGTTCTGTCCCAGTTCTTTCACTACCTCAAGATGCTGTACCTTTACGACAAAATATGCACCCCTTAGGTATTATACCACAGTCTTTTATCGAAGTCGTTAATGTATCATGGACGCTCGTCTTATTGGCCACCGTTTACCTTCTGATTCTCAACAATAAATGTTATATTTGGCAGCCGTTGGCCTTACATGCACTCTACATAGCCTGCTCAGCGAATATGTGATTGTATGAGAGTATTATCCATGCTAGGCCAGGTCAGGTCAGATCATCCCTTAACCGGTGAGGTCGTTGGGGCACACATGAAGACATCCTCACAACTCCACGCCATCCCTCTCTGTCAGATGCCGCTGCCTGTGACTCTTCTGGTCGGAGACTGGTCCATTCTTTTATGTAGTTCTCCCATCTCTTTTTGCGCCGGCCTCTTCGTCGTCTTCCATGCACCTTTCCGTGGAGGATTGTGTTTGCAAGACCATTTGATCTCGATATGTGACCGTACCAAGTGAGTTTCCTTCTTTTGACAGTTGCCAAGAGATCTTCGAAAGGCCCTATTGCTGTTGTAATTCTATCTCGTATTTCCTCATTTGTAACTCGATCTTTGTATGTGACGTTTAAAAGTTTTCGGAAACATCTCATCTCCAAGGCCTGTATCCTTCGTTGAAGGTCAGCTGTAACTGTCCATGTCTCACAAGCATAGAGGAATATTGACAGGACCAGTGTACGCATTAATCTGATTTTCGTGCGTAGTGCTAACCGTTTATCTCGCCAGATTTTGTTAAGCCGTGCAAGCGCCGCTATTGTCTGTGCTATTCTGGCCAACACTTCACATTTTAATCCTTCATCACTGACAATCGACCAAATATATTTAAAACGGTCAACCACTTCGAGTTCCTGACCGTTAGCTTTTATCTTGTTGTTAAAGCCCGTAGCGTTGTTGGTCATTAATTTTGTCTTTCCAGCGTTTATCTCCATACCATGCTAGGACATCATCTTTATCAAGATCAACAGTATTCGGTATCCTGTCTTCCCTTTTAATTTTCGTCACCCTTCTGGACTGCATTGGCAAAAAAAAAAAAAGGGCCTGCAAAGAAAAATATAAATTGTCATCCTCAAAGGAAATCGAGATAGAACTGAGGAAAAGATTCATTACTACTCATGTATGACCAATTGCACTGTATGTGTGTTAAAACATGGACTCTGGTAATGAAAAACGAAAAACGCTTAGAAGCGTGTGAAATGTAGTGCTATAGTAGAATGAAAAGAGTGAGTTGGACAGAAAAAAGATACAATGGCAATTTTCTCACTGAGGTAGGCACACAAAGACCGATATTGAAAATGATACAGAAACGAAGATTGAGTTGGCTAGTCCACAATGTGAGACCTGCAGATTGAGTTGGCTAATCCACAATGTGAGACCTGTAGATTGAGTTGGCTAATCCACAATGTGAGACCTGTAGATTGAGTTAGCTAATCCACAATGTGAGACCTGTAGATTGAGTTGGCTAATCCACAATGTGAGACCTGTAGATTGAGTTGTCTAGGCCACAATGTGAGACCTGTAGATTGAGTTAGCTAATCCACAATGTGAGACCTGTAGATTGAGTTGTCTAGGCCACAATGTGAGACCTGTAGATTGAGTTGGCTAGGCCACAATGTGATACCTGTAGATTGAGTTAGCTAATCCACAATGTGAGACCTGTAGATTGAGTTGTCTAGGCCACAATGTGAGACCTGTAGATTGAGTTGGCTAATCCACAATGTGAGACCTGTAGATTGAGTTGGCCAATCCACAATGTGAGACCTGTAGATTGAGTTGTCTAGGCCACAATGTGAGACCTGTAGATTGAGTTGTCTAGGCCACAATGTGAGACCTGTAGATTGAGTTGGCTAATCCACAATGTGAGACCTGTAGATTGAGTTGTCTAGGCCACAATGTGAGACCTGTAGATTGAGTTAGCTAATCCACAATGTGAGACCTGTAGATTGAGTTGGCTAATCCACAATGTGAGACCTGTAGATTGAGTTGACTAGGCCACAATGTGAGACCTGTAGATTGAGTTGGCTAGGCCACAATCTGAGACCTGTAGATTGAGTTGTCTAGGCCACAATGTGAGACCTGTAGATTGAGTTGGCTAGGCCACAATATGAGACCTGTAGATTGAGTTGACTAGGCCACAATGTGAGACCTGTAGATTGAGTTGGCTAGGCCACAATATGAGACCTGTAGATTGAGTTGGCTAGGCCACAATATAAGACCTGTAGATTGAGTTGGCTAGGCCACAATATGAGACCTGTAGATTGAGTTGGCTAGGCCACAATATGAGACCTGTAGATTGAGTTGACTAGGCCACAATGTGAGACCTGTAGATTGAGTTGGCTAGGCCACAATATGAGACCTGTAGATTGAGTTGGCTAGGCCACAATATGAGACCTGTAGATTGAGTTGGCTAGGTCACAATGTGAGACCTGTAGATTGAGTTGACTAGGCCACAATGTGAGACTTGTAAGTCTTCCGCAGAAGATACTAGCGGGTGAGATCGCAGGGAACAGAAGAAGGGGGCGACTTAGAATCACTTTTACAACTGAGTCATGCAGAGCCTTTAAAGTACTAACCTATGCTGAAATGGAAGCTGCAGAAGATATGGTCTATTGAAGAGACATACTCAGACAACCTTACAACCAGTTTTAGGACTGACCAACCAGATGGTGATCTTTCAGGAACAGACCATGTGTAAGCTGGCCCGTATTTAATTGGAACCTGCTAAAGTCCATGTTTGACACATGGCAGCACTGGCAGTACCGCAGCTATATACCCGTTCAGCGTTTACTGTAGACTAAATTAATTATCTTTTATCTTAAACTAGGTCTGACAAATGCACTGCTGGCTTTGGGGGCCTTTGTGTTTATCTAACAGTCAATGAGAACGTCCTGGGATAGTCGGCTACCAAGGTATGTGAATGTGTCCAAGACGTTGTGGTATAGTCAGCTACCAAGGTATGGGAATATGTCCAAGACGTTCTGTGATGGTCGGCTACCAAGGTATGTGAATATGTCCAAGACGTTCTGTGATAGTCGGCTATCAAGGTATGGGAATATGTCCAAGACGTTGTGGGATAGTTGGCTACCAAGGTATGTGAATATGCCCAAGACGTTGTGGGATAGTCGGCTACCAAGGTATGTGAATATGTACAAGACGTTGAGGGATAGTCGGCTACTAAAGTAAGTGAATATGTCCAAGACGTTCTGGGATAGTCGGCTACTAAGGCATGTGGATATGTCCAAGAGTTCTGGGATAGTCGGCTACTAAGGCATGTGGATATGTCCAAGACGTTCTGGGATAGTCGGCTACTAAGGCATGTGGATATGTCCAAGACGTTCTGGGATAGTCGGCTACCAAGGTATGTGGATATGTCCACAGCTTTCAGTTTCTCACCATTTACTTTGATAACTGGCTTTATGCTCATGACTCAGCTTACTCTAAAATGCCCCTTTATGTTTATAAAACAACATTTGTGATAGTTCTCATCAAGAGACAGCAAACAAAATGGTTCGGCCACGTGATACGTTACCCACCAGATAGTCTCCCTTAGAAAGCAATGCTATACAAATACAATGGATATAAAGTCAAGGGCCGATCACGCAAAAGATAGATAGCAGAAATAACGGAAGCAGGGAAGTTCCCCGTACACAAATGGTCCGATCAAGAAACCTCTTCATAATATGACGCTCAAAGGCACAAGCAGGAAAAAAAGCAAAAGAAAGAAAGAAGATATCAAAATTTCACCTTCACCACAAAAAAATCACAAAACACAAACGCACATGTCAGAACTCTGTTTTGGGGAAATTTTTAGTTTTACTGCGGTCGACTTTGGAAAGGGTTAACACTTTGATTGCAATCATATTTGTTGGACACTCTGAGACGTTGACCATGGTTTTTCTCTTCTTTGCACTAATTTTCATTCCAAAATTCTGAAGGCTTTTGCTTTTCTGTTTCCCTGTTTCTATCTTTCTACTTCGAATGTAGCCCTTTTTCGTATTTCAGGTGAGGATACGTCGATAATGGATTATATTTTTCAATTGGAGTAGGTTTTATGCACCCTTTAATTATTCGGTCACTCTTATTTACTGCTGCATTAAAACGTTTGATGTATGCTGAGTTTTTTTCAAAACTGACGAGGCATACTCAGTTATGGAGAAGCACAAGGCAAGTGCTGATGTTCAGAGAATATTTGGCTGGGCTTCTCATGCTGTGCCAGTCAATGTACGGACCATATTATTTATCACATGTGTCTTTCGTTTTGTTTACTGACAGAGTATAATATAGCACAGCGTACGATCCAACTTTACACCCAGATGTAATTATGGGGATTCACCATAATATAAAATAACATAACGATCAACGAGATTATTTACTTAATCATTGTTATATTTTTTACTGTAATTATTCGTAGGCAGAACATACGAAAACAAACTTTTATTGAAATAATTTGTTTTAACTATAAATTGATATGCGATAATTTTAAGGAGTGCAATTCGGTATACTTTGCTCTACAATAATTTGTGGAAGTCTTAAGTTCTATAGAATAATTTTTAGTCGTGTAGATGGATCCACGTATATTGTAAGAGCATGAAGGGCTCCGGTGACTCAACATTTTGGGATCCTTTGTTTTATTATGATGTAACTTTTCTTTCCAAGTAACAGACCCGGGAAATGTCATGGGAATTTCTCCCACGCATTTTTGATATGTGTTGAAGATTACAGACAAATCTTATGTTTCAATCAGATAATTTGGAGAATCCGCTCAGTGAATTAGATCATGTTTTATCATTTGTATCAGCATGTAATTCTAAGTGCACGGACGTGCGGTAATTTAAGTGCTTCAAGTATTCCAGTTTTTTAGCTAACATTCATTGTCTATCTCTACGTCTCTCCCTCTCTGTCTATCCCTATCGCGCTCCCTCCTCTCTCTCTCTCTCTCTCTCGCTCTCTCTCTCGTTATATATATTTTAACATTAGTAAGTAAGTCGCATGTCAGCTTCTTACAACCGCCACCTATTTGGCTGTTATAAGTTTCTTGGCAAGTGTGTGGTACAGTAGGTTGCCATTACTTTCTGTACGTGGAGAAGCATTAGCCTGAGGAAAAAAAATCCAGTGGGAATCGAACCCAGAACGTTGGAATTGTGAAAACCAAGCGAGTTTCACCCCTAACATTAGATTATGATGAAAAAGAAGACGAAAAAGAAGAAGAAAAAAGAAGAAGAAGAAGAATCAGTGTTTTTAATGCAAACAATATTTTTCATAAGTTTAGTACACACGCACAGTATGATGTGTCGTGTGTGTGACTGTATGTGTGTATATGTGTGGTTTCTAGATATTCGCACGTATGTGTGTGTGTTTATTTGTATGCACGAGTATGTACATGTGTGCCTATAAGTGGGAATATGTCTGCGTCCGTGTAAGTGTATAGTCATATGTGTATGTATACTGACTCAACTAGAGCTAAGTCATCTCCATTAGGGTCCGCTTCTTCAACCTTCCGAAAGCCTGCATGAAAACATTTTTATCATAGCATTTTATTCCCTCACTTTGGCGCTAGCATCCATTAATGAAAGCTTGAACCTTTTTAGTTTTACTTTTCTTGTTCCTCACATGTAGATAAATGTACAGTCATCCACATGGGTAGATCCAATATGGAACATAATTAGAGAATGGGAGAAAACAATATTAGAAAGATAGATACGGAAAGGGACCTAGGGGTTATAATAGATCATACAGGTAAGGTGTGTGAGCACGTTAAGGTAGCAGTGAAAAAGGCAAATGCAATGTTAGGTATGATAAAAAGAAATATTAAACATAGGAGCAAGGAATTGATCGTCAAACTGTATAAAGCTTTAGTTAGACCTAGATTGGAGTACTGTGTACAGGTGTGGAGTCCTTATCATAGAGGGGACATAAACATGCTAGAAAGAATACAGAAAAGAGCGACAAAGATGATAGTGGGATTCCAGAATTACAGTTATGAGGAACGACTCAGAAAAACCGGCCTACAGTGTCTCGAAGAGAGAAGAATTCGTGGTGACTTAATACAGGTTTATAAGATGATCAGAGGAATCGATAAATTAGACTATAACAAGTTTTTTTAAAATACAGCCACCCACAATAACACGAGGGCATAGCTACAAGCTGACTAAAGAGAGGTCCAGATTAGATATTAGGAAATATTTTTTTAGTCAGAGAGTGGTGTCTGCTTGGAATGCATTGCCAGGGGAGGTAGTGGAGGCAGGGACAGTTAATGCATTTAAAAATAAACTGGATGCGCATAGCTTTTAGAGCAAGGTGATGTAAATGTAACTGGTTGTATACAGACTCTGCATGGTCTTCTAAACCATTATAAAGACGTTAACTTAAGTTAAGTTAAGTTATCACAAAGTCATACAATACGACCGTTTTTTACTGCCGGACTTACAAATTTCATGAAGCAATGAAAGCCCCCTCTTCCATTTCGTATTATTAATTTGACATCTCTAACAGTGCCTCCGACCTCGTCTATATTACTACCAAGATATATGAATGGTTTAACCTCATGATTAAAAAAATATGGAATTATTTAGATACAAGGAAACCAAAAAAGGAAAATCTGAAATGACGGAAACTTAATATATTACTCGTCTAATTTCCACGAATTGAGCAAAAAACTTAATAAGTATTAGCGGAACAATTTATTTTATCTCAAGTGGAATATTTCAATGGCGTGAAACTAGAATTGTTACAAGAGTAAGTATCGCAATAATTATGTGGGCGATTTTTGATGAGCTGGCTTTTGTTATTCCAGTTATGGTATTTCCTGGTATTTCAAAAGCGTCTTCTTTGTGAAAAAATAGGTCACTGCAATAGTGACACTGTAAGATATGGGTCTCAAACACGCGGGCCAGGGACCACATTCAGTCCGCCAAGCCGTTTCTTGTGGCCCGCAATAGCAAAATAATGTAGGCTTTAAATTTAAAATAAAAAGTTTTAGATTATTGGATTACCGGACGACCCGTTCTTTAGCGGCGGTTTCGCCAACTTCTAGTCCAACGGTTTCTGTCTTGGGCCACGGTGGACCAGTGGATAATGAGTCGCCCATCTTTGGCATCGTGAATGTTGTTGCGGGATGCAAGGAAGTTGGACCAACGGGTTGGTGGTCGTCTCCGTGGTCGTTTCTTGTCTGTGGGGTACCATATTGCTGTCACTGTGCTCCATCGATAGTCAGTTCTTCAAAGTAAGTAACCCCACCCCCCCCCCTCCCCAACCTCTCCCCTCCCTAATTTGTAAGTAGTCTGGTTAACATAAAACCCGAATCATGACTCTACAAAACAAAAATTGATTTATCGGTTAAAGGTCATCTGGGGTTTAAATCAGACACCAATAAATCGGTCAATGGTCATGAACAGAGGCTTTGGTCACTCTGAGTTTGGACTCCATCTCTTTCATGAGTGTCCAAGTTTCCACCGCATAGCATATTGCAGGTAGTGCTGTGGAGTTGAGTAGAGGGTGCGCAGACTGTGGTCGTGGATGTTGTCTATCCGGCTTTAGATTAAGTTTTAGATTAAAACAAAGTAAATATGAAAACAGTAATAATAAAAGTCTGATATCAAGGACATCTGAATATGAAAACAGTAATAATAAAAGTCTGATATCAAGGACATCTGAACATGAAAACAGTAATAATAAAAGTCTGATATCAAGGACATCTGAATATGAAAACAGTAATAATAAAAGTCTGATATCAAGGACATCTGAATATGAAAACAGTAATAATAAAAGTCTGATATCAAGGACATCTGAACATGAAAACAGTAATAATAAAAGTCTGATATCAAGGACATCTGAACATGAAAACAGTAATAATAACAGCTTGAGATGAATGACATGTAAATATGAAAACACTAATAACAGAATGACTGATATGAAGGGCATGTAAATATGAAAACAGTAATAATAACAGTCTGATATTAAGGACACGTAAACATGAACACAATAATAATAACAGTTTGTATAACGGACATGTAAAAATGTAAAAAGGAATAATAAGAGTCTGATATTAAGGACATGTAAATATGAAAACAGTAACGTTTCCTAATGGTAAGAAATGGATGTAATAAGAAACTATTCCTAATGAAAAACATTTTTTTTCTTTAAAAAATAATTAGCAAAAGTAGCCAACAAATGTATCACTTTTCCAACGAATCTCCATTGCGTTTGATATCAATCGCATATTTTTGTTGTTGTTGTTTGTTTGAGTTCGCCTTATTTTTCTAATCCCCAAGGCGGTGTGCGTTGCACTGTTTTTATTTTGCGCCTGTCGGCCCAGTGCATCCGACTTCAGCATGCATTTTATGTAAGGGTCTGCTTCCTCCTACATTTTCTAAGGGTTTGCTTCCCCGGGGTAACGGCCGGCGCTGTGATGGCGAAATCGCATATAACCGGCGAAGACAACAGAATCGCTTTAGGAAAAAAAAAGGCTTTTAGTCTCATTTGTAATAACTCATACACTAGGTGGTTGTTTCAACTGCGGAGACAGCTGTTAGGGCATCCACCTTGCAGAGATTACAGAACAGGTCTTAAGATCTCAGGAAGTAATTTTGACCAAGCTCGCTTCCGTTATCCATTAGCCTTCCTGTTTTTATCCACTACTGCTTTATGCACCGAACCGTTGCCAAAATGTGTAAAGTAGATGAGAGAGGAGGGGCATGGATCGCTTGCTTGATTTTCTTAATTTGCCTTGGCTCCGTTCATTCGCAATCTCCCTCTACCAAGCCCTGAAAGGCCTTAAGTAGCAGAATGTAGTCCAGAGAACGAAATGCGTTGTGTCGTAGTTTACAGCTTGACTGTGATATTTGCACCTTTCGGTCCAACACATCCGACTTCAGCAAGCATTTATTGGGTACCGGGTTAGCTTTCCCTCTTCGATCCCTTCTCCTTAGCCAGTCTGCCCTACTGCAGCCTGTTATCCAGGATGCCCTGTTTGTTGGCGGAAAAGAGTCTTTGTCAGCCCTGGCTCGCTGATCCCAATGTAATCATCCATCATTCAGTTGATGGCTGTTGTCATCTCTCCCATGTGTGACATCTTCGAGCCGATCCTGATCCTTACGTGAGGGGGAGGGTCCTTGATTAGTATGTTTCACTGGACAATGTCGTTATCCTTCGCTCCTGTGACAGAATAATAGAAAAAAAGGCTTACTCTAAATGGGACAGCTGCAGCGGTGGAAGGAAAAAGTGAATTGTGATGGCAGTAGCACTGGTCTTTGCTCCCTTCTGTAAGTTAATTATTTATTTCTGGGGCCAAAGACGCGGCAATGCATTGACTGACATTAATATGCGACTCAAAGCCAGCTGCTTGCTTCAGGGTAAGCTCACCAAAACCCTAATTCGTACCCGAGTGGCGGTCCTGGATACAGACTGAATTCATACAGCCTGGTTACAAGAAAAATACTCAATATGTCCTACTGAAACTAGATGTGTCCGTGCTGTAAGGCACATATATCGCAGCTTCGCAGTTGACTGTGATACCGCGTCCAGGACCGAGAGAGTATACTATCGTCTTGTTAGCAAAACATATTGATCAGACATAGAAGTCAGGATGAGGCGAAATATACTGGCCAAGACTCCCACCTCGACTTCCTTGAAGTTCTTCCTGGAAACTGGGTTTTTCTGGTTAACGATGTGTGGGATCAACGTGATTCCTTGTAGTAGTGAGCGACATCCAGATGAAGCCAAGCATAGCACAACCGCCTGGAGGAACCCAGTTCTACCTTCATCAGCGTGATCGAGATGTAAGGAAAGCTACTGCAACCCGCCCTTTAACGCCAGATTCAGGGTATACAAAAGCGTAGACTTACTCATTGTGGGCATTCTTCTGCTACTTCTTCGTTCATCCTCATACCAAGATTCGGGATCAAGATGCGGAGAAACGCATGAGCTGCAGTAGTCAGCGACCATTTGCTGACTGCTAGGGCCAGCGAATCAGAGCTGCCAAAACCCTTCTACACCTCCTCGCGGTGATCCTGAATAACAGGCTGCAGCAGGGCAGACTGGCTAAGGAGAAGGGATCGAAGAGGGAATGCTAACCCGGTACTAAAAAATGCTTGCTGAAGTCGGATGTGTTGGACCGAAAGGTGCAAATATCGCAGCCAAGCTGTAAACTTCGACACAACGTATTCCGTTCTCTGGACTACATTTTGCTACTTAAGCCCTTTCAGGGTTTGGTAGCGCGAGATTGAGAACGAACGAAGCCAAGCCATACCAAGGTTCCGGTTTCTCTTACAAAGGACACATTTGTTTGTAAAACTGTTTTATCTCCATACAGCCCTTGTCTCATGTCTGTATCGCGAAGCCAGTATTTTTTTCTCATTACCTACGTGGACATGCAGCTCTGTAGGATGTGTTCCACATGGACATCCGGCATTTGTCCCAATCCGTACCCTACTGCAAAGATGAACCCTTTAGTCTGTTATGCCTAGTTCTCAGTCTGAAGATGATGACCCGCTTCTCTTTAGCTAAGTTAAAGTAGCTGTCTTCTTTTCGGAAGTCGGGGTGTTGATCAGCCAATTTCTTCACGAAGTTGGCTTCAACCATGGTCCTGGCCTGACTATATGTAACGCTCAGATCTGTCTGTGGGGATGCTCCTCCACACTTTGCTAGTTTGCATGCAGCTTCATTGCCTTCAATATTGCAGTGGAATGGGATCCAATGTATGACCAACGGTATGAGCATTAAATATCAATCAATCAATCAATCAATCTATCTATCTATCTATCTATCTATCTATCTATCTATCTATCTATCTATCTATCTATCTATCTATCTATCTATCTATCTATCTATCTATCTATCTATCTATCTATCTATCTATCTATCTATCTATCTATCTATCTATCTATATATATATCTATATATCTATTTATCTATCTATCTATCTATCTATCTATCTATCTATCTATCTATCTATCTATCTATCTATCTATCTATCTATCTATCTATCTATCTATCTATCTGTCTGTCTGTCTGTCTGTCTGTCTGTCTGTCTGTCTGTCTGTCTGTCTGTCTGTCTGTCTGTCTGTCTGTCTATCTGTCTGTCTGTCTGTCTGTCTATCTATCTGTCTGTCTGTCTGTCTGTCTGTCTGTCTGCCTATCTATCTATCTATCTATCTATCTATCTATCTATCTATCTATCTATCTATCTATCTATCTATCTATCTATCTATCTATCTATCTATCTATCTATCTATCTATCTATATTCAGTCCACCTATGTCGTTAGACATCATAGGGAGGTGTGACCTCATTTGTTTCAGTGGCAGAAGAAAATCCACTGGTGACTTGCCAGGTCAATCCCATCATGTGTTAGCCCCAGAAATATATGATCGCCTATTTTTGGGACTGATGGAGGCGGAAGCGTCAATTAAAGCAAGGTAGCCCCGCAGAATGTCAGGTGCCATCTATCCCGTTCTGCTAACCACATAACCCAGACCTGATGTTATAGCTACACATTCCCATTTTCGCCACATATTCTCTGTGGAGCGAATATCCCTATAATAATTTGAGTAGATTTTTTACTTGAATTTTGCTCGAGCAGCGCTCGTTAGGCCTCCAACTGCTGCGATTTTCAACTGCTGAGGTATTTTTAACGTGCGCGCCACTGCGCACGGGTGTTTGATCTCACTACTTAGAGATCAGAGAAAATATTTACCGGATGATCCGCGTGAAAAAAAATCCCGGTCTCCACCGTGATTTGAGCCTGCAACCTCCAGCACCCGAGGCGAACACTTTACCTCGAGACCCTTGGGTCCCCCATCAGTCAACAATTGTAACATTTAGTAGCAATATATCATCTACATAGATTTTTAAATACATAACAAACCAATCTATCATGTATTTAAAAAATCGATGTAGATGATATAGTGTTACAAGGGATGGCGTGGGCTAGTGGTTAAGTGACATGGCTCACAACCGAAGGTGCTGGGTTCGATCTCCATCACAGCACCGGCCGTTACCCCGGGGAAGCAAACCCTTAGAAACTGCAAAGAGAAAGCAGACCTTTGTATAAAATGCATGCTGAAGTCGGATACACTGGGTCGACAGGCGCAAAATAAAAACCACTGTGCAACGCACACCCCCTTGGGGAATAGATGAATAAGACGAATGCAAAACAAAAACAAACAAACATATACTATTACTAAATGGGTAAAATACTATCTAAAAATAATCCGAAGTAAATGTATGTGTTCAGCAAAATTAGCATATTTTCAACATTGGGTGAACATTATTTGGAACGCACTTTTGAGTCAGACGATGGCCTACTTAAATCAGACTATCTTGGAAAATTGGGGAATGTCCTTCTGGCGTATGATGAAAAGGACGGGTGATGCAACAAAAAAAAGATGGAAAACCCCAGTTTAGGGGATTCCCGGTAAGTTATTTACGATAAGTGACTTCCAAGAACTGCATACCTCTTACGTAATCATGACGTCAGAAATTGGAAGTTGTTGGCGGAGGAAGAAAGGAAGTGATTTTTGTTTAAATATATGTACGTGCGGAAACTGGACGCGTTTTCACAAGCAGGATGTCTATTGATAATAGAAACATGGAAAATTTACGAAATACTGTTATGAGTAAACTATAGTAGACATTTCAACATCTACACTACTATTTTGTATATATAATATTTATTTTTTGTTGAATCAGAAATGTCATACTTATCTTTATAATTTCAGGAATAACATAGTTGTTTCGCTTTTTTCCATTACGTGTTATGTCGTTTGATTACTAATACTGTTTCGCTTATTGTATTTTAATTGTAGGAATATCCTATTCTGACATTCAGCCATGTACTTGTTTTGTTTTTCCTTTGTTTGTTATGTTCTTATTTTTTCTCGTCTTCTTGCTCGAATTCTTTCTTATTCCTTCTTCCGTCAGACTTCCTACTTCCTTCCTTATTAATGCCTTCTTCCTACTTTATTCCTACTTCATTCGTTCTTCTTTATTATTGTCTTTCTTCATTTTTCCTTCCGTCTTTCTTTCTTTCCTTTTTCTTCAGTCTTTTCTTTCTTCTTATTTCTGTCTACCTTCTTCCTTCCTCGTCTCTAATACTTCTTTATCTTTATTCTATGATCTTCTTTCGTTCTTTCTTATGTCATGTTGTGCTATTCTGTGATATGTTATTTTATATTATGTCTTGTCTTGTCATGGTTATCTCTTGTCTTGCCTTGTCTTATGTCCTTTCATATTATGTTATGTCTTGTTATGTTATGTTATAATTTATTTTGTTTTGTTTTGTTTTCTCTTGTATTGAATAGATTCCAGAGTTACGATAACAGACAACACAGTGATACTATCAAGAAGTGTAGCTAGAGCAGCTAATTTCAGCCGTAAATGGACACAGTCAAGATCCAAACCTGTTTATAAACATAAAGAAAACAAAGATAATGACCACCGACAAAACACAATGTCAGCATAAATGCACAGTGGGTACAGATCAGGTCACACATTTTGAATATCTGGGCTCCAGAATTGACAAAAATGGAGACTGCTCGAAAGAAATTAGAAGACGACTAGCCATGGCAATGCAGACTGAACAGCCTGAAGAAATTATGGCAGGACACCAACAAAAAGATAAAAGTAAAAGTCTTGAGAGCCTGTGCTTTTCATGTGGTAGCTTATGGCTGCGAATCATGGACGATTACCAAAACTTCCAGACAAAGAATCGAATCCTTTGAGCTAAAAATTTTTACAGAAAGATCCTCAGAGTACCCTGGACAGAGAAAAAGACAAATGTAGAAATTCGGCAAGAGTTGAGCATAGAGGAGAACTGGTTTATCAATTCCATTTTGGCTAGAAAATGCAAATACTTTGGTCACATCAAGAGACACAACGGTCTCGGGAGAACAGTGATTGAAGGTATGAGGTGCCAGATAAAAGAGGAAGAGGTAGGCCAAGAAGACGACGGCACCAAGATACCCAGGAATGCCTGGGTATGATTGTGGCGGAGGTTGGATATTTGGCAAGGGAACGAGTTTATTTCAGACAGACTGTGATGGGAGCGACGTTCTATAAAGGACATGCTACATGATGATGATGGCACTGGGAGATTAAACCGAGCTAAGAACTAATGATGATGATGATGTATTGAATAGTCATGCGGGATGAAGATACTGAGCAGCGCATGAGCTGCAGTGGTCAGCGACCCATGGCTGACTGCTAGCGTCAGGGCCAGCGAACCATAGCTGCCAAGACCCTTCTACACCTCCACGCGGTGATCCTGTATAACAGGCTGCAGCAGGGCAGACTGCCTAAGGAGAAGGGATCGAAGATGGAATGCTAACCCGGTACTCAAAAAATGCTTGCTGAAGTAAGATGTGTTGGACCGAAAGGTGCAAATATCGCAGCCAAGCTGTAAACTACAACACAACGCATTCCATTCTCTGGACTACATTCTGCTACTTAAGCCCGTTCATGGTTTGGTAGCGGGAGATTGAGAACGAACGAAGAAGAAGAAGAAGAATAGTCATGCTTTGTTATGTTATGTCTTGACTTATCTTGTTTTGTCTTGCATTGTATTGCCTTCCTCATAAGATCAAGACTAATACCAAAAGCTTCTTTTCTTATGTTAGAACTAAATACAGAACGAAAGACAAAGTTTCAATCAGTACTTAGGCACAGTCTACATAAAAGAGGACTGCTCCCCGATCCCAGAGCCTATACATATTTTCTAAAAGGATAAGGATACAGTGGGATTAAGATCAATCTGTATTATGGAAGAAATGGTTTTTCAAAAATTGGAGGGCTTGAAAGTGAATAAATGTCCAGGTCAAGATGGTATTCATTAAAAATTATGGTTTGAAATTAGAGACCAACTAGCAAAACCATTGACTATGTTATGGTCTCAATCCCTTGCAAGAGGGATTGTTCCAGGGGATTGGAAAGATGCAGCAGTGATCCCCTTTTTCAAAAGGGGCAGAAAATTAGATCCAGCAAATTATAGACGGTGAGTTTAACGAGCATAGTATGTAAAATGTTAGAGTCAATAATAAAAGAAAACATTGTAATGCATTTAAACAAATTTAATCTAATCATAAATAGTCAGCATAGGTTAACTAAAGGGAGATCGAGCTCGAGTGGTCTCCCGGTGTCTTTGTGTATGACAAGGACATGAATAGTACCGATGCATCTCAGGCAGCATGTCGTAGGAGGCCACTAACTAACATGGCATAATACACGCCATGGTTAGGTGGTTTGTTTAGAACAGCAGAGATGGCGCTTAACTGACTGTGGGTCTACTTTTCTCTAGTGTTTGAGTCTATTAAGATTGACTAGCAGATCGGTTAACCACCCTCCGTAAGCGCTTGTTCCAACGCAGCGGAGTATTAAGCTGCTCAAGCCTGACCCGCTAAGCAGAAAACCCTTCTCCCGACTACAGAGGTGGAACCTGCACTGTGGCATCTGCCCCTGTAGAAGTGCAGGTCGACTAAGAACTAAGATCGTGCTTAACAAATCTATTAAAATTCATGGAGGATGTTACTAAAATGATAGATGGAGGTGAGCCAATGAATCTTATTTATCTAGATTTTGTAAATGTCTTTGAAAGAGTACCTCATTGGTTAATGGAAAGAAGGCAGAGAGTGGGCATAAATAAAGAGTACTATGAGTGGTGTGAAGTACAGTGCCACATGGCTCGGTTTTTTTAACCAATTTTGTTCTTGATATACATAAACGATTTGGACAATGACATGAGATCTATCACTGCAATATTTGCGGATGACGCAAAATTATGCAGAAGTGTCTCATCTAAATCTAGTGTGCAAATAGACCTTGCATCACAAAGAGGAGACTCCATGATCACCCACGCAACACTTGGCAATGATAAATCAGAGAAGTATCCTCATAATGGTGGAGAAAAATGCTGAAAATATCTCGGACATGTAGAAAGACAAATATATAAACTTTGCATTCACTGTATTGTAAAGTAAGGTAAAGTAACCCATAGCATTACTGCCGTAGGGGTGTGAGATGTTAGCGATCTCACATTTCAAAGGCTCGGCTATTTGAGGGCGGTAGCCATCTCCTCACCCTCGCCGTTTTTACTTCCCGGACTGAACCGGTACCCATTTAAGGCTGGGTCGACCCGGGAGTCTGAAAAAACATTTCCGCCTCAACAGCGGAATGAACCCAGGACCACTCAGATGCGAAGCCAGAGAGCTAACCACTGCGCTACGCGGCTCCCTGTACTGTATTGTAAGACTGTATTGTATATAGCAGAAAATTGGTGTAGACAACATTATAGAGAGGAATTACATATATTTCGGCTATATGAAAATGCATACTAGTTAGGAGATGCTGATAGTTGGAGTCATGGGAAGAAAGCGGCCCAGAAAAAAACACGATATCAAGATATTACAGACAGTTTGAAAATGTCCTTGTTTGACGCGGATACACTTGCCCGACACGAGTTCAATGCCGTCGTAACAGGGGCTACGTTATATCAATCAATCAAAGTTCTTAAAGTGCCAGATACGGCACATACTGCAAGAACCAGTTCTCTTCAGTTTTATCTGTGAGACGCCATTCGTTTCAGTTCATGTATGTTGTTCAAGTCCCCATAGTCAAGCCCTCTCTGACGATTGTTCTGCGGAAAGTATCTTTCGGTCTTCCTCTTTTCCTGCTGCCAGATAATGACCACATAAATGCTTGCTGTCTGCTGCTGTCCATTCTAAGAACATTCCCCATATATGTCCACTGTTTATTCCTGATGAGTGATGAAACATATTGTTGATTGGCGACTTCTCTAATGGCTTTGTTTGTTATGAATTGCTCTTAGCCAATGTTTACCAAATTTATAAGACACTCACACTTGAATGCCTTTAGCATCTTGTCCAATGCCTTTGTTATTTGTCAACATTAATTACTTTAGGTGAGTATTGGTAATACATTGAAGTTAAACAATCTGATTTGGTGTGCGCGCTCAATGATTATTTTTTTCTAGATGTTTGTTAATTGGGTTAAGACACCTGCGGATAGAGCAAACGAGTGAAAATTTCCTGAGATGTATCTCGATCTTGAGTCATTTTGCTTCCCAGATAAGTGAAACTGTCAACTGTTTGTAATATATCCCCATGCAAATGGATAAAGAGGGCTTGTTGATGAAATGCATGACCTTCCGTCTTGAAAGCTTTGATTTAGAGTTCTATCTGTTCTGTAAGGCAGCATAGTCGATCCAATTTTTTTTTGCGCTTTTTTAGGAGTGGAACTCAAGAGGGCCAGGTCATCTGCGAAATCAATGTCATCTAGAATATTACCATTTATCCATTGTACGCCATAATGTTTGGCTGGGGCATAATTTGTCATAACCCAATTAATACAAATGCCAAATAGCTGAGGTCACGCTGTCGAAGACGGATGTGTCGGACCGAAAGGTGCAAATATTGCAGTCAAACTGTAAACTAGCGACACAACGCATTCCGTTCTCCGGACTACATCCTGCTACTTGCAAAGCCCTGTTCAGGAATTGGTAGAGGGAGATTGAGAACGAGCGCAGAAGAAGACGAAGAAGCTGAGGGGACATAATACAGCCTTGTTTCACTCCAATTTCTATTGGAAACCAATCAGTTTTGCCGGTAGGGATCAGACAAAGCATTGGGAATGATGGTCAAGAGCTGCAATGGTGTGAATGTACTGTTGGAGAGTATTTTCCAAAGTGTCGGTTGATGTAAACTATCAGTAGCTTTTAGAAAAGTGATCAGATATTTTTCACATGAGGATCCTGTCGGGATCCAGCAGGAATATTTATCAGGCTGATAAATAAAGTCCGAATTTCCCTGCGAGCGTCATGAAGTGTGCATAGGAAGTTTTTATTTTTAACTTCGAGTGAAAAGAAAAAAACCCAAGCTTTACGGGTTTTGAACTTTGACCTCTTTAGTCAAGTGGCCGTAATCATAATCACTTACTTCCTTCTTGTTGTCAATAAGTGCATCATCAAAGTGAAAGATCATTCTGTCATGAGTTATTTCTTCTGCGTTCTTTCTTAATCTTCCGCTACCTGAACAGGGCTTTGCAGGATCTAGCAGCATGTAGTTCGGAGAACGGTTTGCATGATGTCGCTAGTTTGCAGCTTGACTGCGATACTTCCACCTTTCGATCCAACACATCCGTGTTCGGCAACAGTCATGAGATAATCAAGGTCTTTTAAAGGGAAGGAAATATAGAGGATCACATTATAGAGAATTTTTTTAGTTTTGTTTTGCACATCATTTCATCGTAAGAGTAATAACGAACAAGAGAAGAGAGCAAAGGATACAAAAAGAAGATGACAAGGAAGAAGAAGAAGAAACGTAATACAATAATAAAACTGGTAAAAAAAAAAGTAGAAGAAGGAGGAACGGGAGGGCGAGAAAAGAAGATGAGCAGAACAAGAAGAAAACAAAGAGACAGAACGGGATAAGTAAGAAAAGATATATGATAAAAGATAAAGAAGAAGGTAATAAGGAATAATAATTATTATAATAATTAGAAGAAGAAGAAAAAGAATGTAGAAGATAAAGATGAGAAATAAAAGAAGAGAAAAAGAACAAGAAAAAAGAGAATTAGAAGACGAAAAAATAATAAGTAGGTGTAGGAAGTAAAACAAAGACCTTTTAAAAGAAAAGAAAAAGAAGAATGAGCATGCTGAGGATGATGAGAAATGAAGAAAAAGAAAAAGAAGAAGAAGAAAAAGAAAATGAAGAAGAAGAAGAAGAAAAAGAAGAAGAAGAAGAAAAGGAAGAAGAAGAAAAAGAAGAAGAAGAAGAAGAAAGAGAGGAAGAAGAAGACGAAGAAGAAGAAGAAAAAGAAGAAGAAGAAGAAAAGGAAGAAGAAGAAAAAGAAGAAGAAGAAGAAGAAAGAGAGGAAGAAGAAGACGAAGAAGAAGAAGAAAAAGAAGAAGATGGTTCATATGTAACGAAAATCGGAAATGTACAGATACCAACATCGTTATTTGTTTGTCTCGTTTCACATTTTTTTTTCATTTAAACGGAACTAACAATCGAAACAGGAAGCTATGACGGATTTCCTTCATCTTGTATCGAAAGTCTACTAGAATTACAAAATAAGCATATATTGCGCGCTTTCTAATTTATTTTTTGACCGACATATCCTCGGACTTTACCGCAAGGTAATATTACAAATAAAGTTCAGAGAAGATATACATATTTGCAAAAGTAGCTGTTTTTATGTGGCAACGCAATAACTTTTAGAAATCAAATTCACGCGACGTAATTTTACCAGAATAGTTAACCCATGCCATTATATCTTATCATGAAGGCAACATTAATGACCAATCAAATAGACTTGTTGTCAATGACGTCAAGTCTGCGAGATAGATATTCCCGAAAAGTTGCATCATTGATATAAGATTATCACTACTAAAGTTCGGGTTTACACTTACATTTGTAAATGATAAATAAACTTCACGGTACGGAACTACAAAACATCACCATCATCATTGTAATGCTACAAGATGACTAAAGAGATGTGCAGATTAGATATTAGGAAATGTTTTGTTAGTCAGAAACATGGTGAGTGCTTGGAATGTATTGCCACGGGAGGTAGTGGAGGCAGGGACAATTAATCCATTTAAGAATAAACTAGATGCGCATAGCTTTCAGAGCAAGGTGATGTAAATGAAACTGGTTGTATACAGACTCTGCAGGGTCTTCTAAACCAGTATAAAGACGTTAAGTTAAGTTAAGTTTAGTTAAGTTAAGTTAAGTAATCGTTATCATCACATCGATACTTTTGTCAGTTCCCTGTGGAGCTAAGGCCTTAAACAAAAACATGCCAAATGATTACTTGTATATACATGTTGATGTGTTTGTTGCTAAAAGTTTCGACAGGATGGGATAGATATGCTCATTAGTGGTCTCTTACAGCATGTCTGACAAGTTACAGTATTACTATTCTTTGCTTACAATTCAGGCCCAGATGGCAGGCAGGCGTTTAAGAACGGCATAATTCATTACGGCGTTCTGTTTCCAGTTTTTGACGTCCGACATGCGGTGGGAGGCGGGCCGGTGGGTAGGTTGTCAGGTGGTGGGGGGGGGGGGATGGGGGGGGGCATGTGTAAGGGAAAGAAAGGAGGATTTATAAGAGTGGGAAATAAAGACGACCGGCATGTGAAGGATGTACGCAGTGTGTAAGGTAGATTTTAAAAATTAAACTCAAACGTCCTGTGTTTCAAATCTTGATGGTAAAATCTGCCTGGTTTTTCCCTGTCCTGTGATAGATTTCTACTTGTTCTGAGTGGTGTGCCGGGGTATTTGTGTATGACAAAAACAAGAACAACACCACTGCCTCACAGAGAACATGTCTTAAGATGCGACTAACTGCGTAACGTGGTATAACACCGGCCATTGTTAGATGGGTTGTTAAGAGCGACATAGATGTCGTCTAACAGGCTGCGGGTCTACTTTGGTCTAGCGTTTGAGTCTATTGAGATTGTCTCGAACATCGGTTAACCACCATCCAAGAAACTGGTTGTATTCTGCACAGTCTTCTAAACTAGTATAAAGAAGTTCAGTTAAAATATGTCACTAGCAAATGGCACAGAAGATAAAAGATGATGAACAGTAAATGAGCTGACAAGGGTCAGGTCAGTTAACCAGAGCTAACTATGGCTCTAGTCCGCCTCCTTGGTGATTCTGAAAACAGGTTGTACTACTGCAGTTGTAAAGCCAAAATCCGGTACCAACAAGATGCCGTGTTGAAACCAAATGTGACAGGCCGAGAGCCGCAGACATCGCATCCTAACAGTAAAGTACAACACAACGTCCTTTTTAGAACGAAATCTGCAGAAGGAGCAAAAACAAGAAGACGAAGAAGAAGAAGAAGAAGAAGAAGAAGAAGAAGAAGAAGAAGAAGAAAAAGAAAAAAGAAAAAGAAAAATATAAAGCAATGGTACAGTTCGGTCACCAGTACATCTGGGTCACGATAGAATGATACAACTAGGTCACCAGAGACTGGTACAACTAGATCACGGCAGACATGTATAACTAGATCACGAAATACTTCTATAATTAGGTCACCACAGACTGATACAACTAGGTCACCACAGACTGGTGCAACTAGGTCACCAGAAACTGGTACAACTAGATCATGACAGACTGGTATAACTAGGTCACGAAAGACTTCTATAATGGGGTCACCACAGCCTGGTATAACTGGGTCACCCCAAATACTATCATAGCCTGGTGTGGAATTGAGAATGAGCTCTTGATTCTGTCCAAATGTTCTCACGGCACGCGCAACACATAGCCTCTGACAGCAACAGCCTAACTCCTGACCTTCATGTGATGGAATACGTTGTTCTTACTAACAGGATAAAGGGGGGGGGGCGAGGTGCGAGTCGCTGGCGCCATAAAACCAGACTGTTCAGGGCCTATGAACCCTGTAAGCAATACGTGGCAAGTCGTATAGGAGAATGGAAAACTCTGATTTCAAAACTACCTGCTGACGTGCAGGTAGGCAGGCTACCAACATCCACCGGACGATTCCCCTTGAATACTCAGCATTGCTCTTGGCCTGGAGGCGCAGCAACCTGGGTTCCAAACTTGACTCAGGCATTTGACTGACAGGAAGTATTGCGGAAGATCAAGTAGTGGTTAGATTACTCGGCAGCGAGGCTGGATGTGTGCAGGACGTGATGAGTTCTTGGGGCAACACTGGACCAGAGCATACTGATTAATTAAGCGCTGCCGAAGACGTATGTGTTGGACCGAAAGGTGCAAATATCACAGCCAAGCTGTAAACTAGTGACACAACTAATTCCGTTCTCCGGACGACATCCTACTACTTGCAAAGCCCTGTTCAGGGCTTGGTAGCCGGAGATTGAGAACGAATGAAGATGAAGAAGAAGACTGATTAAGCCCTGCATATTTAGAGAACCCCCTTGGATGGTGCGAAATTCCATTTCTTTTCACCCCGAAGACTTTGCTGCACCGCATGCTGAAACAAGATCGAATGTCTGAACGGAGGGATGGCGCTCTTGACTTCAGCTGTGGAAAGACAGAAAAACCACAGGAAAACCCTAGGAATTAATAGGAAGCCAAGCAGGCCACCACAGACTCGTACATCTACATATTATATTCCGTGGCGAAGTGATCAGGTGGTGTGGGATCGACTCCAGACTCCGTCTTTTTTCACGGGTGCTTGATGCGGAGTCCCCTGCATCTCGTAGCTGTTCCCTAGTCGTCTTGTCCTGGACTTGCCACTGGGGTTGGGCGGCACGAGACGAGAGAGTGAGGATAAAAAGTAGCGCAGTTAATCCTTACTAAAACTAGCGCTAGCAAAATTAATTATGCCATCATCGTCTACGATGGACGGCGGCCTTTGTCTTTGCCTGCCTTTGGAAGTAGGTTACCGTCGATTATTACAATTAAATCACCCCAAATTCATCCAAGTATGTTTCCAGCTATTATTTTTCTTCTTCTTCTTCTACTTCTTCTTCTTCTTCTTCTTCTTCTTCTTCTTCTTCTTCTTCTTCTTCTTCTTCTTCTTCTTCTTTCCACGCTGTAAGGCATTCTATTGAACTTGTTCAAAGAAAGCAGTGGTCATCCTGAGGCCGTCGTCACTGTCATAGAGATTGTCTATCGTTGCCAATAGTGATGGCCTTATTTACTTCCTCTGGTCCTGGTATGTCGGAAAATTTTCTAGCAGATGTTCAGGGGTCATTTTCCCAGTATCACATGTGCATTCGTCACCTATCTCCAATTTATTGAACAGATTGTACCTGTGTCTGTTGTGGCCTGTGCGGAGTCTGAAGACCATCAACTGCTCTCTTCTGTTCAACTGGTAATGAGCAACATTTCTTGTGTAGCCAGTATGTTATGTTTCCCATTCTTCATGTATCTGGCCGTAATGAACCTTTTCGACTCTTTGTAGGTCTCACTTGAATCTAGTTGTGGTAATCTCCCACCTTCTTTCTCCAGTCTGTCTCCTTGTTGCCTTGAAAGTTACAGTTGGGTAGGACTCACTGTACTACACCCGTTTTTGGGTTTGGACTCGTGACATAGGTGACTAAGCACTGATCTTAGGTCATTTCTGTATTTTTGTTTATGGCAGCTATTAGTACACCATTTTCACTATGAATTGATGATGTTCGTTCATCCCAAGTGATGAAGACCACTCTTTTGTTCAGTCGTGTGGACAGTCTTTTCTCTTGCTGTGTCCGCTTAAATGGGTGACCTGCGTAGTGATTTGAATTAAAGTGAGGACGAAACTGTACCTTCTGTCAACTTCACTCTCTGGTCCTGAGCTACCTTTGGCCAGTGGCAAGATATTTATCGAGACGAGATAGCATAGGATGCAGATTTTTCCTCAGGGTTTACTTCCGAAGCCTTTCCCGTAAACGGGTATCCCGCATGGCAGCGGAGGGGGCAATACATCTAACGTTGTGTGTCATGCCTTTTCCATAACTACAAGAAGTCGTAGGGACATCAGTCAGCGTGTGAGTGAGCCTGGCATCTCTCCCCGGCTGTGTTCAGTTCACTATAGTAGTGTCTAAATTTCTCACAAGCCAATTTCGTGAAGTTCAGCCGTATGAACTAGGCCGTGAAATACGACACAGGTTTAAGCGTAGTGCCATTCATATAGCCGATGTCCAGTCCAGGTTAATCGGACAGAAGAAATCACACAAAAAAACGAACGAATTAACCAGTCCAATTGAAAAACAACACCACGTTTCCATGAACACAAGTGTAAGTCGTCGACTAGTGTGAATCCCAGGCAAATCTGTGGTCTGGCGGTATCCATAATGAACCAAAACAGTGGAGCAATGTAGACCCGCAGCCAGGTACGACGCCAACGTTGTTGCCAACAAAGATCTATCTATGAATTAGAGAAATAAGGTCACCACCAATTAGAACAAGTAGATCAGCACAAATTAGGAGTAGGTCTACACAGATCATTACAGGTAGGCCTCCATCGCAATGTGCAAATGTGGCCACTACGGGTTAGTACAAGAAGGTCAGCAACGATCAGTAGTTTAACACGCGTTAATGAAAATACGTTACCAGCAACGATGTAATAACAGATTAGTTCAAGTTGGCACCAATAGAAATGTACATGAGTGTCAACGCAGAGTAGTACACGTAGACGAACACCGATGTGGAGATGACAAGAAGAACACCGACTAATACAGGTAGGTCAAAAACTGATTCATGTAAGTAGATCTTTACTAGTTCATTAAAGTAGACCAAGCCTGATTCATACAAGTAGGTAAAACCCGATTCAAATAAGTAGGTCAAACACGATTCATACAAGTAGGTCAAACCCGATTCATACAAATAGGTCAAGCCTGATTCATACAAGTAGGTCCAACCCGATTCATTCAAGTGTTCGAACCCGATTCATACAAGTAGATCAAACCAGATTCATACAAGTAGGTGGAGCTCGATTCATACAAGTAGGTCAAACCCGATTCATACAAGTAGGTGAACAACGCCTTATAAAAGTAGGTCAACCCTAGCTTAATACAAGTAGGTCAACACAGCTTAATACAAGTATCTCAAACCCGATTCATACAAGTAAGTTAAACCCGATTCATACAAGTAGGCCAACACTGCTAAATACAAGTAGGTTAAACCAGATTCATACAAGTAGGTCAACACTGCTAAATACAAGTAGGTTAAACGAGATTCATACAAGTAGGTCAACACTGCTAAATACAAGTAGGTTAAACCAGATTCATACAAGTAGGTAAATGCACGTTTGTCAGCACCGTTATTTAAAAGCTGTCGTTCGCTTTCTTTGTTAGCGAAGATTGAATTGTTACAAGTAGGCTAACCCGGGATATCTCCTATATCATTCGACCTTACCCGACACGAAACACGCTATTGATACCCTATCTTCTGTCGACATAGTTCGTTAGGTCAAAGGTACACACAATCTTCTCTACCACGTAATATGTAATACCGAAACATGTCATTATGTTCTTCCGTGTCACGATAAGTTCAATGTCGCGCTATTTATGGAACTATTTGCCTGGCTAAGTAGCGCGAAACGCTTCCGCGGAAAATACCTCAGTTTTGAATAGTGAGCCAGCTCTTGCTATCTATTCGAAACGCATATCTGGTTTTATATTACAATAATAACGCACTGCTTTGATGTGTAAGTCTGGCGTTCTGAAGGTCATTATTATAAACCAATCAAAACCCTGCAGTTCCCTATGGAACACATGTCTTCAACAAATTCAAGCAACGCATGGCTGTGCTGGACCATCCGTCCCAGTTCTGTTTAAGTCATTCATATTTCCTTTACATTTGTATCGAGTTGTTTTCTCAATCTCTATTTCTCTTGTCTTGGGGAGTTCCAGATCAGAAAATGTCTTGTAATGTAATAAACTGGTTTTTAATTTGTGTGTTATCCAACGCCAGGTCCTTCTCTCTCCATGACATGTCCATCTGATATCAGGTCCTTCTCTCTCCATGACATGTCCATCTGATATCAGGTCCTTCTCTCTCCATGACATGTCCATCTGATATCAGGTCCTTCTCTCTCCATGACATGTCCATCTGATATCAGGTCCTTCTCTCTCCATGACATGTCCATCTGATATCAGGTCCTTCTCTCTCCATGACATGTCCATCTGATATCAGGTCCTTCTCTCTCCATGACATGTCCATCTGATATCAGGTCCTTCTCTCTCCATGACATGTCCATCTGATATCAGGTCCTTCTCTCTCCATGACATGTCCATCTGATATCCATCAGTTTCATTCCAACAGTTTCGCATGTTGTTGTTGCTTAGATGTTTGCTTCACTAGTTTCTACTGGTTGAGGCGCGCCATTTTACACCCAAGACCGTAGTCCAATGGGCGATATCAGAACGCATAAACCAGTGCTTGGGTTCATGTGTGCGTCTGTATGTACCTATGCTAGGTTTGTGCGCCCTCAGAAGTTAGCCCAACCAAATTGCAATGGAAGAGCCTCACCACGAGGGCGGGTGTAAAAGGTGTGCAAGAGTGTGACTGTGGGACAGAGTCAAATGAAACAGAGCGAGGTGAGAAAAGAGAGAGAAAAGTTGCTCCCAGGGTGAGTAGATCCCTTCAAAGGTCACATTATTGATAGTCTTATATTTCAATTGCTTTATTCTGTGCGAGTACTGTGATAAAAGTAAAAGTCTTGAGAACCTGTGTTTCTTCTGTGACAGCTAATGGCTGAGAATCATGGACTATTACCAAAACGTCCAGACAAAGAATCGAATTCTTTGAGTCAAAATGTTACAGAAAAATCCTCAGAATACCCTGGACAGAGAAAAAGACAAATGTAGACATTCGGCAAGAGTTGAGCATAGAGAAGAACTGGTTTATCAATTCCATTTTGGCTGGGAAATGCAAACACTTTGGTCACATCAAGAGACACAACGGTCTCGAGAGAACAGTGATGGAAGGCATGGTGCCAGGCAAAAGAGGAAGAGGTATACCAAAATGACGATGGCACCAAGATATCCAGGAGTGCCTGAGTATGACTGTGGTGGAGGCTGGAGTTACGGCAAGGGAACGAGTTTATTTCAAACAGACTGTGATGGGAGTGACGTTCTATAAAGGGTATGCTACATGATGATGTGCGGGTACTCGTTTATGAAAATCGTAACCTTCTTTTTAGCTATTGTTTTTGTTTCTCTTCATGTTTCGGAGCCATAAAAGTTAACGGAATTTACATTTGCCTTGTATGGGAACTGAGACTCTAGTATAGTCAGGCACATACTGACCAGGACGTCGCGTCAAGGTCAGGTACAATATACTGACCAGAACGTCGTGTCAGGGTCAGGCACAACATACTGACCAGATCGTCGCGTCTGGGTCAGGCACAATATACTGACCAGGACGTCGCATCAGGGTCAGACACAACATACTGACAAGGACGTCACGTCAGGGTCAGGCAAAATACACTGACAACGACCACAATCTCTCTTCCATGTGACGTTCCCTGGAAACAACCTGTTTTCAATGCAGCTTGACTGACAAGATGTGCATCGATGTAGTCCCAATAGTAGTGAGTGCAATGCAGATAAAGTCAATCATAGCACAACCGCACGGAGGACTGCACGCCATTTTCATCAGTATGATCGGGATGTGAGAAAAGCTACTACAACCCAAATAACGACCTTTCCAGGGCGCAAAATAGGGTCAACTTACTCATTGTGGACATTCAACAAACAAACAAAAAACCAGTGGCGTTGAAGATTTATATTTATGTGCTGGGCTTAATTTCTTTTGATTTTCATAAGAACCTCATTGCAAATGAAAGCTTCTCTTGTCTTTTGGACCCTTATTTTGATATCTTCATCTGTACCTCTTACTGTGTGATGCATTAGTCCGGTCAGGCACAACATACTGATCAGGAGGTCTCGTCAGGATCAGGACGTTTCGTCAGGATCATGACGTCTCGTCAGGATCAGGACGTCTCGTCAGGATCAGGACGTCTCGTCAGGATCAGGACGTCTCGTCAGTATCAGGACGTCTCGTCAGTATCAGGACGTCTTGTCGGGATCAGGACGTCTCGTCTGGATCATAACGTCTCGTCAGGATCAGGACGTCTCGTCAGGATCATAACGTCTCGTCAGGATCAGGACGTTTCGTCAGGATCATAACGTCTCGTCAGGATCAGGACGTCTCGTCAGGATCATAACGTCTCGTCAGGATCAGGACGTCTCGTCAGGATCATAACGTCTCGTCAGGATCAGGACGTCTCGTTGGGTTCAAGAGTAATACACACCTTTTCTCCTTGAAGCGTTGTCTGGAAACAGATTGTTTTCAAAGCAGTCTGTCTAATGAGATTTTGATCGACATGGTCCCTCTAATAGTGAGCGTCACGCAGATGAAACCAAGCGTAGTCCAACCACCTGGAGGACAGCCGTCCACCTTTATCAGCACGCTCGAGATGGGAGGAAAGCTACTACAACCCACCATTAAACGCCCTTTTCTACTCGGACACAGACAGCAGAGGTGACGAAGTGTAAGATTGGGAGATAGACACATATCTCTATCTAATCAATAGGCCGGAGGATAGCCCTAGCTTCTATTCTAGAACATGGCATACCACCTCTACTCCAGATTTGGCCTTTTCCACGGTGGACATTCACCATAAAATAGACCAATTGGCAGGTAGCGACCACAGGCCAATTAGGCTAGAAGTTGATATGGAAGTAGGCCCACGGGAAACAAAACCGCTCCCATGTTGGAATTACAAACGAGCCGACTGGGACAGATTTGCAAGCTTTACAGATGGGCTGTGTGAAACCATCAACACACGGAATAACAAAATGAAGCCCATGGTGGAAAGCCTAAGCAAAGCAATAATGCAAGCTGCCACTGAAACCATCCCAAGAGGGGCAAGGAAAAATTATAAGCCCTATTGGACTGATGATTTGCAGAAAGCGGAAGACGCAGTCACAAATGCTAGGAACATGGCAGAGCGAGAACAATCTAAGGAGGCAAATGTCGCCCTCAAAGCCACCACGGCGAAATACAAATACACTCTAAACCAAACAGCAAGAGAAATCTGGAAAAACAAAACAGAAAGCCTAAATTTAGACAAAGAATGGAACAAACTATGAAAGCTAGTCAGAGCCATGAATTACGAAACTCCATCAAACAAATACATTACAATCAAACAGGGTGACAACATGCTCACTGGAAAAAAAGCAGCAAACGCATTTGTTGAATATTATGCCAGAGCAAACCACATTGATGTCCCTGCAGATAGGCATACAGACATTAGTGAAGAGCAAAAGGGGCACGACAACATCAATATGGCACCAGAAGAGCATAGGATGGCAAAATTAACAATGAATGAAATGGAAGAGGCCATGAGAACATTAAAGAAAAGGAAATCTCCCGGAAAAGACGGGATAACAAACGAAATGCTGATGGGGCTGGGCCAAACAGCAAAGAGGAAACTACTATCAGCCCTGCACCAAAGCTGGAAAAGGGGTATTGTACCCCATGCCTGGAAAGACGCAGAACTTGTACCAGTACCAAAGAAAGGAAAAGACAAAACAGATCCAAATGGATACAGGCCTATCAGCCTACTGAGCTGCGTTGGCAAACTGGTGGAACGTATGATAAATACCAGACTGATGTGGCATCTGGAAGAAAAACACATACTAATTCCACAGCAAGCAGGCTTTAGACAGCACAGATCCACTGAGGATCAGGTCATCCTCATAGCCCAGGAAATAGAAGTTGCCTACCAGGAGCAAAAACACACAGTATTGGTTTGGGTGGACCTAGAAAAGGCATTTGACAAAGTCTGGAAAGAGTCAAGCTAAGAAGAAGTGAAGTTTGTGGGAAAATGAACACATGGATCAACCAACCAAATGATTGACCTACCAAATGGCAGAAAAAAAACACTGTCATTCGCTACTGGAAAATACACAAGCAATTTCAGAGCGGAGGCAGTGGCACTGAGGGCGGCAGTGGAAGACATGGTGACAGGTAAAAGGAATGAAAGCCATATAGTCCTGCTTACAGATGCCTTGGCCGAATTCACAGCAATAAAAAGCCAGAAAAATTCTGAACTTAATGATTTAAGAGCAGTACTCTGTCAAATATGCCAGCAGTCCGCATCAAAAAGGGTAGTGGTACAGTGGGTTCCATCCCACTGCAACATCCAAGGCAACGAGGAGGCAGACAGACTGGCAAATGAAGGTGCAAGACTACCACAACCAGATACTAGTATGACATACAAAGAGTCAAAACGGCTTATTAGAGCTAGATACATGACCAAATGGGAAACCGAACATACTGGCTACACAAAAAACGATGCCTATTACCAGTTGAACAGAAGAGAGCAGGTCGTGGTCTTCCGACTTCGCACTGGCCACAATAGACTGAGGTACCACCTATTCAACAAATTGAAGATAGGTGGCACTGACGAATGCACGTGTGGTACCGGGAAAATGACCGCTGAGCATTTTCTGCAAAACTGCCCGACATACGAGGATCAGAGAGAGCAGATGTGGCCATCACCAGTGGCAACACTAGACAAGATCTATGGCAGTGTCGACAGCCTAAGGATGACCTCTGCTTTTTTCGAAAAAATAAAGGTTGATGTCTGACTGCGTACGATGAAGAAGAAGAAACGGCCTTTTCAGGACGCACAAAAGAGTAAACATACTCAATGTGGACATTAAGCAAGAACAACAACCACCCCTGCCTTGTGGGATATCTGATCGCAGAAAAGGCTTCGGGAGAAAACCCTAAGAAAAATATGCATCCTCTTCTGCTGTCAGTCGTTTTTACTGTCTTGCCACTGAAACAGGTTAGTTGATGACGAACAGGTGAGGCTGACGTGCGCAACTCTCCTTTACTATAATCCAAATTCGTGAGCAAGTTCATCATCATGTAGCATGCTCTATAGAACGTCGTTCCCTTGCCAAAACTCCAGCCTCCGCCACAGTCCTACTAAGGCATTCCTGGATATCTTGGTGCCATCGTCTTCTTGGTATACCCCTTCCTCTTTTGCCTGGCACCATACCTTCCATCGCTGTTCTCTCGAGACCGTTGTGTCTCTTGATGTGACCAAAGTATTTACATTTTCTAGCCAAAATGGAATTGATAAACCAGTTCTCCTCTATGCTCAACTCTTGCCGAATGTCTACATTTGTCTGTTTCTCTGACCAGGATATTCTGATGGTCTTTCTGTAACACTTATACTCGAAGGATTCGATTCTTTGTCTGGAAGTTTTGGTAATCGTCTATGATTCGCATCCATAAGCTGCCACAGGAAAAACATGGGTTCTCAAGACTTTTAATTTCATCATTTTGTTGCGCAAGTTACTTTGTTTTAATTTCACTTTCAATATACCACTATCTACAATCAAATTCAGAACGGAAGTACCGTTGATAGTTTATGCAGGGAACATCCACACCCGCATGGATCGTGTGAAAAAAATCATCCATCCCGGCATAAGGCGAGTGTCTTATTTCCTTATACTAAATGCAGCAGACACTTCAGGGCTCGAATTGACTCGGATTAGGCATCTTCGAACTCATACGAACAAGGAATGCTGACAAAGTGGTCCTCGTTGATTACGAGGTACAAAAAAACCCACATGGCTTATATGTACTCTGTGCCAATTTCCTGTCTTTGTATTCGAAGCTACTCCTTTTACGGAAAACAGTTAAACATACATGCCGTAGAAGGCTGTGTCGGACCAAAAGGTGCAAATATCGCAGTAGAGCTGTAAACTAGCGACACTACGTATTCCGTTCTCCGGACTACATCCTGCTAGTTGCAAAGCCCTGTTCTGCACTTGGTAGCTGGAGTTTCTTCCTCGTTCATCTTCAGACCTCAACTTCAATGACTGTAACGAAGGCAGCAGTCGACTCAAAGCTCTGTACGCTTCCGTACAGCTTCTCGTGGAAGGACACTGGCTGTTGCCAAATGCTACTTCTTTTGTCAGTATACAGTGGACAGGACTGCAAAAATTGTTTTGCCTTCATGGGGGTTGTGCCGCAGACACAAAGGTTTGTAGTGCGAATCTTGAACTTGTACAGATGGCATCTAAGTCTGTTGTGACCTGTACATAGTCGGAGAATTATCACCTGATCTCGCCTGGAGAGTTGATGGTAGGCATCGTTTTCTATGTGGCCAGGGTGGCTATTTTCCATTTTGCACTGTACTTTGCCCTGGTAAATGCTTTTGTCTCATTGTATCTTTTTTCTGTATCATTCTGTTGCAGCATTCCTCCCTCTCGGGCGAGTCTGTCTGCTTCCTCGTTGCCTGGAATATTGCAGTGGGCTGGTTACCCTCTTACTTGAATCGATGTTTTTTTTTGTAGCATGACTGCCCTCTACTTTTGCTTGCAGGACGGGTTTCAGTCAACTGTGGTATCTGTAACACGTATTTGACCAAATTATCTGAACTGTCGGACTCTGATTTAATTCACTAAAATGATTTTGTGAAGGAAAACAATGGTCCCATATTTGAGCGTACTGTTCTGTTCTGTTTTGCTAAGAAACGTATAATTTTAAAAATGTACTGTTCTGTTCTGTTCATAAACGTGTAATTTAAAAACGAACTGTTCTGTTCAGAAACGTGTAATTTAAAAACGTACTGTTCTGTTCAGAAACATGTAATTTAAAAACGTTCTACTCTGTTCTGCTAAAAAATGTATAATTTAATAATGTGCTGTTCTATTTTGTTAAGGAACATATAATTTTAGAATGTGCAGTTCTGTTCTGCCATACTTAAGTTAACTTAACTTAACTTAACGTCTTTATACTTCTTTCAAAAACTCTGCAGAGTCTGAACACAACCAGTTTCTTGAACTGTGGTTAACCGATGTGCGAGTCTTAATGGACTCAAATACTAGAGCAAAGTAGACCCTAATCCTGTTAGGCGCTATCTATGCTTCTCTTAAAAAACCACCTAACCGTGGCCGGTTTTATTTCATATCATACAGCTAGTCACCTCGTACGACATGCACTCTATGAGGCAGTGGTGCTATTCTGGTGTCAAACACAAAGATCCTAGTGGACCACTCGGGTCATGTTTCGGATAAAGAGTTATCTTTTCCAAAGATCTGCCAGGGTTAAATTGCACAGCTATGCCAGCAGGTCAGTCAGGCTGAGAGAGGGAGTGCCACAGGGAAGTGTAATAGCATCTACTCTATTCTTGATATAAACGAGATCACTAAATGAAGCCATCACCATGTTTCAAACAGCCTACATACAGATGACGTCGCTGTGTGGACAGCCACCAAAACATGCAACAATAGTTTCCTACACGATCCAAAAAACAGTAGAGGAGATGGAGAAAATAGAATCCCACGTATGATGTAGGAATACAAGAAAATAAAGGGAATAACTTGTTTCCCCATATAATCAGCAGAAAACAGGTCAGACGATATTAATAATAACACCAGATGTCATTGCCCCCCAACGTCACCGAGCGTGACAAGAAACGATCACAGTTTACCCAATGAAAGGGAAAATTCGAAGAGTGGAAATTCCACTAGTTTATAATTTGTTTGTTTGTCCAGTATACGTGAATGACTTGACTCGTGACAAAGCAGAAGTCGTAATCTAGTGTTTATTGTTTCCCGGAACCAATCCTTATTTGGGTAGTATTTTGTACTGCTCGATCAAAACCAAAGAAGTCTGCCTATGCAAAGTTAAGATAGGGTTTACCGTGGGTGGTGGTTTCGGAAGGAAGTTGTAAGAACATGAAATCGTGTTGTAACATTCAGTAACTACGAGGCGTGTTCAAATGAAAGCGGACCAAACTGCAACAAGTAAACATACACAATGATGGCGTCCGTTCTGGTGCAAACAGCACATACCAACCGTTAAGGTTGCAAAATTGTATCATCCTCCGACTCATAGTTTTCTCAGTAGACCGTTGAAAACATGGCGGGTGGGATACGGAATCCGTCCAGAGTTGATCAGCGAGCGGTGATTCGGTTTCTAGCAACGGAAGGATGTCGACCAGTTGAAATTCATCGCAGAATGCAGGCAGTGTATGGTGACAAAAATGTGTCGAAGACAACAGTGAAGAACTGGACAACGATGTTTCAAGATGGACGTAAGTTAACGCAACAATATGGGCCTGACCTGATCTCGGAAGATCTTTCGTTAACTCATGTTCTCCTTAAAACATCGTTGTCTGGTTCTCACTATTGTCTTCGAAACACTTTTGTCTGGTTACACCAGAAGTGACGTCATCATGCGCATCGTACGAATGTTCACTTGTTGCAGATTGGTCCGGTTTCATTTGAACACGCCTCGTACAAAAAATGTAGTATTGCCGGGAGAACATTGTTGTTTTTTTCTTTCATTCATTTTTTGAATATTTAGAACTTCTGGGCACATTAATTTGTAAAATGTTAAACTCTCGGAAGCAACTAAAGGTACATTTATAAACTTGGAAAATAATGCTATTGACACATTTTCAAATATAAGAATGGTAATACAAGGGGCCCACAAATGGAAACCTTAAAAAAGGGATCGAAATGATAAAAACCATGCCTTTGTATTGTAGCTTGTTAATATGGTTGCTAAGAATGTCAAGCTTAACCTGCACGTGTCATCATGTAGCAGACAAACAGCATGACGTCATAATTGCAGTTAAAAGATGGATGCCCCTATTGGCATGCACCATAGAGGAGCAGCAATGTTATCCGTTTTTTGACCAGCGAAGGAGTGAAGCCTATATACATTCATCTGGGAATAAAGGTCCAGTCCGGTGATTAATGCCTTTAACCCAGAATCCAAAATTTCCAGCATGTAGTGGAAAACCCCCGGCTCCCCAACACATGTCAAGTCAAGAGCACATAAGTCTGCAAGAAAAGTTACGCTGACTGCTATTTTGGGACGTCAAATGTGTCGTATTGAAAGATTACTTGCCTCATGGCAACACGGTTAATGGGCATTATTATGCAGATCTCCTTACCAAACTAAGAAAGACTGTGACCAGAAAACGAGGGATAGCGCACACTCATATTCTGCCTTTGCATTACCCTTTGCAACGCATCCTTTGCCATCCTGTTGCCATCCCATAAAACAAGACTTGTGCTGCAAACAGCCAACGATTTGAATATTGAGATTCTTCCACACCCACCATATTCTCCGGATTTAGCTCTATCAGACTTTTTTCTTTTCCCAAAACTTAAAAAGCAGCTTAAAGGAAATCATTTAAACAGGGACGAAGATGTCATACTGGCTTGTGATAAATGGTTTACTTCGAAAAATAGGTTATTTTATTCTAAAAGTCTTTTCAAGGTCACGCAGAGATCGAAGAATTGTTTAAATTCAGGTGGTTGCTACATTGAAAAGGGATAAGCACTGTGCCAAATTTCAACTTTCTTCTCCTACTTCTTCATGGTCAGGGTAAAGACCTGTGACAAGCCCTTTGTATTTAGACGTTATATTCATATAGTATTGCTTGCACATCGAAACGTGTTGGTAGTGCACTGTGTTTACCTGTCGTAGGCTTATTGTAAGTGCAGCAGCCAGCAATCCAGGATCCGTGTCGCAGTCCGCTCCTGGAAACATTTCTGTTGACAACACATTGAACCGTCATCTGTGTTGTACTAGGATGCAATCAATCTGATTTCTGTGTTTGCCATCGGGGGATGTCCGCCTGTGTAATCGATCAATCTGATTTCTGTGTTTGCCATCGGGGGATGTCCGCCTGTGTAATCAATCAATCTGATTTCTGTGTTTGCCATCAGGGGATGTCCGCCTGTGTAATCGATCAATCTGATTTCTGTGTTTGCCATCAGGGGATGTCCGCCTGTGTAATCGATCAATCTGATTTCTGTGTTTGCCATCGGGGGATGTCCGCTTGTGTAATCGATCAATCTGATTTCTGTGTTTGCCATCGGGGGATGTCCGCCTGTGTAATCGATCAATCTGATTTCTGTGTTTGCCATCGGGGGATGTCCGCCTGTGTAATCGATCAATCTGATTTATGTGTTTGCCATCGGGGATGTCCGCCTGTGTAATCAATCAATCTGATTTCTGTGTTTGCCATCAGGGGATGTCCGCCTGTGTAATCGATCAATCTGATTTCTGTGTTTGCCATCAGGGGATGTCCGCCTGTGTAATCGATCAATCTGATTTCTGTGTTTGCCATCGGGGGATGTCCGCCTGTGTAATCGATCAATCTGATTTCTGTGTTTGCCATCGGGGGATGTCCGCTTGTGTAATCGATCAATCTGATTTCTGTGTTTGCCATCGGGGATGTACGCCTGTGTAATCGATCAATCTGATTTCTGTGTTTGCCATCGGGGGATGTCCGCTTGTGTAATCTTCTTCTTCTTCTGCGTACACAGTCAGACAGTAACCATTATTTTTTCGAAAAAAGCGGCGGTCATCCTGAGACTCTCGCCACTACCATAGAGCTTGTCTTGCAGTTCCACTGGCAATGGCCACATCTGCTCTCTCTGATCCCCGTATGTCGGGCAGTTCTGCAGCAGATGTTCAGTGGTCATTTTACCAGTACCGCACGGGCATTCGTCGGTACATCCTATCTTCAATTTGTTGAATAGGTGGTACCTCAGTCTATTGTGGCCAGTGCGAAGTCTGAAGACAACGACCTGCTCTCTTCGGTTCAACTGGTAATAGGCATCGTTTTTGGTGTAACCAGTATGTTCGGTTTCCCATTTGGTAATGTACCTGGCTTTGATAAGCCGTTTTGACTCTTCGTACGTCATACTGGTATCTGTTTGTGGTAGTCTTGCACCTTCTTTTGCCAGTCTGTCTGCCTCCTCGTTGCCTTGGATGTTGCAGTGTGACGGGACCCACTGTACCACTACCCTTTTTGGTGCGGACAGCTGGCACAGTTTGCAGAGTGCTGCTCTTAAGTCATTAAGCTCAGTGTTTTTCTGGCTTTTTAGCGCTGTGACTACGGCGAGAGCATCTGTCAGCAAGACTATGTGGCTCTCATTTTCACTGTGTGTTGCCATTTCTTCCACTGCCGCCCTCAGTGCCTCTGCCTCCGCTCTGAAATTGCTTGTGTACTTACCAGTAGCGAATGACAGTGTTATTTTTCTGCCATTTGGTAGGTTCAGGAATGCTCCTGCCCCTCCGTTCTGTGTAGTGTCTGTTACAGAACCGTCGGTGTATGCATGGGTCCAGTCCATGCTTGGGTAGCTTTTCGTTATGAAGCTTAGGGTAGTGTCTCTCCTTTCTTTTTCGGTCTGGCAGTTTTTGTTTGCAATACCTGGTATATTTTCTACCACCTCTGGAAATATATCCTGCCTCCAAGTAGGTTTTCGTACAGTAGTGATGGGTTTTGGTGTTGTTAGTGCGTTTATGGGATCTTCGTGCATCTTTGCTTTGGCTATTTCTGCAAAGTTTCTCCGCTTTAGTTTCCCAGTTCCCAAATTGTTTAGCCTCTGGTACATTGGATGGTCCGTCAGTCTTCGGAGTTTCTCTGACTGCAGCTGGGCTCTGCAGTCTCTTCTGTCGGTCATGGATTGCAGTTTTGTAATCTTTTCAAGTTCTACAATTGGCGTTGACTTCATGCCACCTGTTATGATTCTCATGGCTTGGTTTTGAAGTTTGTTAACTTTATCGAAGTTCGCCTTCGCTGCTGTTGTCCATGCCGCGATGCCATACTCGAGAACTGGTATCACTCTTCCAGTGTACAGTTTCTTTAGTATGCCTTCGTCTGCTCCCCAGCTTGTGCCAGCAAGTTTCCTCATGATCGCCATTCTTTCTCTGGCTTTCATTCGGTTTCTCTCAATCTGACTTTTCCATGTCATGCGCCGATCAAATGTGACTCCCAGATAGGTTGGGTTGTCGTTTGGCTGCAGGATTTTGCCATTTAGGCTTAATTTGGTACTTTGGGGTTTTAATGAGAGCGAGAATATTGTGCACGTGGTTTTCTCCTCGTTTATTTTGACCAGCCATGAGTTCGCCCACTCTTCCAGCGATGTTAGGGCCGTTTGCATCCGATTTTTTGCTATGGTGAGATTCTTTTCAGAGGTCCACATAGCCAGATCGTCTGCAAACATTGAGCTATGGACTCTTCTTGGTATATTCTCTGTAATATCGTTTATATATACCAGGAAGAGTGTGGGTGACAGTACTCCCCCTTGGGGTACTCCCTGCTCGAGTGTCACCTTTTTGCTCATCTGCCCTTGTACTTGGACTCTGGCCGTTCTTTGTTTGAGGTAGTGGTTGATCCACTTGTACATCTTCCCACAAACATCACTTCTTCTTAGCTTGACTCTAAGTCCATCCTTCCAGACTTTGTCAAATGCCTTTTCCAGATCCACCCAAACAGCTACTGTGTGTTTCTGTGCCTGGTAGGCATCTTCTATCTCCTGGGCTATGAGGATGACCTGGTCCTCAGTGGATCTGTGCTGTCTAAAGCCGGCTTGCTGTGGAATTAGTATTCGTTTTTCTTCCAGATGCCACATCAGTCTGGTGTTTATCATCCGTTCCATCAGCTTGCCGACACAGCTCAGTAGGCTTATGGGCCTGTATCCATTCGGATCTGTTTTGTCCTTTCCTGTTTTTGGTACTGGTACCAGTATTGCATCTTTCCATGCCTGGGGTACAATACCCCTTTTCCAGCTTTGGTTCAGGACTGATAGTAGTTTTTTCTTCGCTGTTTGGCCCAGCCCCATCAGCATTTCGTTTGTTATCCCGTCTTTTCCGGGAGATTTCCTTCTCTTTAGTGTTCTCATAGCCTCTTCCATTTCGCGCATTGTTAGTTTGGCCATCATGTGCTCTTCAGGAGCCGTATTTATGTTTTCGTGCCCCTTTAGCTCTTCGCTAATGTCTGTATGCTTATCTGCAGGGACCTCGATGTGGTTTGCTCTGGCATAGTGATCGACAAAGGCGTTTGCGGCTTTCTTACCTGTGATCAAGTTCTCGCCTTGCTTGATAGTAATTTGTTTATTTGACGGGGTTTCGTCGTTCATGGCTCTGACTAGCTTCCATAGCTTGTTCCCTTCTTTGTCCAGGTTTAAACTTTCCGTTTTGTTTTTCCAACTTTCTCTTGCTGTTTGCTTGAGAGTGTGTTTGTACTTCGCCGCGGCGGCTTTGAGGGCGATGTTTGCCTCCACGGATTTTTCTCGTTCTGCCATGTTCCTGGCATTTGTTACTGCATCTTCCACTTTCTGTAACTCATCATTCCAGTAGGGCTTATAGTTTTTCCTAGCTCCTCTTGGGATGGTTTCAGTGGCGGCTTGCATTATTGCCTTGCTTAGGCTCTCTACCATGGGCTTCATTTTGGTGTTTCGTGTGTTGATGGTTTCACACAGCCCATCTGTCAGGGTTGCAAATCTGTCCCAGTCGGCTCGTTTGTAATTCCAACGTGGGAGCGGTTTTGTTTCCTGTGGGCCTACTTCCATGTCAATGGTTAGCCTGATCGGCCTGTGGTCGCTACCTGCCAGTTGGTTTAGCACCTGGCGGTCTATTTTATAGTGTATGTCCTGTGTGGAGAAGGCCAAATCTGGAGTCGAGGTGGTATGCCATGTTCTTGAATAGAAGCTAGGGCTATCCTCCGGCCTATTGATTAGGGAGAGATTTGCATCTATCTCCCAATCTTCCACTTCGTCACCTCTACTGTCTGTGTCAGAGTATCCCCATCTCTCCGAGTGGCTGTTGAAATCTCCAACTACTATGCAGTTGGAGTCTCTGACCTCCATACTCGAGAGCGATAGGTCTCTGTTTGGTGGTCCGTACAGATTGAAAATGCGGAGTTTCGTCTCTAGAGCCATTATGTCAACTCCTACAATTTCTGCTTGTCCGGTGTGATTGACAGGTACCGCGCTACTCGGTATGCTGTTCCTGGTCAGTATCAGGACCCCTCCTTTGTGACCTTCTCTATCTAGACGGAAGGTCTGGTATCCTCTGATTGAGAATTTATGGTTATTGTTGAGGTGCGTTTCCTGGATACATGCCACGTCAATCTTACCTTCATGCAGGTGGTGTGTTAGGGAAAGTTTTTTGTTAATGACTCCCTCCGCATTCCACTGTAGTATTCTGAGGGTCTTGAAGTTTTGGCCAATAGACGTTACCCCATAGCCATGTGCCTTGACTCCACGACACATGGGTGGGTGACCACCAGTAGTCAAGGGTGGGCCCCTTCGAGGCGTGAGGCCCGGCGCTATCGCTGCCTGGCGGGTCTCCTCAGGATGAGCGCCATACGTTTTTCGAATAGGTTGTGCTGCCATCATACTGTGATTTACGTTGCACTGTTTTGTTAGGCTTGCGGCCCCGTGCATCCGATTTCAACAGGCGTTTCTGTAGGGATGCCCTCCTTAGCCTTTGGCTGTCCCCAGCCTATCTGCAAGGCAGCAGTTGTTTACGATCAGAGTTTTCTCTCCTATGGAAGTTGTCTTACCAGACTTTCGAGTCTTCACTACTCGTGTCTATAGCGTGCAATGATGATATATGAGATGGACTGGTTTACCCGGAAGAGAGGCAGTCCAGTGTGTCTGTGTCCCAGGATCGTCACGTCCTGCCAGAAACGTAGCATTTGCATGTGAGTGGGGTATCTCTTTTTCCCTTTGTTTTCTTGGCTTCTATGCAGGGATGGTACGCCTAGCATTCCCCGCCACCTGGGGTGTTGACACAGTGGGGCAGGTGTGCAATGTCCGCTGGTCTGCATCTCTTCTGCGTCCAGCATGATAGTTATGGCTGATAACGTACAGAGGTAGATATCGTAGCCGGAGTGCATTTCGCCAGAGGACAAGCCTGGTAATGTCACAGAGATGTTGATCGCCTGGTGTGCGGACAACTCTCATGGTCAGTGGTTGAGTCTTGACAGTTCACAGTGTGGTGGCTGCTCTACTGTTTTCGACACCCCGACCAGGTTCTAAGTCTTTGGTTGGTGTTTTTCGCACCCCATCGCCGTATAGGGTGAGTATCAAGCAGTTGTCCGCCCGCTTTGATTTTCGGGCGGCAAGTACCTCTTACTGTGGCTCTACCTGATAGGGCTGGGGCGCAAGCCCCAGGTCCCGAGCATGTAGGAGCCTCCCATTGCAGTGGTGCTGAGATTTTGGGCGGGATTGCGGCTTACAAGGGTTCGGCCGTAATCCCCCACATGGTAGCCTCGCGCCCTTGGCTTATCAGCCTGGTACGTGAACCAAAGTGTCTGCGGCTCCTCTCGATTTGAGCTGGTTTTCCGTAGCAACGCCCTGTCATTAGTAGGGTAAAACTGACCTGTCTTCAGATCTATTTCCAGCACCCGTTCACTATTTGGTCAGACGAATTTATTGAGGGCTTTTGTTTGTCAATGACCAGGTATTTGAAATCTGCGGTTTCTGCGGAGTTAAACACGATTTCTGTAGCGTTCTTTCATTTGAGTGTTTGAGAGCTGACTTGTCGTCCGTGAGTCTAATACCAGCGTACGTTCATTATTAGACCCAAACGGCAGTGCTCCCGATTTGTCAGTTGTTCTACAGTATTGGCGTGTTCAGTCAAATTAAGCCGCAGGTTCCACACCTGGTGGTGCCCTTCCGTCAATTCCCTTAGCGAGACAATCAAGTTTCTTAAAGGGTAGCCCCAAAAATTTTCGAGGGTCCAATTCCAGCACATGTTCTCTATTAGACCCCACGAAGGTGTACTTTTTGATAGTCATTTTGCAGTATTTGCGTGGTAAGTTCTTAGGTCTCAGGCTCCACTCCTGATAGTGCTCTTCCGCCAATTCCTTTATCAAACACTGGATGCAGACAAAACCGAGCCACAGGGGACATAACCCCAGATTTCTGGTGGTCTAAGTCCAGCACCAGTTCCATCTTAGACCCCAGAAGAGTGGTCGTCAATTCCTTTAAGTTTCAGCTTTGCAACCATACTTCCCCCGGAACCCAAACACTTTGGTTTCCCGGAAGCTGCCCGCAGAGTCATCGAAGCAACTCCTGCGGATCGCTAGTCGGCATCGTTTATGGTCAGAACTACGACGGTATCTGATCGTCTTCGCGCCTCTGACTTTCGTTCTTGATTAATGAAAACATTCTTGACAAATGCTTTCGCAGTAGCTCGTCTTTCGGCGATCCAAGAATTTCACCTCTAACGCCGCAATACGAATGCCCCCGTTTGTCCCTGTTAATCATTACCTCCAGTTCCGAAAACCAACAAAATAGAACCGAGGTCCTATTCCATTATTCCATGCACCATTATTCAGGCAGCCGAGGCCTGCTTTGAACACTCTAATTTTTTCAAAGTAAACGCGCCGGCCACCCAGGACGCTCAGCGAAGAGCACCCGTGGGAGAGAGCCGGCAGACGGTAGGGCAGGAGACAACGGGCAGTGAACCGGCGCGAGCCGGACCGCCCGCCTGCGCCTGAGATCCAACTACGAGCTTTTTAACTGCAACAACTTTAATATACGCTATTGGAGCTGGAATTACCGCGGCTGCTGGCACCAGACTTGCCCTCCAATAGATCCTCGTTAAAGGGTTTAAAGTGTACTCATTCCAATTACGGGGCCTCGAAAGAGTCCCGTATTGTTATTTTTCGTCACTACCTCCCCGTGCCGGGAGTGGGTAAGTTGCGCGCCTGCTGCCTTCCTTGGATGTGGTAGCCGTTTCTCATGCTCCCTCTCCGGAATCGAACCCTGATTCCCCGTTACCCGTTACAAACATGGTAGGCATGTCACGTACCATCGACATTTGATAGGGCAGACATTTGAAAGATGCGTCGCCGGCACATGAGGCCATGCGATCAGCACAAAGTTATCCAGAGTCACCAGTGGGGACGCCGCAACCCCGCGAGGGGAAACGACGATTGGTTTTGAACTAATAAAAGCGCTCTTTCCGCGAGGGTCGGAGCTTGGTAAGCATGTATTAGCTCTAGAATTGCCACAGTTATCCAAGTAGGATCGTGTCATCTAAGGAACCTCGACTGATTTAATGAGCCATTCGCGGTTTCACCGTGAGACAGTGTGAACTTAGACATGCATGGCTTAATCTTTGAGACAAGCATATGACTACTGGCAGGATCAACCAGATATCTGTCGGAGACGTACGTACTGCGCACACCGGTCGGCGGAGGAAGGGTGTGTAAAAAGCCTCACTGGGACGGCCGCAGGGACCGACTGACGGGACGGACGGACGGTTGTTCCACCCGTCCCTCACTCCGTCGACCTAGGACCGCCTGACAGGGGCCTCCCACACGCACCAGACGACCGACCGACCGGGCTCGCTCGAGGAGGGATGGCAGCGCTCTGTGCAGAACGGATCCCAACGACCTCGGCGACGAATTTCACTGGGACTAGAGACACAATTTGGCCTGCCCTTCTTCTCCGTAGGGAGAGAACGCAGGGCCTCGAGGCAACGATTCCTGCTTTCCATTTGCCGGTCACAAGCTCTTTGCGAGAGTCGGACCACCAGCGAGACGTACTGTCGAGCTCTGCTATAAGCCTTAGATAAATCACCAGGGACGGACCACGTTTCCTGATACGGACCAGACTAGCGCACCTCGGTGGAGGAGCCACTACCACAAACCGCACCCAATTCGCACTACGGGGAAAGGCAGGCGAGCGTTTTCCGCAAGCCCGCGCTATCGCTCCGCCTGGCGGGACTGAGATCGCTTTACGAACACTGGATGAAATTGAGTCGCTGCGGCGAGACAACTACCCCAGATGCTTGTGTAATCGATCAATCTGATTTCTGTGTTTGCCATCGGGGATGTACGCCTGTGTAATCGATCAATCTGATTTCTGTGTTTGCCATCGGGGGATGTCCGCCTGTGTAATCACCTCGGATGATGCTTAAATAGGTTGCTGGCAATGGTGAGGTTACTCTCCATACAGAACGCAACTACTTTTCTCCTCTTTCGTTCCTGTGTCGAAGACCGAATGATCCTCGTTCTCTTCTTTCTTCTGCTGTTCATTCTTCGTCAACCTTCGTGCTAAAATCCTCCATAACGATCAAATGTCTCGTCTCTCTGTAGTGTCCAATGCCAAATCCCTGTATATTGTGTAGAAATGTCATGCCTTTTGAATAAACTGCTCCTGGGAAAAACGATGTTGGTGCATTACTTTCAGAAGGCCCTTCCTATATACATGCCCTCACAAACACATGCACATCTCCCCATCTCCCCCCCCCCATCCCAACCCTTCCCATGCACACACAGTACATATATATTTCTTCGATCCCTGATCAATGACTGGGAAATATCTCTGTGTTCACCACTCCAATGACGTTTTAAGTGCAGCAGGAACCTCTCTGCGTCACCTGATCTGCAGCGATCATTCCCTAGCTTTGGTTCATGATATTCATTTCAGCTTCTGAAGTTCGACGCCAAATTTGCCAAGACCCGTCCACTCTTACACCCTCACTCTGGAATCTATACCATGGTGATTCCGGTGATGGTGTCATGTTTTCGTGTTATGTATACACACAATGGTGTCATAGTATCGTGTTATGTATACACAATGGTGTGATATTATTGTGTTATGTATACACACAATGGTGTCATAGTATCGTGTTATGTATACAGAATGTTGTGATGTTATTGTGTTATGTATACACACAATGGTGTCATAGTATCGTGTTATGTATACACAATGGTGTGATGTTATTGTGTTATGTATACACACAATGGTGTCATAGTATCGTGTTATGTATACACAATGGTGTGATGTTATTGTGTTATGTATACACACAATGGTGTCATAGTATCGTGTTATGTATACAGAATGGTGTGATGTTATTGTGTTATGTATACACACAATGGTGTCATAGTATCGTGTTATGTATACAGAATGGTGTGATGTTAGTGTGTTATGTATACACACAATGGTGTCATAGTATCGTGTTATGTATACAGAATGGTGTGATGTTATTGTGTTATGTATACACACAATGGTGTCATAGAATCGTGTTATGTATACACAATGGTGTGATGTTATTATGTTATGTATACACACAATGGTGTCATAGTATCGTGTTATGTTATACACAATGGTGTGCTGTTATTGTGTTATGAATACACACAATGGTGTCATAGTATCGTGTTATGTATAGACAATGGTGTGCTGTTATTGTATTATGAATACACACAATGGTGTCATAGTATCGTGTTATGTATACACAATGGTGTGATGTTATCGTGTTATGAATACACGGAATGATGTCATGTTATCGATTTATGTACACACACAATGGTGTGATGTTGTCGTGTAAGGTACACACACAGTGGTGTCATTTTAGCAGGATATGTACACACGCAATAGTATCATTTTAGCAGGATAAAAAGTGTCATTTTAGTAGGATATATACACACGCAATAATGTCCTTTTAGCTGGATATGTACACACGCAGTGGTGTCACTCTAGGCGAATATGCACACACTCACAAACAACCACACACACAGTTGACGACAGCCCTAAAAACAATTTCCCATTTATGATACAGTGAAAGAAAGAAAACCATAAAAACCATGTCTCATATATGATACAGTGAAAGAAAGAAAGCCATAAAAACCATGTCTCATATATGATACAGTGAAAGAAAGAAAGCCATAAAAACCATGTCTCATATATGATACAGTGAAAGAAAGAAAACCATAAAAACCATGTCTCATATATGATACAGTGAAAGAAAGAAAGCCATAAAAACCATGTCTCATATATGATACAGTGAAAGAAAGAAAGCCATAAAAACCATGTCTCATATATGATAGTGGGGATGAAAGAAAGCCCTAAAAATAATACCCCATATCTGATAAGTGAAAGAAAGAAAGTCCTAAAACCATTTCCCATATGTGATAGTGGTGAAGAACTAAAACTCTAAAAACACCCAACATATAATAAAGGAGAAGAAAAAAAAGCCCCTAAAAGCTATACCCTACAAATGGTACAAGGGATTAAAGAAAGCCCCTAAAAACTATAACTTTGGCTCAATTCTGTCAACTAAAAAAATTCAGTTGAAAATGTACTTCTCCCGGATCTTTGTCGAATGACTCGTTCTTATTTTGGTTGGACAATTGCAAGGTCAGCTATGTTATCGGTTGTGAAGGTCAAAGGTTAAGATCGTGCTGCAGTAGACAGATTTTGAAGCGGAGCGGCAGTTTCCTTTCAACGCTGCCTTTACTTCCGTAAAAACAAGTCAAGCGCACATTTGCAGCTGGCAGACTGGAACGTGTCGACAATGGAGATCGAACCTGATGTCTTTGCCTGTGCTACTGAAAAGTTGGGAAAAACGTATTATTAGGTGTATGTGGGAAACACACATATACACTTTCACATTCGTTTACAAAGAGATAGATAGATAGATAGATAGATAGATAGATAGATAGATAGATAGATAGATAGATAGATAGATAGATAGATAGATCTGCCGAAGACGGATGTGTCGGACCGAAAGGTGCAAATATCGCAGTCAAGCTGTAAACTAGCGACACAACGCATTTCGTTCTCCGGACTATATCCTGCTGCTTGCAAAGCCATGTTCACGGCTTAGTAGCGGGAGATTGAGAATGAACGCAGAAGAAGAAACAGAAGAAGAAGAAGAAGAAGAAGAAGAAGAAAAGAAGATAGATAGATAGATAGATAGATAGATAGATAGATAGATAGATAGATAGATAGATAGATAGATAGATAGATAGATAGATGGATGGATGGATGGATGGATGGATGGATAGATAGATGGATGGATAGATAGATGGATATATAAATAGATAGATAGATAGATAGATAGATAGATAGATAGATAGATAGATAGATAGATAGATAGATAGATAGATAGATAGATAGATAGATAGATAGATAGATAGATAGATAGATAGATTGTGTTATTGTTTCGAATGCCCACAATGAGTAGGTTTACTCTTCTGTGCACTCTGAAAAGGACGTTAATTGGCGGGTTGTCGTAGCTTTCCTCAGAACCCGAGCGTACTGATAAAGGTAGACTGGGGTCCTCCGGGTGGTTGTGCTATGGTTGGTTTTATCTCCGTGTCGCTCACTACCACGGAGATCACGCCAATCCCTGACCTTGTTAGCCTAGTCTGCCATGTAAACTGCCCTTTTCCAAGGGGGACTACGAGGAAGCTAGTTCGTCCATCGCGCGTGATGAGGACCTTTCCTTTTTCATTTTAGCCAGTCCTTCCAGTCCAGTATACTGTGCTCCGGGCTGTGGATGGATGCGGAGATGGCTGACAAGTCCAATTTGAGATCTTCATACTCACAGGCAGTGAGGGGCATGGAAAGTTCGCTTCGCGAGACTGTAATATTTCACGGGCTTTTCTTACCTTTCTCCGTTGTTCTGCTGCACTCTTTTTAGAAGCCAAGGTGAGGGTCTTGACCAGTATATTTTCCCTGACCCTGACTAATGTCTGATCAGTATATTTTCCCTGACCCTGACTAATTTCTGATCAGTATATTTTCCCTGACCCTGACTAATGTCTGATCAGTATATTTTCCCTGACCCTGACTAATGTCTTACCAGTATATGTTCCCTGACCCTGACTAATTTATGATCAGTATATTTTGCCTGACCATACGTTAGTCTTCCTTCCCATAACCTGTGATAAACTTATCCTTTATGGGGTCTGAGGCTGGAAGTAAATTGTGAGACCCTTATTTGTACATTTGAAATTTATTTTTAAATTGGGTCCTCTTTTGTCCAATTTTTTTGTTTAGAAAACATTGTGGGTGGTCTCAAAATGGAGTCCTACAAACTTGAGGCTCTAAGCTGGTTAAGGCCCATTTGGTACAATTTTTATTTTAAAACATGAGCAGAGGCCTCAAAATGTGTCTCCTCCAACCTTGACATCCTAAGCAGGAAGTAGAATGTACAAGTGGATCAACCACTACCTCAAACAAAGAACGGCCAGAGTCCAAGTACAAGGGCAGATGAGCAAAAAGGTGACACTCGAGCAGGGAGTACCCCAAGGGGGAGTACTGTCACCCACACTCTTCCTGGTGTATATAAACGACATTACAGAGAATATACCAAGAAGAGTCCATAGCTCAATGTTTGCAGACGATCTGGCTATGTGGACCTCTGAAAAGAATCTCACCATAGCAAGAAATCGGATGCAGCAGGCCCTAACATCGCTGGAAGAGTGGGCGAACTCATGGCTGGTCAAAATAAACGAAGAGAAAACCACATGTACAATATTATCGCTTTCAATCAAACCCCAAAACACCAAATTAAGTCTAAATGGCAAATTTCTGCAGCCAAACGACAACCCAAACTATCTGGGAGTCACATTTGATCGGCGCATGACATGGAAAAGTCAGATCGAGAGAAACCGAATGAGAGCCAGAGAAAGAATGGCAATCATGAGGAAACTTACTGGCACAAGCTGGGGAGCAGACGAAAGTATACTAAAGAAATTGTACACTGGAAGAGTGAGACCAGTTCTCGAGTATGGCATTGCGGCATGGACAACAGCAGCAAAGGCGAACTTCGATAAAGTTAGCAAACTTCAAAACCAAGCCATGAGAGTTATAACAGGAGGCATGAAGTCAACGCCAATTGTAGAACTTGAAAAGATTACAAAACTGCAATCCATGACCGATAGAAGAGACTGCAGAGCCCAGCTGCAGTCAGAGAAACTCCGAAGACTGACTGACCATCCAATGCACCAGAGACTAAACAATTTGGGAAATGGGAAACTAAAGCGGAGAAACTTTGCAGAAATAGCCAAAGCAAAGATGCACGAAGATCCCATAAACGCACTAACAACACCAAAGCCCATCACTACTGTACGAAAACCTACCTGGAGGCAGGATATATTTCCAGAGGTGGTAGAAAATATACCAGGTATTGGAAACAAAAACTGCCAGACTGAAAAAGAAAGGAGAGATACTACCCTAAGCTTTATATCGAAAAACTACCCAAGCATGGACTGGACCCATGCATACACCGACGGTTCTGTAACAAACACTACACAGAACGGAGGGGCAGGAGCATTCCTGAACCTACCAAAATGGCAGAAAAATAACACTGTCATTCGCTACTGGTAAGTACACAAGCAATTTCAGAGCGGACGCAGAGGCACTGAGGGCGGCAGTGGAAGAAATGGTGACACATAAAGAAAATGAAAGCTATACAGTCCTGCTTACAGATGCTCTGGCCGTAGTCACAGCGCTAAAAAGCCAGAAAAACACTGAGCTTAATGACTTAAGAGCAGTACTCTGTCAACTATGCCAGCAGTCCGCACCAAAAAGGGTAGGGGTACAGTGGGTCCCATCACACTGCAACATCCAAGGCAACGAGGAGGCAGACAGACTGGCAAAAGAAGGTGCAAGACTACCACAAACAGATACTAGTATGACGTACGAAGAGTCAAAACGGCTTATTAAATATACATAATATAAAAAAGATACATGACCAAATGGGAAACTGAACATACCGGCTACACCAAAAAGGATGCCTATTACCAGTTGAACAGAAGAGAGCAGGTCGTTGTCTTCAGACTTCGCACTGGCCATAATAGACTGAGGTACCACCTATTCAACAAATTGAAGGTAGGTGGTACCGACGAATGCCCGTGTGGTACCGGAAAAATGACCGCTGAGCATCTGCTGCAGAACTGCCCGACATACGAGGATCAGAGAGAGCAGATGTGGCCATCACCAGTGGAACCACAAGACAAGCTCTATGGCAGTGTCGACAGCCTCAGGTTGACCGCCGCTTTTTTCGAAAAAATAATGGTTACTGTCTGACTGCGTACGCAGAAGAAGAAGAAGAAGAAGAAAGCAGGAAGTAAATGAGAAGCCCATTTCGTGCATTTTTTATCGAAAAACATCAGTAGATATTGACAGGTCCTAAAGTGGATTCAGACTCACTGTGGAAACCAGAGGCAGATAAGTTCTCAAGAGCCTGAAGTGGCGGTAGGCAGACTCGCCATCCATAGAGCTATAAAGAAGCAACGATACTCATCAAACGATCTATCACAACTTAAACTCACACTCTCTTCTTACTCCACCCTGTTTCATTTCACACTGTCCTACAATCACACTCTCTTCTTACTCCACCCTGTTTCATTTCACACTGTCCTACAATCACACTCTTACACAACTTTCACAGGCGCACTCAGGGTGATGTCCCTTCCATTGCACTTTGGTTAGGCTGGCTTATGAGAGTGCACAAACCTAGCATAGGTACATACAGATGCACACAAACATCCAAGCACTGGTTTATTCGTCTTTATCGCCCAGTTGACTACGGTCTAGGGTGGAATAGGCGCGCCTCCGCCAGTAGAAAACTAATGAGGTAAACACGTAAAATAAAAAAATATTTTTAAAAAACAAACAATCTATGAGGACAGAATGGAGAGATCAACATGTTGCTCAGCATCTTGACCCCACTGAAGAATCTCATGTTGATTATTTGCAGAGAACCTACGCTACGCACTGGACTTGAGGTTTTGGCTTGATTTTATTTGAATACGAGTCACCAGAGACCTAATCCGCAAACATTGCATTATTTATAGACGTGTTTATCTTCAAATTAACAAATGCACACACGGTGGACAAGCGCAGCTGACTGCGGTAGGATACTATAAACCAAAATATGTACAGAATAGAATAGAAACTCTCGAAGTGTCGCGTCCACTTGGGAAATGTGTACGCACACCTGTATTACTCAGGCATACCGGATGTGATTCATTGTGCTCGATAGTTTCAGGTATGTTCGCCTAGAGAACAACTAGGCTTTCATTGATGTAGCCCTTGCATTGTTTGTGTGAACTTTGAAATCATTGCATAGGTAACCAGAAATATGCAATCCAAGATGTTCCTGCTTTCAGATTACCTAATTTATAATATTGTCATTCACGATTGTTTGTCACATGCAGTGGCGTCACTAAAGGGTGTGGGGGGGGGGGGGGGGGGGGTGTGTGTGCTGACACCATTAAAACGAGTAAGAATAAAATTGACTTGAATTTGTGTGCAGTGTTTCAGCATTCATTTATAACAAATTATTTATAAATTTTCTGACTGACAAGTGGTCGATCAAAGGCTCAAGTTCTTTTATTCATTTTCTGGGAATCACATACCTGATGCATTTTTTTCCCAATTTAGATTGACCTGGAAAAGCTCAAGATTAGGCAATATTCGACGTTTTGCTATTCAAAGCCGAGTTGGACTTTGTAGAATCTCTCACAACGCTTTCATTAAGCCTACAATTATTTCGGACGATCTGTGCGTCTGTGGCTTCATGTGAGAGGAACTCTTCAACGCTCAAACTCATAAATATTGATTCCGCGATCCACCATAAGACAGTCAAGGTTTCACGATCTTGCGATAATATTGATTGAAAGTGATTGGTTTAGGGCATTGATTTCATTGAACTGATTTACACTTTCGTATTTTGTATTTTGAAAGACTAAGAAAAGAAAGTTTTGATTATGTATAGATTTACCAGAGACATGAGTACACACATATTACTAAGTATTCTGTATGGTCTGGTAACATGTGTAAAACCAAACGGAATCATGCCACTGACAAGTGTGATGGCTGGTAGCGTTGACAATATCTTTCTAAACCTTCTGTCTTTTGGGATGTGCGTAGCATTCTGTATGTGCGTCTGAGAGACGGAATGGTGGTTAGATCGTTAGCATACCGCCAGAAAGACACCGATTTAGCTCATTGGTAGTGAAATTGTGTAGTTTACCCAGCTACTGCTGCAGACTTGACTTACAATTTGGAAAGGCAAGACGACGCGAAAGGGAAAAAGTCCCATGTCCCCAGAAAACGTTGAATTCTAGTAAAATAAAGTTCCGAGGAGAAGACAACTTCTATGTTTAACTAGAGAAGAGCAAGTCCTCTTCAGATTAAGAAATGGGAATAACAGACACAAGGTTAATGAGAATTGGGATACACGACAGGTGTCTATGTAGGGAGCATACCTTTACCGGGGAACACATCCTACAAAACTAAGAAATCACGCAGGAAGAGAGAGAACAGTACTGGCCTCGCGAGACATATTGAGACCAAAACTGTATGAAGATGAAAACAACATTACAAACAACAGTGACCTTTGTCAAAGAAACCGGGACTTTGATCTGAGAATGATCAATGGTACAGCCTTACAAGCAACAGTGACCATTGGTTCATGAGTTCCATTTCGGCTGTACTGGCTCTTAACAAAGTTGCTTTAGTTCGTTTAGGCAGTGTAGCACTTTATTTGCTCGACTGAGTAACTGAGTGATCGAACATTTGCTTATCAACAACTTAATCAATTAGTCAAAATTAGTCTTTATCGATCAACTGATTATATTTTACTAGCCTGATAAGGTTCAGGTGTGAGACTGCGTTTCAGATCTTGGTCGGTCACCCACAGCTTTTCGAGCATGGACGCTTCCCCCGGACCAGATTGGCCTCTCTTTGGTCTGCATAAGTGGGACCGTCCTGCAGGATATGTTCTAGTGTTTGATTGGGTGGCGTATCTAAGACCGATTATGTGGACATGCGCCTTGAGTCTGCAGTGTCCAGTTCTGAATCTGAAGATCTATGTCTGCCTGTCTCTACCAAGTTTGTCTATGATGTCATTTTCTGGATGTATCCTTTGTGCTGGTTTTTCAATTCTGTCCCCATGGATCATTTGAGGAGTATGTTTTCATTCTTTATAATTCTGTGGATGGCGAGTTTGTGTGTTGCCACTTTCAGCTTTAACTAGTCCATCACATTCTCGTTTTCTAAGATCACACAGTGGGCCAGAATTCACCGTAGAACTAAATCTGTTTTCTTTTGAGACAACGCCCCAACGTTAAATTTTATTTCGTGTAATGGTATTTTTTGTTTGGGGCTTGAGATGGCTTGTAGTACGCACCTGGAATCAGTTAGAATGACCGTTTTTCTTGTAGTTGTGTTTTTGCTGATAAAAATCCGAGTCAATCAATCACTCAATAAACCAATACCTTTTGAGGTCCTTCTGGAGCATAAGTATTGAACGAAAAAAACACGTCAATTAATCAAATGTTGACCTGTCTATATCTACTGAAGTTTTTGTGGCTTAAAGCATTTGTTCATCTCGACTTCCCGTAGTCCTCCCTGGAACCGGCAGTTTTCGTGACTGCCTGGCTAGCAAGGTGAGGGATCGACGTGATCCCCATAGCAGTGAGCAACACGCAGATAAAGCCAAGCATAGCACAACCGTATGGAGGACCTCGGTCCACCTTCATCGGCACGCTCGAGATATGATGAAAGCCACAACATACCACCACTTAACGCCCTTTTCAATGGGCATCCAATAACAACAACAACAACAGGATGTCAAACATTCCTTAGACGCCTCTTCCTATTTGCTTAGCAGGCTGCAATATTACTAGTCTTTGCTACTCTTTCAGTCCGCTGTGTCACTTTGACTAACAAATCACATCCTGTTAGTGAATGATAACAAATAATATGACTAAAATGTATCCTTGATTGTGCAACATTCCGGAACTAACATATTCCGCTGACTAACACAGGTCGCATGTAATTTCTCTAGAAACTTCCTGATTGTCTCTACTTTTCCTCTCTCCGTGCCACTGACCTCTTAGCAGATCCGTCTGTATATTCTTCCTGAATCACAAGAAGGTTCCTCTATTACAAGGTGTAAAGTTGAAGGAATGTATCTTCATATTCATCTTCGCACGCTTTTCAGATGTGTATGAACTTTTCTCAAAAAAGATTTGGTAAACTTAAGACTATTCTTCTTATGATTGCATGTTTGATGTTTGCACCCGTCAGACGAGTTCATGTCATGAACTCGTCTTAGCATCCCCCAGTTTGGGTGTCCACCTGCTTATATCTCTATCTGACGTAGGGTTTTATACACCCTTCTTCTGGCAACGTGCCAAGACTTTGACCAGTTTGAGACGCACTGTTCTGGCAAAAGTTTTATACACTCTGCTTCTGACAACGTACCGAGACCTCGACATGAACGAGACACATTAACGTTCCACAGATACTTACTCGAGTCATTCAATGAGTGTCGGTCAAATGCAATGTAGTGCAAGCCTATAACTTCCCCGATGTTTCGACCTCACTATATGTACTGTCAGGTTCCCCAAAGATGATCGATCATAGAGTTCATGCAGCGAACTCTAAATGCACTTTTGGTCTGCCTTTCAGCCAAAATCTTATCTGCAATCTCTTAAACATCACTTCTTAATCTGTCTATAAGCTCCGCCTCCTTTCATGGTTGTTGCTGAGTGCTAGTGACGTGGTCCTAAACGTTCCCCTTGCTTGGACAATTAGTATGGCAGCTTTCTTGACCTGATAACTAACACTTCAGAGTTCGAATTCTAGATTACTCTTCTCCCTCAAAAACATCCTTACCTTATATATAAGGCATCTCGAAACAGATTGTGTTTACAGCAGCTTGGCCAACAAGGTAGAGTTGTTGTTGTTGAAAGCTCACTATGAGTAACTTTGCTCTTGTGTGCGCCCTGAAAAGGGCGTCAGGGGGCGGGTTACAGTAGCTTTCTTCACATCCCGAGCGTTCTAATGAAGGTGGTCTGGTGTCCTGCAAGCTTTTGTGCTATGTTTGACATCAACTGCGTGTCGCTCACTCCTATGGGGATCACGTCGATCCCCACCTCATTATCCATACTGTCCTAAAACAGCCTGTTCCTGTGGATAAATGAGGATTGGTCATGATTAGTATATTCACCTCATCCTGACTAACATAGTCCGATCAGTATATTTTGAATGACAGAATGTCTCCTCACCCTAGGTAAGGTCAGACATTGTAATCCCCATAGGAGTTAACCTACTGATAAGCCGTATGTTGCACTACAGCGAAGAAAACCCAGCTGTACATTATTCAGTACACCTCTGGATAGAAGTAGATATACATTCGCCAAGAGTGAAAAGCCTCAGTACGAGCAGCTTTAGACAAGAACAACAGTGACGAGGAGAGCGAGTGGCCGAATTGTTTGGTTACCTGCCTGTCTAAAAGTAGGGCACCGGATTGTATCCACAGTAAGGCATATGTCGTTTTTCTGTTCGGTGTGAAATAAACATAGTCAGCACACGACGTGACCACAGCACTGGAGTCGCGGCTTGTACTCCTCAACCTGTTGGTCGTCCATCGTAATCGATGAGGCCACTTTATCAGCATTCACTGTTCCCATGAGTGTGTCAGCATTCACGGTTCCCATGAGTGTGTCAGCATTCACTGTTCCCATGAGTGTGTCAGCATTCACTGTTCCCATGAGTGTGTCAGCATTCACTGTTCCCATGAGTGTGTCAGCATTCACTGTTCCCATGAGTGTGTCAGCATTCACTGTTCCTATGAGTGTGTCAGCATTCACTGTTCCCATGAGTGTGTCAGCATTCACTGTTCCCATGAGTGTGTCAGCATTCACTGTTCCCATGAGTGTGTCAGCATTCACTGTTCCCATGAGTGTGTCAGCATTCACTGTTCCCATGAGTGTGTCAGCATTCACTGTTCCTATGAGTGTGTCAGCATTCACTGTTCCCATGAGTGTGTCAGCATTCACTGTTCCCATGAGTGTGTCAGCATTCACTGTTCCCATGAGTGTGTCAGCATTCACTGTTCGCATGAGTTTGTCAGAATGCCCTTTTCTCATGAGTGCGACAATATGCCAATCGGACCCTTGAATTGTGTGTTGCTTTTAGTACAGTGAAATAAGACACCTGCTTCCACCTGGGTTGAAGTATTGATTTGAGCTGACTTGCAGAACGATCATCTCTGGATAGCTTCATTTAATCTTGATACCTCATGTCTCTGAACACCCTCTGCAATAGTGCTGCACCAGTCTGTGAGATTCGTGGCGATTGGTGGCCATTGATGGCGATTCTTTTTCAGTATTGGGATTAATACCGCACCGGATCAGTGATCTCTTAAAGGTGTCCTTGTACCTTCTCCGCTATCCACCGCTTGCTCTCTTGTCATTTTGGAGTTCATTGAAGAGCATCTACCTCTACACCTCACAGTAGAAGAGGAGCGACTAAGTAAGTGAGTTGAAGAGCATCTCTTTTAGTAGACGTTGATCGACATGCGTACCACAAGGCCAGCCCATCTCAGTTGTGCTGCACAAATTATGTCGTGTGTCTACTTGTCATCCTTTTTGTTATTAGTTGTCCATCGAAAGCGTGAATGGCGGCATCAAAAGGAGGTTGTGCCTTGATTATGTAGGCTTGCGCTGTATTTGGATTATAATGAGAAAGAACCTGCCCTTGTCATCAACCTCACTCTTTGGTCCCGAACTACCTTGAACCAGTGGCAAGACATAAGTCAAGACGACTGGAGGCAACTTAGGATGTAGATACTCTGGTCCCACCTCCCGTGAAACCAGGGGTCACTATGGTACTTGTGTAATTCGAAAGTCCACCCTTTCTGTTCATCGCTTTGGGAGGCAAGTGCCTGACCTCTCGAGCACAGTGACCCCGTAAACTCTGCAAAGTCTGTAGACAACCCGTGTTGCATTGAGGACCGGGTGGAAGAGGTTTCACCTTGGGTACAACTCTTCTCTCTTCTCTAACCTCACTCTGTTTCATTTGACTCTGTCCTACAGTCACACTCTTGCACAACTTTCACACGCGCCCTCATGGTGAGGCCCTTCCATTGCACTTTGGTTGGGCTAGCTTCTGAGGGCGCACAAATCTAGCATAGGCACATACAGACGCACACATGCATCCAAGCACTGGTTTATGCGTCCTGATATCGCCCAATGGACTACGGTCTGGGTTGGAAAATGGCGCGCCTCCGCCAGTAGAAACTAGTGAGGCAAACATCTAAGCAACAACAAAACCCGTGTTGCATTCCAGTCATATATTTTGGCCCAAAAGGGACCAGTGGACGATTAGGATGTTCATGCCCCCGAAGTCACCACCGCGCAGTCAATCTGGCGTTGTAGGGGTTTGGGCTGATGGATCTGGGCTTATCATTGGCCAGCTCTTTCCAGATCAGAGGGCCAGTACTGTTCAGGGATGATGGTTTCACTAGTTCCGCTCGGCTGCATACCACACCATCTGCCTCACTCTGTGGTGTTTACTTGGAAATTCGCTGCTTCTTGAAATGTGAATTATATATGACGCTGGATGATTTTCATAAATGTCAGCCTAGACTGCCCTTGACTACCCCAGCAATGGGAATACTGTCGTACGACAGTTTTGTTATTTTTAACAGTGATGATAATCAATCTTTTTTGCTTCAAATGAAAATGGTTAGTGTAAAATAATTTATAGAGCCCACTTCATTGCTGAAATAAATAATTCAAGGCACCAACTACATTGCTGAAATAAATGATTCATATAGCCGACTACATTGCTGAAATAAATTATTCATATAGCCGACTACATTGCTGAAATAAATGATTCATAGAGCCGACTTCATCGCTGAAATAAATGATTCATATAGCCGACTTCATTGCTGAAATAAATGATTCACAGAGCCGACTTCATTGCTGAAATAAATGATTCATATAGCCGACTTCATTGCTGAAATAAATGATTCATAAAGCCGACTACATTGCTGAAATAAATGATTCATAGAGCCGACTTCATTGCTGAAATAAATGATTCATATAGCCGACTTCATTGCTGAAATAAATGATTCAAGGTACCAACTTCATTGCTGAAATAATTGATTCAAGGGACCAACTTTATTGCTGAAATAATTGATTCAAGGGACCAACTTTATTGCTGAAATAATTGATTCAAGGGACCAACTTTATTGCTGAAATAATTGATTCAAAGGACCAACTTTATTGCTGAAATAAATTATTCATAGAGCCAACGTCATTGCTGAAATTTCAGACCAAAGAGCACAAACTCTGTAACTCTAGCGAAGGTGCCGAAATTTTACGCTGACCTCTTCATGTACACATTTACAGCTGGATCGACTGGGAAATGCGGCTCTAGCACGAAAAAAACTTTTGCCATGCCTTATGGGCCAAATTAATCACGGCGGGATTCGAACCCACTACAAGTGGCCCCATTTTCTTGTAAAATTTAGTCGCCTTTCGCAAGCGATGACGTGACATCATCAAACGGATTTTTTTTCTTAGATTTTGGTCTTGATGAAGTAACTTGCGCTGTTTTTGGATTATTGTGAGAAAGTAACTGCGCTGGTCATCAATCACACACTCTCGTCCCAAGCTACACTGGACCAGTGGCAAGACTATCAGTTGAGAATATTGGAGGCAACTCATGATGCAGACACTAACACGATTATTAACAATTTATTAGATTACAACAAAACGCATTTCGTTCTTCGCACAACATTATGCTACTTGCAAAGCCCTTTTGACGAAATTAGAATCGGGAAATCCAGAAAGAACGAGGAAGAAGCACAACAAGCCGGAATTATTTTTATTTTTTAATGTTCATGGTATTTAAAGCATTTTGAAATCCACACATGATTTTCCCGATTATCAAGTGTGCAAATGTAGGCTATAGTACTGTTAAGGCAATCATATTGGGGTGTTGCTGACATCAATCGACCTTTAAAAGACATATTCGTGAGTCGCACATATGTTATGTTTATTTTGACAGTGTTTTCTACATTCTTTACCTCCTCGTTAATCCACAAGAGTTTCACAAACTATATATAACACCTTTTTCGAGGATTCAAGATCTCAATAGTTCTTTACCTGGAGATATGAGAGTCACAATTTTATCTAGGACCTATTGTAAGAGCTGTTAGTTTTTAATGAGTTAATTTTTACTTTTCATCTCGTCATAATTTCACAGAGTAAAAATTTATATAGACCTTTTTTGAGAGTTGATGACCTCAATAAACCTTTAAAAGGAGGCAGTAGAGTCACAAATTTCACTTACTTACTTAGTAGCTCCTCTTCTACCGTGAGGTGTAGAGGTTTGCTACATAGAACGGTATACTGCTCTAACCGCCGTCTTTCTTCTGGCCTCTTTCCAATCCAGCCCTCGGTCACTTAGGGACTGTCGTATGTTGTCTTCCCAACGTACTTTGGGACGTCCCGAGGGTCTGCGTCCTTGACATTTTATCTCCCATGACCGCCTTGGTATCCGATCTTCTTCCATTTCTACAGACAGGGACAAACCACTGTAGTTGGGACTGCTCCACTCGTGTCTGCGAGGGTTGGACTTCGAGATTGTTACGTAATGTCACACCTTTCACTAACATCCATTAGATTTTGTTTAATTGAGGCACACTCATCATATTTCATCCACAAGCAGCAAAATATACTAAAACGATGGTATTTGTACTGGAAACTTCATTCTTTTTGTTCATTCAATAGTTTGAGAAGATTCTACTGCTTTTTAAAAATCTTTTTTTTTAAATTTAGGGGCTCAATCTTCCCTTAACCATTGCGTTAATATACAAGAGTTTTAATAATATATCTGAAAATGAGTCACAAGGATTCTTCTTAGTGACTTCACGAATATGGCTTTTATACCATTGACCTGACAAAGGCACTTGGTTTGGTTAGTAGGGATGGGCTCTTCAAAATCCTCTCTAAAATGGGCTGCCCAAGCAAACTGCTAGGACTAATAGTATCGGTCCATGCAGGCCATGAAAGGAACAGTCCAATTTGATTGTACCATGTCACAGCCATTTGGTATCGACAGTAGTGTTAAACAAGGCTGCGTTCTGACCCCGATGCTGTTCTGAATCATTTTTGATTGTAACTAAACCCTCCATTTACACTAGGTCGGATGGTCGGCTGTTTACCTTGCAAAGTTCAAGGCTAAAACGACGTTAAGGGAGATCACTATCAGTAACTTGCTTTTCGCTGATGATGCTGCAATTGTCACATATAATCAGCAGGAACTTCAGAGATTGATTAGGTCGCTTCTACCAGACATGGGAAGACTTTGGTCTCACAATAAGATCATTCTTAACAAAACAAATGTGATGGGACAGGAAGTAGATGCCACGCCAACTCTTAGTATAGATAAGTATGAACTGACAACTGCGCATCAATTCACATCCGTTGTGTCCGTCATCAACGACAAGCTCTCACTAACTTAACTTAACTTAACGTCTTTATACTGGTTTAGAAGACTCTGCAGAGTCTGTATACAACCAGTTCCATTTACATCACCTTCCTCTAGAAGCTGTACGCATCCAATCTGTTCTTAAATGCATTGACCGTCCCAGCCTCCACCACCTCACTTGGCAATGCATTCCAAGCATTCACTACTCTCTGGCTAAAGAAATACTTCCTAATATCTAATCTGGACCTCTCCTTAGTCAACTTGTAGCTGTGCCCTCTTGTCCTTGTTGGTGGTTGTACTTTAAAAAACTTGTTATAGTCTACTTTATCCCTTCCTCTGATCATCTTATAAACCTGTATTAAGTCACCACGAATTCTTCTCTCTTCTTGACACTGAAGGCCAGTTCTTTTTAATCTTTCTTCATTACTGTAATTCTGGAATCCCACTATCAGCTTTGTCGCTCTTTTTTGTATTCTCTCCAGCATGTCTATATCCCCTCTCTGATAAGGACTCCACACCTGTACACAGTACTCCAATCTAGGTCTAACTAAAGCTTTATACAGTTTGACTATCACTTCCTTGCTCCTATGTTTAATATTTCTTTTTATCATCCCTAACATTGCATTTGCCTTTTTTACTGCTACCTGAACTTGCTCCCTCACCTTACATGTATGATCTATTATAACCCCTAAGTCCCTTTCTTTATCTATCTTTCTAATATTGTTCTCTCCCATTCTGTAATTATGTTCCATATTGGATCTACCCATGTGGATGACTGTACATTTATCTACATTAAACTCCATTTGCCAGATTACAGACCATTCTCGAATTTTATCTAAATCCGACCTCAATATATCCACTTCTGCTTTAGATGAGACACTACTGCATAGTTTCGTGTCATCAGCAAATTTTGCAATATTGGATCCCATACCTATGTCCAAATCATTTATATATATCAAAAATAAAATTGGTCCCAAAACCGAGCCCTGTGGCACTCCACTTTTCACTTCACACCACTCAGAGTACTCCTTATTTATACCCACCCTTTGCCTTCTTCCCGTTAACCAATTTTCAATCCATTTGGCAACTTCCCCACCTATTCCATGTGATTTTAACTTTCGAAATAATCTTTGATGAGGTACTCTATCAAAGGCCTTTGCAAAATCCAGATAAATAACATCCACTGGCTCCCCTTTATTTAACATTTTGGTAACATCCTCCATGAATTCTAATAGATTTGTTAAGCATGATCTCCCTCTGGTAAACCCATGCTGAGTATTTCTAATTAGATTAAATTTGTCTAAATGCATTACAATGTTTTCTTTGATTATTGACTCTAACAATTTACAGACTATGCTCGTTAAGCTCACAGGTCTATAGTTTGCTGGATCTACCTTTTTGCCCTTTTTGAATAAGGGGATCACTCCCGCATCTTTCCAATCCCGTGGAACAATCCCTTGTGCAAGTGATTGAGAACATAATATAGCCAATGGCTTTGCTAATTGGTCTCTAATTTCAAACAGCAATTTTGGATGAATACCATCTTGACCTGGACATTTATCCACTTTCAACCCCTCCAATTTTTTTAAAACCCTTTCCTCTGTAATACAGATTGATCCTAATCCTGATGTATCCATGTCTCTTTGAAAAATATCTAAAGGCTCTGGGATCTTGGAGCAGTCCTCTTTTGTGTACACTGTGCCAAAGTAGTGATTGAGTAGATTTGCTGCCTCCCTATTTTCACTTATTTTTGTTCCTGTGCTGTCTATGAGAGGGCCTACTTTGTCCTTTGATCTTTGTTTATTTCTAACATAAGAGAAGAAGCTTTTACTATCAGTCTTGATCCTCTGAGCAAGTTTCTTTTCGAAGTCTATTTTTGCTGTTTTATTCGCTTTCTGAGATATGTTCTGCTTGTCCAAATATTTTAAATATGTTTCTTTTGATTTACCTGCCTCTATATATTTTTTGCCATGCTTTATTTTTAGCTCTTCTACATTTAACTACAATTTTAGTGATCCACTTTTTACGCTTGGGGTTTACTTCCCTATATGGAACACATTCCTCTTTTAGTGTTTCGAGAACTGCTTTAAAACGCACCCACTCCTGTTCAACATCTGTTCCTCTGACAATATCTTCCCAGATTATGTGGTTCGCTGCCTCTTTCATCCTCTTAACATCTGTCTTAGAGTAGTCATATGTTCGCGTGTTTATGTTCACTTCTTTCCCTGCAATAAGATCCCAACGGATGATTTGATGGTCACTAGACCAAGAAATGGACAGTCGCATTGACAAAGCTGTTGCTACATTCGCTCGCCTCAAACACGTGTTTGGGAAAACCAGAAACCAACAATTAAAACCAAAACCATGATGTGCAATGCAAGTATCGTCAGCACGCTCCTATATGGTAGTGAAAGTGGCGCAATGTATGCCAAACAAGAACACAGACTTAACACCTTCGCATCTCCAAAGACATCCTCTATCAACCGTTGACGGAGGTCCATGGGGCAGTGAAGCGCAATACAGGACTCATATGTTGCATAGCCTCCCCTGCCTAAGTCTACCTCACCTACACGCGATGGACCCTGTTATGCCCAGCAATCTTGCAAAATATTGGGTTTTAACCCCAGCGGGAAGTAAGATAGAACAACATACGAGGTAAAGACCCAATCGACACTCCAGCCAGTTGGGGCGGGAATGAGCCCACTTTCCCATTGAAGAGGTGCTAAAGACGTTGATACGGGGCCAGATGGCGCACCGGAATCCACAGTATCACGCAGCTCTCGCTGTATATCGATGAATACATCTATAGATGAATCCTGCGATTGTGCTCGCCCTGTGGAGCCCCATAAGGCAGTTGCAGCATCGGACTCTTAGCCTAGACAGAGCCCACCCTCAGCTGCTGGAAGACCCTCTAGGCCGCCTTGCGGTGTCAGGAGACGGTAGAAGAAAGCTAGTGACCCAATAAATACAGACTGAGAGAGTCAAAAGGGGACACTTGCCATTATGCACTGGAATACAGAAGGAGTGAACAGTAGACAGGCTGGGTGCAGCAAGGTGACAGAGTTGGAACACATCCTGAGTGAGAAGCAAATCAGTGTTTGCTCTATTCAAGAGATTCACCTGAAAGCAGATGAAATTTTCAAAATAAGAGGATATCAATGCTTTAGATTAGACAGACAAGACAGACGTCAAGAAGGAATACTTACACTGGTAAGGAGCAATATACATGCGCACAAGTGGACTACATTTATGATGGGGCAGAGTATCAGCAGCTTCAGATAAAAGTAGGCAAGATGAAAGTATAGCTCCTGAACTACTACTGCCTAAATGACAAGCCTCTTAGTCTCAACTCTATACAGACACCAGCCACCAACGTTATAGCAGTGGGAGACTTTAATAGCCGTTCCAAGAGCTGTGGTTATAATCACATCCATCACATAGGTGAAGAGGTTGAAACCTGGCAAGATGACCCCTCCATGCTTGATCAACTCTGCAACTGATACCCCTACCTTCTACCCTAGAAGAAGGCCCTCAACTTGAATTCCAGATCTTGCTTTCGCCACGCCAGACGTAGCTAGACTCATAAGTAGAGAAGTTGGAGGTCAACTTTGAGAAAGTGATCACTGTCCAATTTTTCTCTCCTTTCAGAATGTAACCATGCAGGCATAGCCGTCACAAGATTGAATTACGAAAAAGCGAACTCGGGCATGTAAAGCCATCGGGTGAATACGCTGCTATCTGACCTCAAAGTACAGAATAAAGAACATCAATGCAGTGGTAAAAGACGTCAATCAATGTGTACCACAAGCAGCAAAAAGATTCCATCCCCAAAAGATTAAGACGCAACCACACACCGTACCTGTCCACCACACTCCAAGAACGTCAGGAAGTCATGGAAATGACCATAAAGGATGCAAAGACTCATTCTTCAGTTGAAAATCACAATAAATAGAAAAAGGATTTAGCTGAGTTTCAGAGAACCAAACTAGAAGAAAAACGGAAAAGCTGAAGGAGTCTTCTTCTCCTTCTTCTGCGTACGCAGTCAGACAGTAACCATTATTTTTTCGAAAAAAGCGGCGGTCATCCTGAGGCTGTCGCCACTGCCATAGAGCTTGTCTTGCAGTTCCACTGGTGATGGCCACATCTGCTCTCTCTGATCCTCGTATGTCGGGCAGTTCTGCAGCAGATGTTCAGCGATCATTTTACCAGTACCGCACGGGCATTAAGCCGTTTTGACTCTTCGTACGTCATACTGGTATCTGTTTGTGGTAGTCTTGCACCTTCTTTTGCCAGTCTGTCTGCCTCCTCGTTGCCTTGGATGTTGCAGTGTGATGGGACCCACTGTACCACTACCCTTTTTGGTGCGGACTGCTGGCACAGTTTGCAGAGTGCTGCTCTTAAGTCATTAAGCTCAGTGTTTTTCTGGCTTTTTAGCGCTGTGACTACGGCGAAAGCATCTGTAAGCAGGACTATATGGCTTTCATTTTCACTGTGTGTCACCATTTCTTCCACTGCCGCCCTCAGTGCCTCTGCCTCCGCTCTGAAATTGCTTGTGTACTTACCAGTAGCGAATGACAGTGTTATTTTTCTGCCATTTGGTAGGTTCAGGAATGCTCCTGCCCCTCCGTTCTGTGTTGTGTTTGTTACAGAACCGTCGGTGTATGCATGGGTCCAGTCCATGCTTGGGTAGCTTTTCGTTATGAAGCTTAGGATAGTATCTTTCCTTTCTTTTTCAGTCTGGCAGTTTTTGTTTTCAATACCTGGTATATTTTCTACCACCTCTGGAAATATATCCTGCCTCCAGGTAGGTTTTCGTACAGCTGAAGGAGTCAAACGGCTGAGCTCAGTCCTGAAAAGGACGAAAAGAAACTCTGGAGATTAGTCTTTTATTTCTGCTGAGTTCGCGTTTTTTTTTATCATGCTAAATCTTCAGTCCTATCGCCAGGATGAAGTCCACAGTCCTATCGCCAGGAGGAAGTCCACAGTCCTATCGCCAGGATGAAGTCCACAGTCCTATCGCCAGGATCAAGTCCACGGTCCTATCACCAGCATGAAGTCCACGGTCCTATCGCCAGGATGAAGTCCACGGTCCTATCGCCAGAATAAAGTCCACAGTCCTATCGCCACGATGAAGTCCACGGTCCTATCGCCAGGATGAAGTCCACGGTCCTATCGCCAGGATGAAGTCCACAGTCCTATCGCCAGGATGAAGTCCACAGTCCTATCGCCAGGATGAAGTCCACAGTCCTATCGCCAGGATGAAGTCCACAGTCCTATCGCCAGGATGAAGTCCACAGTCTTATCGCCAGGATGAAGTCCACAGTCTTATCGCCAGGAGGAAGTCCACAGTCCTATCGCAAGGATGAAGTCCACAGTCCTATCGCCAGGATGAAGTCCACAGTCTTATCGTCAGGATGAAGTCCACAGTCCTATCACCAGGATGAAGTCCACAGTCTTATCGCCAGGATGAAGTCCACAGTCTTATCGCCAGGATGAAGTCCACAGTCCTATCGCCAGGATGAAGTCCACAGTCCTATCACCAGGATGAAGTCCACAGTCTTATCGCCAGGATGCAGTCCACAGTCTTATCGCCAGGATGAAGTCCACAGTCCTATCGCCAGGATGAAGTCCACAGTCCTATTGGATCTACCCATGTGGATGACTGTGCATTTATCTAAATTAAACTCCATTTACCAGCTTACAAACCCTTCTTGAATCTGATTTAAATCCGACCTCAAATATCCACTTCTGATTTAGATGAGACACTACTGCGTAGTTTTGTGTCATCTTAATTTTTCGTAGGCCGGACATTCTTTAAGTACGTGTTCAGGGATCTGGACTCCTGTCCCCCATGGACATTCATTTGTTTGGGAGATTTTCAGTGCTTGGAGAAGTGCCATTGATTCTGCCCTCAGGCTAGAGGAAGTTTTCCCTGTTGGAAAGGACTTATGGGTCATCTTTCCGTGATTTTGTCTCATAAAGATGCCTCCTCCACCATTGTTTGCAGCCCCTTCTGCAGATCCATCTATGTACACATGTGTCCATTCTTTGGGGCTGTATTTGCCTCCAATCATCTCTTGAGCCTTGGCTCTTAGATCGGGGATTGGCCTGATGATCTTTCTTTTCAATTCCAGGCACCTCTGTGTTAGTTGAAACTTTATCTAGATAGTGGTTTGGCTTCTCGTAGCCCGCCAGCATTTCTATTTCTGTGCTTTTGCCTGGGAGGAGGTCTCCGTGACAGCTATCTATTTGTTGTGATGTGTGTGTGAAGGTAGTCCTTTTTAACCTTTTTTTACCCTGAATTTTGGTGTTTGGCTGCATGGGATGGTTTGACCTGCATGGGATGGTTTGGCCTGCATGGGATGGTTTGGTCTGCATGGGATGGTTTGGTCGGCATGGGATGGTTTGACCTGCATGGGATGGTTTGGCATGCATGGGATGGTTTGGCCTGCATGGGATGGTTTGACTGCATGGGATGGTTTGGCCTGCATGTGATGGTTTGGCTGCATGGGATGGTTCGGCTGCATGGGATGGTTTGGCTGCATGGGATAGTTTGGCTGCATGGGATGGTTTGGCTGCATGGGATGGTTTGGCTGCATGGGATGGTTTGGCTGCATGGGATGGTTTGGCTGCATGGGATGGTTTGACCTGCATGGGATGGTTTGACTGCATGGGATGGTTTGACTGCATGGGATGGTTTGGCTGCATGGGATGGTTTGGTCTGCATGGGAGTGTTTGACCTACATTGGATGGTTTGGCCTACATGGGATGGTTTGGCCTGCATGGGATGGTTTGGCCTGCATGGGATGGTTTGGCCTGCATGGGATGGTTTGGCTGCATGGGATGGTTTGGCCTGCATGGGATGGTTTGACCTGCATGGGATGGTTTGACCTACATGGGATGGTTTGGTCTGCATGGGATGGTTTGACCTGCATGGGATGGTTTGACCTGCATGGGATGGTTTAGTCTGCATGGGATGGTTTGACCTGCATGGAATGGTTTGGCTGCATGTGATGGTTCGGCCTGTATGGGATGGTTTGGTTTGCATGGGATGGTTTGGCTGCATGGGATAGTTTGGCTGCATGGGATGGTTTGGCCTGCATGGAATGGTTTGGCCTGCATGGGATGGTTTGGCTGCATGGGATGGTTTGGCCTGCATGTGATGGTTTGGCTGCATGGGATGGTTTGGCTGCATGGGATGGTTTGGCTGCATGGGATGGTTTGGCTGCATGGGATGGTTTGGCCTGCATGGGATGGTTTGGCTGCATGGGATGGTTTGGCTGCATAGGATGGTTTGACCTGCATGGGATGGTTTGACTGCATGGGATGGTTTGACCTGCATGGGATGGTTCGGCCTGTATGGGATGGTTTGGCCTGCATGGGATGGTTTGGCTGCATGGGATGGTTTGGCCTGTATGGGATGGTTTGGCTGCATGGGATGGTTTGGCCTGCATGGGGTGGTTTGGCTGCATGGGATGGTTTGGCCTGTATGGGATGGTTTGGCCTGCATGGGATGGTTTGGCCTGCGTGGGATAGTTTGACATGCGTCGCAACTTCTCGCTGTGCACGAATACCTTCTCTTCTCGTCTATTATGCAGGGGTCTGAGTTTGGTGTGTTTTTCTATTACCTGAATTGGGGTACTTTTCAATCTTCCTGTGAGTAATCGGAGGCTCGCGCTTTGTACTTGTGTTAGATGGTCTGTATTTGTTTTGGATGATGTGTCCTAGACTGACATGCCGTATTCCAAAACTGGCCTTACTGTCCATGTAAAGACAATTTTGAGACCGTAACAGTTTTCTCTCCAGCTTGTGCCTGTCAACTTCTTCGTTAGGTAGAGTTTTCTTGTTGTTCCCTGTTATATGGTGTCCATGTGTGGCTTACATGTGAGCCTTTTGTCAAGCTTTACACCAAGATATGTAGGGTTTTCTTCATGTGATTTCACTTTCCTGTAGTTTTAGTTTGAATGTTTCTTCCCGGTTGGATAAAGAGAAGCATGTTACTACGGTTTCTGATGCATTCATTTGAACTCCTCAGTCTGACGCCCATTTGTCTTTGATATTTAGTGTTGCCTGCATTTTGTTTAGCCGTGAGTAGGTTTTCTGCAGCACACCATGCTGCAAATCCTCTGCATGGAAAGCCCTGAAGATATGCCTAGGAATTGTTTCCACTATGTCATCGATGAACATGATGAAAAGGGTAGGTGATATGACTCCTCCATATGACACTCCTTGCTGGAGAGGGACACTCTTGTGGCACCCATTGCTGGAGAGTGACACGATGGCACATAATCTCATCTAGCTCCACTCTTGTGGCACCTCTTGATGGAGAGTGACACTCTTGTGGCACTACTTGCTGGAGAGTGACACTCTTGTGGCACCCATTGCTGGAGAGTGACACGATGGCACATCATCTCATCTAGCTCCACTCTTGTGGCACCTCTTGATGGAGAGTGACACTCTTGTGGCACCCCTTACTGAAGAATGACACGATGGCTCGGAATTCCATCTAGCTCCACTCTTGTGGCACCTCTTACTGAAGAGGGACACGATGGCTCAGAATTCTATCTAGCTCCACTCTTGTGGCACTTCTTACTGAAGAGTGACACGATGACTCAGAATTCTATCTAGCTCCACTCTTGTGGCACTTCTTACTGAAGAGTGACACGATGACTCAGAATTCTATCTAGCTCCACTCTTGTGGCACTTCTTACTGAAGAGTGACACGATGACTCAGAATTCTATCTAGCTCCACTCTTGTGGCACTTCTTACTGAAGAGGGACACGATGGCTCGGAATTCCATCTAGCTCCACTCTTGTGGCACCCCTTACTGAAGAGGGACACGATGGCTCAGAATCAAATCTAGTTTCTCTCTTACTGTTCGATAGTGGAGGAAATTACGTATCCAAATGAACATTCTCGCTTCCAATTTATTTTTAGGACTATCTTGAGGTGATGTCCGTCTTTCCACACCTTGTCAAATGCTTTTGTTAGGTCCACAAAGACTGCCAATGCTATTTTCTTGTTTTGGAATGCGTCTTCCACCTCCTGTGCCAGGTAGACTAGCTGATCATCTGGGCTTTGATTTTTCCTATATGCGGACTGTGAGTTGTCTAGCATACAGTTTTTTTCCAGGTGTGTCATTAGTCTCGTGTTGACAATTCTCTCCTTGACCTTGCCCAGACAGCTCAGTAGGCTGATTGGTCTGTAGCTTGACTTCTTTGTTTTATCTTGCTGTTTCTTTCTTATGGGGATGATGATTGCTTCCCGCTATTTGTCTGGGAATTTTCTGGTGCTCCATTATGAGGTTTGTGTCTGGCTGTGGGCTCTAGATGTCAAATCATGTCGTTGGTGATACCATCTTTTCCTGGGGCATTCGTGAGTTTTAGTTTGTTTAAGGAGACATTTAGTTCTCTCATCTCTTGTTGTTTTATTCGGTAATGATTTCCTCCATGGTTTCTCTTGCTTTATTTAGGTCACCATGTACTTCTTTTAGTATATGGTTCCAGTATGGTTTATAATCTCGCCTTATGGCAAAAGTAGGGAGAAGCGGGATTCAATGGAACATGCAAGCTGGATCCAGTCATACCTGCCCAATAGTCACCATGCACGGGCAGAAGAGTGAAAAGAGTGCTGCTCTACCACCGGTGGGGGTGGGGGGGGGGGGTGGGGGGGGGGGTGGGGGAGAGTAATTTCATCAACATTGTTTCTTGTTTATTTTAACGACTTGGTCAAGGATCTCCCCGCTGGGTTGAAAGCAAACCATAGAATGCAGGTGGCAGCAGACATGCTGTCGGCGTGGGCAGATAAACGGAGTGTCATAATAAACACAGACAAGACCTCCACGACGCTGTTTTCCCTTTCTCTAAAAGACCAAACAACCAACTTGTGCTTAGGAATGTCCATGATTAAGGAAGAAAACTCCCCTACCTATCTTAGGGTGACATTTGATAAAAGGCTTACTTGGAATAAACATATTGAAAAGGTAGAAGTGAAGGCCCGAAGGAGGATAGGCCTAGTCAGAACATTAGCAGGCACCAGCTGGGGAGCAAACGAAAGAACCCTTAAGAAAGTGTGCAATGGAGAAATAAGACATCACTTGGAGTTCGGATCTACAGCTTGGTCATCAGCTGTATATACACATCTGTAGTCATTGGACAAGGTGTAAAACCAAGACATCAGGCTCATTACAGGAGCCATGAAAACTACGCCGATTTTAGGGATGCAGAAAGTTACTGGATTACAGACACTGTTCCATAGAAGAGACACAAAGAGTATGATCCAGATGGAAAAATACAACAGTATGCTACCGCACCCAATGAAGGCAAGACTAGAAGATTTGGCTTTGGGTCGTCTTAAACAAGACAGCTTTGTACACCGGGGAAAGAGACTTAGAAGACAACACTAAGCAGATATATCCATGAAGACAACACCGCTGAAGCCCACCCTATACTCAATACCACGGGAAGAGGACAATGAAACCGTACAGATAAAAACACCAGTCACTGGTCTCACGACTTAACACGACTACAACGACTTGTAAAAGCGAACTGCTACACTGAGTATGATTAGGAAAAAACTATCCTAAACAATCGTGGATACATGTCTACGCATATGAATCAGCAACAAATGCTGGTGGAAATGGAAGCGATAGTATCTTTATAACATACCCTGAGGACCATTGTGAGACAAGGCGTGTTCCCACTTTTAAATTCTGCTCCAACTATACAGCTGAGGTTCAAGCTCTCAAACAGGCCGCCAACATGATCCGGAACAGAAATGCTGATTGTCACCAGGTAGTCATCTTCACAGGGGCATTATCTGTGCTGCAAGCTCTTAAGGGTGGTAAACTCTCGCTTCTGAGAAGTTAACTGGGTAGGGTAGCTGCTGGAAAGCGAACTGTACTCCAGTAGCTGTCATACTACTGGGCCGCGTGTCTGGAAATGAGAGGGCAGAATGTGAACAAGAAGACAGCCAAATCAGATATTTGGAGAAAAAGAGAATTGTCCAGGCTGTCAGAAGAGAACAGAACCAATCCAACAATGACTACTACACCCTTGAACGGCAAGGGCAGACTATCATTCTTCGCCTCAGGACTGGGCACAATAGCCTACCTGCTTCGCCGCTGTGTACGTGGGGGACAGGCGAATAAACTGCCCAGCATGTTTTTGCAGGACTGTCCTCTGTATGGTCGGTTAAGGAGGATACACTGGCCAAATGATTCGACACTACAATCAAGGTTGTATGGAGCTAAAGAGCAGATGCAGTCAACGGTCGAGTCCATCGCGGAAACTCACCTGATAGTATAAACATCTATGATGCGATCACAAGAAGAAGAAGAAGAAGAAGAAGAAGAAGAAGAAGAAGAAGAAGAAGAAGAAGAAGAAGAAGAAGAAGAAGAAGAAAAACAATTGACGGATGGCAAAAGAACAATTGATCGACCACAGTTGAAGTTAAAAATGTGTTAGTATGACATGAAAGGTACTAGACATGTCTCACATCATGGGAAGACAAATCTGTAGACAAACCCAAGTGGAGATGTACTCTGAAGAACCCAATGGTGATCGGTTTACGATACTTACCTTACTTATCACAATATCTTCTTCTTCTTCTGCGTACGCAGTCAGACAGTAACCATTATTTTTTCGAAAAAGCGGTGGTCATCCTGAGGCTCTCGCCACTGCCATAGAGCTTGTCTTGCAGTTCCACTGGTAATGGCCACATCTGCTCTCTCTGATCCTCGTATGTCGGGCAGTTCTGCAGCAGATGTTCAGCGGTCATTTTACCAGTACCGCACGGGCATTCGTCGGTACACCCTATCTTCAATTTGTTGAATGGGTGGTACCTCAGTCTGTTGTGGCCAGTGCGAAGTCTGAAGACAACGACCTGCTCTCTTCGGTTCAACTGGTAATAGGCATCGTTTTTGGTGTAACCAGTATGTTCGGTTTCCCATTTGGTCATGTATCTGGCTTTGATAAGCCGTTTTGACTCTTCGTACGTCATACTGGTATCTGTTTGTGGTAGTCTTGCACCTTCTTTTGCCAGTCTGTCTGCCTCCTCGTTGCCTTGGATGTTGCAGTGTGACGGAACACTACCCTTTTTGGTGCGGACTGCTGGCACAGTTTGCAGAGTGCTGCTCTTAAGTCATTAAGCTCAGTGTTTTTCTTGCTTTTTAGCGCTGTGACTACGGCGAGAGCATCTGTCAGCAGGACTATATGGCTCTCATTTTCACTGTGTGTCACCATTTCTTCCACTGCCGCCCTCAGTGCCTCTGCCTCCGCTCTGAAATTGCTTGTGTACTTACCAGTAGCGAATGACAGTGTTATTTTTCTGCCATTTGGTAGGTTCAGGAATGCTCCTGCCCCTCCGTTCTGTGTTGTGTTTGTTACAGAACCGTCGGTGTATGCATGGGTCCAGTCCATGCTTGGGTAGCTTTTCGTTATGAAGCTTAGGGTAGTATCTCTCCTTTCTTTTTCAGTCTGGCAGTTTTTGTTTGCAATACCTGGTATATTTTCTACCACCTCTGGAAATATATCCTGCCTCCAGGTAGGTTTTCGTACAGTAGTGATGGGTTTTGGTGTTGTTAGTGCGTTTATGGGATCTTCGTGCATCTTTGCTTTGGCTATTTCTGCAAAGTTTCTCCGCTTTAGTTTCCCATTTCCCAAATTGTTTAGTCTCTGGTGCATTGGATGGTCGGTCAGTCTTCGGAGTTTCTCTGACTGCAGCTGGGCTCTGCAGTCTCTTCTATCGGTCATGGATTGCAGTTTTGTAATCTTTTCAAGTTCTACTTATCACAATATAAATGTTATTCATTCTTTGATAATGACCTTCATTATTATTTGAAATGTTTGTACTCGTTCGTTTCAACTTAATTTTAACCTGTGAATGTTTCAGTCACTATTGACCCTCTCCCAATAGAGTTAACTTCAGTTGGCCAAGATGGCTCTTCGCAGCAAATTAAAGTACGGGGCGACCCAAGGTTAAAAAAATTAAAGGTGCAGAGTTGAATAGCTGAATGGAGTTGAGGTAGCTTTGAAGCAGCGAATGACAGGTTCGCACCTATTTCCGTGTTTCATTTTTCGACATTTGACCAACATAATTCCAAAGTTTTACAGTGTTCTAATAATAACTCACCCAAATATTTTTGGGAATGGTTTCCCTGCAGGCATGAATAAAAAACAATGCAGTCACGATCTCCATTTACAGCTAATTCTCATAGAAATAAGGTAGCGACATTGCGAGATTCAATGCTATAAATAACGTGTCACATATCACGCAACGATATTCAATTGGTTCGCTGAAGTGGAACGGAATCGTTATGTTGTTTTTGAAGTACCGGGCTCCTTGATTTTGAGCGCTGCACTGCAGTGGCTTTTCCTTCCCGGACGTACTGGAGAAAGTGGACCTGGGTCCGTCACGCTGTTGTTATAGTTGTTGTTTAATGCCCACCAAATATTGTGTTTACATGTTTATGCGCCCTGAAACGGATGCTAAGTGACCGGTTGTATTAGCTTTCTTCACATCTCAAGCGTGCTGATGAAGGTGGACCGTGGTCCTCCAAGTGCTTAGCCTACGCTTGGTTCCATCTACGTGACGCTCACTACTATGAGAATCATGTCGATCTACATCTCGTCAGCGATGATACTTTGAAAACAGCCTGTTGGTCAGTATGTTGTGCCTGACCCTGGCGCGAGCTGTGGCATCCAATGGGAATGCTTTAAATAGTAATGAAGCAGATTTCTTGGTATGACCACTTCACGTACAGAAATGATTGGCAAAACTACTGTCCTGTATAACTACCATTGTAGAACTCATTACAAACAGATACATTATATACACACTAGCAAATTACCCATGAGTCAATAATTCACTAACACATCGTCGGGGAAAGATTTGACCCTGCCTTGTTAGCAATATACACAAGACACATCACTCACACACCAAGTGATGCCTTTAATTCTTGCAGCCCCGTCCCAATGTAGCAGAGTACTTGGCTCTGCTCAAGGAGTCCGCAGAGACCTTGGCCGACATACTTAACATGAAACCACAAATGGGGTTTGGCTTGGCTTGGCTTGGCTTCGTTTGTTCTCAATCTCCCGCCACCAAACCCTGAAAGGGCTTAAGTAGCAGAATGTAGTCCAGAGAACGGAATGCGTTGTGTCGTAGTTTACAGCTTGACTGCGATATTTGCACCTTTCGGTCCAACACATGCGATTTCATCAATCATTTTTTAAGTACCTGGTTAGCATTCCCTCTTCGATCCCTTTTCCTTAGCCAGTCTGCCCTGCTGCAGCCTGTTATCCAAGATCACCGCGTGGAGGTATAGAAGGGCTTGGCAGCTCTGGTTCGCTGGCCCTGACGCTAGCAGTCAGCTATGGGTCGCTGATCACTGCAGCTCATGCGCTACTCAGCATCTTGATCCCAAATGGGGTTTTATCCCCGGGTATTGGAAGTTCACTGAGAATTGCAGCTTGAGGTGTCCTCTTTTACTGCAACATGTATCCATGGCAGTGGTCGGTCGACTCAATGGACTACTTAAGCGAACATGACTCAATTGGCTACTGATGCTTAAGCGAACATGACTCAATGGGCTACTGGTGCTTAAGCGAACATGACTCAATGGGCTACTGATGCTTAAGCGAACATGACTCAATGGGCTACTGGTGCTTAAGCGAACATGACTCAATGGGCTACTGATGCTTAAGCGAACATGACTCAATGGGCTACTGATGCTTAAGCGAACATGACTCAATGGGCTACTGATGCTTAAGCGAATATGACTCAATGGGCTACTGATGCTTAAGCGAACATGACTCAATGGGCTACTGATGCTTAAGCGAACATGACTCAATGGGCTACTGATGCTTAAGCGAACATGACTCAATGGGCTACTGATGCTTAAGCGAACATGACTCAATGGGCTACTGATGCTTAAGCGAACATGACTCAATGGGCTACTGATGCTTAAGCGAACATGACTCAATGGGCTACTGATGCTTAAGCGAACATGACTCAATGGGCTACTGGTGCTTAAGCGAACATCATTATTATTATTATTATTATACATACACATCCATTGGCCAATACGTCTACACTTCAGACAAATATATATCAACACACACACATCCATACACTTGCCAATCCGTCCTGATATAACCTTAAAGACTACAATCTGTGGTCGATAGCAGCATTCTTTCGCCAGTAGATTCCAGAAGGACAAACATTTAATTAGACAGAACAAAACTTTAGTTTTTTGTTTTTTAAAAGATTTGCGCTCGCCTTATTTTTCTATTCCCCAAAGTAGTGTGAGTTGCACTATGTTTTTTTTTGCGCCTGTCGGCCCAGTGCATCCGACTTCGGCATGTCTTTTGTATATGGGTCTGCTTCCTTCTGCATTTTCCAGGGTCTGCTTCCCTAGGATAACGGACAGTGCTGTGACTGGGATCGAACTCATTTCCTTTGGGTTGTGAGCCATGTCACTTAACCACTAGCCCACGCCATCCACAAACATTCGATTCAACATGTTTGCCCCATTTTTCATTATGGGTCATTGATCGGACATGTCAGTCTGGGTCACGTAAAATATACTAGCCAAGACCCACCTGGGGAACTGAGACCCTAGTCCTGTCAGGCAGAACATACTGACCAGGACGTCGCGTCAGGGTCAAGCACAATAAACTGACCAAGACCACTCTCTCTCTTCCATGTAGCGTTCCCTGGACACGGGCTGTTTTCAAGGCAGTCTGGCTGATGAGATGTGGATTGACTTGATCCCCGTAAAAGTGAGTGTCACACAGATGAAGCCAAGCATAGCACAACCGCCTGGAGGACCGTGGTTCACCTACATCAGCACGCTAGGGATGTGAGAAAAGCTACTGCAACCCGCCACTTAAAGTCCTTTTCAGGATGCACAAAAGAGTGAACCTACTCATTGTGGGCATTCGAAACAAGATCCCCACCTCACTTCTACGTAGGTCTTCCTGGAAATGGGCTGTTTTCATGACAGCCTGGCTAACGAGGTGGGAGATCGGCGTGATCCCCGTAGCAATGAGTGTCACGCAGATGAAACCAAGCACCTGGAGGACCTCAGTCAACAGCACACAAGGGATGTGAAGAAAGCTACCTGATTCTAACATAATCTAATCAGTATATTTTGCTTGACCCTAACATGTCTGTATCAGTATATTTTGCTTGACCCTAACATGTCTGTATCAGTATATTTTGCTTGACCCTAACATGTCTGTATCAGTATATTTTGCTTGACCCTAACATGTCTGTATCAGTATATTTTGCTTGACCCTAACATGTCTGTATCAGTATATTTTGCTTGACCCTAACATGTCTGTATCAGTATATTTTGCCTGACCAGACATTAGTTTCCTTCCCCTAACAAAAAGCGTTGTTGTTGTAACATGCCCACAACGAGTAAGTTTACTCTTTTGTGCTCTGCCGAAGATGGATGTGTCGGACCAAAAGGTGCAAATATCGCAGTCAAGCTGTAAACTAGCGACACAACGCATTCCATTCTCCGGACTACATCCTGCTACTTGCAACGTTCAGGGCTTGGTAGCGGGAGATTGTAAACGAATGCAGAAGAAGAGAAGACTCTGTTGTGCATCCTGAAAATGACGTTAAATGGCGGGTTGTAGTAGCTGATGATGGTGGACCACCGTCCTCCAGGCGGTTATTCTATGCTTGGCTTCATCTGCATGGCGCTCACTACTACGGGGATCACGTCGATCCACATCTTATTAGCCAGACTGCCTTGAAAACAACCTGTTTCCCGGGAATGCTACATGGAAGAAACATTGTGGTCTTGGTCAGTGTATTGTGCCTGATCCTGACACAACGTCCTGGTCAGTATGTTGTGCCTGACCGGACTAGTGTCTCAGTTCCCCAACAGAAAGGGTAAAAGTAAGTAAAGACAGGACTACAGAAACAAACAAACAAAATGCATTTAGGTCAAACGAATTTCAAGAATTAAGAAAAGAAAAGTCATATTATATTTATAAATTAATAATCAGTTTATTGTTTAGATGCATTCTCTTATTTTTTTGGTAACGCAAACAAAATAGAAAAACATGAAATTGAGCAGATCATGTTAATAAATGCATGTAACTAGTTACAGATGAAAGAATATATTTAAAATCAGAAAGCATGATTAAAAATAGATGTGTGCGAGAAGATAGAAGATACATTAAAGAAAAGACTATATATTTAAACAAAAATAATATTTAGTAGGCATTTCAAAGTTTAAAACATGAATACATTGACAATGAGAACATGAAAAATAGCAGTTGCATAGAAAGTTAAAAAAAATAAGACTATAGCTCCATATAAGACTAAATTAATGCCAGTGTAAGAAAAACAAATATAATAATTGAAGTATATATTTTAAAAACAATGCTTAGAAAAACAAAGTAACCAATTTAAGAGCAATATTAAGAACAAATATAACACAATGCTGAGAATAAAATAAAAAACATATAATTCTCAGATTTAAAAAAAAATTTACTCTACAAAAGAAGTTACAAAATGGCAATTGTCATTAATAGCAGTGAAGCAGTGACAAATGTAAGTGTTATTAAATTAACTAAAAACTGCTTCAAACAATTACAAAATGTATACAAAACATGAAAATATGTATTAAATAGCTGCCAATAATTATCTATATCAGGTTTGTTTGGTGGCTATAACAGTCAAGAACATTACAAATAAATAACATACAAAATCATTTTAAGACTTAACAGACAAACACTTGTAACAATGAAGTTTACAAGAAATTATTAACAGTAAAGAAGTGATGACTAATGTCAGAAAAGTGTTTATAGGATGTAGCAAAAACTGACACATGAAAGTGATTGATGGATACATATTATTAGAGGCAAAACCTAATAAAATATTAAAAAAAGGTTTAGTTGTTTGAGGAAAGTCTTCATTTACAGCTATTATTAGCTTGCAAGTAATGTCTAGTGGCCAATCAGAAAGTAGCTTTTAGGAACTCTCCACAGTTTATCAAAAGGCAATGTAACACAAATTGTCACATAACATGTCTAGCTGGTTGTGTAGCTGCCATATATAATAAGTTGCATTAAAAAAATGAGATAGCTAGAGAATTTTTTTTGCCTGAACGTTTTGAGTTTCTGAAACTGATAAACTGGAGCGATAAAGAGGGAAGAGCTATGGGTGAAGGAAAGGATTGATATTCTCAGGTTGGCATGTATCAGATTTTGTGAAAGTTATAAATGTCCTGTCGTATACAGGCTTGTATACTACTACTTCATAATGTGTGAAAGATGAGTAATATTAAAAGTGAAAAAATGGACTAACACAAGAGAAGATGGCATTATCAGCAGTAAAAGATATTGCTCATATGAGAGAGAATGGAGCATTAGCATATGTAAGAGTGGAAGAAATGGCATGTGGAAGAGCTGGCATGTGTAAGGGCAGTGGAAAAGCTGGCATTTGTAAGGGCAGTGAAAGAGCTGGCATGTGTAAGGACAGTTCAAGAACTGACATGTGTAAGGGCAGTGGAAGAGCTGGCATGTGTAAGGGCAGTGGAAGAACTGGCATGTGTAAGGGCAGTGGAAGAGCTGGCATCTGTAAGGGCAGTGAAAGAACTGGCATGTGTAAGGGCAGTGGAAGAACTGGCATCTGTAAGGGCAGTGGAAGAACTGGCATGTGTAAGGGCAGTGGAAGAGCTGGCATCTGTATGGGCAGTGGAAGAACTGGCATCTGTACGGGCAGTGGAAGAACTGGCATGTGTAAGGGCAGTGGAAGAACTGGCATCTGTAGGGGCAGTGGAAGAGCTGGCATGTGTTAGGACAGTGGAAGAACTCATATGAATAAGAGAGTGGAAGAGCTGACATGTGTAAGAGAGTGGAAGAGCTGACATGTGTAAGAGAGAGTGGAAGAGCTGATATGTGTAAGAGAGTGAAAGAGCTGACATTAGTAAGAGAGAGTGGAAGACTGGACATGAGTAAGAGAGAGTGGAAGAGATGATATGTGTAAGAGAGAGTGGAAGAGCTGACATGTGTAAGAGAGAGTGGAAGAGCTGATATGTGTAAGAGAGTGAAAGAGCTGACATTAGTAAGAGAGAGTGGAAGACTGGACATGAGTAAGAGAGAGTGGAAGAGATGATATGTGTAAGAGAAATTGGAAGAGCAGACATGTGTAAAAGAAAGAGGAAGAGCTGATATGTGTAAGAGAGAGTGGAAGAGCAGACATGTGTAAGAAAGAGTGGAAGAGCTGACATGAGTAAGAAAGAGTGGAAGAGCTGACATGTGTAAGAGAGAGTGGAAGAGCTGACATGTGTAAGAGAGAGTGGAACAGATGACATGTGTAAGAGAGAGTGGAAGAGCTGACATGTGTAAGAGAGAGTGGAAGAGCTGACATGTGTAAGAGAGAGTGGAAGAGCTGACATGTGTAAGAGAGAGTGGAAGAGCTGACATGTGTAAGAGAGAGTGGAAGAGCTGATAAGTGGAAGAGCAGACATGTGTAAGAGAGAGTGGAAGAGATGATATGTGTAAGAGAGAGTGGAAGAGCTGACATGTGTAAGAGAGAGTGGAAGAGCTGACATGTGTAAGAGAGAGTGGAAGAGCTGATATGTGTAAGAGAGAGTGGAAGAGCTGACATGTGTAAGAGAGAGTGGTAGAGCTGATACATGGAAGAGCAGACATGTGTAAGAGAAAGTGGAAGAGCTGATTTGTGTAAGAGAAAGTGGAAGAGCTGATTTGTGTAAGAGAGAGTGGTAGAGCTGATACATGGAAGAGCAGACATGTGTAAGAGAAAGTGGAAGAGCTGATTTGTGTAAGAGAAAGTGGAAGAGCTGACATGTGAACCAAATTGCTAGTGTACAATAAGCTAGCATTAACTGAACTGATATGTGAGAGATCTTGGTATTTGCAACGGTAACAAATATCAATACAATTTCATGTAGTGGAAATCCAGGCGAACTCTCAATTCTAACTAAACATTCCAAAAGCATGCACAACACACAGGCTCAGAGAGTACAAGCTAGTCCCATACCTATTTATGGTGGGACTGTTCTGAGTAACAGGAGAGATAATGTGAGCTGTGGGTCTTTGTCGCACTAAAACCAGAATGCTCTAAGTCAATTATTCCAAAAGCGGTGATCTGTGAAACGGTACCTCAGCCACAGGTCCAAATGAAAAATAAGCGTAATTTTTTTAAACAGCCATAACAAAAGACACTTTTAACTGCCATCATTAAATGGCAAACATTAGCTAAGCATGCATTTGATCAAATTTTAATACAAATTTAAGATGATTGGAAATAACAATAATCAATGAATTTGGCGCCTGAGTTAGCCTAAATGAAGAAGAATAAAGAAAACAGATGCCAAAAGGTACAGAGTTGACAGTCCGACTTTAACAGTAAAACAAAACTGGGACAATGTTTTTTAGACTACAAAAGATTAATTTTAAAAAATTAAATTTTAAAATATAAACAATGAGCAAACAGAAAAATGTATAAGTTACTTGTAAGCAGGGCTTGACAAAAGCGCTTGTCTGAACGACTCTTCCATGATCATTAATGATATTACAGTTCTTATAGATTGAACATAAGCTACCTTATGATGGTGAATCTAAATGGACCTCTACTGCCACAATTTAAACTTTCTAAAGTCATCAATAAATGGTACTTCAGTGCTAAAACTACCAAGAATATTCAAGGATATATACGCCATGCTTCTGAGACTAGTGCATTCTTTCTTAAGAAAAAATAGACTAAAACTGTGTAAGTAATACAATATATTTTCATTTGATACGCATTGTTATATAGAAATAAAGGTGAATTAGCGTCTCGTTTGCTAACATAAATTGCATGACTAGTCCGATCATCCTGACTGGTGAAATTTTTGACTGACTGGTGAGTCACCCTAAAATTTGTCAAGCCCTGCTTGTAAGTATACAATTCTTATGTGTTATTATAAAGCACAAATGGGAAGCAAAAAATAGTAACACTAAAATCTGCGAGGCTTGTCGTAAGAGTTGACTTAAGCATGGTTGAATTGAATGGCTATTGTAACCTGGAGAACAATGAAAACTATGAGAAACGTTCAGGCTTTCATCAGTTGGTGTTTGTATCAAACGGAGAGATTGAAATGGTATGATAAAGTCTATAATGCAGATTTTTGGAAAAAGATATCAGTGCCACTTGATATGAAGAGATAGTACTAACGCTGATAGGACACACACTAAGGGGACCAGCTGATAGCATTACAAGACAGTTTCTGTTATGGAATCTCCTGGGCATAGATAAAGACAAAGTCACACATAGACAAGAGGAGTTGCAACGAATATAAAACAGAGAGGATATAAACTAAAAAAAGGATGTCACAGGACAGGAGGATTCAGAGTATTTGTTGAAAATGTATCCATCGCCGAGAGCTATATGGTTTTGATTGATTGATTGATTGAAGCAGAGTTGGGTATGCAGCAGGGTATCTCATCTGGTAGAAACTATAATCCACAAGAAACAGAGAAAAAAAAATGGAAGAGCAGTAACTAGGTCAAGTTGTCATATATTTTTCTTCAAAGACGATTGTAAAGTTTTATAAAAGCAACATGTTCCAGGTTATAGTTTTATTACAAAAATACATATGTAATAAATATTGTGCAAAACAGCAACAATATCAAGGAAACATACAAAGAACCTATCTATAAATAGCTGCCAGTTATCTATAACAGGGTGGTCCAACATCAGTCCAATGGAAAATGTTATGTGGGCCATGCTAAAAAATTATTTTTCATTTATACTGGAATCTTGGTATTCAGTTAGACAGTTCAGTGTCAGGTGTCACGTAGTCAAAAGCTATCCTTTTGTTCTGCAAGACCATCTGGTTGACCCATAGAAAGTGCTGTTCCATGTCTTTCCTGGTTTGTATTTTGGACTCATATTTGACTATTAGTAGTAAGTTTGTGGGTGATTTCTTTCTTGTGGTTGACTAGACCTTACAAATTTTGTTTATATGCATAATTAATATGTCCAGAAAACATATTATTCCTTCCTGATGCCTTGTCAGTATTAGCAGCGCAAAAACAACACAAAGATGAAGATCTCGAGCAATGCATGTTCTCCCTGACATAACTCTCAGCAGAACACCCAAGGTTGGTCATACACTGGATCCCACCCTTCTGAAATTTTGAAGGCAATAAAGCTGTAGACAAACTAGCAAAGTGTGGAGCAGTATCCCCACAAACAGACATTTAATCCCAGCTCTGACCAGTTATGAAGGTGTGCGTATCTTCTTGGTTGCTCAGAGCAGGCAGTTCTCAATTAGCATTGTTGTTCGGTGAGGAAATTCTATGAATCCTTCTTAGGCATGTTGTGTGAAAAGATTACAATTTTGATGTTTCTTTTTCGGTTACTCTCCAACACTCTGCACTACACAGAAGCACTGAAAGTGCTCAACTCTTGTTAATTTTTATTTTAGTGTTTGTGCTGTACTGCGAAGATTTTCAAATTTTGTTAAAGTTAGCAAAGTCTGTTCTCGCCTTGTTTATTCTGCTTTTGATGTCTTTGTCTGTTCCACTGTCTGGTGTAACAGTGCTTCCAACTCTTCGTCCTACCTAGTTGTAAAAATGGGAAATTGACTTCCTGTTATGGAAGACATGACTTCAAGGAAGGGAACAAAGTGTAATGAAGTCTAACACTTCTTGTCTAGTTTTGACCAAAAACGTTAACGAAAAGCAATGTTCTACTGTTTGCAGCTATCATCTGAAGCTGATCCATCTGTGGTAGTTGCATCCTTAGTTTCAACCAAACCTCTATACAGCGTTTAACATAGCCAAAATATATCAGCTTCCTAATCATAACCTGGTTGATAAGCCAATCTGCTTCTATGTTCAGCTCTTGCGGGATGTCTATTTTTTTTCCTTTTTTATTCAGGTTATTTTTTAAATCTTTCTATAACACCTCACTTCGAAGCTTCAATTTTCCGCTGTGTAGTGCGATGGCATCCATGATTCACGCCTATTTGATGCCACAGGAAAAATACATGTTTTAATAAGTATTACTTTTGTCGGTCTGCTTATATTTTTTCATAAATTCTTCATCTTGTTTGCTATTACCTATTCGTTTTGACAATAAAGATACTTTTTACTTTACAAATTGTGATGAAACGAATTATATTGCATTTTTCATTTATTTAGCCTATGGAGCTGAAGAAATTGGGCCACCCTGTGTACATCCATAAATTTATGTAAAAATATTTACAAATTGTGGAAGACTAATAATTTAAATAAGCATTAATTTCTTGCATAAATTTATACAAAACAATCAAGCAAAAGTCTAGGGAATTATAAACAGAGAAAGCTGATAACAAAAGGGCATAAATAATGTTTCACTTTCACATTAAAAAATGAAAAATAACTAACTACTTATCAGTAATTTTCACAATTTTTCAAATACGTCGATAAACAAACACTTGGTTAGAATTCATCATATATTATACATATAAGGCATTATAACATACCAAACCTTCCATTGCATCCTATTGGACATACAAGGAGTAGCCAAAATGTAACCTTAATATTAAATGCTATTATTCCTATTTGTGAATATTCTGTTCAATAACCCTTTCCAGCTTATGGGCGCCAAAATCAGCTGTTGAAAATCTAAAATTGCTACCATCTACAACCAAAACTGACCTCTGAAACAGTATTTCGCGATTTAGTTTGTGGAATTTAATTATTTTTTTACGGCTCTACATGACATTGGGGTCCACACGTGCGCAATTGATGTTTAACTGTAAGGTTATTTTTAATGGGTAGATATTTGCGCGAAAGTTCAGATATTTGAAACTTGAATCATATATCGCGAGGAAAGTTGGGCTTCAGACTCGAGAAATGATTTATTATTTGATCTGTCCAATGATCATGCATCAGGATTACTTGTTGATATTCAACATATATTCAATTCAGACTTTGGCTGGGACACATAACAGAAAAGGTATGAAAGTATGTTTAAAGAAACTGACAGATATATTGGCGAAACACACAAAATCAGGAACGCCAAAAAAATATTTTCTTTGTAATTTCCACCTCCATATTAATGTCATTTAAAGCTTCATACTAATATAGAATCTTTAGTATGAATGCTTCATGTCAGGAAGACTGAGTGGTCTCGAGGAAAGATGTCGGCCTCTGGTGCTGGAGGTCATGTTTTAAATCACGGTGAAACCGGGATTTTTTCCCATGGATTTTCTGGTATTTACTCAGATTTCTGGATGGTAGAGATTGGATGCCAATATGCAGTGTCGAACATGTTTAAAAAATTCCTCGACAATTGAAAATCAAAAAGAGTAGGCTTAATGGCTGCTGCCCGGACAAAATTCAAAATTATGTTAAAAATCTACCCAATCTATTACGGAATCCTTGCTGGTGCTACGTAGTTCGTCCATTGTGCAGAGATTCTCCAAAAATATGGAGAAGGACAGAGCACTTATGGGTTAAACCGTGTTCAATGACGTTGATTCTCCGACTAAACTAAACTAAACATATCACATATAGTTTAATTAAGTATCTTATGATGTTTAGATTATAATTTTAGCTTAGTTTTTTTCAAAAATAATTAATTTTCTTTTGAATAAAACTTGACATAAGTTATTCTGCCTAATGGCCTGGACTGAGATATAAAAATTAGCCTCTGTCATTCGCCATGGACATTCAACTTGCCCATTCAAGAAAGGGTATACGTCAATTGTCATTTATGTGAAACATGTCCTTGCAGCAAAGGTCAATGTCATTTGCCATGTATGTTAAATTTATTTCTGAAAGAAAATGTCTTTCTTTTGTCATGTATATCTAAAACTTAGCTCTACATGAAAAGGTCTGTCATTTGTCATGTATATATAAAACTTATCCTACATCAAAAGGTTGGTTGTCATGGATGATGAACTTAGTGTAGGAAAAGATATGCCATTTGTCATGTATATATCAAACTTATCCCTACATGAAAAGGTCTGTCATTTGTTATGCATATATCAAACTTAACTCTTTCCCTACAGAATATTTTAGACCTCTGGAGACAGTTATTCTTGCTATGTAAACTACTACTTAGAATTATAGGTACATTTATAAACTAAAAAAAGTTTGCTATAGAAAACATTTTATGTAAGTCTATGTTTGAGAATTGTTGAAGCCGATGTATCAGCTTTGTGATATTGTAGGAAAGTTAGTGAGCCAATATATCAGCTCTACGAAGTAAATCAGTTAATCCTACATGAAAAGCTATGTCATTTGTCATGTATATATCAAACTTATCCCTACATGAAAAGCTATGTCATTTGTTAAGGATGATGGGCTGGGTGTAGTAAAATATCTGTCATTTGTCATCTATATCAATCTTATCCCTGCATGAAAAGGCATTTGTCATTTGTCACATAATACAAATATGATCACTGAACCACCATTTCTGTTGTGAAAGAAGACTAAAGAGGGTTGTGCATGTGTCAAGCAACCTTATCAAGCATTACAAATTGCTACCGAAGCCACCATAGCAGGAACACACACAGCGCCATCTATAATTGTGATCTTTTGCTTCATAGAAGTAAAATGAAGACTAGTTTGTTCTGGACATCTAATTTTTTTCCTTTAAAGAATAGGTCTCTATTGTTTGTTTTAGATGTTCAAATTATTCTTACAAGATTAGGATCTTGATTATATATTTTGGATATCGGATTTACCTCTAAAGGAAATACCTCTATACTAAGTTTTGGAAATTGAAATTACCATTACAGGAAAATGTTTCAATGTATGTTTTGGACATTGAAATTACCCCTACAGGAAAAAGTATCAATGGCATGTTTTAGAAACAGAAATTGCTCCTACATGAAAATGACTCAATGGTCTGTTTTTGAAAAATAAATTAAGTCTTAAAGAAAAATGTCTCTATGGTTTGTTTTGGACATTGAAATTACCCCTACAGGAAACACTATCAATGGTTTGTTTGGGAAAAATAAATTATCCTTACTAGAAAATGTGTCTATGGTACAATTGAACTTTTAAATTATTCCTACAGGAAATTATCATTATATGTTTTGGGCAATGAAATTACTCCTACATGAAAAGATCTCTTTGGTATCTTTTCAGTTTCAGACATTGAAATTGCTCTTACAGGAAAATATCTCTATGGTATATTTTGGACATTTAAATTACTATTACAGAAAAATGTCTCTATGGTATATTTTGAAAATCAAAATTATCCCTGCAAAATTGGTATGACAGATGCTTAGTGACAAGTATCTCTCGCTTTCGTGTATAACCCGCCATGAAGAATTTGGACCTGCTGTTAATTCTCACATGTCCACTTTTCACTTTGGTGTTGAAGAAAACAAAGACCTCGCAGTATCTGTCCAGGTACCTTTCTTTACATTTAACACCCTCACTTTTCAGGACATCGATGACAAAATTAATATTCTTCGAACCTGAAAGTGTTGTGAAGTGTTTTCCACGATTCAAATTCTTGACATCAGTCAGCGTTATGTTGATTGTAGTAATGTTAGAATCTAGGTTTTCAGAGATTTGGTTAACAGTTATCCGACCCTTCAGAGCTGCAAAATACATCAAGTATGATTCATTAGCATACAGGAAACACTGTACACGAATGCTTAGTTGTATATATGTATATGAATGTATGTACATTCGTACATATAAACATGTGTGCGTGCGTATGTGTGTTTATACATAAATTTTTTTTTGTAGTTAGAAGGTGCGAAACCTTCTGAAATCTACAGAAGAATGAAGGTTCAGTATGGAGACAGAGGTGAGTGTATGAAAGGGTAGAAAGATTTCAAAAAGGAAGACAAAACGTCATAGATGAACCGCAGCATGGGAGACCTGAAAATGTTGCAACTAATACAGTGAAACATCAGTCTGTGACAACAGGCAAGTCACTACTATTAATGAAATAATAGTAGATTTCTACATGAGTCACTACACTGTGCACAACATTGTCCATGGTGGAATTGGTTATAGGAAAGTGTGTAGCAGATGGGTCCCAAGGCAGCTGACGAGGTAATGAAGGCAATGCAAAATTGGTTAAAGGTCACACCAAAATACTTATTTCTAGAGGGCATCCACAAGCTAGTGAACAGGAGGACAAAGTGTGTTGCTAGGCAAGGGGACTATGTAGAAAAATAAGACACAACAAATTTCTGGTCAGCACTCTTGTAAAAATGTTACTAATAAAATTGCTGTTACTTAATGACTATCCCTCATATAGTATACCTAAGTTGCTGATAGATAAAGTAAGATGGCCACGCCTTAGTGGCTGCGCTCTCGACTCGCTCCGGTGTTTGTCTCGAGTTTTCTGATATTTGGCGGTTCCTGTTCAAATTATATTTCCCAACTCCTTGTGGTATCAAGGACAATGGTATCTGTGGAATTGATGTGCTTTCGATCAACTATCCTGTTGGTTAGGCTGCATTTCGCTGCATTTCATGCCTGGCTCAAGTCGTGGGAGACCAGTCCATCACGGAGTTCAACATTCCATTTAGCTGCACACCAGAATTCAGTCCAGATTATCAATACTTAAGGACCTTTCTGCTCGGACTGAAGCCAACTTCCTCCTGCCCGCCCCTCCCTCCACCGGAGGTTACACGATATCTCTCCCAACCTCGTATTCTCAGCACAGCAAGGGTCACGCTGACCCAAAATTCTACACAATCAGAAGCCTCGACGGTGGAACACACAAAAACAGGGAGGTTGACACGGACAGACACGGAAAGCTTGACACAAACATTGGTCTAACACATTCCTCACGGCCCTCATCCCAAGGCTGCAGAGTTACATGGCTCCACCTTGGGGGGTCTGTAGGGATTTTGGTTGACATGCTATGTATGAACACAGCCTCAGCAGTTGGACATGGTAGTGGACGATTGACGCAACAGGCCTTTGACGCCTATGCAAACATTATTAAGTTGCTGAGATGGCACTTGATGATGATATATATATATATATTCCTTGAGTGGATCCTCAGGCCACTTACTGCTGAGGAAAGAATAACATCACTATATCTAATTGCATGCCTAAAGAGAGATGTGCATGTGGCTAGCAACCTCATCATGTAAAAAAAATTTGTGGCAGAAACCACCACTGCAGAAGTACACAAAGTGTGAAAAAGGATTGAAAAGGGATAACAAAGAAGATATATTAACATCATGTAGCATATCCTTCACTCTCATCACAGCCAGTCTGTAGAAATCTCAGCTATCTGCTAGCCATCTCGCCTACTCCATGGTCAAATTTAACATTTCCTTGATGTCGTGTATCCATCATCATCTTGGTCAGCCCATGCTTTGTCTTCCAGGAACCATGACCATCAAATCAGTGATCCAGAGCTGCCAAGACCCTTCTTCACCTCCGCGTGGTCATCTTGGATAACAGGCTGCTACAGAGCAGACTGGCTAAGGAGAAGAGATTAAAGAGGGAAGGCTAATCCAGTACCCAAAAATGTCATGCTGAAGTCGGATGTGTCTGACCAAAAGGTGCAAATATCGCAGTCAAGCTGTAAATTACGACACAATGAATTCTTTTCTCCGGACCAAACTCTGCTACTTGCTAAGCCGTTTTCAAGGCTTGGTAGCGGGAGTTTGAGAACAAACAAAGAAAAATAAGATCCTCCAACCTACATCACCACAGCACCGAGGCTTTAGACGAGGAGGCAATAGGCTGTCAAGAGCTACAAGCTTACAGCTAAAGAGATTATATCCTACTTCTTATCATTATCATCATCATCAAACCCAGGTGTCTTTTGACTTTTGTGAATAACATTGTTGAACAATTATATGAGTTTGAGATGTTTCTGTCTTAGAATGGTTGTAAAAATAATATATAATGATAATAATAATGACAGCAACTTATGATAACATACCATATATGCTTGTGCAGGCATAGTTGATACTACCATCAAAATGCTTCAAAGCTGTGGGGTTGCATAAATGCTGAACACTGGTAAGTTTTCTCAGAACCGGATCTCGAGGAACAATCTGGTTGCAGGAGTACACAAGGTGAGGTGTGTTAAGTTTGAGGTTAGTTGTGTCAAGTTGTTGTGTTAAGTTTGAGGCTAGTTGTGTTAAGTTGTTGTGTTATGTTTGAGGTTAGTTGTATTAAGTTGCTGTGTTATATTTGAGGATAGTTGTGTTAAGTTTAAGGCTAGTTGTATTGAGTTTGAAGTTAGTTGTGTTAAGTTGCTGTGTTATGTTTGAGGCTAGTTATGTTAAGTTTAAGGCCAGTTGTATTGAGTTTGAAGTTAGTTGTGTTAAGTTGCTGTCTTAAGTTTGAGGCTAGTTGTGTTATGTTTGAGACTATCACATGTGTGGCACTGTCCATCATAGTTAAACCAGAATATACATGAAAGATAACAGTAGACAGAAAGACTGTAAAAGAGAAAATCATCATGGCAGTCTTTGTTATCCACCTTACATGATTTTACATGATTTATTTCATGGAGATTTTCCTTCTTTTTTGTCTTTCACCCTCAGGTCAAGGTTTCGTGTTTCTCTTACAAAGGCAACCATTGTTTGTAAGAATTTTTTATCTCAGTACAGTTTTTGTCTACCACATGTCTTGCAAGGCTAGTATTATTCTTTCTCTTCCTGTGCAAGCGTGCATCTTTGTAGGATATGTTCTGTGGTCATAGTGTGCTCCAAACATCGACACCTGTCATCTGTCATAATCCTCTTTTTGTAAAGGTGACACTTGAGTCTGTTATGTCCAGTTCTCAGACGGAAGAGATAATGACTAGTCCACCCAGCCTAAGAAAATTGGTATAATAAGCTGGCAGAGCATAGGCTGTCCCATCACTCCTAGTGCGTCGCTCGTCAAGAAAAATATGGGCCCAACACCATATTGCCAATGTGCACATTGTAATGTTAACGGAATCTTCACTTTTAAAAAAAATGTCCATAGAAAAAGCATAGTAGTTGTCGTCTTTTCGGAAATGGGGGTGTTGATCAGTCTATTTTCCCCTGAAGTTGGTTTTAATTATGGTCTTTGCCTCATTATATGTGATGCTCATGTCTGTTTGTTGGAAAACTCCTCTACATTTAGTTAGTTTGTGCCGACGAAGACGGATGTGTTGGGCAGAAAGGTGCAAATATTGCAGTCAAGCTGTAAACTAGCAACACAATACATTCCGTTCTCCGGATTACATCTTGCTATTTACAAAACCTTGTTCAGGGCTTGGTAGCGGAAGATTGAGAACGAATGCAGAAGAAGAAAAAGTTAGTTTGTCTGCAGCTTCATTGCCTCCGTTATTCCAGTTGGTGGAGAGCCATTGAATGACCAACCTTGGGTTTTCTGCTAAGAGTTGTGTCAGGGAGTACATACATTCGTCGAGACCTCTAACTTTATGTTGTTTTAGGGCTGCTAAGAGTTGTGTCAGGGAGTACATACATTCGTCGAGACCTCTAACTTTATGTTCTTTTAGGGCTGCTAAGAGTTGTGTCAGGGAGTACATACATTCGTCGAGACCTCTAACTTTATGTTGTTTTAGGGCTGCTAAGAGTTGTGTCAGGGAGTACATACATTCGTCGAGACCTCTAACTTTATGTTGTTTTAGGACTGCTAAGAGTTGTGTCAGGGAGTACATACATTCGTCGAGACCTCTAACTTTATGTTGCTTTAGGGCTGCTAATACTGACGAAGCATCAGTCAGAAATACACTTTCTTGGTGGATATCTTCATCTTGGATTTCAAGCTGAGCAGCAGTCTTCATTGTCTCTGCTTCCGTATTGTAGTATGTTCCCATTGCTAGCACTAGATTTTGTTCTTCTCCATTCCTTAGTCTATTATGCGACCATTTCCCATTCATTGAATGTCATTTTGTTAGCTGAGTCATCTGTATGTACATGTATCCATGTTTCTGGCAGAGCCACGTAGCGCAGTGGTTAGCACGCTGGCTTCGTATCTAAGTGGTCCTGTGTTCATTCCCCAATTGAAGCGGAAATGGTTTTTCAGGCCGCAATGGCTCCCGGGTCGACCCAGCCTTAAATTGGTACCGGTACAGTCCGGGAAGTAAAGGCGGCTGGCGTGATGCTGACCACATTATCCACTAAGTGCCGTGGATTACAAAATAATATGGGCCTAACACCATATTTTCTATGCACCGCATGGCTTGACGGGATCTTTACTTTACTTTTTACATGTTTTTGGTGGGTATTTCGTCCTAAGATATTCTTCCATTAGAAAATGTTTACATTTTTTATTATGTTTCTTGATGCTCTTTATGGACTGACCGCTTGTGAACTGGCACCAGTCTGCGGTCCACAACTTTGGAAAGCATTACTCTACAGGATGGGGTAGCCAGCCTCTTGATCAACGCCCTTCGATGACCTTTTACCACATGCCTGGTAGACTATAGTGTTACTATTCTTTGCTTGCGTTTGAACACCGGTAACACAAAGGTGTTCCGGCCACAGAGGCCACATCCATGCACATTATAAAGAAGTACCATAATAAGGGATTGACTCAACAGACTCAAAGAGATCTGAGGATATGCAGCATGTCAAATTGAACACTATTTGCAGACATGTCCAACAATCATCAATGAAAGAAATACACATTTGACTACAGTCTATATACCAGCATGATAAACTAGGCATTGTGAGATATGAGATGCTAGTGAATGTAATGAGTGAGAAACTAGGCATGGTAAGGCATGAAAAACTAAGCAATTTAAGGCATAAGAAACTAGGCAATGTAAGGCATGAGAAATTAGAAAAAGTAAGGCATGAGAAACGAGGCAATGTAAGGCATGAGAAATTAGGCATTGTAAGGCATGAGAAATTAGGCAATGTAAGGCATGAGAAATTAGGCAATGTTAGGTAAGGCATGAGAAATTAGGCATTGTAAGGCATGAGAAATTAGGCAATGTGAGGTTTGAGGAACTAGGCAATGTTAGGCCTGCAAAACTAGGCATTGTAAGGGACAGGTAGTCCCATAACAGATACTGCTGTCAGGAATGAAGTGTTAGAGACTTCATTGTATGATGCCACATCTAGTTAATGAGGTGACGTGACTAGTTCTCTTCCTCGCTGCCTTTTCCTTCCCTAACAGTAAGCCAGGTACCCATTTACAGCTGGATCAACTGGGGTGTACTGGTAATGGGAGTTGAACCCTACTACGAAAAATGAATGCTTTACCACTAAGCTAATCGGGACTATGGCAATGTAAGAAACCTTGAGCTGATCTCTGTCTTTAGAGTCACTGATGTAGAGGTTTTAACAGTGAAAGGAGAAGAAACGGACAAAGAAGCAGTATACTTTACCTGTCCATTTCTGCACTTGGAATGTTTCTTATTAAAGATATCTCTGTCACCACAGCATTCTCTGTTTCCAGTTTTAGGGAATGGGAACTGCTCACCACAGCAATTTGTAGTAAGAGAGTTAATGGCAGAAGACCCACAGCACTCTGTTGTATCATGTTTTTGATGCACCTTGCCCTCGCAACAAACCTCCTTCATATTGTCATAAGTTGTGCTTCCACAGGAAACTATGCATGGATTCCTCATGTCATCAAAATGGTATACTTTTAAGTCGTCCAAGCAGCAACTGTTGAACAATTAATCTCATTATTTTTAACGAAGAATTAATCTCATTGTTTATAATTATTATTGGGCTAAGAAGAACATCTGTGATTTTAAGTCGTTCATCTGTGTGAGCTCTCTATATTTACAAAATGAGATGTCATTTAAAGTTTGGTGTGAAAGGCCATAAAAACCACTAAAATGAAAGCTGATTCAATAATTGAGTTTCTTCTTCTTCTTCTTCATCGACTTGAATTTGTTCAAATGAAGCAGCAGTTATCCTGAGGTTGTTGACATTGTCATAGAGTTTGTCTAGTGTTGGCACTAGTGATGGCCACATGTGCTTTCTCTGGTGGGTCATCGTATGTCGGGCTTCTTCATCTTCTTCGTCGTTTTTTTCTCAATCTCCCGCTACCAAGCTCCAAGCCCTGAAAAGGACTTTGCAAGCAGCAGGTTGTAGTTAGGACAACAGACAAAGTTTACAGCTTGGTTTGGCTTCGTTCGTTCTCAATCTCCCATTACCAAACCCTGAAAGGGCTCAAGTAGCAGAATGTAGTCCAGAGACCGGAATGCGTTGTGTTGTAGTTTACAGCTTGACTGTGATATCTGCACCTTTCGGGCCAACACATCAGACTTCAACAGACATTTTTGAGTACCATGTTTTCCTTCCCTTTTCGATCCCTTCTACTTAGCCAGTCTGCTCTGTTGCAGCCTGTTATCCAGGATCACCGCGTAGAGGTGTAGAAGGGTCTCGGCAGCTCTGGTTCACTGGCTAGCTATGGGTCGCTGACGGCTGCAGCTCATGCGCTGCTCAGCATCTTGATCCCCGTATGTCAGGCAATTTTGCAGCAGATGTTCAGGTCATTTTCCCTCCAGCCACAAGTGCATTCGTTGGTAGCAATTATCTTCTGTTTATTGAATAGATGGTACCTCAGTCTGTTGTGGCCTGTGCGGTGTCTGAAGACCACCACCTGCTCTCTTCTGTTCAACTCGCAATGGTTAGGTGGTTTGTTAAGATAAGCATAGATGGTGTCTAACAGGTTGTTAGAGTCTAGCAAAGTCTACTTTGCTCTAGTGTTTGAGTCTATTAAGATGGACTCGGACATTGGTTAACCACCCTCCGCGGCACTTGTCCCAACGCAGTGGAGTAATAAACTGCTACAGCCTAGCGCGCTAATCAAGAAATCCTCTTCCCAGCTACATCCAGCTCACGCCAGAGCTGGGATCTGCACAGAAGCATCCACCCTAGATAACAAGCTGCAATAGAGCAGGCTGGCAAAGGAGAAGGGATCGAAGAGGGAAGGTTAATTCAATACGAAAAAGATGCTGGTTTGTTAAAGATGGATGTGGCGGACCAAAACGTGCAACTTTCGCAGTCAAGCTGTAAACTAGCCACACCCCACATTCCATTCTTCGGACTACATCCTGCTACTTGCAAAGCCCTGTTCAGGGTTTGGTAGCGAGAGATTGAGAATGACCGCAGAAGAAGAATATCATCCACATTGCATATTTCCAGAAGGTTTGGGGAGATCTGTGTTGCTCCAGTCATATGTCTCATCATCTCTATCTCTTTAAGATCTTCCTGCATCATGATACACCAGTTCAGAGTCTATTAAGTGACTTCCGTGTTGCACTAGGCAAGTGGTGTCCAGAACAAGGTTCCTCCGGCAGTTCAGTTCTGGGAATCTGCATTAGTTCGCTCCATTTTTCTATACAGTATTTTCCAGGACTAGCCAGAAGAGGCTGTCTTGACTATAAGAAACTTCGTCTAGACTTCAGTCTTGTGCACTGCACTAGGTGTCCAAACATATGGTGCCTTGGATGGTTTGTTGGTTTCAATTTCAGATTATTTTTTTTTTTGCGTTCGCCTTATTTCTCTAATCCCCAAGGCGGTGTGCGTTGCACTGTGGTTTTTATTTTGCGCCTGTCGGCCCAGTGCATCCGACTTCAGCATGCATTTTATGTAAGGGTCTGCTTCCTCCTGCATTTTCTAAGGGTTTGCTTCCCCGGGGTAACGGCCGGTGCAGTGATGGGGATCGAACCCAGCACCTTCTGCTTCTTCATGTCTGAGGTGGTGCTACGCCAATTATGGGGTATATTTTTACAGAAGCATCAATATACAGTTTATCATGTTTGTTTTTTTTCCTTAGGAATGTTTTAGTAATAGTGATAGCAGGTCTGCTCTATCTCCTTGTCCATTCTACTGTCAAATGTGAACGAGTATCCCAAGGCACAACAAATCCAGACACGAGGTCGCCACTGTATCTATTGATGCTGCTATACCACCTGTCATTCAGTGTCTTATTTACTTCACAATTTCCCCATTGTCTATATATATATTTTTCATCCAACAGTGGGCCTGCCCCCTAAATTTTTTACCTCACACCTAAATCCTAAACATATTCGTCATCTCTTGAAGTTTCTCAGATATCAAAATTCTTCTTCTTCTTAGTTTTCTTTTTCAGCATTCATCCTAATAAGGACGCTGTGTTGTAGTTTACAGCGAGGATGTGATATATGTGCCTTTCAGACTTTCCACTGCGATTCGTATCCCTTGGCCAAACTACACTAGTGACTAGTGTGGCCTGTTTATAGGGCCACCACATAGAGGTGGAATAGGTTCGCTGACCCTGATGCAAGCGGCCAGCTATGAATCGCTGGCTGCTGTCAGCTCAATCACTGCTGCATCTTGGCCTTCAATCATAATTCTCTAACTCGATGAAGTTCTCAAATATAAAATACTCACCTTCCCTGAGTTGCAGGTATGTTGTCAATATTTCCGCTGCAGCATTGCTGAGACATGCTGTTATAAGGCATATCATCACAGCACTTGTCGTAACCTAAGCTGATATTCCAAACCATGTTCCCACAGCAAATCTGTGTTTTGGGATAATAGGAATATGATCCAGAGCAATGTGAGGCTCCTGGGGGTAGATACACAACCTTGCCTTCAGCACAATATTCATTATTGTTTGAGTTGTACGAAGTCCCACTTTTCGTATTCTCGTTGTAGCAGCATTCGTTATGTGTTTCACTTTTTTTATAACATGATATCGTATCTTGACAGCACAGTTTGTTGTCAGTTAAGCCTTCTCCATTACAGCAGGTTTGATTTTTTGGAATTATATTGAAGGTGTCCCCTGAATGAAAAAAAAAATCCACACACAGATAAGTACATAAAAAGATAAAATGTCAATTCATAAGTCATTTTCATAACAGAACTTACTTCAAAAATGTTTATTCATTTTTTAACTAAGTTAATCAAATTAATTAGTTTTCATGAGTGTACTTAGATGGCACACACACACACACAAATAACAATAAAGAAAGCTACTTTTAATTTTTTTTTTAAATAAATTTTTCAACCGAAAGGGACAAGCGATTTCTGAATGAAATAAGGTTGTTCTGAAAAGAAGTTAGTGGGTTGGATCTCACAGGCTTAGGACAATTGACATAGTGAACACACAATAATGGAAGCACTCCAGCACAAACATTCACAATTCCATATGATGGCTGATAGCATCCACACAGATATAGATACAGAGGTGACACAATTCATATAAGCCGATGATACAGCAGTACATAAACATGCTAGAAAGAATACAAAAAAGAGCGACAAAGATGATAGTGGGATTCCAGAATTACAGTTATGAGGAACGACTCAGAAAAACCGGCCTACAGTGTCTCGAAGAGAGAAGAATTCGTGGTGACTTAATACAGGTTTATAAGATGATCAGAGGAATCGATAAATTAGACTATAACAAGTTTTTTAAAATACAGCCACCTACAATAACACGAGGGCATAGCTACAAGCTGACTAAAGAGAGGTCCAGGTTAGATATTAGGAAATATTTTTTTTAGTCAGAGAGTGGTGTCTGCTTGGAATGCATTGCCAGGGGAGGTAGTGGAGGCAGGGACAGTTAATGCATTTAAGAATGAACTGGATGCGCATAGCTTTTAGAACAAGGTGATGTAAATGTAACTGGTTGTATACAGACTCTGCAGGGTCTTCTAAACCAGTATAAAGACGTTAAGTTAAGTTAAGTTAAGTAGTTGCATAGGGAAAGGGTTTCGAAGAAGTCGAACAGAAACTGACAAAAGCCCTTGCTCTATCATAGATACAAAGAACTGTCGCATCAGAGATAGAAAGAGAGAAACAGGTAAATGACCCAAGACACTCTATTTTCGGACATCAGGTGCAGCGCCCAAGACTAAAGTCAAGACAAAGTTTCTTACAGACTAGTCCAGGAAATCGACGCATCAAAAGTTGGAAACAGCTGACACAGGTCCCCTTAATCGAGTTACGGGAGGAACCTGTGCCTGAACATCTCCTGTCATACGCAACATGGAAGTCACTAAGTAGACTTCGAACTGGTCTATCATGATGCAGGAAAACACTGAAAAGATGGGGATACAGGGATGATGAAACATGAGAATGTGGAGTACACAAGACCAGGACCATCTGATGATCTGCCCAAACTTCCCGGAGACTTGTAGCATGGATGACCTGCTGAGTGATAGTGACAGGGCAATCCACGTGGCTGAATATTGGAAGAATGAAGTGTGACGTAGTGTCTAGGACACGGAAAGTAAGTAAGTAAATCCTCCACAGAATGACCGATATGTCCTGATTTCTTTTTTTTTTTTTTTTTTTTTTTTGCGTTCGCCTTATTTCTCTAATCCCCAAGGTGGTGTGCGTTGCACTGCGGTTTATATTTTGCGCCTGTCAGCCCAGTGCATCTGACTTCAGCATGCATTTTATGTAAGGGTCTGCTTCCTCCTGCATATTCTAAGGGATTGCTTCCCCGGGGTAACGGCCGGTGCTGAGATGGGGATCGAACCCAGCACCTTCGGATTGTGAGCCGTGCCACTTATCCACTAGGCCACGCCGACCCCTATGTCCTGATATAATCTAAAATACTATACCTAAGGTTGAATGGTGCGTACTTTCTCAAAAAGACAGGTAAACCCTAAACAAAGAAGTCATTTGTCCACCAAAATGATTTATAGGGTTGAGGAATAAAATGAGTTTGTCCTGATAATCACCACATAACTAAGCTGGCTTTTAAAAGCTTCAACATATTTGAATTACAAAACAGGTTTCAGAAACAATGAATGCAAAAGCCAAAGATGCAAAAGTGAATGAGCTGACAGTAGTCAGTGACTCATAGCTCGCTGCTTGCATCAAGGTCAGTGACCCATAACTGACCAACTATTCCACCTCCAAGTGATGGCACTGGAAACAGACTGCAACCTGTTTAACCCTTTACATCCTAAGCCTTAAAACAGGAAATACAAAATCATAAGGGCATGGAGATACTTCTTTGCCGTATTCATATACTATTTGTTTACTTATGCGATGTAAATGCTATCCCGAAACAGAACAAGCAATGAACAGTTTCATTGAACATATTAGTAGTGTTTTCGGTTTCCAAAGAACATACAATGGGCAGGTTAGGGTGTAAAGGGTTAAGAGATTAGGGATTGAAAAGGGATGGCCATACCCGGAACCCAAAAAAATATCCGGCTGAAATAGGATATTGCATGCCAAAGGGCACAGATATCACAGCCTCGCTGCAAATTATCACACAATGTCCTTTTCAGGATGAACACTGAAGATGAAGAATTGTTGTACATTAAATAAAACACAAAAAATGTGTGGTTTGCACTCTTGTAAAAATGTTATAAATAAAAGTGCTGTTACTTTACAACTATCCCGCATAATATAACAAGAAAAAGTCAAGGAATGAAATACGTACCATTACAGCAATCATGAAAAGAAGGGTTGTAGGTCAGGACATCAGCACAGCACTTTTCTCTTTCTCCATCAACAAACACATAGCCACATTGCTGCCCAAACCTTTTCTCCAATATTTTACCTTTGTAGCAAACCTGATGTGTTTCATTGTAGAAAGCTGCAAAAAATACAATTTATATGCAACAACTTCATTTTCAAAGCTATTAGTATATGTAATTGTTATTTGCTATTGGTAAATTACATTTTCATAGCAATTGGTAAATGACATTTCAAATATATTGGTAAATGACATTTTCAAAGCTATTAGTATATGTAATTGTTATTTGCTATTGGTAAATTACATTTTCATAGCAATTGGTAAATGACATTTCAAATATATTGGTAAATGACATTTTCAAAGCTATTGTGCAACTGTCATGCACCAGTTGACCCTAGGTGTAAACGGGTCACCTCTCCTCATACAGTGGTTTAGTATACTGAAGACTTAAACATTTCATTTCTGAAGGACACCAGTTACTGGTAAATGACATTTCTACGAGGCGTGTTCAAATGATACAGGACCAAAGTGCAACAAATGAACATACATACAATGCGCAATATGACATAACTTCTGGTGTAAACAGCACATACCAACCACCAAGTTTGCAAAATTTCATTATCCTCTGACTCAGTAGAGCGTTGAAAACATGGCAGGTATGATACGGAATACATCTAGAGTTGATCAGTGAATGGTGATTCGGTTTCTAACAGCTGAAGGATGTCGACCAGTTGACATTCATCGCAGAATGCAGGCAGTGTATGGTGACAAAAATGTGTCAAAGACAACAGTGAAGAACTGGACAACGATGTTTAAAGAAGTACATGAGTTAACGCAACAATATGTGCCTGACCTGGTCTTGGAAGATCTTTCGCTAACTCACGTCCTTCTTTAAACATCGTTGTCCAGTTCTGTTAGAAACCAAATCAACGCTCGCTAATCAACTCTGGACGGATTCCGTATCACACCCACCATGTTTTCAACGATCTGCTGAGGAAACTATGAGTCGGAGGATATTGAAATTTTGCAAACTTGACGGTTGATATGTGCTGTTTACACCAGAAGTGACGTCATCATGCACATCATACGTATGATCACTTGTTGCAGTTTGGTCCAGTTTCATTTGGACACACTTCGTAAGTTATTGGTAAATTACATTTTTACAGTTGTTAGTATTTGACACATTTCCCAGCTATAGATAATAGCACTTACAACGCTAAAAGGAGAACAGAAGGAATAAGTCAAGAATCTGAAACACTCGTCCAACAAACAGAGATTTTGTTTAAAAACATACCGTCACCACAGCAGTGGATCTCAGGCTCATTAGCAATTAAATGTGTTTTGTATTCAGGTCTTTCTCTGCAACATTTGTTCTTTGTTTGATCATAGACAAGGCTATCACAGCACAACTTATTTTGGTTCCATTTAAAATCTGTTGGATTCGTCTCTGGCATGTCATTCAACACACCTGGTGCCAAGATATCACAATAATTTCGTCAAAAAATAACAGATGACATAGTTATGGACATTTTTTCTTCAAATTTTTACTCAACAAATATTTCTGCAAAATTCTCAATCAATGAAACATATTTCTGCAAAATTCTCAATCAATGAAATACATTTCTCAAATATTGTCAAATAAACATATTTCTGCAAAATTCTCAATCAATGAAATACATTTCTAAAATATTTTCAAATAAACATATTTCTGCAAAATTCTCAATCAATGAAATACATTTCTCAAATATTTTCAAATAAACATATTTCTGCAAAATTCTCAATCAATGAAATACATTTCTAAATTATTTTCAAATAAACATATTTCTGCAAAATTCTCAATCAATTAAAAATACTTCTGAACAATTCTCAATCAATGAAATATATTTAATGAGTATATATGCTCATGAGTAACTGGAATCCGAAAGAGGAGCAGTGTAACCAGCCAGGCATTTTCTAAGAGGTGACCAAGGAGGGTTGACCACCAGGTCAGTTACTGCATCGTATAATATCTTTAGGACACAAGAAATTGAAAAGAAGACATCTATGTCAAATGGCTGAAAAAAGCGACGAAGTGATAATTCAGTAAAAACTATCATTATGGTGTTTTCTCGTTGCTGAGTTCGTCCAAGGAAATATAAAGGCCTCAAGAATAACTTTTGCTTGTCTCTGCAGTCACAAAACAATGTTGAGATGAGTTTTTAATTTTTTTAAATTTTTAAATCCATCTTGTTTGATTTACTGCTCCACTGGATGTTATTAGCTCCTTTCCCATAGGTCTTCTTCTTCTTCTTCTTCGTTCGTTCTCAATCTCCCACTACTAAACCCTGAAAGGGCTTAAGTAGCAGAATGTAGTCCAGAGAACGGAATGCGTTGTGCCGTAGTTTACAGCTTGACTGTGATATTTGTACCTTTCGGTCCAACACATCCGACTTCAGCAAGCATTTTTTGAGTACCAGGTTAGCATTCCCTATATTCGATCCCTTCTCCTTAGCCAGTCTGCCCTGCTGCAGCCTGTTATCCAGGATCACCACGTGGAGGTGTAGAAGGGTCTTGGCAGCTCTGGTTCGCTGGCCCTGATGCTAGCAGCCAGCTATGTGTCGCTGACCACTGCAGCTCATGCGCTGCTCAGCATCTTGATCCCACCTCCCTCCAAACATGACTGGCTCTTTCCTTATTTATTTGTATTTATTTTAAACAGCTTAGTTTTCTTCATGTTAATATTTAGTTCCAGTTTTGCTAAATGCTCCCTAACCTTATTTAGTTTTTCTTGAGTTTGGCATACTTAATATAAGTTAACTGGATATATCAAGATGCTGAGCATCGCATGAGCTGTAATGGTCATCGACCCAACGCTTACTGCTAGCGATCCAGAGCTGCCAAGACCCTTCTTCACCTCCACATGGTGATATAGGCTACGACACAACACATTCAATTCTCCAGACTCCTGCTTTTTTCAAAATCTTTTTGTAGAGCTTGGTAGCGGTGGTTTGAAAACGAACATCGAAGTAGAAGACGAAGAAAAAATATATATCAGAACAACAAAAGAGGACACAAAATTACAAATTACAGGACACTAGATAAAAACAATATAGTTAGAAATTAAACCTACCATCGCAACAACCATTTTTCCTTGTATCATACTCAGTGTTCTTACAAATATCTTTATATTTATCCAGAACTATCGGAGTATTGAAGCCCTGTAGGCATTTTTCAGCATTTTTATCATAAATCTTTTCACCACAGCAATCAAGGGGGGAGGTTACGCTGTAGCTTGAGCCATTGCAGCAGAAATGTGTGCGCTTGTCTATTATACCATTCCCGCAGCAATATAAAAAGTCCTTCCATAACACTGTAGATAATATACATAATAAAGGGTGAATGAACATGTAGACTCATGTCTTAGCAGAGTAAAATTCATTAGCACCAAAGATGGGGACTGTAACCGGCTGCGAGTGTACATTGCTCTGTTGTTTTAGTTAGTTATGGATGCCGCCAGACCATAGATTTGCATACTCATATAGTTAACAACTTACACTTGTGTTCATGGAAACATGTTGTTGTTTTCCATTTGGACTGGTTAATTCGTTTGATTTTTGTGATTTCTTTTGTCCGATTATCCTGGCCTGGACATTGTCGGCTATTTGAATGCCACTATGCTTAAGCCTGTGTCGCATTTCATGGGCTAGTTCACACGGCTGAACCTCACAAGATTGGCGTCCTTCGCCTTAGCTGCAAGTTTTAATGTGTGAAATTAAGACAACTATAATAGACTATAATACTGAACTCAGCCGGGGAGGGATGCCCAACTCACTCACACGCCGAGTGATGTCCTACGACCTCTTGTGGTTATGGGAAAGGCATAACACACGTTAGATGTCATCTCCCCTCCGCTGTCTTGCTGGATACCTGTTTATGGGACAGGCTTCTGGAGTAAACCCTGATGACAAATCTGCATCCTGTGCTATCTCCAGTCGTATCGATAAATATCTTGCCACCGGCCAAGGGTAGTTCAGGACCAGAGAGTGAGCTTCACAAAAAGCGCAGTTTCTTCCTCACTTTAATCCAAATCACAGCGCAAGTCGATAATTTCAGCAGACACAGCAAGAGAAAAGACTGTCTACATGGCTGAATAGAGAGAGTGACCTTCATCACTTATGATGGACGAACATCAGCAAAGTAAATGCTAAGATACAAAATCAGAAGCCGATAACATTAATATTCTTAGAAGCACTAAAGTGGTAATTTGGTTAGAAGGAATAAGGCTGTTGTAACCTTCAAAGCACGTCGTAAAAGGTGACTAAAGAGAGTTGTGCATAAGGCTAGTAACATCATCCCATTAAACTATTGCTATTGAAACCATTACAGTAAATGCTTGGATGCAGGCTTCCTGTAATGGGGGTTGCTGTAGTAGTGAACCTATGCATCCCTTTGAGTGAAAATTCAAATCACTGTCATCGTGTTCTTAGAGAGGTGGGGGAAGAGAATGTAGTAGGAAAAGACAATATCAAGAAGAGAATAAGCACATCGAACCATCCCTAGGCTAAAGTATCTTAAAGTAGTGCAGGAACACTTGCTCTGCCTCCTAGTGATGAGCCCCTCGCTTTATGATTTCTGCCCAGGGTGGATAGAAAATCCACTGATAACCAAGCATTGCATGGAGCTGTAGGGTGAGAGCCCAAGTACTGTTGATCAACACTGCTTAACTGACTAAATAAATAGACTTCAGTCAGGTTATGTTATACAGAAAGATTGTATCAGACAAACAAATTATGTCGAAGCATCAATAACATATTCCCAAAAATCGATCAACAAGAGAGACTGGTCTTCATCACCTGTGACAGATGAACAAACTCAATCCTCCCTTCTATATTCTCCTATGAGAATCAAGGCTTATACCTGAGCCAGGTGAAATATACTGGCCAAGACCACACCTCACACCCAATCCAACACCATGCTCCCAGAAAAAAACTTTATTACAGCAGCCTGGCCAATAAGACAGGGACTGACACTGCGATCCCCATAATGATGAGCATACTCAAATGCCTAACATTGTACTACCAACAGGATGACCTAGATCCCCCTTCTTCTGTGTGCCTCAGGATTTAAGCAAAGCAACTGTAACCTGCTAACAGAAAAACATCCTCAAAAGGAGCTTTGAACAGCAGCAAGGATTGAATGTCAGATATGGTGACAATCCTGAATCTTCTATTTTTGCATTCTTTTTGAAAAGAACTTTGTGACATAGTTGACAGCAAGCTGCGATATCTGCGCCTTTTGGTCTGACACATCCAGTTTCATCTAACTTTTTGGGGTACTGGGTTTGCCTTTCCAATGCAATTTCCTATCTCTTAGCCAGACTGCACTTTATTGGCTCTTTTCGTCTTGTCAGATGATAGTAATTGTGCTGTTAGCACAAAGCACGGGGAAAAATATAGAGGCCATGTGATTGCCCATGCAGTATAGTCCCTCTCTCAGTCTGCCTTGTTTGCTCCAAGGAAAAGGTGATACCAATACATTTGGAACAAGGCAAGCTGCCAGATCAGCAGAGCAATGCTCTATCTGTTCGCCTGTCTGGGCTTCACTCCTAGACCAGCCACCAACCAAGGCTAAGGGCCTGGTCTGCCCTGCCACAACACTCAGCTGAGATTGCCTTTCCTCACTCTAGGATAAGGCATTGTATCCTCTTGTGTGTGCTCCTTCGCACATTGTCATTTGTCAGGTTTGATAGACGCTGAACAACTTTCAGAGTTATCAGAAAACAGATTGCACAGTAATATCTGACAAAACGCGACAAGATATGCCAGTATCTTATCTGCAAGGCTTCAGATGGTTTGAAATCAGAGTTTACCTTCTTCTAGATGAGTTGCCTTCCTAGGCTTTCGAGCCCCATCTGCCCTGAAGCCAGACTGCACTAGTGCAGCCTGTTTTAAGGGCCACTGCATAGAGGCAGAATAGGGCATTTGTCAGTTCTAGTCCGCTGACCCTGATGCAAGCAGCCAGCAATTAGTCACTAGCTGCTGTCAGCTCATTCATAATTATGCATCTTTGACCTCGTCACACTGATTCAAAATAAATAAACACCACAACAACTTACACTGTGTGTGATTCAATTTGATGGGTTTGTTCTGGCAACATAATACGTCTTTTTCATCAACAGCTATTTTGCCACAACAAATTTGTTTACTGCATTCTCCATCATTGCAAGACCTTTCGCTGTCCATTTCGACTCCTTCTGGTGGAGCAAAAAGATTTACGATCTGACCCTCACAACACAATTCCTTACTTTTTGAATAGATGACGCTGTTATCTGAAAAGTATAATAAATAGAAAGAGTTAAGACAAGTAGATGCAAGCTTTAACGCCACTTATATGCTACTATCTGGGGATTCCGTGGCGAAGTGGTTACGCATTCGGCCTCGTGATCAGGTGGTGTGGGATCAACTCCAGACTCCGCCGTCTTTTTCACAAGTGCTTGATGCAGAGTCCCCTGCATCTCGTAGCCGCCCCCTAGTCATCTTGTCCTTGACTTGCCACTGGGGTCGGGCGACACGAGACGAAAGAGTGAGGATAAAAAGTAGCGCAGTTAATCCTTACTAAAAAATAGCGCTAGCAAAATAAATTATGCCATCATCGTCTACGATGGACGGCGGCCTTTACGTTGAGGTACCTGATACTACCTGGGATAATTATGAAAGTAGTTAATTGTTTAAACCCTTCCCCTCCAACATATCCCCATTGCACTCCCAATTCAGCCTCTAATTCGTCATCTCGTCACCCCCTCATCACCCTTCACTCCACCTATTTCTTCCCTTTTCAACCAGCCATTCTCTTCCCCCGAACCAGCCCATCTCTTCCCATCAATCTCTTCCCATTAATCTCTTCCCATCTCAATTCGTTCATCTCTTCCCTTGCCTCAATTCGCACACACACACCCCCTAACCACTTGGTCAGTATATTTTGTCCGACCCTAATGAGACATCCTGGTCAGTGTGTTGTGCTTGACCGGATTAGCGTCTCAGTTACCCAGCAAAATTTTCAGCTTGATGTATCTTTGTGTTTGCAAGTTATGGCGTCTTCAGGCATCATTATCAGGTCATTCAGTCCTAGGACTGGTCAACAAGCTCATGGATTTTGTCCGTCAATTTCTGCTTATCCTCTGCAGCCATTTTCAGTCCTCTGCAGCCATTTTCAGTCCTCTGCAGCCATTTTCAGTTCTCTGCAGCCATTTTCAGTCCTCTGCAGCCATTTTCAGCTATGCATACATCAAATCCATATCTCCGCAAGCTTGAGACAAAAATGTATTTCTAGGTTTTCCCCTCCATCTCCTTCCCTGCATAATGTCCTCCAAAACCCTTTTGACTGGGCCCTCTCTCCGCAGATTATGTTCCAACCCGCCAAGTCGAAGTCTTTTTATCTTCTGTATCAACTTTCTCTCTTCTCCAATCTCCGCCAATACTTTTTCATTTGATTTCCTCTCAGTCCAGCTCACTCTTTCCATCTTTCGGAAACATCACATCTCAAAAGCCTCCAAGTATTTTTTTTCTCTTTTGTTTATAGTCCATATTTCAGAGCCATACATTGCCACAGTCCAAACATATGTACCGTATAAGATTCTTTTCCTTAGAGACATACTAATGTTATTGGATGTAAGGATTCTTTGTTTCTCTCTAAACACTTTCTTTGACATTGCAATTCTAGATCGTATTTCTCTACAGCACCGTGCATCTTCTGTTATGGTTTGACCTAGATATGAGAATTGGAATACCTGCTCGACTTCTTTCCATTTTATGGTTAATCTTACACTGGTTGGTTCTTTGGCTATGATCAATGTCTTTGGCTATGAATATTGTCTTGGTTTTTCTCTATGTTCAGACAAACAAATATATAAACTTTCAAAAATATTGTATAGTTATTTCGGTGTGAATGCTAACATCAGGGTCAGGTGCACTCTGCTGTCTAAAGCCCCCACTTGCTGTTGATTAACTAGGTCTGTCTAGCTGTTTGCTCTTTTGCAGTCAATATCAAGTTGAAGAATGAAAACGCCCACATAACATTCACACTGTGCACTTGGAAACAGGCAGTGTTACACCAGCCTGGTTAATAAAGTGGGGATCAGCACCCTGAGTCCTGTATTGGTGTGTCTGCTGAGAAGCCTAGCATTGTACTATAGCCAGGAGAACCAGGTACACTTCCTCGAGTACCTGCTAAAGTAAAAGTAAAGTAAAGTATCCCATAGCATTACTGCCGTAGGGGTGTGAGGTGTTAGCGATCTCACATTTCAAAGGCTCGGCTATATGAGGGCGGTAGCCATCTCCTCTCCCTCGCCGCTTTTACTTCCCGGACTGAACCGGTACCCATTTAAGGCTGGGTCGACCCGGAGCCATTGCGGTCTGAAAAAAACATTACCGCCTCAACTGGGGAATGAACCCAGGACCACTCAGATGTGAAGCCAGCGCGCTAACCACTGCGCTACTAGAGAAAATTTGATTTGTTAAGATTGAAGAACTCAGGAACTCTGTAGCAGCTTTGAAAACAACAAACAAACAACATAATACATTTACACCATAAACAAACAACATAATACATTTACACAACAAACAAACAACATAATACATTTACACCATAAACAAACAACATAATACATTTACACCACAAATAAACAACATAAATATCAGTACATTTATTCAACAAAGAAACAATCATTTGGTTTTTAAAAAAAATATATATATATATATATATATATATATATATATATATATATATATATATGTATAAAAATAAAGCAAATGATACAAGTATACAGAAATAATCACAGTCTACTTTTAGTTGGGTGCCTGAAAATTAACTTGTGGGATATATACGTCTCCAGTGTTGTGGTTTGCCGTATCTCTTCTTTACAGAATATGTAAACAATTTTATGAGATCTATTGCCAGTACTTACTACAACACTCTTGATCCTGAAGACGATTATGGAGAGCTTTATTACAGCAGATCTTCTCTTCATCATTATAAAACTCATGTATTCCATGAAGGAAACAGATACGATCTGTTTTACAGAAAAATACATTATTAATAATCAAATCAGTAACGAATTTAAAATGCACAACTCTAGCAGTCTGGTGATAAAACTACATGACCAATAATAAATAACGATGGACAACACAGAAATGAGTCTAATAAGAAAAGTAATTACAAAAGATGTCTGTATACGGAAAGATATAAGGGCTAGATTTGCAATGGCAAAACACCGATTAGAGAGAAACTGAGAATTTGAACATCAAAAAGTAAGACCATCTCTCCTCATAAAAGAATTTCCCATGTAAATATATTGTCTGCACTGCTTTATCTAGCAGAGAGATGGATTATAAATAAGAGAGAAGAAGGGTATTTGAAAGTCTTTGGGGTCTTAGCCTTGATACTTCTTCTTCGTTCATTCTCAATCATCTGCTACCAAGCCCTGAAAAGGGCTTTACGAGTAGAAGAATGTAGTCCAGAGAACGAAATGCATTGTATCATAGTTTACAGCGTGACTGTTTGCATCTTTCAGTCCAACACATCCAATTTCAGCAGGCATTTTTGAGTACTGGGTTGCCTTCCCTCTTCGATCCCTTCAACTTAGCCAGTTTGCTCTATTGCAGCCTGTTATCCAGGATCACCACATGGAGGTGTAGAAGGGTCTTGGCAGCTTTGAATCGCTGACCCTGACGCTAGCAGTCAGCTTTAGGTCTCTGACCGCTGCAACTCATGTGCTGCTTAGTGTCTTGATCCCAGTCTTGATATGAAACTCAAAGTCTAGCTAGCCATATTGTTCACCACCCTTCTATATGCCAGTGGGATATGGACTGTGTGCAGCAGAAATGCTAGAAAAATAAACCACTTCCATATAAGCTGCCTCCATAGACTATTCAAAATACAGTGGCAGGATAGGGTACCAGACACCAAGATCCTCATGAAGTCAAAAATGCTGATATCCAGACACTGTTGCAGAAGACCCAGATTAGGTAGGCCGGCCACGTTGTGCACATGCCAGACAACCGCATCCCCAAACAACTAATATATGGTGATCTGACATAGGGCCTGCATCTGGTGGTGACCAAAAGAAACGGCGCTTCAAAGACTCCCTCAAAATATCTCTGATACACTTCAACATCAACGCAAACTCATGGGAATGCCTTGCACAGGACCGCAAGGCATGGTGTAGTAGAACTACCATCAGAGGCGCCTCCATTGCTGAGAAACACCGTTTCAAGTAAGTAGCATGTCCTTTGCAGGACGTTGCTCTTGCAACTGCCAACCTATTTGGCTGGTATATGTTTCCTGGCACGTGTGCAGAATGGTAGGTTGCCATTACTTTCCATACATGGAGATGCGATTGCATACCCCGTGTCTGCAAAACTAGACATGGCACGATTCGTACCCAATGCTTTTGGATTGTGAAACCGAGCGGTGTTCACCTATAGGCTACGATGACTCATAAAAATAATATATTATTATTAATAACAATAGTATGAGATTATCTGCTTTATCACAAAGGACTTAAAATGATGGTTGGTCTGTCTGCTTTTTTGGTTATGTGTAACATGAGATAAAAGAGACAGTACAATTCATAATTTAACACAGCTGACTGAAACTATAAAATACATTAAAATGTATGTTAAAATATTTTTTACTTCTGCATATGTTGACTGACAAATGAAAAATATTATGTAAACCATGTTATAAAAAGATCTGGAGTCATACATGCTTTGATGTTTGATTTGTTGTTAACAGGGTAGCTAGAGAGCTGTTGGAAGCATGGCACTAAGATTCATAGATGGGTAGTATTCTGAGCATTGTTAAAAAAGTTGTATTAATTAATAGCTTGCTATGGTACTGAATGTTATTATTGTGTTGTATATTGTAGGCAAAGATGGCGCCGTAACTGGCTGCGAGTCTACATTTCTCTACTGTTTTGGATCATTATGGATGCCGCCAGACCACGGATTTGCCTGGAATTCACACTAGTCGACGACTTACACTTGTGTTCACGGATACATGGAGTTGTTTTCCATCTGGACTTGTTATTTCGTTCTTTTTTTGTGATTTCTTCCGTCCGTTTATCCTGGTCTGGACGCCGGCTGAATGGCGCTATGCTTATACCTGTGTCGTATCTCACGGGTTAGTTCTGCCGGTTCACCTTCACGAATATGGCGTGTGGGAATTTTAGATGCTACTATGATGAACTGAATACAGCTGGGGAGAGATGCCAGACTCACTCACACGCTGAGTGTTGTCCATACGCCCTCTTGTGGTTATCAAAAAGGCACGACAAACTGCGTTAGATGCCTTCCCACCTTTCTACCCTGTGGGTTATATGTTTACGGAAAGGCTTCGGTGGTAACCCTGAGGCAAAATCTGCATCCTATGCTATCTCCAGTCGTCTCGATAAATGTCTTGCCACTGGCAAAAGGTAGCTTAGGCTCTGTGAGCGAGGTTGACAAAAGGCGCAGTTTCTTCCCCACTTTAATCCAAATCTCCGCGCAAGTCACCCATTTCAGCGGACACAGCAAGAGTTACGACTGTCCACACGGCTGAACAAAGAGAGTGGTCTTCATCACTTGTGATGGACAACTATCAATTGTAGTATTTTTTTGCAATTTATTTAACTATTATTATGAATTGTTTAGTGAACTTAGTCTGTTGAATGGGTCTATAAATTGTATGGTGGTACCTAACATTCCAGGATTAGTGTCCTATTTACTAGTACAATTTCCCTCTTCTCGTATATCCAGCACTATGCCTGGCTCCTAGATTTTCGCCTGGCTCCTAAACAAATTTGTCGCTCTATGCATTACAGTATTGCAGTGCCCACCAAGGTTTTCAACCTGTCTTTTTGGTCAGGAAGCAGGTATCTAATACCCTACTCGCCAATTGTTGGCATTATGTAATTACTCACATATAATCTTTGATCTTCTCCTTCTTCTAGTTTGCCCACGTTGTTGTTGCTGGGGTTTGTTTTTGAATTTTGTTACGTCTACACCATGAGTGGTGGAGGCAGAGACAATTATTCAATTAATGCATTTAAGAATTAACTGGATGTGCATAACTTTTAGAGCAAAGAAATGTAAATGAAACTGGTTGTACAGACTCTGCAGAGTCTCTTAAGCCAGTATAATGATGTTAAGTTAAGTTAGTACAACTCTCAGGATAAAGATTGCTGTAGTAGTAGTGGAGAGTTCTTCAAGGCTTCCAAAGAGCTATGCATGGAGATTCTTCACCATGGGTCAGTGCCCAATACGCAATTGGTTAATCATATAACACTAACAATACTAAAATATTTGCAGGATATTCTAGGCTGTCTGTGCTGCTTGCTCGCACATAAGCATGGATGCTGATGGGGTCAATTTTAGTTTGGGTAAGTGGCTATAGTATATATTTATATTATATATCAATCATATAGTGATCTATCCTTTGAAAACAACCGTGTTTTCTGGATTGGATAGATTAAACAATTGTAGTCCTTCTTGAAGTCTTTACCTTATCATGAATGTTGGGCTACTACTACTATGACATCTAGTACTAAGTAGGTACTTTAGACTTTAGTGGAATTTGAATTTTTGTCATTGATATTAATTATTTTAGATATAGATTTCTAATCTTTTGGAATATAATTATTTGGTTTGCTAATTTAAATTAAACATTTAATTAGAAATTGAAATAATAGTAATTTACCGACTCCTATAGCAATTTGAATTTTATTACTGAATTAGCATTGCCATGCCATTGGCCTTGGGCATTTAATTGCAACACCAGCATAAGACTCAGCATTCATATACTCATAATACTGTAACTTAGTGTATCATCTGTATGCAGTATGAGTATCTGTGTCCCAGTGACAATACTAAAATACTAGAAATCAGTACTAACTAATACTATACTATAGTAATAGTGTAATACTGATTGGTGATTGATACTACTCAGATTCATAAGTCACGAATATAAGTCACATACTTGCACTTGTGCTGCATAGAAAAAATCCTAGTAGTAGTGTTGCAATAAACACTAGGAGTATGGCTATTCTAGTCATTATAACGTCAGAAATAGTCTTGACAGATGAAATTGTGTAAAGTTATTACCTTAATGTCACGGATCAGGATCTACATCATGATTTTATAGTCCATGGAGGCTAACTGTTGTTGTTTTCCCGTGCCCGAGTGTGAAGTTTACTGGGAATTCTGACTACCTATTTTAAAATTAAATCTATATTTAGCACCTCACTTCATGCATACACGTTAGTGGTTCTCAAACTGTGTCACTATCAGACACAAGTGTAAAGAGTGATGGCAATCTATTCTCATTTCAATTGAAAGAATGACATTTCAAAAATAAAACACAATTTCAGATATAAACGTTTATTACCGGTACGAAATAATGCAAAAGATTACGGTCAAAATTAAAATAATATTTTAGCATCCTGATACTACCTAAATAGGCAAACTCGTCAGAGCTGTATATTTTTAAAAGAAAGTTTCTAGTTTCTAAAGAGATAACTATAAAAATAAAGGACCGTCATATTCTTAAAATTATTTCGACTGCGATAATCGTTCAGGGATAATCCTTGCACTTGATGACAAGGCTGGATCGTCTTTCTTGCAACATTTCTTATTATTCTGTCCAACAATCTCACTCTTACACATCTCTAACACGGGCCCTCATGTTGAGTCCCTTTCATTGCACTTTAGTTGGGGTTCGCCCTAACTAGCATAGGTACATACAGACACACATACACATGCCTCTAAGCACTGGTTAATACGTCCTGACATCGCCTAAATGATCTACGATCTGGGGTAGAAAGATGCGTGCCTCCGCCATTAGAATACAGAGAAGCAAACCTTTTTACACTTACACACACAAATAATTGTTTCTTTCGCTTATTGGCCCACAAATCATTTATCGCGGGGTGGGGGGAGGGTGTTTAATTTCGCTGAAGGCGCAAACCACTTTTAGGGCTTCAGTTTTCCCTGTGTGAATATAACAAATAGTTTTTAAATTGTCGTTATAATTGACTCTACATATACTCTCCTTAAGGACAACCAGTTCCAGTAAGTATAAGATTTATATTATTTACATTTTGATTTATGTTGTAGAAAATGCCCACACTGAGTAGATTTACTCTTTCTTGCACCCTGAAAAGGAAGTTTAGTTGCAGTTTGCAGTAGTTTTCCTCACATCTCAAGCGTGATGATGAAGGTGGACCGGAGTCCTTAAGGCGGTTGTGCTATGCCTGACCTCATCTGCATGTCATTTACTACTATGGGATCGCATCGACCCCCCACCTCGTTAGCAAGACTGCCAAGGACAACCTGTTTACAGGGAGAACTGTGAGGAAGTCGAGGTGCAGGTCTGGGCCAGTATATTTTGCCTGACCCTGATTAAAATGTCCGATCAGTATATTTTGTCTGACCCTGACTAAAATGTCCGATCAGTATATTTTGCCTGACCCTGACTAAAATGTCCGATCAGTATATTTTGCCTGACCTTGACTAAAATGTCCGATCAGTATATTTTGCCTGACCCTGACTAAAATGTCCAATCAGTATATTTTGCCTGACCCTGACTAAAATGTCCGATCAGTATGTGTTGCCTGACGAGTCGTTAATTTCCTCTTCAGATTTTGATTTAAGAAAGTATAAATATAAAACCGTGATTTCTATCAACAGAAGATCTTATTCTGCCTACAAGCGGCGGCCCTGTAAACAGGCAGCACTAGTGTCTGGCAAACAAAATGTGGACCTCAGTGGAAAGGCAAACCTGGTACCCTAAAAACCCAGCTGATATCGGATGTGTCTGACCAAAAGGCACATATATCGCAGTCTCGGCTTGAACTACAACCTCACAAAAGTGCCTTTAATGACAAAAGCCAAAGACGAGGAATTGTGTTATATTTTCTAATTATCTTTTGATCGCATTATAAAGTAGTTGTGTTCTTAAGTATACTCAAGGGTATAAGTAGGATCCACTGTAATCTGCTACCAGAGAACTATCGTAAAAAGGGAAGAACTCAGTACGGAAAGCTTCTACATCATCAATAGTCATTTTTAAAATGTCCTGAAATATTCATCAAGGTAATCAGTCCGGAGACTGGTGTTGGATGCAAACCATCATGTTGCGCCAATGTCTTCTATTCTCTGCAGATCACTTTAGCTCAGCCTAAATCTGCATTCTCATGTTCGTTAACGCATGTGTATTTTACTTGTTTCATGGACGCCCCGTTCTTTTGTTCTCTCTGAATTTTACATTTCAGAAGTAGACATCCATGTCTCATATTATGGGCAAGCCAAAACAATCTGCTTTTTTTGTATATTTAAAATAAATTGTATGTGTGCCCCCACATCGTTTAACACTAGCTCGTTTTGTTTATTATTCTGTCCAACTCACTCTTTGCACCCTGCGATAGCATCACATTTCGAAAGGTTTTAAAGTCTTTCCATCCACTTTATTTAGAGTCCATATTTTAGAGCCGTAATATGTGGTGAATATTATTTTACGTAGTTCATTATTGATGATACTGCTATACTGGTTTCAAATTCACAACGTGTTCTTCTGTAATTATTTTTCGCAAATGTGAAAATTACTTTCCAAAAATAACATTGCGGGAACCACTGCTGTCAAACGCACCCTTGCACACGAAATCGCTAAACTCTCATTGGCTAATAAGTAATAAGGGAAATTGTAACCACAGCGGGAAATTTACTTCTTTTTCAGAAATGACGATTGGCAACAAGTCGGTCATTGGAAATAAAAAATAATACCAAATTAGGATTGTTTCATTCCGATGACACGTCAGTACTTATGTAAGGATCGGAAACTTGGAGAACGACAAAGTCAATACTGAGAAAACTTGTCATTAGTCAATAAATATCTATGGAAGATAATTTGTATGGGTTGGTAAGACATGATAAGGAACGAAGACCTTTGGGGAAAGGAGCCAACTACAACCAGTGGCGCAATAAATCAACCGTAGGAAGTGGATTTGGATAAGACCGTACGGAAGGAACCATCAAACGTGGTCAGACATGCCCCAACGGAATTGGCTATATTATGTTCTTAATCACTTGCACAAGGGATTGTTCCACGAGATTGGAAAGATGCGGGAGTGATCCCCTTATTCAAAAAGGGCAAAAAAGCAGATCCAGCAAACTATAGACCTGTGAGCTTAACGAACATAGTCTGTAAATTGTTAGAGTCAATAATCAAAGAAAACATTGTAATGCATTTATATAAATTTAATCTAATTAGAAATAGTCAGCTTGGGTTTACCAGAGGGAGATCATGCTTAACAAATCTATTAGAATTCATGGAGGAGGTTACCAAAATGTTAGATAGGGGAGCCAGTGGATGTTATTTATCTGGATTTTGCAAAGGCCTTTGATAGAGTACCTCATCAAAGATTATTTCGAAAGTTAAAATCACATGGAATAGGTGGGGAAGTTGCCAAATGGATTGAAAATTGGTTAACGGGAAGAAGGCAAAGGGTGTGTATAAATAAGGAGTACTCTGAGTGGTGTGAAGTGAAAAGTGGAGTGCCACAGGGCTCGGTTTTGAGACCAATTTTGTTCTTGATATATATAAATGATTTGGACATAGGTATGGGATCCATTATTGCAAAATTGGCTGATGATACAAAACTACGCAGTAGTGTCTCATCTAAAGCAGAAGTGGATATATTGAGGTCGGATTTAAATAAAATTCGAGAATGGTCTGTAATCTGGCAAATGGAGTTTAATGTAGATAAATGTACAGTCATGCACATGGGTAGATCCAATATGGAACATAATTACAGAATGGGAGAGAACAATATAAGAAAGATAGATAGAGAAAGGGACTTAGGGGTTATAAATAGATCATTCATGTAAGGTGAGGGGGCAAGTTAAGGTAGCAGTAAAAAAGGCAAATGCAATGTTAGGGATGATAAAAAGAAATATTAAACATAGGAGCAAGGAGGTGATAGTCAAACTGTATAAAGCATTAGTTAGACCTAGATTGGAGTACTGTGTACAGGTTTAGTCCTTATCAGAGAGGGGATATAGACATGCTGGAGAGAATACAAAAAAGAGCGACAAAGCTGATAGTGGGATTCCAGAATTAGTAATGAGGAAAGATTAAAAAGAACCGGCCTACGGAGGAATGGATAAGGTAGAATATAACAATTTTTTTAAAGTACAACCACCAACAAGGACAAGACGGCACAGCTATAAGTTGCCTAAGGAGAGGTCCAGATAAGATATTAGGAAGTATTTCTTTAGCCAGAGAGTTGTGAATGCTTGGAATGCATTGCCAAGTGAGGTGGTGGAGGCTGGGACGGTCAATGCATTTAAGAATAGATTGGATGTGTACAGCTTATAGAGCAAGATGATGAAATTGGAACTGGTTGTATACAGACTCTGCAGAGTCTTCTAAACCAGTATAAAGACGTTAAGTTTAAGTTTAGAATCCACAGGAAAAGAGGAAGGGAGATAGATAATGAAACACAATTACATATGGAGAAAAGACACTGAAAATGAACTTTGTCGGCTGAAGATCGAATTTGCAGGTTAGTTTTCAGTGACCTGTCGTCGAAAGCAACGGCGGGTATTGATGATGATGATGAGTTTGCATCACATAGCATCATACATAATAAATAATACGATATTATTTATTTTTATAATTGTGCCAAGTTATAGCAGCTCTGTCTGTCAGACTATCTATATCATCTGCAGATCGTAGGTTTATAATCGTCTTGCCACTTATTCTGATCGTATCGCCATGTCCCTGCAGGGCCTCCTTCGTTATTTTTTCCACGAATACATGGAAGAGTGTACATGAGTATACAACCCTGTCTTACCCCAACAGACGCGCGGAACCATTCGCCTAGTATTCCGTCTACATAAACTGCACTTGATGCCTTCTCATAAAGGTTCTCAATTACCTTCACAATATTACTATTGATCGTGTAAGGCTTCATTGTTGTCCATAGCGCCGCATGCTATACTCTGTCGACCGCGTTTTTTAAATCGATGAAGACATGATATATATATATATATATATATATATATATATATATATATATATATATATATATATATATATATATATATATATATATATGTTGTTGATACTATAAGTATTTCTCATTCAATATTCGCATATTAAATATCTGTTCAGTAGTGCTTCTTCCCGCTCGAAACCCTGCTTGCTCTTCGGCAACGATATTCTCTGCCTTTGGTTTTCATGTTGCTGATTATTCTTAAAAGAACTATGCTAGGATGACTAATGAGGCTAATTGTTCTATAGTTCTGACACATCTTTATGTTCCCTGATTTAAGCAGCGGTAAAACCACCGATTTCGTCTAGATGGTTGGCCACTCTCCTGTCCGCCAAATTCTATAACATGTAAGTCGGAGCCTCAATTATTACCTCACCTCTCACTCGTAGGAGCTGTGCTGGGACATTATCCATACTCACAGCTTTCCCTTTTTTTTTTAGCATCTTCACCACTTCAGTTACTTCCTCTCTTGTTATCGCTTGATTCTCCTCTAACATTTTCATTTCGGGGGCGATTGCATTTCTGGGTCACCTCGACCCTCATAATTAATTCAGATCAGTACTATGTCAAACGCGTCCGGAAACGGAACTCCAGGAGCTGAATATTAGATTGGACAGAGCGGCGCAGATCTATGTCATGGAAATAAATGCAGAGAAAACAAAGCTGATGACTAATAACACGGAAGGGTTTACATCTGTGATAAAAGCAAATGGTCAGGAACTCCAAGTTGTACACCGGTTCAAGTATCTGGGATCACTGATCAGTGACGAGGGCCCACAGTCTGAGATAATTGCCAGAATAGCACAGCCAACAGCGGCGCTTACGCGTTTGAAATCCACATGGCAGGATAAGCGGCTCTTCCTCAGCATAAAAGACTAATTCGCTCATTGATGCTCTCAGTATTTGTGTATGTCTGTGAGACTTGGACCATTACTGCAGATATCCAGTGTAGAATACATGCAATGGAAATGAGGTGCTTTAGAAGACTCTTAAATGTAACATATAAGGATCGTGTCACGAACGTAGAAATACGACGAAGAGTGGAAAACGCAATTGGGCCTTTTGATGATCTGTTCACAGCTATCAAAAAGCGAAAGATGGCTTGGTATGGGCACGTCATGAGGTCCAGCGGTATTACATATTTGATACTGCATGGTTCCGTACCAAGAAAGAGAGGGCGGGGTAGTCCAAGGAAGAGATGGGCAGACAACATCATTGAGTGGTCACACCTTCGTACCGACGAGGCACGACTGGCGGCAGCGGACAGAGAAAGATGGCGTGGGATTGTGGGTGTGTCTTCAAGTGTGCCCCAACGACCTGACGGGTTACGAGATGAATTGAACTGATACCTGCTCTGGCAGCTCGTTTTTAGAAAAACAAGTTTAGATCGCACTCGGTGACAATGCTTCTTCTTCTTCTTCTTCTTCTGCGTACGCAGTCAGACAGTAATCATTATTTTTTCGAAAAAAGCGGCGGTCATCCTGAGGCTGTCGCCACTGCCATAGAGCTTGTCTTGCAGGGTGACAATGCGATAACACTATATCCACACTTGCGGTGAAAAAAAGTCAGATGACATAAAGGAGATGCCGGACGGTGGTACTTGCGTCTTAATTCACCCCAAACAGAGTTCAATGGGTTCCCATCGTACGTAACGGGACATTCCATTCCGGGTTAATAGGAGGACAGGTCGATATCATTTTATTTTAAATACATAAGTAAAGACTTAGGTAAAGATTAAAGTGTAGAAAAGATGGTTATATTCAGTTTAACGAAGGGTTTGGCTTAGGGTTAAGGTTAGGATTATGGTTAAGTTTAGTGTTAGGATTAGTATTAGATAACATGATTAGATAACGTGGTTGTTATTACATCGTCTGACAGCATGGAAAAGGCCATGGTACTGTCAAAACTGGATGCTACTCTTCTTATCATGGACCAACGTTAAGAGATTTTTTTTTAAATATCGTGCATTCTCGCAGAATGTTTGACAAACCCAATAATTAACAAGTTAACTATAGACGCAAGTACCCAGACGGTCTTACATAATGGCATGTAATTACAAGTAGCCAACAATTGATGTATTGCCTTCTTCTTCTTCCTTATAACCGTGATGGGGTGCGCAGGCCATCAACTAACACTCTCGGAGAATACCGGTCACGTGCTATTTTCCCCAGTTCTTTCTAGCCTCTTCCTATTTTCCTTGTATTGACCTCTAGGTCTCTTCTCTGAGAATTCTTTGGTTTTCCTTTTACTCTTGTTCTCCGTGGGTTTCAAGATAAAGATTGTCTGGTGATACTGGCTTCGGGATTTAGTAGAGTGTGGCCTATCCAGCAACACCGTCGTCCCTAATTTTTATCTTCCACCTGTCGCTGTCTGGTTCTTTCCCATAAGCTTAGTTTGTAAACTTGTCAAGCCACAGCAGGCCCAGAACCTATCTCATGGATTTATCGATAAAGTGCTGTATTATTGTAAATACTGACTTTGATAATCTGCCATGTTTCCACTCCATATACTCAAGACTGGATTCACTTAACTTAACTTAACGTCTTCATACTGGTTTAGAAGACTCTGCAGAGTCTGTATACAACCAGTTCCATTTACATCACCTTCCTCTAGAAGCTGTACGCATACAATCTGTTCTTAAATGCATTGACCGTCCCAGCCTCCACCATCTCACTTGGCAATGCATTCCAAGCATTCACTACTCTCTGGCTAAAGAAATACTTCCTAATATCTAATCTGGACCTCTCCTTAGTCAACTTGTAGCTGTGCCCTCTTGTCCTTGTTGGTGGTTGTACTTTAAAAAACCTGTTATAGTCTACTTTAACCATTCCTCTGATCATCTTATTCACCTGTATTAAGTCACCACGAATTCTTCTATCTTCTAGACACTGAAGGCCAGTTCTTTTTAATCTTTCTTCATAACTGTAATTCTGGAATCCCACTATCAGCTTTGTCGCTCTTTTTTGTATTCTCTCCAGCATGTCTATATCCCCTCTCTGATAAGGAATCCACACCTGTACACAGGTACTGTACTTTGAAGTTGAAGAGACAGAGCAATCACAATATCAGGTGGAGATCTATCACTTCTCTTTTCTTATCTCACACTCTGTTTCATTTGACTCTGTCCAACAATCACACTCTTACCCAACTTTCACACGCGCCCTTTCATTGCATTTTGTTGTTGAACTCTGAGAGCGCTCTAACTAGCAAAGGTATGTACAGACACATGTGTATCCAAGCACTGCTTTATTCGTCTTGATATAGCATAAAAGGCTGCTGCCCGGGGTGGAAAGGATGGTGCCTCCGCCAGTGGAATACAGAGAGACAAACACTTTACACAAAAACAAAAACAAAAAAATGTAGTTGAAGATCCTTCTTTTAGTGCGCATTCTGATCATTTTAGAGTTACAAATGGTTTTCAGTTTGACAGGGCCACACTGGTTTCAATATCATGAATCTAGCATCCTGATATCCACCACCTGTCTTGTTCATGCTGCTCCCTAGGAACGTGAAATTCTTTACCTTATCTAAAGGCGTTCTTCTCAATTTTGACAGGGATCGTGTGGTTAACTGCGTTACAGTTTTAAAAAAAAACAATTTTCAATGTTTGTCTTTCTGCATGAATCTTTAGATTTACTTTTTTACTTTTTGGGAGATTGTCTAGTTGATTACATTGCTGGTGTATAAACCTAAGGGAGGGAGGGGGGAGGGGTATGCAAATACTTATTCTGGCCTCCAGGCGATAACTAGTCTGATATCGACCCTTAGAAGTCCAGCACCGAACTAGCAGCGAGAGACGGGTACGCCCGTAACTGTCATGTCAAGATGTCCAGTTTTTTATTTTCTTGTCTCATTGTTTTCTCCGCAATTAAATTGTTGCCACAGTCAACTGTTACCATTTTTTGTATCATTAACTTTTCGCAACTTAAATTTTCTTAACTTAACGTCTTTACATTGGTTTAGAAGGCTCTGCAGAGTCTGTTCGCAACCAGTTTCTTGGAGGGTGGTTAACCGATGTGCAAGTCCATCTTATTAGACTCAAACACTAGAGCAAAGTAGACCCGCATCTGTTAGGCGCCACCCACGCTGCTCTTAACAAACCACCTAACCATGGCCGGTGTCATGCCATGTCATACAGTTAATCGCCTCTTACGATATGATCTGTGGGGCAGTGCTGCTTTTTCTTGAGTTGGCCACTTTGTTCCTCTCACGGGTCCGACATGCTGGGAGAACACTTTATATTGTTTGTTTGTTCTGCCATCAAGGGCACATATATGTGTGTCAAATTGTTAATTTGTTGAACGTATTTCAGTTCAAAAGTCAAAAAATATTAGAAACAACGAAATCTGACGAATTTTCGTTTCTTGGTGAAAATCCGAAATTACAATTTTAAAGTTGCTGGGGAGGGTAACGTTGACTACAATGAACTGACAACTGGAGAAAATTTATCTGAGACAATTTGCAAGACATGGATCACAAAACAGGTTTTTGCTTGCTATAAATGTTAACCCCCATTACGTTGTTTAAGAAAAGCGATACTATTTTTAACGCTTACATAATGCACACGAAATAACATTATGTGAATATTTGTAATAATCTACCTTCATGACCCATTATCGATAATAAATTTTAAAATGTCCTAATGACTAATGTCACTACTAATATGATAAATTAATACAATTTCACTTCTCCGCCTCCATTCTACTATAGGGTGTATATATTTTCTTTATCTTCTAATTGAAAATTTGTTCATTATTATCCGGAATGAGCTTTCCTTATTTGTCCCTTGCCTTATCATGATATGACGATCTCAACCTGGAAGTGATTTTGTGGCAAATGTAAAGTTAGTTACTTAGTTACTAAGTTAGGGCGGGGTCAGATGTATCTTGAACATAACAACTACTGTAACTAAGTAAAAAGACATGTGTAACACTAACTTTAACTAATGGTTACAGTTACACATAACTTTTTACTTAGGTTATGGTAAGCAAATGGAGTTTGATGTAGATAAATGAAGTTATCCACATGGGGTGATGGGGGATTCAATAATAATTTGGAACATAGTATAGAGATAGACTCCTCTAATTACCAATTACAGGATGGGTGAGAGCAATATTATTAGAATGATAGATAAGGAAATGGACCTAGTGGTTATAATAGATCATACAGGTAAAGTGAGTAAGTAAGTCCAGGTAGCAGTAAAAAAGGCAAATGAAATGATAAGTATTTAGTTTAGTATGATACAAAGAAATATTAAATCTAAACATAGGAGCAAGGAAGTGATAGACAAAACTGTCTAAATGATTAGTTTTAATCAGAGAGTGGTGGATGCTTTGAATGGATTGTCGCAGAAAGTAGTGGAGGCAAGGACAATTAATGCAAATAGATTGGATTGTGAAACTGGCTCTATACAGACTCTGTAGAGCCTTCTCAACCAGTATAAAGTCAAAGATGTTAAGTGACTAACTATTCTTTGCTCAACCTTCAGACCCCAATAAAACATGTTCTATTACTAATTAGTATTGGTCAATTACATTTTTACAATTTAATGTACCTATCTGTTTGCAACCATATTACCATGGTTCATTCAATATAATTTATCCATTGTGATTGTCATAATAGGAGGATAGAGGGGAAAATAGGGGGGGGGGGGGGATAAAGAGGTACACCATAAGGAAATATCCTTGTCAGGTGCCAGATACAGACTCTTTGCATTTTGTGCAAAGTTCTAATTATTATAAAAAAGACAATTTAAATTAAATAACTAATCTCATGACTATTCAGATCAAAATGAATTTGGAAGCAACACGAACAGTATCATTCATAAAAATGATGCAAAATAGAGTTTATTTTGATAGTGAAAATTGTTTGGTGGTGAGATCGTAAAGATTACATGAGATTAAAGATGACCTGCAACATATCTCGTATAAGGATAATAGCGGCAAAAAAAAAATGCATTCCAGAAAATATTACATAGACACAATTTTGTAATATGGTGACAAAAATAAAATAGACAGTATCTTTTAGCTTTTGTAATATGGAAACTAGAAAAATAACACTGTCAGTGGCAACTGGAAAATACTCAAGCAATTTCAGAACGGAGGCAGAGGCACTGAGGGCTGCAGCAGAAGCAATGCTGACAGGCAAAAGAAATGAAAGCCAGATAGTCCTGTTTACAGATGCCCTGGCCGTAGTCACAGCACTAAAAAGCCAGAAAAATACTGAACTTAATGATTTAAGAGCAGTACTCTGTCAACTATGCCAGCAGACCGCACCAAAAAGAGTAGTGGTACAGTGGGTTCCATCCCATTGTAACATCCAAGGCAACGAGGAGGCAGACAGACTGGCAAAAGAAGGTGCAAGACTACCACAACCAGATTCTAGTGTGACATACGAAGAGTCCAAAAGGCTTATTAGAGCCAGATACATGGACAAATGGGAAACAGAACATACTGGCTACACAAAAAGTGATGCCTATTACCAATTGAACAGAAGAGAGCAGGTCGTGGTCTTCAGACTCCGCACAGGCCACAATAGACTGAGGTACCACCTATTCAATAAACATAAGATAGGTGGCACTGACGAATGCAGTTGTGGTACCGGAAAAATGACCGCTGAACATCTGCTGCAAAATTGCCCGAAATACGAGGACCAGAGAAAGCACATGTGGCCATCACCAGTGGCAAAACTAGACAAGCTCTATAGCAGTGTCGACAGCCTCAGGATGACCGCTGCTTTTTTCGAAATAATACAGGTTGACGTCTGACAGCGTACAAAGAAGAAGAAGAAGTAATTTGGAAACAATAATAAAGTAGCCAGTATCTTGAAACCTTTGTAATATGGAGACAATAATAAAATAGACAGTATCTTGAAGCCTTTGTAATATGGATAGAATAATAAACTAGACAATATCTTGAAGCCTTTGTAATATGGAGACAATAGTAAAGTAGACAGTATCTTGAAGTCTGTAGTATTTATATAATAATAAACTAGATGATATTTTGAAGTCTTTGTAATATGGAGACAATAATTGTCAGTATCTTGAAGCCTTGGTAATATGGAGATACTAATAAAGTAGACAGTATCTTAATGCCTTAGAGTTGGTACTATGCAAAAGAAGGTTATTTATCCATGGAAATGTTTACAACACCTAACTAACCTTAATTAATGTTCTGGAAAAAGTCAATGTCAGAAATAACAAAAAGCACGATGGAACCATGTGTTGTGTTGAGAGGTATGATTAGTCACCATTGCACTAGAAATAGAAGAAAATATTAGATGATGTATTTTCACTTGCGAATTAATACTTTACAGAAATGACTACAAAGAAAAACAAAATCTCTAATATTTTATGAGAAAGAATCATTTCTGCATGTATAAACAATTTGAAAATTTGAAAATCTCTTGATTAGAAAAAATAATAATTAGAGAAAGTTTGTAAAATTTTTTTAATTTACTGTTAAAAGCAACATCTTGGTTATTTTTTAAAAATAATAATTTTTTCTCAAATAAAATAAAAATGAAAGCCAGAAAGTGTAGATAAATAATTTGTTCCCACGTTGTTTTAATCAGTAAATGCAATATCTCCATTGTTTTGTATTAAATTGTTATTGTAACTTGTATTGTTTCTGATATTTAGAAAACACATTAGCCTTATCATGGCATGATACAGCCTGGGTTCCTCATATCAACCAGGGCAACATCTTGGACTACTTTTCTGAGCGGTCCAACCCGTTCTATGATAGGACTTGTAATAATGAGACCATCAAGATGCAGAGGCTCAATCCAGATCAGTTGTTGTAAGTTTGCTGCTTAGCTGCTAGTCAATATTTTATTTTGATCACAGAAACAAATGAGCCCTTAAAGTCCTTTACCCGCTGGTTACTGCTGACACCCTAAAATCCTATACAGCTGAAAATGCTTGTTCTCATAGCGTTCATTTTTCGGTTACTCCGCCTATCGCTGCCGTCTGGTTTGAATTCGTATGCAAGGAGAAAGTATCGATAAAGTATCTAAAACAAAAAGTGTATTTTCACCAAAAACATGAGTGATTTATCTGATAGTGAGCACGCAGGGCTATCAAGACGGAATCTGTTCAATCTGTTTGACAAGCTAGATTTTGATTATGATGATAATCAATCGGATATTGAGATGGAGAGTGATAATGGTGAGCTAGGTCTAAACTACAACAACGATATCGTTGATGGTCGGATCACTTTACGATGATCGTAGGCTTAGTGACACTAGTGTGAATGACGCAGGGGGATGCACGTTCGGTGTGCACTGCTCCCGATGGGTGGAGCTTCTATTGTAGCAGGTGCACACGTACAACAATTTCTGCTTTCTGCACACGAGCAGTAGATTTTAGACACTCCTCTATTCATACATAACATACTCAAAATTAATTCCATTATCATAATAAATTTAAAAGTTACAGACAAAATAAGACAAGCTCCCATTTCTAATTGTTTTTGTTGAACTAATTCAGGATTCTATAGACCATAAAGAATAATATCTGTAGGACTTTGAGTGTTAAATATTGCAGATAAGCAGCTGCCACCGTCATGCCTTATTTTTATGCTCAAACTGAGAAAAGAAATCAGAAATGCCAATTCACACATACAGTCCTTGTGAATACATCTCTAGACATTGACCACATTATCACTTCCAGTGCTGTCAAAATAGATCTACAGTGGATCCCTAGACACTCAAACGCACATGGCAATGACAAGGCAGACAAACTTAGCAAAGAATGGATCAAGACAAGAACAACCACACACAACAACAACCTTACAAACAGCCAAACAGCTTATAAGAACAGCAAACAAAGAAACTTGGCTGAACAGATGGGCCATGGGAAACACCGGGAAGGAAGTCTACAGACATATGGCAAGCCCCAGTCCAACTGACAGTGTAAATCAACTCATAAGAAAAGATCAGAGCACCAATTTCTGACTGAGAACCCAACATATCCCACTTAACATAATCCTGAGTGCCAGCTGTATACACACCCATATAAAACCATTGATCATCATCTCTTTGAGTGTTTAGCATTCAACGATTTTAGGAAAATGCTTCTTCCTCCAATGCCACATATATGGAGCACTTTGTATGGCACTAGACAACAGCTGATGAACACATGCAGGTACCATTGCATGTCATTGGGCCGAAGGGCAAGAGCCCGGATGCTGCTGGATCTGTAACAACAACACCAAGACAAAGACTATGGTTGTTTGCAAATGATTACAATGAGTAGGTTACTCTTTTGTGCGCATTGAAAAGGACTTAATCAGTGGTGGATTGCAGTAGTTTTCTTCATATCCTGAGCGTGCTGATGAAGGTGGGCTGAGGTCCTCCAGGCGGTTGTGCTATGCTTAGCTTCATCTGCGTGTCACTCACTACTACAGGGATCATGTCAATCCTCCAGCCCGTTTCCATGGAGGGCTTCTAGGTAGCGCAGGTGAGTGTCTTGGTCAGTATATTTTGCCTGACCCTGACTAACATGTCTGATCAGTATATTTTGCCTGACGTTAGACTTTGTCCCCAAAAACTATGGTAATAGCCAAGCAAATTAATATAATAATCAATTGAGAAATAATCAAAGAAGTACAGTAGCTTATATATTTAAGGTAAACCATCCATAAGATGCCCACAATCAGATGGAAATTAAGACAAGGATTGCATTGGTAAAAAAGGCCTTTGGAGAAAAACAGAAATTGCTAACCTCAAAGAAGATTAGGAAAGAACTGAGGATTAAAATAGTCACTACTCATGTATGACCAGTTACACTGTACAGGGCTGAAACATGGACTCTAGCAAGGGAGGATGAAAAAAGTTTGGAAGCATTTGAAATGGGGTGTTACCTTAGAATGGAGAGAATAGAACAGAAAGAAGATCCAATGACAATGTCCTCATTGAGGTAGGCGTGCAAAGACAAATATTGAAAATTATTCAAAATTAAAGATTGAGTTGGCAGGGACACAATATGCAACATCAAAGTCTTCTACGGAGGATACTAGAGGGCAAGATTCAGGGGAAAAGAGGAATTTGACAACCGAGACTTACCTTTACATCTCAGGCATGCAGAGACATTAAAGTATGAACCTTTACTGAAATAAAGAGAGCTGTAGACGATGAGGTCAAATGACATGCTCAGACAACCTTACAACCAGTTTTAGGACTGATCAACCAGATGAAAAATGTCAAATAGATAGACATGAGACATGTTTAGATAACCTTACAACCAATCTTAGGACTTATAAACCAGAAGAAGATAATAACCGGTAAAATTAAGGGAAAAAAAGACAGAGGAAGACAATAAAAATATAGAGTGGCATGACAAACAGGATGGAAAAACAAAGAGCATCTTAAATACTGAAACACAATTTGCAGAAAGGAAACGAAGTGAAAATTAAATTTGTTTGGAATAGAAATGTAGACTTAGAAAGCAACGTTCGATATGGGTCGCTGAGTGGATTGGATACCAGACACCTGACCAAGAGGGCAACATGCCTAAAACATCCGTAAGGTATATGTTTTTCTATGGAGGGTAGAATAAAAACCTAATTTTTACACTGTGGGGTAATTTCAGGGGCAAACAGCCTAATTTGTCAGCTCTATCGCTCATTCCAGTAACTCCAGCAATGGGAATGGTTGGTTGGTTGTTAATGTCCACAATGGGTTGGTAACCCTTTTGTGCGCCCTGAAAAGGACGGAACTTGTGGCAGAATGTAGTAGCTTTCCTGACATCCCGAGAGTGCTGATGAAGTGGTTGGGATCGTCCAGGCAGTTGTGCAATGCTTGAATTCATCTGCCTGTCACTCACTACTACGGGAATCACATAGAACTGTTAGCCAGACTGTTGCCCTCGACAACAGCCCATTTCCAGGACGACCAACAATGAGGTCAGGTGAGGGTCTTGGCCAGTATATTTCTCCTGACCCTGACTAACATTGTTTGATTAGTGTGTTTTGCTTGACCGGATGTTATCCTTATCGTCTCAATCAACGGGAATAAACACTGTAATAGAAACTAATTTTTTAAAAATATGTTAATAGGGGAAGTAACCCAATAAATTTGAATGTTTGATATGTATACATGATTACGTCCCCCTGGATGTCGTTAGAAATGCAATATATGAGTACTTTGGATATGCAGCCAAGAGAACAAACCACAGAGCTATCATGTCTATAAGACACTGCTGGGGAACACTGAAGGAAAGAAACAAGACTAAGTAAGTAATACAATGGCAGAACGGATGGGAATAAGGACCAGTTTTTCGACATCACAATTTAAGAAAAAATGAAGTGCTTCTAAAAGAAGCCGAAAACGCATATACGCATGTGTATCTATATAACAGGCGGTACAATAGTTTATCATGCAATGTCAAAGACATAGTATAAGGCCAAACTGTTTAAATCATACAGAAGTATTGTTATAAACATATTTAAAACAGCAATAATTGAAATTAATTATGCATTTTATTATGTTTCAATGGACCATATTAGCAAGAGAAAGACGATGATAAGCAAAAACTTGGAGGCGTTGTGCGCCCAACGACCAATTATAAGCCATTATGTCACGTGCTTTTATTTTGTTCTACTTCAACCTTTCGCTGGACAGAGAATAGATGAGTACATATAAATGATCACTCGTATGTGGGTTCAAGGGAGCCAAAGTCCCTGATATGCATCAAATAGACTACTTTTAATTATCATTACATAATAGAGTGTAATTACACAATAGAGTGTCATTACACAATAGAGTGACTTTGTTTCCAGGGATCCCACAGCTGGCAGGAATTCACTGTAGGACTAAATCTATTTTTTGAGACAGCAATCCAGTGTATTTTATTTCATGTGAGAGTCTATCTTGTTTCGGGCTTGAGATGGTTTGAAGTACACTCCTGGAGTCTATCTTGTTTCGGGCTTGAGATGGTTTGAAGTACACTCCTGGAGTCTGTTAGAATGACCATTTTCATTGTAGCTATATTTTGGCTGATAAGAATCTGAATTGCTGCATGAACCGCTCTTGCTTCAGCTCTGAAATTGGTAAAGGTCTCTCCTGCTGGTATGGAGTAATTTTCTATGTCTCCATTGGAGTGTACAATGTAGATTCCACTGCCTCCCCTTTTATTGCTCACAGAAGTCGATCCATCTGTGTATATGTGTGTCCATGAGTTGCTAGGATACTGTCTCTTGAGCTCCTGTAGAATGCTTTGTTCTATTGCTTTCTGCTCACTTTTCTTCGTTATCCCTGGCACCTCCAAAATTATTTTTGGCGGGCCCTGGCTCCATGTCCAAGGGTCTGGAATGATTGCTTCACACTTTTTGGTTTCAGCTCCAAGGATATCTGCGTGTCTTATGTGGGTTTCTCTGGCCAGATGGCTGGGGCTTTTCCTTAGTAGTTTGTTTTTTGTTCTCTCTTGGAACTTCTGGTATAGAGGATGATCAGGTAGCCTAACAGAGAGACTGAAATGCTATGAAAATATCCCTAATAGGGAACTATTGGAAAGAATCATCAGTATGACATGATGTGATGAGAAGGCACTGTTGTTGGATGGGGCACACATTTGGGAAACATGATGATACATGACAGTTTCTGTTCGGGAATGTCCAAGACAAAAGAAGTAGAGGAAGACCAAAGCAGACATGTAGGTGAGAGCTCAAGACACACATCAAGTAAACAGGGAAGAAGTGGACAGAGCTGAAACGGATGACCCAGTAAGGAATACTTGGTGTGTAAGCATTGAAGACTTGTGTTCCTCAGGGAGCTTAAAAATTTTGATTAATTGATTTAGTCCGCCAATCACCTAATTGATTTAGTCAGTCAATCACCTAATTGATTTAGTTAGTAAATCACCTAATTTATTTAGTTAGTCAATCACCTAATTTATTTAGTCAGTCAATCACCTAATTGATTTAGTCAGTCAATCACCTAATTGATTTAGGTAGTCAGTCACCGCTCATTGCTCCTCTTGGTGCATAGATCCTTTTCACGTTGTTCTCCACATCTATTTTTGGGTCTACCTCTTTCTCTTCATTTGAGGATTCCATTTTAGAGCCTCCTTAGCTATGTTTGACATTGCCTTTTTCAGGATGTTTTATCCAGTTCCATTTTCTGTTGTTGATTTATTAATTTGGAAACAGAACCCCAATTGGACAAATTGAGATTCATTTATTATTACACACAACAAAATGTGACTATTTGTCCTCATTCTCTTGCACTGACCATTCCAATTTTGCAGAAATATGACAGGGCTGGAGTACTCACTTTTGCACGCTCAGGAGCCAATCTTGTATGTTATTCGAAAGCAGCATCGTCACTCACCAACTCAAGGTACACTTAGTCTAAATATTGTGCCGTTTGTATGAAAAGTTGTCTTCTTTGACAGTTGTTTTACCTGTATGTTGCAGCATCCTTATTTCCCCCTGCTCCAATAGGAGCATAGGGTCACCGCTGCTGTTGGCTTCCTTATAGGAAGACAGTGCAAACTCATTTATATTTATAGATCTTGTTTCTGTAGCACTTAATTTTAATGCTTGGGTAGCAGATGAGCTAGCAAAAGCCGGAAGGGGTGGCACACAGACTATCCATCCACAGAGCTATAAAGAAGCAAAGACACCGAACAAACGATCCATGAGGACAGAATGAAGAGACCAGCACAAAGAATACAAGGCAGAAAATTACAGCATAGGCAAACTTGACAGAGAGGGGTTGACAAATATCTTCAGAATCAGAACGGGACATTACAGACTCAAGGCTCACCTCCACAGAATTGGTCTTAGAAACACCGTCGCGTGCGATTGTGAAGTACCCAATCAAACACCAGAATATATCCTGCAGTACTGCCCAAAGAGGGGCAATCTGGACTGGGGGAGCGGCCATGCTCGAAAAGTTCTTGGGGGACCAGCAAGGCTTGAAATGCAGTTGCTTTTGTGAACCTAACTGGCTAGAAACCAAGCATCAGTTGATCGAAGAAGAATACTTGCATGGATCATGTAAACTTGTGTGCTGTGACCGGTGTGCAAACCCAAGCCCATTGCTGTCAAAGGCAAGCTCTCTAATGCCCCTGATGCTCTTTTGTCTATCTTCTTAGTCAACCCTCATCCACCCCTAAGGGTCTAGTATTCCTTTTGCATATGCTTGCAATTAAGTATGCAAACAGGTGATTAGCCTGTTGTGTCTTTGCATGGTGGAGGGGTTGCCACTATTGGGTAGGAATTTCACTACCTTTAGCCTTTTTACCCAGACAGCTGGGTTCTTTTATGTACAAGGTACACTAAGTGGTCCGCCAAGGTCTTTGTGTATGACAAGGACAAGAATAACACCACTGCCCCACAGAAAGCATGTCGTAAAAGGCAACAAACTGTGTGACATGGCAAAAGACAGGCCATGGTTAGGTGGTTTGTTAAGAGCAGCATAGATGATGCCTAACAGGCTGCGGGTCTACTTTGCTCTAGTGGATGAATCTATTAAGATTAACTCGCACATTGGTTAACCACCCTCCATGGCACTTGTCCAAATGCAGCGAAGTAATAAGCTGCTCGATCCTAGCCCACTAAGCAGAAAATCCTCCTCCCGGCTACATCCAGCTCACTCCAGAGCTAGGACCTGCACAGAGGCATCCGTCCCTGTAGAAGTATAGATCAACTTAGACGACCCCCTCGTTTATCTCCTGCCTCCGAAAGTACTAGACACAAAATCTCATATCCCTTGAAAGCAGGAGATGTTGAAACTTGTGGTATTTGGACATCCACCGCTTTCATTTCTAGAAAAACTGTAGTGAACCCGATGATCTTTTGTGAAACTGCCCTTTCTGTATAAATCCTTTACATTGACTGTTACCTTTTCTTGCATTTCAGTGACACCCCTTGCAGATTACTATATTATTGCTGGAGTGGTGTATCAAGGGCCGGACCTGTGTTCAGTGGTCAACTCAAGACTGGTAAGAGTACTCTGTGGTATTTCTTTGAAACAACATAACAAATGTATACATTTCTTCTTAGTTCTGCAATTTATATTATTATGTTAGCTCCATTATTTATCACTTGTGTGTCGCAGTGATGGACGAAGTTTTGCAATTTATATCATTATGTTTGCTCCATTAGTTATCACTTGTGTGTCGCAGTGATGGACGAAGTTTTGCAATTTATATCATTATGTTTGCTCCATTAGTTATCACATGTGTGTCGCAGTGATAGACGAAACCTAATGCGGTTTCAGAGCAAACTGAAGTACTCAAGACCTTATCTTCACATCCAGACATCGTCATCATCATGTAGCATGTCCTTTATAGAATATTGCTCTTAACACAGCCTGTCTGAAAGAAACTCTTTCACTTGCCGAAAGTGGGGAAAGGGGCACACACACAGACATATCCCCCCTAAACTACGTGAGTGAAATAACAAGAAAGGGAGTTCACCTCTGACTAGTACACACAACTGCTGGCAGAAGATCGACCCTCTGACGGTAGGAGCTGGAAATGCCTGGTATCGAGCTATGGGCGCACCAGGAACCATTGCCGGTAAGTGGCCACTACAACATTCAGAAAGCTGAGTGAAAAAGCTCTGGAATATAATGATGAAATGCACCTCTATCCCATCTCCCCACCCATGCTCTATCTTCCCTTCCATGTTGTATCCCATCCCTCATACATGCTATATCTCACATGTAAAAGATATCCAACAACACGCAAACAGTTTGAAACACCACTGGGCTGGGCGTGTAATTAGAAGGAAGGACGAGCGAGGGAGTATGCACTTCCCTATGGTACCTACATGAGAAGAGAAGACACCTCCCCTACCTGCACCCATTTGCGAGATTCACTAGGGAGACGCAGCATCATCTGTGACCATGATTCGAACAGGCGGTTGACCCACTGTACAGCCTGCGCCTGCCTGCGACAGAAACAATTGGGCCTGGAGTTGTGACCTGCACAAGGCTAACTACCGAACAATTGGGCCTGGAGTTGTGACCTGCACAAGGCTAACTACCGAACAATCAGGCTTGGAGTTGTGGCCTGCACAAGGCTAACTACCGAACAATTAGGCTTGGAGTTGGGACTTGCACAAGGCTAACTACCGAACAATCAGGCTTGGAGTTGTGACCTGCACAAGGCTAACTACCGAACAATTGGGCCTGGAGTTGGGACTTGCACAAGGCTAACTATCAAACAATTGGGCCTGGAGTTGGGACTTGCACAAGGCTAACTATCAAACAATTGGGCCTGGAGTTGGGACTTGCACAAGGCTAACTATCAAACAATTGGGCCTGGAGTTGGGACTTGCACAAGGCTAACTACCGAACAATTGGGCCTGGAGTTGGGACTTGCACAAGGCTAACTATCGAACAATTGGGCCTGGAGTTGTGACCTGCACAAGGCTAACTTCCGAACAATTGGGCCTGGAGTTAGGACTTGCACAAGGCTAACTATCGAACAATTGGGCCTGGAGTTGTGGCCTGCACAAGGCTAACTACCGTTTGTCAACAAATTGATTGATCTAAGATAATTGTGGCAAAGATACAATGTGAACTGCAATTTGACAGTCTCAGTTCTGGTATAAGGGGGAACCCAGTGGTCTCAAGGTAAGCTGTTCGTCTCGGGTGCTAGAGGTTGAGGGTTCAAATCCCGGTGTCTCCACCGGGATTTTTTCCTGTGGATCATCCGGTAAATATTTATAATATATATGTAAATATATATATAAGCTCCCCGTGTATGAAGCACATACTAGGGTCTGGTCAAGAAACCTCTTCCTAACCTGGCAATGAACGACACAAGCAGGACAAAAAGAAAAAAGAAAGAAAGAAGACTGCAGATAATGAGTCAGCAGTACACAGGCTGTAAGAATTTTGAATCAGGAATATCTCCTGGTAAGCAAGAACTATGTACAGCAAGTCAACTACAGAAACCATTAACTCTGCTATCCATGCCACTTCACCATCTGCTCAAAGAAATCAACCTCTCTCTTGTCCTGAGCACCTTGGACCAGTGACAAGACGACCAGTCGAGACAACTGGAAGTGCAGGCACATTGGTCTTACCTCTCTTGAGACCAGGGATCGCTTGAAACATGGGGCATTCGATCACCTACTGTTTTCATTCATTGAGAGACAAGTGCCATATCTCTCGGCTACAATGAGCCCTAACATAACATAAATAACCAGAAACAATAATAAGAAACGGAAACGGCCAGTAAAATACAGACAGGTCAAGACAGTCCCATACAACTACAACCACCCGCGCATCCTCCCACCAACAAGATGGAGAGATCTTCATCTTCTTCTTCGTACGCTGTCAGACGTCAACCTTTATTTTTTCGAAAAAAGCAGCGGTCATCCTGAGGAGAGCTTTTCTAGTGTTGCCACTGGTGATGGCCACATCTGCTTTCTCTGATCCTCGTATGTCGGGCAGTTTTGCAGCAGATGTTCAGCGGTCATTTTCCCAGTACCGCACGAGCATTCGTCAGTGCCACCTATCTTCAATTTATTGAATAGGTGGTACCTCAGTCTATTGTGGCCAGTGTGAAGTCTGAAGACCACGACCTGCTCTCTTCTGTTCAACTGGTAATAGGCATCGTTTTTGTGTGTAGCCAGTATGTTCTGTTTCCCATTTGGTCATGTATCTAGCTCTAATAAGCCTTTTTGACTCTTCGTATGTCACACTAGTAATCTGGTTGTGGTAGTCTTGCACCTTCTTTTGCCAGTCTGTCTGCCTCCTCGTTGCCTTGGATGTTACAGTGGGATGGAACCCACTGTACCACTACTCTTTTTGGTGCGGACAGCTGGCATAGTTGACAGAGTACTGCTCTTAAATCATTGTTCAGTATTTTTCTGGCTTTTTAGTGCTGTGACTACGGCCAGGGCATCTGTAAGCAGGACTAAATGGCTTTCATTTCTTTTGCTTGTCACCATTTCTTCTACTGCAGCCCTCAGTGCCTCTGCTTCTGATCTTAAATTGCTTGTGTATTTTCCAGTTGCCACTGCCAGTGTTATTTTTCTACCATTTGGTAGGCTCAGGAATACCCCTGCCCCTCCGTTCTGTGTTGTGTTTGTTACAGAGCCGTCGGTATATGCATGTGTCCAGTCCATGCTTGGGTAGTTTTTCGTTATGTACCTGAGGGTTATGTCTCTTCTTTCTTTTTCAGTCTGGCTGTTCTTTTTTCCAATACCTGGTATATTTTCTACCACCTCTGGAAATATATGCTGCCTCCAGGTAGGTTTGCGTACAGTAGGGATGGGCTTTTGTGTTGTTAGTGCGCTCATAGGGTCTTCGTTCATCTTTGCTTTGGCTATTTCTGCAAAGTTTCTCCGCTTTAGTTTCGCATTTCCAAAATTATTTAGTCTCTTATGCATTGAATGGTCTGTCAGTCTTCTGAGTTTTTCTGCTTGCTGCTGGGCTTTGCAGTCTTTTCTGTCGGTCATGGCTTGCAGATTTGTAATCTTTAGATGGAGAGATGCCCTGCATCACACCCTTGGACCGTCATGGTACCCTTGGACGAAGGACAGACACGGATTCAAGCAGCTCTTGACTTCCTGGCATCAAAACAAGCCTGGTTGAATACAAGAATTCATGTAAACAACTGTCCCATAGCAGACTTAAACCTCTGGTCAGTAATGAAGTTTTAAAGACTTCAGCATACTATGCCACAGCTTGTGTGAGATGCTGTCAAATAGACATTACCACCTGGGAAAACTTGGCTCATAATAGTTCAACCTGGAATGGTGTTTTCCAAAAGGGGCATTGAAATCCGCACTCACATACTCAAGGATGCAGCATGACATGGGGTGATGATAGTGGTCCTCATCGACGACAATGGACAAATTATTATTATAAGGTGGGGTGGCCAGCTCCTTATCTGGCTGCCTTTCCTTCCATAACCGTAAGCCAGGTATCCATTTATAGCTGGGTTGAATGTGGCGTACTAGTAGTGAGAATTGAACCTCCTACATCTGCCATGTAAAGTGAGTGCTCTACCACAATGTTAAGCAGACGTTCGAATGTAGATATAGCTAACATTTGTATCCGTATTTTTCTTTTACAGCTCAACACCCTTCACAATTTGCAGTCAGCGTTCGAGGAAGGTGAGTTTATAAGTCCACATCTCAAAGATTTTCCCTTGTGGTTCATTAGATTAACTGTCGGGATCAAAGGCAAAGGCTGCCGTCCATCGTAGACGATGATGGCATAATTTATTTTGCTAGCACTATATTTAGCAAGGATTAACTGCGCTACGTATTATCCTTACTCTCTCGTCTCGAGCCGCCCGACTCCAGTGGCAAGTCAAATACAAGGCGACTAGGGGGCGACTACGTGATGCAGGGGACTTTGCATCAGGCACCCGCGAAAAAGATGGCGGAGTCTGGAGTCGAACCCACACTACCTAATCACGACGCCGATGGCTTAACCACTTCGCCACGGAATCCCCAAAATCCCCTGAATCACGGAAACTGTCAGGATTGTACAGTTTATAAAACAAATAGGTAACCAGTGTCATTCAGCAGACGTAACCGCTGGTTGGAAGTGAGTGTTAGAGACTTCAGTATACTCAGTCACAGCTTGTGGGCGGTGGGGTGGCCAGTTACCTTCCTCGCCTAAGTCAAGTACCCATTTACAGCTGGGTTGACTGTAGCATGTCAGTTGTGGGAGTTGAACCCTGTACCATTGTCGTTAAAAAATGATTGATCTACCATTGCGTCTAAAATACTCATACTGAGTTGTTCATACCTGACAATGTTTGTAGTAGCAGATTATCACAGTGGCTCTTCTTATATCTTAAGGTATACTGAAGAAGTTAAAACTGACTAGTGCAATGCTAGGCTTTTCACAGTGGCTCTTCTCATGTTCCGAGGAGTACATAGAGAAAATGTACTGGTGTCCTCCTGGCTGTAATGCAATGCGAGACCAATGTTTTGTCAGGGACAAAGTACGACAAATTAAAATCACTTTAAAAAAAAAATAAAATCCTCAGCATATATTCCCATTGCTGGGATCCACCAGAAGGATTTATTTGACTGTGAGGACTCTTCACTCTTTGATGTGTCCTGTAAAGGATGTTTTGTTATGTTGTAGTTTACAGCAAGGCTGAGATATCTGTGCCTTTCTGCCAGGCATATCCGGTTTCATCACAGCATTTTCTCAGCCAGCTGCTTGAGTGCAGTTTGTTTTCAGGATCACCATTTGTAGGCAGAATATGGTCTTGCTCAGCTCTGGATTGCAGACCCTCACACAAGCTGCCTGCTATGAGTTACTGGCTGCTGTCAGCTCATTCACTGCTTCGCCTTCAGCCCCTGGTTGAGGCATAAAGGCTGCTTCACTGACAGTCACAATTTTACCATCCTAGGTTTTTATTTTTAATTTTTATTTTTGATTAAAAAAAACTTATCCCTTAGTGAAATTTATAATCCCATGTCTCATTAGTCAGTAGACCAATGTGATCAAGATGCTGAGCAGTGCATGAGCTGTAGCGGTCAACAACCAAAAGCTGACTACTAGCATCAGGGCCAGCAACCCAGAGCTGCCAAGACCCTTCTCCACCCCCACGTGTTGATCCTGGATAACAGGCTGCAGCAGGGCAGGCTGGCTAAGGAGAAGAGATCGAAGAGGGAAGGCTAACCTAGTACTCAAAAAATGGTGTGCTGAAGTCAGATTGGTCGGACCAAAAGGTGCAAATATCGCAGTCAAGCTGTAAACTACAAAACAACGCATTCCATTCTCTGGACTACATCCTGCTACTTGCAAAGTCCTTTTCAGGGCTTGGTAGAGAGAGTTTGAGAGTGAACGACAAAGAAGAAGTAGACCAATGTCCAAACTACTCTGTCAATCACTCCTCTTGAATGTATTCATTACGGAAAAATAAATAGAGAATACTTATCTGCCTGCTGAACAATTAAGAGATGACAAAAGTCTTCCAGCTCTGTACTTACTTCGGCCCTCTTATATGTTTGTCAATATTGGTTATACTAGGTATGTTCAAAAAGTATCCAACCTTAATTTTTTTCTGCCGAAGTAAACGGAGCATGGATGATGTTCTTCGGCAGAGAGGCATAAGGGACTTTCATGTGCATGCATTAATTTTTTTTCGCCCTGTGATTGCGGCAGTTAGCTTTTTAGTGTTGAGTGAGTACCCATCAGATTTTCATTTACCATGAAAAGACACAAAGAATTTAGCAGCGGTGGTGCATAAAAATTTGTCAAAAGCTAGGCGGTACCCAAGTGGAAACCATTTGGAAGATTCAACAGGCTTTCGGTGATGACCCGGAAACCAAGCTGCAGTCGTTACTGTGGAGACATTCATCATCCCCGAGGCAGGTGCGCAGCAATATCAAAGTCATGTTGACCGTTTTCTTTGGCTTCAGTGGGGTTGTGTATCACCAGTATGAACCAGAAGGTGAAAAAATTACCAAAGAGTACTACCTGGAGGTCATTCGTCACCTTTGTGATGCTGTTTGACGCAAATGACCAGACCTGTGGACAGCGGGAACTTAGCAGCTTCATCATGGTAACACACCCACCCATTTATCGCATCTGAATCAGACTTTCTTGACCAAGCACAACATTCCTCTGGTTCGCCAGGCTCCCTATTCTCCCGAAATGACTCCATGAGATTTTTTACTTTCCCAAGCTGAAAATGACCCCATTTGAGTCACAAGAAGACATCATGCGGAATGCGATGGCCCAGCTGTTATTATTAGTTGCCCATTGCAAGCGATGATGGCCACATCAACAGACATTTTTGTCTTGATGATGTAACTTGCGCTGTATTTGGATTATATTGAGAGAGTCATCAACCTCACTCTCTGGTCCCGAGCTACCTTTAATCAGTGGCAAGACATTAGTCAAGACGACTGGAGGCAACTCAGGATGCAGGCAATCTGGTCCCACCTCCCATGAGTTCAGGGGTCACTATGATACTTGTGGGATTCGAAACTGAACTGTTTCTATTCATTGATTTGGGAGGCAAGTGCTTGACCACAGTGACCCCAGAAGACTCTACAGACAACCCGTGTTGCAATCCAGTAGTGTATTTTGGCCCAAAAGGGACCAGCAGACGATTGGGATGTTCATGTGCCCCCCCCCCCCCCCCCCCCCCCCCGCCCACCCAAAGTCATCCCCGCCCAGTCATGTTGGTGTTGTAGCCGAAGAAGAGGAACTAGGAAAGTATTCCAATCATGATTGTTTTGTTTCTAACCCGACAGCCCAAGGATACGCCAGGTTTCATCCATCTAAGGGATACTCTTGGGAATTCAAAGAAAAAGAGGAGAAAGGTAAGATAAGTTTGATATTGTAGTTGACTTTTTTTTTTTTTCTGTCAGGAGTAATTATTTTTAAACAAATTTCAGTCGCCATTTTCTTTGTCTAATTATATATGGCGGAAGTTGAAACTCTCTACAATCAAAACAGTAGTATGTTCAGCCGTATCTATGGCATTAACCCCATAGTTTAAATACGATAAAGCAATGACCCTAGAACTGGCGGCGTGCAATGCCAGTGGAACGGAACAAAATCGTCGTAATCTGGCACCCCTGGGTCGGGAAAGGTTAAATGATGTGATTCCACTTCTGTCCGTTGACTTAAATAGTTTTTATACTGAAAGAACATTACCACTGTGACCTTCCATCTTAACCTTTACCACGCTACATTAAAAATTGAATGCAATTTCAACTGCCACTGCATTATTTTTAGCACATCATGTTTTACAATGGCTGTTGACTTTGAGAGCCTGTAACCTTTTTGTTCGTTAGTCTATAGAAATGATTTTGTTGTGTGTAGAGACATAAATGTATAAAGAACTTGTTGGTGCTATTGTTTTTGTTGTGCGTGTTAGTTTCTGAGATACAAGTACATGAAGGTGATGGTGTTGAAAAATAGCACAAACATATAGATTCACTTGTTTTCGGATCCATGGTGTGTAGGAAATTTTGTCAAAGTGTCAGAGAACGGATAATCAATATTTGCAAGATGGGTATATCTGTTAGTTTCCACTACAAACGTATTTATTGGATCTACGTAAACAAACTAAACAGATCTACCTCAGAAAAATCCGTTGCAAAAACTTAACTTCCCCAGTCTCAATAATGGATGAATTTTCAAATCCAAGTGAAAAACAGAAAAATCGTTTCCAAATGTCTAAACCCAAATTTTAAAAGCACAATTCATTGTCTAACCGAACAGGACGGATGTGGAATTCTCTACAATCGAAAGAGCAATATTTTCAGCCAATGTCTACTGTAGATCGGCTGACTATATTTGATTAAAACGATGTATATTCGGTCATCGCTTTGACTCGACTTTGGCTATGAAACTTACATTTATTTCTGTCGCTTTGAAGTGATAATGGTTTGTTAATAGTTAAAGAACAACTAAATAGGGTTGTGCAGGAGGCTGGCAACCTCATAATGTACGCTATTGAAATTGCTACAGCAAATGCTTGGGTACATGCTTCCCGTAAACAGCTGTAGAGGTGGTCCTATGCTGCACTCTCACTTCGCCTAGCCTCTCCTCTTCTACCCTGGAGGTGTAGACGTATTTTTGTACATCCTTGCAGTGGAGTGTGGGGGCAAACAGGTGATAGCCCTGTTGTGTTCTATGCTTCACTTGCAGCAGGAATGTGTACATTTTTTCCGCCATTTGCTGAAAGAGACATTTTCTATGGGTATGCTCAGAATGCAGTGAAGTTGATTCCTAGAAACAGAATAGGATGTACCACATATAGGGGCTTCAGGGTCTCATGCATGGCATCCTTAGACCTCAACATGTCATTAGTTGTTTTCACAATGCATCAATAAAAACCACATCCTCGTGTGTATCCCTTGGAGCCTTAGAGGGAGGAAGGAGTTTAACAACTGCACCCCCACCATGCATGTCATGAAAGGTGGCTAAAGATAGCTGTGATTCATATAATTTTTTTTGTCAAACACCATCACCAACCGAGAACTGTTTGCCAGAAGCAATCAAGAAGGCATCAACACCATCGTAATTGGTTGACGCTGGAATTGAATAGGACATGTCCTAAGAACAGAACCAGACACCATCATCAGAACTGCCTTGGTATGGACCCCAGAGGGAAGATGAAAGAGAAGCTGACCTAAAGCAACCTGGCGAACAACTATAGAGGCCGATATGAAAATCATGAATCAGAGTTGGGGCACTGTAGGAAGGATGGCTGCAGAGCAGATGAAGTGGTGGCAGTTTATTGCTGCCCTTAAAGACCTCATCAAGTGTGATAATCACTGGCTGCTTTGTCGGTCACTGACCAAGGAACTAAGAAAGAGCTTCGTGCATGGGGTTAGCAACCTCATCATGTAAAACAGATGGAAACATCTACGGTACTGGAAGAGTACAATCATTGCTTTTTTGTGCAGGTTTCTTGGACGGATCCATCTGCAGTGCAGACTGATAACCTTAACCTATGTGTTTATTCATGGCGTTGGTTTTTTTGTGTGTGCATTACAGAACCAGCAGCAAAGGACAAAAAATTGAAGAAGAAAGAAGAGGCAAGTTCAGCTTTTCAGAGAAAACTTGTTGACTCTTTGCTAGGAGAGTTGGCCAAGAAGCATCCTCCTCTGTTCATGCCCCCACCTCACCAGCCACCAGCCAAAGGTTTGTTGTTGCTCATTTTGTATTTAATTTTGTATTCATTTTTGTATTCCTTCTTGTGTTCCTTTTTGTATTTCTTCTTGTATTCTTTTTTGTATTTGTTCTTGTATTCACTTTTGGGATCAAAATGCTGAGCAGCGCATGAGCTGCAGTGGTCAGCGACCCATAGCTGACTGCTAGCGTCAGGGCCAGCGAACCAGAGCTGCCAAGACCCTTCTACACCTCCACGCGGTGATCCTGGATAACAGGCTGCAGCAGGGCAGACTGGCTAAGGAGAAGGGATCGAAGAGGGAATGCTAACCCGGTACTCAAAAAATGCTTGCTGAAGTCGGATGTGTTGGACCGAAAGGTGCAAATATCGCAGTCAAGCTGTAAACTACAAGACAACGCATTCCGTTCTCTGGACTACATTCTGCTACTTAAGCCCTTTCAGGGTTTGGTAGCGGGAGATTGAGAACGAACGAAGAAGAAGAAATATTCCTTTTTGTGTATGTTCTTGTATTCATTCTTGTATTACTTCTTGTATTTGTTAGTGTATTCTTTCTTGTATTCATTCTTGTCTAATCATATTGATGCGGTCGTTAACTGGGTTGTAACAAAGAAGCGAAGGTGCAGTCTTCTTTGGCAGGATAAAAATGACCTCGCTCTGTCCTTCCAAGAGTACATAAAGGTTTCTCTTGGAACTGCTCACATAATGCCCTTGACTGAGGCTTCCAAAACGTCTGTCCTAGTTCTCTGCATATCTTTTCCAATCATGAGTAATTTCCCTTGGTATAAGCTCATGATGTTCCAAATGATTAGTTGTGATTTTAATCCTTCTATTTCTGAGTTTTCCCACCGTAATGCAGTCAGGCTTTAGGTCATCATCTCTATTATTTGCACTGACTCTGAAATGGTCCTTTCCCCCAGTTTGTGTCGATAATCTGCCTGACCTGAGGTCCTTACCATCAGATCCCTTGAGTTTCTGTGTTATTGACTGTCATGGGTATCCTGTCAATTTTTCATTCAGTAGTTAGCCATTGCTTTCTGAACGTTCTGGCCGCTCACCTGCCGTGGTCCCTGGTGCGTCCTAAGCCTGATACCAGACCCTGGAAACAGACATGCAACTATGCAGCCTAACTAAGAGATTACAGAACAAAGAGGGGAAAATGAACCCGACCCCCAAAATGCTGTGCTGAAATCAGATGTATTTTGCAGAAAGGGACAGATATCACAGCCTCGCTGTAAACTTTAACATGCCGCCACAAATGACCTTTTCAGAACAAATTCTGATGAAGAAGCAGAAGATCATCTTGTCATGTCGTATTATTCCTTCTACTCTGCACAAGGACCCATTTGTGATAGTCTTGTTTAATGACAGATAGGTTTGGGTTTTCAAGCTGTTTCTATTGTTATGGCATATTTGAATGTTAAATTTCTTCAGGAGAAACAAAGATAACTTGAAAGTTGAAAAGTGGATGAAAGTGAAGGGTTTTTAAAAAAAGGCTTTGATTTGTTTTTTGTGTGCTTGCGTTCACCTTATTTCTCTATTCCCCAAGGCGGTGTGCGTTGCACTATGTTTTTATTTTGCGCCTGTCAGTCCAGTGCATCCGACATTGGCATGAATTTTATGTAAGGGTTTGCTTTCCAAGGATAACGGCCGGTACTGATACTGGGGATCGAACCCAGCACTTTTGGGCTGTGCGCTGTGTCACTTAACTACTAGCCCACCCCGTTGTCTGATGGAAGTTGTGAGAATAGACTCGGGCCAAAGTCAGTGCAGTGAATGAGCTGACGGCAGCAAGTGACTCATAGCTATCTGCTTGCACCAGGGTCTGTGAGCTACCCAACCCTATTCCGCCTCTAAGTGATGACCTTAGAAACGACTGCACCCATACAGCCTGAGCTGAGAGAATAAGGATCAAAGAATGAAAGTAAGCCTGACCTCAACAAAAAGCGCATTGAAACCGCACGTGTTGGGCCGACAGCACAGATAACCTCGCTGTAAGCCACAACATAACAAAAAAACCTTTCCAGGACGAGCGTGGAAGTAAAAGAAGGACAGAGATTGTCTTAGTAATATTTTCAGCTGTATTTCTTAACGCATATCTTATTCAACGCCAGCACCTTCTCCTCCCCACTATTATTTGTCTGGTTTCTTTCAAAATTTTTGCGCAAAAATTATTTCAATTGTTACATATTTATGTATTTCAGTGGTTTCCACTGAAGAAACAAAGGTTGAGATAAAAGTAGAAAAGATGGATGAAAAACCTACAACAAATGGCAGCATGCGACCACCACCAGAGAAGAAGCAGAAACTGAGATGATTGCAGACAGTGAAGTTAAGAGATGATTGCAGACTGAAGTTGATAAGAGATGGTTGCAGACAGTGAAGTTAAGAGATGATTGCAGACTGAAGTTGATAAGAGATGATTGCAGACAGTGAAGTTAAGAGATGATTGCAGACAGTGAAGTTAAGAGATGATTGCAGACTGAAGTTGATAAGAGATGGTTGCAGACAGTGAAGTTAAGAGATGATTGCAGACAGTGAAGTTAAGAGATGATTGCAGACTGAAGTTGATAAGAGATGGTTGCAGACAGTGAAGTTAAGAGATGATTGCAGACAGTGAAGTTAAGAGATGATTGCAGACTGAAGTTGATAAGAGATGATTGCAGACAGTGAAGTTAAGAGATGATTGCAGACTGAAGTTGATAAGAGATGATTGCAGACAGTGAAGTTAAGAGATGATTGCAGACTGAAGTTGATAAGAGATGATTGCAGACAGTGAAGTTAAGAGATGATTGCAGACAGTGAAGTTAAGAGATGATTGCAGACTGAAGTTGATAAGAGATGATTGCAGACAGTGAAGTTAAGAGATGATTGCAGACTGAAGTTGATAAGAGATGATTGCAGACAGTGAAGTTAAGAGATGATTGCAGACAGTGAAGTTAAGAGATGATTGCAGACTGAAGTTGATAAGAGATGGTTGCAGACAGTGAAGTTAAGAGATGATTGCAGACAGTGAAGTTAAGAGATGATTGCAGACTGAAGTTGATAAGAGATGATTGCAGACAGTGAAGTTAAGAGATGATTGCAGACAGTGAAGTTAAGAGATGATTGCAGACTGAAGTTGATAAGAGATGGTTGCAGACAGTGAAGTTAAGAGATGATTGCAGACAGTGAAGTTAAGAGATGATTGCAGACTGAAGTTGATAAGAGATGGTTGCAGACAGTGTATGAAGTTGATGTCCTGTACAGATTGATGTTCTCTTTGGGGAAATTTGGCCAACGAGGACTCCATGTGCCACCTTTTTGAGGGGAGGAAACAATAGAACCACTGCACTTGAAAGCCCTAAATCAACCTTTTAGTTTCCACATTTGTTATTGCATCATTAATATTTCGACTAACCCATTTTTGGGTACACCATTTGTCTTGTAAATCCATGAAATTACCACAAAGCACTGATAGTGTTCCTTCCTAACCAGATTGGCATATCTGTTAGTTTCCACTACAAACGTATTTATAACATCTACATAAACAAACTAAACAGACCTATCTCAGAAAAATCTGTTGCAACAACTTAACTTCATCACAATCAATAATAGGATAACCTTCCAAATCTATGTGAAACAAACAAAATCGTTAAAAAATTGTCTAGCCAAAAAGGCCATTGTATTGTTATTGGGGCGGGTGAAATTGTCATGTTTTCGATTCAGCCATTTCTATAGCAAAACTGGTGTTAACAAAATGAATACACTGGTGAGTTTACAGAGACAATGCCCTGGGTAAATTAGTTTCGCCAATAGTTCAGTAAAAGTGCAAATGTTTTAGCTTCCTGTTGAACACACATTTCAACAAATACAATCTTCGCACATACAAGAACCCTCAGCAGTTGACAATCATAAAGATTAAGCTGTATGGGCAAAACTTTTAAAGGTAACAAAATTCCTACTGTATAGTGGTCAACATGAAGACAGAAAAACTGCCGCTCCATCATGCGAAGGCACACCATGCCAATCACCTGTTTGTCTGTCCACTTGATTGCATGTACAAGGGCAAGTCAGTAAATACGTCACAAATCACTAAAAAAAAAACAACTAAATGATATTCGAACTTGAAAACATATGTTATTACACTTACATTGTCCCTTATTTCTCAACATAGCTCCCATCAACATTGATACACTCATCCCATCGTTTTATGAGTGCAAAGAAAGGCCCATTTGGTGCTCATCAGTCTTGTCTGGGTACTCAGTGTGAACATTCTATCGGGAAATTCAATTGATCATGCATTATGCCAAAGGCTAAACCGTGTGAACACCCTATTGTGGTTGCTACATTGTCTGTCAATACTCACATGCCAGCTCGAGCCATATCCCTCACAGATGCTTCTGTTACAATCTGAACAGGATGACCAGGTCAAGCTTCATCAGCAATTTGTTAGCTTTCTTGAGAAAATTTATCCACTTAGTTTTTCATCGCTTGATGTTGTTGAATGCTCACAATGAGTAGATTTACTCTTTTGTGCGCCCTGAAAAGGACGCTGAGTGGCTGTTTGTTGTAGCTTTCCTCACATCCCAAGCGTGCTGATGGAGGTGGATCGTGGTCCTCCAGGCAGTTGTGCTAGGCTCAGCTTCATTTGCTTGTCGCTCACTACTACAGGGATCACGTTGATACCTCACCTTGTTAGCCAGGCTGCCATGAAAACAGCTCGTTTTCAGGAAGGACTGCGGGGAAGTCAAGATGAGGGTCTTGACCAGTATATTTTGCCTGACCCTGACTAACATGTCTGATCAGTGTTTTGTCTGACCAGACATTTGTCTTTCTTCACTTTTTTTTTTTTTAAATCGCTTTACATGACAAACTTATCAAACCGCAAACAGAAAGAAATTCTTTATGAATATTCTTTGCAGAAAATCTCTCTGAGGCTAGTATTGTTCTGTCTCTTCCTGTGCGGAGCCAGCTTTGCTATGAGTCACTGACTGCTGTCAGCCCATTTACTGCTACATCTTCGACCCAATATAGATTTTCGTACATTTAACTCCACTTTTAACATTATCTTGTTGAGCAACAAAAAGAATATGTCGCAAAAAGGGGACTGTGTGGCTATACATCAGGTCTTGGTTATGTGGTTAGCTGAGCGGCATAGATGGCATCTGACAGACTGCAGGTCTACCTTGCTCTAATTTACGTTCCCACCACCAGTCCCAAAAATAGGCGATTGTATATTAGTCCAGGAACGGCTGCTAATAGATACTGGGATTGACCTGGCAAGTCACCAACCGATTTTCGCTTGCCAAAAAATATGAAACAGAGGTCACACCTCTCCACAACACAAGTGGACTGTAGATAAATTGATCAACCACCATTACTAGTCAGTTGTATTGCAGTTTCCTACATATTTAATTTCAAATGAAAACTTCCTCAAAGTTAGTATGATTTTTCTTTAAGGAAAGGTGACAAAATATTCACGTCAAGGTGTTTTGTTGGGAATCTAACTGTCCAAGTTAAGTACCGTTTTGTTATATATTTTGTTGAAAAAAATGTGAGTGGATCGGTGCATGTTCAGTTTGAGTGATTGTTGTGGTGAATGGTAGCAACTATTTATGATAGTACGAATTTGTTCTTATTTGAAATAAATATGTACATTGAACCTATAACTTGTTCAACTTTTTTGTGAATGTTTAATATTGTATGGACATTGATTTTGATTGATCTAATATATGGATATTGAATGTATTACTATAGGTAAGGTATTCAGGAGACCAGGGTTCTCAACCTGTATTCCGTGAAACTTTTGAGTGCGGTGAAAGGTATTTTCGTAGCTAAGTATGTCGTGTCAGTCTGAAAGAACTCAGTACATGTCAAAATGAGACATTGAGAAATGAAGACGTCGGTTGGTTCCATCCCATGTGGTCAAATACATATCCAAACAGTTTGGTCATCTCATAAGAGTGATTTTAGATCAGCTTCCCATTTGAGCTTACATTGCCAGACGGTCCGGCATCCGAGCGACTGAGGGGAAAGCGGATAGACTATGCAAAGATGATTTTCCAGCAATATGTGATTCAGACATGATGTATCTGAACCAGGAAACACGACTTAGGTTCCCCCCCCACTCTGCCTATTGGGGTACAAGCGAACTGATAAATTTACATACACTCTGACTTAATAAAAACATTTTAGCTCTCCTTCTCAATAAAGCAAACATATAAGCTCTCTTTCTCTTAATAAAAACACAAACAATAGCAACATTATAACATCAAACTCAGGTGTATTTTTTTTTACTTAATGCTTGTACACATTAACTGACATTTGAAGAACAAAATGTGAAGTGTTTACAATACAATTCATAAACCACGCAACTCTTTACATTAAAACATTTCACTAACAGTTCCAATTCTGTGAATTATATTTCCATGAACACAATTTATTTATTCTTCTAGGGTTTTGAACCAGTACCCTTATGGTCAGGAGAGTTTTGTCCGACCGGTAATTATTGATGGTATGCTGGGTTTCGTAACTGCTCCTTGCTAAAAGGACATAGCCAATCAGCGCATCTTTCACCTGGATTTTGGAAATCATACAGACATTCTTACAATAATGAAAGAAAATACTAGAATACGATTATCTACAAAGCCTGTTTTTTTAATACATATGACAACACTGCGGTATAAGTAATTTGAAGGTAATATTTTTTATAAGCAAGAAAAATTAATATCCTTTTATTACATCAACGCTCTAGTCTCTCCTGTTTATGAGAAACATTTTTAAAAAATCCACATAAATAGTCTTATTTGATTTATGTCTTTCCACGGACCTACAGTTATCATTAGCTTACGTTACGTGATGAATGGGAGTTCTGGTGACTATATTTTCACGAACCTTGCACTGCAGAACAATAAGGAGATCCCAGATACACCTTTAGTATGCCCCGAGATGTAATGAGGAGACTAAAAACCTGTTACTACAGCGAATTCGTCAACAACTCGGATACGACGAGCAGCTTTGAAAACAAAAGCAGCAAGTAAATGAAATAAATGAAAATTGATAACTTTTTGACATTATAGCTCAGGGATTACCAACAGGTGTGACACAAAATTGTGTGCTTTTAAACCAGGTAGTTTACATCAAGCATAAATCATACTAGTCTTGTGTCCGGCAAGAGTAGTGCCTAACATTGATTATTCAGATATTTAGCCAAACTTGACATAGAACATAATCATTGTGAAATGTAATGTGTCAGTGTTACTATATATATCTCAAGTCTGTTGTTGAAGAATTTTCTTTAACCCTTTACAGTCCCATTTGACCAAAATTAACCGGCTATATAACTTCAATTTTCTCCGGATTCAGCTGACACCTAACACATGCGTTACATTTGGTCATTTAGTTTGTGGAATCGCAAGTTTTTATGTCATGTACAAGATGGGAGACAATTCACGAAGCTGTCATTTAATTGAGTTGTTTTGGATATGTAGACATGTATTATGTTGTGAATCTTCAAATTTGATACATTTACCAGCGAAGAAAGTTCGATGTTACCACTCGAGAAATTATTAATTATTTGATCATACCAATAATCACGTATATTTACATGTGGATTCAAACTTCTGTGGGATACAGAAGAAAGGAACTTGGTAATGGTATTGAGGAATGAACACAGAAATCTGCACAAGACAGGACTGGAAAGGGTTAACTGTGTCCTGACGTGGGATAAGTTGAAAAGCTAACTGTTTTTTACAATGGTATTGAGATATCCAGATGAAAAAAAAAAATATAATTTGTAATAACAAAACTCTTGACATAATCCTAAAATACCTTGTACGAAGTGGTATAAGGCCGTACAATAATGGAATTGCGTGCGAAAACCCGTACATGTCAACAGGTTGGCATTCAGCTGATACTTTCACCTCCTCTAGGGAAGTCTTGGCTGAGCTATCTTGTATGACACAAGCTAAACTTACAACCCTAATTGCCTACGATATTAAAGCAAGCATTGCAATGGTAGACAACATTTATCACATCATATCAAAAACATACTGTGGGGAAACAGTGTGTAATAATTCATACATGATAAATAAACACAAATTACCCTTACAAATTCACAGAAAGATGTTCAAACAACTTCATTACAAGGTCATTCCTTAAGGGATGTAGATGAATGCAACCAAAATGTTCCAGGTTTGAATCGTGGTTTGGAAGTGTAATCAATCCACCTGGCAAATGCATGGAAGGCCTTGTAGGAGACATGGAATAAAAGACTCAAAAATCACGTTTTCCCTGGAATTCTGGAGAATAATATGAAAGCTACACAAACCTGTACAAAGCACAGCAAAAAATAATACACATTTTTCACACACACACACAAGTGGTTTGAATGTAGTTTCTAAGAAGTCAGTTATTTTATTATTTGGGTTTCGAGCGTTTATTTTTGTGTGAATATAAGTGCAAGCTTTTTGAAAACCGTAGCAATTAAAATATACTGGAACCTAGTTTAGTAATTTAAAAAAAAACGGTTTTACTGATATTAATGTGAGGCGTGAATTTCTTCGTGTGTCTATCACCATTCTGTGGTTGAATAATTGTTGAAATATTCCCCATGGATTGAGATAACGACATATTTGTGTACGTTCGTTGAAGTGACCTCTGATGCCACGTTGCATTTTGTGTTGTTTTCATGAAGGCCGCAGGATTTGCGAGAGGTTTCTAAACAAATTGAAGTTTATTGTGTATCCATGCTCAGCACTACAGTCCAGTGGTGTCAGGGTCAGTTAGCTTCCCTATGGAGGGGTGAAAAGTATAATTAGTAACCTGCCGATAAAGTGGATACACACGCCAACCTCACCATCACGGGGTGCAAACTGGGCTAACAAGGCTCTGGCTCGCCTGGATGGACGGGCTCTTCTATGTCAGATTTAGGCCCACAGCTTGGAGAGGAGATGGGTACCGCCAAGAGACAACAGCCCAAGAAACAACCATGATGACACAACCAGAATCTACCATACCGGCTCGGTCGACGCCCGGGTTAATAATGATCGCTCCTACCATCCCACATCAGGGCGGAGATGACATGTGTACTTGAGGAGGCAGAAAAAGCAATCGCAGACAGAGAGGAATAGTGCAGGATTGCGGGCAATCTCAAGAGGTCACGGGATGAACTGAATGTAAATATGCATTTAACCTTGTTTTGGTTCACAGTTGCCATTTAATGTTGGAAAAGAAATGTCTGCAAGAGATGTGGAACAAATATTGCGGTGTGAAGCACATGCACACTCGTAACCGAAATACCAACCTCACTGAAAAAAGAACATTTATTTCTAACTAGGGTCCGTCAGCTAAATAATATTTTTATGAGCTTCTGAGAATCAAAATCAAAGGCCGCCGCCCATCGCAGACGATGGCATAATTTATTTGCTAGGGCTATTTTTTAGTAAGGATTAACTGTGATACTTTTTATCCTCACTCTTTCGTCTTTAGTTACTCGACCCCAATAGCAAGTCAAGGACAAGACGACTAGGGGGCGACTATGAGATGCAGGGGACTACATCAAGCCCCCGTGAAAAGGATGGCGGAGTTGAACTGTGAAATAATCAGTTTATGTATATGTATAGGGAAACCACAAATGTACACTTTCTGCAAGTTTATTACTGTCTAAATATACTCATGTCAATTGGACAAACTCTTGTGTGTTTCAATAGCACTGAGAACACATTCATTACCACTAGTCAAGCTGTTTCTCTTTACAGAATAAATAAACAATTTTCCATTTCATTCTTTCAAAACTAAACAAAATACACTGGGAATTCCTGTGAAATAAAACAAAGAAAACAAACTGAAAACATTGGTAAAAAATGCTGAACATTCTCTCGTAATATCTGCATGCGTGTCAGAATGTTATTATTTTTATAGCAGTGTCATGTCCATCACAAACATAATACCGCACCTTGATGATTTTTTACTGCAGATACAAATCCAAAATGATTATGTTACAGAGAAACCCTGCACCCTAAACAAAATTAAAAAAACATAAACAATTTTGGAGGAGCTAACAAAGAATGATGCTGGACAACAAAAAAAATTCAACCCCAATAAACCATTATAATAAGAACAAAAAACAAAGAAAAAGAAAATCCAACCAAATACAAAATAACTGCATTAATAAAATAACTGCAATCACTGAAACTGTTTAGATAAAATCATTTAAAACCAATCTCTTGAGAAGCAAATTCTCCACGGGGATAAAGTCCACAGTGGATGTCCAGACGGCAGCCCACGCTCACATACAAATCTATAAAGAGTAACAAACCATCTTATCTTTGAAAGTTTCTTGCTGTTCTGCTAAAACCCAAATTTTGTGTTCTTCTTGCCAGGTTCTAATCTTTCTACTCAGAATCTCTAATATGAAGAGGATATTTAGTAGCTCGGGTATAATTAGAGTTATCTGTCTACAAATGGTGTATTGCTTAGAACTAAATTAAGCTAAAGTATAACTTTCAAGATTATTAGTTTAAAACCATGTGGTGTTGAACACCAATGTCAGCCCACAACCTGTAGTATTTCTTACAGATGCACAATCAGCACTCCAAGCACTTAAATTTGAGAAACTGCCAGATCTACAGGCTCTACTGTCTGAACTGAGCAACCAGCACAAGATTGTCATGCAGTGGATACCTTCTCATTGTGGAATACCAGGAAACGAGAGAGCAGATCGACTGGCAAAGGAGGGTGCTGCAGACGAGCAACCAGATGTGCCAGTTACATACCAACAGAAGATAAGGATGATCAAATCAATCAGAAAGCCACCAACAGTAACACCAGACGATTACCAAAACATGAACAGACAAGAGCAAACTGTTGTGTTGCGCCTTAGAACAGGACACAACCGACTCCGCAGCCAAATGTACACAAAAATGAAGATTGGCAACTCAGCCATGTGTACATGCGGACAGGCGCCCCCAGACAGCAGAGCACATACTGCAAAACTGCCCCAAATATGATATACAGAGAAAATCTCACTGGCCCATAGAAACAACACTGGAAGAGAAACTTTATGGACCTGTATGTGAACTACAAAAGACAGTGAAGTTTATACAAGAGACAACATTGCAGATATAGACAATATTTTAAAGCGAACGAAAGAAGAAGAAGCCATGTGGTGTGGATGTCCACAAGAGGGGGAAGGGTCAATATAAAAAGTGAACAAATATGGACATTTAAAACTTCATGCTAATATACATTTTAGTTATAGACTACTTCATGTCATAGGTAGTTTAATTAAGTTTAATTAGGTGTGTTAAGATCCTTAGTTCACAATTTTAGCTCAATCTGTTTAATATTAATGAATTTTATTTTAAAGAAAAAAAACCACCGTCATACAGAATCACTTGTCCCGTTGTGAAAGACATAAACCAAAAACATTATTCACAACTGGAAAGGGTTCGTTCAGGTGGGCATTCATACTTAAAAAAAACAACTTGCATGCCAATTAGAAGCAAAAACGTATGGCCATACAAAAACAACAGCACGAGATAACGATGAGTTAAAAAAACAAACACAATGACAGCAATTCCATGTTTTCATACGCCCCCTGCTGTCTTCGTAAACGTGACACAGCATCACAGTATGACGCTAGAAGTTAGTGTTTCACAGAAACTAACACCAATATCCTGCTAGATTGGTCCTCAGATGCGGCCGTTCATGTGATAAGGGTGAACCTGCCAGGTTGGTCCTCTGATTCTGTAGTTCATGTGATACGGGCGAGCCTGCCAGCTTGGCGGTCTTCAGATTCGGCCATTCATGTGATATGGGCGAACCTGCCTTAGATTTGGAAGACTAATTTGAAACAGATTTATCCATTCCAGCTGGGACCAGTGGTGAATTTTTGCATTATTGTTTTCTTTGATTACGTTAAATTTGTATTAAGATATACTTAGCCAATTCTAATGACTTTTATCATTTAATGATAGCAGTTGGAAGCTGTTTTTTTAACTGTTTAAAAAAATAAAGCATAGCAGCTTATCATGTTAAGGTTGCCTCACCTATATCCTGTGAATTTTCATGGCAGCCTTGCCCATATCCTGTGAATTTTCATGGTAGCCTTGCCCATATCATGTGAATTTTTATGGTGTCCTGGCTCTTACAGTATAACTTTTCATGGTCACCTGCACCTTAGTGTGAATTTTCATGGTGGTCTGGCCTTTACAGTGTGAATTTTCACGTTGTTCCGGCCCTTACAGTATAAATTTTCATGGTAGCCTGGTCCATACAGTGTAAATTTCCATGGTCGCCTGGCCTTTATCGTATTAAAAGGCTTGTTATCATACTTTGAACAGCACTCCTTTGATAGGCTACCCTTAGAATTCCTAATATTTGTGGAAGTTCAAAGTTGAGATGGAAGACGTGTACTACTAGATATTTCAGAGACTTCACTAGCCATTGTCTAATGTACCTACAATCAATCTTCAATCACTTTATCTTTATTCATTTCAAACTGGATGTTAAAAGCTAACTTTTACAGCTGTAATGTGCTGCTGTGTCAATCATCTGCATTATCAATGAAAGTCTTGGTTGGTCTTGCTCAAACAAGGTAGGTCATCGTCAGATGTGTCCAGAATGAGACGTCCAAGAACGGCGGGTTTTCTCCAACATCTTACTTTGTCTTCTCTTTCTTCTTCAGGAATGGCAGCTTGCTCTGAACACTGCAATGGACAAGTATCTGATGTGTTTAAACATAAAGGTGGTCACATAGAAGATATTATTGTAGTATTTGGGCAGTATTTTTTCAGCAGATGGTAGGATCGATGGGGAAATGGAGATTAGGTGTCAGAATACATCTGCAGTGACTTAACAGCTGTCCCCACGGCATAGGCACCTGAGCAACAAAGCAACAGCTGATAAACAGTATATTTATGCCGACTCGGTGCTACCAGTGCCAACCAAACATGGCTTCCGTTCAAGGCACAAGAGAGCAGAATGTCGACACATGAAATAAAGTGTTTGAGGAAGGTCATTGGTATTACCAGGAAACAAAGACATTTGAAGTAGGGTTGGCACTACGTCTTGTGCAGAGTTCATTTCATGGTCATCTCACGAGAATGCACCTTAACTTCCATTGATGGCTTACAATGCTGGTAGATCTGGCTACAAAGTAAGGGGGCGACCATGAAGCAGGTGGATAGATGACATTCAAATGATTGTGCAACGACACATGCTCACATTAACAGACGCCAACGTACTTGGCACAGGAAAGACGACTTGATCTCCCCACGAAGCTTAACACCATACGTTGAAAGAACACTAACTAACTGTATGTGAATAAAGTTTCACAGACTAAACTGTACAAAGTTCCAGTTTTTTCTGAGGTGGGGTAACCAGTTCACTTCCACTAAATGCCTAGTCTTCCCTATCATAAAGCAGGCACACATACACAGCTGGGTAGACTGCAGCATTAAGGAAACTAGCAGATAGCATTACAAGATTACAAGACAGTCTCTGTTATGGAACCCCAGGGGTAAGCGGAGAGTTTGGGGTGGATATCAAAGATACCGTGAAGATGTGGATTGAGCTGGCGTAGATTGGCCATGACAGGAAGACGTGTATTTGTTGAAGACCTACGCTCCATATGATGGGGGAGAGGTTTCGGTTGATTGCTTGACTGAGACTGGAGCATGTTAATCCAGGCCCACTGTCATGAGAAACTAGCACTCTAGCTGCTCAGCTACTCACATATCATAAATCACACTCCAGATAAGAAAAGAACAGAAGAGAAAGCGTTGAGAGAATGACTCAACAAGGAGGAGGAACAAACTGGATGTCTGCATCTGTTCCCTAGGGAAACAAACTTATTCACTCATTCATTCTTGAGTCATATATGGCTATTTTGTCCCATAACAGCAATCATTAAAATAAAACAAGTATTCTTGATGAGAGGTCACATCAATTGGGACTGAAAATACACAGCAAAAAACAAATAAAGATAAGACCACACACCCCATCATGCACAACATACTCTACACATCCCTACAACAATTGAGGAAGATGTGTGCTTTTGTGAGGGAAGCATTGGGCTGTCAAGAGCTGTCAGCTCACAGCTAAAGCTAGATATAAACTTAACATCTTTATACTGGTTTAGAAGACTCTACAGAGTCGGTATACAACCAGTTTCTTGGGCGTGGTTTTTAGCGATGTGCAAGTCCCTCTTAAAAGACTCAAACACTAGAGCTAAGTAGACCTGCAACCAGTTAGGCACCATCTATAGCTGCTCTTAACAAACCACCTGGGAAAAGGTACAAATAACATTTTACCAGAAGATCCACATGAAAAAAAATCCTGGTCACATCCATGATTCAAATACGTGACCTCCAGCACCTGATGATTTATATATATATGATGTGAATTGGTAAAAATTCAATAAATGAAGAAGTTACTTACATGTTCAAAACATTATTTATCTGTGCTTTGGCCAGGTCAATGTTGTTGTCAATCTGAACCTGCAACATACACAACACAAAGTGTAACAAGAACCATCAATTATGACCTGAACCTGCAACTTACACAACACAAAGTGTAACAAGAACCATCAATTATGACCTGAACCTGCAACATACATGACACAAAGTGTAACAAGAACAATTATGACCTGAACCTGCAACATACATGACACAAAGTGTAACAAGAACCATCAATTATGACCTGAACCTGCAACATACACAACACAAAGTGTAACAAGAACCACCAATTATGACCTGAAACCGCAACATACACGACACAAAGTGTAACAAGAACCATCAATTATGACCTGAACCTGCAACATACATGACACAAAGTGTAACAAGAACCATCAATTATGACCTGAACCTGCAACATACATGACACAAAGTGTAACAAGAACCATCAATTATGACCTGAACCTGCAACATACATGACACAAAGTGTAACAAGAACAATTATGACCTGAACCTGCAACATACATGACACAAAGTGTAACAAGAACCATCAATTATGACCTGAACCTGCAACATACATGACACAGTGTAACAAGAACAATTATGACCTGAACCTGCAACATACATGAAAAAAAGTGTAACAAGAACAATTATGACCTGAACCTGCAACATACATGACACAAAGTGTAACAAGAACCACCAATTATGACCTGAAACCGCAACATACACGACACAAAGTGTAACAAGAACCATCAATTATGACCTGAACCTGCAACATACATGACACAAAGTGTAACAAGAACCATCAATTATGACCTAAACCTGCAAACATACACCACAAAGTGTAACAAGAACCACCAATTATGATATGACATCTCAACATTCAGATTCATTTGTTAAATAGGAACTGCCATGATGAAGTTCAGTTTTTTGTTAGGACAAGGTGGCAGCCTCGTAGCCTCAGCTCTGCTGACCAAAACTGACATCGTAGGTTATCCTTGGCTGGACAGTTCAGCAGAAGTGGTTGCGGTAATGATAATCTCATAAAAGACACTGCCACATGCATAACTCTCTTTAGCTACTTTTTACAACATTCATGGTGGTGCAGTGGTTCTATTCTATCCTTTACAGTAAGGGGCCATGTATCAACACAGGGGCCGAGTGGCTTCAGCGTTATCCCCTTACAAGATAAAAGGAATCCCATAACAGATTCTGCTGTCAGGAATGAAGTGTTAAGATACTTCACTGAACAGGGTCACAGCTTACTTATGAGGTGGTGTGGATAGTTCCCTTCCTTGATGCCTTTATTACCTAACAGTAAGTCAGGTACCCATTTACAGGTGGGTTGGCTGGATCATGCAGGTAATGAGAGTTGAACCCTGTACCTTTGCCATGAAAAGCGACTGCTCAACCACCAAAGAAAATTTATGTGTTTGCAAAATTTGTGAATAGGGACAATTCTTTTATTCATACTTACTTAGTCGCTCCTCTTCTACCGTGAGGTGTAGAGGTTTGCCAAAGAGAACGCCACACTGTCTATCCGCCGTCTTTTTCCTGGCCTCTTTCCAATCCAGCCCTCTATCACTTAGGGACTGTCGTATGTTGTCTTCCCAACGTACTTTGGGACGTCCTCGGGGTCTGCGTCCTTGACTTTTGATCTCCCATGACCGCTTTGGTATCCAATCTTCTTCCATTCTACAGACATGGCCAAACCACTGTAGTTGGGACTGCTCCACTCGTGTCTGCAGGGGTTGAACTTCAAGATTGTTACGTATTGTCTGGTTTCGGATCTTGTCCCTTTTCGTCACCTGAACCGCCTTTCTTAGGTACCTCATTTCTGAAGTTTGTAATTGCCTTTCTTGGGCTGTAGTCATTTGCCCATGACTCACATCCATATGTCAGGACAGGCACATAGGTCGAGCAGTATACATCCATCTTTGTTTTCTTGCTTATTTCTCTTCTACTGAGGAAACCTCTGTTTATTGCACGGAACAGTCTACCTGCTGCTGTTCTTTTCCGTTTATACTTCGTACATTCTCTTTTATTCATGCGATACAAAAATTACACTAGGTAATAATAATAATGCTCTAATTTATTATTCCACGATATAATCGCAGAAGTGTTTGATCTCACTGAGAATTCCTATTGACTGTGTCTACATGATACCATTTCAATACAATTTAGATTTGATGTTGTTGCCTAGTATCATGTGGACACACGATCAACAGTATTTTCTAAAAATCAAATTTAATATAAATCACATGTCTAGACACACATTAATGCTGAATTAGAATTGTAGAAACGATTATTTGCTTAAATTTAACAGTTGTTGGCCGATCTGGACTTGATTGTTCAGTTTACGACCATGTCCACGAGATACATTTCTTCTTCTTCTTCTTCATCGTACGCAGTCAGACATCAACCTTAATTTTTTCGGAAAAAGCAGCCGTCATCCTGAGGCTGTCGACACTGCCATAGAGCTTGTCTAGTGTTGCCACTGGTGATGGCCACATCTGCTCTCTCTGATCCTCGTATGTCGGGCAATTTTGCAACAAATGTTCAGCGGTTATTTTCCCGGTACCACACGGGCATTCGTCAGTGCCACCTATCTTCAATATGTTGAATAGGTGGTACCTAAGTCTATTGTGGCCAAAGCGAAGTCTGAAGACCACACTTGCTCTCTTCTGTTCAACTGGTAATAGGCATCGTTTTTTGTGTATCCAGTATGTTCGGTTTCCCATTTGGTCAGAGATACATTTCAAATTCTGTGGTTGGATTATTCAGATTTTAAAGATACTAATTGTGATTTACTATGTCAAATTCAAAGGACGTGAGATTTTGAATGTCATTATACTACACAGTTTGATATTAAATACTGATTAATTTGCAGACCTACTTAACTTTTACGTTACAAATGGCGAAAAAACTTGCCTGGTGGCATTGTCTGTTGCTTTTTCTCAGATGTCTCACGGTCAACGTTTTTTCAAAGCGTTTTAATCATAGATAGGTGAACCTGCTTACCGTAGAAAACGGCTGAACATACTGCTCATTTTATTGCGGAGAGTTCGACTTCCGTCTTGTCCAGTTTAAAAACAATGGCGAATATGAAATTTGTTTTAGATTTTTGGAAATGATTGCTTCCGTTTTTCACTTGGATTTGAAGATTCACCCATTATTGAGAATGGGGAAGTTGAGTTTTTTTGCAACTGTTTTTTTTTCAGAGGTAGATCTGTTTAGTTTGTTTAAATATATACAATAATTGTATTCGTAGTGGAAACTGACATATATGGCCATCTTGTAAACATTAATAATCAATTTTTTGTAGATTTTTTTTCAAGCTTGTAAATCTATATGTTTGTGCTGTTTTACAACACTATAATCTTCATCTTTTTGCATCTCAGAAATAAACACATAACAAAAACAACAACACCAACAAGTTCTTTATTAATTTATGTCTCTACACACAACAAAATCTTTTCTATATACCAATACATAAAACGGTTACATTCTCTCAAAGTAAAAAGAAAACTATAGTAAAATATGCAGTGCTGGGGCAATGTTAAAGTTAAACTGTGCCGTATTTGCAACAGTATTGAGAGCACATATACTTTTGTAACAGTAAAATAAATTGCACGATTCAGGTTTTTTGTGCACACAAATTAGAAGGAAATTTGTCTACCCATATGCTAAATCAGACCCATTATCTATATCTAAAGCCCAGATTCATTGATGATTACCCCACTTAATGATAATCCATAATTTATTTCCTAATGGACCCTAATACTGATACTGTTTTGTGTTTAGTAACATGTCTTCTACCCTTCCGCACAACATGGAGAGCACAGCCAGATGTCCTCCGAACATTGGTGCTCGCCTTGTGTTTCTCTAGCCGAGAATGCCGCACCAGTTTGGAAAACTATGCACATATCAAACTTATTGATACAGCAATTAATGAGACAGGTCAAAACTATGCACATATCAAACTTATTGATACAGCAATTAATGAGACAGGTCAAAACTATGCACATATCAAACTTATTGATACAGCAATTAATGAGACAGGTCAAAACTATGCACATATCAAACTTATTGATACAGCAATTAATGAGACAGGTCAAAACTATGCACATATCAAACTTATTGATACAGCAATTAATGAGACAGGTCAAAACTATGCACATATCAAACTTATTGATACAGCAATTAATGAGACAGGTCAAAACTATGCACATATCAATCTTATTGATACAGCAATTAATGAGACAGGTCAAAACTATGCACATATCAAACTTATTGATACAGAAATTAATGAGACAGGTCAAAACTATGCACATATCAAACTTATTGATACAGCAATTAATGAGACAGGTCAAAACTATGCACATATCAAACTTATTGATACAGCAATTAATGAGACAGATCAAAACTATGCACATATCAAACTTATTGATACAGCAATTAATGAGACAGGTCAAAACTATGCACATATCAAACTTATTGATACAGCAATTAATGAGACAGATCAAAGAGTTATAGGGTACCTGAAACCTATATTCCAAACTGAAAAATATACCCCATAATCGGTTTAGTACCACCTGAGACATAATAAAGTGTTGCAGTAGAAACTGAAAGAGAGAAACAGACAAACAACAGGCAAGCCATGTTTGGACACAGGTGCAGTGCACAAAACTGAAATTTAGATGAAATTTCATATAGTCAACATCCCTACAGACTAGTCCTGGAAAACCCCATGCATCAAAAAATGGATTGAACTGACGCAGGTCCCCTGGATCGAGCTGCGGGAGGAACCTGCGATTGGACATCACTTGCCTTTCGCAACATAGAAGTCACTAAATAGACTTCGAGCTGGTGTATCACGGTGCAGGAAGAACTTGAAGAGATAGGGATGCAGGGACAATGAGACATGCGACTGTGGAGCAACACATGACACAGAAATACCTGCCAAAACCTTCTGGAAACATGCAATATGGACGACATGGCAATCAGTGTGGCTGAACATTGGAAACATGATGTCTGATATGGGGGCCCAGGACAGGGGAAGTAAGTACCCTCCGCCATACAGGTCCTTTTTCTTAGTTTCTACAGATTGTGGTAGCCTGCCCCATGCACAACCCTCATTAGTAGCCTCTTATTTGCTCTCCTTTTGTACCCAGGTAACAGTGGCATCCTCATACTGAGTATATCGAAACTGTTTCAGTCATATCTATCTTCTCTAAGTCACTCCCCTTCTAATCCAATGGGTGCAGAGTCTTCTACCATACTCACTTAGCCACTTCTCATCTACCCTTGGGAGTGTAGAGGTCCTTTTCTTTGTTGTGAATACTTGCAATCGAGTGTACAGGCAAACAGGTGATTGGCTTGTTGTGTCTTTGCATGATGGAGAGGCTGCCTATTTTGTCCTCCATGCAAGTCGCTATTGGGTAGGAATTTAGTTACCTTTAGAATTGTTACCCAAACAGCGACTTACAACTTGCTCTTTTCAATTTTCCACTGCCAGGGGTGCTTTTACATGCACATATGACCACAGAGTTTATTGTACGTCTCTGATAGGACTATATGGGATTCCATCGCGAAGTGGTTAAGCCGTCGGCCTTGTGATCAGGTGGTGTGAGTTTGACTCCGGAGTCTTTTTCACGGGTGTTTGATGCGGAGTCCCCTGCATCTCGTAGTTGCCCCCTAGTCGTCTTGTCCTTGACACTGGAGTCAGGCGGCTCGAGACGAGAGAGTGAGGATAACAAGCAAAGTTAAAAAGTTAATCCTTACTAAAAATAGCGCTAGCAAAATTAATTATGCCATCATCGTCTACGATGGACGGTGACCTTTGCTTGATAGGACTATGCACCGATGTCATCTTAGATGATTAGAACATCCACCGCTTCGTGGTTTTGTTCGTTTCTTGAGAGGCGACTTCCTATTTCAGACACATACAGGGTGAAATAGCCCTCCCTTATCTTATATGCCTGTTGCTATGGCACCAAATGCAATCTTATATCTTTGACACCATTTTGTATAATAAAATAGCCCCATAATGCAATATGTGATTGAATTCTTACATAACAATGACACATACAGATTAGTAATATTACCTGATATGTTTCGTACACTTTTGGCGCAGTGAAGAGCAGGATAAGAGCTGAAAAATAACAGAGGTAATGCAAAATATGATACCAAAAACAGACAACCATTGACTCTTTAACACACTTTTTATACAGAGTTAACGACAGTCTGCCAAATTTTTGTTCAATCATATCAACACAAAATATTTGCAGCACTATTTTCTGTGTATCTTGTGCGAGACCTCATGTCCATTGCTTTTAAACTGATCTGTTCTGTTGAAATAATTGTCAGCTGTTTTTAGTAAACATTTTTATTCTGAGAAATGGCTTCAAATACAAATGATCACTAGCGAAGATTCTCAGCCAAGCAAACATTGTCCTTTATTCATTCATGAATTGTATTAGAAAATGATGATTTATCGAGTGATGATAGTTCGTATTAAAAAAATTATAGCAGTTCATCAGATTCTGAAGACATGTGGGCGTCTTTCCTGGCTGGACCTAGTTCTAGGCATAGTAAAGAAGTTACTCGAGGAACAAATACATTTCCAATAACAAGTAGAAGATTGAGATAGATCGGAAATTAGACTAGTGAAGTTAAGTAGATCTGATGATGTTGAAGCAATATAGTTCAATATTTTAAATATAAAATCTAAATATTAAAATAGAAAGTGTACATCTGTAAATTACATTTTTTTTCTAACTGTGACAACTAATTATGCAGAATGTTTATTTATAACAAGACACATATAAAACTTTCCTAACTTCTGTTAAAATTGGTACACTCTAGAATGACTCTGAATTTATAAGTTTCTGTGTTGCTGAAGGATTGAAATATTATTGTAAAAACAATATTTTTTGTTCTGTTTTGTAAATTGACATTTGTTCTATTCCAATCTTTATATATTTTCACATATATTTGTAACTATTTATATGTCTAACTATGTTTATATAATAGGACAGCAGCAAACGACTCATAGCTGGCTGCTTGCATCAGGGTCAGCAAACCAGAACTGACCAATATCCTATTCAACCTTTAAGCGGCGGCCCTGGGAACAAGCTGCACTAGTAGTCTGGCTAAGTGAATATGGATCGCAGTGGCAAGGCAAACCCAGCATCCAAAAAAACCCATCAGCTGAAATCGGATGTGTCGGGGTGAAAGCCTCAGATATCACATCCTGGTTGTAAACTACGAGGCAACATGCTTTTCAGGACGAACACAGAAGCATAAGCAGGACGAACAAGGACGAGACGGTGTGGGACTTGATCAGTCTGTTTCACCTGACACTGATTACTCTTCTACTCCCTGGTCTTTTTGTTACCTTCTAATAAAAAGCGTGTGCTGTTTATTGTTATCTATATCAACTTACCAATGATAATGAGTGACATGCCATTGAACCAAGACCCAATGTAGGTCAGTGTCCACAAGAGAAGTCCAAACTGTTGACAGCAAAAATACAAGAATGTTACACTTATTGGTTGATAAAGGTTTCTACATTCTTTTGGCGTTATAGTCTTTTTGGTCATATCATCAATCGTCAGCAGTAAATAAATAGCCCCATTAAGGTGTGAATGCATTCAATAGTTGCAAGATCTGGCATGCAAAGACCAAGTTAATAATAATGTTCGCTAGGCATCTAGGGCCCGTTGCGTCGATCGACAACTACCATGTCCAACTGCTGAGACTTGCAGTCAAACCTCGTTCAATGCCGAAGGAGAGATTGCTATCTGTCTGAGCCATGTAGAATGGGGGCAGCCCCTCCTACGCCTTCAGTCGGCCGGTGGCAGGACCGTTGTTACACTTGAGCTGACTTATACATCTGGTGAGCCGGAACTTCCTGGTCCAGTCGAAGGACGTGACCAAACACACAGGCGAAGGCGGACCAGTGTGTATGAGATGGAGGGAAGACTCGTCTTTTCAGACACTTCGACATTACGGATGAGATCAAACCATTGGATTCGAGGATGCGTCACCGGCTGCACATATAAAAGTATCTGAACCATACAGGAGGACAGGAATCACACTATCTGATAAATACAAATTTTGGATCCGAGAGAGAGTCTGCCATTATTTCACACCTGGCGAATGTCATTCATAGCGGAGGCAGCAAGCCCGATTCGCCATAACATGTCAGGTGCACTGCGTCCATAGGATGAGAAAAAAATCTCCCCAGGTATGTGAATTCATTGGTCCATATGACCATGGACAACAATGGTGTGATAATCAGTATCGGAGCCAAGGTTCTTAATTTGTTGTCTTGGCCCAAGATATTGATAGGCCCAGGTTTGATGTTCAGAGATCCAGTTTTTTGAGAATCTGTTGCAGAGCCGCGTTTTCTGGGCCGACTAGGTCTACGTCATCAGCATTGGTGAGGTCTGTGATGCATGTTTGGTCCATGTTGATACCAAGATGGTGAGAGTCAAGGCGTTGGAGAATCCAATCGATGGCTCGGCAGAAAAGGTCAGAGGCAAGGACGCAATCATGCCTGACCACCGAAGATGTTGGGAACCTGTCAGAGAGAGTGCCACCTAGGTGGACTCTGGCACTGGTGTCAAGTTACAAATGAGGAAATATGAGAAAGAATTACAACAGCAATAGGGTCTTTTGAAGACCTCTTGGCAACGTTCAAACGATGGAAGGGATCAAGATGCTGAGCAGTGAATGAGCTGCAGTGGTCAGCGACCCAAAGCTGACTGCTAGCATCAGGGCCAGCGAACCAGAGCTGCAAAGAACCTTCTACACCTCCACATGGTGTTCCTGGATAACAGGCTGCAACAGAGCAGACTGGCTAAGCAGAAGGGATCGAAGTGGGAAGGCTAACCTGATAATCAAAAAATGCCATACTGAAGTTGGACGTGTCGGATCTAAAGGTGCAAATATCGCAGTCAAGCTATAAACTACAACACATCTCTGGACAATATCTTGTTATCTGCAAAGCCCTTTTCAGGGCTTGGTAGCGGGAGATTGAGAATGAATGAAGAAGAAAAGATGGAAACTCGCTTGGTAATGCCACATATCGAGATCAAACGGTCCTTGCAAATACAAACCTGCACGGCAAGGTGGAAGACGAAGAAGTCGTCCCAAAAAGATGAAGGACAACATAAAAGAATGGATCAGTCTTCGATCAGAGGAGGCACAGTCAGCGGCCGCTGACAGAGAGGGGTGGCGTGGGGATGTCTTCACGTGTGCCCCAACGTTCACACTGATTACGGGGTGACCTGGCCCGAATTTCTGACATTAGACAGACAAGATTAATTTCAACTGTTAAAAAATTCAACTTAATTTTTTGGATAATTTATTTGTCTAAATTAATTTTTGTTTGTTGAGTGTTGGTCAAATCCCTTAACTCATATCTTTCTTTGCAGCAAGGTTCAACCAGTGTCTGGAGATCCAGGATACAGACCAGGATTGCCTAATAAGTTACTTTCTTTTCTGTTGTCTGATGTGTTCAAAAATTAAGAGGTGTGGCAGTGCTGAAAGTTAAAAGTCAATCGAAACATATATTGTAGTTGTGGCTGTTTCTGCATCGGGACAAAAATGTACAAAACCCATGTTACGCCACATGGTTTTCATCTGGGATAAAGTACATACAAACACAAGTCAGTAAATAGGTCACACATTACTGTTTTCTAAAAAACCCAAGTGAGATTAAAACTTGAAAACCATTTTTTATTTAACTTACAATGTTCCTTATTTCTTCATGCCCACCCGCATCATCAATCGTGGAACATCTCCCGCAGAGGTATGTTTTTAGTGCACCAAACAGGTGGAAATCGCTTGGTGCTCAGGGCTGTAAAATGAATGTTCAAGAAGTTGCCACCATAGTGGATCAATTTTCTCCTGGGTTAATCAAGACATATGTGATCTGGCATTAGTAGTAGTCGAAGGAAGGTGGACTGGGGATCTCCAGGCTGTTGTCCTATGCTTGGCTTCATATGCATGTCACATCGATCCCCCACCTTGTTAGTCAGGCTGCCACGAAAACAGGCCGTTTCCAGGGAGGGCTACTTGGAACCCGAGGTGAGGGTCTTGACCAATATGTTTTGTCTGACCCTGACTACCATGTCTGATCAGTATATTTTGCCTGACCAGGCAATCTTCCTCCTCTACACAAAAGGGTAAATCTACTCATTGTGGATATTCCTTGAACAACAACAATGAATATCCTTTATGCAGAAAGTAAAAAGCAGGATTGACTAGTACAGGATTGGTGAGTGCAGGATTGGTGAGTGCAGGATTGAAGAGTGCAGGATTGAAAAGTGCAAGATTGATGAGTGCAGGATTGATAAGTGCAGGATTGATGAGTGCAAGATTGAAGAGTGCAAGATTGAAGAGTGCAGGATTGATGAGTGCAGGATTGGGGAGTGCAAGATTGAAGAGTGCAAGATTGAAGAGTGCAAGATTGATGAGTGCAGGATTAAAGAGTGCAGGATTAAAGAGTGCAAGATTGATGAGTGCAGGATTGAAGAGTGCAGGATTAAAGAGTGCAGGATTGAAGAGTGCAGGATTAAAGAGTGCAGGATTAAAGTGTGCAGAAATTGGTGAGTAAATAATTGAGAAGAGCACACTGAAAAGCCTTGGTCTACATGTTCTGACCTTGATTGAGTCCACAGTGTCCTCAACCAAGAACAGGCGCCTGACTTCCTTCACTGCACAGTTGGTGTTCTTGAGAATGTTCTGGATGATGCTCTTGAGCTTGTCCTCACTTAAGGTGATGTCCAGGTCCAATAGAGGCCTGGTGATGGATGATATAGGTGTGTGAATGAGACTAGTTGTGCAGGTGTGTACATGACACTAGTCATACATGTGTGTACATGACAATATTCAAACGGGTGTGTACACGAGGCCAGTTGTGCAGGTGTGTACTTGAGGCTAGTTATGCAGGTGTATATATGAGGCTAGTCGTACAGGTGTAAATAATACACTAGTTGTACAGGTGTGTACATGACACTAGTCATACAGGTGAGTACATTACACTAGCCATACAGGTGTGTACAGGACACTAGCCATACAGGTGTGCACATGAACCTTGTCGTACAGGTGTATACAATATACTAGTTGTACAGGTATGTACATGACACTAGTCATACAGGTGAGTACATTACACTAGCCATACAGGTGTGTACAGGACACTAGCCATACAGGTGTGCACATGAACCTTGTCATACAGGTGTATACAATATACTAGTTGTACAGGTATGTACATGACACTAGTCATACAGGTGAGTACATTACACTAGCTATACAGGTGTGTACAGGACACTAGCCATACAGGTGTGCACATGAACCTTGTCGTACAGGTGTATACAATATACTAGTTGTACAGGTATGTACATGACACTAGTCATACAGGTGAGTACATTACACTAGCCATACAGGTGTGTACAGGACACTAGCCATACAGGTGTGCACATGAACCTTGTCATACAGGTGTATACAATATACTAGTTGTACAGGTATGTACATGACACTAGTCATACAGGTGAGTACATTACACTAGCCATACAGGTGTGTACAGGACACTAGCCATACAGGTGTGCACATGAACCTTGTCGTACAGGTGTATACAATATACTAGTTGTACAGGTATGTACATGAGACTAGTCATTCGGATGTGCAAAACAGAATATTTACAAAGATACAGATGGCAGAATGGTACATGAAAGAGCACCGACTGGCAGCTTCGAGGTGCAAACAGAGGTTAGACAAAAATGCCTGCTCTCACCTTTCCTGTTCTTGTTGGCTATAGCTTGGATAATGGAGATCATTGATTGAGGGAAAAAGAATTGGTATTTAGTTGATACTATTGTCACAGATGTTCAGCTACGTAGAAGATCTGGTACTTTTGTCACACAATCATAGCCAAATGGAAGTGATGTTTAATAGGGTGAAAGAATAATCAGCCAAATTGGAACTGAATATCAACATGAAGAAAACGAAAGCTCCTTAAACTCAACACTATAAAAACAAATTATCATGTTGGAGGGAGAGCCGTTGTAAGAAGTGGATACTTGTACCTATTTGGTCAGCACAACTGACACATCAGGAGGCACAGATATAGATGTAAGGACCAATATTGGAAAGACAAGAATAGCATTCCTGACACTAAACAACATATGCAGATCCAGAGAAATCAAGATTCACACCAAAGTTAGAATATTCAACGCCAGTGTTAAGTCAGTACTGCTGTATGGAGCAGAAACATGGAGAACGACCAAGGTCATATAAAAAAGACTCCTCTGTTAACAGACGACTTTGAAGGATAACAGGCATAAAGTAGCAGGACATGGTGAGGAATTTTTTTTTTTTTTGCGTTCGCCTTATTTATTTATTCCCCAAGGCGTTTGTGCGTTACACTGTGGTTTTTATTTTGCGCCTGTCGGCCCAGTGCATCCGACTTCAGCATGCATTTTATGTAAGGGTCTGCTTCCTCCTGCATTTTCTAAGGGTTTGCTTCCCCGGGGTAACGGCCGGTGCTGCGATGGGGATCGAACCCAGCACCTTCTGGTTTTGAGCCGTGCCACGCCGTCCCCTTGGTGAGGAATGAAAACCTATGGGAAAGGCGCCAACAACAGCCACTAGAACAATAAATTGAGCGAAGAAAATGAGGCTGTATATGACCTATGCTACAGAAGGCACCTTCCAACATAGCCAGACAGTCTCTTGCATGGAATCCTCAAGGGAAGAGAAAAATGGATAGACCAAAAAATACATAGGGAAGAGAATGTGAGAAGCAACTAAGATTAAATGATTACGCCTGGAGAGAGGTAGAAAGATCAACCCATGATACTAGTCCATTTCATGTACATACATGGCATGGCGCTAGTCATAAACAGAATGGAAAAATTAGATTATAACAAGTTTTTCAAAATACAGCCGCCTACAAGAACAAGAGGGCACAATTAAGGAAAGGTTCAAATTAGATTGAAATGTTTTTTAGTCAGAGAGTGATGAATGCTTGAAATGCACTGCCATGTGAAATGGTAGAGGCAGGGCCAATTAATGCATTCAAGAATAAATTGGATGTGCATAGTTTTTAGATCAAGGAAATGTAAAAGAAACTAGTTGTATACAGACAATGCAGTCTTCTAAACCAGCATAAATACGTTAAGTTAAGTGTTGACTGAGAAATACAGAATCACTTACTTGAAAGGGTGTCCCTCGTTAGACTTTTGCACAGCTCCCATGATCCTTTTGTAGACGACAAAGCTGAAGGTGACTGTGAGCACAGCCAGTGAGAGGTATGCCACCACACTGACCAATGAGAAGATGGCCAACGACAGCAGCACCACCAGCATGGTACTGAAGACAACTGCAGTTTTTTTAACATCTCGCCAGTAGATCAAGTCTTTCACTAAAGAAGACACAAACGATTACAGTCAGCATTAACTAACAATTCTGTTTTGTTCTTTTTTGAGAATCAATGTCACGATACATTGGACAGACTCATAGGTGGTCAGTCTCTTTCAGTGAATGGTGATGGGTCTAGATATAAATGGTTTCTACAGCTCACTTAGTGTACACACTCTTTCTTCGCCCTCTCATTGCTGTTACACTGGACTCATGTCTATTTGTATAACTCTGCAGTCTGTGTATGAGCGGTCCATCATCTGTTTTTTTTGGTGTCCATCCTGAAAAGGACGTGTCGTAGTTTACAGTGAGGCTGCGATATTTGCGCCTTTTGGTCTGGCACATTTGGTTTTAGCTGAATTTTTTTTTGGGGTACGGAGTTCGCCTTCCCACTGTGATCCCTATTCTCTTAGTCAGACTACACTTGCGCAACCTGTTTCCAGGGCTGCCACATCAGTCGCTGCCTGCTGTAAGCTCAATCACTGTGTTGCATCTTTCACCCCAGTCCATCAACTAAGTGGCGGCCATTGATAGACTTTAGAATGTCCACCTCTATTTTTAATGTCCGTAATACAGGTGACTTCAAGGCCAGTACACGTCTGCTCTTTCATTGCCGCATGCAAACCTCAACTTGACCAACACAGTAGACCCACACAAGCCGTGACAGATTGAGGCCTGAATGTTTGTTATCCATGTATGCAATAACCAGCCCTTCCATGATCAATTATTTTAACATGATATCATTATCGAAACCTTTAATCACCCGGTAGAGCTCAGGTCACACAAAATACATGCCAAGTCCTCACGTTCTGGACCATCAGATCCAGTTCTGTTCACATCTTCCATGTTTCAAGTTGTATTTTCAATGTGTGTTTTCTGCCTCTACTTCCCTTACCTTGGGGATTCCAGAAGAGACTGTCGTGTAATGCTATCAGCTGGATCCCATAATGTGTGTCCATCTGACACAGAAACTTTACATTTTCAGGGACTTGCATGGATCCACTGCCCTAGCCCTTTTAATCCTGTGCCTCACATTGGAATTAAAGAGCTTACTATAAAACGCCTTCAGCTTCTCAATACTCAACATACTTTTAGCCTCTCCACACTCAACATACTTTTAGCCTCTCCACACTCAACATACTTTTAGCCTCTCCATACTCAATATACTTTTAGCCTCTCCATACTTTTAGCCTGTCCATACTCAATATACCTTTAGCCTGTCCATAATCAATATACTTTTAGCCTCTCCATAATCAATATACTTTTAGCCTCTCCATACTCAATATACTTTTAGCCTCTCCATACTTTTAGCCTATCCATACTCAATATACTTTTAGCTTCTCCATTCTTTTAGCCTCTGCATACTCAATATACTTTTAGCCTCTCCATACTCAATATACTTTTAGCCTCTCCATACTTTTAGCCTCTCCATACTTTTAGCCTATCCATACTCAACATGCTTTTAGCCTCTCCATACTCAACATACTTTTAGCCTCTCCATACTCAACATGCTTTTAGCCTCTCCATACTTTTAGCCTCTCCATACTTTTAGCCTCTCCACACTCAACATGCTTTTAGCCTCTCCACACTCAACATACTTTTAGCCTCTCCACACTCAACATACTTTTAGCCTCTTCATACTCAATATACTTTTAGCCTCTCCATACTTTTAGCCTGTCCATACTCAATATACCTTTAGCCTCTCCATACTTTTAGCCTCTCCATAATCAATATACTTTTAGCCTATCCATACTTTTAGCTTCTCCATTCTTTTAGCCTCTGCATACTCAATATACTTTTAGCCTCTCCATACTCAATATACTTTTAGCCTCTCCATACTTTTAGCCCCTCCATACTTTTAGCCTCTCCATACTTTTAGCCTCTCCATACTCAACATGCTTTTAGCCTCTCCATACTCAACATGCTTTTAGCCTCCCCATACTCAACATACTTTTAGCCTCTCCATACTCAACATGCTTTTAGCCTCTCCATACTTTTAGCCTCTCCATACTCAACATGCTTTTAGCCTCTCCATACTCAACATACTTTTAGCCTCTCCATACTCAATATACTTTTAGCCTCTCCATACTCAACATGCTTTTAGCCTCCAAATACTCAACAAGCTTTTAGCCTCCAAATACTCAACAAGCTTTTAGCCTCCAAATACTCAACATGCTTTTAGCCTCAAAATACTCAACATGATTTTAGCCTCAAAATACTCAACATGCTTTTAGCCTAAAAATACTCAACAAGCTTTTAGCCTCAGAATACTAAACATGCTTTTAGCCTCCAAATACTCTACATGCTTTTAACCTCTACATACTTTTGACCTCTCCATACTTAACATACTTTTAGCCTCTCCATACTCAACATGCTTTTAGTCTCTACACACTTGACATGTTTTTGACCTATGCAAATGGAGGTATGCACAAACCCACGAGTTAGAAAACCTTTAACATTAGAAGAATTGACCTGCTTGTGTTAGTCACCTGATACAGCATGCTCTCGGTTTGACAGTAAGCATATTCTCATCTCCATTACACATACACCCCTCCAGAAAACCACTCCCCATAATGTCAGATTATGCACAAAAACAATCAATATTTGCCATGACTCACTATGGTGAATGTAGCAAACTAAAACCAAGAAATAAAATATTTTAAAGAGCTGCAAACATTGATAACCTTTACACTACTATCTCTACTTCTAAATTCTTGTGTATCATTTTCACTATCTCTTCTAAACTCTATTACAACATTTTTACTACAATTTTCCTCTTTTAAATTCTTTAAACATGTACTATCTCTTCTAATTTGTTACATTTTCATTATAATCTTTCTCTTTTAAATTTTTAAACACATTCCGTTCTCCATACTTCATCCTGCTTCTCGAAAAGCCGTTTTCAGGGCTTAGTGGCATGAGATCTGGAAGATACTGCACAATGAATAAACTGACAGCAGTCAGGGCTAAAAAGATGGCTGGATACATCAGAATCAATTAATCTAAGCTGACTAAGACTCTATTCTGCCTGGAGGTAGTGGCCTTGAAAAGAGACTGCTCTAGTGCAGTTTGGCTATAAAAATAGGGATCACAGAGGGAAGGCAAACCAGTACCCAAAAATACTATGCTGAAACCGGATGTGTTGGACTGAAAGGTGTAGACATCACAGCCTCGCTGTAAACTATGACAATCCAATAAAATGTCCTTTTCAGGACGAACGTAGAAGTCGTTCCCATTTACTAGTGCGGGTGGAGATCAGGAATCAACCCCAGACGATTTGCCACAAGAGACAGTCGCACTAACCACTCTGTCCCTCAGACAGCCAAAAACAATAGTCATACAAAGCAAATGTTTTAGTGACAACAATAGAATGTACTAACAGCCAGAGATCATTCCATAGGTGTTAAAGTCAACTATACACAAATGTATTGTGAAACCAGGTGTTATTATCATGTGCACATGTGCTTGTGTGTGTAGCTTTAATGCATCTAGAGTCCATAACACATTATTCACATGGTGTATGGCAGAGAAGCAGTTATTGCTTGTGAAATCAACAGCTGGCAGTAATAATAATAGTTACACCATTTAAAAGAAAACAATTCAAATAACAGTCCTGAGTGGTCTACCAGGGTCTTTGTGTATGACAAGGACAAGAATAGCACCACTGCCACACAGAGAGCATGTCGTAAGAGGCGACTAACTGTGTGACATGGCATAACACAGGCGTGGTTAGGTGGTTTGCTAAGAGCAGCATAGTTGGTGCCTAACAGGCTGCAGGTCTACTTTGCTCTAGTGTTTAAGTCTGTTAAGATAGACCCGCACATTGGTTAACCAACCTCCGCAGCCCTTGTCCCAATGCAGAGGAATAATAATCTGCTCGAGCCTAGCACACTAAACAGGAAATCATCCAGAACTGGGACCTGCACAGGGGCATATGCACCCGTAGAAGCACAGGCCGACTAAGACTAAGTCTTAAATTAGAGGTGCTTTGAACTATTGTTTCTCAACTTTTTATTTGCAAAAGGCCCCATCCTGTTAGATTTCTTTTTCATGTTTTTCACCATCATTGTTCATCGTCAGATCAGGGTTCTGGTTTCTTCTAAAAAGGCTGCTGTTGTTTGTATTGCTGTTTTATCTCTGTATAGGTTTTGTTTCTTATCAGTATCACAAGGTCAATATTATTTTACTTCCTATGTGAGAATACAAGTGTGTAGGATGCGTTCTTCCCCACAGTCAAGGTATGCTCTCCACTTGGACACCTGTCATATATCCCAATCCTCGCTTTGTTGTAGTAAAGATTACCATTGAGTCTATTGTATGTTCAGTTGTTGGTCTGTAGATGAGAACTTGCTTTCTCTAGTTAATAATAGTAGTTGTGTTGATATCTAGGTATGCTCAGATTGTACCGGATGAGATTGTACTAGAGAATTCATTTATATCTTGGTAGTATATAGACAAGGTCAGAGGTACTGATAGAAGCATGAAATAACAAAAATAAAAAGTTTTTTTTTTATTGCTTTAGTGATTTTGTGGAAATCTAAAGAAATTAAGTCTGCCACAGAAATACAGATCTTCAATTCCAATGTCAATTTCATCCTAACGTATTGCTCTGTGATGTGGGGAACAATGAAAAGTACAACTAAAAAGGTCTAAGCTTTCCTTAATGGATAATTGCGTCAACTTAAGGGAATGCAATGGTTCGATAAAGTCATAAAAATAGAACTGTGGGAAAGAATAGACCAGATGTCAGTGGGACTAGACGTAAAGAGAAGGCGTTGGTAATGGATAGGGGACACATTATGGAAACCAGCTGATAGCATTACAAGGCAGTTACTGTTCTAGAATCCACTTGGCAAGAGAAATAGGGGCAGACCTAAACACTTATAGAGAAGGGAAGTCGAGACAAACCTGTTAACATGATCCCACTATAGGGGCTCAGTGTCAAGGTAAGATGTCCCCCTCGGGTGCTGGTCCGAATCATGGTAAAGACCGTGATTTTGTCATGTGGATCTTCTGGTAAAATTTCCCCTGATCTCTGGGTAGTCAAATCATACTCCCTTGTTGAGCGTCGAGCATGTTAAAAATCACTAGGCAGTGCAGTTAGACATTGAAAAGAGTAGGCTTAACGGTTGCTGCCCAGACAAAATTCAACAAAATTATATTTAAAAATCTACGGAAATTATTTGTACCTTCCCACAGGAGGTCTAGTAAGTTGCAGGAAGTTTAAAATACTTACTTTGGATAGCCGATAGCCTATGGCTATCTGGCAACAGGCATTAACATGTTTGTTTAAATACCAAGATTACAAGTATATTAGAGAGATTAAAAAAGGTCATAGACAAAGAGCTGTGAGTAGAACTGGCAGGCTTTTGATAAAACAGGTTCTGTGCAGACCAGCAGATAGCAACACTGAGAATAATAGTTAAACAAAGCGTGGAAGGTGACTCGGAACTTTGTATGGGATTTGTGGACTATGGAATGGAATGCCAGAATTGACAAAGAACCCCTCTGGAAGTTGCTCAAGCACTATGCAGTGCCTTTCAAATTCACCAACATAATCAAGAAAATGTTTGAAGACCTGAATGTAGACTTCACCATGAGAAGCAGTTTTCTGAGCCCTCAAAGATAAGAACTGGTGTGTGACATGGATGTCTCTTACGACCATTTCTCTTTATGCTAACTATTGAATGAATTTGGAAGATGACAACATCAGCCAACTAAAATAAAAATAAATGGACTCAAAAACCAAATTGATGGTCTAAACCGACTAATCCTCTTCAACCAGGGTGCTACCACCCACTACTGGGCGATTGTAACTTTCTGGTGGGCGGTAGCAGAATCATTTCATACTGTATTAAAACATCAAAAATACACACAGACAGGGGGTGTTGTGTGTAAGTGTTTTGTCTTTCTGTATTCTACTGGCGGAGACACGCACCTTTGCACCCCGGGCCGCAGCCTTTTAGGTGATATCAGGATGTATTAACCAGTACTTGGATGCATGTCTGTATGTACCTGTGCTAGTTAGGGCGCTCTGAGGTTCAGCCAAACCAAAGTGCAACGGAAGAGCCCAGCCCTGAAAGTGTGTATAAAAGTTGTGCAAGAGTGTGATTGTTGGACAAAGTAAACTGAAAGAGTGTGAGGTAAGAAGAGGTGTCTTGATATGGTCTCTAAGAAAAACCCACAAAATATTATGAGAATAAATGCAAATAAATGAGTCAGATTGTGTTGGGAGACACACTCCTACAAGATGTGGAATCAATTATATTTTTTGGTAGCAATTTAGACAAACAAAGAAGTACATTAAAAAATATCAAAACTATAATATAAATGGCAAGAGGAGTATTCACTACAATGGGGAACATGTAGAAATCAATCAAAGTCCAAAACAAAAATCACAACGTATTAAAATTATTCAAAATGTTTGTTGTTGTTCCCCTTTGTAGCCTATTTGATACTTTTGTTTGGAGTGCTTTATTGAAACAAAGATCTAAATATTAAAGTGTGTGAAATGCTCACCTGTGGTTGTTTGCATTGTTTGGCTTCATGAGTAATAAATAAGGACATTAGGCCAACACAGCAGTCAGGTCAATACACCCTTAATTGGACACTAAATTTGATCAATAATATTAACGCTGATCTATAGGTTAATAGTAAGAAACACTATATAGTTAAGGCCCCTTGGACGTGGTGTTTTTTAGGGAGGGACGTAGGGGTGTGCGCGCCTGCTAGTTTGGTAAGAATAATATAGCAACAGCATGATGATTCGCCTTTCGCTTCAAGTGAAGCATAGGCCCAACACTAAAACTGGTTCAATTACAGAGAGGATATCCCAGTTTTTGGTAGTATCGATTCAGCAATGGTTTTCACGATGAGGTTGCATGACATATAAGACCCTCTCCGAAACAGGTTCGAATTACGTCGTGCTCAGACTGGGCATGTCGTGGTTTGTTTTCTCCCTGGTAGTATTACTCCTCCCAGTCGACCCAGCTGTAAATTGGTACCTGTCGAAATCAGGGGAAAATTCGGAGCCGTCGCGGGAGCTGTGCAGTTCGTGCTCTACCGTCGAGAATTACAACTATAGGGCACCTTGGTGCAATGAAGTCTATTCTATGAACCCCCCCCCCCCCCATGTCCTATGTACAGCCTATTATTCCCCACAGAGACCAGGACTGTCTGCACAACAAGGCAATGTGTTCGTTTGTCCTTCCAATGAATGCATTAGGCCAGGGTGTATACATAATGAAGCCTATATCTCCTCCACTATGACCACACATTATCTTCTTTAATGACCCGACATGTCTAAGTACCACCACGCACTTTTCTATTACGCTTCGAGAGCCGATTATCTTGCCAATTTCCCAGTCTCAGTCGTGTGCACTAGGCATAGACTTCCACTACTTTCCTGTCGCACATTGACGGTTTCGTTTAGCCATTTTTTTTTAAAGAAGGGGGAAGGGATGAGGGGTGGTGGTGTTGTTTTCATAGCCTTTTGCTGTTCCTAGTCCACCTGCAAGGCAGCAGTTTTTTTGTAGTGAGATATCTCTCTCATGTCTTACTCGAGTCTTTCCTACCCGTCAGCGAGAAGCGACTTACCACTTGGTGCTCAGACTCTCGCCCAGAAGTAGACGTACAATACTCTTGCCTATACCAACATGCCAGAAATGATTATTCGCCCGAGTCATGCGTTGCGATGCCGCCTCGGCATCATTGATCGGCTCGTATGGATCAATAAACAACCGTGTTACCGGAATCTGTGGCCAGTAGTTACTCACACGTTCCCAGACTCCATTATGCTACGTCAGATCATCTGAACAAAGCAATATGTACAGCGACGTCGCCAGCGGCAGAAGGTGCTGGACACACATAACAATGTCCTGCATAGGAACCCCAGACAAATACAAATGAGTTGTTTAATCGTTTAGTTTCTGTTATAAAATGTGTTTTTATACCTTTATTTACACCTCTCTTCTACTTTCTTCTTCGTTGTCGTTCGCTCTCAAATAACCGCATAGAGACCGAGGAGGCAGTACAGTTAATGAGCTGTCAACAGGCCAGCGACTCGTAGTTGTGGCTGCTTGCATCAAGGCCAGGGAATCGGGAAACTCACCTTGTCCGTACTCCCAAGAAGGGTCCCGGAAACAGGCTGCACTAGTGTCAAGACAATTAAGGATCGCAGTGGGAAGGTACCCGCCAACCAAAATAACAAATAAAATAAGTCATCTGAATCGGATGTGCAGGACGACAGACTTAGATATCGCAGCCTGTCTGTAAACTATGAGACGCCCTTTTCACGCCGAACAAGAAGATGAAATAATTGCGTCTCGAATAGCCTTCTTAAATACGGTGGTGTGTCTCATTAGCTTTCATCGCCATACAGTTTGTCCGGCAATTGCACTGGGGAGAACCATGTTGTCACCCTGCTCCCCTTTGTGGAGTTGGAAGCCCTGCAGTATATTTGCATCGTGTGTTTGTGGTTTGCTTATTCCTTCTTTGGCTTGTCTAGTCTGCCTACTCATTGAAATTGTAGCTGGTTTTCATGATTGTTTCAGACAGGCAGTCCAATTCGTTATTTGTATAGTTTAGGAGGGCACATATGACTGATATCATATAAAGGAAAACTATCTTGTCTCGGACATTGGTCCTTGTTTTCCAGGACGGCTTCTACAGCTCCTATTAGTGCCCCGGCCTCAGCTATGAAGATGTTCGAGAATTTTCCAGCGGCCATTGTGATATGGATTTCCTATCCATTATTGCATTTTGTGTAAACGCCTCCCCCTCCATTTTTCATAGCTCTTATTGCTACTCCATCCGTGTACATGCGGGTCAATTCTGTGGCTGGGTATGCCTTTTGAATATATTTTAATGCTGTAAATTTTCTCTATATAGCTGTTTAGATTAATTGTGTCACTTCTGGTATGCTGTCTATCAGCTCTGGAAATTGTTTGTTCTCATTCACAGTGGTAATGTGCTGCTTGTCATTGGAAACTTTGCCTTATCTGTTCAAGTTCTGATCAATAGGAAGTTCTTAATGAATTGTGGCATCTGCACTGTCGAGAGTAGGGGAGTCGTCTACCAAAGAATGCGAAGACTGTAATGTTAGTCAACCACTAAGACGCGATCTCGGTGTGGAAGGTAGGGGATACAATCTTGACGCCACTTACTGTTTCATGATCCGCGGGACAACGAATTATTCGTTCACATCAATTTATCAGTAGGAGGTATAGATTGAGATATCTTAACAAATAACTTCTTCTTCTTCTGCGTTCATTCTCAATCTCCTGCTATGAATTCATGAATAGGGCTTTGCAAGTAGCAGGATGTAGTCCGGAGAACGGATTGCGTTGTCGCTAGTTTACAGTTTGACTGCGATATTTGCACCTTTCGGTCCGACACATCCGTATTCGGCAGGAACAAATATCTAAATACGAACACAAATGACGAGAGGGGCTTTTATTTCATTTGTAGAAAGCAAAAGACATTAAAACCAACACAGATATAACAATCTTCAACACCAATATAAAGTCCATCTAATGTAAGATACAGAAACATTGAAGATGAAAAAAATTGAAAAAAGGCACATACTTTCATAAATGGGAGCCTGCGCAGAATATAGATGGCTATCTGGCATCTCTTTAACGGGGGCAGTCATCGTTTTAGACTATCAATCCCAGCTTAGGACGGTGCAGAAAGGCTGGCTAAGGCATGAGTGGATGGCAGCTGTAGAGGCTAGAGTGAATCTACTGCCCTGGTCATTCTGGGGTTCAGGGCAACGAAAGAGCTGACATCCTGGCTACATAATAACCAGTTACGGATATATTACATATGGAAAGGAGTGCCGCTTTGAAGTCTACCAATGACAGACAGCTAAATGACGACATCGCAATAGATGAATCAGCAAGTCATAGAATACGTATCTTTGATATCAAACTAGGTTGGAGCTGGCTGGAGCACAAGAAAGGAAGGAGGAGAAGTGTGTACAACCAATGAGCTGCAGGAACCATCTGTTCCCCAACTTTTCTCCATTTACTGACATAGACTGAGCACCTATGGCTATGCCCGGAGTGCAGTGAAGTCGACTCTTAGGAAAAGAACAGAACATAACAGAAAGATCTAATTGGTATGACAAGATCACTAATGCATGCAGAACTTAAGAACCAGCCAGATGTCAGTGGAAAATAACACATCAAGGAACTTGGGACACAAACTGATAGCATTACAAGACAGTCTCTGTTCTGGAGCCCCGCAGAACAAGAGAGCTAGAAATAGACCAATAATACATAGATAAGAGAGTACGAGACAAACATAAAGGAAACAGGGAAGACGGAGACAGAACTGAAGCACATAGCCCAGGGCTGGAGGACGTGGACGGCTTGTATTTGCTGAAGACATGTGCAGCATATGGAGCTGAACAGTTTTGATTGACTGATTGGTTGATATACCTGTTGAATCACAGGGAATGAGAGAGCTGATGCCCTGTCCAAATCAGGTGGCAAAATTTAGTAACGTATCCAGACAGTGGCCTACCAAGAGGCAAACTCTTTTACACTCAAATCAGTACAACTCAAAATGGAAGAAAGAGATGGAAGTGAGCAATAGACCTGATCCAATCCACCAGCTTCACAGACACCGACAAATCATCATCTTTCGCCCGAGAACAGGCTACTGCAGACTGTTGGGTCATCTACATCGGCTAAAGATATCACACACAAATGACTGCCCATGTGGAACAGGAGTCCAGACCCCTGAACACATCCTACAGGACTGCCCAAGATGCAGAGACCTACGATACCAAACCTGGCCAGAGGGAGCCGAGGTGACGCAGAAGCTGTGGGCTGCTACATGGATCTGGAGAGGATTGTGGATTGCGTCCTGGAGACAGGGCCACAGATCTAGCGTGACCAAAAAGCCTGAATGCAGAAGAAGAAAAAGAAGAAAATACATGTTTAATGTTTGTGCTGCTGTTTCTATAGCTGGCTTTCAATTTAGGGAGGCGAATCACTACACAATCAGCAGATTATTACCACATGTCACTTGCGGGGTAACACATCCATGAGTTGGAGAAACGTCTACATGAAAAGGGTTACTATTGAACTGCTAGCCGCATATTACAGCATACTCTCGGTGTGGCAGTGGGCCTATTTTAGTTCGGTCTCACTTCTTTCGATTACTGTGAAGACGTTAGTTACTCGTTTGTTCACGCACAATATTTGGTGTATTGTTTTCAGAGCTATTTTCCAAACCTCCACAGATCCTCCCCACCGCCTTAGGGTTTTTTGCCTGTGTGAATGATCATCTAATCAATAGTGGTCAGATCCCGCAGTGAGCTGCCTCGTTGTTAGTGTCGCAGTGACCATACTCTCGTCTCTTTCACACACAAATCTCTTGTGATATGAATTTCCTGCACATGATCTCCCGTCATTTGCTGTACATGGATTAACGACATTTGAGGTTCATGCAAGAACGATATTTGATGTACATACGACATTTCGTGTACATGGACACATCACTTGCTGTACACGGACTTACATTTTATGTACATGCGCATACGATATTTGATGTACATTTATTTACGACATTTGTTCTACATGGACTTACGACATTTGCTGTTCATGGACTTACGACATTTGCTGTACATGGATTTACGACATTTGCTGTACATTGACTTACGAAATTTGCTGTACATGGACTTACGAAATTTGCTGTACATGGACTTACGAAATTTGCTGTACATGGACTTACGACATTTGCTGTACATGGACTTACGACATTTGCTGTACATGGACTTACGACATTTGCTGTACATGGACTTACGACATTTGCTGTACATGGACTTAATCTAGGGAGAGGAGACTATTGCTTGGTCAGGCAAAACATGGACAATGTTAGTCAGTGTCAGGCGAAATATACTGACCAAGACACCGTCTCACTTCCAAGCAGTTCTAAATGGAAATAGGTTGTTTCATGGCAGTCTGGATAACGAGGTAGGGAATCGACGTGATTCCCGCAGTAGTGAGTGACACGCAGATGACGTCAAGCATAGCACAACCGCCTGGAGGACACCAACATAACCGTATACACACTAGGTGGTTATGAAGAGGTAGGCACTGTGATGCACAGACCCGGGAAAAGAGAACCAGTATTCACCGCACCCTGACAAAAGAGACCAGTCTTTAAGGCACAGTTACACAGGACGACGACAAAATTGTCTAACTTTTGGTCACCAGCCTAGATTCTAGGAGAACGGCCTAAAACAGTAGACGATTGCTGGTGGGGAACGGGTACGGGAACCCTACCATAAAGTGTTGCTAAAGCACACTCTCAATTGTTTTGTGTCAGAACAATACATTCTGGCTTAGGCCCAGTTTGTGGAGTAAAAAAAAAAGGCCCAGTTACGCAAGTCAGACAATTAGTTTGATGGACGCCAGGAACACATTTTGAAAAAAAACATAAAGCCAACAGCAAAGTAATTTAAAATATGATAATCGCTGTGTTTGTTTCCATTGCAGGGAAACGTCAGTGAAGGTTATAGTTATATAGCTTTCGACCTTATAGGTCATTCTTCGACCCCCGCCACAAAGAGCGTGTCCAAGCAATGAAACAACTAAGGAACGGATACCATTAAACGGCATTGGCCGAAGGGCAAGAGCCCGAGTGCCACTAGACCCATATCACCCCGCCCCCCCCCCCCGAATTGGGAATCGAACCCGTGTCTCTTGATTACACGACTGCCATCCTGGCCTATTGACCACTGACTTCTTTATTAGACTACTTGCTAGGGATCAAAACGCTGAGCAGCGCATGAGCTACTGTAGTCAGCTACCCATGGTTGGTTGGTTGGTTGCCAATGATCCCAATGGATTGGTAACCCTTTTGTGCGCCCTGAAAAGGACGGAACTTGTGGCAGAATTTTGAGAGCGTGCTGATAAAGTGGATAGGTGTCCTCCAAGCGGTTGTGCAATGCTTGGCTTCATCTGCGTGTCACTCACTACTACGGATATCACATTGAATTTCACCGTGCTAGCCAGACTGTTGTCTTCGACGAGGAGGTCAGGTGAGGGTCTTGGCCAGTATATTTCTCCTGACCTCTGGCTAACATTGTCTGATCAGTGTATTTTGCCTGACCAGACGTTAGCCTCATCTTCCCGTCAGGTGAGGGTCTTGGTCAGTATATTTCTCCTGTCCCTGGCTAACATTGTTTGATCAGTGTGTTTTGCCTGACCAGATGTTAGCCTCATCGTTGGTTACTCTCAGCTATCCATTGTTGACTGCTAGCGTCAGGGCCAGCAAAACAGGGCCGCAAAGAACCTTCTACACCTCCACGCGGTGATCCCGGATAACATGATGTAATAGAGCAGACTATCTAAGTAGAAGGGATCGAAGAGGGAAGGCAACCTGGTACTCTAAATTGCCTGCTGAAGTCGGGTGTGTCGGAAAGAAAGGTCCAAACATCACAATCAAGCTGTAAACCACGACGCAACACATTCCGTTCAGCGGAATACACCCTGTTACTTGCAAAGCCCTGATCAACTCTGAACGGATTCCGTATCACAGCCGCTATGTTTTCAGCGGTCTGCTGAGGAAACTAAGAGTCGGAGGATAATGAAATTTTGCAACCGTGACGGTTTGTCTGTGCTGTTTACACCAGAAGTGACGTCATCATGCGCATCGTACGCATGTTCATTTGGTACAGTTAAGTCTGGTTTCATTTGAACACGCCTCGTAGAAATGTAACCAGAGTCGTACCCGGTATGAAAAGAACATGGCTACTGTCCCCTTGCCCAATGTTTGTGACAGAGATGGGAAAAGGCTAACTTCCACACTGACAACATGCAGAAAGGGTTTACAAACAGTGCAGTCTATAGTAAAAGACTCTACAACCCTTGAATTTGTTCCTTCCGTTATTCGAACACACAAAATGCCACGCTATAATCCTGCTACAATGACAGCATGTTGTAAAAGCTTATCAACAGTGCGCTTTAGTGTGGAGGACTCTACAACCCTTGACTCTACCCACCCAGCTTTAATAAAAGTATCACTGCCACGATGTTGTAAGAGACGACTATCAGTGCTGTTTATGGTAGTAGACTCTCCAACTAATGATAAAACACACGTTGCCATTCGAATAAACCAAAAGTCACACTACCACATTGTCGTAAAAAGACAACTAACAAAAGCGGTATAGACTAGAAGACTCTCAAACTGGTGATAATGCTCATCCCGCCACTCAACCATAACTAACAGCCTACCAAATGTTGACAGGTCTTCTAGGTCTGAAAGGAAGCTCATAGGTTTCAAATGAAGCTCTAGAACAATACAGCAGATATTATACCAAAACTATTTAAATGAACAACTCAGTTTCCTGGGGGATCAGAATTAGAAATCTGTTTTTCCAAACCTGTCCAACAGCCAGGCACGGTGGAGCATGATTTGGGGAACCTTCTACCGTAGAATGGTTTATTTGCCTGATGCACACACCAAAATCCACCTATACTACAGATAGAAGCGTCATTGCTATCTACACACTCGCTCCATGAAGTAAGGCAACAGAACGTCGTGACGGCGCGACAGAGATTAGATAAACTGAGGGAAGTCTATTTTCAGCGTAATAAATTAACAATCCCGAAATGGCGAATAAACAAGACAGCGCTATGGTTGCCATTTTGCTTGCTTTTTATTCAATTACACTTTGTTCTTCCTTCAAGTTTGATACTAACGGCGGAAGACACAATCAGAACATTACATAGTCTGAAGATAGGACCTAACACAGTTAACCAGCCTTTCTAGCAACCATATCTTAATATATATCTATTGTAAGAATCGTCAGGTCACACAAACTATATCACTATTAGTATTATTGTTTCTTCATTATTTCTTTTCGCTTTTTCTCCTGCTTGTGCCTTTCAGCGTCAGGTTATGAAGACGTTTCATTACCGGGCCCTAGTATGTGCTTCGTACACAGGGAGCTTTACTGCTTCTGTTATTTCTGCTATCCATATTTTGTGTGGTCGGCCCTTGGTTTTGTATCTATTGTATCTGCATTGTATTTCTTTCTGAGGGATACTATTTGATGTTTGTCGTGTCACGTGGTCGAACCATGGTGTGTGTGTGTCTCTTGATGAGGTCTAGCATTGGTGTTGTACCTACTTGTCTCTTGATGAGGTCTAGCATTGGTGTTGTACCTACTTGTCTCTTGATAATGTCTAGCATTGGTGTTGTACCTACTTGTCTCTTGATGAGGTCTAGCATTGGTGTTGTACCTACTTGTCTCTTGATGAGGTCTAGCATTGGTGTTGTACCTACTTGTCTCTTGATGAGGTCTAGCATTGGTGTTGTACCTACTTGTCTCTTGATGATGTCTAGCATTGGTGTTGTACCTACTTGTCTCTTGATGATGTCTAGCATTGGTGTTGTACCTACTTGTCTCCTAATGCCTTCGTTTCTGTTTCTATCCATACTTATTACTACAAGCATTCCGTCCAGGCATTTCATCTTTGTGATCACGATGTGTCTTTTATCTTGGTTTGTGAATGGTAAATTCTTGCACTGATAGCACAATATGGATAGGAATATTGGATTGTATAGTGATCTTTGTATACCCATTACCACGTGCTTACATTGTAATATCGTAGACATCTGTCCAATGATTTGGCATGCTCATGCTTTATAACATCTGCTTTGGATTTCGGTGCCGCCTTTGTCATCTGCTGATATTATGTTACCCAGGTATATGACATTTTCCACCTGTATTACTGCTTATACGTTCGAATGATCAGTCAATGTAATTCAGGTGAAGTTTCCACAATAAAGGTTGGCTGAAATGGCTCTCCAACATTCTCAATCTCTCGCCCTGGGGATGCAATGTACATACTGCTGCTCGCCCATCATCTGATGTTATTCTCCCAGTTGTAGCACCGCCTTCCTCGTGCGCGACAGCCTTTGACCTTTTCTTCCAGTACGGCTTTTACAGGTCTTTTAATGTGGACAAACGTATGTGATTTATAGGCTTTTTTTTTTATGTCGTTCAACAGTTCTCTTGTCACCCCTAATTTCTCCAGGACCTTTACATTTGATAACTTTTGTTTCCATAAAATGCGACCTGTACGTCCACATTTCCAGGAACTATATTTTATTTTCTAACTTTGTTCACTGTCCAAGTTTCCGCACTTTACAGTAGTGTTGAGTATATATAACGCGTGATCATTCTTATTTTTAAGTTGTAGTCTAGCTATTTACAAGGGGGATTGTCATAAGTCTTGACCCTGACCATGAAGGAGGAGGAGAAAATTGAAATTTGGCACAGTGCTTATTTCTTCTCAACGTAGCCACCACCCGAATTTATACATTTATGTCATCTCTGTGTGACCTTGAAAAGACCTTCAGAATAAAGTAACCTATTTTTCCAACTAAACCAGTTATCACAAGCCAGTATGACATCTTCGTCACTGTCAAAATGATTTCCTTTCAGCTGTTTTTCAAGTTTTGGGAAAAGAAAAAAGTCTGATGGAGCTAAATCCGGAGAATATGGTGGATGTGGAAGAATTTCAACATTCAAATCGTTGGCTGTTTGAGCACAAGCCTTGCTTTATGGGAGGGCGCGTTGTCTTGAAGCAAAGGCAGAATTTCAGTGCTCGCTATCACTCGTTTTCTGGTCACAGTCTTTCTTAGTTTGGTAAGGAGATCCGCATAATATTGCCCATTAACCGTGTTGCCATGAGGCAGGTAATCTTTCAATATGACACCTTTGACGTCCCAAAAAACAGTCAGCACCACTTTTCTTGCAGATTTCTGTGCTCTTGGCTTGACATGTGTTGGTGAGCCCGGGGTTTTCTACGGCATGCTAGAAATTTTGAATTCTGGGTCTCATCTACTGTCACCATGGTCGGCAACACGTTTTTCGACCGACACATTTTGAGCAACTGGCCACATCAATCAACCCTCGTTTGTTTCTGTTAACATATCCGCAGACGCGGGACCCAGCGGGCACACACTTTTCTCGTGTTCAGTCTGTTGTGTAAAATTCTAAAAACTTTCATTTCGTTTTCTGACCTAGAAATCTCTGCAATTATCATTTCCCTATCGTGGTCAATGATTTTCTTCACTCTTGCAGCATTTTCATCGCTGCACTCTGGGAAAAGTCTTCCTGATCTTGGAAGATCAGTAACATGGGAACGGCCACACTTAAACTGCCTACACCAGTTTTTTACAGAAGCATACGAAGGACAGACTTCCTCAAACACTGGTTCCATCTCGCTGTGTATTTCTTTAGGTGTTTTTCCATGCAACATGAAGAATTTTATCACAGTTCTGGCCTATGATTTCTCCATTGTTCTGACAAACCGTTAGAGTAGCAGATCCGGTCAATAAGGTGTGTTGCGCCATGCACCATACTGGGTAAACCCGTCGAGGATGGAAATTCATACTTCTCAAGTACAAATTGAATGAGCTACATATGTGCCAAATTTCAACTTTCTCCTCCTACTCCTTCATAGTCAGGGTAAAGACTTATTTCAAGCCCCTTGTAAATGTGAAAATCTTCTTGATTCAACACAATATGTCCTTGGCCATTATTCTCCTTTTGATTTCAGTTTCACATTTGCCATCGCGGTTATTACACGTCCAATTATTAAACGTGCCACCTGCTCGAGTACCTCTCCATTTACTGTGATGTATAATTTGGGCTGCTTTGTACTGCTAACTATCACAGTTTAAAAATAAAAATATTAGTGTATAGGTCACACTCTTCGTTGCACTTATTGGCATGCTCCACGAGGTCAGTATAATTACTCTTCATCATCAGACGATTTTGTCTTGATTATGTAGCTTGCGCCGAGGTTGGATTATAGTGAGAAAGAAACTACGCTGGCCATCAACCTCGCGCTCTGGTCCCGAGATACCTTGGACAAAGCTCTGGTTTGGCACAAGCAGCACAGAGTCGGTGTCTACTAACTGTTTATCAACGGCCGATTTGCTGATGGTGTTGTTATTATTATTGAATTCCCACAATTTACAAATTATTGAATTGCCCAACCAGTATGTTTCTCCTGACCCTGACTAGCTTGCCCAACCAGTATGTTTCTCCTGACCCTGACTAGCTTGCCCAACCAGTATGTTTCTCCTGACCCTGACTAGCTTGCCCAATCAGTATGTTTCTCCTCACCCTGACTAACTTGCCCAATCAGTATGTTAAACCTGACCCTGGCTAGCTTGCCCAATCAGTATGTTTCTCCTGATCCTGACTAGCTTGCCCAATCAGTATATTTCTCCTGACCCTGACTAACTTGCCCAATCAGTATGTTAAACCTGACCCTGACTAACTTGCCCAATCAGTACGTTAAACCTGACCCTGCCTAACGTGCCCAATCAGCATGTTAAACCTGACCCTGCCAAACGTGCCCAATCAGTATGTTAAACCTGACCCTGCCTAACGTGCCCAATCAGCATGTTAAACCTGACCCTGGCTAACATGTTCAATCCGTAAGTTCTGCGACCAGATATTGTCGCCAGACTGATGTTTGGGTAGTTAAGTACTTCCTTGAAATCTTGCTATTGAAATACGCGTATGACTACTGACAGGTAGCTGAAGGCTACCCGTGACACATTTTTTATGTTGTTGCAATGTTTTCTTCCTGCCGCGTACTACTGGGGTCGCTATATATGTGATGTAAAGGGGCTTGTGTTCAGGGGACGGCGTGGGCTAGTGGTTGACACGGCTCACAATCCGAAGGTGCTGGGTTCGATCCTCATCACAGCACCGGCCGTTACCCTGGGGAAGCAAACCCTTACAAAGTGCAGGAGGAAGCAGACCCTTACATAAAATGCATGCCAAAGTCGGATGCACTGGGCCGACCGGCGCAAAAAAAACAAACCGTAGTGCAACGCACACTGCCTTGGGTGATAGAGAAATAAGGCGAATGATAACAAAGAGCTTGCCGATCATGAGATTTAAAGACACTTGCCGATTATGAGATTTAAAGACACTTGCCAATGATGAGATTTAAAGACACTTGCCGATCATGAGATTTAAAGACACTTGCCGATCATGAGATTTAAAGACACTTGCCGATCATGAGATTTAAAGGCGCTTGCCGATCATGAGATTTAAAGACACTTGCCGATCATGAGAATTGAAGACACTTGCCGATCATGAGATTTAAAGGCGCTTGCCGATCATGAGAATTCAAGACACTTGCCGATCATGAGAATTAAAGACACTTGCCGATCATGAGAATTAAAGACACTTGCCGATCGTGAGATTTAAAGACACTTGCCGATCATGAGAATTAAAGACACTTGCCGATCGTGAGATTTAAAGGCACTTGCCGATCGTGAGATTTAAAGGCACTTGCCGATCATGAGAATTAAAGACACTTGCCGATCGTGAGATTTAAAGACACTTGCCGATCATGAGAATTAAAGACACTTGCCAATCGTGAGATTTAAAGGCACTTGCCGATCATGAGAATTAAAGACACTTGCCAATCGTGAGATTTAAAGGCACTTGCCGATCATGAGAATTAAAGACACTTGCCGATCGTGAGATTTAAAGACACTTGCCGATCATGAGAATTAAAGACACTTGCCGATCGTGAGATTTAAAGGCACTTGCCGATCATGAGAATTAAAGACACTTGCCGATCATGAGAATTAAAGACACTTGCCGATCATGAGAATTAAAGACACTTGCCGATCATGAGATTTAAAGACACTTGCCGATCGTGAGATTTAAAGGCACTTGCCGATCATGAGATTTAAAGGCACTTGCCGATCGTGAGATTTAAAGGCACTTGCCGATCGTGAGATTTAAAGACACTTGCCGATCGTGAGATTTAAAGGCACTTGCCGATCGTGAGATTTAAAGGCACTTGCCGATCATGAGATTTAAAGGCACTTGCCGATCGTGAGATTTAAAGGCACTTGCCGATCGTGAGATTTAAAGGCACTTGCCGATCGTGAGATTTAAAGACACTTGCCGATCGTGAGATTTAAAGGCACTTGCCGATCGTGAGATTTAAAGGCACTTGCCGATCATGAGATTTAAAGGCACTTGCCGATCGTGAGATTTAAAGGCACTTGCCGATCGTGAGATTTAAAGACACTTGCCGATCGTGAGATTTAAAGGCACTTGCCGATCGTGAGATTTAAAGGCACTTGCCGATCATAAGATTTAAAGGCACTTGCCGATCGTGAGATTTAAAGGCACGTGCCGATCGTGAGATTTAAAGGCACTTGCCGATCATGAGATTTAAAGGCACTTGCCGATCGTGAGATTTAAAGGCACTTGCCGATCGTGATATTTAAAGACACTTGCCGATCGTGAGAATTAAAGGCACTTGCCGATCATGAGATTTAAAGGCGCTTGCCGATCGTGAGAATTAAAGGCACTTGCCGATCATGAGAATTAAAAACACTTGCCGATTGTGAGATTTAAAGGCACTTGCCGATCGTGAGATTTAAAGACACTTGCCGATCGTGAGAATTAAAGGCACTTGCCGATCATGAGATTTAAAGGCACTTGCCGATCGTGAGAATTAAAGGCACTTGCCGATCATGAGAATTAAAAACACTTGCCGATCGTGAGATTTAAAGACACTTGCCGATCATGAGAATTAAAAACACTTGCCGATCGTGAGATTTAAAGACACTTGCCGATCATGAGAATTAAAAACACTTGCCGATCATGAGATTTAAAGGCACTTGCCGATCGTGAGATTTAAAGACACTTGTCTATCAAGAAACGAAAGCGCTAAACGGTGGGGTTTTCAATCACATACGTTTCAATCGTTTTGTGGTCTCAAAGAGGCAGGACCAGCGCCTAGTCATATTGGAGATTGGCAAAAAAAACAAAACAAACAAACAACAACTTGGAGATCCCGTATACACGCTGTGCAAGAAACAAGAACCAATGACAGTTTCAAAATCTATAAGCGCAGGCTGTAAGTCGATGTCCGGGAAAAAGTATAAAAAGTATTGAAATTCCCAACTAATGTGATCTATGTGCAAAATTCTAAAAAGGAAAGAAATTCCTACATAACGCCATGCTTAAGTAGTGGCGACAACTGAAAATTCACAGCAGGTGCTTTCTAGCATCTAGTATCGATTTCCTCATCATGCCCACCCAACAGCCGCTAGAAAATATTGACCACATACTTGAACTCCTGGGCTTTAGGCAAAAAGAATTATTCACTGTTTTATGACTATTATCCCTCAATGTTTGGGATGGCGATTCTAGAGCTTTCTTATGAAACCCCATAAGAACGTCCAGGCTCAGCGACGTATCCAAAATAAAGTATCGGTGAGCAATCTTCCTCAGAGGGGCCAGGTTGTACTGCTAGGCTTCTTCTTCTTCTACGTTCATTTTCAATCTCCCGCTATGAAGCTCTAAAAAAGGGCTTTGCAAGTAGCAGGATGTTGTCCGGATGGAATGCTATGTGTCGTAGTTTACATATTGACTGCGATATTTGCCCCTGTCGGTCCAATACATCCAACTTTAGCAGGCATTTTTGGGTACCGGGTTAGATTTCCATTTCCGATCCCTTCTACTGATCTAGCCTGCTCTGTTGCAGCCCGTTATCCAAGTTCACCGAGTGGTGATCTGGTTCGCTGGCCCTGACGCTAGCAGTCAGCTATGGGTCGCTGACCGCTGCAGCATCTTGATTTCTCAGGCTACTTCCGAAGTGTTTCGCGACGTATCAAAGGTTGGGAACCACTAAGATGTAGATGATTTATTGCCGAGGGAGAGGATAATGCTCATACGTATCAAAGGTTGGGAACCACTGAGATGTAGATGATTCATTGCCGAGTGAGAGGATAATGCTCAGACGTATCAAAGGTTGGGAACCACTGAGATGTAGATGATTCATTGCCGAGTGAGAGGATAATGCTCAGACGTATCAAAGGTTGGGAACCACTGAGATGTAGATGATTCATTGCCGAGTGAGAGGATAATGCTCAGACGTATCAAAGGTTGGGAACCACTGAGATGTAGATGATTTATTGCCGAGTGAGAGGATAATGCTCAGTTCAGACAAAGCACGTTCTTATTCACTTCATGAGTATAGGGACATGAATAATGGGCCCAAGAGAGCTGAAATGTTGAAAGTCTCCAAAAGGGATGGGGAGATAATATGACTTGAACAGTGTCAGTAGATGAGTAGCTGAACGGTAGAGAGTTTGTTTCTCGCAGAAAGCTATTGGGGTAGATCCCTGTTATCGATATCCTCCAGTCGATCCAGAAGTAGGTGGATAGTTGATTTACTGTTAAGAAAGGAAGGGCAACGAGGAAGGGAACCTGTCGCCCTACCCTACATTAAAGCTAACGGCTAGCACAATGTCGCATCTTTGCACGCCATCCCCGACAACAGTGTCAGTTATAGAACTACCTTTCTCTGGCGGTTTTAGTAATTCTTTCCCAGTCTCCCCTATTTCTCTCTCGTCCTATCCAATTGTGTCTGTCTAGGACCAGGCGCGTCGTAGCAGTTGACGATACACAACGGCGGTTTAGGATATCCCTAACATTTCCTATCCACATGGTCCTGCAAAAGTCCTATCGTCGTGCGTTATAAGCGCGCAGAGGTAGACTGGAAGATTGCTTTCGCATTAGGTGACCGAACCATTTGGATTTCCCCTTATCCGTGTGACGTCGGTGCGTGTTGTATCGACACGTGTTGGAATGTCATAATTTCTCGTTCTGTCTCTCCTGCTAACAGTGATAGTTTTTCCACAAGCATCTCATATCACTGGTCGTAATCTTTCTCTCTTGGATCGTTATTAAATTAGTAATTGAAGATGGATAATAGAACGCAGTTCTGTGCAGAAATATAGGTGTATAGTCGACACACGAAGAAGCGTGACCACTTTCATCTGGGCTGCGTAAGGAAACTGCTGAACATTAAATGGCACAGATGTAGACGTTCTTTCGCGGACTGGCATGACAAGCATCCACACAATTCGGTGAAAACGACAGTTTAGATGGACTGACCGTGTTTTCCGCATGTCAGATGAGCGGCTTCCAAAGAAAATATGCCATGGGGAGCTTGAGACCGAGCTCGCGGTGGTAAAATAAAACGTTACAAAGACAATCTGAAGGCCTCACTGAGGAGCTGCGACATTGGCCCTGGTAATTGGGAGAACATTGCTGCTGATCGCTCTGCTTGGTGTAGTCAAATCTCTGCTGGCACGACACATATAAAGCAGATAAGAATCAAGGAAGCTGCACGGAGGCGGTCTACACGAAAGGCAAGAGACTAGTTGCCTCCGTTTGACGGTCAGTGTTTCTCTGCCCTCAGTGTGACAGGCGTTTAAATTAACGGACTCGGATTGGTTTGATCAGCCACCTACGATCTCACTCCAGGATTGGTTTGATCAGCCACCTACGATCTCACTCCAGGATTGGTTTGATCAGCCACCTACGATCTCACTCCAGGATTGGTTTGATCAGCCACCTACGATCTCACTCCAGGATTGGTTTGATCAGCCAACTACGATCTCACTCCAGGATTGAAAGATGACAATGGGGTCCTCTTCCGAAACGATGGACAAACAACAACAGGTTGAAAATATAGAAGAAATATGGATGAAGGGCCAAGAGGAATAAAATGAACATTTTTGTCTGTATTGGAAGAGACGGAATAAACAGAAGATATTAGATTAGTCGTTCACTCTCACCAACACAACCAAGAGAGAACGGATAAACTGAGTGTTTATAAGCTACTAGGTGTAGTGAATATTAACATTAAGAAAACTGAAGAATTTACATTAAATATAAAACAAAAAATTGTCATCCAACACCAATTCAAATTTGTAAGAAGAAACTAGCAAATACGGGCACATTTTAATATAATGTGGTATCGTTACATCAGGCTCTGGAACAGACAAAGACACCAAAGTCAGAATGAACAAAAATATCCTTTTCTAGATTAAACAACATTTGCAAGCAATTTCTGACAGTACAGCACAAACAGAACATACAAGAGGTGCGTCTGATCGTTGTGGTGTGCTGGAGAGTAACACAAACAGAAATGTACACATTACCCTCTTTCCACACAGTTATGTCTAAAGACTGATAGAATGTTCTGACCGAACACCGTTATAAAACCCAAGAACGCCTCAAACGGGAGAACCAAGAAAATATAAACACCATTATGACCGGTCCGCGCTGGAATTGGATCGGCCATGTCAACGGGAAAAAAATCAATTAGACTATAACAAGTTTTTTTCAAAATGCAGCCGCCTACAAGAACAAAAGGTTACATCTACAAATGAATTAAAGAAAGGTACATATTAGATACCAGCAAACATTTTTAGGAGTCAGAGAGTAGTGAATGCTTGGAATTGCCACAGGAAATAGTGCGGGAAGGGTAAATTAATGTATTCGAGAATAGATTAGATACGCATAGGTATTTTTAGGAGTCAGAGAGTAGTGAATGCTTGGAATTGCCACAGGAAATAGTGCGGGAAGGGTAAATTAATGTATTCGATAATAGATTGGATACGCATAAGTATTTTTAGATCAAGTGAATGTAGATAAGCTGGTTGTATACAGACTCTGCAGAGTCCTCCAAACCAGTATAAAGACGTTAAGTTATGTCCTCGGAAAAAGGAACAACTCCATCAGCCAGAGCTACCATGCGGTGGGCCATCTAGGGTCATATAGACACCTTGGTAAAGAAACAGAAGCCAAAACGAAAATGATGAACCAGAGGCGTGGCGCTGGAAGAAGGATGGCAGCAGACAGGGTGGCGTAGATGGACTTTGTTGCTGCTCCGAAATACGCCTTCTGATGTGATGATCGCTGACTGTTTTATCAGCCACTGGTCAAGGACATGAAATGGCGGGTTAGCAAACATACATTAAGGGGGAGATAAATGGGCACACAGGCAAATATACAGACGTGTAGGTAGACTATGCTGCGCGAACGGGAGAAAAAAGAGAGTTTGTGAGTTTCCGAAAGAGGAGGGGGAGGGAGGAACCGAAAATAAGAATACATGGACATGTAGGTGGCCAACATGAAAGTCAAGATTGGCAGACAGACAAGCTAGACGCACAGACGGAGAGTAAGACAAGATTCGGACAAATAATAAGTATGAACAATAATACACGCACATTCACACAAACATATTAATATATATATATATATATATACATTTATGCCAGGTTGTGGATACGTACGGGCAGATAGACACATATAAATAGATAGATAGATAGATAGATAGATAGATAGATAGATAGATAGATAGATAGATAGATAGATAGATAGATAGATAGATAGATAGATAGATAGATAGATAGATAGATAGATAGATGACAACACTCATATACTCGTATAAATATTAGATTTCAAAGACGGTATCCCGTAATGTATTGAACTCAAGCACAGATTAGTCTACAGGTTTCCGATGTGAGAAGTTCCATTCTTGAAAGATGCATTTTCACCTACACAATTGAGGCCTTCGGGTATAACGAAACAACTAAATCACGCAGGCCATTCCCATAAACAATACGAATAGCCCAGCTATTACAAGATATTCTGACATTAAACTTTGTTATGCAAGGTTGTTGATAGAGTGTCTAGGGGGAGCTTGCTTTCCTCTCTTCCTTCGATGATGCGGAAGGAAGGAAGTTCAAGAAGAGAGAACAGAGCTCTAATGAGAAAGAATGAAATAAGTGTCAATGAGAAAGAACGAAGGAACAATATTCCAATGAGAATGAACTTCTTTTTCTTCTTCTTCGTACGCAGTCAGACAGTAACCATTATTTTTTCGAAAAAAGCGGCGGTCATCCTGAGGCTGTCGCCACTGCCATAAAGCTTGTCTTGCAGTTCCACTGGTGATGGCCACATCTGCTCTCTCTGATCCTCGTATGTCGGGCAGTTCTGCAGCAGATGTTCAGCGGTCATTTTACCAGTACCGCACGGGCATTCGTCGGTACACCCTATCTTCAATTTGTTGAATAGGTGGTACCTCAGTCTATTGTGGCCAGTGCGAAGTCTGAAGACAACGACCTGCTTTCTTCGGTTCAACTGGTAATAGGCATCGTTTTTGGTGTAACCAGTATGTTCGGTTTCCCATTTGGTCATGTATCTGGCTTTGATAAGCCGTTTTGACTCTTCGTACGTCATACTGGTATCTGTTTGTGGTAGTCTTGCACCTTCTTTTGCCAGTCTGTCTGCCTCCTCGTTGCCTTGGATGTTGCAGTGTGATGGGACCCACTGTACCACTACCCTTTTTGGTGCGGACTGATGGCACAGTTTGCAGAGTGCTGCTCTTAAGTCCAATGAGAATGAACGAAGGAATAATATTCCAACGAGAAAGAAGAAAATAAATTGTAATGAGAAAGAACGAAGGAACACTATTCTGATGAAAAATAATGAGATAAGTGTCAATGAGAAAGAACAACATTCGAATGTGAAAGAACGAAAGAATACAGTTTCAATGAGAAAGAAAAGATCAGATAAGAATATAACCGAGCAGGGCAGTGATCTGATAATCGATATACACCATAACAGCAAAGGCATACGGACCTGTTGACAAGAATACAAACACTGTAACATTCTAAGCATATGGGCAAAAAAGATAATCAAAGAGAGGGGCCGGGCCGTTACAGCAGAGAGCTTAAGACCTCGCCTTCGAGACGAAGGCATGAAACGGCGAGCGTACAATACCCACAAGTCTCAAGGGAAGTGTGATCCTACCGGTGACGGGTGACAAATTACAAGGGGTAGTGTACACGATGCGCACGTAAAAAGAACCATTGACAGATGACAATTAAAACAATAGCAGGCTGCTAGCACCCTTCCAGGAAATACAATCCCCAACAAATCCTAAAATGTCTACCCAAAATGACGTCACCTACCTTCCCCACAGGCACAGTAAGCCGCTGCTGTCTTGTGGGATACCTTTTTATGCCAAAGGCTTCAGGAGAAAACCCTGAGGAAAAATCTGCATCCTGTATTATCTATAGTCGTCTCGACTTATGTCTTACCATTGTTCCAAGGTAGCGCGGGACCAGAGTGAAATTGATGTCCAGCGCAGTTTCTTCCTCACTATACGCTAAATACAGGGCAAGCTATACCATCACTTGCGATGGGCAACTAAGTCAAACCGCTGGAAGAACAATCTAAAAAAAGAACATACTACGGTTAGCTTCAGCTACCTGGCAATATGCATACACGTGCCTGTTTGAATACCAGGATTCCCAGTAAGGCTAGCAACCGTATCCTTGTAAAGTCATTGCTTTTGAAACTGCATCAGCAAATATTGATACGGGCTTCCTATGAGGGGCCAGCTGTAGCGGTGACCATAAGCGTCACCTGGAGCAACCAGGTGAATCAATCAATAATGAAAATGTGCTACTGCAGACACATCTATCTAAGCTCGTACACACATCTTGGACTGGACAGGGGCTGAAGATGTGCACAGTGAATGAGCTGACATCATTCGGTGACTCATAGCTGGCGACTCCCGTCAGGGTCAGTGAACCAGAACTGACCAAGACCCTATGCTGCCTCCAGGTGACGGCCCTGATAACAGGCTGCTCTAGTGTAGTCTGGCTAATAGAATAGGGATTGCAGTGGGAAGAGAAACAGGTAACTAAAATAAAGGTAGCTGAAACCAGATATGTGGAGACGAAAGATTACACAGCCTCGCGGTAAACTACACACATCACAACGTTTTTTTTGGACGAAGAATAGGACGACACCGGTCCACCTTCATTAACACGCAAAGGATGTGATGAAAGCTCCTGCAGTCCTCCACCTAACGTCATTTTCAGGGCGATCGAAAGAGTAATCATACTCATTGTGGGCCATTCAATAACAACAATAACAAAACACCAACTGACGGCGCCCACGTTATTAATTTATATAGCATACCATTTAATAATAATAGTTTCTCATCGCAAGCGAAGATTGTAACGGTGTCAGATATAAGACGGCCACTGTGGCTTGGCACTTAAATAGATTTAAAAGATTTGTCTGCGGTCGTCATCCGCACTCTCTTGTCCTGAGCGACCTTGGTCCAGTGGCAAGGCATTGAGGAGTCGAGTCGAAGAAGGAGTGCATATTTGTCCTCCGGGTTTGCTGCAGACGCTTTCTTCGTGAAAAGGTAACCTGTATGGCAGTACCGTATAGTAAGTATGCTAGTCTGTCAACGACATGCAACACAGCCTCCAAATAATCGTATTTGCATGACAGTCCTACCAGATTTATGTAAAAACTGAGCGAGGTGCTCCAACTATGACAAAGCGCGCATTAATAGATACGACAGAACGCGTCACCTAATATTATGTCCACAAAAGCTAAATCGGCACTTCCAGCGTGGCTGTAGTGCTATTTTCGCCTATATCCCACACAAGGCCCTCACTAGAAACCACTCAGGCAGAATGGTTCACGTACATACATTAAAACTAATAATTCAGAGCAATAATTTCTGAAGAAAAACCAGCAGTCACACAGTCCGCCACCTTAACTAACAATACAAATTATTATATTATATATATATACAAGATGAGGCTGATAAATCCGTGATATTTACATTTTTTTTTAATTCGGCCGAAAATGACATAATTATGAGATTTAACGACAATGAAAGGGAAGGAAGACTAACGTCTGGTCAGGAAAAATACACTGATCAGACACGTTAGTCAGGTTCAGGCAAAACATACTGGGCAAGACCTTCGCCTTGGCTTGCTCGTAGCCCTTCCTGGAAACAGGCTGTTTCCGTGGCAGACTGGCTAACATGGTGAGGGATCGACGTGATCCCAGTAGTAGTGAGCGACACGCAGATGAAGCCAAGCACTCTTGGGATGTGAGGACAGCTACTGCAACCCGGCATTTAACGTCTTTTTCTGGGGGGCACACAAAAGTAACCTACTTATTGTCGGCATTCGCAATCAACAACGTAAATGTTTGTAATATCTTTTCTCTGCCATGTTATGCAATCTGTATACCGAACACATACACGTGTACTTTAAGGACACTGATTTTTTCAATGGTGTCAATGTGACTATACGCTCTCTCCCTGAGAGAGATACGGCTGCCCTGTATATATTACACGGAAGACTTCACTTCCACGTTTTATCTGATTGCTACTCAGATGGTATCACTTCTAGGGTGTTTTTTGTTCTTTTGAAGGTAGCATAATCCGTCCGCCGTGTTTTTGTTGAATGTCCTGGTTTGACCTTCATGGCATTGAGTACCTTCGAGGTTCTAAATCTGTTCACGATTACAGACCCACGTTGAATAGCAAAAGGGATCAAGATGCTGATCCAAATATTTCCTCACACCTCTTTTTTCAGTGAGACTGTTGAAATTAGTATCATCACTCACCAGCAGGGAATATTCGATTGGGTGCATTCAACAAGCTACCAAGTAAATGTGTTAGTCCTCGCATTGTGACAGTTGTATTGGTTAACATTGTGCACTGTTGTTTTGCTATATTTTATAGTGACTGCCTAAGTTCGAGTTATACGTGCCCGTTAACAAGCGTCCCAAATGAAACTCTGTTCAGCACTGCCAACAACACGTTTTTAAATAGACGTCTCCTTTCTACAATAAATATTTAGAGACTCGTAGTTCTGAAATCGAATGCATGTTTTAATGTAACCATGATCTTTGAACTGATTTTATAAAAATAATTAATTAGTTCTACTTCTTCAATCAACTGACGCTATGCATCTAGTCCGGTGAGGTTCAGGTCTACGTCGCCATTGAAGACGGATGTGTTGGACTAAAAGGTGTAAATATAGAAGTCAAGATTTAAACTAGTGACACAACGCATTCCATTCTCCGGACTACTTCCTGTTACTTGCGAAGCCCTGTTCAGGGCTAGGTAGTGGGAGATTGAGAACGAGCGCATAAGAAGAAGAGGTCGACGCCGGTCATCCACAGCTTTTCGACAATGGTCACTTTCCCGGGCCAAACCGGCTGTCTTTGCTCTGCATAAATGGCGCAGTCACGCAGAATGTTCTGGTGTTTCACAAACCCATTATGTGCAGGCGGAACTTGCAATATCCCGTTATGAAGCTGAAGATCAATGTCTGTCCATCTCTGTCAAGTTTGTCTATGTTGTCATTTTCTGGTTTGTATTCTTTGTGCTGGTCTCTTCATTCTGCCCTCATAGATCGTTTGACGAGTGTCTTTGCTTCTTTATAGCTCTGTGGATGGCAACACTGCGTGCCGTCATTACGGGATTTTGCAAGATCATCTGCCTTACACAGTCGGCCAGAATTCACTGTAGGACTAATTCAAGTCTTTTCGGGGACAGCAATGCAGTTTGGGGCTTGAGATGGTTTGGAGTACGCTTCTGGAGTACATTAGAAAGACCATTTTGTTTTCTTACAGTTGTGTTTTGGCTGATAAGAAACCGAGTTGCTGCAAGTACGTCTGCTGCTTCAGCTCTGAAATCGGTACATGTCTCATCTGCTGGTATGAAGTGGTTTTCTATGTCATCGTTGGAGTGTGTGATAAAGATGCCACTTTCTCTCCTTTTTACGCTGTCAGAAGCCGATCCATCTGTGCACACACGTGTCCAGCAGTTGATTGTACTGTCTCTTTAGCTCGCGTAGAACGTGAACGTTTTGTTTGTTCTGTTGTTCACTCTTCTTGTGTATCCATACTTATTGATAATTCGTTAGTATTAAATAATGTAAAGATATGTGTACTATTTTTATAGCGCTATAAGGTAAAGGTCAGTCCTATGGCAACAATTGCCGTCGGGGATAAAGATAACGCTTCATGTACTAAACCGCAGCGTATGTGAGGTGGGGTGGCCAGTTCCCTTCCTTGCTTTTTTTACCTTCCCCAACTCATACGTCAGGTACTCATTTACGGCTTGGTCAACTGGACAGCGGTCTCACCACATCCTTGTATGTCGAAAAATTTTTGCAGGCAGATGTCCAGGGGCTATTTTCCCAGTACCACGGCTGCATTCGACAGTTTTTTAACGAAGTATGGGTCGACACTGTAATCCCATTTCGTATCGGTTCACATGACCTTCGTCTTTGCTTATTCTGTGAATTGTTAGGCCCTTTAGCGTGTTCTCTTTCTCCGACGAAGGCCTTGTGGTCGAAACGCGAGTTTAATTTTGTTTCTGTCCCCGTACGGTCTCTGAGCCTTCACCTATATATGCTTTTATCCCCCATTGGCCTTCAGTACAGTCGGATTTTCGATTTATTTATTTTTTAAATGCTAAGATGACGGTTAGGTGTGCAAGGGATCGATTGCTGCAGCTATTATATGTGACACACGATACATCATAATTGGAGAATCTGCAGCAGAGATATACATTATTATTATTATTAATAAACTCTCAAGCAAATGGCACGCAATGTTCGCGTTAGTACATGCGTATTCTCTGACGTTATTTACTTAATTAAATTTGTAATGAAAATCTCATGCTCACATATTTGTAATACTTTATTAATATGCGTATGTAATTACGTGCGCTTCATATAGCAACATGGAGAGAGGACGGCCAACAGAGACTAATTCGCTGAACGGTCATCCGCGAGGGCTTCATTATGGGTCTAAACAACGTTCAAGAACTTATACAAGTGGCGTCACAACGTTCAATCTGGAGAGCACTTATTTCTGCCGAATGCTCCTATTTCTTGGGGGGGGGGGGGGGGGGGGGGGGGCGGCGCGGGATCGCGGCGCTCAAAGAACATAGATAAAGATATGAAATATAATAATAATCTTATTATTATCTGTCTATTTTACACACACTCACGCATATAATTACTTAACATCACGTAGCTATTTTAAAAAATGGTACATAATTCATTGTAATATGTGTTTTGTTTTTTTAGATAGGGTGACCATGTATATTAAACGGAGTACCAATTTACAGCTGGGTCAAGTAGTCCGTGTCCATAACGGGGATTGGATACGTTAGCAATGGGACTGAAGAATAATCAGAGTGAAACATTCTGAACACGATGAGAGCGAAGAGCAATCAGGTACAGGTAATACATACTGATCAAGGTGGGAGCGAAGTGTAATCAGGTACAGGTAAAACATACTGATCAAGGTGGGAGCGAAGTGTAATCAGGTACAGGTAAAACATACTGATCAAGGTGGGAGCGAAGTGTAATCAGGTACAGGTAAAACATACTGATCAAGGTGGGAGCGAAGTGTAATCAGATACAGGTAAAACATACTGATCAAGGTGGGAGCGAAGTGTAATCAGATACAGGTAAAACATACTGATCAAGGTGGGAGCGAAGTGTAATCAGGTACAGGTAAAACATACTGATCAAGGTGGGAGCGAAGTGTAATCAGGTACAGGTAAAACATACTGATCAAGGTGGGAGCGAAGTGTAATTAGGTACAGGTAAAACATACTGATGATCGTGGGAGTAAAGTGTAATCAGGTACAGGTAAAACATAATGATGAAGGTGGGGGCGAAGTGTAATCAGGTACAGGTAAAACAAGACCAGCGCCTCACGTCCTCGTTCGTGCTCCTAGAAACAGTCTGTTACAGCAGTCTTGCCAACGAAGTGGAAGATAAGACAGTGCAATCTCCACAGTGGGTGAGCATACTGAAGTACCTCGCATTGCACGAGATCCAGGAGGACCATGGCCTACATTCTCAACTTCGTTTCAGGATGTAAGAATTGCCACTGTAATCCTCTACCAACAAGACTTCATCAAGAGTAAACTTAACAGAGCAAAGATACCTTCGAGCAAGAACCACTCAGCTACGTCTGTGCTCGTTTAAATATGTATGCAGGCTAAACTAAAGCAACAAATTGAAGAAACTCTCCATAGAACATATAATTCTCCCAAAATGACGGGCAGCAGATGGAGGGAGAGCAGTTGGAAGAAGTGAATACCTTTACCTATTTGGACAGAACAATAGAGACATCAGGAGGCACAGATGTAGATGTGTTACCACAGTTTACCCATAGAACGGGTTTTTAAAGGCTTATGACTACAAGCCGCTTCGCCACTGCTGTCGCCAGGTCGTGTGATGGCTATGTTTGTTTATTTCACACCCAACAGAAAAACAACAAATGCCATACCGGGGATTCGAACCGCTACCCTCCTTTTCGGCAGGGAGGCATCGAAACCATTCGGCCAGTCGCTCCTTTGTAAGGATCATAATTTGAAAGGCAAGATGTGTCATTCCTGACACTAAACAATATATGGAGATCCAGACAAATCAAGATTCAAACCAAAGTTAGAATATTCAGCGCCAGTGTCAAGTCGGTGTTGCTGTATGGAGAGAAGACATGGAGAACGACGAAGGTCATACAACAATGATCCCCAGTCCTTTATTAGCAGATGCCTACGAAGGATAATGGGCATAAAGAGGCAGGACATGGTGAGTAATGAAGACCTTTGAAAAAGGAGGCAACAATATCCATTGGAGCAATATATTAAGCGAAAAAAATGAGGTTGGACACGCTGCGGAAGGCACAGTCAAACATAGTCAGACAGGCTCTTACATGGAATCCTCAGCGGAAGAGAGAGTGAGGTAGACCCAAAAATAGGTGGAAAAGAGAATGTGAGAAGGAACTAAAATGAAATGATTACACCTGGAGAGAGACAGAAGGAACTAAGATTAAATGATTACACCTGGAGAGAGACAGAAGGAACTAAGATTAAATGATTACACCTGGAGAGAGACAGAAGGAACTAAGATTAAATGATTACACCTGGAGAGAGACAGAAGGGACTAAGATTAAATGATTACACCTGGAGAGAGACAGAAGGGACTAAGATGAAATGATTACACCTGGATAGAGGCAGAAAGATCAGCCCAGAACTGTGCACGTTGGCTGGATGTTGTTAATGGTATATCCACCTCAGAGAGGAGCGACAGGCTTCAAATGGTTGATTGAAAATGATGGACAATAATTTCTTTTATTTCTTCATTCGTCTTGAAAATGAAGTTAATCGTAGTTTACAGCGAGGCAGCAATATCCCCGCCTTTCTACCCGACCACAACTGGCTTTTGGGGTTACGTATTTGCTTCCCACCGCGATCCTTATTCTCTTAGCCAGACTACAATAGTAGAATGGAGGCACAATATGGTGTTGATCAGCTCTGGTTGATCGACCCTGATACAAGCAGATAGCTACGTGCTGCATCTTCGGCCCCGGACTGAAATGTGAAACTTAGTTTTCGTGTAGATAATTGTTCTCTTCATGCACTTATTTTTGAAATCACCCATCAGAGATGGTCTAGTTTTGATGTGTATTTGGTATGAGGCGTGTTCACATGCAATCGGACAGAACTGCAACAAGTGAACATACGTACAATGCGCATGATGACGTCACTTCTGGTGTAAACAGCACATATCGACCGTCATGTTTGCAAAATGTCATTATCCCCCGACTCATAGTTTACTCAGCAGACGGTTGAAAACATGGCAGGTGTGATACGGAATCACTCCAGAGTTGATCAGCGAGCGGTCATTCGGTTTTAACAGCTGAAGGATGTCGGCCAGTTGACACTCATCGCAGAATGCAGGCAGTGTATGGTGACAAAAGTGTGTGGAAGACAACAGTGAAGAACTGGACAACGATGTTTAAAGAAGGACGTGAGTTAACGAAAGATCTTTCTAGACCAGGTCAGGTGTATATTCTTGCGTCAGAAGATGCCATCGTCAAAAATTGATGCAGTAATTGGGGTAGACCGTCGCCGGAGCTCGCGTTCGCTAGCAGAATAATTCGCTGTGTCGCTAGGAACAGTTCAAATGGTGTTCAGAAAGAAACTGATGTATCGGAATGTGTTTTTACAATGGGTACCTCGGTTGCTGGCCAACAACCATAAGGAAGAACGCATGGGATTGAGTTTAAACTACATGCTGCGATACGAAGAGGAGTGTGATTCGTTTCTTTTGCGCATAGTAGCAGGTGATGGATCGTGGTGTCACCACTTTGACTCGAGCAGCAAAACTGCTAGCATGCTAGCACTAACTATCCAGTCTAACCCCTTTAGGGTGAAAGACTCTCTAACTCATGCTTTATGCTTTTGTATATCCCCGATTCACGCATACCAAAAGCTCAGTACAAAAGAAAGCTATATATTCAGTACCCCATATATGAAAAAGCAACCACAAGTGAAAAACCCGTTTTCTCGAGTATCAGAAGAAGAAAAAGAAGTCAAATGGCAATAAGTTAAGAAGTGAAGACTAGTTGCAACACTCTACTACAGTTTTCTGTTACTGACATTTATGCTGCAACAGACACACACCTTCCGCTAACAACCATGCTGAGTCTAACATACCCCCTCCTGGTAAATGTATCATACACCTGTGATGCTTAACGTATGTTCCACATACTGTTCCACCTAAACCACCGGTTTCCGCTTCGCGTTATTTCATATTACACGAACGCACTGCGCCTCCTACCACACACACGACCTTCTGGTTTAGCGCAGGAATAACAGAATATACGTGTGAATATGAGTGAGTAGGTAAACTTGATTCATTTAAGGATGGTCTACAAACTGGTGAGCCATAGGTCTTCGTCTTTCCATTTTTAGCGACAGGGAAATGCATAAATTAATGCATGGAGCGACTGACCATCCCTCGACAAATTGTAAATCGAGAGGCAGTCAAATGACTGATACAGTGACGAAGTGAATAACGTTCAGAGCGCCAATTTCCGGGTGCGGATCGTTGTGGTAGTAGCAAATGCCTTGTCATCGAACTGTCGCTGCTGCGAGCAGTTGAGATTCTGCCTGGATTGTGAAATTTGTTCACAAAGAAGAATAACATCTCTGCCCCTATTGCTGGTCTTCCCTCGAAGGCATTGCCTCGAAAATTGAGTGGCTTCCAGATTATACATAACTGGGAAACTGCTTCCTCCCAAGTAGGATATAACATGCGAGAAGAGAAGGTTGTGCATGGGGATAGCGGCCCCACCATGTACGAACCATTGTTAAAAACAAACGGATTCAAGATTATCTAAAAGCTGGTTAAGGTAAATAAAATTCAGGGCTGGACTTCAATGTTCCGTCATCCGAACAACAGGTAAATGATGATTCTTCAATTTCTAAATCATATACCAGATATTATTAATAAAGTTTTCATTCAAACCTAGAAAACCACTCCAAACCCAGAAGACTACAGTAGTAAAACCAAATGGCTACTTCAAACTCCTGAAAACAGACTGTGTCACAACATCCTGGCCAACGGGGGTAGACACTGTAATCCCTATAGTGGTAAGTTTACTGAGTAGCCTTGCATTGCATTACAGTCAGGAGGAACCAGGTCCACCTTCTCAAGTAAGCCTCGCATGTAAGAAGGGCCACCGTAACCCGCAACCAAAGGAACGCCATAACTCAGCTTCGAACAACTTACAATATATTCAGTGTAGCAGTGGACCTACTCGTCTGTCACACAATGAGCCTTATGTCAAATCACTCGTGCACTCAAATGTCAATTAGGCACTCCTTCAGATGAATTTATGTATGTGTGTGTGTCCCTGTGTGGCTTGATCAATAAATCCACGAGATCGCGATTCTGAGCCTGCAGTGGTTCCGCGTGGTTGCAAATGAAAAACTTATGGGGGAGGATAGAGCAAAGACAGTTGTAACAGGAGCAATTGCGACGAAGCTGTCGCTGGATATGACTATGTGAGACAGACAGACAGACAGACACACACTGAAAAAGCCCAAGACAATATCCCCAGGCAATTTCAGTCATGGCAGCACATATGACAAACAGGCAATGGAAGGCCACTAGAGGCCGACACATGGAAAATAGGGAGAAGTTGAAAAGGAATGAAGAAAATGGCACAGGACCATCTGCATGGGGAGGTCTGGTCGATGATATATGCATCCCAATGTGATAAGGATGGAGAATTGTGCACACATATATTCACAGGGTTGAGAACCTCGGCTCAAGTTCAAGCAATGGAGTCCCATCTCGCCCTCGACGCAGCAAGAATTCTGGATGTTATTTCCCCAAACAGCATGTGCCAATCTCGAGAGACTGTTGAGCTGCTGGCAACGATCAGAGAGACAGTTAGATGAGAGCTATTTCCTCTCTCCAATATATATATATGACTGCTGACTCCCATCTATAAGACGGCTGACTCCCATCTATAAGACGGCTGACTCCCATCTATAAGACGGTTGACTCCCATCTATAAGACGGCTGACCCCCATCTATAAGACGGCTGACCCCCATCTATAAGACGGCTGACTCCCATCTATCAGACGGCTGACTCCCATCTATAAGACGGTTGACTCCTATCTATAAGCCGGCTTCCATCTATAAGACTGTTGACTCCAAGTTCTGACACAAGATGGTTTAAGTGGTCCATCTTTAAAATTGACCAAATGCTTCTAAAGAAACGCAAAAGATCACAACAATGCCCTAATATAACCTGAAAGAATCTGACCTACGGTTAAAAGAACGTGTGTTCTCATAATGAGACTTAAAATTGTATCTTTAATAACAACATAAATAGTAATTGGCAGATGCACAAGAGACGTACCCTCAAAAAACGTTTGGAGAATTAAACGAATAGATAAACAGTCAGGATAAATGAAACAGATTAAAAAGGGTATTGGCGCTATAACAGAGAGGCAAAATAACCGGTTTTCAACAACGGAACGAAAACAGTGGGCGCTCGTAGCCTCGAAAGTTTCGAGTGACCCCTCGTCTCAAGGGAGGCGAGATCGAGTGCCTAGTCCTCTCGGAGAGGGATGATAAACCGGGATCTCAGATGTAACATGTTCACCTTTCCTGAAAGGGACGGACACAGTGGGTGTTCGAACCCCGCAAGTTTCAAGCCATTTCTGGTCTCAAGGGAGGTGAGATCGAGTGGCTTAGTCTCGGAGACGGATGATAAACTCGGAGGCCACGTGTACAGGATGTCCCGTAAAAGAACCAATGCCATTGAGAAAAAAAAAACCAGTCTGGAAAAAAAATTGAAAAATAATGAAATCCTCTCGCTTTGAGATCAAGATGCTGAGCAGCGCATGAGCTGCAGTGGTCAGCGACCCATAGCTGACTGCTAGCGTCAAGGCCAGCGAACCAGAGCTGCCAAGACCCTTCTCTCCCAATACGCCACCTACCTTCCATAGCCCTGGTAAGCGAATAGACTGTGCCTACCCAATAGCAGGTATACAGGGGGAATGAAGACTAACGTCTGGTCAGACAAAATTTACTGACCTAACTCCCACCTCGACTTCCCCGTACTCCTCCCTGGAAACGGGCTGACGCCTGGCTAACGAAGTGAGGGATCGACGTGATTCCCGTAGTAGTGAGCGACAGGCACATAAAGCCAAACATAACACAGCCGCCTGGATGACCCCGGTCCACCTTCATCAGCACGCTCGGGATGTGATGAAAGCTACAACAAACCGTCACTTAACGTCCTATTCAGGGCACACAAAAGAGTAAATTTACTCATTGTGCGCATTCAACAACAACGGGCTGTCTAAATACCTGGACTCAAAACACATCAAGTATTGAAGGGTGACAATGAATGAGATGAATCTGTTTGCCGACTCTTGCTATATTCTCTCAGCGAGACAGTGGTAATATTGTCATATCTATATGTCCTGCCGAAGACATGTGTCGGACCGAAAGGTGCAGATATCCTGCCGAAGACATGTGTCGGACCGAAAGGTGCAGATATCCTGCCGAAGACATGTGTCGGACCGAAACGTGCAGATATCCTGCCGAAGACATGTGTCGGACCGAAACGTGCAGATATCCTGCCGAAGACATGTGTCGGACCGAAACGTGCAGATATCCTGCCGAAGACATGTGTCGGACCGAAAGGTGCAGATATCCTGCCGAAGACATGTGTCGGACTGAAAGGTGCAGACATCCTGACGAAGACATGTGTCGGACCGAAAGGTGCAGATATCCTGCTGAAGACATGTGTCGGACCGAAAGGTGCAGATATCCTGCCGAAGACATGTGTCGGACCGAAAGGTGCAGATATCCTGCCGAAGACATGTGTCGGACCGAAACGTGCAGATATCCTGCCGAAGACATGTGTCGGACCGAAAGGTGCAGATATCCTGCCGAAGACATGTGTCGGACCGAAAGGTGCAGATATCCTGCCGAAGACATGTGTCGGACCGAAAGGTGCAGATATCCTGCCGAAGACATGTGTCGGACCGAAAGGTGCAGATATCCTGCCGAAGACATGTGTCGGACCGAAAGGTGCAGATATCCTGCCGAAGACATGTGTCGGACCGAAAGGTGCAGATATCCTGCCGAAGACATGTGTCGGACCGAAAGGTGCAGATATCCTGCCGAAGACATGTGTCGGACCGAAAGGTGCAGATATCCTGCCGAAGACATATGTCGGACCGAAAGGTGCAGATATCCTGCCGAAGACATGTGTCGGACCGAAAGGTGCAGATATCCTGCCGAAGACATGTGTCGGACCGAAAGGTGCAGATATCCTGCCGAAGACATGTGTCGGACCGAAAGGTGCAGATATCCTGCCGAAGACATGTGTCGGACCGAAAGGTGCAGATATCCTGCCGAAGACATGTGTCGGACCGAAAGGTGCAGATATCCTGCCGAAGACATGTGTCGGACCGAAAGGTGCAGATATCCTGCCGAAGACATGTGTCGGACCGAAAGGTGCAGATATCCTGCCGAAGACATGTGTCGGACCGAAAGGTGCAGATATCCTACCGAAGACATGTGTCGGACCGAAAGGTGCAGATATCGCAATCTTTTTTTTTTTCTTGCTTAGATGTTTGTCTCACTAGTTTCTACTGGCGGAGGCACGCCATTTTCCACCCCAGACCGTAGTCCATTGGGCGATATCAGGACGCATAAACCAGTGCTTGGATGCATGTGTGCGTCTGTGTGTACCTATGCTAGGTTTGTGCACCCTCAGAAGCTAGCCCAACCAAAGTGCAATGGAAGGGCCTCACCATGAGGGCGAGTGTGAAAGTTGTGCAAGGGTGTGACTGTGGGATAGAGTCAAATGAAACAGAGTGAGGTGAGAGAAAAGAGAAGGGGAAGAGTGGCCCCCAGGGTGAGCCTCCTCTGCAGAAAGTCCTTCTGATATCGCAATCAAACTGTAAACTAGCGACACAACGCATTCCGTTCTCCGGACTACATCCTGGTACTTGCAAAGTCCTGTTCAGGACTTGGTAACGGAGATTGAGAACGAACGTAGAAAAGAAGAATACCAATCTGTTACACGTGCATAGCACTTCTGGAAACCACTCAACATGCATAGAAAAGAGCAAAAAATAATCTTCAAAAAAGTGCTGCCCTTGTCAATGCGCCATCAGGTCTGGGCGTCGGCTGTCTTAACATGGCTCACTCGCCCTTAGACAAAAAAAACTAAGTGTATTGTCTGACAGAAGCTAATAATACAGAATGGACCCGGAGATGCTGCACAGTGAATGAATGAGCTGACGGTGGCTAGCGACTTTTAGCTGGGTTATTGCATCAGGATCAGCGAAACTGTATAAGACCGTATTTGTCTACAAGCCGAGGTCATGGAAACAGGCTGCACTAGTGTAGTCTGGCTAAGAGACAAGGGATTGTAGTGGAAAGGCAAACCCTGTGCCCCGCAAAGACAGACGAAAGACGCAGACAGCGCATTCTCACTATGAACTACGTCGCAGCGTCCTTTTCATAGAAAACATCGAAGAAGAATAAACATAGTACGACAACTAAACAAAACAAAAATTGGCGGAAGAGAGAAATGGTCCGAGAAAGCTGAAGACGTACAGGCAGTAAGAAGAAAAACAGCAAAAATGCTACAAGAATAGAAGGATTTAAACAAACGAAAGGATGGACGGCGTCATAAAATTAAAGCAGCAGGAACGTGAGAAATAGTGAGAGACAAGTAGACAGGAGTGGAGAAATCTAACACAACAACAGGGGAGGGAAGTCTTGTCTCTTATCCCAGGGGAAACTATTTTTATTTACTCTTCTGGGTCGGCAACGTTCTCCAGGCCAGGAACAAGGTTTTTGAGCAGCCCGTGGTCCCCCATTGATCTGTGGTCAATTATATAAGCCAGTAAAGATAAAACATTCTGAACTATTAGTTATGTTAATTTTTTTTAAAGACACTACTTTGTATGTATGTATGTATGTGTATGTATCTATGTACCTGAATGGATGTATCTGTATGCATGCGTGTATGTATGGACACATGCATGCGTGTATGTATGGACACATGCATGCACATATGTATGTATGTATTAAAGGCAGTCTGACTAACAAGATGTGGATCGACGTGATCCCGTAGTAGCGAGCGACACACATATGAGACCAAGCATAGCACACCAATCTGATGGACCCCGGCCCACCTTCATCGGTATGTGATAAAAGCTACCTAGCTCTGCCACTTGACGTCCTTTTCAGGGCTTACAAAAGAGTAAACTTACTCATTGTGGGCATTCGAAACAAACAGTGTCATGAGCATAATTAATTGTTTAACCACCATGGAGCAAGGTTACGATATTAAGTTTTTCTATTGCTTGTCGGATATATTTTGGTGGTGGGTCGGATATATTTTGGTGATGGGTCGGATATATTAAGGTGGCGGGTGGGATATATTAAGGTGGCGGGTCGGATATATTAAGGTGGCGGGTCGGATATATTAAGGTGGCGGTTCGGATATATTAAGGTGGCGGGTCGGATATATTAAGGTGGCGGGTCGGATATATTAAGGTGGCGGGTCGGATATATTAAGGTGACGGGTCGGATATATACAAATTGTGGGCCGGAAATATAAATGTGGTGAGCTGAATTCTGCCAGCATGCTGTGAACGTCATTCTTGTAACCCAAAATGATGTTCATAAAAAAAAAGATAACATTCCTAACTGATATCTCGTCAGTAGTAGCCGCGATAAAACAATATAAAGATGAAGATGGGCGGAACTTGCGACATATTGTGGTAGCTTTCCTGACATACTGAGCGTGCTGATGAAGTGGACTGGAGTCCTCCAGGCGGTTGTGCAATGCGTGGCTTCATTTGCGTGTCGCTCACTACTACGGGGAACACGTCGAACCTCGCCTTGCTAGCCAGACTGCTGTCCTCGACTAAAGCCTGTTTCTAGGACGACCAACGAGGAGGTCAGGTGAGGGTCTTGGCCAGTATATTTCTACTGACCCTGGCTAACATTGTCTGATTAGTGTGCTTTGCCTGACCAGACGTTAGCCTCATCGACCCGTCAGGTGAGGGTCTTGGCCAGTTTATTTCTACTGACCCTGGCTAACATTGTCTGATAAGTGTGCTTTGCCTGACCAGACGTTAGCCTCATCGTCCCAGCAGAACACCCAAGGTTGGTCGTTGAGTGAATCCCCTCCCGCTACAATATCGACGGCAATGAATCTGCAGACAAACTAGCAAAGCGTGGAGAAGCTTCCCCGTGAACTGGCCTGAGCATGACGCATAATGAGACCAAGACCATCATTAAAGCAAACTTCAGAGATGATCAATAACCCCACTTCTGGAAAGAAGACTACTATGATTAAACTAGAGAAGAGCATGTTCTTCTTAGTTCTTAGTCGACCTGTACTTCTACAGGGTCAGATGGCCCCGTGCAGGTCCCAGCTCTGGTATGAGCTGGATATAGTCGGGAGAAGGATATCCTGCTTAGCGGGCTAGGCTCGAGCAGCTTAATACTCCGCTGCGTTAGGAGGTTAACCGATGTGCGAGTTAATCTTAATAGACTTAAACACTAGAGCAAAGTAGACCCACAGCCTGTTAGGCGCCATCTATACTGCACTAAACAAACCACCTAACCATGACCGACGTTATGCCATGTCACACAGTTAGTCGCCTCTTACGACATGCTCTCTGCGAGGCAGTGGTGCTATTCCTGTCCTTGTCATACACAAAGACCCCGGCAAACCACTCGGAAGAGCATGTAGTTATCATAATACTGAGAACAGGGAATAATAGACTCAATGGTCATCTTTACGAGGACTGGGACAGATGATAGGTGTCCATGTTGGGAGCATCCATGACCGTGGAACACATCCCACAAAACTGCATGCTCGCGCAGAAACAGAACAATACTGGCCTCGAGAGACCTAAATAATACAAACGCGATATGGAGATAAAAAACAGCCTCACAAACAACGGTTTCATTTGTCAGAGACACTGTTACCTTAATCGGAGGATAAATGAAGAGGGAGAGACTATAGAACTATGTGATGTTTCTAGAAGTGTAATTAATACTCGGATATGTACACTAGACGCGTTATTGTTAGCTGACCCTAACGACGTGATATCAGTGTAATCTACACCACTTTCTATCAGTGTGATAGTAGCTCAGTTCGCAGCCACAAGCTCATTCCTCCAGGACAGCACTCAGGCAAGGGGATAGACAGAAGATGAAAGAGAAGAGTGTGTGAATAGGAGAGATGGGATAAATGTGTGTGAGGCACGACATCAAACTGACACATACCCGTCTCCCTCCTCGATTAATTCCCCTCCCGAAAGCTACAAGGGAAAGCAAATATCCGCGGATCAATACTACACGTAAATACACCATCGGACAAATACATGTAGACGGATAAGTCAAGAGTGTAGCCAAATCAACACTATCCCGTGCCAGGCATAAGCAGCAAAGTATATTTATTAAGTGCTGTTTACCAATTCTATTGCTGACCATTTTCTAAGCCACTGCACTATATTCAACGGTTCATATGCTTCTATTTGCGCCGTCCTTTGATCTCTCTCCGTGGGACTTGGCTTATTGTTTTGGTTTGATCAACCCAGCCAACTTTTTACAGATGCCCTATCCGTAGTTCAGTCCTTTGTCAACTATGCCAGCAGTCCACACACAGAAGAGCCGTAGTATATTGGGTACCATCCCACTGTAACATTCAAGGCAACGAGCAGGAAGACAGACTGGCGAAAGGTGGAAGGTTACCACAACCAGATTCACGCGTGGCCTACTAAGAGTCACATAACGTTTATTAGGACCAGTACATGGACAAATAGGAAACAGAGCATACTGGCTACACAAAAATATGATGCTTATTATCAGCTGAACAGAAGAGAACCGGTGGTGGTCGTCAAACTCCGCACATGCCACAACAAACTGAGGTACCATCTATTCAAAGAACTGAAGAAAGGTGGATTTGCACATATGGTACTGGTAAATTACCATTGAACGTCTGCTACAAAATTGCCTGACATACGAGGACCAGAGAAAACCCAAGTGGCCAACACTAGACACGCTCTATGGCAGTGTTGACAGCCTCAAAATGACTGCTGCTTTCTTTGAACAAATTCACGTCGACGTCTGACAGCGTACCAAGAAGAAGAAGAACACATCCAACATACCAACATACATGCGTAAATTATAACAAGTAAATATACAACAACTACATTTTTGCGCACAAGCTTTTATCTATACTAAGACGTTATTTGTTTTTTTGGGACTACATGAGTCGGCATTTGACACATTACCAGGTCGTACTAATGGATTGTTGTATACGCAATTGTAGCTCTCTAGGTAATATGCAAGTTGGTTAAAATAGGAGAAATAGAAGTACTCGCTGACAGACAACGGTCAAGTCAAGTTAAATATAAGCTTGTAAAAAGGTAGAGACGACTAAAGAAGGTTGTGTATGGTATGGTTATCCCGTCCTGCAGAAACTACAAGGCTAAAAGAAAAGAAGATATCTACACCCATGTAGAAGAGGAGCGACCTGTCACAAACACAATGGACAATTGCTTCCTTCTGACGTCAGTGATACGGACCCATTCAGTATTGTTCCACTCTGCAACAACAGAAGGTGACGAGAGGTCACACTATACAATTTTGTACAACTCCCAAAAGCTTCAGAACGGGCACCAAGTACAAGATAAGACATTCTAGTGTGTAATAACGTCCGTTAGGGACCCACAAAGTCAGAGATCAGACAAGGTCTTAGTCGATCTGTACTGCTACAGGGGCAGATGCCTCTGTGCAGGTCCCAGCTCTGGCGTGCTCAGTGGGCTAGGCTCGAGCAGCTTATTACTCCGCTGCGTTTGGACAAATGCCGCGGAAGGTGTTTAACCGATGTGCAGGTTCATTCTAATAGACTCAAACACTAGAGCAAAGTAGACCCACAGTCTGTTATGCGCCATTTATGCTGTTCTTCACAAACCATATACCCACGGCCGATGTTGTCCTGATCCACACAGTCTCCTCCTCTGTGGGGCAGTGGTGCTATTTTGTCCTTGTCATGCACAAAGACCCCGGCGGACCACTCGAATTCAGACAAGGAGGAATTTTATATCTGCAGTGGCCTCAAACCAAAGTCAATAAACAAACGCTCAATAATGTATACTTGAGTAGTTTGAGAACATTCGCTGCAAGGATGCGAGATTTACCTCCTGCAACCGGCACGCTACAGTCGACCCAGCTGCAAACAGGTGCATGATTGGTCCTTCATGTACCACTCTACAAACTGTATCCCCTGAATCTGTCAGTCAGTGCTCCTGCATGTACCACTCTACAAACTGTATCCCCTGAATCTGTCAGTCAGTGCTCCTTCATGTACCACTCTACAAACTGTATCCCCTGAATCTGTCAGTCAGTGCTCCTGCATGTACCACTCTACCAACTGTATCCCCTGAATCTGTCAGTCAGTGCTCCTTCATGTACCACTCTACAAACTGTATCCCCTGAATCTGTCAGTCAGTGCTCCTGCATGTACCACTCTACTAACTGTATCCCCTGAATCTGTCAGTCAGTGCTCCTTCATGTACCACTCTACAAACTGTATCCCCTGAATCTGTCAGTCAGTGCTCCTGCATGTACCACTCTACTAACTGTATCCCCTGAATCTGCCAGTCAGTGCTCCTTCATGTACCACTCTACAAACTGTATCCCCTGAATCTGTCAGTCAGTGCTCCTTCATGTACCACTCTACTAACTGTATCCCCTGAATCTGTCAGTCAGTGCTCCTTCATGTACCACTCTACCAACTGTATCCCCTGAATCTGTCAGTCAGTGCTCCTTCATGTACCACTCTACTAACTGTATCCCCTGAATCTGCCAGTCAGTGCTCCTTCATGTACCACTCTACAAACTGTATCCCCTGAATCTGTCAGTCAGTGCTCCTTCATGTACCACTCTACTAACTGTATCCCCTGAATCTGTCAGTCAGTGCTCCTTCATGTACCACTCTACCAACTGTATCCCCTGAATCTGTCAGTCAGTGCTCCTTCATGTACCACTCTACAAACTGTATCCCCTGAATCTGTCAGTCAGTGCTCCTGCATGTACCACTCTACCAACTGTATCCCCTGAATCTTCCGAACATATTCTGTATGAGGGTTAAGTACTTCTCTGTTATTTTATAGTGCCTCAGTGTTAACAAGAGTAGCGGATTCGACCCATGTTATTTTGCGTACGCAGAAGAAGACCCATGTTATTTGCATGCTATAGTTTACCTAACTGTAAATGGAGATCTGATTTGTCCTTACAGTTAGGGACGGTAACGCGGAAAGGAAGGGAGGGAACTGGCAATCCCTACTAAAAACGCTGAAGTCCTGGTGCAATGACGCCTCGAACACTTCATCCCCGACGACAGTGTCCCACCGTGGTGGATACATTTACTTTCACCGAAACAAGTCACAACAGCAAATACACACTAGCGTAACCTAATACTAAAATAGCCACCGTTCAACAGTGTCGTCCCTTGACATGCACCAAACAAAATATCAAAGAAATAATAACAATCAAACAACTGATATAATACCAGGTACCGCTTCTTCTTACTTCGTCTCACTTTCTACCGGGTTGTAGCCCAGTGTCGTGGTATGTATTTGTCTTTCGCCTGTCCCGTGGCCCGAGTAACATTTTCCCCATTTTACGGCAGGCCTAATTTACGATATCTATCCACTTTTCCTCGGTCCACCTCTAGTTCTTGGGACGATGAGGCTAACGTCTGGTCAGGCAAAACACTGTTCAGACAATGTTAGCCAGGGTCAGGAGAAATATACTGGCCAAGACCCTCACCTGACAGGACGATGAGGCTAACGTCTGGTCAGGCAAAACACTGATCAGACAATGTTAGCCAGGGTCAGGAGAAATATACTGGCCAAGACCCTCATCTGACGGGACGATGAGGCTAACGTCTGGTCAGGCAAAACACACTGATCAGAAAAGTTAGCCAGGGTCAGGAGAAATATACTGGCCTAGACCCTCACCTGACGGGACGATGAGGCTAACGTCTGGCCAGGCAAAACACACTGATCAGACAATGTTAGCCAGGGTCAGGAGAAATATACTGGCCAAGACCATCACGTGACAGGACGATGAGGCTAACGTCTGGCCAGGCAAAACACACTGATCAGACAATGTGACCAAGACCCTCACCTGACCTCGTTGGTCGTTCGGGAAACGGGCTGTTGTCGAGGACAACAGTCTGGCTAACAATGTGAGGTTAGACGTGATCTCCGTAGTAGTGAGCGACACGCAGATGAAGACAAGTATAGCACAACCGCCTGGAGGACCCTGGTCTACCTTCATCAGCACGCTCGGGATGTGTGGAAAGCTCTTTATCCATTTAACACCCTTTTTAGGGCGCATATAATAGTAACCTACTCATTGTGTGCATTTGCAAACAACAACCTCTAGTCCTTCTTCCTGATGTTATCCTGTAGAATGTTGCATGAACAATACGGTCTGGTTGCATTTTCACAATGTGGCCAAACCAATTCATTCTCTGCTGCTCTATGTACTGTATGTCGTCGGCGAATTATGTCCGTCATATTGTTGATTTACTTGTATAGATTTCAACCTCTGAATGCATTTTTTGCAACTATTGAACAATTGATTCCGAGCTATCCAATGTTCTTTTACAACTTCTAGTACAGAGGATCGCAAATTGGAGCCAGAGTCAATGATGGTTCGAAGTCATAACGTACTGAAGAAGTATTTTGTATTATTTTAAATAGTAATAATAGGTGTGTGTGTGTGTATGTGTGTATATATATATATATATATTTTTTTTTTTTTTTTTTTAAATATTTTTTTTATATATGCATATCAACGTGAATATATTACATTTATATTATATATATAAGTTCATAGGTTACCTCGACTTTCTAGCGTGGGTCCCAACCCTGTCTCCAGTCGTTAAAATTTGTCACAAAGCGACCACTGAACGGTTGGTTTGTCCATTCCCACTGGAGTCGCCCCAACGATGACATGCTGACACTGTAGGGGTCTAGGCTGATGGATCTGGCGTTGGCATTGGCAATCTCTTTCCTGATCAGAGGGTCAGTCCTGATCAGGGTAGTTGATTTCACTACTTCTATCCAGCTACCGCATAGCTCCCTCTGCCACCCGTTATTTACTTGTAAATTGGCTGCCCCTTGAGAAGTGCAGTAATGAAGATACTGGAACGAGGTTTTCATATTTTCTGCATGATATCTCCACGAAAATGTGATAGTAATATTGACGGCAAGGCGATAGCTGACTAGGCGTGAACGCATGATGTGAAGCGTTGGGCAAGGTGAAATTTAACGTTTGAAATAACTACCACACTGCGTAATGATCATGATGGTGGACTCCGATGAACAAATCCATTTCTAATAGTGTCGTTGCGAACCCGCTGGAGATGTGAAAACATGACGAAGGAACTATTTGGACTTCAATTACTGCACGTCCGTTATCGATAAGAGGAGGCAAAATATGTATTTGAATCGATGTGAGTGAAAGAAGCAATATAATCAGAAATGGTGAACAAAACTTATCCAAATATGATCCACTATTGGCGGCATGCTATTGAAATAGTAATAGGAATCCACATTAGGCGATGGAAGCAAGCAGATTATATATATACACACATACATACATATATATATATATATATATATATATATATATATATATATATATATATATATATATATATATAATCAATAGGCTATAATTTATATTTTCTATCTATGATATATCATTAAATATGGATCAATCAATAGAACATATTATATTAGTATGTGTACAGTGTACTGATCACACTATGTGCGCTGATCTGTAAATACATTGTATACTACTTTGCGTTCAAGGGGCCATTGAGGCTTGAAATTATTTCAAGGGCTACATGTTAGAAACGTTTGGAAAGGCCGCTTAGCGTAAAGTATTATTTCATTACAGAATTCTCTAGGCTAGGCTCCCTATATATCTATCATGACCGACAGATGCCAAATACGTTATCAATTAATGTAGATCACTTTAACAACTATTTTGTATTATACTGAAGAGCACGGACGTCACTCAGTAACGCTTAGTCGTGATATGATATTTAAGACCTCATGTGCAATTAGTTCAGATTATTCAATTGAATCCTTAGCGAACCTAGCACTATTGGAACCTCAAAATGTAAACATAGTCTCTTCCTTTGGACCGTTATCCGTGGGACATTGGAATTAAAATGTAAGTTTTTCATATTAGGTCTTCAATGTAAGTTCCTTGACTGTATCTTCAAGACAAAATCTCACTAATTATTTTGGTGGCATGTGTTGACAGGGGGGAGAGCCAGAAGACGACGAATATCGGGGGGGGGGGGGGGGGATGTGAATCGGCGATGGGTGCATGAAGAGGGAGATCTTTTCATTGTTAAATTGCTGTTGTTTCTTTCATACTGTACATTCCGATCAATTGACTGGCCGTGCAGATCTTCTCCAGGGCGTCTACTTGCTAGTGTGTCTTGGCTTGGCTTCGTTCGTTCTCAATCTCCTGCTACCAAGCCCTGAATGGACTTAAGTAGCAGAATGTAGTCCAGATTAGTGTGTCTAATAATAAAGAGCCGCGACTTGCAAATGGCTGGGACTCACTGGTTCCAGATACCCACTAACCACGGCAGGTTTTAGCGATGAGACAGCTAGATAAGATATCTATATTTATCATTAAACACGCATAAGGTCCAAACTAATGTTATCAACACAGCCATTGCTAGCGTGAACAATCTTCTTTCGTGTCCCTACACAGACTACAAGAACCATAAACTTACAAGAATGTCCTTGCTGGGTTTAGCTAGAGGTATCGTGAGGTGACAGAGCAATTGAAAACTTGACTCGAACTTAAGTCTCATTTGCCTTTAACCAGTTTACAAATGTGTGGAGGTTGTTGTTGGTGTTTAATGCGAACAATGAGTAAGTTTACTCTTTTGTGTGTCCTGAAACGGACGTTAAGCGACTGGTTGTAGTAGCTTTCCTCACATCCAGAGCATGCTGATGAAGGTGGACCGTGGTCCTTCAGGTGGTTGTGTTATGCTTGGCTTCATCTGCGAGCCGCTCACTTCTATCAGGATAACATAGATCCACATCTCGTCAGTCAGACTGCCTTGAAACAGTCTTTTTCCAGGGAACGCTACATGGAAGAGAGATTGTGGTATTGGTCAGTGTATTGTGCCGCGTAGCGCAGTGGTTAGCGCGTTGGGTTCGCACCTGAGTGGTCCTGGGTTCATTCCCTAAGTTGAGGCGGAAATGTTTTTTCAGACCGCAATGGATCCTGTGTCGACACAGCCTTAAATGGGTACAGGTTCAGTTCGGGAAGTAAAAGCGGCGAGGGAGAGGAGATGGCTACCGCCCTCATATAGTCGAGCCTTTGAAATGTGAGATCGCTAACACCTTACACCCCTACGGCAGTAATGCTATGGGTTACTTTACTTTACTACTATTGTGCCTGACCATGACGCGACGTCCTGGTCAGTAATTTGTGCATGACCGAACTAGCGTCCCAGTTCCCCATTTGTGGAGTTAGACAAGACTGTTGCAAACACACACAAAAAGCAAAAGTGAACATCCAGAAATAAAAGTTAGTCGCTTATCGAAAACGATGATGGTATAATTATCAGACGGTTTCTTTGCTATGATGGTGTAACTTATGCTGTATTTGAATTATAGTGAGGACGGCACTGCGCTAGTCATCAACCTCACTCTCACGTCCCAAGCTACCTTGGACCAGTGGACCAAAATCTAAAAGCGTTTATTTGTTCACGGTCTAAAATTAAGCACACTCCTTTGTTTCTCGTTTACTCCTCATGTGTATATAATATAAAACCTTGTACTTACCTATTATTACTTCCCCCTGCTCCTTCAAACTTCACATATTCTCATACCATATTTGATCTGATCATTTCCTCTGTTCTTCTTGTTATAATGTTCCACGCTGTTAAATGTATGTTGTTTGTCTGTGCACATAAAAAGGTAATTAGTATCATAGCAGGCCCTGTCCTGTAGTTGATGACGTCATCACTTAGCATCTGTTATGCAGTACGTCGCTTTCATCACAACCAGCCTGGAAGACTCGATCTGTAGCCAGTTCTCCCTTCTCCGCCATCTTCATAACATGTCTGACGCTGTGTGTCCTTAACCTGCATCTGCCTTGTTTTTCAAGTACCAACCTTCCAGTATAGATGAATTTGGTTATTTTAGTTTTCTAGACGTAATGCTGCTTACCAGCCAATTTTGATCGATCTATAAAAAGCTCTTTTAGGTCGTCTGTGTTTTTCTATTTCGCTGTCCATGATAATCGGAGAGCTGCCCTGTAGCATATTAGCTCGAAAGATTCAATTTTCTTCTTTAGTGTGTATGATGGTCCAGGTTTCGTATCCGCTTGTTGCCAGTGTAGATGCAGGTTCTTAGAATTGTTTTTTATGTTGTCATTGCTGTTTTGTTCGTGTTCTGCCATACGTTATTCATTGACATGGTCATTATTTTATTTAACTTCTGCATTGGCATGCCCATTACTCTCCTGACTTCTTTTTTGGAGTCTCAATTTTTGCTGATAATGAAACTGAAATATTTGAAATTTTTAAAATATATTAAATATTGATAAAGTATTCGAGACTTAATTGTATAAGGCCTCATGATCAAGATGGTGAGCAGTGCATGAGGGGAAGCGGTCAGTGATACATAGCAGACTGCTAACGACAGGATCAGCAAACCTGATCTGTCAAGACCCTTCTATACCTCCACGGTGTGATCCTGGAAAACAGGCTGCAACAGAGCAGACTGGCTAAGTAGACGGGATCAAAGAGGGAAGGCTAACTCGGCGGAAAAATGCGTGCTGAAGTAGGATGTTTCGGACCCAAATGTGATAATATCGTAGCCAAGTAGTAAACTACAATAACGCATTCCGTTGTCCGGACAACATCCTGCTACTTGCAAAGCCCTTGTAAGGGTTTGGTAGCGGGAGTTTGAGAACGAACAACGAAGAAGTAGTATAAGGCCTCGACATTTAATGAGAGGAGCTGTCCAGGTCCCTTTCTCACTGCCTTCCAGTAAGCCATGTGCCCATTTACGGCTAGGTATATTGGGTAGTGTCGATAACAGGGATCGAACCTTTGTCGTAAGAAGCTACGATCCTACCACAATGCCACCCAGGCGTTCCATGCATTTAAACAATATAAGTAAGCAAGTCCTTTACAAAACATCGCTTCTTAAAACCGCCAACCTATTTGGCTGTTATAAGTTTCTTGGCAGGTGTGCAGTACGGCAGATTGCCATTACTTTCCGTACGTGGATCAGCTTTCGCATTCGAGAAAAAAACCAACACATGTCTGCCAAACTGGACACGGTGGGATTCGAACCAGGTGACGGGTCAAGATGCTGAGCAGCCCATGAGCTGCAGTGGTTAGCGACCCATAGCTGACTGCTAGCGTCAGGGCCAGCGAACCATAGCTGCCAAGACCCTTCTACACCTCCACGCGGGGATCCTGGATAACAGGCTGCAGCAGGGCAGACTGGCTAAGGAGAAGGGATCGAAGAGGGAATGCTAACCCGGTACACATAAAATGCTTGCTGAAGTCGGATGTGTTGGACCGAAAGGTGCAAATATCACAGCCAAGCTGTAAACTACGACACAACGCATTTCGTTCTCTGGACTACATTCTGCTACTTAAGCCCTTTGAGGGTTTGGTAGTGGGAGATTGAGAACGAACGAAGAAGAAGAACCAGGTGCGTTGGGATTGCGAAACGGACATTTTAACCCCTCGGCCACGCTGCCTGACATGCGTTCTTAAACGGACTTTATAATAGGGCATGACAATGACGCTGACTAATACCTGGTCACGTGATACGAGAGTGATTAAAACTAGATGGTCGTATACTTGACCTTGCCCTCTTGTAACCAATGACCTAGTGACAGACTGCCTGAACATTACGTACAGTGGGTATGTAGGACACCTAGATACAAAGGTCCCGCATACACGAGTTGTGTTTTCACAGCTGACACTTCCCGGGGCAGATAGGTGTCAAGTCGGTCTGTGCGTATCTTGATGGCTGACGGAATAACAGTAACTGGACTGATAGCTTATAGTGACTTGTCACGGTAGTCAACGTCGCCTGCCTATTCACAATTTCGCTTTAGAAACATTTTGACAGCCAATATGGATGACTCCTTGAAGGAAGTCTTGCCAGTGGTGGTTTTTATAACCCTTTAGTGGTTTGGGGAGTAAAAAAGTAAACGTAAAATGGTAGATTTGGTTAATTTAAAATATTAAAATTACTCTTCGTACATGGAGAGGATGTACAGCCATATTCGTTCTTTCTCAATTAAATAAATGGAGGTGTTGATCTAATTCAGAGCGTTTTAATCTAGACAAGGTAGAGGTATCAGTGTGTTCGATTTTCGTTATCGACTCTTCAGTCAGTCTATCTATCTATCTATCTATCTATCTATCTATCTATCTATCTATCTATCTATCTATCTATCTATCTATCTATCTATCTATCTATCTATCTATCTATCTATCTATCCATATGACGTATTACAAAGGAAGGATGCCTGATCAAACGAAGGAGCCGATGGGTACCTTCGGGGTCAGCAGAAACAAACCGATCAAGTACTCCACCTCACTTCATCGTATGGCTTCTGAAGACAGTCTGGCCAACGAATGAGGGGAGGGAAGCGGAGGGGTCTGGTCGACATTGTAAAGCCCAAACCAACATGATGAGCTTATTGAGTAGTCTCGATTTGTACTAGAAGACCTTACCCGATCAGACTTCTCAAGAGCGCCTCGGGATATAAGTAGAGCCACTATAACACGCCACCAAAGAAACGCCAAGAGTTTAATTAACTCGGCACGAGTGACTTTCAACAGTATACAAAGTCCAGGCTGGAACAACAACGCCTCTCACAACTGATCCCCGATAGCAATGTCTACTGTAAGACTAGCATTACTGTATTCATATAACCTACACTGAACTCCACAAAATAGTGTCCTGCCCCAGTGTGATTGTGCAGTAAGTATGTCTCTGTATCTCAGATAATGGACGAGACCAAAGGTAGATAGATGATCACTATACTTCGTTTTAAAGAGAGCTTGTCAAGTCGGTGTGTTTTGTTGACGATCGCCTGTTATGGTAATAATATTACCCCCCCCCCCCCCCCTGATCAGTACACGACTGGAAAGAATATGTCCACTGTAACTATCCAGGCATATGTTGACGGAAGCTAAAGAGCGTTATGTTAGGGACTAATGGAAACTTCACTGTGTAAAGGATATTGTGAAATCGTTATTGCCAGGGTACATGGGAACGGGTGGCCGAATGGTTTCAATGCCCGCCTACTGATAAGGACGACAGCGGATCGAATCCAGGGGATAGCAATTTTATTTTTTATATTGGGTGTGAAATGAACAAACCTGGCTACAGCAGTGGCGAGGTGGGCTGTAGCGCTCAGCCTTAAAAACCCAACGACTACCCCAGCAGTGGCGAAGTGGGCTGTAGCCCTCAGCCTAAAAAGCCATCGACTACCACAGTAGTGGCGAAGTGGGCTGTAGCTCTCAGCCTAAAAATCCACCCACTACCCCAGCAGTGGCAAAGTGGGCTTTAGCCCTCAGCCTAAAAAGCCATCGACTACCCCTGTAGTGGGAATAAAGTCGTATGACAGTGTTTTCTTTTCAGTGCCAGAAAAGATGCTCCGAGTAAGTGAGCCAGTTGTGGTGGTGATCATATACTTCAGAGGGAGCTTAAAGGTGAAATACGATAACGTTATCTAACACGTCAACGTCCGAAACTCTATGTCTGCCTATATAATTGTACTTCAGCCACGGTCTCTCTCTCTCTCTCTAGCATACACAACCGACCAGCAGAATACAATATTCAGCCAGTTTACCAAAGAGACCATTCTAATCACAAACATGACGAAAGGCTATGCAAATCAGACGGCAACTTTTGAGAATGAAAGAATACCCGAACAATATACGTCGACTGACATCACGCAAAGATAAGACGAGATTGCAACACTACCTATAATATTCCGAACTATTCAACGTGTGTATTATGCAATAGATAATATATAAGATACACCAGAGGCCGGTGTGTGGGGGGTGGGGGTGGGAAAGAGGCGGGGCGGGTGGGGGGGGGGAGAGAGAAGAGGGTCGTGTTGAAGTCTTCTGATCATCATACTACCATACTACGATTGTCGTCGTTCCACATTCTGTCTTTCCTGGTAACACCGGTGATCTTCCTTTAACACTTCATTTCACACGTTGAAATTCTGAAGCGCCCTGGACAGAGGCCATGTTTGGCAATAGTAGCACAGAGCCCCGCATGAATATACCGTTTACTCATCAATAGCTGTATCCGTGACCCTATATCTTCAATTTGACATTTTTTCTGTCTAGCTTATTCTTTTCTTTCCGCGATATCGCCACATCTCAAAAGCTTCTAATGTTTGTTCATCCTTTTAAAATATGTTTAGGAGCTGTACAATGCGACGGGTCAGATATGTGTGATGTGGGGAGCTTAAGTCGTCTGGCATGCGACAAGTGCGTTGCGTCGGTCAATGTGAGCCCGTGTCGCTGCACAATCACTCTGTCATCTATCCACATGCTTCGCTGCCATCCCCTTGTCGTGTAACCACATCTACCAGCGTTGTAAGCCATCAGTGGAAGTTAACGAGGGCGCATTATAATGAGATAACCAAGGCAACTTATTTTCTGCCTGGAAATGTATTCGGCACAAGGCGCAGTACGGACTATGCTTCGAATGTTGTCTTCGTTCCGTATTATGTCTTTACTGGTAACACCGATGACCTTCCTTAAACACTTCATTTCACACATCGAAATTCTGCTCTCACGCGTCCTGGACAGAGGCCATGTTTGGCACTGGTAGCACAGAGAAGACATACATTTACTGTATACTCATTATTAGCTGTCTCTGTGACCCTATGTCTTTAATTTCAATTTTTTTCTGTCCAGCTTATTTTTTTCATCTTCCGATATCGCCAAATCTCAAAAGCTTCTGTTTGTTCATCCTTTTTGAGTCCATGTTTTGGAGACGTACAATGCGACGGATCAGATATGTGTGATGAGTATTCTTTTGCGAATCTAAACATTGCTGTTATTTGTAGCTAGACGTTTGTGTTTCTCGCGGAAAGCCTTTCTTGCTACATGATCCCAAGTTTCAACCTCACAGCGGACATCCTCTGTAATAATTTGGCCCAAATATGAAATGTTCTGCTGCCATTTATAATTTATAAAACACTTTTTAAAATAAACTATGTCCCAATCCCAGATACATGGACAGTACATGCTCTCACGGCAGGGAGGCGCATCCCGAAGTAATTGATGTACAGTGTGTTACCAACAGGTAGCCGCTCGTTGGGGGTGGGGGCACAGTACAGAAGAAACGCTAAAAAGACTCTAAAAATGTCTGCAAATGTTTCATCTTGTTGACACTCCCACAGAACCGACCTGTATGGTGCGTGAACGTAACACAAGATTCTCAGTTCGCCCAGCGGAATTGTATCGCCGTGTCCCGCCGGAGATAGCGAGCAATCAGAAAGAATAGAACGCGCTAACGACACTACATGTGCGCCCCAGCATGCCGTGTTAAGGTAGGGCTCTAGTCGTGTAAGATCACAACCCGCGCACAAGTCTGATGCTGTCACCATCTTCGCTTGCGATGGGCAACTATTGTTATAAAACACCAGAAGCCAGCTCTATATTCAGTAGCCCATAAAATGATTTCTACAAACAGCAGCACATAAATGGTTTCTACAAACAGCAGCCCATAAATAATCCGACAAGGAGACCGACTGTGGCGGCACAACCTTGATACAATAAAGTCATAAGACTGCGTACGGTATGGAGAAGAGAGAAATAGTGTGGTGAGAGAGAGAATAGTGTGTGTGTGTGAGAGAGAGAGAGAGAAAGAATGATTTAACTTTAATTTGTCAAACGTACGCCCATTACAGCCAAACACAGTCTTCTTGGTAATATTTGGACGCGTGAGTCATACCAGATATGTTGACCATGCAGGTCTCAACTCGTCATATACCTGTCCCTCCAGATGGTGCGTGGAGCATAAGTCCAACACAGAGGGTTTCCATAACCAGCCCCATGCGATATTATAACAATGATGACTTCACTCGCAATCCATACCAATGATGGCTTCACTCGAGATCTAATACCTCGCGATCCATACAAATTATAACTTCACTCGCGATCTATACAAATGATAGCTTCACTCGCGATCTAATACCTCGCGATCCAATACCAATGATGGCTTCATTCGCGATCTAATACCTCGCGATCCAATACCAATGATGGCTTCATTCGCGATTTAATACCTCGCGATCCAATACCAATGACGAGTCACCATGTTGTATCTAGCTACACATTTTCTCATTCTCTTGTACGTGTTCATATCTCTATACTAGGTATTCATCTCCATCTCTATGATTTATTTTGCTCATTTTTGTTGTTATTGCTGTCCTTAGAGAAGACCTTTAAGATTGTAACGAGGGCTGTGCCCTTGCTTTCATTCTAGCGCTGTATCTGACCATACTTATATATGTTTAAAAAAATACTTTATGGAAACAAGTCATGTTTCTTGCAATATGGTTTTAGTAGCAAACGTTTTTACGTGGTTGCAAGTCCCATGCACAGCCTTTCCTATCCACAACCTTTTGGGAAGGACACAGTGACCAACCTTTCCTAGCCGCCTGCCACAACCTTTTGGGAAGGACACAGTGACAAACCTTTCTTAGCCGCCTACCACAACCGTTTGGGAAGTGTCACATTGACTAATTATATTTGTCACAAGAACCATTCAAGCGTCGGTCGAGAGGCACTCATCAAAGTGGACGGACAGATCCGCCTGCTGCGTCAACAAATCGAAGAGTTCCGAGTTTCAAGAGTTCGCGTCGTCCATTACATGACGGTGCGTTTGCTACTACCACAATGATCAGCACCTTGCTTCGACGTGACAATCTGAAATGCACTTTGCTCCAACAAAGTGTTGCAATCCTAGCGACCGACGGGAATGTCGAGAAGTGGACAAACAACTGATTATATGATGGAGTCATCAAGCTGACAAGCGCGTACGCGTTTGATAACGTAACTGTCCCGGTAACATTTCAACTCTGCAAACTTGGCTCTACAAATAAGCGCAAGACGTTTTCGTCAGACCCAAAGAACAATTCTTGCTAAAGCTGTGGTCCGCGAGCCCTCAGTAGCCGGTCCACAAAAGGACTTCAAGAAACTGGACACCAAATTTAGAGGTTTTGTCGCCTGTGGCTCGGTTTCGAACGATCTTTAAAAAAAAACAACAAAAAAAACACTATTGTCTCTGGATCGAAATCAGATAACCTCCATATTTGCTGATATAAAAATCATATTATAATACAAATTTAAGACCATTGTGAATTCAGTGGTCTATTGGTTGTGCGTTTAGTTTACAATCCCAACGTATTATGTTCAAATCACGGCGCACTCAGTTTGACAAACCGGGCATGCCAGATTTTTTTCGCGGTAGGACGCTCCTTCCAGTCGACCCTGCAGTAAATTGGTACCCGACGAGGTCACGGTTTTTTTCTAGCTCTCAGCAAATGGCGTACAATATGGATACCAAATAGGGTTTCATTAGGTCGCTGGTTGTACACGTTTACGACGGCCATGTCTGCTTGACCCATATTTGATGCCGAATTCCAGCACACACAGAAGTATGGGGAGCTACAATTGATTGACAAGTGTCATTGTCCAGCAGGAAATCACTGATTGAATCCACTATGCCCGCCCTTCCACACATCCTTATTATATATCTAGTATACATATCTGAGATGCAATGTATACAGTACTGAGCTCGTGCTGGCCATGTGTCTACAGATTATAATTTTTGCAACACGTTTATCACAAACATGACGTAACAATGAGTCAGTGCTCTCTTATTTATTTCATATTGAACATAAACTCATGCCGCGTGCAGTCAAATACATGGGGGCAAGAACTGTCAGAAGTCAAGTTAATGGACAAAGAACCATTTAAAGTCAAGTCAATGGGCTGAGGTTCATACAAAGTCAAGCTAATGGACCAAGAGTCACAGGGAGTCAAGTTATTGGACCGAGGATCACACGAAGGAAAGCTAATGGGTCAACAACATCACGTGGTCAAGTTAATGGACAAAGAACTGCACTTAGTCGAGTTAATGACCTACAGATCACGAAAAGTCAAGTTAATTGACCAAGAGAGGTACTGTATCAAGTTATCACAAAATCATGCCAACGAGTCAAAAGCCAAATGAGAATGAATACAATGTCGATGTCCCGCACCACAATACAGCCCTGAAATGTGCTTGGGGAATCAAGATGCTGAGCAGCGGTGAGCGACTCGTGGCTGACTGCTAGCATCAAGTCCCTTCTACACCTCCACGCGGTGATCCTGGATAACAGGCTGCAACAGAGCATACTAGCTAAGGAGAAGGGTTCAATGAGGGGGAAGGCAATACTGTACTCAAAAACGCCCACTGAATGATGTACCGAACCTTTTCAGGGCTTGGTAGCGGGAGATTGTGCTTGGTAAAGACCGTTGAGTTTTCATCTACTTTAATAATAACTGATGGGGTCGTTGCTCGGTAGCGACACACTTTAGTCTACCCACCTGCCAATGAATTTCCGATGTACAGTTAATGAGGGTAGGCAAAGGCCGCCATCCATCGTAGATGATTATGGCATAATTTATTTTACCAGCGCTATTTTTAGCAAGGATTAACTGCGCTACATTTTATCCTCAATATCTCGTCTCATGCCGCCCGACCCCGGTGGCAAGTCAAGGACAAGACGACTACACCACCTGATCACGAGGCCGACGGCTTAACCACTTCGCCACGGAAACTAATGAGGGTGAGGCCTCAATCAAAAGACCAGACCACATATACAATGAGGTCAACTTCATACCTGACTGCAGTGCCTACTGCGGGGCTGCTTTTATTTTAGAATACTTATCGCTACATGCGATACATATAAGTGGAGCAGGATATTGATAAACATGATGTTAATTATACGCCGAAATAGCCAATGTCTTTACCCAATACTTGAAAAACAATTTATAAAAGATCTTCACAGCCACTTTGAAAAATCCTAATAATTATAAGAAGTATTAAAAGATTACGTGACACAGCAGTTCCCAAACTGGAGCAGCAAAGAGTCCGCTGCATAAATCTAGATAGTATAACAACGGCTTTACTCGGCACGTTTTCAAACCCATCTCGCGTGGCGACAGTCAACGAATATGGGGAGGCTCGTAGTATTATTACTGGGTTCATAAGATCTGCGACTTGGATAAGATTGGGAACCATTGTCCTATGTATTCAATGACTCGAGAGCTTGCACGGTTAAAGAACGCCCTCGACCTATGGATAAAATTAGCACGACATGCGGCTGATATTATTAGCGAGCATGAGGTCAACAAGTGGGTGTACTTGGTACTGGTATCTTGTTGTAGCCCTTTTTGGTTTAATCGACTGTAATGTTTTTTTATCGTTCCTTTTTTCCGCCTTAGCTTTAATAAAATTAATAGCATTTACCTTTATTCAATCAATTGAAAACTCGTTGATCTATTTGTTGTAGTATATGTCCAACACTGCATTTGACTTTACCGTAACCATCTTTTCAGTTCCAGGTGCCATCTCAGCATCGTAGGTCGGCTTCAATGGATCTCCAGTGTACTCATCTCTTGCGGTGGTGGTACAATCTGACAGGCTTTTTACAGGCTTTCTACAGATGTAGTGTCCTAACTAGCATTGTATGATCAGTATGATGTGCCTGACCGGACGTTAGTCTTCTGAGTGGTCTGAAGTTAAGACGACTATCTCGGGTGCTGGAGTTCGTGTGTTCAAATCACGGCGGAGACCGGGATTTTTTGGTATTTCCCTGGATTTCTCGGTAGTAGAGATCGGACACCCGTGTCCTGTCTCGTGAGTTTAAAAAATTCCTCGGAAGTTAGAAATCGAAAAGAGTAGACCAAACGGCAGCTTCCAGGGCAAGATTGAAAATGATGTTTAAAATCTATCCAATCTATTACGGGATCCTCGCCGGTGCTACGGAGTTTATGCATGGTGCTGAGATTCTCCAAAAAACATGGAGCATTTATGGGTTAAACCGCGCGCAATGACGTTGATTCTTCGACTAAACTAAACACCACAGAGGCCCAGTGTACACGGGAGTGCATGTAAAAGAAACCGGACAAAAACATTCTGTAAGTAAGTAAATTCCTATCCAATACGACAACTATCGAGTTACAAATGAGGAAATACGAGATTGAATTACAATAGGCAATAGGGCCTTTTGAAGACCTCTTGGTAACTGGCAAAAGAAGGAAACTCGCTTGGTACGGTCACATATCGAGATCAAATGGTCTTGCAAATACGATCCTCAGCGGAAAGGTGCAAGGCAGGCGACGAAGAGGCCGGCCAAAAAAGAGGTGGGAGGACAACATAAAAGAATGGACCAATCTCAGACCAGACGACGCACAGGCAGCGGCCGCTGACAGAGAAGGGTGACTAGGGGTTGTGAGGATGTCTTCATGTGTGCCCCAACGACCTAACCGTTTACGGGATGACCTGACCTCACATATCTTCCCCTAGGTCTAGTCCGCAAAGGAAATACATAGTAAAAATAACCTAGTACGGATTGTCTTCAGCTACCTGACAGCAGGTGCACACCTGCCTGTTTGAATGTCAGGATTTCAAGCATTCGTAAGTTCTAAGCGGCCTACGGATTGCTAGCTGCCCGTTATCAGCCTCATCATTGATTGACTGCAGCCTGTTCCACTCCACCTCCCTCCCTCCCCAATCCGTAAATCCTCGCTATCCTTGTTCTTATGGCCATGATGCCAGATCTTCTATTACGATGGCAGCTAGAACATGGCAGAAGTTACATAGAGGCCTTTGAAGGCATGTCCGCTATCCACTTTCATATTTAGCCCTTCGGTATTGCTTGAGCAATGACAGAGCAACAGATATAGTTACATGAAAGGATGCATTTCTGGAGAAAATCATGTGATCGCTACACTGGCCCTGTGGAGCGATCGTGCTCGAAAAGCGGGGAAGAAAGAAAGATCTAGGGGCCGCAAACACAGAGCGACCGTGCTAGAAAAGCTGTGGAAAGGGGGGGGTGGGGGGGGGGGGGGCGGGCCCGCAAACGCAGTCTACTTGGTGAACCTCATCAGGCTAGAAGTATCGCATCAGTTAATCGATACATACATATACGCCTTGTAAATATGAGGACATGTTTGATTGAAACAGCGCCCGCACATGATTGCCAGTAACACATTTAACGCGCCTTAAACGCATATGGGTCACGGTCCTGTATGTAAGCCTGTACATCAAAGACAACAGAGCAGAAACGCAAAGAGACACTTAACTAGGATTAACTAAACATATTTTAATTTGAATGCCATCAATGGTGACACATGCCTCCCTCTCCCTGGCGATGGTGAAGAGCATACAGCAGTAAGAACTCAACATAGATTTAACAATTACTCGCATCACCCAAAGGCAGAATTCGTGACCTATACTGCTGGGAAGGGTACGCGTGAACAAGGAAACATTAAAATTCAAACCAGAAGTTTTTCGGTACAATCTTTTTTTTAAACCTTTTTTAAGAGCACGGGATTGTTGTCGGCGCGTTGACAAATCGTCTCCTACACCGTGGGCTGTTTCTGGTATATTCGTTCTAAAAGCTACAAATCGTTTACACATGCACTTAGAGGATACGTCAAAGTTTGATCGATTGACGGGTCGTACTAGTAGAGGCTGTGTACACGTTCTCAGCTCTCTAGGTTATGGGAAAGTTGGTTAAAATAGGAGAAATAGAAGTCCACGCAAACGGACAACGGCCACGCAAAGTTAAATAAAAACTTGTAACTGGGTGAAAAGAAGCTCTCGTAGCACGGAGAATTGAAACGACAATGCCGAAGGAATAAGAAACTCAGTAGACAGTTACCGCTCCAAAACTGCATCACCTTTTGGTCAGTCATGACTCAAAGGGGCTACTATAGAGAGTTACCGCTCCAAAACCGCATCACCCTATTGTCAGTCATGGCTGAAATGGGCTACTTTACTATGGTAAATACTAAAAGTTACAGTTACCATTTTCTAGGTAATAATAAAGATGTACTCAGGTTAAAAGTCGATAGAAACATTGTCCTTTTTCATTTTGTGAATTGTTAGGCATTTTCATTTCGTTTCTGTTGCAGCACCTGCGTCATACCAATTTATATTTCTATGCCCAGAAACCACGTTCTTATACATAAGTGTTTTGTTAGAAAGTTGACATCGGATAAATGCGTGTATTTAGAATACTCACAACTTTGAGAAATACTGCATGAGAAGGATAAGAATACACGACAGTGTGTTAAATATTCTTTCTAGAGAGCACAGGAAAAACACAAGCCTGAGTCACAACACCAAACACATAAATACCTTAACGACCACAACATAAAGCAATATGTTACCACCATAAAGTAACACGCAAGGCCAGCCTTAGGCTGATACGACCTATTCAGGTCTTGAAATATATTTCTTTTAAAATAGACAAGTAAAGACGAAAAAAAAAAAGAATATACGAGGAACAGTCCAGTAATGGTATTAATAACTTTTACAAGAAGCGAATAAGACATTTTTTGGTGTCTTATTTTTCTACATAGCCAATGGGCTGGCAAAACACTTTGTCCACCTGCCAACTACCTCTCTAGAAAAGTCGTTTGGTGTGACCCGTAACCAATATTGCACCTAGGCTATTACCTCTTTGTCAGCTGCTTTGAGACCCATTTGTTGCACATTTTACTATAATCAAGGTCAGCGTAGATAATTTTGTGTGCAGCGCGGTGACTAATGTTGAAATCTACGGCTATTTCATCAGAAGTGACTTGTCTGTCGCCACAGACTAGCTGGTCGATCTGCTATTTCCCCGTGTCAGTTACAACGCTTGCTGGTTCATCAATGACATTTGTCTTCTGTTCTGAAATCTTTCGAACAATTCATACACTCTACTCTGACTGTCTACATACTGAACCTTCATTCTTCTGTTGATTTAAGAAGGTTTCACGAGCTCTGATCACGAAAAACATATATAACGCCTCGATGTTCTTCCATGATGGAAGTCGACGGTTGAGCGGCCATGTTGCAGGCTATATTGAGAAAAAAACTAGTAAAAGTTGATTAAGGTTGAGCTTAATCAAAATTTAAAAATGGGTATGGCCAGATACCGCACCGAGACGAGAACACAAACAAAACCTACGTTACGACCAATAGGCCTTCTTCAGGGACAACAACACTGAACTAACAAATCAACATATAAGAAAAAATGGTCAACTCATCTGTTTCAGGTAGTAGACGCTTTCTGTCTACAGAACCGCTGCAGCCTCGCCTTATTTTAAATGCACGCTATATTGCATCCCAATTCCTACATAAAGTATTGCTAAAGAGCCATGTTGTATTCTGCAATAAGATTTTCTATTGCACATGCTCTTCTATGCACTTTAAAAAGCAATTGCTGTTACTACATGACTGTCCCTCGCATATATATTCGCAAGCTTAGTTAATAATTATATTTTAAAGACCCAGACTATCTATCTTCATCTACAAGCACTCATAAAATATGTTTGATGGGCCATAGTCAGTTGTTAGAAAATTGTACCAACAAGAGTAAAGCATTATTAATAGCTTAAGTTTATTATTTTTGAATTTTTTCAAAACACTGTAGGGTGTGAATTACATTTGCTCAGAAGACCGCACCAGCATGCCCCAAATTTAATCCCGCACTTACTAAGGCTGGTCATAGCAACAAGGACACAAACTACAATGTCTATGAAAGCAAAATATTCAAACTGAGTCCAGACAACATGCTACTAGGGCCCATATTTACTAGGGTTGGTTGTCTCAACAAGGACACAAACACAGAAGAAGAACAGTACCAATGAAAGCAGCATGCACTAACTGAGCCCCAACAACATACTACCAGACCCACCACATTTGCTAATGTTGGCCCTGTCAAAATGAATACAAAAACAGTGCTGATGAAGCATCATTCTCCTTGTAAATAATATGAAATAGAGAAGCTTTAACCTGACATTTATAATAAAAACCAAGCAGAACTACACAAACAAATCATACAATTGTTGCCATGCAACATGCAAGGTATTCCATTTGATGCATTCAATAGAGGGATACAAATGGTACAGGAGCAAAGTAAAATAATAGATCATACGAGAAGGCGTGAGGCAGTAACTTACAAAATGACGAGTGCGTTGAAGCATCAGCCCTTTCATCTTTTGACTCTGTTCATGTTCGTATATGAATAACAAAACTTTTAGGATATGAAACAGCCAGCATGTGTCATGGACAGAAAACTATACAGCTAGTTCAGTTTGAAAACTGATCTTAACACAATGTGATTTCATTAATATAGATTACAGAGCATAACACACTGCTGGCTTGTGGCTGTACGTGTACTGTGTCGTTCAAGAGATGAGGCCTGAATTACAACTGTATTATTAAAATGGTCCACCCTCTGTGATGTAGCCAACAAAAAATACGTTTTTTTTTTAGTGCTTGAAGTCCTCTGTATAATAATGATAAGGAAGCTTATAAAAATTTGTATTCTGAATACACATGAAAAATAATTTATTATGGAAATATAAAATGTATTACTTACGTATAATTCGCTTTAAAAAAATGTAATTAGTTAATTATGACATAGGATTGTTAGCATTGCTCTATCAGTTTTGGTGTTTGTCGTGTTTTTTTCCTAACACAGAGTGCAATGTACCGCACATTACACCTTGGGCACATTGCATTCAACTTCAGTACACATTTTAAAAATGGGTTTAATTCCTGTACATAAGAGTAAAGGTCAGCCTCACAGCAACAATTGCCGCTGGGGATGAAGATAACTCTTCATGTACTAAGCTGCAGCCTATGTGATGTGGCATGACCAGTTCCCTTCCTTGCTGTTTTTACTTTCCGCAACTCATATGCCAGGTATCCATTTACAGATGAGTCAACTGGAGGAGCAGTCGTACCAGGCACGAACCCTGGCTCGAATACGAACCCTGTCACTCTGTAATCCCATTCTAGCAAGTCAGCTCACTATCGACTAGGCTACACATTCCCCAATTCCCATACATGCACTATCTTAAATTTGAAATGCATAGTTTATCTAATTGAACACCAAACATCAGTTACAGAACATCCCAGCCTTTGCTTTTTGTTATTGATTGAAAATAAGTGTTTTAAACCTCCTTATTTCTGTGAAAAGACACTACTTCTTTTGGGTGAATGGGCACTAATTTCAACCACACATAATCTCTTTGGTTATATGAGTGTGGCTGCCATTAAAATAATATTCAGCATTGAGGCCTCAAATCCTGTGTAAAGCTAATAAAACGCACTATCCTGCAAATTGTAGAGATTAATTTTATAATGATAAAACAGCACACATGCTGTGCAAGAACACAAATAAAGAAACCCTCTCTAAAAAGATTTAAAATAAAACAAATTATTCAATATGAACAAATTTATAAACAACAATTCTTTAACTCAGAGGTCTCAAACTCACAAACATGCTCCTCGTGTCCAATCATATTCTATAGCTAGAATAGTGAGTTTTTATAAATTTGAGGGAAAATATTGGCCATTATCTGAATTATAAAAGAGAAAATACATGTATCTGTTTGTCCGTCTTGCAAAAACTCTCAAATGGTGAGCTCAAGCAATGCAAATTTGCAGTTCATTCTGTCTGGCATTTCAAGGTCAACGCAACTATTTTCAACTCACTGTGTCATCCCTTACACAGTTAATTAATATTACCAATATTTAACTATTCACAGCGAATGTATTCCTTTGGTGTCTTTTTTTTTTAACGTGCCTGGTTGAAACTTATCAGTATAAAAGACAGGTTAATCCTTTGACCCTGGACAATGCGTGAGTTGGAACGTGTTAACAATGTACTCGCAACTTTCATAATTTCACCTGGGTCCAGTATTGTTCTGCATTAAGTGAATATTTTGCACAAAGTGATTATCACAATATCGCTGATTCAAACGCTAATTGAATTTTTTTTTACTATCAAACACACAATCAATGCAACTTATTTCAAGTAGCTGTGTCAAAATGAAGTCACTATCAAATTGTGTGCATGAACAAATTATGCTATTTCCCTGATGAAGCCAGGTGCAAAGTCCTAGTACACCATAACTAACAAACTAGTGATGGGGCACCATAATAAAATGGCAGCAGACACAGCTTCATAGGTCATCAACCAAGGATCCAAGAAGATATACTATAAATGACTTCATCTTAATACTTGTAAATCAAAAATAATAAAAACAAAGTGCAGACTAAATGTAAGATTAAGGTGGAAAGAAGGTTGTTAAAGTAATATCTGGTATCTTGGTACAATCATAATTGAAGATCTAATAACATAAATGAATAGGATGGCACAGCTTAATGCTATTTATCTAAAGAAAACAAATGGATGCAGTAAAAGTAAGAAGACTGTATTCCCATGTGTTCCTGTTTTTTTTTTTGTTTTTTTTTTTTTTGCGTTCGCCTTATTTATCTATTCCCCAAGGCGTGTGTGCGTTACACTGTGGTTTTTATTTTGCGCCTGTCGGCCCAGTGCATCCGACTTCAGCATGCATTTTATGTAAGGGTCTGCTTCCTCCTGCATTTTCTAAGGGTTTGCTTCCCCGGGGTAACGGCCGGTGCTGTGATGGGGATCGAACCCAGCACCTTCTGGTTGTGAGCCGTGCCACTTAACCACTAGGCCACGCCGTCCCCTCTGTGGTGCTTTTAAAAAGAACTAGTAAATTATGAGAGTTTGTTGACTATTGCAATACTCTATGTTTAATTTTACGAAAAAATTTCACATGTTATAAAAAAATTCACAAAATAATTACCAAAAACTAAGGTTGAAATTTTCACTCTGAAATACATTGCAATTTTGATTGATTTGTAAACAATAAATACCAGACAAATAAGTAGTTTTTAAACTTAGAAATTTGAATGGATAATTTGTAAATAGAACATTTTTATAGGAAAAGTACTTCAGTTTCATCAATGGTTCATTTCAAGTACTTCTTTTGTATCTGGTGCTTTAATCAGAACCACCAGAAGTGACTTTAATGGGTACAATCTTTATACATCAGGATTTGTGAATTTTAGCTGTGACAACAAATCTACAGGCAGGAATGATTATAGTTAAAAATAAGGTCATCGGATGTGTCCGTAAGCAGCACTTATGTGGTTTGAGTTTGAAACCCCTGTTTTATTGATGCAATATGTTGTAAACACAGACTATACAGAAAAAAACCGATATGTTGGACAAGTGTGCTATCACAACAACCATTCAAATACAACAACTGAGTAGCTTAAATGGACAGTTAGTATAAATGGTTCTAAAAACTGTCATTGACACAAGTGAAGAAAAAAAGGATTTCCATTAACATTCACCAAACTACTTGCATTGACAGCAAAATAAACAGAAGAAAATAAAATCCATACCTCTGGGATCAACACCTTTCAGCCAAGATCCTGTGTTTTGAAAAAGAAGAAAAAATAAAATATCTATTTGAAAAAGTATTCCAGCAAAGAATAAATAAACCAAACGCTGGGGAAAAAAACTGAAAAGAATTGAACAATTCAAATATACATGCATACACAATTAGAACAAATATAATTTATGTAAGCAAAGAAAGTAAAATGTAAGTAGCATGTCCTTTGCAGAACGTCATGTATTACAACCGCCAACTTGTTTGGCTGTTATGAGTTTCTTGGCAGGTGTGCAGGAGGATATGATGCCATTACTTTCAATGTGTGGAGGAGCGATCGCGCCAAGGAAAACAATCCTGTGTCTGTCAAACCGGACACGGTAGAATTTGAACCTGGTGTGTTGAGATTCTGAAACAGACTTTTTACACCTAGACCACCCTGCAGCTGACAAAAGATAACTTGTGGAAATTGGAACTAACATTTGAGAACTCAAATATTGTGTGTTCTCTAATTATTTGTTTGCGTATGCCTTATTTGTCTAAAGGAAGTGTGCGCCGCATTATGTTTTTATTTTGCGCCTGTCTGTCCGGTGCATCCGACTTTGGCATTCATATTATGTAAGGGTCTGCTTACTTCTGCATTATCTCAGATTTTGTTTCCCTGGGAAAATCGCCGGAGTTGTGATGGGGAGCGAACCCAGCATGTTTGGGTTGTGAGCAGTATCACGTAACCACTAGCACACGCCATTCCCGCATATTCTCTTATGATGATAATAACAAAAATAACAACTAATAATACTGAGCCCGATAAAATGAACACAAAATTCAATTGCTATGTACTATTGAAGAACAATTTATTTAAAAAAACTATCAGAGTTTCTCAAATGCTAAAGTCGGATACACTGGGCCGACAGGCATTAAATAGTGGAAGCCTCAAATTATAAGGATTGCAGTAAAGAAATTTAACGACAATGTTTAAAACACGATAAAGTAGAAAGTATTAATAAAGCACTTTTTCTTCTGTGTTCGTCCTGAAAAGGACATTTGTGACATTATGTCGTAGTTTACAGTGAGGCTGTGACATCTGTTCATCGATGTGACACATTCAATTTCAGCAAGGCATTTTTGGGACTGTTTGCCTTCTCTTTTTGACCTTATATCTCTGTGCCAGGCTGTATTCTTAACTTAACGTCTTTGTACTGGTTTAGCAGAGTCTGTATGCAACTAGTTTCTTTTACATTCACTTGATCTTCTTCTTTATCGTTCGTTCTCAATCTCCCGCTACCAAACTATGAAAGGGCTTAAGTAGCAAAATGTAGTCCAGAGAACGGAATGCGTTGTGTCGTAGTTTACAGCTTGACTGCGATTTTTTGCACCTTTCGGTCCAACACATCCGACTTCGGCAAGCATTTTTTGAGTACCGGGTTAGCATTCCCTCTTCGATCCCTTCTCCTTAGACAGTCTGCCCTGCTGCAGCCTGTTATCCAGGATCACCGGGTGGAGGTGTAGAAGGGTCTTGGCAGCTCTGGTTCGCTGGCCCTGCCGCTAGCAGGCAGCTATGGGTCGCTGACCACTGCAGCTCATGCACTGCTCAGCATCTTGATCACATTCACTTGATCTAAAAATAACTATGCGCATTCAATCTATTATTTAATGCATTAATTGACCCTGCCTCCACTATTTCCTGTGGCAATGCATTCTCCACACAGTGACCCAAACAATATTTCCTGGTATCTAATCTGGACCTTTCTTTAATTAATTTCTGGATGTGCCTTATTGTTCTTGTAGGTGACTATTTAAAAAAAAACTTGTTATAGTCTGTTTCCAGGTTCACCACTTTGAGGCAGAATAGAGGTTGGCTGCTGTCAGTTCATTCACTGCTGCATCTTCAACCGCCAATGAAACACTGAGATGATAGTAAGCACTCTGTCTAGTATTGCTTAGATAAAATGAAAATAAAAAACACCACATTCCATAAACTATTAATTATATCATTTCTGCTTGAATGCTAAATCTTTATTCTATTAAATACAATTGACCACAATAGAAATGGAAAGATTAACATAAGTTGACTTGGTGTGTATTTGTTAAAGAACTATGCTCAACAGGGACTTTAAAATGTTTTGGTTGATTGATAGTGACTCAAAACTTGTGGGTTCCTTAACCCTATCATGCCATGTCATTCTCCAGCCCACCTAGCTATAAATGAATATCTTGCTATTAAATATAGGGGGGGGGGGGGGATACGACACAAAAGTACAATCCAATTAAATTGTAATTAACACAGCAATTGGGAGCCCATGAAAACGACGTTTCAGTCTGACAATTCTTTTACTACTTGGCCATCATGAATCATAAAACAGCCCTAGTGCTGATTTCAATCAACATCGAACGACTCTCAATACATGGCCCAGACCACTTGATGATCTGCCCAAACATTCTGGAAACATTCAATATAGATGCCACACTGAAGGGGAATGACAAGGCAATCCATGTGGCAGAACATTGCAAACGTCTTTGATGTGGTGCTCAGGCCACAGAAAGTAAGTAAGAAAGAAAGTTAAGTATGACAAGGCAGAGAGGAAATAAAATGATAAAAGAAACAAATCTGAGAATTTGTGCAAAAATGTATCATTTCATCCTCTACAGCAGTATATTCTATGTAACAACAACTCCCTTTTATTCTCATAATTGTAATTAGTATTTATTCGGACCAGCTTCATTAAAACAGAAATGGGACTGAACATTTCTGAACCAAATAAATGCTCTAATATTTCGAGCTGTACAAACAGAAACAAAGTCATAGATTTTACTGTAACTAGTCAGGAATAATTCCAGTTAACACTAATTTTTTAATTAATATAAAAAGTCTTTTTAAAAGTCTCTTCCATGCAACCAGAAATTATGTCTTTCAGTTAACACAATTCATTAAATAATAAATTAAATTAAGGAAGAAATAAATTGTTTAATATAATTAATTAAATTCTCTTGCTCACAAATGAAGTCATACGGTTTATTTAATTTATGAACAAATTAATTAAATTAACTTCAACAAGAACACATTAAAAAAGTTATAATAAAATAAAGTCTTTTTCTTGTCTCACAATTAGACATGAAAACAAAGATTTGACCAAATTTATGTGTATTTATATTAATATCGCCTATGTGAAATGAGAAATAGTTCTTTCTAATTTTTGCTTTTGGGGAAAGAGAGTTGCTATCTGTTGAAGTCGCATGTTATAAGGACGGCCTCTCCCGCGCTTCTGGCCAACTGGTTGGATACCCTTAGCACTTTGAATTGCCTTGAGAAGGATCTGGTGAGCTGGAACTTCCCGATTCAGATGAAAATGTCCAAACAGGGAAAGGCGACGACAGTCCAGGACTTCCGATACAGGTGGGAGATTAGTCTTGGAGATTTGGTTTGCTGTCTCTTAATGAAGTCTAGCGTAGATTTTGTGCCTACTTGCTTCCTAACATCTTAATTTATGTTTTATCCATTCTTGTTACTCCAAGTATTAGTCGCAGGCATTTCATCTTTGCATCTATGATGATTCTTTTATCTTTGTTTGTTAATGTCCAATTCTGGCACTGATAGCATAATGTAAGTAGGAATAGTGAGTTGTATAACGTTCCTTTTTGTATCCATTATCTTGTGTTTACATTGTAATATCGGGGACACCTGCTCAATGATCTGGCTTGCTTTATTACATCTGTTTTGGATTTCTGTGTTGCCTTTTCCATCTGCTGAGATTATGTTACCCAGGTACATGACATTTTCCACCTCTTTTACTTGGTTTTGTATTAATATTATGAAAATTGTTTAAATATAATGGACATTTGAGGGATTGACAACAAAAGTGAAACATCTAAATAAGATCAACTGGGAAAGGAAGAAGTAAGATAAAGCTTTTAATAAAGATGCACACACACATGCTTAGCAGAAAGTACTACACTGGCAGTGAATCTACAAAGACACTGTTGTCTTTGCGTCTATTATTGCCGAAACTCTAACTAGCAGATCTGATTTTAAGTTTATATCCAATCTAGATCTAAATAATACTTTATACAGTTCCTAGCTGCCATGTTTAATTTTTCTATTTATCATACCAAACATTGCATATACCTTTTTTTTCTAATGCTACCTGCACTTGCTCACTCATTGTATCTGTTTAATCTATTATAACCCCCAGGTCCCTTTCCTATCTTTCTAATATTGTTCTCGTCCATTCTGTAATTATGTTCCATATTGGCTCTACCCATTTGGATGGGCAAAGGTATAGGCCGCCGTCCCTTGTAGACGATGATGGCATAATTAATTTTGCTAGCGCTATTTTTAGCAAGGATTAACTGCGCTACTTTTTATCCTCACTCTCTCGTCTCGAGCCGTCCGACCTCAGTGGCAAGTCAAGGACAAGACAGCTAGGGAGCGACTACGAGATGCAGGGGACTCCGCATCAAGCACTCGTGAAAAAGACGGCGGAGCCCAACCCACACCACCTAATCACAAGGCAGACGGCTTAACCACAGAATCCCCATTTGGATAAATGTACATTTATCTACATTTGCAAGCATGTACAAATGTATAGTATGAAGTTTGCTTCTTGGCACATTATGGGAAAATAAAAAACACACACACACATTTACATATGTAAAAAACATACATATATGTAAACATACATACATGTATATATGTAAACATACACACACACACATATATATATATATATCGCTGAATCCATTATGATGCAAAGTGTGTGATCCAAAGATTCACATTGTGCAGATTGTGTTAGAAAATTCTAGCCATTTTTCTGTATTTAACTTAGTATTATTATCATCGTCATCAAGTCGCTTTGCACTGATTGGTTCCTTGCACAGACATCTGTTCTTTGAGGAATGCATACCTTCAGATGCTCTATGGTTTGCCAACCATTAACTCATACCATCCCAAACCATTTGTATCTTGTCTACCTCTTCCCCCCCCCCCCCCCCTCTTTTTTGATCCTCCAAGAGGCCTGCTTTCTCTGAACCTCGGCGATGGAGTTTCGCTCTGGGATCGGAACACCTTGTGTGATGCTAGTGCACTAGGTTGAGCAGTTATGTGCAAGCATCAACCAGGAAGTCACATCAATGGTGAAGCTTTCAATGAGTCTTTGAAGCACTTCTTTTGTCCCCTTGATCAACGTCTGCTTGTTCTGAGCTCATCATATAGCAGTTCATTGGAGAGACACTCAGAGGGCATGGGCACAACATGGTCCATCCATCTTATCTTGGCATTTTTCAGAGGCGCATGAAACTTCACCATATTTGACTTGGTTGGAGACATTTAAAGTTTTAGGAGACTTCTTTATGATTTCATTGTCCATATGCAATAGCGTCAGAATATGTATTTATTCAACTTGTTTATCAGAGCTTTCATTGCATGACACACTATGTGAGTCATCCACACATTCATAATTCATCAAACACCGCAATCAATAGACTGCAGAATTTTAAAAGCAGAGATGGGGCAAAGCGGGAGAGGATGGGGCATGAGTGTGTACAACCAGTGAGCTAGCAGAACAATTAGTAACCACATCCTTCATAACTTGCTGAATAAAAATAAAGCACCTATGAGTCCGCCTGAAATGCAGCAATATCGAGCCCTCATAAAAGATAACATTTGATAAAAGTTAAACTGACTCCCAGGTATGAGCTTACACTAGCTGACACCTGAATGATAAAATATGTACATGACTTGAACCAGTTCAACATTTTTTGCATGTCTAAATGCATATATATTAAATATTGTACATGATAAAAAGGAGGGGGAAATGAATGCAAACTTGCAAAAGCTTGTTCAGTTATGTTAAGCAAAGCTGAAGCCATGTTAAGAATGATTACCAATGGCTAAAAGTCGTTGATAAAGGACAGTCTGGTCTAAGAGACCCACTTCCTGCTTTGGCTTTACATCAGAGGAAATGGTTGGTTGTTCAGGTTTGATTTTACCTATCAATTTTTAACAAATAAATCAGAAAAGAATAGAATAGAACACTATAACCAAATATGAATAAAATTGCTTTAAAATGAAAAGCAAATAACTATAAGCAATTAATTAAAAACACAGTATTTAGTTTCAAATTTGGAGTGGTTATATTCTCCACATGTCAACTTCTGCTAATAAAAACACTTATACCAGACCAACAACACGCATACAAGAGGGAACAAATAACATTAAAAAATAAATGTCTGTGAAGACGCTGAAAGCTGGTGGAGTGGATAATATCCCGGCAGAGTTCATACAGGTGGGTGGGGATACAATAATTGACACCCTGACATTCATCTGCAATAGAATATGGCAGACAGGAAAATGGTCGGACACTTTGTCAAAATCGATGGTTCTGCCGATAATTAAGTCAGAAAACTTAAAGCTTTGTCACAACTATAGAACAATCAGCATCATTAGCCACCCTTGTCAAGTCTTATTCAACATCATTGCCGAAGAACAGGTGGGTTTTCGAACCGGAAGAAGCACCACCGAGCAGATCTTCATTGTACGAATACTGAACGAGAAATATTTGTCTTGACTTTAAAAAAGGTCTCGCATGATGCTCCATGGGCAACAATGAAGATATATAACATCAACAGTAACATTGTGAGAGTTATTGAGAATCTGTATAATAAGGCAACAAGCTCAGACTTTGTGAGTGGAAAATGGGTGAATGGTTCCGCACATCCGGCGGCGCAAGACAAAGGATGTATACTCTCCCCTACACTCTTCAGTATAGGCCCTATTCCTAGAATTATGCCCTTGAAGATCATGTTGGCAATGTAAGGATAAGGGATAGAACGATTACCAACTGACGCTTTGTGGATGACATTGACGGGTTGGCGGGGATGGAGACAGAACTTCGAGAATTGATCAGAAGACTGGATGCAACACGGCAGGGTTATTGCATGGAGATAAACGCAGAAAAGACAAAAGTTGATGACCAACAACACTGTGATCAGGATCTTGAAACCGTGAACCGTTTCAAATATCTGGGTTCAACTATCAGTGATGAAGGGATCAAAACCAGAGGTCCTGACCAGAATAGAACATACAACATCAGCGCTTGCACAATTAAAACATATATGGAAAGATAAACTACTCTAGGGAGCGGCGTAGCGCAGTGGTTAGCGCGCTGGCTTCGCATCCTTAAATGGGTACCGGTTCAGTCCGGGAAGTAAAAGCGGCGAGGGAGAGGAGATGGCTACTGCCCTCATTTAACCGAGCCTTTGAAATGTGAGATCGCTAACACCTTACACCCCTACGGCAGTAATGCTATGGGATACTTTACTTTACTAAACTACTCTCCCTAGCCATAAAAGTAAGACTAATGCGCTCACTGGTTCTTTCTATATTCTTCTACGTCTGCTAAACGAACTATTACAGCAGACCTCCAGAGAAGAATCCAGGCCATAGAGATGAGATGTTTTAGAAGACTCATAAATATCCCATACAAAGACCGTATCACAAATGTGAATTACGAGAAAGAATCTAGAATGCAAGTGGACTGTACGACGACCTCATCACAACGATTAAAAGGTGAAAGGTGACTTGGTATGGCCACGTCTCGAGGTCCAATGGACTAAGAAATCCCATACTACATGACACAATACAGTGTGAGCAAAGGTGAGGACGTCCGAAAAAACAATGGGAATGGACATCCGTGAATGGACTAACCTACGACTCGAGGAGGCAAAAAAGGAACGGCGGACAGAGAGGGATGGTGCAGGGTTATGGAGATGTCAGCAGGGGAGGGGGGGGGGGGGGCCCTCAGCGATCTCAAGAGGTCACGGGATGAACTGAACATTACATTTTAAGGTATCATTTTAATTATAAAATGTATATACTTCTTAAAATATCCTAGATTTACAGTATATTTTTTGAAAAGTGTAACTAGAAAGAAAGAAAAAAACTGTGTATGTATTATAATTGGGAGGGAAGATTAGTAAATTCATAATTCTATTTCGATAGCATGATATCATTCGATGGACGCAGATGTCCCGATATGTCAAGGCGGATCGGACTAGATTCGTCCGCTATGCACGACCTCCGAACGTGTGTGGAGTAATGGCAAGATCTCCCTCGGTAAAAAAAAAAATCAGCATCTACCAATCCTGCTTTACGGCTCAGAAACATGAACATTGCTGACACATGACATGTCGAGACTGGAAGCCTTTCACATAGAGTAGACAACCAGCGGCGTATCCTGGGCATCCGAAGGCACGACTACATCCGCAACGTTGAGGTCTCTGATAAAACAGGCCTCCATCCAATCTCAGAAACAATTGACCGGCGCCGTGTTTCTTTGTTTGGTCATGTTGTACGGCTGGACTAGGAAACCTCTGCCCACAAGATACTACACAAGCCGTTCCTCAGCGACAAAAGTGTTCCTCCGACGGGCTGGAGGCACAGACGAGGCCATTCCTGAATACTACAGCATAGTTCAAGCAAGTAGCAACCTCCTCCTCCGCCCTGGACGAGGCCTGAAACCACGCCACAGTTGTGGGTCATGGGTGTGGCCGACCGACGCAACGGGCCTCAGACGCCCTCAGGCGAACATTATTATTAATGTACTGGTCAAGACCCCCATCTCATGTCCTCATTTGTGCTTATAGAAACAAGCTGTGTCAGAAGTCTGGCCAAGAAGATGGGGATTGACACTGAAATCCCATTGTGGTGAGCTTATACGGGAGTCTCACATTGCACTACAGCCAGGAGGATCAATGTCTCCTTTTTCAAGTATGCCTTGAGGTGTACGAAAAGTGATATTGTAACCAGCCACCAAAGAAACACAGCGAAGAGTTGAATTAACTTAATACGAGCAGCTTCCACAACATCAACAAAACACCATGTCTAAACAAATGAAAAGCTGTGAAAATGTACAAATTGGCTACTTCGCAAACTTAGTTTAAACCACTGTATATTTTATTTCCAGCTGCTAACGTTCAACAATAACAAAGAGCTCACATTTCCACAAAAACAAATAAAACTGATTTTAGGCCTGAATTTTTACGAAAGAGAGTCATTATCCAGAGCCAATAGAAAGAGCTATTACCCAAAGCCAGTTTTGTCTGTCCGATAGAGAAGATAGAGGCAAATATGACTTTAAGAAAAAGAAAACATTTACAAAATGTAAAAAATTATAAACATGAGAAAGCATCGTTGAATTTATTCACTTTGGAGTAATTTTGTCTCTATAAACTTCTACACGTTTATTTCTGCAATGTACTACTTCTTGTAGGAAGTACAGATACATGTATAAATGGAGGAAAACTAGGAAGATAGAAACTTGCACGTATAATACATGATATTTTTTTAAGCCAATCACAATGTATGAACTTTATGACATTGTAAGAAAATGTGTTAGAAAATATATCTACTCTACGGAGTGAATTAGTTAAACTGCAAATATGTTGACTTATTATCATAGAATCAAGAGTGTAGATTCTTGTTCTGTTGTGATAATTAGCAATACGGGCTAACTGTGGAGTTAAATCTATAAGCAAACTAATTGCATCTCTAAATGAAACAGTTAAGTTTACATTCACAACAAAATGCACTTAAAGATTATGCATACATGCACACACAATAACAATGCAATATAAGAGTAGCCCATACCATGTTACAAGAAAACCCTTACCATTATTAGTTTTATAGACAAATACAGCAACTAATATTATGCCAGTATCTGCTTCAGTGCCATATGTAGCTTAAGAGTTAAACTAATACCAAAAGGCATTCATTCAAAGTTCAATGATGCGGAACATAAAACAATGTTTCATTTCTCTGTAATATATTTTCTTAAATTCGTTTAAAATTTGAGAAAATGATGCATTTATAAATTTTATATTATATAGAAAAATATGTTGGGGCAAAAATAGAGTAGCTAAGAAGTTAATTGTTAGTGAAGTTAGTACTCTACGGTCTACATATAATAATAATAGTTACTTAAGATTTAGAATACTTGTCTCTTAGCACATCTCTCAAATGTTTGAGAAAACACAATCCAAAAATTGAGAATGGGTGCACAAAGATGTTGCTGAATCAAACCATGCTTAAAAGTGTAGACTGACGCGACAGTTTGATACAGATGTAAGATAGAACAGAACAGCAGATGCACTATCTTAATGATTCTAGTATCAGATTCAGAGAGATAGATCTAGACTATAGACTTGACAGATGTACAGTATCTGATATAAAGACTACTATAACTATAGGTAGGTAGTCATTCTGTTTTCTTAGCGTACTTACTAGTACTGCCCAACTAAATAGGAGAGAAAGCTTTTACAGAAATGCAGTCTGAAACTCAACTAAGATGTTACCTTGAGCTGTTTCCTCTGAACTTCGACCAACTTGTTTACTTTCTCTTTCACTTTGAGAATCATCAAAATCTTGAACAGGATTGCTAGTAGTGGAAATGGGCTCTGGATTATGACTAGAAGAAAAGGGTGCTGATGTTGCAAGTGAAGAAAGAATATCAGCGGCTGAGGATCTAGCAAAATCAATGATAGGTTCAATATCTGGCAATGGAGCAGATGGCTGGGCTGAGGGAGCCTGAAAAGGATTGGCATCTTCCTCTCCCAGAGAAACTAGAGGTTCAGAACTGTATTCAAATGCTTCAGCTTCTGAAGCGCCAACACCATAACGATCTTCCTCTGCTTCATCCTCACCCGCATTTTCTGTCGTCGTGGAGATTTCCGCATCTTGGTTGGCGTCAGAGGCGTTATCAGCATCACCATCGTGATCGAAACCGCTACCTGGCGCATCTAATTTTTCAAAATCATCATTAGAATATCCAGAACTTTCAGGATGACTGTCGAAAACATCTGAAGGATTTTGGCTGGCCATTCTTGTGAGAAAATACGATCCTGTTTCACAGTCTATGTATATTTATTTATGATATATGTAATTACGCGTAGTAAGTAACTAGCCGTGTACTTTGTCTGCTGATCTACACCTCAAGATATCATGGCCGTTCTTGAATTGACGTACTTGTGAGCATGCGCAGAGCACATGATAACACATCCAAGGGAAATCATTCTGAAGCCAGAGTTGCCAGATGAACGTTTCAAAATATTTCTAATGATTTTTAAAAGTTGCCAAAAAGATGCTAAAACTATTAATGCAATCTATTTATTTATATTTGTACAAGTTCACAGCAACAACATCTATTGTATATGAGAACTGCAAGAAGGCGTATGACTCACTTAATAAAATTGTTAAATATAATGCTCGGAAAGACAAGAGACAGTTCTTCAATGAACAACAGCTGAAAGTGCAGTAAAAGTGGGCAGCAGCAGATACCTACATCAGATCATAAGACCGTTATGCAATAAACCATATATTTCGTATACACCAATCAGAGATAAACACGGCAGCACTGTTACTACAGAAAAAGAACAGATGGAACGTTGGGCAGAACATTTTTCAGAGATATTGAATAGACCACATCCTACAACAACCACAACAACCCTTCATTTTGAAAACGAAACGAGACATACCCATCTAATCAGTGTCCTGTGCAACTCGCAGAAATGAAAAGAGCTGTCAATAAACTAGAGAATTTTAAGGCAGCAGGGAGGATGAGATAAATGGTGAAATGTTAAAAGATGATACCACCTTCACTCATCTCCAAACTATCATAAATGATGTTTGGAAAGAGGAAAAGCCACCCCACCAGTGGAAAGATGGTATTATAGTAAAAATACCAAAGAAAGGATACATATCCGATTGACACAACTGGCATGAAATTACACTCCTGTCAGTGACTGGAAAAGTACTCTGTAGCATGACATTAGAAAGACGCATTGAACATGTAGATGCCACCATAAGAGAAGAACAGGCTAGCTTTAGACCAAACCATTCTTGCAGTCGGTTGTGAATTTACAAAGAAAGAAATCACAATATAGAAGAATATCTTATAAAATGGTACATTTAAATTGATACCAAATATTATATCTTCACTTATATTTAAGTAAATATCGATACAATTATTATTGTATATCCCCGCCATAACACTTCGAACTGGAAATTGGAAAGTCAGTTTTGAGATAACTGCTAAATCCATGGATTATTGGCCCAGCTCGGGTACAAATACTTTCAGTTTAATTTACAACTTTACGAGCGGAAATAATTAATATATTGTAGTGAGATATTTCTTTCTTTTTTTTTTAACGGAAGAGACACAAGTAAAAGGCATTTTCAAAGGAAATTGTTGACTTTCTAAAAAACGGTTGACAAAAAAGATGCCAGTCAATTTTAAAAGTTGCCACAAAAAAAAAAAAAAAAGAATTTCGTCTTTGCCCTATGTACGGAAACATTGGACGATGTACAATCAGCTTGTGAATAAATGTGAAGCTTTTGAAATGAGGAGATACAGAATGATAGCCCGTTTCTCTTAACTTTAACCTTATTATACTGGTTTAGAAGGCTTTACAGAGTCTGTATTCAACCAATTTATTTCACTTCACGCATACTGAAAATGCTGTGAGCATCCAATCTATTTGTGAATGCATTAACTGACTATGTTTCCACTACATCCTGCGGCAATGCATTCCAAGAATTCACCACTTTCTGACTAAAAAAATACTTTCTAATATCTAATCCAGACCTGTCGTTAAACAATTTGTAGATCTGCCCTCTTGTTCTTGTAGCTGGTCGTACTTTGAAAAACTTGGTATAGTCGTATCTATCCTTTCCATTTATTAATTTAGTTAGTCCCATGGAAGGAAAAGCGAACAACTAGAGGGACCATGGAGAGTTTGGGAATGGGAAGAGACATGTTGTAGGAGATAACAATTAGACAAATAAATGGATTTGGACATATAAACAAATACAAACCACAGCTGAAAACAATGATGTGTGAAAAGGTGGAAGGTAGGGGGCTGGCAAGAGGAAGACAGTGCTTTAAGAGGGAAGACAACATCAAGAGATGGACGTAGTCTGTTGGAGTGTACCATAAAGGAAAGAGGCAGAGGATATTGGAGGGCCATAGCAGTCAACATTCGATCCGGAGACGACATTTTCCATTATCAAAATGTATGCCAGTTGCCAAATGTGAAAACTAATTTGCAAATGGAATTTCAAAAGTTGGCCCATTTCTGGAATTTGGCTTTTAATTTGCCAATATGGCAGCTCTCTTCTAAACTAACCGCGATCACATGACTGAATGAAAATAATCAGAGACGTGATCGGGTTGCTCTCTTGGCTTTTCAAAAATAGAACATCCGAAATTTAGATGTTTGAAAAGGGGTGGGGGTTGGAAGAGAAGATATAGCAACGAATAAGTTGACAGCAGACATCGACTCATATCTGGCTGCCTGCATTAGGGTCAGTGACCCAGACTTGATCAAGACCCTATTTCTCCTCCAAGTGACTGACGGCCCTGGAAACAGCCATGCACTGTAGAAGTGTAGAAGAAAGAAGGCAAGCCAAGTGTAAAAAATGTTATATAGAAACCGGAGAGGGGGTGGGGGATTGGCGATTTTTTAGCTTTAAGCCGGTTTGTTTTTGTTATGGTCCTTCAAACATCATTTCTGAACTGGCCATTGATAACGGATATAGAGGTCTCCAACCTTCGAGAGCTTGTGGGGATCGACTGCACTGATAATACTTGATTTGCGGAAATAAAATAGTTCACACCCTGACCTGGAAGCACTTGCACAATGGATATGAATGGATTGATTGATGTTGAATGCCCACAATGAGTAAGTGTTCTCTTTTATGCGCCCTGAAAAGGGTGTAGCTTTCCTCACATCCCGTGTCCCTCAGGCGGTGGTATTAAGTTAGTTTTATCCGCGTGCGTCTCACTACTACAGGGATCACGTCGATCTCTACCTCATTAGCCAGACTGCCATGAAAACAGCCCGTTTCCACTGAGAATTGCGACGAAGTCGGGGGTGGTCTAAGCCAGTTTATTTTGTCTGACCCTGTCTAACATGTTCGATCAGTATGTTTTGCCTGACCAGTGACCAGGCGTTAGTCTCCTCTCCCCCAAAATGAATATGATGGTATGATGGATAGGAAAGACACTGTGAAGGCGATCTTTCACAACCTCTTTGGTGATGACAGAGCAATTGATGAACCGGTAATTCACTGCTCAGATTTCAAAATTAAATCAGACGTAGGTCTAGCAGGAAAAGGTATCTGCGATGACGAACAGAGCGAGCACAACCGGCAATCCCCGGAAACTTTCACTACCTACATTATTCGACGTTTGCCGAAAGAGTCTATACGGGTCTGTTCATGTTGTAATGACTTCTTTTCTGAACAGAAAATGCTTTTTGGTAGGATTGGTTTCATTAAATGTGTTTGGCTTTTCTTCCTGGGATTATTAACTGACTAGTTGAACGGCTTAACAAAATCTGGTAAGATAAACGGTTAGCGCATGCACGAAAATCAGATTAATGCGGACATTAGTCTGTCAATATTTCTTATGCTTATGAGACATGGACGGTTACAACTGACCTTCAGCGAAGGATACAGGCATTGGAGATGAGATATTTCTGAAGACTTTTAAACGTCACATACAAAGATCGAGTTTCAAATGAGGAAATAGGAGATAGAATTACAACAGCAATAGGGCCTTTTGAAGATCTCTTGGCAACTGTCAGAAGACGGAAACTCGCTTGGTTCGGTCATATATCGAGATCAAAAGGTCTTGCAAATACGATCCTGCACGGAAAGGTGGAGGCAGATGACGAAGAGGCCGTTCCAAAAAGAGGTGGGAGGACAACATGACAGAATTGACCAATCTCCGACCAGAAGAGGCGCAGGCAGCAGCCGCTGACAGAGAAGGGTGGAGTGGGTTGGGAGGATGTTTTCATGTGTGCCCCAACGACCTCACAGGCTACGGGATGACTTGACCTGAGTTCCTTTTTACAAAAAGAAGTAAAAGTATAATTTGTTATAGAGTAAAACGGAGATACATAAGCTAAACGAAACAATTTACTAGTTTTGAGGTCATAATGTCAGCTGTTTCACTTCCGTAAACCCCAGCATGACCAGCACAGTAGATCCACAGATGTTCCCGGAGGGTCAAGTCCTCTGTATCAACTATCAACTCATGTCACAGTCAGCCCTTCTCTCTGTATCAACTATCAACTCATGTCACAGTCAGCCCTTCTTTCTGTATCAATTATCAACTCATGTCACAGTCAGTACTACTCTCTGTATCAACTATCAACTCATGTCACAGTCAGCCCTTCTTTCTGTATCAATTATCAACTCATGTCACAGTCAGTACTACTCTCTGTATCAACTATCAAGTCATGTCACAGTCAGCCCTTCTCTCTGTATCAACTATCAACCCATGTCACGGTCAGCCGTTCTCTCTGTATCAACTATCAACTCATGTCACAGTCAGCCGTTCTCTCTGTATCAACTATCAACCCATGTCACAGTCAGCCGTTCTCTCTGTATCAACTATCAACTCATGTCCCAGTCAGCCGTTCTCTCTGTATCAACTATCAACTCATGTCACAGTCAGCCGTTCTTTCTGTATCAACTATCAACTCATGTCACAGTCAGCTGTTCTCTCTGTATCAACTATCAACTCATGTCACAGTCAGCCGTTCTCTCTGTATCAACTATCAACTCATGTCACAGTCAGCCGTTCTCTCTGTATCAATTATCAAGTCATGGCACAGTCATTCCTTCGAAGCAAGGATCGAGCCAGAGACGCCACATAGAAAACGATGCCTACCACCAACTCTCCAGGCGAGATCAGGTGATCATTCTTCAGCTGCGCACAGGACACAACAGACTAAGATGTCATCTGTACAACAAGTTCACGATTGGCACTACGGATCTTCGTGTCTCCGACATAGCCCCTATGACAGCAGAACACAATTTGCAGTTCTGCCCATCGCATGCCGATACAAGAAGAAGAATTTGGCAACAACTAGTGTCCTTCTACGAGAAGATGTACTGAAGTGCATGTATCCTCAAATCGGCTGCTGGCTTCGTTAGAGTAATTGAAATCTTCTTCTTCTTCTTCTTCTTCTTCTTCTTCTTCTTCTTCTTCTTCTTCTTCTTCTTCTTCTTCTTCTTCAGACATCAACTTGAATTTGTTCGAAGAAAGCAGCTGTCATCCTGAGGCTGTCGACACTGCCATAGAGCTTGTCTAGTGTTGGCACTGGTGATGGCCACATGTGCTTTCTCTGGTCCTCGTATGTCGGGCAATTTTGCAGCAGATGTTCAGCGATCATTTTCCCTGTACCACATGTGCATTCGTCAGTACCACCTATCTTCAGTTTATCGAATAGATGGCACCTCAGTCTGTTGTGGCCTGTACGGAGTCTGAATACCACGACCTGCTCTCTTCTGTTCAACTGGTAATAGGCATCATTTTTTGTGTAGTCAGTATTCTCTCTTATCATTTGGCCATGTATCTGGCCCTAAATAAACTTTTTGGACTCTTCGTAGGTCACAGTAGGATTTTGTTGTGGTAATCTTGGACCTTCTTTTGCCAGTCTGTCTGCCTCCTCGTTGCCTTGAATGTTACAGTAGGATGGAACCCACTGTACCACTAGAGTAATTGAAATCGAGATATAAGGACGAACGAGGAAGAAGAAAAAGAATCAGAGAGAATCACGGCCCTCATTAAAGAGGTTCATGAAGTCACTGCCTCGATCTCCATTCTGATACTGGACGATGTTGTCAAGTATGCACCGCACCTCTCAACCACGACCCTGTCTCTCACTCTACCAGAGAAGATCCAACAGGTTTTTCCCCTGCCTAGCACAGACACATTGATGGTTATGTAGTAGTAGTAATAATCCGCCTGGGAACTAGGGCCCATCCGCAATGAATACTCGTATCTGTGGTCCAGGCTGCACGCAGTAAGGGTAAGGTCATTCTCATATCGGCCCAGCCAGGTGGTGCGAAGATGCTGCGGAGACACGACCATGTAGATGAGGGCCACTGGTCACTCCTAATGTCCATGGCGTGCTTAAAGAGCTGGGGAACCGGAGAGTGCACAAGTAGTCGGACCACGTGCTCGAATACATGACAAAATAATTTTGGTCATTTTTACTATTAGTTGTTGGTTGGTAGGTTGGTTGGTTGGTTGGTTATTGATCCAGCGGCTTATGGGCTCTTACCCTTTGGTTCAATGCCACGCAGTGGTATCTGCAAGCGTTTGTAAGCTGTTGTTTAGTTTCGTACAAAGTGTTCTATTTGTCTGAGGAAGAAGCTCTAACCTAGCACTAGCAAGTGCCGGACATTCAAAAAGATGATGTTCAACAGTTTCATAGGGATGTGTGCACGGCCGGCACTCTGGAGTATGTTCTGGTTGGATTATGTTCAACTGGATGTTAATATGTACGTGTTGAGTAGTTGTTTAAGCTCGTGGTCCGCTTTCCCATTGCACCAGTTTCTGCCTTCACTCCCCGGAGTGATACTGACCTGGTAATCTATCATTATATCTTCAGTATGAATCCATTCTTACCCGTTGGTTATTATCTCTACTGTGGTTACCTGTCCAAACGTTTCCTCTGCCTGTGCCATCCATGTTTTTCCATGAAACGTTCAAGCTGGACTGCAGACGTCGTAGATGTAAGGTGTTAGGATTTTGTTTTGTTTGGAAGAGGTTGCCAAGCGTTGCTACCATATTGGAGCGTGCTGATGACGTAATGTCTCGTTAACATTGACCATGATCTGGATTTAAATCCGGGGTTTATATATTGTTATACATTAATAAAATACTGGCTTGGCTTAGTCATTACTCTCTAGCCATGGATTGTAGACATCTTGTTTTCTGTTTCATGCCGAATGTTGTTTTTATGGTCATTATTTTTATTATTACTACCATTATTACTACTTCTATTATTATTAAAGGCTGAAACCGCTGTTCCATATGTCCATCATCATCATCATCATCTGGTTGATCAGCCATAAGACTGGTCGTAATGTTGTCTGAGTATGTCTCTCCATTTGACGTTGTCCTCTGGTTGATCAGCCCTAAGACTGGTTGTAAGTTTATCTCTCCATTTGACGTTGTCCTCTGGTTGATCAGCCCTAAGACTGGTTGTAAGTATATCTCTCCATGTGACGTTGTCCTCTGGTTGATCAGCCCTAAGACTGGTTGTAAGTTTATCTCTCCATTTGACGTTGTCCTCTGGTTGATCAGCCCTAAGACTGGTTGTAAGTATATCTCTCCATTTGACGTTGTCCTCTGGTTGATCAGCCCTAAGACTGGTTGTAAGTATATCTCTCCATTTGACGTTGTCCTCTGGTTGATCAGCCCTAAGACTGGTTGTAAGTATATCTCTCCATTTGACGTTGTCCTCTGGTTGATCAGCCCTAAGACTGGTTGTAAGTATATCTCTCCATTTGACGTTGTCCTCTGGTTGATCAGCCCTAAGACTGGTTGTAAGTATATCTCTCCATTTGACGTTGTCCTCTGGTTGATCAGCCCTAAGACTGGTTGTAAGTATATCTCTCCGTTTGACGTTGTCCTCTGGTTGATCAGCCCTAAGACTGGTTGTAAGTATATCTCTCCATTTGGCCCTATCATCTGCAGCTCTTACATTTCAGCATAGGTTCGTATGTTATCGTCTCTGCATGCATGAGATGTAAAGGCGAGTCTTGGTCGCAACCTTCTTCTTTTCCCTAGGATCTTGCCGTCTAGTATCTCCTGTATAAGACTTTCATGTTTCATATTGTGGCCCGCCAGCGCGTGAGTTGCAGCAGTCAGCGACCCATAGCTAAGTGCTAAAGCCAGGGCCAGCGAACCAGAGCTGCCAAGACCCGTCTCACGCAACAGAGCAGACCGGCTAAGGTGAAGGGATCGAAGAGGGAATGCTAACCCGGTCCTAAAAATGGTTGCTGAAGTCGGATGTGTTGGACCAAAAGGTGCAAATATCGCAGTCAAGCTTTAAACTACGTCACAACGCATCCCGTTCTCTGGACTACATTCTGCTACTTAAGCCCTTTTCAGTGTTTGGTAACGGGAGATTGAGAACGAACAAAGCCAAGCTAAGCCAAGCCAATATTGTTGCCAGCCAACTCAATCTGATTTTCTGCATCATATATGACTTTGTACGCCTGCTTCATTGAGTAAATTGTCATTGGATCTTCTCTCTGCCCAACTGACTCTCTCCATTTTACGGTAGCACAACACTTCAAACACTTCTAAGCTTTTTTTCATCCTTCTTTGTTAGTGTCCACGTTTCAGCCTCATATTGTGCGATTAACCATTCAAGAGTGGCGATTATTCCTTCCCTTCAATGCTATCCTGATATTATATTCTATTTTTCTAAGAAGCCATGTAATATATTATACTTATAATTCTTGACTTTACTTGTGTTTAATTGCCTCAATCCTCAACTATGGTCTATATTGCCAGAAATAACTGATTTCGTCATAGCGAGATAAGACGTGAATGGTACAAAGTTCTGTTTAGATTCGCAAACATGCTAGATAATCTGAATGTGTATGAACTGTTCCCCCCCCCCCCAATCCACCGCATCCCCTTCCTTTTAGAGTACCACACAAACACTAAGGTAAAGGGTAAAGAAGAAGATTTCAATTGAGCTTAAATGATACAGAAAAATTACCAAAACACTACGGATAGCGATCAAGAAAAATACAGAAATACTTTAAAAGAGCTGCATGTATAAACAAATTGGCTAGTAGATAATATTACACCTATGAAACTAAATTACTTTAGCCATAACAAAAGCTACAACAGCCTAGAAACGATACTGGAAGGTGCATCGCAAGCGATACAGAAGCAGACAGCAGATGAGATGAGCACAGGGCAATTAATGAGGTTCTGATAAGGGTTGACCCAGCCTTAAATGGGTACCGGTTCATTCCAGGAAGTAAAAGCGGCGAGGGAGAGGAGATGGCTACCTCATATAGCCGAGCCTTTGAAATGTGAGATCGCTAACACCTCACACCCCTACGGAAGTAATGCTATGGGTTACTTTACTGTAAGGGATTTACATTGATAGATCCAGTCTTAGAGATCGGCTGTTATGAGAGCGGTGTTTATGTACTTGAGATGCTACATAGCGATGCTGGCGTTAAAAAGCTTCAAGCCTCAAGTACTCATCTAGATCTATTTTCTGTTCAGCTATTTTATTAATTTATTTACTTCCGAATATGTTTCTTGACATTTTACGTCCAGTAGTTTGTTATTGCTTTCTCAACGCTTACCGCTTAAGGTCCCTGGTGCCTCCTTACCCCGATACCAGACATTTCCAGCTCCCACCTTCAGAGTGGTTGCCAACGATGTCGATCTTCCACCTCTGATGTTTATAAACATAAACAAAACAAAGAATAATGACCAACAGAACACGATGACAACGTAAATTTACGATATGGGTGAGGAAATAGATAAATAAGGTCACTCATTTTGAATATCTGGGTTCCAGAATTAACAAAAATTGCAACTACTCCAAAGAAATCAGAAGAAGAATAGCCATAGCAACAAAGAGGCTAAATATCCTGAAGAAATCATCATATATTATTATAATACCAAAAAAAGGACAAAAGTAAAAGTCTTGATAGCCTGTGTTTTTCCTGTGGCACCTTATGGCTGCGAATCATGGACTTCGAATCAAAACTTCTAGAAAAAAGAACGAGTTCTTCGAGTCAAAATGTTACAGAAAAATCATCAGAATACCATGGATGAAAAAAAAGACAAATATAGGCATTCGGCAAGAGTTGAAGACAGGGTTTAAGGTTGAAGAGCTGAACACATTGATTTATTAATTCCCGAAAATTGTAATACTTTGGTCACATCAAGAGACACAGCGGTCGTGAGAGAACAGTGATGGAAGGTATAGTGCTAGGCAAAAGAGGTATGGGTAGACTATTACCTTCTTTATAATGATCTAGAGTTGGCCATGGGTAGACCTAGAAGACGATGGCACCAAGATATCCAGGAATGCCTGTGGCGGAGGCCAGAGTTTTAGTAAGGGAAAGAGTTTTTTCAGACAAACTGTGATGGGAGCGACTTTCTATTAAGGAGATGCCACATGATGATGATGATAATGACTGAAGAAAAGGTCATCCCAGATATGTTTATACGATTATTTTTGCAATGTGAACCTTTTGGTGTGAGCTATCGCTTTGTTGAAGTACTGTACCACCCCACAGTTAACCTTCATGAGATATCTTTATGCAAGTCATGGGAGTTGGTAATTTCTTTACCCAAGTAGATGTTCGAATTCAGGGTTTAGACGTAATCAGTCCCAAGCATCATTTTCTCGCAGGGACAGAAACTGTTTAGCATGTAATTTGTCTTTAGTCTATTTATTGATTCGCTTGCATTGCTGAGCGATTTAATCATTGCTCAACTTTCTTGATGTTACGGCTGATGATGACTGTCATCCGCAAGCCGAAGGTGGTTGAGCATTTCTCCATCTATGGTAACACCCCTATCACCCCAACTTAGTGTGGAAGACTTCCTCAAGAGATGTTGCGAATAGTTTTTGAAGAGATTGAATTCCCCTGTCGTACGCCACGTTAAATTTGTATGTTGATTGGCCGGCAAAAATGGGTGATATTAGTAGAGCAGCCCTCGTTTATTTCTGTTATCGCTCATCAAGGCCTTGATTTTGGCATTTGTGACTGCATTCACTTCAGTACTATTACAAGCTTTTTCATAGTACACGAGCACTGGACACAGGAGCATATGCATTTCTCTTGCTCTATTCATTAGCTGGTGGAGAGTGGAGGTGGTCAATGGGGGAGTGGCCTTCCTGAATCCCGCCTGTTCTCGTGACTGATTCTCATCAATTTGTTTTTCTAGTCTGTTCATAATTGATTACTCCCGTGACAAACTTGTACAAGGATGATAGCAAACATATCAGGCGGTAGTTCGCAAGGTCTTTTGTGTCCCCTTTTTAAAAAAGAATTAGTTTTGTTTTACGGAAACGTAACAAGGCGCGGCTCCAAGCTACTCATCGAGCGATGGAGCGTAGAACACTATCACTTTCACTACGAGACCCCATCTGTAACACCACCATCAGGATTCAAACCTCCTTCATTAACGTCGTAGATACGGCATGATAAGAAAATACAGGTGCGCAGGCCATGTGGTACGCATGCCTGACAATATATGGACACGCAAAGTGAAGTCATGGTGACCCTACATCTATAATCGTCGTACCTGACGTCCACTAATGAGACGAAGAGATGGCCTTCGACAAGACCTTGGTCCGGCATGGTGCTAAATGGGAAAGGTCAGAGATGAGTAGACGAGGTTTGACTACCTGTAATAGGGCACAAAATGTGATTGAGTGAGCACCAGGAATACAGTTTTACAGTATAAAACTATTGCATTTATTGAGAAAAACGATGTGTTCTGAAACATATACATAAATACGAGGAATGGTAGAAAAGCTTTGCACTTTAGGATGAACCAGGTTTCAGAACCTCATTTCTGATACAGCAGCACAGGGTATAGAAACCCAAGTTCACATTGCGGAAGGCACCAACGAATTCATCTATCTCGGTAGCATGATATCATCCGATGGGCGCAGCGGTCCCGATATGTCAAATCGGATCGTACTTGCTGCGTCTGCTGTGCACGACCTCTGACGTGTGTGGAGTAATAGCAAGATCTCCATTGGGACAAAAATCTGCATCTACCAGTCGTTCGTGGTCCCAGTCCTGCTTTACGGCTCCGAAACTTGGACATTGCTGAAACATGGCATGTCGATACTGGAGGTTTTCAACATGTCCAACCAGCGGCGTATCCTGGGCATCCGATGGCATGACTACATCCGCAACGGGGAGGTCTCTGTTAAAACAGGCCCCCACCCAATCTCAGAAACACTTGACCGACGCCGAGCTTCTTTGTTCGGTCATGGTATACGGTTGAACCAGGAAACCCCTGCATACAAGATACTACACATAACGTTCCCCAGCGTCAAAAGTCTTCCCCCAATCGGCTGGAGACGTATAAGAGGCCGTCTCCGAACACTATGGCTGAAAGCAAGTAACACCTCCTTCTCCACTCTGAACGAAGCCTGGAACCACGTCCAGCTGTGGGTCAAGGATGTGGCCGATCGACGCAACGGGTCCTCAGACGCCTAAGCGAACATTATTATTATTATGAAGTTAAGTTGGTTGTCCATCACATGCGACGATGAGGAAATCATAACACGGTTTTGTTTTGATGGTGCAACTTGATGGTGCAAGTTGATGGTGCAAGTTGATGGTGCACGTTGATGGTGCAACTTGCACTGTAATTGAATTGTAGAGAGGAAGAACTGCTGAGGATGAAAGTGCGCTGGTCATCAACTTCCCTCTCTCTTCCCAAACTATCCTGGACGAGTGGCAAGGCATAAGTCATAATGACTGGAGGTAAAAGGATGGAGACACCTCCATTGAGACCAGGAGTCGGGTCGCTCGAAACTTGCGGGATTCGATACCACCATTTCCGTTTATCGTTTAGAAAGATGAGTGACTTTACTCTCGACCACAGTGACTCCAAGATGAAGGGAGTCAAGGCACTTGCCTGGAAATTGGAGGGAACTTTAGTCCATTTATATGTATTGACCCTGCAAAGCTATACACTTCTCATATATATTCTTCACCTTCCTGATGCCCTGGTTGTAGAACTCCTCAATCTGGTCTCGTAACCACATCTTCAGCTCAGTAATCGTGTCCTGGACGTCAGAAAAAAACATGTGGATATGAAATCATCCAAGATACTCTGGATCAAGATGCTGATCAGCACATGAGCTGCAGTGGTCAGCGCATCATAGCTGACTGCTAGCGTCAGGGCCAGCGAACCAGAGCTGACAAGACCCTTCTACATCTCCACGCGGTGATCCTGGATAACAGGCTACAGCAGGGCAGCCTGGCTAAGGAGAAACGATCGAAGAGGGAATGCTAACCCGGTACTCAAAAAATGCTTGCTGAAGTCAGATGTGTTGGACCGAAAGGTGCAAATATCGCAGTCAAGCTATAAACTACGACACAACGCATTCCGTTCTCTGGACTACATTCTGCTACTTAAGCCCTTTCAGGGTTTGGTAGCGGGAGACTGAAAATGAACGAAGCCAAGCCAAGCCATCCAAGATACTCACCGGACTTGGCACCTAGTGACTTATTCCTAGTCCTAAACACGAAGAGTCCTACCAGTGAATGTCCCTATAGACCGTAGCGGATAAATTTATAAGATTTGAAAATTAGAAAATTGTTCCGAATTTTGTCTTCTATAATGTTTTGCCTTTCTGTCTCAAAGAAATCTATTAAATAACCAAAAAAGAAAAAAAATAAGTCCCATGGCAAAAAATTGCCGAAGGGGATTAAGATAACCTTTCGTGTACTAAGCCGCAGTCTATGTGAGGTGGGGTGGCCGGTCCCTTACTTGCTGGATTTACCTACCCACAACTCATACGCCAGGTTCCCATTTACAGCTGGGTTGACTGCAGTAGCGGTTGTACAAGGCATGAACCACAGCCCGGATTTGATTTCTATCGGTCGGTGAACTCGAACTTGTGACACGTTGTAATTCTAGTCTGGGAAGCCATTTCACTGTTCACTATGACAGTGTTTCTCAACCGCCTATCCGCAGACCGATGGTCCGCAGAAAGTTTCTGCAGGTCCGCGAAAAAGTTATTGTCGATCAACCTCTTAACAGCTGGCGGCAGTTAGGGAGCTGCTTCCATCAGGGTCAGCGTACCATGGCTGACCAAAACTCTATTCTGCCTCCCCGTGGAGGCCCTGGAAATAGATTAGAGATAGGGATCGGAGTGGGAAGATCTGTTGGACCGAAAAGTGCAGATATCGCACCCTCGCTATAAAGAAAACACTACCTCACAACTTCCCTTTCTGGAAGAACGCCGAAGAAGACCCCCTTAACTGCGGAAATCGCCATGAGGTGATCTACAGGTGATCATGAGGTGATCTACAGGTGATCATGAGGTGATCTACAGGTGATCATGTGGTGATCTACAGGTGATCATGAGGTGATCTACAGGTGATCTTAAGGTGATCTACATGTGATCATGAGGTGATATACAGGTGATCATGAGGTGATCTACAGTCTGATTCAAATAACGTCAACTCCACAAGCATCTATACTTTTTGGACATACAAGCTTATCAACAAGGCTTGTTCAAATGAAACCGGACCTAACTTCACCAAGTGAACACACGTATAATACGCATGATGACGTCACTTCTGGTGTAAACAGCCCACACTAACCATTAAGTTTGGAAAATTTCATTATCTCCCGACTCAAAATTTCCTCAGCAGACCGTTAAAACACATGGCGGGTGTGATACGGAATCCGTCCAGCGAGCGGTCATTCGGTTTCTAACAGCTGAGCGTTGTCGATCAGCTGAAATTCATCGCAGAATGCAGGCGGTGTATGGTGACAAAAGTGTGTCAAAGACAACAGTGCAGAACTGGACAACGATGTTTGAAGAAGGACGTGAGTTAACGAAAGATCTTCCGAGACCAGGTCAGGCGCATGTTGTTGCGCCAGAAGATGCCATCGTAAATAATTATGCAGTAGTTCGGGTAGACCGTCGTCGGAGCTTACGTTCGCATACATTTGTTACCATAGACCTCCTGCATTCTGCGATGAATGTCAACTGTCGACATACTTCCGCCATGTTATTCAAGGGTCTGCTGAGGAAACTATGAGTCGGAGAATAATGAAATTTTGCTAACTTGATGGTTGGTTATGTGCTATTTACACCAGTAGTGACGTCGTGCGCATCGTACGGATATTCATCTGCTGCAGTTAGGTCCGGTTTAATTTGAACACTCCTTGTATATTCAGCATGTTCTTATTATTATCTCAATTTTGAATATTACCGGGGAACGAATTTTCATCTCTCTGTTACATAGCTATTAAATCAACTACCTGTTTATGCGAGAAGACTTTTTAACCGTGTCAGTGATCAGAACCAGAAGGGAACAAGACGCTGAGCAGCACATGAGCCGTATCGGTCAGCGATCCATAGCTGACTGCTAGTGTCAGGGCCTGCGAACAAGAACTGCCAAGACCCTTCTACACCTCCACACGGTGATCATGAATAACAAGTGGCAACAGAGCAGACTGGCTAATGAGAAGGGGTCGAAGAGGGAAGGCTATCCCGGTACTAAAAATATGCCTGCTGAAGTCGAATGTGTCAGACTAAATGGTGCAAATATCGCAGTCAAGCTGTAAACTGCGACACAATGCATTCCGTTCTCTGAACTACATTCTGATACTTAAGCCCTTTTCAGGACTTTATAGCGGGAGATTGAGAACGAACGAAATCAAGTCAGAACCAGAGAAACCGAAAGGATGTATCAACGCATGCCTTCGTCTTTCACAAACAACACTGCAGACACGGTTATCAAATGTTATAGCAAAGGACTAGTATCAGATGTCGCACTAACTTTATCTGAATGAAATATTGCTTTCTTAAAATTTCAAGACATTCTTTTATTAGCAATTTATTTTCTGCTTGGTTTTTGGTTATGTTAAATAACTATGGAATTTTCGTTGTATAATATGAGATATAACAACTAATACTCATAATATTATAACAATAAGTATATGTTGTCTTTTTCTGTGTGATGAAAATGACTATTCTACACGCTCTATAGTACATAAAAGAGAGATAATTCAATGTTCAGAAAGTTGTACTATCTTAGACTTGTGCCCTCCCTTAGACATTCTGCATACATTTTGAATATCACTCCTCAAACCTGTTCAGCTCCACATCGAGCACAGGTTTTTAACTACTATCATCTCGTCCTCTTGATCTCTATTATGCTTGTCTTTGTTTCTTCTTTTCCGTGTGTGATTGTTCCATCTACTTCTTTTATTCTGGGGATTCCACGGAGTCTGACTTGTATTGCTTTTGGCTTTCTTCCTGTACGTTTGTGCTGTTCTACGACTGCGTGTTTTCTATAGATCCGGTTCCACTATTGTTTGGTTCATTAAGCACAAGAAATTACCAACAACAATGCATTCTTTTTCTTCTTCTTCTTCTTCTTCTTCCTCTTCTTCTTCTCTATTTTACTTTATCTTGCTCCTCGTCTTAGTTTTCTTCTTTATATCTTCTTCTTTTTTCTTCTTCATCTTCTTCTTCTTTTTGTTCTTCTTCTTCTTTTTGTTCTTCTTCCTATTCTTCTTCTTTTTCTTCTTTTACTTCTCCTTGCACTTAGTCTTTTTCTGTTTCTTCATCTTATTTTTTTCTTCTCTCTCGTTTTTGTATCGTCTTCTTCTTCTTCTTCTTCTTCTTCTTCTTCTTCTTCATCTTCTTGTTTTTCTTGTTTTTCTTCTCTACTTCTTTTTCATCTTCGTTCGTCCTGAAAATCACGCTGTGTCGTAGTTTACAGTGAGGCTGAGATATTTTCACCTTTTGGCCCGACACATCCAGTATCGGCTATCTTTTTATTTTTATTTTTGGAGTAAGGGGTTTGCAAACCCACTTCGATCTCTATTCTTTTAGCCAGATTAAACTAAAGCAAGCTGTTCCAAGAATACCTGCTTGGAGGCGGAATACGATCTCACTCGGTTCTGGTTTGTTGACCCAGATCTGGCTGCTGTCAGCTCATCCCCTGCGCTGTCACTTCGGCCCCACTCGGGTACCACTTGCCGTGTTGGTGTGACATGCTAGGTTCGGGAGGCGGTCTTACTAAAAATAAAATCCGGTGTTGGAGTTTCACAATTTAAAAAAAAATTATGTACAGTTTTGCGAAGGTACCACATCGCGCGCACACACACGCTCGCACGCACGCACGTACGCACATATATACACACTGAGATGTATTCTTACACATACACCTCCACCGCCTCAGACACACATACTCGTACACATGCACCCATACGTTCACAACGTGTCATCCAGTGTAGAAAAACTACTATAAATTAGTCACAGGATTGAACAGAACTTTCGCCAGTGGCGTCACTATGGTTGGTGACACTCAGTGCAGTATCTCGTGGTGTGTCCCCAACCCCCGCCTTCCACCCAAGGACCTAACTGAACGTCTTTATACTTGTTTAGAAGACTCTGCAGAGTCTATATACAACCTACCTGTAAACAACCTTCTGTATACAGCCATGGCCAACTGTAATAGACACTTTTTTCTCGGTAAAGATTCTGGGCTCAACTACCGCAAAGTCACGCTCCAGTCAACCTAGCTATAAATTGGTGCCTGACTACTGTTATGTAAGGAAAGGCAGCCATGCAGCGAGGAAGGGATCTACAATACATACGTTGTGACTGACTATATTTAATTCCCGATCAGCGGTTAAGTTTGCTGAAGGACGCTCTTTATCTTAATGTTACTCGTAAATCTCCTCTATCATAACTTTCTTTAAAAGCCGTGACCTTATGTGAATCCCTTCATCGCCTATCAATACCTGTCGTCAAATGACTTTCAAATGTTAATAATGCAAGATCAAAAAGTCTTGACTGTCCCATGGTACATTGCAAATAGTTCTTTTATAAGTTGGAGCTTTGAAAAGCTCCTTTCACATCTAGCAACATATTCACACATCGTCAGAAATCATTCTAGGCTTAGTGATGAGGCTGATAGATTCCGCTAAGTCTCATTCAGCTATAAATGTCAAAACATATTTGTTTTTTCAGATTCATTTCGGTGCGTTCTTGTGCTGTTTCATTTTCGGTATTTCTATTTAAAGGCCACTTGCGGGTACCGTCTAATAAAAAGTGGTCAATCTTGAAATTGGCACCTTTAATTGTTTTTAAGTAGGAAACTTGAGACTTCCGCTTGTACAGCCTCAAATGTATGTACGTGTGTGTGTGTATCCTCATCATCATCATGCAGCATGTCCTTTGCAGAACGTCGCTCTCATCACAGCCCGCATCGAAGAAACTCGATCTCTTGCTAAATCTACAGCCTGCTCCAGAGCCATTCCCAAGCATTCCCATCTTTGACACCTCGCCTACTTGGTCTGTCTCTGCGTCTCTTACCTGGCATCATATCTTCCATTACCTTTCTCTCAAACAGCTGCATCCTTAAATATATATATATATATATATATATATATATATATATATATATATATATATATATATATATATATCTTAGTCTTAGTAGTCCACCTGTACTTCTACAAGGGCAGATGCCTTATTTGAGCTGAATGTAGTAGGGAGAAGGGTTTCCTGCTTAACAGACCAGACTTGAGCAGCTTAATACTCCGCTGCCTCGGGAGAAGCGCTTAAGGAGAGTGGTTAACCGATGTGCAAGTCCATCTTAAAAGACTCAAACACTAGAGCAAAGTAGACAAGCAGTATGTTAGGCGTCATCTATGCTGCTCTAAACAAAACCCTAACCATGGCCGGTGTTAAGCCATGTCAAACAGTTAGTCGACTCTTACGACATGCTCTCTGTGAGGCAGTGGTGCTATTCTTGTGCTTGCCATACACAAAGAACCCTACAGAATATATATATAAAACATTCCCATAACATTATTTCCTAAGTTTGTCTGCGTGTTTGGTGCTTTCCATTTCTGGTATAGAAACAAAGAAGAAAGATCACTGTTTCAGTTTGTGTAATTATATTCCTCTTCTACGTCTTCGTTGTTCGTTCTCAATCTCCCGCTACCAAGCCCTGAAAATGACTTTGCAAGCAGCAGGATGTAGTCCAGAGAACGTAATGCGTTGTGTTGTAGTTTACAGGTTGTCTGCAGAATTTGCACCATTCCAGTCCGACACATCAGACTTCAGCAGTGTGTAATTATATTGATAATTATGTGTTAAAACAAATTAAGGGGGATGTAGAGAAGTGTGAATTATCTACGACAATGTTTATGTTGTTATTGGAGTACACAGAGGGTAAAGATACACAGAAGACAATGAAAAATGTGAATAACATGGAAACAAAATAGCGACAAGAAAAATGCTAACACCTTTTGAAAGCTAGGAACTTGAGTTAGGACCGGGTCGTTCTGTTTATATTTCAACATAAGCATTTGTGTGTGTGGGGGGTGGGGGTGGAGGGTGGGGGTGAGATGATTCGAACTGACAGAGGTGTAACGATAGACAATGTAAGAACAGCAATAGGATGTTCGCATAGTCTTGCATTGACAAGAGACGTCTTGCGACTAACAAAGAGATTGAACGCAACGCTCATATGTAGTCGAGATAGCAGACCAAAGACTTTCATGACGCAGGTTTTGGCTCACTGATGGGACAAGTGTGTCAATGTTGGTGGCAATAATGTTGAGAGATAAGAGACAATGTAAGCGCAATAATACATTGTTCTCAAGTTTATATCTCATTAAGTTGTATTTAATAGTAATGTGTATCCAATTTACTGACCTGGCCTCGCAAAGCCGTTTAATATAAATTACGCGCACTTGTACAAGCATTCACTTTGTATGGAGAGTTGTCATGTTTCAAGCACAATATAAATTATGGTAAATAATGTACTAGCTATTTGGTTCCCCGAGAACCAAAGGGCTTACGCTTGTGATCGACCACAGCTGACCAGAAAATCAATTTAAAAATTGATTAAATATACGTACATTGAAACACTACACCCACATTTTATTGGCATAAATGTTCACCTTAACCCCTGGGAAGGATGATGATGATGTAATCCCTTTAGCTGTGGGCTGGCAGCTCCTGACTGCCCAATGCCTCCCGGACGGAAGCACACGTCCTCCTCAATTGTTGTAGTGATGTGTATAGTGTGTTGTGTGTGGTGTGGTATGGTGGTAACAGCAGGTTCCGCAGATCGGCCTACCTTGGGCACAAAGTCAGGAGGTGCTCGACTAACTCCTCGAAGTCGTGGCAGAATCTGAAGTTTGGTTCACGTAGTGGTTCTAATCTATTCCGATGTTTGTTGAGAGGGGCATGGCCTGTTCTCAGCTTGAATATCAAACTCTGGTCTCTTCGTTTCAGTTTCTTGGCTGGGTACTGGGGATCTGGTTTTGCTTGATGTTTGGCCCATATGGAGCAAGACTAACGTCTGGTCAGGCAAAACATACTGGCCAAGACCCCCACCTCGACTTCCTCATAGTTTTCCATGGAAACGGGCTGTTCTTCGTGGCAGCCTGGTTAGTAAGGTGGGGGATCGACGTGATCATAGTAGTACAGACACTCAGATGAAGCCGAACATAGCACAACCGCCTGGTGGACTTCTGCCCACGTTCATCAGCACGCTCGGGATGTGAGGAAAGCTACTGCAAATCGCCACATAACGTCTTTTTCAGGGCTCACAAAAGAGTAAAACCTACTCATTGTGGGCATTCAACAACAATGACAACAACAATAACATATCCTCTCTTATGGTGCCACCCAGTGGGGGATAGCAGCCTCAGCACCAACCATATAGTGACGCCACTGCTTTTCGTTGAATATGTCATTTCGTTCCCATGCACTCTTTCAAATTATCGTTCCTCCAGCCCTACAACGAACTGCACACACTGAAACATATTTCGCATACTACGGCCCACTTTGTCTAAATCACTAACACCCACTGCTACTAAACCGAGCGCACCTAATCCGTTCGTGATGTTGAAATTTCGACAAACAAGGACAAACACATCTTCAGAAGTTAATAGTATCTTTATAATTTACTACCCCTGCACATGCATGCGCAGTTATTTAACGAACAGGACAGGTTTTCCGAAAATATATCCGGATCCTGGAACAGACCAGAACAGCGGTTCTAAAAATATTTTGTCACCTAAGCCCTTTAACAAGGACAAGTTACGTAAATCTCAAATCTGCATTTATCGTTGTTGTGTTATTATTTATTAGATGTTTTCATTTGTGTTGCTCGTATTCTCTGGCGAAGATAATTTAGTCGAAACGTAGTTTTCGTTAATGCTACTGTCCCCGGGTGTTGTCCACGCTATCCTTGTCATTGTGCGTATCCCCTTTCGAATGATTTCAGAGCCTTATAAAGATTGTGTTTTCATTTATTAATCGATGTTGCCGGAGGTTACAAGGTCTTAATAGAGTAAGAAACGAAGAAAACAGACAGAGGATTGGCGCAACTAAGTTCATGGAATACGTGGAAAGAAAGAGAATGAAATGGTTCGGAAATCTGATAATAATGCAACCAAAGTTACCAAGAGGGTGGCAGAGTAAGAGGGAGACCAAGTAAAAGATGGATAGGTCGTGCAAGTGAGACACTTAAGAAACACAAAATGATAACATCGGGGGCATATATGGTTCGCGAAAGGAAACTACACCTCCTCCACGACGTCTACCAACAGAAGTTGATAAAAGATAATGATGATTAAGACGATGACTAATCACATCAACCAATGCCCATCATTCCTTTCAGTGCACAGACCATTGACAACATCCCGACAGCATACTTCGTCTTGGTCGCTCTCTTCCAGGTGTAATAATTTAATCTTAGTTCCTTCTCACATTTTCTTATTCAAGTGTTTTATGTTTGTTTACATCTCTTTATCTTTCTCTTCCATTGACCCCATTCCAGATTGACCACATCTGTGTCAGATAAATGTAAACCATTTCTCTACCAGAAGAAAAAATAAAGTGAACGGCAGACGCTGTATCAGACCATCACTTGTTGCTGGAGATCATTTAGCTGGAACTAAAAAGGACCCAAGTACGGGAAGCAAGGACAATACGATATAGATAGTGCAACTTTTACAAGACCATGAAAAAACTAATCGAGCTTATTAGATACTCAATGGGTTGAGATGTAGTTTTGTAGCTAAACATTAATATCAATTATCACCAACATTTCGGTAAATTAATGAATGACTGGACAAAATGACAACAGCAGAGAAAACATCAGATGAACAAGCCAAATACATAGTGAAAGTGGTAAAGTAATGAAGGTTTGTCCCATAGTAGTTACACTAATGTCGGGGAATGAAGTAGTTAGAGACTTCAGTAAAGGTTTGTTCCATAGTAGTTACACTAATGTCGGGGAATGAAGTAGTTAGAGACTTCAGTAAAGGTTTGTTCCATAGTAGTTACACTAATGTCGGGGAATGAAGTAGTTAGAGACTTCAGTAAAGGTTTGTTCCATAGTAGTTACACTAATGTCGGGGAATGAAGTAGTTAGAGACTTCAGTAAAGGTTTGTTCCATAGTAGTTACACTAATGTCGGGGAATGAAGTAGTTAGAGACTTCAGTAAAGGTTTGTCCCATAGTAGTTACACTAATGTCGGGGAATGAAGGAGTTAGAGACTTCAGTAAAGGTTTGTTCCATAGTAGTTACACTAATGTCGGGGAATGAAGTAGTTAGAGACTTCAGTAAAGGTTTGTTCCATAGTAGTTACACTAATGTCGGGGAATGAAGTAGTTAGAGACTTCAGTAAAGGTTTGTTCCATAGTAGTTACACTAATGTCGGGGAATGAAGTAGTTAGAGACTTCAGTAAAGGTTTGTCCCATAGTAGTTACACTAATGTCGGGGAATGAAGGAGTTAGAGACTTCAGTAAAGGTTTGTCCCATAGTAGTTACACTAATGTCGGGGAATGAAGTAGTTAGAGACTTCAGTAAAGGTTTGTTCCATAGTAGTTACACTAATGTCGGGGAATGAAGTAGTTAGAGACTTCAGTAAAGGTTTGTCCCACAGTAGTTACACTAATGTCGGGGAATGAAGTAGTTAGAGACTTCAGTAAAGGTTTGTTCCATAGTAGTTACACTAATGTCGGGGAATGAAGTAGTTAGAGACTTCAGTAAAGGTTTGTTCCATAGTAGTTACACTAATGTCGGGGAATGAAGTAGTTAGAGACTTCAGTAAAGGTTTGTTCCATAGTAGTTACACTAATGTCGGGGAATGAAGTAGTTAGAGACTTCAGTAAAGGTTTGTTCCATAGTAGTTACACTAATGTCGGGGAATGAAGTTGTTAGAGACTTCAGTAAAGGTTTGTTCCATAGTAGTTACACTAATGTCGGGGAATGAAGTTGTTAGAGACTTCAGTAAAGGTTTGTTCCATAGTAGTTACACTAATGTCGGGGAATGAAGTAGTTAGAGACTTCAGTAAAGGTTTGTCCCATAGTAGTTACACTAATGTCGGGGAATGAAGTAGTTAGAGACTTCAGTAAAGGTTTGTTCCATAGTAGTTACACTAATGTCGGGGAATGAAGTAGTTAGAGACTTCAGTAAAGGTTTGTTCCATAGTAGTTACACTAATGTCGGGGAATGAAGTAGTTAGAGACTTCAGTAAAGGTTTGTTCCATAGTAGTTACACTAATGTCGGGGAATGAAGTAGTTAGAGACTTCAGTAAAGGTTTGTTCCATAGTAGTTACACTAATGTCGGGGAATGAAGTAGTTAGAGACTTCAGTAAAGGTTTGTCCCATAGTAGTTACACTAATGTCGGGGAATGAAGGAGTTAGAGACTTCAGTAAAGGTTTGTTCCATAGTAGTTACACTAATGTCGGGGAATGAAGTAGTTAGAGACTTCAGTAAAGGTTTGTTCCATAGTAGTTACACTAATGTCGGGGAATGAAGTAGTTAGAGACTTCAGTAAAGGTTTGTTCCATAGTAGTTACACTAATGTCGGGGAATGAAGTAGTTAGAGACTTCAGTAAAGGTTTGTCCCATAGTAGTTACACTAATGTCGGGGAATGAAGGAGTTAGAGACTTCAGTAAAGGTTTGTCCCATAGTAGTTACACTAATGTCGGGGAATGAAGTAGTTAGAGACTTCAGTAAAGGTTTGTTCCATAGTAGTTACACTAATGTCGGGGAATGAAGTAGTTAGAGACTTCAGTAAAGGTTTGTCCCACAGTAGTTACACTAATGTCGGGGAATGAAGTAGTTAGAGACTTCAGTAAAGGTTTGTTCCATAGTAGTTACACTAATGTCGGGGAATGAAGTAGTTAGAGACTTCAGTAAAGGTTTGTCCCATAGTAGTTACACTAATGTCGGGGAATGAAGTAGTTAGAGACTTCAGTAAAGGTTTGTCCCATAGTAGTTACACTAATGTCGGGGAATGAAGTAGTTAGAGACTTCAGTAAAGGTTTGTCCCATAGTAGTTACACTAATGTCGGGGAATGAAGTAGTTAGAGACTTCAGTAAAGGTTTGTTCCAAAGTAGTTACACTAATGTCGGGGAATGAAGTAGTTAGAGACTTCAGTAAAGGTTTGTTCCATAGTAGTTACACTAATGTCGGGGAATGAAGTAGTTAGAGACTTCAGTAAAGGTTTGTCCCATAGTAGTTACACTAATGTCGGGGAATGAAGGAGTTAGAGACTTCAGTAAAGGTTTGTTCCATAGTAGTTACACTACTGTCGGGGAATGAAGTAGTTAGAGACTGCAGTAAAGGTTTGTCCCATAGTAGTTACACTAATGTCGGGGAATGAAGTAGTTAGAGACTTCAGTAAAGGTTTGTTCCATAGTAGTTACACTAATGTCGGGGAATGAAGTAGTTAGAGACTTCAGTAAAGGTTTGTCCCATAGTAGTTACACTACTGTCGGGGAATGAAGTAGTTAGAGACTTCAGTAAAGGTTTGTCCCATAGTAGTTACACTAATGTCGGGGAATGAAGGAGTTAGAGACTTCAGTAAAGGTTTGTCCCATAGTAGTTACACTAATGTCGGGGAATGAAGGAGTTAGAGACTTCAGTAAAGGTTTGTCCCATAGTAGTTACACTAATGTCGGGGAATGAAGTAGTTAGAGACTTCAGTAAAGGTTTGTTCCATAGTAGTTACACTAATGTTGGGGAATGAAGTAGTTAGAGACTTCAGTAAAGGTTTGTCCCATAGTAGTTACACTAATGTCGGGGAATGAAGTAGTTAGAGACTTCAGTAAAGGTTTGTTCCATAGTAGTTACACTAATGTCGGGGAATGAAGTAGTTAGAGACTTCAGTAAAGGTTTGTCCCATAGTAGTTACACTAATGTCGGGGAATGAAGGAGTTAGAGACTTCAGTAAAGGTTTGTCCCATAGTAGTTACACTAATGTCGGGGAATGAAGTAGTTAGAGACTTCAGTAAAGGTTTGTTCCATAGTAGTTACACTAATGTCGGGGAATGAAGTAGTTAGAGACTTCAGTAAAAGTTTGTCCCATAGTAGTTACACTAATGTCGGGGAATGAAGTAGTTAGAGACTTCAGTAAAGGTTTGTTCCATAGTAGTTACACTAATGTCGGGGAATGAAGTAGTTAGAGACTTCAGTAAAGGTTTGTCCCATAGTAGTTACACTAATGTCGGGGAATGAAGTAGTTAGAGACTTCAGTAAAGGTTTGTCCCATAGTAGTTACACTAATGTCGGGGAATGAAGTAGTTAGAGACTTCAGTAAAGGTTTGTCCCATAGTAGTTACACTAATGTCGGGGAATGAAGTAGTTAGAGACTTCAGTAAAGGTTTGTTTCATAGTAGTTACACTAATGTCGGGGAATGAAGTAGTTAGAGACTTCAGTAAAGGTTTGTTCCATAGTAGTTACACTACTGTCGGGGAATGAAGTAGTTAGAGACTTCAGTAAAGGTTTGTCCCATAGTAGTTACACTAATGTCGGGGAATGAAGTAGTTAGAGACTTCAGTAAAAGTTTGTTCCATAGTAGTTACACTAATGTCGGGGAATGAAGTAGTTAGAGACTTCAGTAAAGGTTTGTCCCATAGTAGTTACACTAATGTCGGGGAATGAAGTAGTTAGAGACTTCAGTAAAGGTTTGTCCCATAGTAGTTACACTACTGTCGGGGAATCAAGTTGTTAGAGGCTTAATTATACTAAGCCAACGCTTGTATGAGTTAGGGTGGACAGTTCCTTTCCTCGCTGCCTTTTACTATCATAATCGTATGTCAGACACCGATTGCAGCTTAGTCGACTGGGGCGTGATGACCATTGGTAAAAACTTCTCAAAAGTGAATGAATAATTGAAAAACCAATTTAAAATAATTGAATAAATCAATAAAAAGAAAATTGAATAAATCAAAAGAAAAATAATTGAATAAATCAATCAAATCATTTAGTAAAAGATAATTCTGCTGGTATTGGATAACTCTGTCGTGATGACGTTTGTGTTCAATTTGGCGCCAAGGAAACGGTACGAGAGAAGTACAAAAATAACCTTAATGTGGCATATTCTGTTCAAAATAATATTATAAGTCGCTAAAGCTAAGAGGTAAAGGCGATTGCCGCTTAAGGAACGAAAGCGAAACACGATAGGGTTTCAAATCCAACAAGTTTCAAGAGTCAGAAGGCTCAAGGGAGGGGAGACCAGTTTCTGGTCATATTGGAGATTGTCAAAACCTCAGAGATCCCGTTTATGTTGTGAACGTAAAAGAACCCTTGGCAAGTGAAAATCTATGAGTAATAATAAGAATAATAATAATAATAATTGCCCATCGCAAGTGAAGATAGCGACATCCCCAGAAATGTTTATTTATATATGACCGCATATGATTGTACAGTTCTACATGAGCGTGACAAACTATACCATACGTAAGGCACACGTGGACTGCATTAGTAATTGGGCCATCTTGCATTGTGTCCTTTCGTGAAGCTCGCTTTTCCGACGCCTCGGTATTGGTTCTCCGCTCCGCAATGCGAACAGCATGTGTGCTGGCAGTAAGCCAGTCTAAACGGTTTTTGACAAGCCGCTTCTAGGAAACGAAATCAACGGAGGAACTATTCAAAGAAGCTTCTAGTGTTTTACATGGCACAACACCGACCATGGTTTCGTGGTTTGTTTAGAGCAGCATAGATGACACCTTACAGGCTGCGGATCTACTTTGCTCTAGTGTTTGAGTCCATTAAGATGAACTCACACATCAGTTAACCACCAAAAGCAGCGGAGTATTAAGCTGTTCGAGCCTAGCCCTCTAAGCAGGAAATCCTTCTCCCGACTTTATCCAGCTCATACCAGAGCTGGAACATGCACAGGGTATCTGCCCCTGTAGAAGTACAGGTCGACTAAGAACTTTCTGGTGTCATCTTGTGCCAACCTCTCTGCCTGGTATTGAAGTCTCTAACTATTCAATTTTAGCACACGTCCGATGTATGTCCACAGTTTTTTTTCCATATGATGGTAGAAACATATCTCTGGTTGGTGTTTTCTCTTATTAGTTTGCTGGTATTGAATTCTTCCCAGCCAATGTTCAATAGTTTTCTATGACATTTATTTTCAAAAAGTCAGTTTATATTTATAGTGTCTGTGTCGTTATCCATTGTTTGCACCCACATGTTAGCATTGCTATTACGTCAGAGTTAAACAGTCTGAGCTTTGTGTGTTTGCTTAATGATTTTGATGTTCAAATGTGCGTTAGTTGGTTAAAGGCATGACACACAAACAATTAGACTGCAGCCTTTTTTATGGAACCCCATCTTATGTAATTTTACTTCTCAAATAAGTGAAATTCGCAACCTTCTGTAATAGTTCTCCATTCAGTTTTAATGGCGTTTGTCTTTGAAACATTAACTTGGAGTCTTATCTGTTATGATAAGTAACTTAAAAGATCTATCTTTTCCCGTGCAGCCTCTAAGGTTGGATCCAGAATAGCCGAATCATCTGCGAAATTGAGATCCTCTCGTTTTTAAATATTGGTATTTTAGTTTATTAAACATCTTTCTCTGTATTACCTCTAAAATAATTACATCTTTTTCCTTCTACACTAGAACTTATACATTTAAAAAAAAATTATGAAAATCAAAATGTTCTAAAAAAAAACCCAGTTACTTCATGAAGATTTTTTACATAATAATGCTGAATCGCAGTGATAAACAGTAGAATACTTTTACTAAAGTTATTTGTTTTTTAATTAAAACATTTCAAACGGCTGTTCCCACGAGATTTATATATTACTGTACTTGTTGTTTTTAATCTGCCACCAGCAACACTGTCTCTATCTTGAGATGGAGATAAACAATGGGCTTGGCAGGGCGAGCACCGTCATGACTTGCTTGACGAAGAGTCTGGGAGAACAATGCGCTGTCTCACTACACTAAGGTTCTGGGCTATCAGACATACGTTCTTGGTACTCTAATGTATGGAAGCAAGACTTGGAGTACCTACACTCAATACCTTTCATATGAGGTGTCTACAGCGTAGTTTGAGGATTTGGTGGCAAATTGTGGTTTCACAGCGAGAAAACACTGCTAGCATGTACTCGCTGTTGAGCCAACGACGTCTTGGATGGTTGGGACACGTTTAACATATGGAAAATGAGAGACTGCCAAAGGATATTCTCTATAGATAGCTGGCCACTAGAGCTAGAAGAATCGACCGTCTCACACTGCGATTGAAGGACGTATGCACGATGGACGAAACCTATGCAACATCCCATCTGAAGGGTGGGTAACAGTTGCTCAGGATCGAGCTATTTGGAAGGGGCATAGTAACTGCCGGATCCGGAAGAGACATTCTGGATGAAAAGAAAAGAGAATGACTGAAGACACACTACCAGCGTGGTTGTGCGACCAGTGGTAGGAACTATTACTTGAGAATCGGCCTTTACAGTCATAGCAGACTGTGTCGAAATACAGGAGATAGCTGGACAAAAACTCACAGGACGACACGCGCATGGTCTTCATAGCCTGAGACGCCAATGAGGATGTAGATGATGATTGGGATGACGATGGTTTTTAATTGTGAAACTTACTTCAATTATCGGAATTTATTTGAACAATTAGTAGTAGCGGATGCAACATGTTTAATTGTGAAACTTACTTCAATTATCGGAATTTATTTGAACAATTAGTAGTTGCGGATGCAACATGTTTAATTGTGAAACTTACTTCAATTATCGGAATTTATTTGAACAATTAGTGGTAGCGGATGCAACATGTTTAATTGTGGGCTGTCCTTTTCAGTTCTGACCATCCAACTTCATCTGTCATATCTTATTAATTCAGCTTTCTTCCCAATGTGCTCTTTTGTTTTTTTTACTCTTCACTTCCGATAGGGGTTCAAATCTATGTTTGGTTATGTTATGTTTGTTTCTAAAGCTATGTCATATAAATGTCTTCTTGTCGACCCCAATTCGACGCTGTAGTGTTTGTTTTTGTGTTCGATGATCCAAACCTTTCTTTGCTATTGTTTCTGTAACGAAATATAAAGTAAATTAGTCTTACTAGCGTAGTGGTAGAGCAATTGTTTTCCATGGCAAAGGTTCGGGGTTCAACTTTGTTACAGGTCAATCTAGTAAATGCAGCTGTAAATTGCTACCTAGCTGACTATTAGTGGGAAAGAAAGACAGAAGAAGGGAAATGACAACCCCACCTCATAAACAAGCTGTAGCCTCATACATTCAAGTCTCTAACACTTCATGCCCGACCTCAGTATATATTATGTGGCTACCTTTATCTTTTGGAAGGAAGACTTATGTCTGGTCAGGCAAAATATACTGGTCAGAAATATTAGTTAGAGTCAGGCAAAATATACTGATCAGATATGTTAGTTAGGATCAGGCAAAAGCAAAATATACTGGCCAAGACTCTCACCTCGGCTTCCTAGTAGTCATACCTGGAAAAGGGGTGCTTTCCTGGCAGTCTGGCTAACCAGGCGAGGGATCCCCGTAGTAATGAATGACACGCAGATGAAGCCAAGCATAGCACAACCCCCTGGAGGACCCGGCCCACCTTTATCAGCAAGCTTGGGATGTGAGGAAAGCTACTGTAACCCGCCATTTAACGTCATTTTCAGGGCACACAAAAGAGTAACTTTACTCGTTGTGGGCATTCGAAACAACAAATTTTACCTTTAGTCAATATATCATAATTTCTAGCAGGAAGCCCGTGGACAGTCTCGGAAAGCCCCCTAGTCTCATGAACATAGTGAGAAACCCTGCAAGAGAGATTTGTTAAAAGTAAGTCAACCTAGGTTAAGGTCATAGTGTATGCACAAGCACTTGGCAATTCATACACACAGTAAGGTAAGCGTTTCTTGACATTGTTTGAGCAACGATTTTTTGTATGTTAGTGTTTTAGTTTATTAAACATCTTTTTCTTTATTACCTCTAAAATAGCCACATTTATTATCCTCAAAGTAGCAGTTTTTTTCAAGCTTCACTTGTTGCCATACACTTTATTCGTTAAATGGGTTGGAAACATCTATGCCTGTCCATTGATTTGCTCTGCTGATTCCGACATGCTTAGAAAGCATGTTCCATTTTTTTTTTTGGTAGTCATTGAGCACATGTTTATGGGTTTTGTGTTTACTCGGAGTTGGTATTTATGTCAAAACGGATTAAAGCGTTGCTGTAGTCTTTTGGCTTTTTCTACTTTTAATTCGACCTTTTATTCATTTATTTCGGCTTTTTTCTTGGTGCAGACATCAATTCAGCTGTTTTTTTTTTTTAGGAAAAGGGGTATTCAAGGACTTTAAGCGGCGATGAATGTAGCAATGGTTTTACATAGTGCAGCTTGGGAAGAAGAAACTAACATCTGTTCACTTAAAACATACTGGTTAGAGTTTGTCTGTTAGGATCAGATGAAACATATGATCAGACTGTGTTAGTCAGGGTCAGATGAAACATACTGATCAGATTATGTTAGTCAGGGTCTGGTGAAACATACTGATCAGACTATATTAGTCAGGGTCAAGTGAAACGTACTGATAAGATTATGTTAGGGTCAGGTGAAACATACTGATCAGACTATGTTATTATGGGTAAGATGAAGCATACTGATCAGACTATATTAGGGATCAATATGCTGAGCAGCGCATGCGCTTCAGTGGTCAGCGACCCATAGCTGACTGCTAGCGTCAGGGCCAGCGAACCAGAGCTGCCAAGACCCTTCTACACCACCACGTGATGATCTTGGATAACAGGCTGCAGGAGGGCAGACTTGGTAAGTAGAAGAGATTGAAGAGGGAATGCTAACCCGGTACCAAAAAAAATGATTGATGACGTCGGATGTGTTGGACCGAAAGGTGCAAATATCGCAGTCAAGATATAAACTACGACACAACGCATTCCGTTCTCTGGACTACATTCTACTACTTAAGCCCTTTCAGGTTTGGTAGCGGGAGATTGAGAATGAACGAATTGAAGCCAAGCCAAGACTATATTAATTAAGGTCAGGTGAAACACACTGATATGATACTGTAAGCTAGGGTCAGGTGAGACATATTGATCAAGCCCTCCCCTTACTTCGATTCAGTTCGCCCTGGAAACAGCCTGTTTCACGGCAGTCTGGCTAACGACAAGTGGATCGACATGATACCCCGTATTATTGAGCACCACATATATAAAGCCAATCATAGCACAACCGCCTGGTGCACCCCAGTTCACCTTCATTACCACGGTCGGAATGTGAAGAAAGCTATTGCAACCCGCCATATAATCCTATTTTTTCTGGCGTACGGAAGCGTAAAACATACTCACCGCGGGTTATTAAACGACAACAGAAATAACAACAATAACAACATGGTGCGGCACATATAAATATAATCATTCACCTTTTTTGTTTCTCCTTGTTTTTGCTGAAGTCACTGGTACGTGAGTTAAGTACTCTTTCCGATTCATGACGATTGGATGAAACATTAGAGACTTCATTGTTTTGGCTTTGCTTGGCTTCGTTCGTTCTCAATCTACCGCTATCAAATCTTGAACGGGCTTAAGTAGCAGAATGTAGTCCAAAGAACGGAATGCGTTGTGTGGTAGTTTACAGCTTGACTGCGATATTTGCACCTTTTGGTCCAACACATCCGATTTCAGCAAGCATATTTTGAGTACCGGGTTAGCATTCCCTCTTCGATCCCTTCTCACTAGCCAGCCTGCCCTGATACAGCCTGTTATCCAGGATCACCGTGTGGAGGTGTAGAAGGGTCTTGGCAGCTATGGTTCGCTGGCCCTGACGCTAGCAGTCAGCTATGGGTCGCTGACCACTGCAGCTCTTGCGCTGCTCATCATCTTGATCCCGATTTTAGATATGTTTAAGTTAGAAAGGTTGGGAGTAAAGTATTGATAGTGAGTAAGTAAAATAAAGTAACCCATAGCATTACTGTCGTAGGGATGTGAGGTGTTAGCGATTTCACATTTCAAAGGCTCGGCTATATGAGAGCGGTAGCCATCTCCTCTTCCTCGCCGCTTTTACTTCCCGGACTGAACCGGTACCCATTTAAGGCTGGATTGATCCTAAAGCCGTTGCAGTCTGAAAAAAATATTTCCGCCTCAACTGGGGAATGAACCCAGGACCACTCAGAAGCGAAGCTACTGCGCTACGTGAGAAGCCATTCATTTTCTTATAGAAGTGTTGAGAGTAAAGTATTGATAGTCAGTAGTCATTTATTTTCTTATCATATTGAACTAAGTAATTCAGCCAGTGAAAATTTACTCAAATCCCGACATAGGAATGTCTAGAATGCGTAGCGTCGGTTTCAAAGCCACGCAAGTGTCGACTTACTCGTTTTTGCATAATGCCTAGACGCATATGACCGCGTGATCAGTAGTGACGATGAAAACTGGACATGCTATTGACAGGTTTTTTCTGAAATCTCGAGGACAATAACATGAGAACGATATTAGAATACCCAGGGAGCCAGTTGATACAGAAACAGACAGTTTTTGAATCAGTTCTTGAGAAAGCAGTTGAGAGGAGCGGCTAGGCTCGGTCAGCGATATATTGGCAGAGAGAAACAAGGGGTGCACCTTTAACCAGACCACGTTAGTTCAAGTACAGATGTCCAGCAGCCTAACAAGGCGAAGTAATTAGTGATGTAGAATATTCTGTTTCGAATTGCAAAAGTGTTAGTGATAGAAATAGAAGTGCCCCTCGTGAAGTAGCCATTTTCATAACAGCTTCTTCAAGGGTTTAGCAGAAGTTCTCTAAAGAAATTTAGTCACTACTAGAAATATATTTGAAATCAAGCGTTTAGCAGAAGTTCTCTCAAGAAATCTAGTCACTAGATATAGCTATCTTTGACTATGACAGCGTTCCAGCTCTTTAACGATCACTTCGAGCCAGCGTCGACGAGGAGAACAGGACCATGGACGAATCACCAAAAGGATTCGCCAATCAAATTGTAGTTTCGTTAAACCAAGTTATAGTTTGTAATCAAGTTTCTTTTAGTTTAGCTTAGCTATAGTTTAGTTCAAAATTACTTACAGTCAGACGGGTTTTGTTTTGATTGAAGATTGAGGAGTCATTTGTGAACTAATAGTAATGACATCCAAACATACTGACATCCAAACATACTGACATCCAAACAGATAATGCGAATTTAAAAATTATCAGGTGTTATGTATACTCGTCACTACTTTATGGCGTAGAAACAGGGACACTGAATAACAAGTTGGAAAAGAGTATTTTAGCCATCAGCGTGTGGGTATATAGACGATTGGGTCGCAAATATGGAGGTAATGAAAAAGTTGAGATTGAAAAGAGAATAAATACAGAAATCAAGGTTAGACAGTTACGTTATTTTGGTCATGTAACAAGACATACCTCTTTGTTGAAGACCATACTAGAGGGTAGAATGGAAGACAGTCGTTCGAGAGGCAAAAAACGTTTTAAGTGGGTGAATAATATCAGGAGATGGGCTGAAAAAAGCCTGTAAGATTGCACCATTATGTCAAGAGATAAAGTACGCTGTAGATCCATTGCAGCCGACCTTCGATAGCATTGAACTGAACTTGCTTGATACATCTGTCACCGCTGTGGAAACTTCTCTGCACATGATCACCCGATATCGATATCTTTGACAAAATAACACAACAGCCTAAATCACCTGCCAATTCACACGCTCGATTTCAAAGTATAAATAAAATGACTGCACAGTCTATCTTTGTCCTCGTGTATTAGGTTTGGCCCTCTGCAAATAGTAATTTATGTAATGGGTTCTGTGCTACCTGTGTTAAATTTCATTTATTGAGATGCGATTTCTCTAAATTTCATTTCTTGAGATGCGATTTCTCTAAATTTCATTTCTTGAGATGCGATTTCTCTAAATTTCATTTCTTGAGATGCGATTTCTCTAAATTTCATTTCTTGAGATGCGATTTCTCTGGCTTATGTTCTTCATCTGTCTATGTAAATGTTGAACAGCAATAGTTAATACGTACATGTCATTCTACTGTTGTTATTTCAAAAGCATCTGCTACTTTATAGTTTTCTTTACACTTATGCCTTTTAGCGTTGTGGGGAGCTTAAGTAATCTGTTCTGCGCCAAGTAAGTTGCATTGTGAGTCCGTCTCGTTGCACAATCACTTTAATGGCATCTATCCAACTGAATCGCGATGGCCTTTTTACCCTGCAGACTCTATAAAGCGCTCGTATTACAATGTTGTAATGGTACAAAGTTCTCAGATTATCTAATAGTTGTATTTGTATTTGGGGCCAAGATGCAGCAGTGTATAAGCTGACAGAAACCAGTAGACTCATAGCTGGCCGCTTGTGTCAAGGTCAGCTAACCTTAGGTCATCAAGACCCTATTTCGCCTTCAATTACGGCTCTGGAAACAGGCTGCAATAGGTTAGTCTGGTCAAGGAACACTGATCACATTGGGAAGACAAACCCGGTATTTATAAAAGCCAGCTGAAATCGGATTTGTTGTGCTGAAAGGCGCATACACCGCAGCCTCGCTGGAAACTACAAAAAAAATCATTACGTCCTTTTCAGGATGATCACCGAAGAAGAAGTACTTGTATTTCAGGCTTGCAATATTGACCAGAGTGTATATCGATCAACTTTACCGAATATCCTTTCTCGGTATCTATAAATAGAAAACTTAAATGATTGTCATATTCTATTGTTCTTTCGCTTGATTGTTAAGACACAAATGCCAAACATAAATATTGTTTGCAAAAATAGTTAACCCCTCACACTCTAAACCTTTAATCAGAAAATATATATTCATATGACAGCAATATACTTGCATAGAGGATAAGGGAAAGCTGTTAGTGTCGCCTCCGTAACTAAAGTAACCAGATTCTAAGTGGTTCTTTGAAATAACAGAAACTTTAAACTTAGTCTAATTCGATCTCATTACAAATCAGTGGTCAACTAGCAACCACGTTATCTCCTGCCGTTCTTCTGGGTCGTTTACATTGAGGATGATCAGTGTTGACTGCCTTAGGCTGTCGAACGTACACACATGGTTTAGGAATGAGCTCCCGAAGGAGACTCCAGCTATGATATACACTTACAATAGTTAGCAGTTCTCAAGCGTTTGAGAACCTACCCCTTTGGTTCCCTTGTTACATCTGTATCGAACAATTGCGTTCTCTGGAGGCTCATGTGATGTACGCACCTTTTGGATTGCAGTGCTTGGAATTCCACAGAATCAATCGTTAACGAGCCAGTTTGTCCGAGTCACTGGTATCGCAGTCCCTAGGATTGCACAGAATCCTTAACGTGACACTGGGATCGCAGTGCCTAGAATTACACAGAATCCTTAACTAGCCGCTTTGCCTGAGCCACTGAAAACGCAGTCTCTAGAAGTACACATAATTAAGTAGTAACTTTGTCAGAGCCACTGGCCTTTTATTGTATAAGAGCCACAATTCCTCCAAGAAGCACCAATGCAATCACCTAGGAGATCAGTCGAACCTCCTTCTAACTATCTATTCGTGTCGAGACAAATCTTCTCTCTCACATGATATCAGATCTCCTTTTCATATTGCCACCAGTGTGTCTACCATTCGTACCTTTGAGCGAGATGCAAGGCTCTTGGTGTAGGAAGGGATAACCACCCCGTAAGGTCTCTTTCTCCAGAATCCATAATATCTCGTCTACATTGTTTGTTATAAACTCTTTTCTTAGCCCTGCAAACCCGAAATGGACATCTAGTGGTCCTCCCCCGGTGGCTGATTAGCTAGCAATCTCATTTGGTTCCACCGATCTCGTATCTTATTGCCTGAAATATCTACATGTCACTGTCTCTTTAAATATGACAGCCTGAGATGCGTGTCCTTGAAATCAACCCCCCCCCCCCCACCCCACCACTTATGTGTAGTACCAGTCCGATACTAATAATGAACAATCTACCATCGACCCCCAATCCAGACAAGCTTTCATTAGACCTCTAATTTAACTGGCTCTCACGTTCCTGTCGACTTTGTGTCAACTCAGTACTAACCTTGGATTTGACCTCTATAACTATTTTCAGACAACATTTGACTCTCACAGAATATAGTCGCCAGCCTCCATTTCATCTGCTCTATACTCTTATTCTCCACAGGGAACAGTAAACACTGTGACACTCCATTGGTAATCTATTGTAATGGGGTGCCGTTGAACTTAAACAAGATAAATGACAGACAATCATGTCGGTTAAACAACAGGCGAGGAACAACATCTATACTTTAACATTTGCATAACCAAGATAATAAGCACAGATAAGGCAGAAACTAGACCTTAAGTTCTCGAAGCATGATTTTGAATATCTCGGCTAGATTAAGGGCAACAATAGAGGCTGTCAAAAAGTAGTAAGGACAAGAATGTCCTTTACATTGCAGAGGTTAATTACAATAATAAACTTATGGCATAACATTAACAAAATGGAAAAAATAAAGATCCTGAGGACTTGCATCTTTCCATTTGCAAAGTACGGATGCGAAACATAGACAACAATTCAAATACTAAAAAAGATGATTGAATACTTTGAGCTAATATGCTACAAGAAAGTGCTCAAAATTCCACGGAAAGTGAGAAAGAAAAACAGAAGTCATAAAAGAGATAGATGTGCAACAAAAATTGGCTAGGAAACTAAAATACTAGGCAACATCAACCGTTACAATGGTCTAGAGAAATTGGTACTGCAAGATATGGTTCCTGGAAACAGAGGAAGACCGGGGAGACGATGGACCCAGGATATTACAGAACTTCTGGTGATAACAGAGACGTGGGAGCAGGTCAAAGAATGAGAGTCTTACAGATCAGCTGCTATGAGAACCCCATTGATGATTCATTTTCCTCCACTGATATCGACAATTAAAACTGTCTGTTACGACCATGTCGTCCTTCTCGCTGACCTTATTGGTATCGTCTGGAAGACTTTCAACGAATTCTCTTCTATCTTCTTCATTGTACTCTCACTGTAATAGCCCGGATTATTGTTGTTGTTGTTGTTTTTCCATCTTTGATGGTTGGTGAAAGTGTTTGTTTGTAACTGATGAACTTTGATCCTAAAAGGAATTTTGTTTTCTCAGACTGTACAACTCAACCTATACAATGTTTAGCTTTTCTCCTACACCACTCCGTACCAGTAAATTGTTTCAATAGGGCTCTTTGATGTTCTGTTTCATTTTTCTTATACCCACTGACAATAAAATGTATATCTTATTTCCTTTAACTCTTTACACCCGCAGTCGTCTATCGGGAAATACATCATCTTCTCCTGAGGTCAGGAAGATAACTCCTTGTCGCATACATTTAACAACACATTTAAAAATACAAATGACAAGGTATATAGAAAAATAAATACATTTTAACCAAAAAAAAATAGCTTTTTTGTTATTTGTGATATACGAGGCGTGTTCAAATGAAACCGGACCAAACTTCAACAAGTGAACATACGTATGATGGGAATGATGACGTCACTTCTGGTGTAAACAGCGGAGAACCAACCGTCAAGCTTGCAAAATGTCATTATTCCGCCAACTCATAGTTTCCTCAGCAGACCCTTGAAAACATGGCGGGTGTGATACGGAATCCGTCCCGACTTGATCAGCGAGCGGTGATTCGGTTTCTAACAGCTCAAGGATGTCGACCAGTTGACATTAATCGCAGAATGCAGGCAGTGTATGGTGACAATAGTGTGTTGAAGACGACAGTGAAGAACTGGCCTACGATGTTTAAAGAAGGACGTGAGTTAACGCAAAAATATGCGCCTGATCTGGTCTCCCTTGTATTGAAATCTCAGTAACGCATATCGGGTTTTTTTCAATGAGAGGTTAAACAAACTACAGCCAGTGCGTGGGGACTGAAAGAGCAAGCGACCTTTACTCTTACGTTCTATAAATCTATCCGAGGAAACATCAAAAACTGAAATAACACGGAAGTGATAGTGTTATTAAAAAACGGGTTTTTCCTTCTACTTCTTCTTCTTCTTCCTCTTCTTCATTTTCTTTGCTTTCTTCTTCTTCATCCTCAGAGATTGATGTCCTTTTAGAGTGTGATTTCTTTTCGGAGTGTGAGGCCCTTTCAGAGTGTGAGGTCCATTCGGACTGAGGCCCTTTCAGATTGTGTCTCTTGCAAAGTTTGACGTCCTTTTCAAGTGCGAGGTCATTTCAGTGTGAGGTTCTTTCAGAGTGAGAGGTTCTCTTAGAGTGTGAGGTCCTTTCAGAGTGTGAGGCTCTTTTAGAGTGTGAGGTCTTTTCAGAGTGTAAGGCCTTTTAGAATGTGAAGTAATTTCAGAGTGTCAAGTTCTTTCAGAGTGCGAGAGTCTTTCTGAGTACCGTCCTTTCAGACAGGCCCTTTCAGTGTGTGAGGTCCTTTTAGAGTAGGAGGTCGTTTCGGACTGTGAGGCCTTTTCGAACTGTGAGGTTATTTCATTGCTTGAGGTCCTTTCAGAGTGGGATGTTTTCTAACTGATGCTCCTTCATAGTGTGATCTCTTTCAAAGTGTGATGTCCTTTTAGAGTGTGAGGTCTTTTCAGAGTGTGGGGTCCTTCCAGAGTGTGAGGTCCTTTCAGAGTGTGAGGTCCTTTCAAACTAAGAGTCTTTCAGATTGTTGGGTCATAAGCTGTAGCTTGTTTAGCAAAGAATGGTCTTAAATCCGACCCGTTGGAATTCACCGAAATGACGACAGCAAGACAGAATTAGAGACTTCATTGAACGAAGTCTCCGATATTGTATGTTAGGAGCAATGGACGCAGAAGAGATGCAGACTAGCGGACATTACACACCTGCCCCACTGTGTCAACATCCAAGGTGGCGGGGAATGCTAGGCGTACCATCCCTGCATAGAAGCCAAGAAAATAAAGGGAGCAAAGAGATACCCCACTCACATGCAAATGCTACGTTTCTGGCAGGACGTGACGATCTTGGGATACAGACACACTGGACTGCCTCTTTTCCGGGTAAACCAGTCCATATCATATATCATCTCATGTATCATCACCGCACCCTATAGACACGAGTAGTGAAGACTCGTTAGTCTGGTAAGACAACTTCCATAAGAGAGACAACTCTGATCACAAACAACTGCTGCCTTGCAGATAGGCTGGGGACAGCCAAAGGCTAAGGAGGGCATCCCTACAGAAACGCCTGTTGAAATCGGATGCACGGGGCCACAAGCCTAACGAAACAGTGCAACGTAAATCGCAGTATGATGACAGTATGATGACAGTATGTTAGGAGTGGCCAGATCTTTCCTTCTGTTTCAGACACCGAAAGGAGTGTCATATTTAAAAAGATTTAGGAAAAAATGGCCTCTTGTCGTAGTACGCATGTTTGGTTTCTATTTAACACCCGTTTAAAAAAAAAAATGTCTGCACTTTGCCAGAGTTTTGTGAGAACGAAAGTTCTTTCTTCGGCTAATGTGGTCTGCCTCTCCCAGGATGCCCCGGTTTGACAGCTTCTTCGGTTCTCTATTGAAGCCAGGAAAGGACCGCGCTGCTCACGAGGTCGTCCGAAGAGCCGCCTTGGATCATCTCCAATTCATCTACCCTGCACGCTGCCTGGAATTCTGACAACAACCGTGTCATGGACTGTTAGCGTGAGAGGTCGTGGACGGTCAGCGTGACAGGTTATTGACGTTCAGCGTGACAGGTCATGGACGGCCAGCGTGACAGGTGATTGACGGTCAGCGTGACAGGAGATTTACGGTCAGCGTGACAGGTAGTGGACGGTCAGCATGACAGATCATGGACGGTTAACGTGACAGGTCCTGGACGGTCAGCGTGGCAAGTAATGGACGGTCATCGTTACAGGTCATGGTTGTCAAAATGGATTACCGCACCTTCTGGAAACTACAACAAAAATCATTACGTCCTTTTCAGGATGATCACCGAAGAAGAAGTACTTGTATTTCAGGCTTGCAATATTGACCAGAGTGTATATCGATCAACTTTACCCAATATCCTTTCTCGGTATCTATAAATAGAAAGCTTAAATGATTGTCATATTCTATTGTTCTTTCGCTTGATTGTTAAGACACAAATGCCAAACATAAATATTGTTTGCAAAAATAGTTAACCCCTCCCACTCTAAACCTTTAATCAGAAAATATATATTCATATGACAGCAATATACTTGCATAGAGGATAAGGGAAAGCTGTTAGTGTCGCCTCCGTAACTAAAGTAACCAGATTCTAAGTGGTTCTTTGAAATAACAGAAACTTTAAACTTAGTCTAATTCGATCTCATTACAAATCAGTGGTCAACTAGCAACCACGTTATCTCTTGCCGTTCTTCTGGGTCGTTTACATTGAGGATGATCAACCACAGAACAGCAGCAGCGACGACAACAACAACTGCAACAGCAACAACAACAACAACAACAGCAACAACTACAACAACATCAGCAACAACCACACCAATAGGAGGAACACCAGCATCAGCAACATCTACAATAGCAGCAGCAACAACAACAGTAACAACAACAACTACAACAGCAGCAACAACCACAACATCAACATCAGCAACAACAGCAGCAGCAACAACAACAACATTAACTACAGCAGCAACAAGAACTTGAGCTTTGTTGTTAAAAGATACCCATGCTGAGTATTTCACTCCTGATGACACCCCCTTCGGTAGCAGCTTACTGTGGCTCTTCTTATATGTCAAAGCGTACTTAAGTTGTGGTTGAGCCCACCTGACTGTAGTGCAATGGGATGCTTCTCAGTATGATCACAACTATGGGGATAACATTGTCAATGTTGTGGCCCAATTTACTTCTAGTTGCGCGCCGTGAACCAGATGTGCCAACTTCGGCAGTATAATTCATCTAAGTCTGAACTCCTTAGCAGGGTTTTGAACGCGCGTCCCCTTAGATAATAGATGAGTGTCATAACCGCTTGGTGTGAAGTGATCTGACTGCTTCGTCAGTCATTGGCTAAACACCCATGTAGAAAAGACTTAGAGAGATAATGCGATGCCCGTAGTTTCCCGCCCACCTGTACCGTTGAGGTAGATTCCGGCTCAATTTCCTGAGTGATTCCCCGTATTAACTACCAAGTATTGTAAGTAGCCGCTCCTTTGTAGAGAGAATACAAAATGACCGCGCCTTTAGAAAGGGAAAACAAAATGGCGTCGAGACTGGTTCGATTGAATGCAAGTGTGTAGAAGATTTTACTCGGCCAAAGCAGCTGAAGGATATTCCCATGAATCGTCCAAAACCTGGATGAATGCCTTCTTTTTGGACATACCTGCAGTTGGTGCCGTCTGGTGCAATGCCTACTATGTTATGTCACAACATCCAGAGAGAGATGAATTTGCAGCCTACCCTCACCTTCGAAACAGAGTCAGGAAATTCCCATGGGGCGATGGCAACCATACTCTGTTCTACAACCTTCACTACAATGCCCTGCCTGAAGGGTACAAGGAGGGTTCAGAAGAGCTGTACCCAGGAAAACACCACGACCAAGTTAGAGAAGCTAGTGAAATCCTGTAATACCTTTTTGTTTGCTGTGCAAGAATGCCTTTTTTCGGTAATGACTCAACCTGCTCCATAGCGGGTGAATTGAGATTTACTTTGTTTAGAGAATAAATGATATAGAAAGACCAATACAATTTTTTTTAAATTAAAGAATTAAAAAAACTTGCTTTTGTAGAACGTCGCTTCTTACAACCGCTAACCTATTTGGCTGTTATAAGTTTCTTGACAGGTGTACTGTACGATGGGTTGCAATTACTTTCCGTACATGGAGGAGCGGCTGCACCGAGAAAAAACACGTATCTGCTAAATTGGGCACAACTGGATTCAAACCTGGTGCCTCAGAGACATCGCCACGTGCGATTGTGGAGCACCCAAGCAAACACCAGAACATATTCTACAGTACTGCCCTACCTATGCAGACCAAAGGGAGGTAGTCTGGCCTGGGGACGCGACAATGCTCGAAACGCTATGCGGGTACCGGCGAAGACCTGACACGCGCAGTCTCCTTCGTGAACCTCATCGGACCAGAAGCACAGCATCAGTTGACGGATGATAAAGAATAACATGGTAAGTTGGGATTGTGAAACGGACGTTCCATTCCCTGTGCCACGCTGCCTAAAAAAACAAACTGCCAAGTACTTTCATGGAAACTCGAAATTAACAGCCCAGATATTTGAACTAATGTGCCTGCCTAGGGGCAACATGTGAATAGTCTTCATTGGTTTTTGTTCTCTCGCCAGGAAAGATGTGGCTGCTGATTGAGATAGTCCTGGGGTTGTACATCTTGGTCATGGTTGGTGTGATCATTGTGCTGGCTCGGGCTGACGCCAATTTGGGGTTGCTGTTTCGGGAGAAATTCGGAAGAGTTCCAGGTAAATGTGTTCTTTCTTATTTATGTAGTGTATATGCGGGAGTGAGAGATAGATAGATGGAGGGAGGAGGGAGGGGGAGGGGGAAGAAAAAGAGAGGAGTGGAGGGATAGAAAGAGAGAGAGAGGGAGAGAAAGACGGAGATGAAGAAAGAGAGAGGGTAGAGAAAGAGGGAGATAAAAGAGATAGAGAGAGAGGAGTGATAGACGGGGATAGAGGCAGTGATGGTGAGTAATGATAAAGGGATATTTCGCAAACTAATTTAATCTAACATGTGTTAGAGAGAGAGAGAGAGAGAGAGAGAAAGAAAGAGAGAGATAGAGAGAGAGAGAGAAAGAGAGAGTTAGAGAGAGAGAGTTAGAGAGAGAGTTAGAGAGAGAGAGCGAGTTAGAGAGAGAGAGAGAAAGAGAAATTGATACAGAAAGAGGTAGAGTAAAGCATATAAAGAGGTCTATATATATAATTACAGAGATTGTTGTTGTTGTTGTACTATAATAATGAGGAGGTTACTCTTTTGTGCTGCCTGAAAAGGACGTTAATTGGTTGTCGTACCTTTCCTCATATTCCGAGCTCGCTGATTCCGAGCTCCGTCCTCTGGGCTATGCTTGACTTCATCTGCGTATCACTCACTACTGCCGGGATCACGTCGATCCCTCAACTCGTTAGTCAGGCTGCCATGAAAACAGCCCGTTTTCAGGGAGGTCTACGAGATAGCCGATGTGTGGGTCTTGGCCAGTATATTTTGCCTGACCCTGACTAACATGTTTGATCAGTATGTTGGACCTGACCCTGACTAACATGTCTGATCAGTAAGTTATGCCTCACCCTGAATAACATGTCTGATCAGTATGTTGTGCCTGACCCTGACTAACATGTCTGATCAGTATGTTGTGCCTGACCGTGACTAACATGTCTGATCAGTATGTTGCGCCTGACCCCGACTAACATGTCTGATCAGTATGTTGGGCCTGACCCTGACTAACATGTCTGATCAGTATGTTGTGTCTGACCAGACGTTAGTCTTCCTGCCCATATTTAGAAAGACAGATTTTGTAACAGAGGGTAAGAAAGACAGAGAAAAAGAGATATAAAAGCGATAAAACTGACATATATATAGAAAGAGAACGGTTGAGTTAGATAAAAAGAGGTAAAGGAAAGGAATAGATAAAAATTAATAGAGATATAGTAAGACATAGAATGATAAAGATATAGAGAGAAAAATGGAGAAAAGACATAGAGAAGATATACACATACATTTCAAAAGGTATTTATTCATGTATATGTACATTTATTTGTGTACACGTTTGAGAAAGAGATATGAATTTCATCAACATATTCCTCGCCTCCCGTTATCAGATATTTGTGGGAGAGCAAATTAAAGAAAGAGAAAGATATGGAGAGAAAAGTAGAGAAAGAGAAAGACAGTAAGAGAAATGGAAAGAGAGAAATAGAGAAAAAAATTATATTAATCAATCCACTTCAGTGTATCCAGTATCAATGAGAGAAATAGAGAGAGAGAGAGAGAGACAGAGAGAGCGAGACAGACATTCAGAGAGACAAAGAAAGTGTGCGTGTGTGTGTGTGTGTGTGTGTGTAAACAGCACCTGATTCACAAGTGACTTTTTGGGGTAATCTCTTACTTCGTCCTATTTCCACCTCCCACAACATCGATTTTGAATTGAGCTTAGAAGGTAAAATACGTACTTAACGTATTAAAGTTAGGGAATTCAAAGATACGAGGAAAGAACTCATCAATTCCACATCATCATCGAGGTCAGTCCGTCCGTAGACTGGTCTTGGAGTCACCAGATCAAGTCACGACACGGTCCTCTCTCTCTGATCATCTCTTCAGCTCAACATAAGTCTGAAAATCGATGTTGTCATTTATTTAACGTGGTTTTCTTCTATCCCCTTGAATTTTTCAGCCCAGTAGTTTCAATATCAGGCCTCCATGTCTCATGTTGTGAACAAGAGAAGACGATCTATCATTTTGTACACTTTCATTGGTTGTCTGTATGTCTCTGTATTGTTAAGCCTTTGCTCATTTTACCTTTTTTTGTCCAGTTAACTCTTCGCATCATATAATAATACCACTTATTCTACTTCTTCGTCTTCTTCTTGTTCTTCTTCTTCTTGTTTTTCTTGTTCTTTTTATTTTTTTTCTCCTCTTTCTTCCTCTTGTTCTTGTTCCTCTTCATCTTTTTCTTGTTTTTCTTGTTTTTCTTGTTTTTCTTGTTCTTGTTCTTTTTTTTCTTCCTTATCTACTTCTTCTGTTTCTTCAATCTTTTTTTCTTGTTCTTCTCCTTCTTCTTCTTTGTTCTTGTTGTTCTTCTTCTTTTTCTTCTTTTTTTGTTCTTCTTGTTTTTATTGTTCTTCTGTTCTACTTCTTCTCGTTGTTCTTGTTCTTTTTGTTCTTTTTTCATTTGTTTCTTCTCTTTCTTCTTCTTTTTCCTTTTCTTTTTCTTCTTCTTGTTGTTCCTCTTTTTTCTTCCTCTCGTTGTTCTTGTTCGTCTTTCTTTTTCTTCTTTTTTTTCTTCTTTTTCTTGTTTTTTTTCTGCCTCTTCTTCTGCAAAGGTCCTGATAAGGACGACCGAGAAGTTGTAGTTCACAACGAGGCTACCATAGATGCATCTTTCTGCCTAACTCATCCGATTTCAGCGTGGCCTTTCTGGGATAGAGCTTGACTTCCCTTCTCGATCCCCAATATATTAGCTAGGCTGCATGGGTGCAGTCTGTTTCAAACCTGTTGCCGCCACTTGGAGAAATAGGGTCTTGGTCAGCAGTTGTTCACTGACCCTCATGTCAGCTCATTCACTGCTGCATCTTTGGCCCAATATAAGGGGCGGGGGGGGGGGGGCGGGGGGGGGGGGTAGTATGGGAAAGCGGCCATGCTAAAAAAACTGTAGAAGATCGGCGGAGACCTGAAACTCACAGTCCCCTTTGTGAATTTCATTGGGCTAGAAACACATCTTCTATTGATTGAAGAAGAAGAAGAAGAAGAAGAAGAAGAAGAAGAAGAAGAAGAAGAAGAAAAAGAAGCCATTGTTATCTTAGTTCTGATTTCAACTTCACAACACCGCACAACAAATCTGACGATTTGGCGTAATTACGACCTTTCCACATCATCCTCTACAACAGTGACTACTATGGGACTACCAATACATTTATTGCAGCTGTGAACTATAAAACATTACCTTTCTAAAACAGAGTCCCTGGCAGGGCAGGTTGTTTGGATAACCGGAGCATCAAGTGGTATTGGAGAGTACACAGCATATCGCCTGGCTAAGGCCGGCTGCCAACTTGTTCTGTCTGCACGTAGGCAAGACGAACTCGAACGGGTCAAGGCCGCGTGTCTAAGAGCTGGTGAGTTATCAACTATTATCAGTTCCATTCTTCATGGCTCCATTGTTAGTTCCCTTCTCTAACTTTATAGTGTTTTTATGTGTGTGCGTGTGTGTGTGTGTGTGTGTATGTGCGTGCTTTCTTATATTTGTGTGCGTGTTTATGAGTTTTCATCCCTAGCTGACCAATGCAGAATATCTGCGTGCTAACAAAACTGTACAATAAGAAAGAAATCAGAGAATTACAAACAAATTAAAGCAGTCTTGTAATTTTAATACACTCTCCTTAGGCAGCGAATACTATGATTGCTTGGTGGTGCTTGCCACATAGACAATGATTAAATCCTCAAAGATATTTTCTATGTACGGCTGGCAGATAACAGAAGAAGAGTCAATCAACCACATCTTAGATTCAAAGACTCGTATAAAGGGTTCGTGATGGCACTTCTACTTGGACTTACTCGCCTTACCTGTATGATTTTTAATAACCCCTAGGTCCCTTTCCTTTTCTATCTTTCTAATATTGTTGACTCCCATTCTGTAATTATATTCCATATTTGATCTACCCACGTAGACGACTGTACATCTGTCTACATCATCTACTTTATTATCTACTCCATCTGTCAGCTCTCAGACCGTTTTGGGATTTTATGTAAAACCGACTTCAACATATCTAGTTCTGCTTTTGATGAGACATCTATACATAGTTTTGTGTCATCCGTCAATTTTGCAGTCATGAAGCTAATACCACTGTCCAAATCATATACATATATATATATATATATATATATATATATATATATATATATATATATATATATATATATATATATATCTTAGTCTAGTTACCTCTCTGTTCACAACTTTATTAAGTCGGATAATAGGTAACTGCTCAGTGTTTAGATATCGAACAAAATTTGGGAAGAAACAATGCCAAGGGGGCATATAAAATAGTCAAGGACCCAGTAAGGCATATACAAGGTCACAATACAACGATTCAGGATAAGAGACGGAAATGTCTCACAGAAGTCCAAGACATTCGGGCTCGCTTGACAGAGTACTGCTCTGAATTTTATAAGCATTGGGGGCTTCGAGGGGGAAGAAGCACCTCTGAACATATATTTAATCTGTCGATATTGAACGAGAAATACTTAGAATATGAACAATTCATATATCATGTCCTCATTGATTTCAAAATGGCGTTCGACAGAGTATGACATATAGCGCTATGGACAACAATGAAGCATTACTAGATCAATAGTAATATTGTGAAGGTAATTGAGAACCTTCATGAGCATGCGTAAAGTGCAGTTTCTGTAGACGAATGCGAATGGTTCCGCATGTATGTTGGGTGAGACAGGGTTGTATACTCTCTCCAACATTCTTCAATGTATTCTTACTTACTTACTTAGTCGCTCCTCTTCTACCGTGAGGTGTAGAGGTTTGCCAAAGAGAACGCCACACTGCTCTATCCGCCGTCTTTTTCCTGGCCTCTTTCCAATCCAGCCCTCTATCACTTAGGGACTGTCGAATGTTGTCTTCCCAACGTACTTTGGGACGTCCTCGGGGTCTGCGTCCTTGACTTTTGATCTCCCATGACCGCTTTGGTATCCGATCTTCTTCCATTCTACAGACATGGCCAAACCACTGTAGTTGGGACTGCTCCACTGGTGTCTGCAGGGGTTGAACTTCAAGATTGTTACGTATTGTCTGGTTACGGATCTTGTCCCTTTTCGTCACCTGAACCGCCTTTCTTAGGTACCTCATTTCTGAAGTTTGTAATTGAATTTCTTGGGCGGTAGTCATTGCCCATGACTCACATCCATATATGTCAGGACAGGTACATAGGTCGAGCGGTATACATCCATCTTTGTTTTCCTGCTTATTTCTCTTCTACTGAGGAAACCTCTGTTTATTGCATGGAACAGTCTACCTGCTGCTGCCCTTCGTGCAGTTAACTCCTCTTTGATTCCTCCCCTGCTGTCTATTACCACTCCTAGATATTTAAAGTTGCTGACCTGCTCCAGTGCTCGTGTTCCCAGGGTTATCTGATGTCTCTTTTCATCTCTGGCGATCACCATGGATTTTGTTTTAGAGTTGCTGATGTGCATTCCTCTCTTCTTCAACTCTTCTTCCCAGACCTGCAAGTTGATCTGGAGATGTGCTTCGGTTTTCGTGATCAGGGCCACATCGTCTGCAAATGCTAGTTCCGATATGTAACTTGGTCTCATCTTCCAGTACCCTACTTCATACTTTTTTATCCGTTCCTTGCAGGCTTTGATGACTTCATCTTCAATGTATTCATGGAACGAATAATGGAGGCGGCCATGGATTGACCTTGTTGGTACGGTCAGAATAGGTGACAGCACGATTAGAAACCTACGATTTGCAGTTGACATAAATGGTCTGGCCGGCACGGAAACGGAACTCCAGGAGCTGATTAGTAGATTGGACAGAATGGCGCAGAGCTTTGGCATGGAGATAAATGCAGAGAAAACAAAACTTATAACTAAAAACACGGAAGGGTTTACATCTCTGATAAAAGCAAATGGTCAGGAATTCAAAGTTGTACACCGGTTCATGCTCTGGGATCACTGATCACTGATGAGGGCTCTCAGCCTGAGATAATTGCCAGAATAGCACAGACAACAGCCGAGCTTACGAGTTTAAAATCCATTTGGCAGGATAAGAGGCTCGCCCTCAGCATAAAAGTTATACTAATGCGCTCATTCGTGCTCTCAATATTTGTGTATGCCTGTAAGACTTGGACCATTACTGCGGGCATCCAGTGCAGAATACATGCACTGGAAATTATGAGATTTAAAAGACTCTTAAATGTTACATATATGGATCGTGTCACGAACGTAGAAATATGACGAAGGGTAAAAAACGCAATTGGGCCTTTTGATGATCTGTTCACGGCTTGGTATGGGTACGTCATGAGGTCCAGCGGAATTACAGATTGGATACTGCATGGTTCCGTGCCAGGAAAGATCGGGCGGGGACATCCAAGGAATAGATGGGCAGACAACATCACTGAGTGGTATAACCGTCCCGGTGAGGCACGACTGGCGGCTGCGGACAGAGAGAGATGGCGTGAGCTTGAGTGAGTGTCTTCAAGTGTGCCGCAACAACTAGATGGATTACGGGGTTGCCTGAACTCAACTGATATATATATAATATGGGGGGACGGCGTGGCCTAGTGGTTATGTGACACGGCTCACAACCATAAGGTGCTGGGTTCGATCCCCATCTCAGCACCGGCCGTTACCCCGGGGAAGCAAACCCTTAGAAAATGCAGGAGGAAGCAGACCCTTACATAAAATGCATGCTGAAGTCGGATGCACTGGGCCGACAGGCGCAAAATAAAAACGCAGTGCAATGCACACCGCCTTGGGGATTAGAGAAATAAGGCGAACGCAAAAAAAACAAAAAAAAAAAAACAAATATATAATATGGCATTCTAGAAAAACAAAGGTGCAGACTGATCCAAGTGGAGGTGCACTCTGAAGATACAACTTCAAATTCTTGTAATGGTGTGGGGCAAATATCCTTCTTGCAATGATTTCCCATGCCTTTCTGCCTTGGGCAAACGTTGGGGCAGTGCCTCATGCCAGAGATGCGCAGCACAGCTCATCCTCCATTGTGTGTCTTAAAGTAGTTCTTGGCCTACCTTTCTTTAATTTTCCTTCCGATGTCCACATGTGCTGTTTTTTGCTTGCACATCTGGACTTAATTTCGCGACATGCCCCAGCCACTGTTCTGAAGTGGATATAAGGTGGTACGGTATGGGCTAGTGGTTAAGTGACACGGCTGAAAACCCGAGGGTGTTGGTTCGCTCCCAATCACAGCACCGGCCATTACCTCGGAGAAGCAAACTTTTAGAAAATGCAGGTGGAAGCAGGCCCTTTCTTATGCCGAAGTTGGATGCACTTGGCCGACAGGAGAAATATAAAAACGTAGTGCAACGCACACAGTATTGGGACATAGAGGAATAAGGCGAACGCCTAAAAAAACAAAAAGGGACTATAATCATTCACAATTTTGCATGAATGTTTTAACATAAGCTACCACTGTTTGCAAGCAGCTACAATCATTCAACATTTCGCTCCAAATTAAAACATAGGCTACCACATTATGCAAGCAGCTACAATCATTCAAAATATCGCTCCAATCTAAATCATAGGCTACCACTGTTTGCAAGCAGCTACAATCATTCAACATTTCGCTCCAAATTAAAACATAGGCTACCACTGTTTTCAAGCAGCTACAATCAATCAACCTCTCGTTCCAATGTAAAACATAGGCTACCACTGTTTGCATGCAGCTACAATCATCCCCTTTTTTTGCTCCAATATACAGTATTTGTTCTAACTGCTACCTGTGCATTTATGGGTAGCCTGTATCTCAGCGTTTGCAGTGACTGATTGTTATGGCCATATTTCTTTACATGATGAAGTTGTAAGTCCCAACCATTAGTCCCCTTTTATGACATGCATCAAAGGCACCAGTTGATTTAGTTTTTTAATAGCAATATAAAGCACACGTGGCCTTCACCGAAACCATTTAGGGATAAACTCTATGGAGATACAAATTACCTTGTGCTAACCACATCTTTCTTTAGATTTATTCACGTTGATGGTATGAAAGCGAATGAAGAAGACGGTGTATTAATACTAATTTTAATTCACAAATGTATTCATGACTGGCAGGCGAAGGTAAACTCAGGGATCATGATATTTTAATCCTTGTGTTGGACTCTGTACAATATGACTCCCACAAGGAAGCTGTGCATCGAGTTCTTGAGCATTTCAACAAAGTAAGAATCATTTAAACAATGCTAACTATGTCTACTTAATGTTATCGCTTTTCTATGTATGTCTCTTATTAATGTTGTCTCTTTTCTATGTATGTCTCTTATTAATGTTGTCTCTTTTCTATGTATGTGTCTTATTAATGTTGCCTCTTTTCTATGTATGTGTCTTATTAATGTTGTCTCTTTTCTATTTATGCCTCTTATTAATGTTGCCTCTTTTCTATGTATGTGTCTTATTAATGTTGTCTCTTTTCTATGTATGTGTCTTATTAATGTTGTCTCTTTTCAATGTATGTGTCCTATTAATGTTGCATCTTTTCTATGTATGTGTCTTATTAATTTTGTCTCTTTTCTATGTATGTCTCTTATTAATGTTGTCTCTTTTCAATGTATGTGTCTTATTAATGTTGCATCTTTTCTATGTATGTCTCTTATTAATGTTGCCTCTTTTCTATGTATGTGTCTTATTAATGTTGTCTCTTTCTATTTATGTCTCTTATTAATGTTGCCTCTTTTCTATGTATGTGTCTTATTAATGTTGTCTCTTTTCAATGTATGTGTCTTATTAATGTTGCATCTTTTCTATGTATGTGTCTTATTAATGTTGCCTCTTTTCTATGTATGTGTCTTATTAATTTTGTCTCTTTTCTATGTATGTCTCTTATTAATGTTGTCTCTTTTCTATGTATGTGTCTTATTAATGTTGCCTCTTTTCTATGTATGTGTCTTATTAATGTTGTCTCTTTTCTATTTATGCCTCTTATTAATGTTGCCTCTTTTCTATGTATGTGTCTTATTAATGTTGTCTCTTTTCTATGTATGTGTCTTATTAATGTTGTCTCTTTTCAATGTATGTGTCCTATTAATGTTGCATCTTTTCTATGTATGTGTCTTATTAATTTTGTCTCTTTTCTATGTATGTCTCTTATTAATGTTGTCTCTTTTCAATGTATGTGTCTTATTAATGTTGCATCTTTTCTATGTATGTCTCTTATTAATGTTGCCTCTTTTCTATGTATGTGTCTTATTAATGTTGTCTCTTTTCTATTTATGTCTCTTATTAATGTTGCCTCTTTTCTATGTATGTGTCTTATTAATGTTGTCTCTTTTCAATGTATGTGTCTTATTAATGTTGCATCTTTTCTATGTATGTGTCTTATTAATGTTGCCTCTTTTCTATGTATGTGTCTTATTAATTTTGTCTCTTTTCTATGTATGTCTCTTATTAATGTTGTCTCTTTTCTATGTATGTGTCTTATTAATGTTGCATATGTTCTATGTATGTATCTTATAAATGTTGCCTCTTTTCTATGTATGTATCTTATTAATGTTGTCTCTTTTCTATGTATGTGTCTACTTAACGTTCTATCTTTTCTATGTATGTGTCTTATCAATGTTAACAGTTTGGTAACTATATCTTTTATCAATGTTGCCAGTTTGGTACGTATGTGTCTTATTATGTCGTCTTTTTTCTAGGTACATGTCTTAATAATAGAAAGTTCGTAATGGTCTGATAGCTGGAAAATGGAGTTTAATGTAGATAAATATTTAGTCCTCCACATGGGTAGATCCAATGGGGAAAATAATTACAGAATAGGCGAAAACAATATTCGAAAGAAAGAAAAGGAAAGTGACATAAGGGTTATAATAGATTATACAGGTAAGGTGAGTGAGCAAGTCCAGGTAGCAGTGAAAAAAGTAAATGCAATATTAGGTGTGATAAAAAGAAATATGAAACAAAGGATCAAGGAAGTGATAGTTAAACTGTATAAAACATTAGTTAGACCTAGATTGGAGTACTGTGTACAGGTGTAGATTCCTTATCATAGAGGGGATGTAAACATGCTGGTGTGGTAGTGTCTAGGTTTAGCTGAGTAGTTTACTTATCTGAAGAGTTAAAACACGTATCTACACCACGACACGACTTCCTACGGTAAATAACACAGTGAACACTATCCTGTCCGTAAAACAAAACAATAATTTAATATCAATATATCATTTAATAACATGAATATCGACAAAAAAGCAAAGTACATCTAAATTAAATAATAATATATATATTGAACTACAATGGAAGTTTTAAGCACTAGCTTTTGATCTTTCTCCCAAACTAAACCAGATTCTTGCTGAAATAACATTCACAAACTCGTCCTTGTGATCAGATTATATAAATCACTTCACATACTAAGGTTAATCTGTACATTCACATACTATCAGATCACTTACAATCAAGCGATCTATGCATTCACAAATACTTAGATCACTTCACATATTCAAGCGAATCTGTACATTTACATACGATTAGAATGCACATCGTTCATAAAGTGTCCTGCACATACAACACACCTTTAGATCTCGTCGTTGAACAATCTGTACACTCGAGAAACCATTCAGAACATACATCGTTCCCAAGGTGTCCTACATACACAACACACATTCAGATCTCTTATTGTTCCCATGGTGTCCATCATAATTACCATTGCCCGAATGGCCAAAACTCGAGGCGTATGAAGGAAGATTCACCCTGCAAACTCACTCACTCTCAGACTCCTGACAGCCTCTCAGCCTTCTTCCCGACCAGTCTCTGAGTTCATAATTGCAGAGTATTTTATAGTCTCAAGCAGCAACATAGATGTCTAATGGGCTTCTGTTGGTTGTCTGACATAGCCATCACTCTAATTTGGAACTACCCCCAACCAATTCTTATTGGTTAACTATCCACGAATCCCTGTCACTCTAAATGCCGTAGCCGGTCGTGACAGCATCTGACTGTCACCAACCCCCATCTACGCCAATTCTGAACGCCTGAGTGGTCAGTTCCGAACCCTTACCTCAGCTCTGAACGTCTACCCCTGTACCAGACAAAGTCTTCCACCTAAACCCCTCGTTTCCTTTGTCGACCTAGTGTTGAACCGGCGATTGACCTTGGCACGCTTTCAGGTAATCTTTGTTCTTAGAGTCGCCAGCCCAATCGCCCCTGCCCTAAACGCCCATGCTCCAACTGGAACTGTCACACTGGAAAGAATACAAAAAAGAGCTACGAAGCTGATAGTGGGATCCAGAATTACAGTTATGAGGAAAGATTAAGAAAAACCGGCCTACGGTGTCTATGAAAGAGAAGAATTCGACCTGACTTAATACAGATTTATAAGATAATCAAAGGAACGGATACATTCGATTATAACAAGTTTTTTCAAAATACAACCACCTACAAGAACAAGAGGAGAAAGCTACAAAATAACTAAAGAAAGGTCCAGATTAGATATTAGAAAATATTTTTTTAGCTAGAGGGTGGTGAATGCTTGGAATGAATTGCCACAGACTCTGCATAGTCTTCTAATCCAGTATAAAAACGTTAGTTCAATTATTTATGAGGTGGGGTGGTAAGGTTAGCCCACAACATTTTATGAGGTGGGGTGGTCAGGCTAGCCCACAGCAGTAGGAGGTAGGGTGGTCAGGCTAGCTCAGAGCAGTTTATGAGGCAGTGTGGTCAGGCTAGCCCACACCAGTTTATGAGATGGGGTGGTCAGGCTAGCCCACAGCAGTTTATGAGGTGGGGTGGTCAGGCTAGCCCAAAGCAGTTTATGAGGTGGGGTGGTCACGCTCGCCCACAGCAGTTTATGAGGTGGGGTTGTCAGGTTAGTGTACAACAGTTTATGAGGTGGGGTGGTTAGGTTAGTCCACAGCTGTTTATGAGGTTGGGTGGCCAGGCTAGCCCACAGCTGTTTATGAGGTGGGATTGCCAGGCTAGTGTACAGCTGTTTATGAGGTGGGATTGCCAGGTTAGTGTACTACTGTTTATGAGGTATGCTCGCCAGGTTTGTCTACAGCTGTTTATGAGGTATGCTCGCCAGGTTTGTCTACATCTGTTTATGAGGTATGCTCGCCAGGCTAGTCTACAGCTGTTTATGATGTATGCTCGCCAGGTTTGTCTACAGCTGTTTCTGAGGCTGGGGGGGGGGGGGGGTGCAATTTATTTCCACGCTATTTTTCCTTACCTAACAGTAAACCAATTATCCATTTACAGCTGGTTTGACTAAAACTTGGCAGTAATGCAGGTTGAAATCTGTACCTTGGCCATAAAAAGCGAGTGCTCTACGATTACTCTAATCCCAAGCTAAAGAGGCTGGACACTGAATTGAATTGTGCGGGGCTAGTTGCAACCCGCTTCCAACCATCCAATTAACACCTGCCGCATTGCTAGGCTGAAATTCCTATGACTTTATTTCAGATTGATGTACTTGTAAACAATGCAGGCCGCAGTCAGAGAGCTCCATGGATAAACATTGAGCTTAATGTCGACAGGGAGTTGTTCGAGGTGAATGTACTGGGTCCTGTGTCTCTAACACAGGAGGTGTTGCCTCATATGATTGAAAGGAAGCGAGGCCATATTGTTGTCACAAGCAGCGTTGTTGGCAAAATTGGTAAGCATTTACATAAAGTTCTGTTCTGTGAAAAATTGATGTTACAGTAAATTGGGTAAACGCACTCCTTCCTCAGTAAATACGGATACAAATAGTTCCAGTAGCCCACTGGTTGTACATACTCATGCTCCATCTTCACAGGGTTCTTCCCTGCTGATATAATATTCACCAGTCTAAAGATTGCCAGTTTTTCAACTTGAATGTCAACATTGAACTACTTAATGAATGTCAACATTGAACTACTTAATGAATGTCAACATTGAACTACTTAATGAATGTCAACATTGAACTACTTAATGAATGTCAACATTAAACTACTTAATGAATGTCAACATTGAACTACTTAATGAATGTCAATATTGAACTACTTAACGAATGTCAACATTGAACTACTTAACGAATGTCAACATTGAACTACTTAACGAATGTCAACATTGAACTACTTAGCGAATGTCAACATTGAACTACTTAACGAATGTTAACATTGAACTACTTAACGAATGTCAACATTGAACTACTTAACGAATGTCAACATTGAACTACTTAATGAATGTCAACATTGAACTACTTAACGAATGTTAACATTGAACTACTCAACGAATGTCAACATTCAACTACTTAATGAATGTCAACATTGAATTACTTAACGAATGTTAACATTGGGGATCAAGATGCTGAGCAGCGCATGCGCTGCAGTGTTTAGCGACACATAGCTGACTGCTAGCGTCAGGGCCAGCGAACCATAGCTGCCAAGACCCTTCTACACCTCCACGCGGTGATCCTGGATAACAGGCTGCAGCAGGGCAGACTGGCTAAGGTGAAGGGATCGAAGAGGGAATGCTAACCTAGTACTAAAAAAATGCTGGCTGAAGTCGGATGTGTTGGACCGAAAGGTGCAAATATCGCAGCCAAGCTGTAAACTACGACACAACGCATTCCGTTCTCTGGACTACATTCTGCTACTTAAGCCATTTCAGGGGTTGGTAGTGGGAGATTGAGAACGAACGAAGAAGAAGAAGAAGAGAAGAATGTCAACATTGAACTACTTAACGAATGTCAAAATTCAACTACTTAACGAATGTCAACCCAAGCCATATCTAAAATCACAGATGTGAGTGTTTTCAAGGAAAAGATGTCAGCATATTTATTGCCGTGGTCCCTATCATGACCAGGACAGTAGATCCATGAATAATAAAATAAAATAATAGCTTGCTAGGGACCAAGGCCTGTCGGGATAATTTAACTTATTACTGGTTTAGAAGACTCTACAGAGTCTATATTCAACCAGTTTATTTCACACGACGGATACCGAAAATACTGTAAGCATCCACTATATATTTTTGAATGCATTTACTGACTGTGCTTCCACTACATCCTGCTGCAATGAATTCCAAGAATTCACCACTCTCTGGCGAAAAAATATTTTCTAATATTTAATCTAGATCTGTCTTTAAACAATTTCTAGCTGTGCTCTCCTTCTTGTTCTTGTAGCCGGTTGTACTTTGAACAACTTTGTATAATCTAATGTATCCTTTCCATTTATTCCTATATACACTTGTATTAAGTTATCTCAAATTCTTCTTTGTTCTAGACACTGAAGACCAGTTTTTTTAGTCTTTCCTCATAACTATAATTCGGGGACGGCGTGGCCTAGTGGTTAAGTGGAACGGCTCACAAACCGAAGGGGCTGGGTTCGATTCCCATCACAGCACCGACCGTTACCCCGGGGAAGCAAACCATGAGAAAATGCAAGAGAAAGCAGACCCTTACATACAATACATGCTGAAGTCAGATGCACTTTGCCGACAGGCGCAAAATAAAATACCACAGTGCAACGCACACCACCTTGGGGATTAGAGAAATAAGTCGAAAAAAAAGAAAAAAATAACTATAATTCTGAAACCCAGCGATCAATTTGTTGATTGACTCTGGCCACGATTGATGACCGAGAACAATCGTCACAGCCATAAGTTGCATGACTGAACCTGGGGTGCCTCCTTGGTTCATAAGTGATGCTGCCTTACTAATTCTTTGGACAATGTCAGGACTGCTATGTACATTGAAGATATGTCTGCTTTCCAGGCCGGTGAAGTATCTGATAGGACCAACTGGGTTGCTGTTTGTATGACAGAGATTAGACTGTAACCAAACTGAACATACCGGCTACACCAAAAACGATGCCTATTACCAGTTGAACCGAAGAGAGCAGGTCGTTGTCTTCAGACTTCGCACTGGCCACAATAGACTGAGGTACCACCTATTCAACAAATTGAAGATAGGTGGTACCGACGAATGCCCGTGTGGTACCGAGAAAATGATCGCTGAGCATCTGCTGCAGAACTGCCCGACATACGAGGATCAGAGAGAGCAGATGTGGCCATCACCAGTGGAACCACAAGACAAGCTCTATGGCAGTGTCGACAGCCTCAGGATGACAGCCGCTTTTTTCGAAAAAATAATGGTTACTGTCTGACTGCGTACGAAGAAGAAGAAGACTGTAACCAATACCGTAGAGGAACATCGACACAAACAGACCTGAGTATCACATATAATGAGGTCAAGACCATAACTAAAGCCAACTTCAAGGGGAAATGGGCTGATCAACACACAGACTTCCGAAAAGAAGACAGCTACTATAACTTAACTAGAGAAGAGCAAGTCATCATCTTGACTGAGAATTGAGGATATCAGACTTAAGGATCATCTTTGCAACAAAATGAGGATTAGGACAGATGACAAGTTTCCATGTGGGGAGCATATCATGACCGTGGAACACGTCCTACAAAGCTGCATGCTCACACAGGAAAAGAGAGAACAATACTGGCCTCGCGAGACAGATATGAGACAAAAGCTTTATGGGGATACAACAGCCTTACAAACAACGGTGTTCTTTTGTAAGAGAAACCGGGATCTTGATTTGAGGATGTAAGAGAAACCGGGGCCTTGATTTGAGGATGTAAGAGAAACCGATACCTTGGTTTGAAGATGTAAGAGAAACCGGGACTTTTTTTGAGGATGTAAGAGAAACCGGAACCTTGATTTGAGGATGTACGAAGAAGAAGAACCACCACCATGCCGACAGCATGCCATTAGAGGTGATCAACCACTACCATACCGACAGCATGCCATTAGAGGTGACCAACCACTACCACGCCGACAGCATGCCATTAGAGGTGATCAGGCCTAGTCTAATCTAAATAGTCTAACTCTAAGGTAAGTGACTGTCTAACATAGAAATGCATGCCCCATTATTTACATTGATCATATGAATAATGGTGTCCTCTTCTTCTTATACTTCTTCTTCATACGCTTTCAGACATAACTTAACTTAACTTCATTAAACTGGTTTAGAAGACTCTACAGAGTCTGTATACAACCAGTTTATTCCACTTTAAAAATGACTGCGATCATCCAATCTATTCTTGACTTGGACAAATCTACCGAAAGCAATGATCAGTTTACGGCCATTGGTATCTCCATAGAGCTTTCAAGGAATGAATTCAGTCATGGCAACACATGCTTTTTTTGGTGCTCGTATTTTTGATACCTTGGTAGCAGGTGCTCCGCAGTCATTTTGTCAGTGCTGCAGACACATTCATTGATATTTCCTATCATTAGTTTGTTGAACAGACATTATCTAAATCTGTTGTGCTATGTGATGTCTGAAGATTACGACCTGCCTTCTTCTGTTGAGCTGGTAATATGCATAATTTCGTTGATTACTTGTGTACTCTGCTCCTAACTTGTACGTGTATCTGCACCTGGTAAGCCGCTTGCCATTCTCATACATATATCATAACGTGTACCAGGAAGTGACAAATTTGTTCAGGATCTTGGAGACAGGTATAAAACAGTTATGAGGAAAGACTCAGAAAAACCGGCCTACAGTGTCTAGAAGAGAGAGGAATTCGTGGTGACTCAATACATGTTTTTAAGATGATCATAGGAATGGATAAATTAGACTATAACAAGTTTTTTTTAAATACAGCCACCCACAATAACAAGAGGACATAGCTACAAGTTGACTAAAGAGAGGTCCAGATTAGATATTAGGAAATATTTTTTTAGTCAGAGAGTGGTGAATGCTTGGAATGCATTACCAAAGGATGTAGTGGAGGCAGGGACAGTTAATTCATTTAAGAATAAATTGGAAGCGCATAGCTTTTAGAGCAAGGTGATGTAAATGAAACTGGTTGTATACAGACTCTGCAGTGTCTTCTAAACCAGAATAAAGACGTTAAGTTAAGTTAAAACGAAAAAGCGATAGGCAACATTGTGCGAGTAAACACAGCACTGGTCCTGAAATGTTAGGCATCACAGAAACATATATAAGCACCATGGTGATCTGAAGGCCAGGATTTGTTGTCCCCTAAGTTATATCTAATTCAGGATAATGTAGCTTTCCAACTGTCAAACAATCTGTCAGCCTTTTCATTGGCATGAATACTGCAAGGAGGTGGATTCCTCTGTATCACAGCTCTCTTAAGTAGGTGACATAGTTTATAGAGTATCTATCTGTTCCTTTAAGTCTGTGTTTTTTTGGCTTCCCAGTGCCCCATCCACTGACAGCCCATCTATGAAGGGTAATACTTGTCTCTCTGTGAATTGTAATATAAAGTTCTGAGTTTGAAAGAAAGCTTTATAAATAATACCCCACATATCATCTTGTTCAATTACATTTGGCATGCTTTAGGAATCCTGCACCAAAGCAAATTGCATGATTTTGCAAGTGCTGGCTTCCGAATTGGTACGCAAAACATTCAAACTACTAAAGTGTAAGCAACCCATGGTGAATTGTAAAATAAAAGTGTATATTACCAATATTCATTAGCATATTTATTATAAAGGTTTGAGATAAAAAGTGTAGTGCTTTAGGGATTGGCTTCGGGCGCAATTTTGTTCTTGATATTTATTATGATTTGGACAGTGATATCTGGTCCATAATTGCAAAAGTCGCCAATGACACTAAACTATTCGGTCTCTTCTCGGGCAGAGATTAATCTATTGAGATCAAATTTAGATAAGATTCAAAAATGGTCTGAGAGCTGGCAGATGGAGTTTAATGTTAAAATGTACAGTCATTTAAATGGGAAGATCGCATAAGTAATATATTTACAGAATGAGAGAGAACAATATTAGGAAAATAGAAAATGAAAAGGACCTATGTGTTATAATAGATCGTACTAGTAAGGTGCGGGAGTAAGTCCAGGTGGCAGCAGAAAAGACTAATGCAATGCTGGCTATGGCTGACTTGGCTTCGTTCGTTCTCAATCTCCCGCTACCAAACCCTGAAAGGGCTTAGGTAGCATAATGTGATTCAGAGAACGGAATGCGTTGTGTTGTAGTTTACAGCTTGGCTGCGATATTTGCACCTTTCGGTCCAACACATCCGACTTCAACAAGCATTTTTTTAGTACTGGGTTAGCATTCCGTCTTCGATCCCTTCTCCTTAGCCAGTCTGCCCTGCTGCAGTCTGTTATCCAGGATCACCGCGTGGAGGTGTAGAAGGGTCTTGGCATCTTTGGTTCACTGGCCCTGACGCTAGCAGTCAGCCATGGGTCGCTGTCCACTGCTGCCTATGCGCTGCTCAGCATATTGATCCACAATGTTGGGTATGATAAAACAAAAATTACACATAAGAGCAAAAAAGTAATAGTCAAACTGTTCACATCATTAGTGAGACCTGAATTGGAGTACTGTGTTCGGGTGTTGAGTCTTACTATATAGCGGAGATAAACATGCTGGAAAGGATTCAAAGAAGCGCTACAAAACTGATCACGGGATTCCAGAATTATAGTTATGAAGATAGAAGCAGAAAAAAACTGGTCCACAGTGTCTAGAACGGAAAAGAATTTGAGGTGACCTAATACAGGTTCATAAATTAATCAATGGAAGAATACATTAGACTTTATACCAGGTTTTTCAATACACTGCTGGCTAAAAGACCAAGAGTGTACAGCTTCAAATTGTTTAAAAACAGGTCCAGATTAGATATTAGAAACATTTTTTTGGTCAGAGAATTGTGAATGCCTGGAATGCATTGCCACAGAATGTGGTGGAGGCAGGGTCAGAGTATGCATTCAAAAATATATTGGATGCTCACAGTTTTCAAAAAATATTGGTAAAGTGGAATATACTGGTTGTATACAAACTATGTAGAGCCTTCTAAACCAGTATAATGAAGTTAAGTTATTCTTATGAGATTTATCAACGCTTTGCTGGTAAATGTATATTTCATTACTTTATCACTTTATTCTCGCGTCATTATTTCATATGTATTTTGTCTTCCTTTCCAAAGGATTGCCCCATTCTAGATCATACGATGGCAGCAAATTTGCAGTTCATGTAAGCAGTTTATATTTCAAACTTCCAACATAATTTGATGTTGTAGTTGTTGTTGTTATTGAATACTCACGTTGAGTAACTGAAAATGTTGTTATGTGGCAGGCTGCAATAGCTTTCCTCATATTCTGAGTGTGCTTATGAAGGTGGTCCGGGAGTCATCAAGGCGGTCGTGCTATGCTGTGCTTTTTCAGTGTGACTCTCACTAATATAATGATCACTTGATCACCATCTCATAAGCCAGACTGAAATAGTCTGTTTCCGGTTGAACTCCATTGAAGTAACAATTTGATAACTTGATTACCTTAATGTTAATTGATAAATGAATCAATCAGCGATAAATGAATCAATGAGATTGATAAATGAGTCAATCAGATAGATACATGAACCAATCAGTTAATCAATTCTATTGAGTGTAGAAGACACTGTCGACTCTTACACCCCTCGTATCCTGATTTGACTCCCCTTTTCCTGAACTGACTCCCTCGTATCCTGATTTGACTCCCTTTTTCCTGAACTGATTCTCTTATCCTGGTTTGACTCCCTCTTATCCTGATTTGACTCCCCTTTTCCTGAACTGACTCCCTCGTATCCTGATTTGACTCCCTTTTTCCTGAACTGATTCTCTTATCCTGATTTGACTCCCTCTTATCCTGAACTAACTTCTTCTTATCCTGATTTGACTCCCGCTTATCATTTGACTCCCTCTTATCCTGATTTGACTCCCTCTTTTCTTTTGAGTCACTTATCCTTACGTAATTCTCTTTTTTCCTGATTATCCTCCCTCTTATCCTGAACTGACTTCATCTTATCCTCAAACCAATACCTATTGTGCCAGGACATCTATTCCAGAAAGATCAGGATAGGACATCTGCTAAAATGGGACCTACAGTCACAGTTGTGTGAGATGGGCCTTACATGAAAACCAACTCCAGTATGTGAGACGAGACTCAGGAAAGGACTTCAGCTTTTGGGTGGCTATCTGGTTCCATTTCTTCACATGTGAGCTTATCTTGCTGAGATTAGAAAGCTCGGTGGTCCAACGATCCCGGGAGCTATGATGGCAGTAGTACTACTCCCGGTAGGGTCATCCAAGAAGGACATGCCCCTGTTGTTTTTGTAACATAGTAGCAGCACCCGGACTCTCGCCCTTCGGCCCAATGTTATTTTAATGGCATCTGCACGTGTTTATTGGTTGTTGTTTAGTGTCATGCAAAGTGTTCCATTTATCTGGCCTTGGAGGAAGAAATATTTTCCTAACATCGTTGAGCGCTGAGCATTCAGAATTGATGATTAACGATTTCATATTGGTGTGTGCCATATAATGAGGCCAAGACCACAATTAAAGCCAACTTCAGGGTAAAATGGGCCGATCAACGTCCCGACTTCCTAAAAGAAGACAGCTACTAAAACTTAACTAGAGAAGAGCAAGTCATCATATTCAGACTGAGAACTGGGCATAACAGACTCAAGGGTCATCTTTATAACACAATGAGGATTGGGACAGATGACAGGTGCCCATGTGGGGAGCATATCATGACAGTGGAACACATCCTGCGAGGCTGCACGCTCACGCAAGAAAAGAGAGAACAATACTGGCCTCGTGAGACAGATATGAGACAAAAGCTGTATGGAGATGAAACAGCTTTATAAACAACGGTGTCCTTTGTAAGAGAAACCGGAACCTTGATCTGAGGATGAACGAAGAAGAAGAAGAAGATATGGGTGTGTACAAAGCTGGTATTCAGTAGTGTATTGTGGTTGATTTCTGTTCAAGTGCTTGTTAAGTGGGATGTGTTCGGTTCTCAGTCAGAAAATGGTGCTCTGATCCTATCTTTGTAGTTGATTTCTACTGTCACTTGGATTGTGGCTTCCCGTGCTTCGCATGTCCCATCTGTTCAGCCAAATTTCCTTGTTTGCTGTTCTTATGAGTTGTTCTGCTGTTTGTAAAGTTGTTGTATGTGGGGCACGTCCTTAAGAGAGTAAGAAGCTGAGGAGGAGGTGGAGCCCTATAGGTTTAGCTGCAGAACCCACTGACCAGTGGTATACGCTCTGGGCTGCACCTTTCCACTTTTCATCTATGAGTTTTAATTGCATTTCTGCCTTGATCTTTGATATTTGTCCTCTATCAATTATCCCCATGGCTGATGATACTGGCCATCAGACATTGGACATCTACTTATTTGTGACTGATGATACTGGGCAGCAGACATTGGACATCTACTTATTTGTGACTGGTGATAATGGGCAGCAGACATTGTACATCTACTTATTTGTAACTGATAATACTGGGCAGCAGATATTGGACATCTACTTATTTGTGACTGATGATACTGGGCAGCAGACATTGGACATCTACTTATTTGTAACTGATGATACTGGGCAGCAGACATTGGACATCTACTTATGTGTGACTGATGATACTGGCCAGCAGTCATTGGACATCTACTTATTTGTGACTGATGATACTGGCCAGCAGACATTGGACATCTACTTATGTGTGACTGATGATACTGGCAAGCAGACATTGGACATCTACTCATTTGTGACTGATGATACTGGCCAGCAGACATTGGACATCTACTTATTTGTGACTGATGATACTGGCCAGCAGACATTGGACATCTACTTATTTGTGACTGATGATACTGGGCAGCAGACATTGGACATCTACTTATTTGTGACTGATGATACTGGGCAGCAGACATTGGACATCTACTTATTTGTGACGATCTCCCAGATATCGAGAAATGCCACACGTGACGACACTACAGATGTGCTGGCATAATTGAGGAATATCGAAATGTCGAATCAGACTGACCTGCCTCCCTTCAGGGATACTTGAAAGATGCATTCATACCCTCCCCTTCGACATTATACCTCTAAACTCATTCTTTCAAGAATACTTTGAACCTCTGAACACAGTTATTCTTGCAATGTAAAACTGCCAGGTGAGAGTACACGTATATTTTAACAAAGGAATATTTTACATGGAGAAACTTTTATGCATAAATATGTTAATACATCAGTGCAGAAGGGCTAGAGCAGCTAATTTCAGCCGTAAATGGACATAATAAAGATCAAAAATCTGTTTATAAACATAAATAAAACAAAGATAATGACCACCGACAAAACACAATGTCAGTTTGTATTTACAGTGGGTGGTAAGGAAATAGATCAGGTCACACATTTTGAATATCTGGGCTCCAGAATTGACAAAAATGGCGACTGCTCGAAAGAAATCAGAAGAAGACTAGCCATGGCAATGCAGAGGCTGAACATTTTGAAGAAATTATGCCAGAGACACCAACACAATGATAAAAGTAAAAGTCTTGAGAGCCTGTGTTTTTTCTGTGGCTGCTTATGGCTGCGAATCATGGACGATTACCAAAACCTCCAGACAAAGAATCGAATCATTCGAGTCAAAATGTTACAGAAAGATCCTCAGAATACCCTGGACAGAGAAAAAGACAAATGCAGACATTCGGCAAGAGTTAAGCATAGGAGGAGAACTGCTTTATCAATTCCATTTTGGCTAGAAAATGTAAATACTTTGGTCACATCAAGAGACACAACGGCCTTGAGAGACCAGTAATGGAAGGTATGGTGCCAGGCAAAAGAGGAAGGGGTAGACCAAGAAGACGGTGGCACAACGATATTCAGGAATGCCTGAGTATGACTGTGGCGGAGTCTGAAGTTTTGGCAAGGGAACGAATTTCTTTCAGACAGACTGCGATGGAAGCGACGGTCTATAAAGGACATGCTACATGATGATGACGTCAGATATACATCATTGTAAGAACATTTTGGAGTCTACATTTTTGGCTCTGTAGGGGAAATAAGTTTAGACAACAGACTTTATATGAACTCCAACCGAGAAAGAACTGTTTTTTTGTTCAAGAGGCATCAAGAGTTACAAATTCATAGTTAACATGATTATTTTATCATCATTATCATCATCATTTGAATTTACGTTAACATGGGCAGTTATTGTAACGGACGATCTTTCATTCAAAAGATGCAGATGTGTTTGCTATAGTAGGAGTGGATTGACATATAAGAGTCTCAAACTTTTCAAGACTTCTGGGTCTACTGTCCTAGTCATGCTTGATGGGATTCACAGGGATCAGCTGGGGGGGGGGGGGGGGGACTTTGGTTATGGATAAGGTAACATTATGTGGTGGATCAACGACATGTTCGTCGATCCCAATCAATGAACTATCATTGTTGCGGACTGCAGAAATTAAAATCCAATCATGGGTCGACAAGGAAGGGACACTTGAGAGGGTGTAGAAAGAGAAAGTACAAACTGCATGCTAATAGCAATAATAGCTGCCCATTCCAAGCGAAGATGTTGACAGCATCAGACATACAGTGAGATGTGTTTTCATGTGACTGTAAAGGCTAATCCTGGCATGGCAGACACTGCCACATCTAGGGATCTGCTGTGCATGCGTTACTTGTTCTGTTCTTTTGGGCGGTAGGCATGCTTTCTCTGAGCCTCGGTGATGGAGTTACGCTCTGTGACCTGAGAACATTGTGTAATGCTGGCATATTTGGTGGAATAGATCTGTGCAATCATTTAACAGGAGGTGACATCAATATTGAAGTTTTTTAGAGACACTTTCAAGGCATATCTATAGCACTTCTCCAGCCCCCTGATGATCATACTAAGCTTACCGTACAGTAGCTACTTGGGGAGGTGCTCATTTAAATACTACTGGATCTATCAGTATCCAAAGACCTTGTTGTTTGCTAGGGGAGACTGAGCACCTATGGGTTTGCCGAGCATGCAGTGATGTAGAATCTTAACAGAAAAGATGATAATATTGTCTGTAAAATTGAAGACACTGGCGACTCTTACATCCCTCTTATCCTGATTTGACTCCCTCTTATCCTGATTTGACTCCCTCTTATCCTGATTTGACTCCATATTATCCTGATTTGACTCCCTCTTATCCTGATTTGACTCCCTCTTATCCTGATTTGACTCATTTTTATCCCGATTTGACTCCATATTATCCTGATTTGACTACCTCTTATCCTGATTTGACTCCCTCTTATCCTGATTTGACTCCCTCTTATCCTGATTTGACTCCCTCTTATCCTGATTTGACTCCCTATTATCCTGATTTGACTCCCTCTTATCCTGATTTGACTCCCTCTTATCCTGATTTGACTTCATATTATCCTGATTTGACTCCCTCTTATCCTGATTTGACTCCCTCTTATCCTGATTTGACTCCCTCTTATCCTGATTTGACTCCCTCTTATCCTGATTTGACTCCCTCTTATCCTGATTTGACTCCCTCTTATCCTGATTTGACTCCCTCTTATCCTGATTTGACTCCCTCTTATCCTGATTTGACTCCCTCTTATCCTGATTTGACTCCCTCTTATCCTGATTTGACTCCCTCTTATCTTAATTTGACTCCCTCTTTTCCTGATTTGACTCCCTCTTATCCTAATTTGACTCCCTCTTATCCTGATTTGACTCCCTCTTATCCTGATTTGACTCCCTCTTATCCTGATTTGACTCTCTCTTATCCTGATTTGACTCATTCTTATCCTGATTTGACTCCCTTTGACAGGGTTACTTCGAATGTTTGAGAACTGAGATGGGAGAACATAATGTTGATGTGACTATCGTGTGCCCAGGCCCAGTGTTTTCAAATGCTTTTATAGCTGCTGCAGTAGCCAAGTCTGGTGAGGTGAGTCCCTTGTGTTTTTAAATGTGTGTTACTTCTCTTTCTTCCTCTTCTTCGTCATTATTATATGTTTGTATATATATTCACATTAATATATCTAAAGAAAGTAGTGATCCGTTTGAGGTTATTGGTTTCTCCTGAGAGCTAGCTCAAGAATGGTATTGGTGATGGATATATGTACTTTGTTTGTTTCTCGTATGTTGGACACCTTTAAAGCAGATGATCAACATCATTTAATCTTTGTTGCAGATACATTTATCTGTATTTTCTTTCATTAGTTTTTTTTAAATAGATGATATCTCAATTTATTGCATTCTGCGTGGAATATCTAACCTGGACCTCTCTTTAACTTAACGTCTTTATACTGGTTTAGAAGACCCTGCAGAGTCTGTATACAACCAGTTACATTTACATCATCCAGTTTATTCTTAAATGCATTAACTGTTCCTGCCTCCACTACCTCCCCTGGCAATGCATTCCAAGCAGACACCACTCTCTGACTAAAAAAATATTTCCTAATATCTAACCTGGACCTCTCTTTAGTCAGATTGTAGCTATGCCCTCGTGTTACTGTAGGTGGCTGTATTTAAAAAAAAAAACTTGTTATAGTCTAATTTATTGATTCCTCTGATCATCTTATAACCCTGTATTAAGTCACCACGAATTCTTCTCTCTTCGAGAAACCGTAGGCCGGTTTTTCTGAGTCGTTCCTCATAACTGTAATTCTGGAATCCCACTATCATCTTTGTCGCTCTTTTCTGTATTCTTTCTAGCATGTTTATGTCCCCGCTATGATAAGGACTCCACACCTGTACACAGTACTCCAATCTAGGTCTAACTAAAGCTTTAAACAGTTTGACGATCACTTCCTTGCTCCTATGTTTAATATTTCTTTTTATCATACCTAACATTGCATTTGCCTTTTTCACTGCTACCTTAACTTGCTCACTCACCTTTCCTCCTATTATAACCCCTAGGTCCCTTTCCTTATCTATCTTTCTAATATTGTTTTCTCCCATTCTGTAATTATGTTCCATATTGAATCTACCCATGTGGATGACTGTGCATTTATCTACATTAAACTCCATTTGCCAGCTTACTGACCATTCTCGAATTTTATCTAAATCCGACATCAATATATCCACTTCCGCTTTAGATGAGACACTACTGCATAGTTTTGTGTCATCAGCAAATTTTGCAATCGTGGATCTCATATCAATGTCCAAATCATTTATATATATATCAAGAACAAAATTGGCCCCAAAACCGAGCCATGTGGCACACCACTTTTCACTTCACACCACTCAGAGTACTCCTTATTTATGCCCACCCTTGCCTACTTCCCGTTAACCAATTTTCAATCCATTTGGCAACTTCCCCACCTATTGCATGTGATTTTAACTTTCGAAATAATCTTTGATGAGGTACACTATCAAAGGCCTTTGTCTAGATAAATAACATCCACTGGCTCCCCTTTATCTATGATTTTAGTAACCTCCTCCATGAATTCTAAAAGATTTGTTAAGCATGATCTCCCTCTAGTAAACCCATGCTGACTATTTCTAATTAGATTAAATTTGTCTAAATGCATTACAATGTTTTCTTTGATTATTGACTCTAACAATTTACAGACTATGCTCGTTAAACTCACCGGTCTATAATTTGCTGGATCTGATTTTTTGCCTTTTTTGAATAAGGGGATCACTCCTGCATCTTTCCAATCCCGTGGAACAATCCCTTTTGTAAGTGATTGAGAACATAATATGGCCAATGGTTTTGCTAGTTGGTCTCTAATTTCCTACAGCAATTTTGGATGAATACCATCTTGACCTGGACATTTATTCACTTTCAACCCCTCCAATTTTTAAAAAACCATTTCCTCTGTAATTCAGATTGATCTTTATCCCGCTGTATCCATGTCTCTTTATCTAAAGGCTCTGGGATCTTGGAGCAGTCCTCTTTTGTGAAGACTGTGCCAAAGTACTGATTGAGCAGATTAGCTGCCTCCCTATTCTCACTTATTATTTTCCCTGTACTGTCTATGAGAGGGCCTACTTTGTCTTTCGTTCTTTGTTTATTTCTAACATAAGAGAAGAAGCTTTTACTGTCAGTCTTGATCCTCTGAGCAAGTTTTTTTTCAAAGTCTATTTTTGCTGTTTTATTTTGATACTTGTTCATCTTCATTGAACTGGTAATAAATGTGATCGGTTATTTACCTGGATATTTTGCTTCCCAGTTGCTCCTGTATCTACACCTCGTGAACGTCTTGAATATCATCACGTTATATGTATATAGTCAATAGTTGCAGGTGTTCATATCCTATTGACTATAGTAAAAACATTGACATGGTATGGACATATATCACAATCGGTAGAGCTGATCAAGACCGTCATGCGAGGCATTGTTTCGGTGAAAAGTGAGAGAGGGAGGCCAAGAAAGAGATGGGAGAACAACATAAAAGAGTGGACGGGAAAGTTTATAGCTCAAATTAATACCCTGGCGAAAAATCGAGACGTTAGGCGGGAATTGGCTCGACAAACTCCAATAACGGGGCCTCAACGACCTTTTACGAGAATGATGATGATTGAGGTAGCCATCCATCTTCCCTCGACAGTCTATCCACCTCTTCCTTGTTAAAATGTTTGTTTTGAGTAGTCTGGTACTAATAGTAGACTTAATCCTAGTTCAAGACATCTACTAATAATAGACTTAGTCCTAGTTCAAGACATCTGCTAATAGTAGACTTAGTCCTAGTTTAAGACATCTACTAATAGTAGACTTAGTCCTAGTTCAAGACATGGGGAAGGACAATTACAACTTTTGAAATGAAATGGCTAAAAAAATACATTAACACTCAGAGAATAAGAATAAAAAATAACATTAGACACACTGTGAAAGATCTACCCTTATGTTGAATACATCATAATCATTCTCTGGTTGATCAGACTGGTTGTGATGAATTGGCATCCTGTTAGTCTCAAGAGACAATAGACTTCATGCTAGAGAAGGGACTTAGTCAGTTGTTGCCTTCACTTTCGCCGCACACGTTTGAAGTCTACATCTTGACGAATCTTGTCTCCCCTGCCTCCAGACCAACACACAAAGCCTGCCTCCAGCCGGGTCTGCCTTTAGCAAGTTTCTCCAAGTTACAGGTGTTCCAACACTCCCAGGTCACTCTTGGTAGCGGATGAAGAGTCTATCTTAATAATGCGTGTCCGTGGTCAGCTCTCAGTGAAGGATATCTTTTGGCATTCGCCCATTCTTCTTTCTATACACGTGACCAGGATACCGCAAGCGACACTGGCCGAGGATCATAAATAAACTGGTCATCTTTGCACGGTACACCACGAGGTTCTTTGCCAAAGGCACTCCATGAAATTCCAAATATACGTCTTAGGCAGCGCATGTGAAAAGAATTTTGCCAATTTTTCACGTGAGTCCATATTTTGCTGGCATAGAGCTGGGTACTAATCACACATGATCTTTACAACGCAACCTTTGTGGAGATGGTCAGCATGTTGTTATTCCACACTCTCTTTGAGAGCCTGGCTAGTGCTGATGAGGTCATCCCTAATCGTTTCTGCTGCTCTGCGTCCAATGAAAGGTTGTCGGTGATGATAAATTCGAGGTAGTTGAAGTGATTTACTACCTGCAGATTTTTATCATTTAAAACAATATCTGGAGTATCATCAATGTTGTCCTTTGTACGACGATGGTGAGTCCAAACAGATCACGGGATTTTGCCAACCTATAAATTAAGAACTGTAATTCGGCTTTCATGTGGGCGACCTGGGCAGCATCCGTCTGTGAAGAGATAATCCAAAATGGCAGTCTCCCTTTTCTTACTTTTTGCTGGCTGTCTGGTTAGATTTAATAATCTCCCATCTGTCCTAGTATACAGGAAGACACCTTCCGTGGCAGTTATAAAGGCATGTTTAAGCACGATGGCAAAGACAATGCCGAATAGAGTCGAAGCCAGGACACAACCTTGTTTAACTCCGCTGTTAATGTCAATGGCCTCAGATTCCTGACCATCATGCATCACTGTACCTTTCATGCCCACACAAAAAGACCTAATCATGCTCAGTAGTTTAGGTGGGTTTCCAACTTTGAACAATACTTTGAAAGGAACCTCTCCGTTAACCAGGTCGAATGCCTTGGTGAGAAATAGTGGTCTGTGTTGTTTTCCGCTGCTACAACAAAAATGTGTTCCATGTACGGAGGTAAACCCCAAACGTAATAAGTGGATAACTAGATTTGTAGTTAAATGTAGAAGAGCTAAAAATAAATCATGGAAAAAATATTTAGCAGGTAAATCAAAAGGAACATATTTAAAATATTTAGACAAGCAGAACATAGTTCAGAAAGGTAATAAAACAGCAAAAATAGACTTCGATAACAACTTGCTCAGAGGTTTAAGACTGATATTAAAAGCTTATTTTTTATGTTAGAATTTAATAAGGGACGAAAGACAAAGTAATCAGAGGCACAGACAGCACAGGAAAAATAATAAGTGGAAATATGGAGGCAGCTAATCTACTCAATCAGTACTTTGACACATTCTACACAAAAGAGAACTGATCCAAGATCCCAGAGCCTATAGATATTTTTCAACGAGACATGGATACAGCGGGATTACGATCAATTTGTATTACAAAGGAAATGAGTTTTTTTTTTAAATTGGAGGTGTTGAACGTGAATAAATGTCCAGGTCAAGATGGTATTCATCCAAAATTACGGTTTGATATTATAGACCAACTAGCAAAACCATTGGCTATATTATGTTCTCAATCACTTGCAAAAGGGATTGTTCCACGAGATTGGAAAGATGCATGAGTGATCCCATTATTCAAAAGGTGCAACACATTTTCTGATCCAGCAAATTATAGACCGGCGAGTTTAATGAGCATAGTCTGTAAATTGTTAGAGTCAATAATCAAAGAAAACATTGTAATGCATTTACACAAGTTTAATCTAATTAGAAATAGTCAGCATGGATTTACTGGAGTGAGATTGTACTTACAAAATATATTAAAATTCACGGAGGAGGTTACTAAAATGATAGATAAAGGGAAGCCAGTGGATGTAATTTATATAGATTTTGCAAAACCCTTTGAAAGAGTACCTCATCAACGATTATTTAGAAAGTTAAATAATATGGAATAGGTGGGGAAGTTGCCAAATGGATTGAAAATTGATAAATGGGAAGAAGGCAGAGTTTGGGCATAAATAAGGAGTACTCTTTGGATCCGTACCAGGACAGAGAGGGCGAGGACGTCCAAAGGGGAGATGGTTGGACAACATCACTGAGTGGTCAGGCCTTCGTCCCGGTGAGATACGTCAGGCTGCGACAGACAGAGAGAGCTGGCGTGGGATTTTCATGTCTTCATGTGTGCCCCAACGACCTGATGGGTTACGGGATGAACTGAACTGAACTGAACTGAACTCTGAGTGGTATGAAGTAAAAAGTGGAATGCCACAGGGCTCAGTTTTTGGACCAATTTTGTTCTTGATATATATAGGCGATTTGGACATTGATATGGAATCCATGTTTGCAAAATTTGCTGATGACACAAAAATATGCAGAAGTGTCTCATCTAAAGCAGAAGTGTATATATTGAGGTCGGATTTAAATAAAATTCGTGAATGGTCTGTAAGCTGGCAAATGATGTTTAATGTAGATAAATGTACAATACATCTAAATGGGTAGATTGAATATGGAATATAATTACAGAATGGGATAAAACAATATTGGAAAGATAGAAAAGGAAAGGGACCTAGGGGTTATAATAAATCAACCAGGTAAAGGGAGTGAGCAAGTTCAGGTAGCAGTGAAAAAGGCAAATGCAATGTTAGGTATGATAAAAAGAAATATTAAACATAGGAGCAAGGAAATGATAGTCAAACTGTATAAAGCATTAGTTAGACCTAGATTAGAGTACTGTGTACAGGTGTGGAGTCCTTATAGTAGAAGGGAAAAGATACCAACAAAAAAAAGAGTGACAAAGCTGATAGTTGGATTCCAGAATTACAGTTATAAGGAAAGAGAAACACCGGCTACAGTGTCTAGAAAAGATAAGAAATGGGAGGTGACAATTCAGGTGTATAAGATAGTCAAAGGAACGGATAAATTAGACTAACAAGTAACAAAATACTTGTAAAACCACCTACAAGAACAAGAGGACATAACTAAAATTTAACTCAAGAAAGGTCCCGATTACATATTAGGAAATATTTTTTTAGTCAGAGAAGTGAGTGCTTGGAATGCAGCGCAACAGGAAGTAGTGGAGGCAGAAACAATTAATGCATTTAATAATATATTGGATTCGCATATCTTTTAGAGCAAGATAATGTAAATGAAACTGGTTATATACAGACTGCAGAGTCTTCTAAACCAGTATAAAGACGATAATACTTGTATATATTCTCCATAACATCATCTTTCATCCAAATACGAGTCGACTATCCGGGAACTTTTTGAAGCTACTCGTGCCTCTTATTAGTATAATTTACAATTATTCAAGTGTTTTATGGTCTGCAGGTTCTAGGAAGACCCATGGCAATCACAGACAAGAGAATGAGCACTGACAGGTGTGCCGATCTAATTGCAGTTGCTGTAGCTAACAAGATGTATGAAGTCTGGATCACCCAGAATCCCTGGCTGCTTATTCTTTACTTCTACCAATACGCTCCTGACCTTTCGCAGTGGTGAGTGAGGGAAGGGACTCGCTCAAAGAGAAAAGAAGATAATCATCTCTCAAGCATGCTGTTAAAGGCAGCAACTCAATCACTAAATCATTCATTTACTCAATCATTTAAAAACCTGCCCTCTTATTGCGTATTATATTTATCTATTTATGTTCTTTGCGCGTCAAACACGGCGCATTAGTCAGAAACAAATGATATCCAGTTGGAACGGTGTGACGCCACTGTTTTTAGATCTCGTATAGTGTTGAGGCGCATAGTTTAACCCTCGTGTATGATTGTTCTTCTGATTGTTTCCTTGTGTCTCCCTCTTTTCCGAACGCTCCTTGGTGTCCATTCGTGTGCTTGCAATAGGAGACGGTTGCTGTTCATTCTAAGGACATGTTCGATATTTGTTCAACTTTTTTCCCTTATGATAGTTGACACGTATAATTGGTTTGTGTCTGTTCTTATCGAGTCTTTAGTTATGAACTGGTCCCATCGTATATTCAATCATTTTCTTTCACATTTATTTTCAAAGACATTTAGTTTGTTTTATTGTTGTTTTCCAACCTTCGCATCCATATGTCAGGACTGATATTACGATTGAGTTGATGTTTGCTCAGTGTCGTTAATTTGCAGATGTTGGTGAGCTGATTAAAAGCGCATATGATCAAAGCAGTTCTAGTAGAAATTTATTTCCTTATTTTTCTATCTTGTGTCATTATACTACCGAGATATGTGAAGTGTTGGACATTTTGTAGAGATTTCACCTGTAGCTTGATATCAACAGCTGTGGTTCTAAAAGTCATGAATTCCGTCTTTGAGGCGCTTACTTGAAGTGATATCTGTTCTGACCATTGGCATAGCCAATCTATATTTTCTTGTGTTCTTTCATTACTAGTACGTATTATCGCTAGGTCGTCTACAAAATCAAGATTATCGAATGTCTTGTAATCTGTGAATTCTATGCCTAAATGCTTATCATGGGCATAGTGGATAGTTGTTAGTTCGTAGTTCTTAGTCGACCTGTACTTCTACAGAGAAAGATGCCACCGTGTAGGTCCCAGCTCTGGTATTAGCTAAATGTGGCCGGGAGAAGGGTTTCCTGCTTAGCGGGCTAGGCTCGAGCAGCTTAATACTCCCCTGCGTTGGGACACGCGCTTAGGAAGGGTGGTTAACCAATGTGCGAGTCCATCTTAATAGACTTACAAACTAGAGCAAAGTAGACCCGCAGCGTGTTGCGCGCCATCTATTCTGCTCTAAACAAACCACCTAACCATGGCCGGTGTTATACCATGTCAAACAGTTAGTCGCCATTTACAACATGCTCCCTGTGGGGCAGTGGTGCTATTCTTATCCTTGTCCTACATAAAGACTCCGGTGGACCACTCGGACCAATAGTGATTCGGTCTTTAATAAATACATGCCAAGTCTCCCTATCATGGCCTTCCGAGCCATTTCTGTCCATGTCTTGCCTGCCACTCTGATATTGGCAACCAGCTCCCAAGAGTGTCTCGGTCGTCCGCTATACCTCCTGCCCTATGGATTCCAGAACAAAGACTGTCTTGTAATGTTATCAACTGCTTCTCGTAATGTGTAACCTATCTATCGCCATCGCCTTCTCATTTATGGCATGCTCCATGGTTATTTTATTCCATGTGGGTTCCAATTCAATAAATGCCTGGTCAGCTTTTCAACCAATCAATCAATCAAAGCACGTTGCTACTCTCTGTGCATAGGCCATCGACAACATCTCGCAAGAGTGCACGGTCCTGAGCTGCTCTTTCTGCCTCTCTCCAGGCCATCGACAACATCTGGCCAGAGTGCACGGTCCTGAGCTGCTCTCTCCAGGTGTAAGCATTTAATTTAAATCCTTTTCACATTCTCTTCTCTGCGTATTTTTAGGTCTAACTCTCTCTCTTTTTCCCTGATGATTCCATGTAAGAGCCTATCTGGGTGTTTTAGACTGTGCCATCTGCAGCATATGTCATATCCAGTTCCATTTTCTTTATTTAATTTGTTGTTCCAATGACTGTTGTTGGTAAGCTGTACACAAAGTCTTAAAAACAACTTCAAACACATCTTTTACAAAATCTTAAAGATAGCTTTATACATTGTCTTAAAGACATCTTTACGCAATGTCTCACGAAAAGCTTTAAATGTTGTTATAGCCTGGGGTGGGGTTGAGAATGAACTCTCAACACCAACTAAATGCTCCCATGGCGTGCGTCTCATATAGCCTCTGACAACAAAGTCCATCTCCTAACCTTCGCGTGGCAGAATTGTTTTGACAAAAGGAGAAAGGGTGAAAGGAGAGCCACTGGAAACCCAGTAGTTTCAGGCAGATGAAGGCTCAAAAGCCTAGGAAGGCAGCACATCTAGCAGAATGAAAACTTTTGGTTTCAAACCATCTGCAGCCTTGAAGATAAGATATATGGCTGTGCAACATGTTTTCTGATAATTCTGAAAGTTTGTCAGCGTCTCCAAACCCGTCACAACCGACGGTGTGAGAAAGAGCACATGCAAGAGGATATCATGCCTTATCCTGGAGCGAGGAAAAGCAACCTCAGCTGAGTGTTGTGGCAGGGCAGACCAGACCTTTGGCCTTGGTTGGCTGCTGGTTTAGGAGTGAAGCCTCGACAGGCGAACAGATTGAGCATTGCTCTGCTGATCCGGCGGCTTCTTCAGCTTGCCTTGTTCCAAATGTATTGGTATCACCTTTTCCCTTGAAGCAAACAAGGCAGACCGAGAGAGGGGCCTTACTGCATGGGCAACACATGGTCTCTATATTTATGTCCCGGCTTTGTGCTAAAAGCACAATTACTATCGTCTGACAAGACGAAACGAGCCAATGGAATGAATAGCTTTATACGATTTCTTAAAGGCATCTTTCCCCTGAGCCATGCATTGCTTATAGACAACTTTATACAATATCTTCAGTATTCTAGGTAGGATGGTTGATATCATCTTCAGCTGTCTTGTTTTTCAAAGCAGATTCACATAATTATTATGGTGCTAGGTTTTAACTGAAAGTGTTGCATCCAAGAACCAGATCTTTGAGGCCCATTTGAAGACACTCCCATATTCCCACGCCATCTCTCTCTGTCCGCTGCCGCCAGTAGTGCCTTACCGGGACGAAGGCTTGGCCACTCAGTGATGTTGTCTGCCCATCTCTTCCTTGGACGACCACACCTTCTCTTTCCCGGTACGGAACCATGCAGTATCGAATTTGTAATTCCGCTGGACCCTGTGACGTGCACATACCACGCCCTCTTTCGCATTTTTATAGCTGTGAACAGATCATCAAAGGCCCACTTGCTTTTTCCATTCTTCATTGTATTTCTACTTTCGTGACACGATCCTTATATGTAACATTTAAAAGTCTTCTAAGGCACCTCATTTTCATTGCATGTATTCTGCACTGGATATCCGCAGTAATGGTCCAAGTCTCACAGGCATACACAAATATTGAGAGCACCAGTGAACGCATTAGTCTAACTTTTATACTTAGGGTGAGCCGCTAATCTTGCTATGTGGGTTTCAAACGCGTAAGCGCCGCTGTTTTCTGTGCTATTTTGGTAATTATCTCAGGCTGCGAGCCCTCGTCACTAATCAGTGATCCCAGATACTTGAACCGGTGTACAACCTCGAGTTCCTGACCATTTGCTTTTATCACAGATGTATACCTACAGTGTTGTTCTTTTAAGTATCTCTATATACAAGTGACCTTCATATACAAGGGGCATACATTAAGCTACAGAAATGTTATTATAAAGTGCATGGAAGAGTATGTACAAGGAAAAACCTTCTTCCAGGACACAACATTAAAATGGCTCTTTAGCAAAACTCTTCATAGGCGTTGTTACGATAGTGCAGAATGCGCAGTTTAGCCGCTCTAATGTTGATTACACCGTGTAAAAACAACGAGGAGTAATTAATTTGTGGTCACAGAGGGTGTAAAACCTTTTTATATCTACAGAAGAATGAGGGTTAAGTTTGGAGGCAGTTGTTTGAGACAGAAGAGAATGTTTGAATTGGTAAAACGATTTCAAAACTGAAGACAAAACATTATTGATGAACAGCGGCATGGAATACCAGCAAACGTGGCACCTGGTACAGTGAAACGGCAGTTCGACCAGCTAGTTTGTGGCAACATGCGAATCACTATTGATGAAACAGCCGTGAATTTCATCATGGCGCCGAGTAAAAAATTGTCCATGATGACCTCAGTTATAGAAAAGTATGTAGCAGATGTGTTCCAAAGTGTTGAACAGAAGAGAGCAGGTCGTGGTCTTTAGACTCCACACAGGCCACAACAGATTGAGGTACCATCTATTCAATAAACTGAAGATAGGTGCTACAGACGGATGCACCTGTCGTACTAGGAAAATGACTCCTGCAAAACTGTCCGACATACGAGGACCAGAGAAAGGACATGTAGCCATCATTAGTGTCAACACTAGAACAACTGTATGCCAGTGGACAGTGTGAGAATGACTGCTACTTTCTTTGAACAAATTAAAGTCGATGTCTGGCATCGTGCAAAGAAGAAGAAGACGAAGGTCCTAAAGCAGCTGACGAGGTGATGGAGGCAGTCCAAAACTGGTTAAAGATCTCACCAAAAAACTTTTTCTAGAGAGCATTCACAAGCTAGTGGACAGATGGACCAAATGTGTTGCGACAATTTAAAAAAATAAGACAACAAAATTTCTGGTTGCACTCTTGTAATAATGTTTTTAATAAAATTGCAGTTACCTAATGACTGTTTCTTGTCAATGTTTTTTTTAAAATGATAAAATATAAATAATAAAATAACCCATTTTTCTGAGGATAAGAATAAATAGTAGCAGCACAACGTGGACAACTGCTTGCCTTGTTTCTACGTATAGATGATTCTCCATGTAGCAACATTAATCAATTGTACTGTTTCACATAGGCTGTTTCTCAAGTTTGGTGTCAAGCTGCTAATGTCTCTGAGAGAGGGACATTAAAGTAATGGACATGAGATGATCGACAAAGTTTGGAAATTTGGCTTACAACCTCGGGTTCTGGGAACTAAGACAGAGACACGTATACAGAAGATGATTCATTTTTTCTCATTTCCTTTTTCATAAATCATAATTTTTTCATTATCTTGCTCATTATTTATTTGTTACTCTTTGTTATCTCCTGATCCTCAGGGGGGAAAAAAAAGTCATTCCCTGTCTCATATTTTGGATATTATTTATAAAGCTATTTAAAGTTAACCTACTACACACTTCGTAGGCTTTCGACATGAATGTAGGGTAGGGTATGTGAGGCATGAGTTGGAACGCCTTCTAGCCTTGAATGGTTAGACCATAGTTGTTGTTTGTTGTTTCGAATGCCCACAATGAGTAGGTTTACTCTTTTGTGCTCCCTGAAAAGGACGTTACGTGATGGGTTGCAGTAGCTTTCCTCCAGGCGGTTGTGCAATGCTTGGCTTCATCTGCGTGTCGATCACTACTACTATCTAGTATACTTAAATGTATTATTTTATTAGGACAGTACTGCTGTAAATAGCAAGAGAAATACTGCAAATTATTATGTGGAACATTTATTTCCTCTATCATGTTGAAAAACTAGAATGTTCAAACAATTTGAGATTTTTTTGTGTGCGGGGATGGTTCGCTATTTCATATTTACTATGACTACTCTTTTTTTTTGTCTGGAAAATTTGCATCCGGAGCCACTGACATTTATGTGGCACGATACGAATACAATCAATGAGTAGATGTTTGACATAATAAGTAAGGCACAATACATGTACTGACATTTTCTGTAATTATAAAGAACCATTAACAAAAATATGGCACTTCAATGCATTACACACATGATTGCAGAAATGGGACAAACATCTTACAACTATCAAATTTCTGAAGCTTGAACAGCAAAATAAGACCATATTTAAACGAATGTAACAGTCACAAAGAACCAATTATGTTGGGAGGACAGTCGTTGGAAGAAGTTGACGGTGAAAAAGGCTAATAAAATGATAAAATGGGCATGATAAAAAGAAACATTTCACACAAGAGCAATGACGTAATAGTCAAACTGTATAAATCATTTGTGAGAACTAATTTAGAGTACTGTGTTTAGGTATAGATTCCATATCAGAGAGTTGATATAAACATACTGGAAAGAATACAAAGAAGAGCTACAAAAATGATCGTTGGGTTTCAGAATTATAGTTATGAGGAAAGACTAAAAAAAACTGGTATTCAGTGTCCCGAACAGAGGAGAACTCGAAGCGACTTAATACAAGTATATAAATTAATAAATGGAAGGGATGAATTAGAACATACCAAGTTTTTCAAAGTAGGACCGGCTACAAGGACAAGATCACAAATTGTTTAAAGACAGGTCAAGAGTAGGTATCAGGAAAAATATTGTTAGTTAGAGAGCGGTGAATCCTTGGAATACATTACCACAGGATGTAGTGGAAGCAGAGTCAGTTCATGCATTCAAAAATAGATTGGATGCTCACAGTATTTTCAATATCGGAGGAGTGAAATAAACTGGTTGTACACAAACTCTGTAGAGCCTTTTAAACCAGTATAATGAAGTTAAGTTAAGTTGAAACCTTTACCAATTTGGGCAACACAATTGACACACTTGGAGTTAGGTAGATACACATACCAATGTAAGGAACATAATTGGAAAGGCAAGAGGGGTATTCCTGATCGTAAACAACAAATGGAAATTCAGGGAAATAAAGATTTACACCAAAATTCGAATATTAAACACCAATGTCAAGTTGGTGCTGCTGTATGGAACTGAAACATAGAGAACAGTCATGGTCATACAACAAAGCCTCAAGTTCTTCTTTAACAGATCCCTACAACGGATAATAGGCATAAAGTGGCAGGACATAGTGAGAAATGAAGGCCTATGGGAAAAGAGGCAACAACAGCCATTTGAGCAATCAATTAAATGATGAAAATGGGGCAAAAAAGAAGCACCGACTAACATAGCCAAACAGGCTCTTAAATTGAATCTTCAAGAAAATAGAAAGAGAGGTAGACCAAAAATTACACGGAGAAGAGAATGTTAGAAGAAATTAAGATTACATGATTACACGTTGAGACCGGAGATAGGCAGAGTGAGCAGTCCAGGACCGGGTTTGCTGGCGAGATGTTGTCAATGGCCAATGAACAGAGAGGAGCGATGGACTTGGATTTGATTGATTGATTGACTGATTGATTGATTGACTGATTGATTGAATAGACACAATTTCGAAGACTAACACAGATGATGAAATGTATGAGTTTGGTTCCAACATACTAGCTTCCTACCAACTACCTAGTTAGCTGATTCAGCCCGTTACACAGTAAAGTAATTGTACTCATAGCAAAAAGCCATGTCCCTAAGTTAGTTTGGGACTGGAACTGAAAGCTATGGGACTTAAATTATCATTTCGCTCTATGATCTATTTGAACGGCTCTTAATGTATAGCCCAAGGTCTGCGAGGTCATCTCAAGTGGTACATAAGGACTTTAAGAAAGGTCCTGGGCTTTTACATTTAAAAATAAGTATTGAAAAAGAAAGTCACAACCCAGATATAACAAGACTTGAAAGTGAAATGCGGTGTCAGATTTCTCATTAAAAAAAGTCAACAGTTCAATTCTTCTTCTTCTTCGTTCGTTTTCAATTTCCCGCTACCAAGCTCTGAAAAGGGTTTTTCAAGTAGCAGAATGTAGTCCAAAGAACGGAATGCGTTGTGTCGTGGTTTACAGCTTGACTGCGCTATTTGCCCCTTTTGGTTCAACACATCCGACTTCAGTAGGCATTTTTGAGTACCGGGTTGCCTTCCCTCTTTGATCCCTTCTACTAAGCTAGTCTGTTCTATTGCAGCCTGTTATCCAGGATTACCGCGTTGTGGTGTAGAAGGTTCCTGACAGCTCAGGTTCGCAGGTCCTGACGCTAGCAGTCAGCTGGGAGTCGCTGATTGCAGCAGCTCATGCGCTGCTCAGTGTCTTGACCCCAACAGTTCAACTGAATTGACAACCAATTTTGTCACTGGAGTAGGAATGTCTTTTAAACCTCAGACGGTTTAAATAAACATAAAAGAGTACAGGATGTTGAGTACCAGTAAAACTATAAATATCATCTAATTTAAAGTGAACTTCTTTGCGTTCAGGATCTTTGGTCATGCTATATCTGCATGACAGTCGCATTATGAAGTCTGTAGTATTCACCAGGTCAGACGCGGCTGCCTCACAGCTTTTGACTCTGCTCCTCAACCTCTGGCCAGATCTGACTTCTCATTTTCCTAAAGAGTGGGCATTCCTGTAGAATGTGTTCAGGGTATTGGCCCACAGTTCCACATGGGCATTCATCGATGTTAAAGATCTTTGATCGATATAGATGTTCTAGTAGTCTGTAGTGACCAGTTTTAGGTGAAATATGGTAAATTGTTGGGTTCTTTTTAGTTGGTAAATTGGGTCAGGTGTACTGCTTATGTTCAAGTATTCTCTCCATTGGTGAACATACTGACTTCTGATGATGTTCTTGAAATCTCTGTATGGCGCTCGATGATTAGATTGTGCCTTTTTTTCACTGCCATCTTTTGCTAGAGCATCAACTCTCTTGTTTCCTATAATTCCACAGTGGCAGGGTAGCCATTGGAGCGCTATTGTTGAGGATCTCTAGAGTTTTCCTAGTTCTTAAACTGAATATTACTGAGTATCGCCTTGCCCTCAAACTGTTAACATTATAAATTTTTATTGCAATGTTATTTGTGCTTGACAAATTGATGATACGTTCCTAGATTGTGTAAATATGGATTTATAACGAAAATTATTGGTATGTGTGGCAAATGTGGAGGATTAATTCAAATTGGACGTTAAGAGAAAATGTTATTTTAATTTATTATGTTTTCTTGTTTATTACACATTGCCATTGGCATTTTTTTTTATTGCAGACATTGTTTATTATTGTAAATACACCGAAAATTCATTCCTGAACATTTTTATATATGGAATATTATGAGGGACGCGATGGAAAAATATACTTAAAGGAGATCCGGGACGAGATGGAAAAAAGATACTTAAAGGAGATCCGGGACGAGATGGAAAAAAGATACTTAAAGGAGATCCGGGACGAGATGGAAAAAAAGATACTTAAAGGAGATCCGGGACGAGATGGAAAAAAAGATACTTAAAGGAGATCCGGGACGAGATGGAAAAAAGATACTTAAAGGAGATCCGCGGTAATGGTAAAGTTAAGAACCGCTGATCTAAATGAATTCGATTGCAGGGTACTATTCAACCTCGGAAAAATAGTTAATTGAATGTATGATTGTGGCATGAATCTAATATCCGGTGCATCCGTACTTAAGCAGCAGTTGTGGCTCATGTGTGTTGTTTGGATCCGTACAAGGAATGAAAAGAAAAGTCATGGATTTTATGGGAAGGATAACTTTGATGATTTACAAATGAATGATGTATTTCTTCGGCATACATAATCAGAAAATAAGATTAAATGTTGCACATATTTATGTGTATGTTTCAAATCTGAAAATTTTGTAAAATACTTATTAATTGTATGTCAAATAGCACTAGTATTTGTATAGTCTTTATTGTTATTGTATTTTGGAATTGTGTGAATTGTGATTAAATGAATTAAAAAATATTTTGAAAATCAATTAAAAGAGATGTTGCATATAGTTTTTGTTTCTTGTTGTTGTTGTTTGAAGCTACTTGATTTTAGTTAACTATTGGTGAGTTTTCTTTGATAGGGGACTCAGTTAATCTTGGATGCAAATGTCAGCTCCAATGTATTCCAAATGTTCTCTGTCTCTTGCCTTGATGGTACAATCTGCGATTTTTCTCTATTCATGGTTTGATATTATCCTCCCCTCTAAAACGTTGTTTACTTCTGTCATGTCTTCTTGCCATTCATCCCCTATATTTTCTCTTCTAGTACTGTTTACAGTAAGCATTAAGCACTAAGATGGTGCTAGACTGCATTAGAAATCAGCAAATTCAGTTGTTTGGCTATGTATCGCGACAACAACACAACAATGTCCAACAGATGGCTCAGATAGTCCTGTTTACAGATGCCCTGGCCGTGGTTACAGCACTAAAAAGCTAGAAAAATACTGAACAATGATTTAAGAGCAGTACTCTGTCAATTATGCCAGCAGTCCGCATCAAAAAGAGTAGTGGTACAGTCGGTTCCCTGCCACTGTAACATCCAAGGCAACGAGGAGGCAGACAGACTGGCAAAAGAAGGTGCACGACTACCACAATCAGATTCTAGTGTGACCTACGAAGAGTCCAAAAGGTTTATTAGGGACAGATACATGGCCAAATGGGAAACAGAACATACTGGCTTCACAAAAAATGATGCCTATTACCAGTTGAACAGAAAAGAGCAGGTCGTGGTCTTCAGACTCCGCACAGGCCACAACAGACTGAGGTACCATCTATTCAATAAACTGAAGATAGGTGGCTCTGACGAATGCACCTGTGGTACAGGGAAAATGACCGCTGAACATCTGCCGCAAAATTGCCCGACATACGAGGACCAGAGAAATCACATGTGGCCATCACCAGTGGCAACACTAGACAAGCTCTATGGCAATGTCAACAGCCTTAGGATGACAGCTGCTTTCTTCAAACAAATTCAAGTTGACGTCTGACAGCGTACTAAGAAGAAGAAGAAGAAGAGCAACAGGTGGCTCTAATACTTTAATACATCAGTACCAGAGCTAGAGGGCAACCCTGTAAAAGATGGATTGACGAAATATTAGAGGCAGCATGTTCCACCTTATATGAAGCGCACACCAAGGCGCTGTCCAGATGTCACTGACATACGTGACGTCGAAAGGCAAACTAGGAGCAGACAATAGATGATAGGTAGACTGTTTTCAGCAAGGTGTTAAGTCTTTTGATGTGACCAACATACTGAACTGTTGGATCTGATTTCGCTTATCAGTTCTCATTGCGCCTCTATGATGAGTCTTCTAACATCCTCAGGTGTACTTCATCAGAGGGACAGTAGTCTTCCTGACTGTAGTGCAATGTGAGGCGCATCTGTAAGATAACTTCAATGGGGATTACAGAGTCTAACCCCATTTTGTTGGTCAGACTGCTGTTACAGCCTGCTTCCAGGAGCATGATCTTGATCAGCATGTATGTCCCTCGCCAGTGGAGTTGTCTGTCCATCTCCAGTGGGGTTAGCTGTCCATCTCCAGTGGGGTTGGCTGTCCATCTCCAGTGGGGTTGTCTGTCCCTCACCAGTGGGGTTGTCTGTCCATCTCCAGTGGGGTTGGCTGTCCATCTCCAGTGGGGTTGTCTGTCCATCTCCAGTGGGGTTGTCTCTCCCTCACCAGTGGGGTTGGCTGTCCATCTCCAGTGGGGTTGTCTGTCCATCTCCAGTGTGGCTGCATGTCCCTCGCCAGGGGGGTTGGCTGTCCCTTGTCAGTGTAGTTGTCTGTCCATCTCCAGTGGGGCTGTATGTCCCTCGTCAGTGGGATTGTCTGTCCCTCACCAGTGGGGTTGACTGTTCATCTCAAGTGGGGCTGTATGTCCCTCGTCAGTGGGGTTGTCTGTCCCTCACCAGTGGGGTTGTCTGTCCATCTCCAGTGTCGCTGTATGTCAATAACCAGTGACATTGTCTGTCTATCTCCGGCGTGGCTGTATGTCCCTGTATGTTACATCGTGTGTTTATTATATAAACATACTTTCGTCTTGTAATGCGTTCCATTGATATTTATGTTATCATTTTGTTTCCTAGTGGTTAGTCATACATCCAGGGAAACCACAATTTTTCTTCTACTTCGCTCATAGAATAATTATTCCATTATGACTGTCAGTTTAAAAATATATTTCATAATTTTTCTGTTATGTCCATCATTTTCGTTGTAGAGAGAAGAACTCGACATGTACTATTGTTATTTTACAGCAAATCAAGGGATACAACCAAATACATTTTATGAAAAAAAGAAAATAAGAGTCATTTCCTAAATAAATTTGGGCGTGAGATGTACCAACTTTGGCATTGTTTCCATCATTCCAAAGAAAGATACATAGTACGAGTGAGATGTATCCCTGCTCCAGAATCACATGTACGTAGAAGTTGCGATCTGCGTAATGAGGGCGCAGGGTGTTCATTTTCTATTTGACCAAATTTTTCACGCTCGTTTTCTTTCATCCTCCGAATGACATATGGGAAGGAATCAGCTCTGACCTCAAGTACTTGTGTCGCATAGCACGCAGATTCTGAGAGAAACCTTAGACTTGACAGTAGGCTAACAGAACACAAGACGAATCGGTCCTATAGTTGAAACTAGTATAGCTACATAACAAATGTATGTCGCAAAATATGAACATGTAAGCTTCTCTGCAGTAAACTAGGTTTGCTTTATGGTTTCCAAATTATTTTTATTTTATTTGCAATAATCAAATAAATTCTACAAATTAGTTTTTAAAAAAGTTTGTTTCATAAATTGAATGTCATTCTTATCATAATTATAGAAGACATTTATTTTGAATTTTAAAAAATGATTTAAATAATTTAAAAATGAAAACAACTGTCTACAAAGAGAAATAACTTTCTAATATATAAACTACACAAAATAGCTAAATTGGCAGCATACATGAAATTGAATATTGTTATATAAAAATAAATAATTCTTTAAATATAGGGCATTCAATTTTAACAATATGACAAATATATTTGCCAGACCAACAAAAACAGTCTGTAAGCATTACAAAAATTGACTTTATTTTTAAATAAACATATAACTATTACCCGACTATTCGAACATCCTGTGCTGGGTGCTGTTTTACATTTAACATTAAAGTGTTTATATTTAAGACTTATTTGTTTCTTAATTTTTCGAGTGTTGGCTAATATTGAGATGTAAGCAGAGGTATGTTAACTTTTTAGGTACTCTCAATGCTTCTAAAAATATCCTACAAAATTCTTAATCTCGCGTCTCATATTCAAACATTACATTTTTCTATTTTAGGCACATAAGACCATTACCATCATTATAATAATACCAGACATTTAGAATCTTGCTTGTTCGCTGCTAGCGGAATAAATATGAACGTAATTTGTATAATTTGACAATTGAATCCGGATAGCATGACACTGGACCTTGGTTGTTTGGTTGGTTATTGATTCAGCGACATGTCGGCTACTGCCATTTGGCCCGAAACTGGACCTTGGTTGTTTGGTTGGTTATTGATCCAGCAACATGTGGGCTCCTGTTTTCTGGCCCGAAACTGGACTTTGGTTGTTTGGTTGGTTATTGATCTAGCGACCTGTGGGCTCCTGCCCTTTGGCCCGAAACTGGACCTTGGTTATTTGGTTGGTTATTGATCCAGCGACATGTGGGCTCCTGCCCTTTGACCCGAAACTGGACCTTGGTTGTTTTGTTGGTTATTGATCCAGCGACCAGTGGGCTCCTGCCCCTTGGCCCGAAACTGGACCTTGAACCAGTATGTGTTTGTTTTCTTTGTTTGTTTTTTTCTATTTCATTACCCCTTTTCAGTTGTCCACTCATGAATGTAAACACACATTTAGCAAAATACATATGGCTACTGTCAGCGTTTAGAAAAAAAATTCCACTTTTAAGTTGTACAAATGTTTTATTCAAGCATTGACTTAATTAACCTGCACCAGATGTATGACCTGGTAGTAATATAGTCATAATTGTACGTACATATTTTTTTCGAATGCATGATTGTGTAGAGCTCTCTAGGAACATCTGGCAATTCATGCTCGCCTTAAAAATAAAATGCTAGATACATCTACAAATATTATATGATAGAAGGATTGCAATAATATATAACTCACTTTGCATATGTGAGAAAAATAAAAGGGGAAGGGAAGGCGGGCCGTTTTGAAGATGAAATAAATGTTTGTGAGTGTGTATGCTTGTGTATTAACCACCCCCCCCCCCCCCAACTTCTCGCAAATGTGGCACCGTGCAACATATCTGATACCATTAGACACTGACATTTGCTGACGTGGTGTCACTCGTGACTGCTTTATTGGTCTCGATAGCCAAGAAGCACAATACTGCAGTGATTCCCAATTTCACAGTTTGCAGATTACAAGACCACAATGCTATTTAAACTTCAAACCCTTTCTACTTAACCCATTTGGCTTCGTAGCTTCGTTCGTTCTCAATCTCCTGCTACCAAACCCTGAAAGGGCTTAAGTAGCAGAATGTAGTCCAGAGAACGGAATGCGTTGTGTCGTAGTTTACATCTTGACTGCTATATTTGCACCTTTCGGTCCAACACATCCGACTTCAGCAAGCATTTTTTTAGTACCGGGTTAGCATTCCCTCTTCGATCCCTTCTCCTTAGCCAGTCTGCCCTTCTGCAGTCTGTTATCCAGCATCCCTGCCTGGAGGTGTAGAAGGGTCAAATGCAATGCAAGCATTCACCATTCTGACAAAAAAAAATATTTCCTGATGTCTAATCTGGACCTTTCTTTAGTTAATTTGTAAATGTGTCCTCTTGTATTTGCAGATGGTTGTATTTTGAAAAACTTATTATAGTATAATGTATATGTTCCTTTGATTACCTTATAAACCTGCATTGTTACTTCCGATTCTTTCCTTTTCTAGACACTGTAGGCCGGTTTTTCTGAGTTGTTCTTCAAAACAAGGAAGTTCATTTTTGAAGTGAAAGAAAAATTCTTTTAATGCTTAGTTGGGTTTTCACTTAATATTTGTATCACAGTCAGCAGTGTCCCTCTTGTATATCTGAGACATTAGATTAAATTAGAGACTTGGATGTGATTTCGGTCGGATAGGGGTGGTAAGGGGTTTGAGGCAACAGGGCACTTTACGAATAAGGAAAGGTCACTTCAAGACAAAAAAAAAGGATGTTTTATAGACCCCTAACATTACCATTCATGAACCCTAACTACTAAACTTCATGGGCTTCCGACAGGACACCTCATAAACCCCACAAAACTTCTCATGAATACCAACGAGACACTTCTCATGAACACCAACGAGACACTTCTCATCAACACCAACGAGACACTTCTCATAAACACCAACGAAACACTTCTCATGAACACCAACGAGACACTTCTCATGAACACAAACGAGACACTTCTCATCAACACCAACGAGACACTTCTCATAAACACCAACGAAACACTTCTCATGAACACCAACGAGACACTTCTCATGAACACCAACGAGACACTTCTCATGAACACCAACGAAACACTTCTCATGAACACCAACGAGACACTTCTCGAGCCCCGGTGTGAGAACCACTGTGTCTCACAATTACTGACTTTCCCACTTGAACAGCTTACACACACACAAAAAAAAAAGATTTATTTTTCTCCATTTCAAACTAACATGGAAAACTGAAATATAAACACATTAACAGATGCATGAGTGCTTGACATGACCTCGACATAAACGTCTGATCTAGTCTTGATCTGCCATTTTCACATATAAATACAGTGAGACTATAGACGCTCTCCAAAAGGAAGTAAAGAATATAATAAAGGACATAACTAAGACAGTCCTAAAGACCGCAAAATAATCTATACCTAGCGGAGCAAGAGGGAATTACGAGTACATGCCATACTGGATAACAGAGGTACACAGGCTGGAAGAAGAACTGTGGGATTTCAGAGAAATAGCAACAGTAGAACTCAACGCAGAGAGCAACAGATAGACCAATGCAACCTCTGCAAGATACAAAAGAGATAAAGAACAAATCAAGAAGGAAACCTACGTTACGACCAACAAGCCTTCATCAGGGGCAAGGGACAATATACATAAGGACACCTAACACATTATATAAGTAGAGATCAGCATATCAAAAAGATATGAGAACACAAGACAAGAGATGTGATCACATTAAAAGATATGTGAACACATAGAAACATATAGGGACATATAGCAAGATTTACGAGGTGTGTTCAAATGAAACCGGACCAAACTGCAACAAGTAAACATACGTACGATGCGCATGAGGGCGTCGCTTCTATTGTAACTAGCACATACCAACCGTAAAGTTTGCAAAATTGCATAATCTTCCGACTCATAGTTTCCTTAGCAGACCGTTGAAAACATGGCGGGTAATACGGAATCCGTCCAGAGTTGATCAGCGAGTGGTGATTCTGTTTCTACCTGCTGAAGGATGTCGACCAGTTGGCATTGATCGCAGAATGCAGACAGTGAATGATGACAAAGTAGGGCGAACGTGAGCTCCGGCGACAGTCCACCAGAAATTCTGCATCAATTTTGCCGATGGCATCTTCTGACGCAACAATATGCGAATGACCTGGTCTCGGAAGATTTTTCGTTAACTCACATCCTTCTTTAAACATCGTTGTCCAATTCTTCACTGTTGTCTTCGACACACTTTATCACCATACGCTATCTGCATTCTGCGATAAATATCAACTGGTCGACATCCTTCAGCTGTTAGAAACAGAATCACCGATCGCTGATCAACTCCGGATGGATCCCATATCACACCCGCCATGTTTTCAACGGTCTGAGTAAAGAAACTATGAGTCGGAGGATAATGAAATTTTGCAAACTTGACAGTTGGTATGTGTTGTTTACACCAGAAGTGACGTCATCATGCGCATCGTACATATGTTCACTTGTTCCAGTTTGGTCCGATTTCATTTGAACACGTCTAGTATGAACATATTCAAATGAAGTGAAACACAAAAAGAGACGTGAATACATAAAAACGATGTGAACACATACAAAGAGAAGTGAACACATAAAAAGAAATGTGAATACATACAAAGATATGTGAACTCAAAAAGATGTGAAAACATAACAAGAGACGTGAACACATAAAAACGATTATAAACTAAAGATCTATGTTGACCGGCTCCCAGAAAGAATGTTTCACTTCCGACCTGATTAGTGCGTATTAGCCTAGTGGTATAGCATTCGGTTTTCACGGAAAGTGTACGGAGCTCAAAGTCCCTTACCGGAACGCTCCAGTGATCTCAGCTGTAAGCTGGTTCCTTACTTACGGTTATTGAAGATCAAGGCAGTGAGAAAGGAAACTGGTACAATAATATCTCTAACAAATCATTTCCTAACCATCAGTTACTGATATGAGATTATCTTAGGACAATAATATCTCTAACAAATCATTTCCTAACCAACAGTTACTGATGTGAGATTACTTTAGTACAATCATATCTCTAACACATTTTCTAACCAACAGTTACTGATGTGAGATTAGTTTAGTACAATGATATCTCTAACACATTTTCTAATCAACAGTTACTGATGTGAGATTAGTTTAGTACAATGATATCTTTAATACATTTTCTAACCAACAGTTACTGATGTGAGACTACTTTAGTGCAATGATATCTCTAACACATTTTCTAACCAACAGTTACTGATGTGAGATTACTTTAGTACAATGATATCTCTAACACATTTTCTAATCAACAGTTACTGATGTGAGATTAGTTTAGTACAATGATATCTTTAATACATTTTCTAACCAACAGTTACTGATGTGAGACTACTTTAGTGCAATGAGATCTCTAACACATTTCTTAACCAACAGTTACTGATGCGAGACTGAACAGAATTATCAACAAAATCAATGATTAAACATTTTTTTTTTAAAACATGATGTGAAGCGAGGATTAATCAACAGAAACGGTTGAACATTATAAGCCTTGAAAAAGAAATAAAATATTCCATCATATAAATGATAATTGATAATAAAATGAGACCATTGGAAGCGAAGTTGCCGACAGCGTCATACTTTTACAGCGAAATGTGTTCTCGTTTGGTTGTAAAGACCAATCTTGACACAGCATGACCTGACACATTTTGGACACACATGTGGGGAGCCGGCTGTGTAGTGGTCCTCACAATTTCTATCCTACTTTATCTCCTGGTACCGAAAAGAGTGCCAATCTGCCTGCCACGAAGTGTATAACAGTCAAATAGGTTGGCGGTTGTAAAAAGCGACGTTCTGTAAGTGACGTGGTAATTACACATAGCCTGGTGATATTAATTACTTTTCTCAGATATTCTGTTCACACGTTGCAATGACCCACAGAGATGGATACTAACAGGGGACGGGTCTAACTTTGCTTCCGTGTTAGTCAATTATTGATACTACCAAGCCACAGGTTTGACTGAAATTAACACTAGTCGATGAGTTTCACGTGTGCCTACGGAAACGTGCTGCGGTTTTTCATTTAGATTACTTAGTTCGTTCATTTTGTTTTGTTCTCCCTCCAGTTATCATGGCATGGCCATTGGCTATTTCAAATAGTGCTTCGGTTAACTTGTGTCGTATTTCCAGGCTCCAGTGCACAGGGCTGAACTTCACGAGATTGGCGCCCTTCGTCCTGTTTGCTGAACACATGGGCCAACAATGGACTAACACATCGCTCTGCTAACAACACGCCCAAGACACATCGCTCTGCTAACAACACGCCCAAGACACATCGCTCTGCTAACAACACGCCCAAGACACATCGCTCTGCTAACAACACGCCAAAGACACATCGCTCTGCTAACAACACGCCCAAGAAACATCGCCCCGCTAACAACATGTCCAAGACACATCGCTCTGCTAACAACACGCCCAAGAAACATCGCCCCGCTAAAAACATGTCCAAGACACATCGCTCCGCTAAAAACATGTCCAAGACACATGACTCAGCTAACAACATGTCCAAGACATATCACTCTGCTAACAACATGTCCAAGACACATCACTCCGCTAACAACATGTCCAAGACACATCACTCCGCTAACAACATGTCCAAGACACATCACTGCGCTAACAACATGTCCAAAACACATCACTCCGCTAACAACATGTTCAAGACACATCACTCCGCTAACAACATGTCCAAGACACATCACTCCGCTAAAAACAAGTCTTGGCTTGGCTTGGCTTCGTTCATTCTCAATATCGCTCTACCAAACCCTGAAAGGGCTTAAGTAGCAGAATGTAGTCCAGAGAACGGAATGCGTTGTGTCGTAGTTTACAACTTGACTGTGATATTTGCACCTTTCGGTCCAACACATCCGACTTCAGCAAGCATTTGTTGAGTACCGGGTTAGCATTCCCTCTTTGACCCCTTTTCCTTAGCCAGTTTGCCCTGTTGCAGCCTGTTATCCAGGATCACCGCGTGGAGGTGTAGAAGGGGCTTGGCAGCTCTGGTTCGCTGGCCCTGACGCTAGCAGTCAGCTATGGATCGCTGACCCCTGCAGCTCATGCGCTGCTCAGCATCTTAATCCCAACAACATGTCCAATGCACATCGTTCACACGCATTGTGATGCCGCTAATCCTTCCCGGCATATCGAGATCAGATTTAGCTACGATTCATAAGTGGTCTGTAAGTTAGTAGATGGAATGCAATGTAGAAACATTTTCAGTAATCCACATGGAAAGATCTTATATAGAACATAATTACATGATGGAAGTGAGCAATATTAGACAACTAGAAAAGGAAAGGGACATATGTGGTATAATGGATCATACATGTAGGGTGCAGGAGCAAGTCCAAATGACCATTAAAAAGGCTAATGCGACGATCTGTATAATTTAAAAAAGCATTACACATAGGAGCAAAGAAGTGATAGTCAAACTTTATAAATCATTGGTGAGACATAAATTGGAGTACTTAATTCAAGTGTGGAGTCCTTATCATAAAGTGGATATAGACATCATAGAATAGATACAACGAGGAGCTACAAAAATTGTCGTGGGATTCCAGAATTATAGTTATGATGAAAGACTTTAAAAAACTGGTCTGCAGTGTTTAGAACAGAGAAGAATTAGAGGTGACTTAATACACGTTCATAAATTATTAAATGGAAAGGATAAATTATACTATATCAATTTTTCCAAATTAACCGGCTGCAAGAACTAATGGGCACAGCTTCAAGTTATTTAAAGACAGGTCCAGATTAGATATGGGGAAATATGTTTTTCGCAAGAGAATGGTGAATACTTGAAATGCATTACCACAGAATGTAGTGGAGGCAGGGTCAGTTAATGCATTAAAAAATATATTGGATGATTACAGTCATTTTTAGTATCTTTGGTGTGAAATAAACTGGTTGTTTACCGACTCTGTAGAGCCTCCTAAACCAGTATCATGAAGATAAGGTATGACACAGGGCTTAACACAAGCGTAATACACTTAGCCCAGAAACACAACTTTAGCTTTTCCTGTCGCCCAACTGCATAAGTGGATGAAAACGAACGAAAACCTAATGAAATTGTAACGTTCCACCCACCCCCCCCCCTTTCCCCCCACCCCACCCCCACGCACTCTCCACCACCCCACTCCGAAACACACCAGCACAAAATATTGCAACCTTTAATTTCAGTGTGACGTCATTTGCGAACCCAAAGAGACATTAGTAAAGTTCAATTTCTCTTGATCTCTGAGGTGCGCGTGGGCGAATGGTTGAGGCCTGCCTGTCGACAAGGTGGAGCAGCGGTTCAAATCCCCTATGACATATGTTGTTTTTCTGTTGGGGGTGAACATAGCCAGCACACGACGCGGCAACAGCAGTGGCGAAGCGGCATGCAGTCCTCAGCATAAACACCCCCTCGACTACACCAGCAGTTGGAAGAAGTGGTAGTCAAAGTATAACAGTAAGATCTCTGAATCACACACCTGACTATTCACACAGGTCAAAAGCCTTCTGAGTAGCTGTCTGTGTTTGAAAGAACGACCCAAAAGGTCCACAAGTCAAACGGAAATAAAAGGATGCAGGTCTGGTTTTTCCCGCGATTCAAATACATGTTCTGGGTGGGGGGACATGTGCAAGCAATGCGTAATCACGGGCTTACATAAAGTGCTATAGAAACAAAAACTCGTTACAGTTAATAATTGTTTTCTGTTTTCTTTGCCAAGTTGTTAGGAAGCACACAACAAGCATGTTGTAGATTAAGGCAGTGGTTCTGAAACGCTGAGAGCGAGCGGCGTGAGAAGATGACAGGCTTGGAAACATAATTTTTGGTTGAACTGTAGTCGTATTTGCTCATTAAATCATGAATGGCTTGGCTTGGCTTCATTCGTTCTCAATCTCCAGCTACCAAACCCTGAAAGAGCTTAAGTAGCAGAATGTAGTCCCGAGAACGGAATGCGTTGTGTCATAGTTTACAGCTTGACTGCGATATTTGCACTTTTCGGTCCAACACATCCGACTTCAGCAAGCATTCTTTGAGTACCGGGTCAGCATTCCCTCTTCGATCCCTTCTCCTTAGCCAGTCTGCCCTGCTGCAGCCTGTTATCCAGGATCACCTCGTGGAGGTGTAGAAGGGTCTTGGCAGCTCTGGTTTGCTGGCCGCGACGCTAGCAGTCAGCTATGGATCGCTGACCACTGCAGCTCATGCGCTGCTGAGCATCTTGATCCCAAATCATGAATAAATAAAGTAAAGTAAATAAAGTAAAGTAAATAAAGTAAAGTAAATAAAGTAAAGTAAATAAAGTAAAGTAAATAAAGTAAAGTAAATAAAGTAAAGTAAATAAAAACAAGTAAATAAAGTAAAGTAAATAATAACAAGTAAATAAAGTAAAGTAAATAAAGTAAAGTAAATAAAGTAAAGTAAATAAAGTAAAGTAAATAAAAACAAGTAAATAAAGTAAAGTAAATAAAGTAAAGTAAATAAAAACAAGTAAATAAAGTAAAGTAAATAAAGTAAAGTAAATAAAGTAAAGTAAATAAAGTAAAGTAAATAAAGTAAAGTAAATAAAAACAAGTAAATAAAGTAAAGTAAATAAAAACAAGTAAATAAAGTAAAGTAAATAAAGTAAAGTAAATAAAGTAAAGTAAATAAAAACAATTAAATAAAGTAAAGTAAATAAAGTAAAGTAAATAAAGTAAAGTAAATAAAAACAAGTAAATAAAGTAAAGTAAATAAAGTAAAGTAAATAAAGTAAAGTAAATAAAGTAAAGTAAATAAAGTAAAGTAAATAAAAACAAGTAAATAAAAACAAGTAAATAAAGTAAAGTAAATAAAAACAAGTAAATAAAGTAAAGTAAATAAAGTAAAGTAAATAAAAACAAGTAAATAAAAACAAGTAAATAAAGTAAAGTAAATAAAGTAAAGTAAATAAAGTAAAGTAAATAAAGTAAAGTAAATAAAAACAAGTAAATAAAGTAAAGTAAATAATAACAAGTAAATAAAGTAAAGTAAATAAAGTAAAGTAAATAAAGTAAAGTAAATAAAAACAAGTAAATAAAGTAAAGTAAATAAAGTAAAGTAAATAAAAACAAGTAAATAAAGTAAAGTAAATAAAGTAAAGTAAATAAAAACAAGTAAATAAAAACAAGTAAATAAAGTAAAGTAAATAAAGTAAAGTAAATAAAGTAAAGTAAATAAAGTAAAGTAAATAAAAACAAGTAAATAAAGTAAAGTAAATAAAGTAAAGTAAATAAAGTAAAGTAAATAAAGTAAAGTAAATAAAGTAAAGTAAATAAAGTAAAGTAAATAAAGTAAAGTAAATAAAGTAAAGTAAATAAAAACAAGTAAATAAAGTAAAGTAAATAATAACAAGTAAATAAAGTAAAGTAAATAAAGTAAAGTAAATAAAGTAAAGTAAATAAAAACAAGTAAATAAAGTAAAGTAAATAAAGTAAAGTAAATAAAAACAAGTAAATAAAGTAAAGTAAATAATAACAAGTAAATAAAGTAAAGTAAATAAAGTAAAGTAAATAAAAACAAGTAAATAAAGTAAAGTAAATAAAAACAAGTAAATAAAGTAAAGTAAATAAAGTAAAGTAAATAAAAACAAGTAAATAAAGTAAAGTAAATAATAACAAGTAAATAAAGTAAAGTAAATAAAGTAAAGTAAATAAAGTAAAGTAAATAAAAACAAGTAAATAAAGTAAAGTAAATAAAGTAAAGTAAATAATAACAAGTAAATTTGTTGCCCATCGCAATCGATCATGGCGACGTCATTATACGTTTTATTTTTATCTTGATGGTAGCTTGCACTGTGTTTGGATTATAGTGAGGCAGAAGCTGCGCTTGTCATCAACCTAACTCACTCTCTGGTTCCTAACTACTGTGGGCCAGTGGCAAGACTTAAGTCAAGACGACTGGAGGCCGTTTAGGAAGCAGGCACTCTGGTCCCATCTCAATTGAGACCAGGGGCCGCTTTAAGACATATGGTTTCGTTCATCGCTTTCAGAGGCGAGTGCCTTATCTCTCGACCACAACGACTCCTAAGAACAAGTAGCATGTCCTTAGCTAAACGGCGCTCCTACGCATGGCAACCGATTTGGTTGTTATAAGTTTCTTGGCATGTGAAAGTTAGGTTCCTAGGTAATTGTCCCTTAATTCCCCCCAAACATAGTTCCCTGGGTTCTTATCATACGTATTTGACATCTGATAACTATTGCATGACAACCCACTTCGGGTTACGGGGAGGACAGGTCGATATAATTTTATTTTAAATAAATGAGTGACAACTTAAATAAAGATATATGTGTAGAAACAATGGTTATATCCAGTTGCAAAAATGGATGCTCGTTCAGCTCTTGAGACCAGCAGTATACAAACATAATGATCTTCCTGTAGACCACGCGCGAGCTTTATAGCCAAGTGCCTTGCCTAACAAATATGTCCTGCCGACATTGTGCCTGTTGACATCTCCACATATTCAGCCATTCAGTCAAAGACAGTACCATAACACGGTTGTTATTGCATCGTCTACAAGCATAGATAGTGCCATGCTCCTGTAGAAACTAGATGCTACTCTTCTTATCATGGACCAACGTTGACAAATTCAAGGAATTCTTTGCTGATTTAAAATAAGATGGCAGCAACAAGCGGAGGCAGAAATTGCAGGCAGCAGAATAAATGACGTGATAACGATTTAAAAAGTGGACTATTCTGTGGCGTCACTACCCCCCAAATCCGGTGCTAAAAATAGATAGTCGGTGCTAAAAATAGACATTTTACTAATGGGGGGTGAATTTACACGTACGGGTTGTCGTTACTATCGGTACACGGAGAAGCGATCGTATACAGAAAAAAAACCACGTGTCTAGCAAACATGAAACAGCAGGGTTCGTAACTGGTATGTTGTTATTGTAAAACCGACGTTTCATCCCTAAGCTACGCTGCCTCCAAAGCAAACATCATTGCTTCCCTATCTCATTGCGCCACCTTCACAACCAATGCCAGTCACCACTATTGCCTGGTATTTAAGAATCAGAATACGAGTATGAAAATGATTACCTCCAGTGGTCTAACTATGACAACAGTGCTCAAAGTCACGTGCCACTTGTGACAATAATCTTTAATGAAAAAAACTATAGAAACATGTCGTGACATGCGTCTGGAAAGTGATGTATGCGCACAACATACAGTAAAATGGCGGCCTTCATGGAAATATGGTTGAAACAACGTGCTGGGATTGAATTCTTCCCGGCGGAAGGTTGTAGCCCATCGAAATACATTTAAGAATGAATGTGGTATTTGAAGACGCCTTTGTAGATGCCAGTCCTGTCAGGAGGTGGACACAGACTGAAAAAGGAGAAAATCTAGTCACGACGAGCCTGCATGACAAGGCTTGCAGTGGACGTCCGATCACAGCTTGGGATGCACAGCACCAAGCTTGGGGGGACGAACTGATTCATGCAAATCGCGGTGCCAAGTAGAAAGATATCGCAGCAATACTTACGATTTCACTTGTGACTTCTTCTCCTTCTCAAAGCTGAAAGAGCATCTCAATGGACACATCTATGCTTCTGACGGGAAGGTGCAAGTAACTGTGCTTACCTGTTTTCTGGAGAAGACGTCTTATTTTTTTCCCAACGGGATACAACGTGTTCGCCGTTGGGGATTTTGTGTGTATCGGGAGGGGATTTCGTTGAAAAATAAGCTTTAAGAAAATGTATAGCTCATGTGTAAATGTTGCACATCGCTGAAATGATCTCATGAAAAACACAACTTGTATCCGCCATTCTAATTAAAGATCTGTGCATTTAACTCTCAAGTTAAAAGTTATTACCCATCGTCAGCGATGGTGGCCACAACATCAGACGGTTTTGTCTTAATAATGTGATGGGCACCGTATTTAGATTATAGTGGGGAAGAGATTACGCAGGTCAACAATCTCACTTTTATCCCGAGTTATCTTGTATTAGTGGCAAGACTATTAGTGGTCGAGACGACTGGAGGTAACTCAGGATGCAGGCACTCTTGTCTAATCTCCCGTGAGACCAGGGGTCACTTGAAACTTGCGGGGTTCGATCGCCCACCGTTTCTGTTCATCACTGTGAGAGCCGAGTGCCTTAACCTCTTCAATACAACGACCCCCATTTTACCCTACACCCCTTTTGTATACTTTGAAGCAAAATTTAGTAGCTTTACAGAATATTTGTATGTATGTAAGTATGTATGTTTATGCATATATGAACACATGCACATACACACACATATACAATATATATATATATATATATATATATATATATATATATATATATAAAGAAAAACATATATTACATGTTTTAACAAATAAATACATACGCACGCACGCACACGAGGGACAGTCATTAAGTAACAGTAATTGTATCAATAACGTTTTTAACAAGTGTGCGGATCATACATTTTTTGTCTCATTTTTCCGACATAGTCCACGTACAAGGCAACACGCTTTGTCTACCAGCTTATGGATGCCATCTAGAAAAAAGTATTTTGGTGTGACCTTTGACCAATTTTGCTTCGCCTCCATTTCCTTATTGTCAACTGCATTGGGACCTATCTACTACTTTTCTATAACCGAGGTCACATGGACAATTGTGTGCGCAGCGTCGGGACTCATGTTGAAATATACGGCTTTTTCATTAATGGTGACTCGTCTGTTGTCACGGACTAGCTGGTCGATCTGCTGTTTCACTGTTTCAGTTGCCATTCTTGCTGGTCTTCTAGAATGTATTTTCTTTTCCGTTTTGAAATCTTACTACCCATTCATACACTCTCCTCTGATTCAAACAACTATCTCCATACTGAACCGTCATTCTTCTGTAGATTTCAGAAGGTTTCACACCCTCTGATCACAGAACAAAACCAAAAAAAAGCAAGAATAACACTTCGATGTTCTTCCACGGTACAAATCGACATTAAGGAGGTCATGTTGTACGCTATATTGCGCTTGCGCATAATGCTCTATCGGCCCAATCCTTACATGGAGTATTACTAAAAAGTCACTTTGAGTCCTGAAAAAAAGAATTTCATTTGTACATACCGTTCCACGAGAGAGGAAAGCCTGAATTGCTTATTGATTTTCTTTTAATTAAGTATTATCTAAGCAAATTTTCATTTAAAAAGTGTAGCCCTGAAAATAGTAGTTTGCTGTTAACCGCAGACTTAAAATGGTGACAAATTTGAGCATCGCGCTTGTGTTGACGTTTTATACTTCCTCTTTCACAATTTGTGTACTATTTATAGATGGGCTGTAAGGATTAGCTCATTTATAATATTAATTTTCAGATTTGTTTGTCAGTGTGACGCTCAATCTGATTTATCAAGCAAACTGTCTGGACAAATTAAGCAATCTATAATACCTTTAACTGAAATAGGCAAAAAGGTACGTTCTTTGTTTTGTTTTTTCATCGCTTGTTTGCTCTTAAAAAAACCCACATAAATTGGTAGAGTAGGGTAGTAGATAGCGGGAGGCGAGGAATACAAACCAAACATGTATATGTTTAGATTCATAAAACAGAAAGGTTGCACATATAGAAAGTTAACCCATTAACAAAAATAAAGCTGAAGTCGGATACACTGGACCGAAAGGCGCACAACACAGTATGACGTACTCGGCCATAACAAACAGACGAACGAAAACAATTGTATATTTCTATATTTTCCTTCACATAACTTGGCGATCTGTTTCTAGCTTCTCTAGTCGCCATACAATTTACTTTTCAGATAACAATATATGTACAGAGCACTTGTTGAAATGTTGCCACTGTTCCTCCACTATACCTCCATGTAAATACTTTCATATTTCATTTCCATCTTCTATTTGACGTTCTCCCGTACTAAAACATATGTCAACCTCCGTGAATTAAATACCACATTGAGGTAAGTGCCGCGTTTAGTATGTTGCACACTCGGACAAAAGTAAAGTACAACTGGACGATGGTCAGTATTTACACTCAGACTAGGAATCACCCTGTAATCTGTGGCACACTGACGATTGCGTACTCTGAATAGAATGAAATCTATTTGAGAGAACGTCTGACGATCCTTCCAATTATGTCATGTCTGCGAATGACTGTGGAGATGCTTAAAAAAGTGTTCGTAGTAAATAAACCATGCTCTACACAAAAGTTTAACAATTGTTCACCATTAAAGTTAAACTCCTTTCTGAGTGGTGTGAGGTAAAACAATTTGGAGTGCCACATAGAAAGAATTTAGTTCTTTATATATATATATATATATATATATATATATATATATATATATATATATATATATATATATATATATATATATACATATATATACACACATACACACACGAGAGGCGTTAAGAAAGTAATGCACCACATGGTTTTTCTCAGCTAATAACAAAAATAGAAGCCTTCTTCTTTTTCTTCGTACGCTGTCGGACATCAACCTTTATTTTTTAGAAAAAAGCAGCGGTCATCCTGAAACTCTCGACATTGCCATAGAGCTTGTCTAGTGTTGCCACTGGTGATAGCCACATCTGCTTTCTCTGATCCTCGTATGTCGGGCAGTTTTGCAGCAAATGCTCAGCGGTCATTTTCCCAGTACCTCACGAGCATTCGTCAGTGCCACTTATCTTCAATTTATTGTCAGTCTATTGTGGCCAGTGCGAAGTCTGAAGACCACGACCTGCTCTCTTCTATTCAACTGGTAATAGGCATCATTTTTTTGTGTAGCCAGTATGTTCTGTTTCCCATTTGGTCATGTATCTAGCTCTAATAAGCCGTTTGACTCTTCGTATGTCACACTAGTATCTGGTTGTGGTAGTCTTGCACCTTCTTTTGCCAGTCTGTCTGCCTCCTCGTTGTCTTGGATGTTACAGTGGGATGGAACCCACTGTACCACTACTCTTTTTGGTGCGGACAGCTGGCATAGTTGACAGAGTACTGCTCTTAAATCATTAAGTTCAGTATTTTTCTGGCTTTTTAGTGCTATGACTACGGCCAGGGCATCTGTAAGCAGGACTATATGGCTTTCATTTCTTATAGAAGCGTTCCATTTTACACACCTCAAATATGGCATGTGTCAATTGTGTACGAAATTGCAATCAGCCAAATAACACTACTGCACTAAACCGATGACATTGAGCATTTTAACAAATTGCGTTAAAAACAGCGAATTGTGATATAATTTCTTGTTGCAGAGAAGGAAACAAGTGTGAACATTCACAAGCGTCTATGTGATGTGTACAAGAGTTTTGTTGTCGACAGGAGTACAGTTAATTACTTGGTTCAGATAGTCAAAGAATGAGGAGGGATAGATACGTAGCTGCATAATCGGCCGCGCAGTGGACGCTGTTCCATGCAAGCACTAGCATTGTTGTCCGCCATTTGTATTTTTTTGTCACATAACTGGCCCATGGCAAGTTGGCCAACTAGCAGTAATATGACACAAGTGACTCTAACTAATGATAAATCCAGCACGCTATAACCCATTCAGGTATAACTAAAACAGAACATCCTGGCTTGATTTGAACGTTCATCGTGCGTGTGTGTCTGTGTGTGTGTGTGCATGTGTGTGTGTGTGTGTGTCTATGTGTATATATGTGTGTGTGTCTGTCTGAGTGTGTGTCTGTGTGTGTTTGTGTGTCTATTTGTTTCTGTGTATATGTGCGCGTGCGTGCAAGTGTGCGTGCGTGCGTCTGTGTGCTTTTTATTTGAACAATGATTGCAATATTTGCGGATGTCGCAAAACTAGGCAGAGATGCCTCCTATGTTGCAGAGATGCCTCCTATGTTGCAGAGATGCCTCCTATGTTGCAGAGATGGATATGTTGAGGTCGGATTTAGATAAACTTCAAAAATGTCTTGAGAGCTGGCAGAAGGAGTTTAATGTAGATAAATATCCAGTCATCCACATGGGTAGATTCAATATGAAATATAATTACACAATGGGTGTGAACAATATTATACAGATAGAAAAAGAAACGGACCTAGGGTTTATAATAGATCAAACAGGTAAAGAGAGTGAGCAAGTCCAGGTAACAGAAAAAAAGGCAAATGCAATGGTTGGTATGATAAACAAAATATTAAACGTAGAAGCAAAGAAGTGATAGTGAAACTTTATAAAGCATTGTTTAGACCGAGATTGGAGTACTGTGTACAGGTGTGGAGTCCTTATCATAGAGCGGATATAAACATGCTGGAAGGGATACAAAAAAGAGCAACACAACTTATAGTGGGATTCTGCAATTATAGTTATGAGGACAGACTCAGAAAAACAGGCCTACAGTGTCTACAAAAAGGAAGAATCCGAAGTGATTTAATACAGGTGTTTAACATAATCAAGAAAAGGATACATTAGACTATAACCAGTTTTTCTCCGTACAGCTGCCTAAAAGGACAAGAGTTCACATCTAAAAATGAACTAAGAAAGGTCCAGCTTTATTATTATGAATTATTTTTTTAGCCAGAGAGTGATGAGTGCTTGGAATGCATGGTCACGGAAAACAGTGTGCATAGTCAGTTGACTCATTCAAGAATAAATTGGATGCAGATAGTGACTTTTTAGATCAAAAAGAGCAGAAGAAACTGGTTGTATACAGACTATGCAGTTTACTAAATCAGTATTAAGAAATTAAGTTACGAAGTTAAGCTAAGTTATAGGATCAAGATGCTGAGCAGCGCATGAGCTGCAGTGGTCAGCGACCCAAAGATGACTGCTAGCGTCAGGACCAGCGAACCAGAGCTGCCAAGACCCTTCTACACCTCCACGTTGTGATCCTGGATAACAGGCTGCAGCAGGGCAGACTGGCTAAGGAGAAGGGATCGAAAAGGGAATGCTAACCCGGTACTCAAAAATGCTTGCTGAAGTCGGATGTGTTGGACCGTAAGGTGCAAATATCGCAGTCAAGCTGAAAACTACGACACAGCGCATTCCGTTCTCTGGACTACATTCTACTACTTAAGCTCTTTCAGGGTTTGGTAGCGGGAGATTGAAAATGAACGAAGCCAAGCCAAGCCAAGCTAAGTTATAACATTTTGTTGTTTACATTTATTGTAGTATAACATTATGTTAATTTGTCACCCCACTGGATCTAGCATTTTCATGACATGTGATTTTGGTGCTGTTTTCCTCAGTATGACTAAGACCAGCTGTTCTTTGACTCCTGTCCGGGCTGCTCTGTTCGTCCTTGTGGTGTCTAATCATGCAGCTCTAGTTGTGAGCAAGCAGCACGGTGAAGTGGTCAAGTCCGACATAATACAAACGAAGGTACAGAATGGGCGGGTTCTAACAAAAACGTTCTGGGTTGGTGACAGTTTACAAGATGGCCATCCATCAGTGTCACAACTGCGAAACAACGACATACGGACATTAGGAAAACATGAAGTGTCTAACAAGGATCAAAACCTGAACACAGAGCTCGACCAGCGCAGTGCAACAATAACAGGTCAAAGTTCACAGGTCGCCGCTGGCGGTACAGCAACGGCAGGTCAAAGTTCACATGTCACAAGTGACAGTACAACAACGAAATGTCAGTGCTCACAGTTCACCACTGACCGTACAACAACAGCAGTTGAAAGTTTGCAGGCCACCAATCCCAGTACATCAAAGGCAGATCAAAGTTCACCAATCAACAAGTTGACTGATAGTTTACCATCGACTGACGCCAATAAAATATTATATTATGACGACTACAAAAACAAAGAAGAGGAGAAGAATCAAAACGACAAATCTCCAAACATCATTGGCACTAGAAACAGTCAAGTCTTGAAACCTAGACATTTCTTCCTCACAGATAATCCACCGGATGAAACCATGGTTCGGTCGCAATGTAAACTTGTGGACAATGGCACAAAGGCTGATTGCTCCTTCATGAATCTTACCAGAGTCCCACCTGAAGGTCTTCCTTACACAATTACAAACTTTGACCTGCATAACAATTCTATTACAAACCTGCCCAACAATGTTTTCATAAATTATACTCGACTGCAGTATTTAGACCTGTCCAACAACATCATTTATCAGTTAGACGAATTAGCTTTCTCTGGTCTTGAACATCTTGAGACGCTGAACCTATGGAACAATCGTTTGGCGATGTCGGATTCCACTTTCCCTGAGAAAATCTTTGCTTCCTTACCACTTCTACATGAACTGAGAATCCACAGAAACAATCCAAACTGCAAAAACTCTACGGGGCTGAACTATCCAGATGAGGCACTATCTCATCTAACCAACCTTAGAACACTTTACATGGATGGTTTGAATAATGTATCCTTTAGATCCGGTTTTCTGAAATTGGCTCACTTAACGAGTCTTTCTTTAGCCGGTTACCATAGTGGCTGTTGCAGTATTAAGGCATTGCCAAATGCGACATTTCAGTATTTTCCCAACATCACAGATTTGAATATCAAAGATTGCAATATCTTCGGACAATTTGTCGAGCCGGACGCTTTCTCCGGTTTGCAGAAGCTCGTCGCTCTAAATATAAACCACAATGAGGACATAGACATGCAACATTGGGACGATATTTTCTACGGTCTTAACAAGATCAAATCGCTGAAGGTACTCCTCATGAGTTTGGTGGTCAACAGATATTCTATAGGGATATGTCTAGACAGTTCCTTCATCAGGAATTTCCCCAAATACTTGGAACATTTAGAATTCCAGGAAAACAACTTGGAAGGATTGGACAGACAAGTGATTAGGACTCTTTCCCCATCTATTAAAACGTTAGATGTTAGCGGAAACAGATTTGTATTTGGTACGTACTTGAGAGACCTCCATTTGATGAAAAAGCTAACGCACTTGAAATATAATGGTGTTGCGTTCACCTACACATTACCAGATCGGTACCCTTATCTGTTGTCACGATATAAAGCCTCCTCAAACTGTACTTTATATGGTTCTAGCGAAGTGGAGATGCAAAACCACACGTTTATTCTTCGGTTGCCTCCTAATCTTAAGGTTGTAGAGATGAACCAAGCTGGACTGACCTTCCTTTTATCACGTTTAGAAGTTGACCCAAATAACAGCCTGCAGAATTTAAGTATGCATAGTAATAGTTTCCCACAACTGGTTGGACCCTTTGAAGGTCTGCACAGCCTAAAACACCTGGACCTTTCGCATTGTTTCGTGCGATACATATCCAACATTTTCTTTACAAACTTGACTTCTTTAGTCACGCTTAATCTCAGTTCCAATCTCCTTAGAGATTTCTTCTCCAGCCAAAGCGATCCACAGGTTTTCTTGCCTCTTACAAATCTCACGATTCTGGATTTGTCATTCAATGACGTGCACAGTCTCTCCGGTAACGTGTTTGCTGGATTGACAAACCTACAGGCATTATATCTTCAAAGAAACTCTCTTATTGAATTTGCTGTCAACATTTCCCACATGTGGTCACTGACTTTATTAAATATATCCGGAAACCGAATGACAAGCCTTCCTCCGGACATTCAAAAACACATCGGGTTTCTGCTTGGCCAAGGTCATAATGTCACAGTTGACATGTCACAGTGCCCAATTTTCTGCACGTGCGAGAACTTAGCCTTTATTACTTGGATGAAACAGTCCAAGGCCTTCGATCAGACATTTCCCCAATATGACTGCGTTTACGCAGACGATTTTTACAAACATATCACCGACGGATATACTGGAGAGACAGAGTGGTTAAGGAGGCAGTGCACTTCCAACCGAAATCTTTTTTTCGGCGTTACTGCTGCAATGTGCTTACTTTTCGGTGTAATTTTTTGCACAGTTCTCTATCGTTTTAGATGGAAACTTCGTTATCTATACTATGCTGCCCATGTGTTGTATAGACCAGCGAGTAAGGAAAACAAAAAAATGGAATTTGAATATGATGCGTTCGTTAGTTACGATCAACAAGATGAGGCTTTCGTGATTGGACAAATGTTACACGAGCTGGAGAGGCGTGGTCTGAATTTATGTATACACGGTAGAGACTTCCGGGTTGGCGAACACATTGCATCCAACATCGTGAGAGCTGTCTGTGCCAGCAGGAAGACTTTGGTTGTTCTAACCCGTAACCTGACCGACAGCTACTGGTGCGGTTACGAGATCCAAATGGCCAACATGGAAGCCGTCTACACCGGCAGGCAGGTGCTCTTGTTTCTGCTCAAAGAGGAAATTCCAGACGGTGTCCTAGGAAAGGAGCTACTGTATCACATCAGGAACAACACGTACATAGCATACCCTGACCCACTGCCGGATGCCAGAAGCATTGGCCTCCTCTGGGACAAGTTGGCCGCTGACTTACGAGACTAGACCAGGGGGCTTCAAATGAAAACCAAGTGGGATAGAAATGAGAAAGAAAGACCATGCTCTTGTAATGTATATTGTTAATATGGTTGCTAAGGATGTCAAGAGTGTCCTGCACGTGCTAGCATGGTGTAGACGAACAAATAACGTCATAACTGCAGTTAAAAGATGATCGCCCCACTATTTTACATGCACTAAAGAGAATAAGCGTTGTGTTATCCCTTTTTTTTTAGCAGCGACGGGATGAAACCTATAGAAATTCCAGTATGGTCATGTATGCCTTTCACTTCAGCAAGTATATGAGTAGAGTAGGAAGTTCCAAAATGACGTGGGTTCTGTGACAGACTGTTCACGACCGGGTCAGGCACACCGAGCAATGACCCCAGAGTCAATTGCAGCCATTGACCGCCTTGTAAGTGAAAATCTCCAATCGACTGTGAATGAAATTGCTGTACATCAGTCAAGGCTCAACACACCACATAATCCATAATGTGCTACAGTACTACAACGTGTCTGCAAGATGGGTGACACAGCAACTTACACCAGAACTGAAACAACGAAGCGTTGGTGTCCATTATGAACTTTGACAGTGCTTTGAAGCAGAATGTGATAGTTTCCTAGCTAGAATTCTTACTGGAGATGAAACCTGGGTTCACTACCACAAGCTTGAACCGAAGAGAGCGATAATGGAATGGTGCCACCTCCCCATCACCGAAAGTTTCGCAGGTAACAATCTGTATGGAAGGTTAGGCTGACTATCTTTTGGGATGAACAAGACGTTATTTTAAGAGCACTACATTCTCAGAGAAAACACTGTCACCAGTTCCACATATACAGATCTTCTCAGGAATCATCTTAGACCACTACTTGCTCAGAGAAAACACTGTCACCAGTTCCACGTATACAGATCTTCTCAGGAATCATCTTAGACCACTACATGCTCAGAGAAAACACTGTCACCAGGTCCACATATACAGATCTTCTCAGGAATCATCTTAGACCAATACATGCTCAGAGAAAACACTGTCACCAGGTCCAAATATACAGATCTTCTCAGGAATCATCTTAGACCAATACATGCTCAGAGAAAACACTGTCACCAGGTCCACATATACAGATCTTCTCAGGAATCATCTTAGACCAATACATGCTCAGAGAAAACACTGTCACCAGTTCCACGTAAACAGATCTTCTCAGGAATCATCTTAGAGCACTACATGCCAGGGTGAACACTGTCACGAGTTCAATGGATGGGGGACTGAGATGCTAGTCCAGTCAGGCATAACATAATGACCAGGACCACAATCTCTATTCTATGTAGCATTTCCTGGGAACAGGCTGTTTTTAAGACAGCTTGACCGACAAGATGTGGATCAATGTGATCCCCATGCAGATGAAGTCACGCATAGCACAACCACCTGGAGGACCACGGTCTACCTTCATCGGCATGCTCAGGATGAGATGAAAGTTACTACAACCCACAACTTAACATTCTTTTCAGGGCGCACAAAAGAGTGAACTTACTCATTCTGGGCATTCAAAAACAACAACCAGCTTGGGTTCATAGTTCCAGGGATTCCATTCAAGCCCATGCTAACATTCCCTGAGATAGAAAGATTTAGTTAGATTTAGTTAGCTGAGTTTCTCTTTGATATTGTTGTAACAATAACTTTTGTAATAAATGTATTGTTGTGTTATATCGAATCAAGCCTTAGAGTCTTCTATGTTGAGTCTTGTCTTGTCTTATCCACTTGTGCTGTGAGGCGTCATGGGGAGCTGTAGTTTTCTGTCCAGGGACAGACGCCAGAAGTAGTCGTCATCCCATGACGATTTAGAATATCTGCAACATTTCCTATCCATCTAGTTCTCGGTCTGCCACAGTTGAGAAAACTCGAACGTCATGCGTTGTATGTGAAAAAGGTAGTTGGTCGGTTGCATTCTGATTAGGTGGCTGAACCACTTGATTCTCTCCTCATCAATATATTCAGTGCAGGGTCTTGCTTCAACTATTTTCTCACATCTTTATTGCGCATTCTGTCTCTCCTAGTTACGTTGATTGTTTTCTGGAGACATCTCACCTCACATGTCGTGATCTTTCTCTCTAGAGATTTTGTCAAAGTCCACGTTTGGCAATGGTAACAGAGAATTGGCATGAAAATACTGTTGATTAGCATTTTTGTTGTGGACATGTTTATGTTAGGGTGTTTCAATAATGGTGACAGGCAGTATGCAATTGTATCTGCTTTTTGGTACCTGATCTCAATCTCTCTATCTAAACCTCCATCCTGTGTGAAAACACTGCACTTGTTTGATCTTGGTCCCATTTACCATAATGTTCATTTTTTTAGGCGATCTGCTTATCTGCATAGTTTCTGTTTTTAATATGTTGAGTATTAGCGTCAAGTATTAAATGTTTCAACGTTTTACATACAGTCAGAAAGGAATCCTAACTTTATCACAATATGGCACTAGACCAGATAAATGACAGATAAGTGACATTTGAGACTAGTCCAGGTAAGTAACATACCACACCACTAGACCAGATAAGTGACGTATGACATGACCAGATTAGTGACATATGAGAATAGACCAGTGACATTCAACATACAAGTCTGTTTGTTTAGGAAGAGCCATTCTGTCACCAAGTACCACTCATTGTGCCGATAAACCTTGAGAAAAGGTTATACTGTTGGCATGTCTTGCCACCACGGGCATATGTATGTGTGTCCATTTTTAAGTTTGATGAACAGATATTTCATTCTGTAGTGGGCGGTTCAATCAATCAATCACTGCTCGTTATTTCTTCCGGGGCATAAGCCATTGACAACCCTCCAGGTGTTTCTTGGTCTACCTCTCTTCCTCTTCACCTGTATTCCATGTTTGACGGTGCTTTAGGTAGCGAGTGCCTTATCCAACGCCATTTCATACACTTGATCTCTTGCTCCACTGGATGTTGTTGGCGCATTTCCCATAGGTCGTCATTCCTCACCATGTCTTGCCAACCTATTTCTATTATCCATCGTAGAAATTTATTGACGAATGACTGGAGTTTCCCCTGTATTGCCTTTATTACTCATCTGGTATAGTTCTTCAACATTGGAGTTAAACAATCTGAACTTAGTCTTAAGTCTCTGCCGAAGACGGATGTGTCGGACCGAAAGGTGTAAATATCGCAGTCAAACTGTAAACTAGCGACACAACGCATTCCGTTCTGCGGACCACATCCTGCTACTTACAAAGCCCTGTTCAGGGCTTGGTAGCAGGAGGTTGAGAACGAACGAAGAAGAAGTCTTAAGTCTTCATTTCCCTGGACTTCCATATATTATTCAGTAACCGGAATGCTCTCTCCACAGACGACCATAAAGCAAGCATGTCGATATCGATGGCCATAGTTTAAAATATTTTTTTAAAGATAGGATTTCAGTAACAATAATACATGCATAAAAATACATTGATCAACACGGGTAAGAAAATACACTGAAAACCACAGGAAAAAAGAATATTAAACACAAGAAAGAAAATACACTGAACAATATGAGAAAGAAAACACACTGAACAATTCAAGAATGAAAATAGTCTGAACAACATGAGAAAGAAAATACACTGAAAAATTCAAGAATGAAAATACACTGAACAACACAAAAAAGAAAACACGTTGAACAACACAAGATAGAAAAAATGTTAAACAATATCCAAAAAATACTCTACAAAACGAGACAGAAAATTGACTGAATAACACGAGTAAGAAAATATTTTAAACAATAGAATAAACAAAATGCATTGAACACCACAAGAAAAATATTTCATTCCAAATAAAAAACAAAGATGTGCATTTGAGGATAGTCTTTCATTTTATATCAGTGTGTAAAATCAACAATCCACAGATGACAAGATTGTGATTCAATCATAGGCCAAGCACTGAGCTGTGTCTCCGACACGAAACAGATGTGTGAGCTACAGAGTCCATAAGCATCCATTCCCATCTACTTTGATGAAAGTGATTGCACATTACAGTTATGTGAAGTGCAGTAATCTTGCTTCCGTATTACTTTGCTGTAGTTGTTGTTTGGCTAAAGCTGCTGAGTTGTTTGCTCTTTCGCAACCAGTACAAAGTTTTCTTTTTCTTGCTTGTTGTTTCTTTCAAGAAGCTGCTTGTATCTTGAGTTTTTCACTCTTGACAATATCTCTCTTGTAGCAGATTTGCAGTCAAAAATACAGATCATGTCAGTGTGGCATTTTGGGAATAACGGCATGCTAGGAGTGATGTGGTCAACATCACGCCAACGACCTTCACTTTCCCAAATTATTCTGGTATCTAATTATTTAGGCTGGGTCAACCCCAGGAGATGATTTGCGATCAGAAAAATCCAGCACCACCTGGGGGGGTCGAAACCTGATCTTCAGCTGGGAAACTAATGTATTAACCACTGCACTACCTTGACTACCCTGGATTTGCAGTGTATATTCTTATATCCTCTGCTGTATCCTCCTCAGTGGAGGATACAGGCCTTTCTGAAGACTTCTCAACATCACATACAAAGACCAAGTTACAAATGAGGAAATACAAAAAAGAATTAAAACAACAATAGGTCCTTTTGAAGACCTCTTATCAATGTTAAAATAGATGGATACTTGCTTGGTACGGTCACATATTGTGATAAAACAGTCTTGCAAATATGATCCTACACGGAAAAGTGCAAGGCGGATGACAAAGAGGTCATTCCAAAAAAAAGGTGGGAGGACAACATAAAGGAATGGACCAATCTGCTGACAGAGAGGGATGGCGCGGGATTGTAGGGATGTCTTCATGTGTGCCCCAACGACCTCACCTGACCAGATTCTTATATCCTGGGGCGATTTGAAGAACATGAATCATCCTCACTGTAGTGCATTGCGGTTCAGCAGACTGGCCACTATGAGTATCACTGTGTCGATTCCTATAATGTTGACCAGTTGTTGGAAGTCAATTATACTCTTGACAACATATCTTTTATGGAGGGTTACAGAAGTGAAATTCTGAAGTTGATGAATGACAATCAATCTTGGATGAAGACACTGGAATCAACGAACCAGCGATGCACAGGCCGCAAAGTTTTGAAATAATCCCCGAGTACAGCAGAGAGGGGTGTCGGATAGGACGAAACATGAGTGTGTATAACCAATGAACTACTCTTTGCCATTTACTGAGAAGGACTGAGCATATGTAGGACTACCCAGAGTGAAACCCAGAGTCGATTCGTAACTGAGTAGAATAGAATATTTCAAACTAAATTTACAAGAACGTGTTTTGTTTACCATGTCATTTATAAGCCGTGTTAGTCCTCTAGCCTGGCGCTGGAGATGCAGTACGGTGAACAAGCTGACAGCAGCCAGTGACTCATTGCTGGCAGCTTGTATCAGGGTCAGCAAATCAGAGCTTATCAAGATCCTATTACATCTCCAAACAGCAACCCTAGAAACCGGCTGCACTAGTGTAGTCTGGCTAAGAGAATTGGGACTGCACTAGGAAGGCAAACTCGGTACCCAAAAAAGCCAGCTGAAACCGGATGTGTCAGGCAGAAAAGGCGCAGCTTTGCTGTAAACTGCAACACAATGTCCTTTTCGGGAAGAATGCCAAAGAAGTCCTCACAACCCAGAGTTGTACTAAGGTTGAAAAAAGTAGGGCCACTAAAGAGGGGTGTGGATAGGAATAGCAACCGTATCATATAAAACCAATGCTATGAAACCATACTGCAAATCTTTGGATACAGGCTTCCTGCATAGTGGCAAGCTGTATTGATAATCCTATACCGGTACTTCACATAATGGGACATGGTGTACCAATCAATCAGTACTCACAGCATATTTAGAGACTGACTATTTCTTCAGCTTTCGTCTCCGAGATGTCAGAAGAAATTACAAACATTAAAAATTTTATTTACAGAAACATGATGATCACAATACACCGACTTCTCCATTAATGTCACATAAAGGTTCCTGAAAACTGCAACTTTAATTGAAATAAACATTGTTAAGTGAAACTGCTGCTCTGATCAAACAGGCTGTTGTGGAGGGACAATAGCTTTAACCTGAAATCCAAGTTGAGTTTAATGTATGCACTTGTTACTTCCGTGTTCCTTTACGTGCATGAAACTTGGACTAACAGTGATTCTATAGCGAAGAATTTATGCAATGAAGATGAGATGTCTGCATTGAATCATCGGCATTTTGTCACAAATATGGTAGTTAATGACACCATTAAGAAAGAGATCAGCCAATATAAAGACCTTTTGACTTTGGTAAAAACACGCCAGTTTACTTAGTTGTTGTTGTTGAATGCCCACAATGATTAGGTTTACTCTTCTTTGTGCGCCTCCAAAAAAGAGCATAAAAGTGGTAGGTTATAGTAACTTTCCTCACACTCCGAGCATGCTGATCAAGGTGGATCGAGGTCCTTCAGGTGGATGTGCTGTGCTTGGCTTCATCTGTGTGATGCTCACTACTATGGGGATCACATTGATCCACATCTCGTCAGCCAGACTGCCTTGAAAACAGCCCGTTTCCAGGGAGCGCTACTAGGAAGAGAGATAGTGGCCTTGGTCATGTTGTGTGCATGTAACAAGATGGCCTGGGTTGACCAGACGATCCTGCAAGGCACTGTGACTGGGAAGCGTAAGAGAAGGAGGTAGAAAAAGAGATGGGAAGACAACATCAGAGTAGACTGGAAGGCTCATAGGTAAAACATATATCATGGCACAAAACCGAGATGAGTGGCGGGAAATGATTCAACAAACTGCAGTATTGGTAACTCAATAACCTTTCAGGCTACAGGACTGTTGATGATGATAAGGTTTGTATTAGAATATTTGAAGGGCATCAACTAACGATAGAAAAATAATAACAAACATGGTGTCTAAGCTGGTCGCTGACACAGTGAATCATCATCACAGTCAGGTGAGAAGCAATCCTATACAAAATATTTTACATTGTTGTATATTTATTTCGAGATTGGACTCTGATCTTTAGTGTCGAGCACGCTAAAAATCCCTTGGCAGTTAGAAATTGAAAGGAGTAGGATTCATGGCCGCTGTCTGGACAAAATTCAAAATTTTCTAGCTAAAAATCTACCCTAATTATTTGTACATTCCACCAAGCCTAAGCCACATGAAATTTAAAATACCTACTACAGATACATGGCAACAGACATTAACAACATGCCTGTTTGAATACCAGGATTCCAAGTATTTTTATTTTTGTTCTTTCTCAAAACAACATTAATGAAGGAATTGATGTATATTTTGGGAGACCCAGTGGTCTCGAGGTAAGGTGTTTGCCTCGGGTGGTTGAGGTCGTGGGATAAAATCCCGGAAGAGACACTGGGATTTTTTCACATGGATCATCCTGTAAATATTTCCCCTGATATCTGATTAGTGAAATCTGAACCCGTGTGCAGTGGAGCGCATGTTAAAAATACCTTAGCAGTTGGAAATCGAAAAGAGTAGGTCTAACGGCTGCTACTTGAACAAAATTCAAGTTAAAAATCTAATCAAATTATTCTAGGGATTCTCACCCCACAGAGAATATGTCGCAAAAAAGGGGGCTGTGTGGCCATAACAACAGGTCTTGGTTATGTGGTTAGCGGAGAGGCTTAGATGGCACCTGACAGGCTGCAGGTCTACCTTGCTCTAATTTACACTTCCATCTCCACCAGTCTCAAAAATAGGCGATCGTTTATTCCAGGAGCTAACAGATGCTGGGATTGACCTGGCAAGTCACCAGTGGATTTTCACCTGCCAAAAAATATTAAACAAAGGAGGACGCACCTCCCCACGACATCGAACGACATAGATAGATTGATGTATTTATAATTTAGGCTGTAGTGATTTGTCTTTTCGCTCCAAGCAAAGCATAGGATCATCACTAAAGCTGGTTTCTTTACAGTAGTGGTTTCAATAGCAACAGTTTTAAATGATGAGGTAGCCAGCTCTATGTAGAAGCCACATAAGTAACCTTTTTTGACATGCCTGGAAGGTTCCTGTGGTCCTATTCTTGTCAACCCAGGGACCAATCAGGTGAGTTCAGGCAGTGCTCACAGCACATTATAAGACAAAGACTATTTCTCCAGTTTTCTTCTCAGGCGGATTAATACAACTTTCAAGGCTGGCCAAAGGAGGGATATGTTTTTCTTGTACCACTCTCTGAAATAAACAAGCAAAATATATCTTTAACTTTAAATGTACATCATAAAAACTGATTTGTATAACGTACAAGTGGGATGGTCACAATTCTTCAGGGGGGCTAAATATAAAAAAAACCACATTGTTATGGCAGCATTCTTCTTCTTCTTCATCTAAGGACGAACGCAACGAACATTTTTGCATTGTCAAGTTGATATTTTCAATCCAATTCTCAACTTAGGTTTTCGTTAGGTTAACATGACTCAGTAGCCAATGGTTCTTACAATCAGCCCAATTCGCAAATTTGTTTCCAATTTGGCAAACCCCGCCCCGTGCCTGTCACTATATCTGTGCATTTTGCCATGACTTGTTGGTCTACCTACGTTGTGTGCATCCATAGCAATCATTAGTTAACAGCTATTACAAACATCAGCCGTCACTTGATGACTCACAACTAGAAAGTGCTGGGTTCGCTCCCCAATCACAGCACTGTTCGTTACTCCAGACAAGCAAACCCTTAGAAAATGCAGGAGAAAACAGATCCGTACATAAAATGCATGCTGAAGCCGGATGCACTGGACCAACAGGAGCAAAATAAAAACATAGCACATCACTTTGGAAAATGAAGAAATAAACGAAAGCAAAAAAAAATAAAAATATCTGTACATTTTGCCACAACTTGTTGCTGTACCTACATTGCGTACATCCATTGCAATGAATAGTTAAAAGACATCACCCATAATTTGATGAGACTTGCTTTTAAAGGTAAGGCGGATTGTCACTTCTGTAATGTTAATGCAGCTAAATTTTAAAAAGAAGATTAGCCCTCCCTGCCCTGGCATGAAGCAGTAACAGTAGCAAGTTAAACCTTAACTTTTTTAGAAGTTCCACCCTGCCGAAGACTGCTCCTTGCAAAATCTTGTTCAGGGCTTGGTAGCGGGAAATTGAGAACGAACGCAGCAGAAGAAGAATTTCCTCATATTCGCACTGGACCTGTAAAGTCTTTTATTTTTCTGCAACGAGTTTACCCTGCTATAGTGCTTGGTCCAACATACTCTTTTAAACGGATCTGTTGCTTCAACAATATGGATAAGCCATAGGCCAGACCAGTGATTAAATTCTTAATCTTACAAGGAAAAAAGATAACCTCCTTCACAGTTATCACTGACTATGGCAGGTGATATTCTGTTCCTTTTTTCTCCCCTTTCTTATTGTGTTACTTGAAATACTTAGAATTCTGGTATTCAATCCTGGTATTAATGTCTGTTTCCAGGTAGTCGAAGGCTATCCGTAGTAGGTATTTTAAACTTCTTGCAGCTTACTAGGTCTGCGGGAAGGTTAACTAGGTAAATTTTAAACTCAAATTTTTTAAATTTCGTCAGGGCAACGGCTGTTAAGCCTACTCTTTTCAATTACTAACTGCCAAGGGATTTTGTAATCTGCTCTGCACTGAACACAGGAGACTGATCTCGCTACCCAGAGATCAGATCCACATGAAAAAATCCCGGTCTACACCGTGGTTTGAACCCGCGATCTCCGGCACCTTGCCTTGAAACCACTGAGTATCCATTCTTATTGTAATAATCTCTATTCACTCAATTTGAGGTGGAGCCAGAGAAAGCTTTTCTATCTGGTGTGGTCAACCAGAATTAGGAATTGCTTTCCAGTGCTTTTATGTCTCTCTTCCACACATCCTTGAATATCAATCGCGGTCTCCTGACCGTCCTCTTACCATTCAGTTGGGCGTAGATAGCGCAGAGCAGGATTGTGTGCAACAGGTGAGCTACAGGAATTATTGATTTTCATACTCTTCACCTTTTGCTTAAACAGAATGAGTACCTATTAGTCTACCTGGAGTGCAGTGGGGTTGATTGTGCGAAGCATAACATTGCCATACAGACTCTGGAAAATCCACAGAGGAAACAAATGGAAAAGGTTCTCCACAAATAGCTCTCCTGCATGAGGAAGACACACAAAATTGTTTCAGAGCAACTCACTTGTTATAATGAAGATGGGAACTCCAATTCTCATTCAAAAATGCCTTATAGAATACAGACATCTCTTCTGGTGACAGCTGCTGGACATTTCCATCAGCGTCTTTCATTTGATGCTTTTCAATGTATTTCTGCTTCTCCTTAAAAGAAAATATGAGGTTCATTTTAAAAAGAGACAAATAAAAAAATGATCTTCATCTTCATTATGTGACATGCCTCATGGTGCTGATCAACTCCCTCACAATCAAATTGTTCTGTGGGATCAACATGCTGAGCAGTACATGAGCTGCAGCGGCCAACGAAACAAAGCTGATTGCTAACATCAGCCAATCTCGGCTGCCAAGGCGTGGTGATCCTGGGTAATAGGCTGCAACAGAGCATGCTGTATCAGGAGAAAGGATTGAAGAGGGAAGGCTAATCCGGTATTCACAAATGCCTGTTAAAGTCGGATGTGTTGGACCGAAATGTGCAAATATCGCAGTAAAGCTGTAAACTATGACACAACCAACGCATTCCGTTCTCTGGAAACATACTGCTACTTGCAAAGCCCTACTCAGGGCTTGGTCGAGGGAGATTGAGAACGAACGAAGAAGATCTGAAGACATGGCTTATCCAATTCCAACTTCAATCAGTTATGATGGCGTGCATATCTTGTAGGTTGCTCATTCTAGTAAGCAGTTCTTGAATAGTGATAAAGGTTAAACCAAAAATAGTTTCTTGCAGCTGTCCTTAAGGTTAAACAACTAATAAGTTGAAATGAATCTGTGCTGTACAGTAAGAAAGTTGGTTGAGGCTTCTCTGTTAAGGGTAAGAAGCATGATCGTTGCTGAGCAGAGTAGTTCATACATGACAACAGCCTTTAGTATCAAAATGGAGATTAAGGCAGTGACTTCAGCTCTGAGATGACTATCTTGGACCTCTTTAATGAGAACCGTAAACATCTCTGACTCTCAAACCTTGCTTCAGGGGACGGCGTGGCCTAGTGGTTAAGTGGCACGGCTCACAATCCGAAGGTGCTGAGTTCGATCCCCATCACATCACCGGGCGTTACCCCGGGGAAGCAAACCCTTAGAAAATGCAGGAGGAAGCAGACCCTTACATAAAATGCATGCTGAAGTCGGATGCACTGGGCCGACAGGCACAAAATAAAAACCACAGTGCAACGCACACCGCCTTGGGGATTAGAAAAATGAGGCGAACACACAAAAAAAAAAAAACCTTGCTTCAGAAGGTACAGAAGTGATGGATATGGCATGAGTAGATAGTGGACATACAGGCCCAAACGATCAAATGATCTGGATCTATTTTACTTAATATTCATCTTTTTATGACCCTGCCTAGAAATGTTTCCATTTTATGTCTAATCTGCAGAAATTACTTGTTCTTCTTCGCTCTCAATCTCCCACCATCAAGTGCTTTGCAAGTAGCAGGATGTTGTCCGGAGAACAGAATGCATTGTGTCGTATTTCCCAGCTTGACTGCAGTTGGTTGGTTGGTTATTGATCCAGTGGCCTATCGGCTCCTGCCCTTTGGCCCAATGTCATATAGTAGTATCTGCAAGTGTTTGTAAGCTGTTGTTTAGTTCCGTACAAAGTGTCCCATTTGGCCTCTGAGGAAGAAGCTCTTTCCTAACACTGGCAAGTGACGGACATCCCAAAAGATGATGTTCAACAGTTTCATAGGGATGTGTGCACAGCCGATACTCTGGAGTATGTTCTGGTTGGATTCTGTTCAAGTGGCTGTTAAGTTGTATGTGTTGAGTGCATGTTGGAAAATGGTGCTTTGGTTTCTCCTTTTCAGGAGGATGATGTTGTTTTTCGATTTGGGATGGCTATATTTTTATAGATTTCTCTCCCAGTATTTCCCATTGCCCATCTATTCAGCCAGTACTCTTTGTTCGCAGTCTTCAGTAGTTGTTTTGCTGCCTGTAGGGTTTTTGGTGTGTATTGTTGTTCTTGACATGATATCTTTTTAGCCAGTCTGTCTGCCTTGTCATTGTCAGGTGTGTTTGAGTGACCAGGGTTCCATTGTATAACTATTCTGACTTCATGGGAAGTGAGAAGTTGGTTGGTATCTGGAGATATTTAGGTAAGTTCATTTTTACAATGACCACCATCTTTCAGAGCTTGAAAGGCATATAATTAATGAGTCTGTAAAGATTACGATGCTTTGGGCTTTTGATGGGAAAGCATCAAATACAGTCCTCAAGTGGTACAGAGCTACTAGCAATGCTGTTATTTCTGCCTCATAATTTGAACATATCTCCCCACAGGCATCAAACAGCTCATCAAATGTTCTGTCTGGAAACTCTATGTAGACTCTATATCCTGCTTTAATGGTGGCCTTAAAAGCAAATCCATCAGTATAGACATGTATCCATTCTTCTGGGTAGGCGTCCATCATTCTGTGATGCTCTCATAAGACTGACTGGATCAGCACTTCTTGTATTATATGTTAGTTTTGTTTGAATTTTTTACATTTTCAAACATGTATGTGGTGGTAAATCTCTTGTTACTCTCTGTGTCTGTTGTCACATGTATGGGACATGATATCTGTCTTTAATCTCACTGACGTGGTGGAGGACTGACTTTTGTTTAATTCTCTGCTTTTGTGGCCATTTTTCTACAAACCTTCTATTGGGGTGGTCTTTGCTCATTCTTTAACTCCTGTCATAAACTTCTATAGCGTCCACATCGCTTCGCATCTCAAGAGGTTCTACATTCACATGCCGCAGTGGACGTTGACCTCATTGCTCCACTAATAAGGTACAGGGCATTGCTCTGCACTCTGTCCAGGGACAGAGTTCTTATGTTTCTTATTTTAGAACCCATCATGAATTTTCTGTGTTAACCTGAAAAGCTGGTCTTCTGTGCAACTACCTTTTCTGAAGCCTGCCTGTTCATGGCAAAGGATTTCTCAACTCTCCAGGCACCAGGCGTGCATTTACCATTCTTTCTGCTAATTTTCCAAGGCCATGATGTTAATGAGATAGAGCTTTTTGGTTCATCTGGCAGTCTTTTGCCTTTCAGGATCGGGATAACTTGTGCATTCTAGCTTGACTGCGATATTTGCACTTTTTTTGTCCAGCACATCCGATATGTGGAGCCGCGTAGCGCAGTGGTTAGCGCGCTGGCTTCGTATCTGAGTGGTCCTAAGTTCATTCCCCAGTTGAGGCGGTAATGTTTTTTTCAGACCGCAATGGCTCCCGGGTCGACCCAGCCTTAAATGGGTACCGGTTCAGTCCGGGAAGTAAAAGCGGCGAGGAAGAGGAGATGGCTACCGCCCTCATATAGCCGAGCCTTTGAAATGTGAAATCGCTAACACCTCACACGCCTACGGCAGTAATGCTATGGGATACTTTACTTTTTACATCCGACTTCAGCAGGTATTTTTAGGTACTGGGTAGCCTTCCCTCTTCAATCCCTTCTCCTTTAGCCAGTCTACCCTGTTGCAGTCTGTTACCCATTATCACCTCGTGGAGGTGTAGAAGGGTCTTAGCAACTCAAGTCCGCTGGCTGAGATGCTAGCAGTCAGCTTTGGGTCGGTGACCACTGCAGCTCAGGCGCTGCTCAGCTTCTTGATCCCATCTAAAGAACAAATAAAAAAAACCTAACAAGCCAATGTCAGCAGGTTGTATTCCTTACAGATGAAATGTCAGTTCCGCAAACCCTCAATAGTGATAAACTGTCAGAGCTTGGCAATGTTTTAGACAAACGAAAAGAAGGGAGGGGCTTCACTGTTTCATACCAGAAAAAAGAGAGAGCAGATAGTTTAGCTAAAGAACGACACAAAAGCAGAAAGAACAAACAATCACCTTTCCAGTAAAGAATACTTTTTATCTAAGCCATTAGGATCATAAACCAAAAAAGAGAACTTTCACTGGCGTGATTCAGCAGAGCAAGTGATCCTGTTCTACATGATAACAGGACATAAGAGATTGAATAGCCACTTACACGGATTAGAACTGGCCACATCACCCATGTGTACAAGCAGCACGGACAGCCAAATACCTCCAACAAGACAGTTATATGCGTAAGCAATTGCATACTGTGCACTGGCCCACAGAGGCAAACCTCCACATAAAGCTAATTGCACTGGCCCACAGAGGCAAACCTTCACATAAAGCTAATTGCACTGGCCCACAGAGGCAAACCTTCACATAAAGCTAATTGGGAGCCTTGAATAACTCTGCACCTTATCAATATTTATCTAGAGAACTCGATGACGTCAAACGTAGACATAATAGAAAACATGGTGAATGAGAAGATGATGTCTTAACCAGTCATGGTTTACCCAGCATTCTCCTCAGGATCAACATTTATCTAGAGAACTCGATGACGTCAAACGTAGACATAATAGAAAACATGGTGAATGGGAAGATGATGTCTTAACCAGTCATGGTTTACCCAGCATTCTCCTCAGGATCAACATTTATCTAGAGAACTCGATGACGTCAAACGTAGACATAATAGAAAACATGGTGAATGAGAAGATGATGTCTTAACCAGTCATGGTTTACCCAGCATTCTCCTCAGGATCAACATTTATCTAGAGAACTCGATGACGTCAAACGTAGACATAATAGAAAACATGGTGAATGAGAAGATGATGTCTTAACCAGTCATGGTTTACCCAGCATTCTCCTCAGCATTTTTGTTGCTGACAGCGATTTATCTATCTGTTTACTCATTGCACTCAGATGCTCTAGGTAATGGTAGTCACATAGCTGACACTGCCATCATGGACAAAGTGTTACTGATGCAACTGTACTGCGTCTAAGTCTTTTTCTGCGATGGGGTATCAATTCCCTTCCTAGTCACATCTTCATTCATTCACATTTTTGTTTCAATGTGTATAATATGTTTTTTTAACTGCAACTAGTTGCTTGACAGCTGAATTGAGCTTTTGTAGTGAATGATTGTATTGGCGATGTTTTTTTTACAAGATATAGTGCCAGCTTCAAGAATAACCCTCTCAAGTCACCTTTTATGATATGTTTGGAAGGTGACAGCAGGCCTATTCTTTTCATTTCGGTTACCAATCAAGTCCACCATGCCTTACCTAACTTTAAATCAGGAACCCATTCACAGTTAGGTAGACTGGATCATAATAAGGATGAGGATTGAATTTAGTTCCATTGTCACGAAAGACAATCATTCTAACCATTCTGTTAAAAGCAAACAATCTGACCTGGAAAAACCTTGAGTTGTGTTCTGTCCAAAATGTCTTATTCCATTCAAGAACCTTTTCTCGCTTAATCCGAAAAACTCTTTCTGTGGAAGTTTCATCTGGCGGAACGTAAAACTGTATTGGTCTGATATTTGATATGGGATCTGGTGGACCAATTGAGTCTGACATTCCTCCTGGGGGTGGTGCTGGAGAAAGTTTCAATTTTTTAGCCTGGGGAAAATGTATATAAATTTATACCTTTATATAATAACACAAACAATATGAAAACGGTTTCATTGTGTCGCAGAACAGCAAAGATGGTGTCTAACAGGTGGAGGGTCTAACTTTGCTCTCTAATTTAATCCATTATGGATGTCGCCAGGCCACACACTTACAATGAAACCACAATGTGCCAGGACTTCATCCTTGGATATTAGAAGTTTAATGAAAATTGCAGCTTGGAATCTCCTTTTTTGCTGCAGTACTTGGGCATGGCAGTGGTCGATCGGCCCAACAGGCTGATGCCTAATCAAACTTTACTATTATTATTTCATTGTGCTAGGAAACGTATGGAAGTCTAGGGATATTAGGTCCAGCATGCCTGCACGAAACTAAAAAATCTTCAACTCCAACATGAAGCCTGTTCCTTGAGATGGGTCTGAGCCTTGGTGTATTATGAAAATGGGTGTGAAAAAAAAAGAAAAAAAGAAATTGGTGCCTGTCTTCTACTTCTGTTGTCCTACTGCTCTCGTCTTGTAGTGTTGCAGAGAGGGGGTATGTGTAGATTTTTGGTTTGTGCTAAGTGAGCAGCTTGTGATGCTGACATGTTGAACTTTAAGAGTGTTTCTTTGATTCCCTCTATCCATAATCACCATGGTCGACTTCTTCCTTGTGGCTTTCTGTGCTTAAATATGGTAATTAATCGATGTAGTCCCAACCATTTTCCTCAATGTGATGTTGCAAATTTTGACGCAAATTGTCTTTACTGCTGCTCTTTGTACACAGCTCCTATAAAGGATCTCAAATGGATACAGGCCTATCAGTCTACTGAGGTGTGTAGGTAAACTGATGGAGCGTATGATAAACATCAGACTGATGTGGCACCTGGAAGAAAAACACATATTAATTCCACAGCAAGCAGGATTTAGACAACACAGATACACTGAGTACCAGATCACTCTCATAGCACAGGAAATAGAGGATGCTTACCAAGAGAAAAAGCATACAGTAGCGGTTTGGGTGGATCTAGAGAAGGCATTTGACAAGGTGTGGAAAGAGGGACTTAATGTCAAGCTATGAAGAAGTGAAGTATCTGGAATAATGTACAGCCACTACCTCGAAAACAGAACAGACAGAGTTCAAGTACAAGGGCAGATGAGCATGAAGGTGATACTGGAGCAAGGAGTACCCCAACGAGGAGTACTATCACCCACACTTTTCCTGGTGTATATAAACAACATCATAGAGAATATACCAAGAAGAGTCCACAGCTCCATGTTTGCAGACGATCTGGCTATGTGGACCTCTGAAGAAAATCTCACCATAGCAAACAATCGGATGCAGTAGGCCCTAACATCGCTAGAGGAGTGGGCGAAATCATGGCCGGTCAAAATAAATGAAGAAAAAAACAACATGTACGATATTTTCCCTTTCAAATAAACCACAGAACACCAAAATAAGTCTAAATGGCAAATATCTGCGGCGTCACATTTGATTGGCGCATGACATGGAAAATTCAGATCGAGAGAAACCGAATGAGAGCCAGAGAAAGAATCGCAATCATGAGGAAACTTGCTGGCACAAGCTGGGGAGCAGACAAAAGAATACTGAAGAAACTGTACACTGCAAGAGTGAAACCAGTTCTCGAGTATGGCATTGCGGCATGGGCAACAGCAGCAAAGGCGAACTTTGATAAAATTAGCAAACTTCAAAACCAAGCCATGAGAGTTATAACAGGAGGCATGAAGTCAACGCCAATTCTAGAACTTGAAAAGATTACAAATCTGCAATCCATGTCCAACAGAAGAGACTACAGAGCCAAGCAGCAAGCAGAGAAACTAAGAAGACTGACAGCCCATCCATTGCATCAGAGACTAAATAGATTTGGAAAAGGGAAACTAAAGCGGAGAAACTTTGCAGAAATAGCCAAAGCAAAGATGAGCGAAGACCCTACGAACACCATAACAACACCAAAGCCCATCCCTACTGTATACAAACCAACATGGAAGCAGCATATCATTCCAGAGGTGGTAGAAAATATACCAGGTATTGGAAACAAGAACAGCCAGACTGAAAAAGAAAGAAGAGACATAACCCTGAGGTACATAGCGGGAAAACTACCCAAGCATGGACTGGACCCATGCATTCACAGATGGTTCTATAACAAACAAAACACAGAATGGAGGGGGAGGGGTTTTTCTGAGCCTAACAAATGGTAGTAAAATAGCACTGTCAGTAGCAACTGGAAAATTCTCAAGCAATTTCAGAGCAGAGGCAGAGGCACTGAAGGCTGCAGTAAAAGCAATGCTGACAGGCGAAAGCAATGAAAGCCAGATAGTCCTGTTTACAGATTCCCTGGCCATGGTTACAGCCCTAAAAAGCCAGAAAAATACTGAACTTAATGATTTAAAAGCGGTACTCTGTCAACTATGCCAGCAGTCTGCACCAAAAAGAGTAGTGGTACAGTCGGTTCCCTCCCACTGTAACATCCAAAGCAACGAGGAGGCAGACAGACTGGCAAAAGAAGGTGCACGACTACCACAACCAGATTCTAGTGTGACCTACGAAGAGTCCAAAAGGTTTATTAGGGACAGATACATGGCCAAATGGGAAACAGAACATACTGGCTACACAAAAAATGATGCCTATTACCAGTTGAACAGTAGAGAGCAGGTCGTGGTCTTGAGACTCCGCACAGGCCACAACAGACTGAGGTACCATCTTTTCAATAAACTGAAGATAGGTGGCACTGACGAATGCACATGTGGTGCAGGGAAAATGACCGCTGAACATCTGCTGCAAAATTGCCCGACATACGAGGACCAGAGAAAGCAGATGTGGCCATCACCTGTGCCAACACTAGACAAGCTCTATGGCAGTGTCGACAGCCTCAAGATGACAGCTGCTTTCTTCTAACAAATTCAAGTTGACGTCTGACAGCGTATGAAGAAGAAGAAGAAATAAAGGATCTTAGGCTTACATTTCTGCTTATCTAATAGGTCCTAAGTTTGACACTCGTAACACATAAGATGGAGGGTGATTAACATGTTTATCAGCGTCTGTTTAGTGGACATAGTGACACTTGGATGTTTCAGTATCGGTGCCAGCTGGTAGTGCCCATTGATTGCCTTTTGAATTATATTTTCAATCTCTCTGTCCAGCTTGTCGTCGCTAGTGAAGACACTTACCAGGTCCGCAAACTCCCACACTGGCTTAAGAGTTTTGCCGCCAGTGTGGAAATTGCACAGGAATGAAGGGCTGAAATGGTAAGATAAAATCTCAAATGAGCATCATATAGAACAGGTCAAGCATCAGTGGACCAAGACCTGCAAGCTTGGAGTTGGAACTGGTTAGGCTATACGTTAAAGCAACTGGTGAATACAATTTCCATGCAGAAATCCCAAGGGAAGAGGTGTTTGTGTTTCCACTCATCGCTTTGAGAGAGGAGTGCCTTACCTATCGACTACAGAATTAGTTTTGAGGAAAGACTCATAAAAACCGACCTACTGTGTTTAGAAAAGAGAAAAATTCAAGGTGATTTAATACAGGTTTATAAGATAACCAAGAGAAAGGAAAAGTTTATAACAAGTTTTTCAAAGTACAGCCGCTTACAAGAACAAGAAGGCACAGTTACAAGTTAATTAAACAAAGGTTCAGATTAAATATTAGGAAAAGTTTTTTTAGTCAGAAAACGGTGAATACTTGGAATGCATTGCCACAGGAAATAGTGGGGGCAGGGTCAGTTAATGCATTCAAAAATAGATTGCATGCAGTTACTTTTAGATGAAGAAACTGGTTGTATACAAGCTAAGCAGACCCTTCTAAACCAGTAAAAAGAAGTTAAGATCGCTGAGGTGGGGTAACAAGTTTCCTTCTTCATCATCTTGCCTTCACTAACTATAAGCCAGGTACACATATACAGCTGGGTAGGCTTAAAGTATGTTGAGACGGGGAATAAAATCTAGTCCCTTTGTCATAAGACAAGTTCTCTGACTGCTCTGTTACTCTAAATTCAACCAACACAATAAGTAGTCAAAACCTAATGTCACAAAGTGGTTGCTCTTTCACAAATCATATGAAAAATTACAATAATCGAGACAAGTAGCAACTTAATTGGTAATCTAGACAAATAGCATCTAAATCAGTCAATATGACCCCCCCCCCCCCCCACCCTCTCCCCCAGGATGCCATCACCTGGTTGAGGTGTGGGGACTTGAGGGCCTCAATGACCCAGTGAGCTATGCCGGCAAGAACGTATGTTTCTGGTAAGGCCATCCATGCCAGACAGGTCACTGGAAAGGGGCCAGCCTAAGAATGGTAGCAGCCGGGTGGTGCTCAAGAGTCCAGGAAGACATACCACCTAGGAGAGTAAACGCTACACAAGGTTCGGGCAGATGGAACTCGCAACCCAGGAGGGCAGGACAACCAAGGATTTTCATCAAGCAAGCCCAAACAAGGAAATGTAGAAGGAAAAGCCATTCCTAGACCTTAATATCTGACCAAAAATGGCCCCAGTCAATGGGAAAACTACATCAAGTCCATTGTGTATCAACATGCTAAAAGACTGTGTGGCTGCTAAGACAGCAGTTATGAACATGGAAGTCTGGTGAGTGAGATGGACAACGCGAGGCTCATGGACTCCAAATAGGACATCCTCTGCCTCTGGGGCATCTGTCAGGGTTACTGTATAACTACCCCCTCAAACTACATATATACACATGGTGTCAATAAATAACATGCTGCTTTGCAGGTTTGGCCGCCATGTCGGTTGGGGACAACCAAAGGCTAGGGATGCGAACCTGAATAAAATGCTTGCTGAAAATGGACCGAAATGTGCGAATATAACAGCGTATCTCATCCAAGGTATGAACAAAGTAGAAGAAGAAGTCAATGTGAACTAAGTTGTGTCATTATCACCATCTGGTTGATCCATCCTAAAACTGACTGTAAATGTAGTCTGAGTATGTCTCCCCATTTGACATTATCCTTTGCAGCTCTCTTTACTTCAGCATAAGTTGATGTCTCTGCATGTCTGAGGTGTAAAGATGAGTCTTTGTCTCACTCTTCCTTCTTTCCCCTGGATCTTGCTCTCTAGTTATCTTCTGTATAAAACTTTCATGTTCCATATTATATCCCAGTCAATCTTTGTTGTTGTATCATTTTCAATATTTGTTTTTGTGTATCTACTTCAGTAAAGACAGGGTCATTAGATCACCTTTCTGTCTAACTTCCTCATTCCACTCTACGGTGGCACCACATTCCAAACGGTTCTAAACTTTTTTCATCCTTTTTTGTTAAGAGTTCATAATTCAGCCCCCATACAGAGCAATTGGCCATACATGAGTAGCGATTATTCGTTTCCTCAGTTCTAACTTGATATTCTTTGAGGCTAGCAATTTCTGTTTTTCTCTGAAGACGTATTTTACCAAGGCCCAACACAATCCTTGTCTTTAATTTGGTCTTAATATGCGTAATTCATGTAAAGAATTCAATTAGATTGTAGTATATAAAGTGTGTCAAACAAGTAGGTTATTCCCTACTCAAGTAGGGTCAAGATAGTATTCATACAAAATTGCTGTTTGGAATTAGAGACCTGCTATTAAAAAACTATTGACTACATTATGTTCTCAATAACTTGGGAAAGGGATTGTTCTAGGGGATTGCAAAGACGCAGGAGTGATCCCCTTATTCAAACAGGGAAATAAATTATATTCAATGAATTAAAGACTGGTGAGTTTAGCAAGCATAGTCTGTAAATTGATAGAGTCAATAATCAAAGAAAACATTGTAATGCATTTAGACAAGTTTAATCTAATCAGAAATAGCCAGCCTGGGTTTACTAGAGGGAGATGTGCTTAACAAATCTATTGGAATTAATGGAGGTTACAAAAATGATAGATAGAGGGGAGTCAGTGGATGTTATTTATCTAGATTTTGCAAAAGCCTTTGATAGAGTACCTCATCAAAGATTATTTAGGAAGTTAAAATTACATGGAATAAGTGGCAAAGTTGTCAAATGGATTCAAAATTGGTTAATGGAAAAAAGGCAGAGAGTGGGCATAAATAACGAGCATTCTGAGTGGTGTGAAGTAAAAAGTGCAGTGTCACAGGGCTCAGTTTTGGTACCAATATTGTTCTTGATATATATAAACAATTTGGACATTGATATGGGATCTATGATTCCAAAATTCATGGATAACACAAAGCTTTGCAGTAGTGTCTTATCTAAAGCAGAAGTGGATATATTGAGGTCGGATTTACATACAATTGAGAATGGTCTGAGAGCTGGCAAATGGAGTCTAATGTAGGCAAATATACAGTCATCTACATGAGTAGATCCAATTTGGAACATAATTAAAGAATGGGCGAGAACAATAATAGAAAGATAGAAAAGGAAAAGGACCTGTAGTTTATAATGGATTATACAGGTAAGGTGGATGAGCAAATTCAGGTAGCAGTGAAAAAAGCAAATGCCATGAGGTATGATGAAAATAAATAAATATTAAACATAGTAGCAAGGAATTGATAGTCAAACTGTATAATGCATTAGTTAGACCTAGATTGGAGTACTGTATACAGGTGTGGAATCCTTATCGTAGAGTGGATAAAAACATGCTGGAAAAGATACAAAGAAGAGTGGCAAAACTGATAGAAGGATTCCATTATTACAGTTAAGACTCCGAAAAACTGGCCTACAACTACAGTGTCTAGAAAAGAGAAGAATTCGAGGTGACATAATACAGGTTTATAAGATAATCAACGGAAAGGATAAATTATTAGTCTAAATTAGACAATACCAAGTGTTTTAAAATACAACCACCTACAAGAGCAAGAGGGCACAGCTACAAATTAATTAAAGACAGGTTTCAGATTAAATATTAGTTAGGAAATATATTTTTAGTCAGAGAATGATGGATGCTTGAAATGCATTGCCACAGGAAATAGTGGAGACAGGGTTAACTAAACTAAAGAATGTAATACAATAATGAATAATACATTAATTTGCATTCATTCAAGAAATAAGAATAGACTAGATTGGAAATCAATTGACAAATGTACAGTAATGAAACTCAGAAACTGGTTGTTACAGATTCTGCAGTCTTCTAGCCCAGTATAAAGACGTTAAGTTAAGATAAGCTATATACAAAGTCATTCAGAGTATTCAACGCAAATTAGATCGTGAATAAATCATAATAAATAACATATTTTAAGTACTACTAACTACTACTACTAAAGTACTAGATACTACTAGTAGTAGTACTACCTCATATTTGGATGACAGATAACCATGGCCATGTTCTCCGCTCCTCAAACATCTAGAAATAATAAATTCTGCACAGTTAGTCCCTTTATTAAAAACTACACAACTTCCAAGTCTAACGTTCATGTCACTAAGAAAATATAATATTTTATAAATACAATTGGTTTATATTTTATTTTGTAGCAGCACGCCTCGACAACAGCACGCAGGTAACATTTAGACTGCAGCAGTCACCATTCATACGGGTCAAACAACAACATTAGAGCTTCCGCTTCCGTCGGAGATTGGCAATTTGGCTTTTCGGTGTTCATTAATTCATAGGTGGCTCAGTCTCTATAGACCATGCACGTAGCGCCCTGTTAGTTTTGCCCAGCTATGTCTCCTGTATTTCGAGGCTATCTGTTATGACTGTAAAGGCCAATCCGCGAGTGACAGTTTCTGTCACAGATCGTACAACCATGACGAGGAGGATGGCTTGCATGGCTGTTCCTTGATCTCTTCAGTCTTTCTCTTTTTCTCTGTAGCCAAAAGGCCCCTACAAGTGTCAGCAGCCACTATGACCCCTTCAACTGACTGTCTCAAACAGCTCGATCCTGAGCAATTTTCCCCAGCCCTCGAATGGGATGTCGCATGAGTTCATGTGCCTTTTGCATACGTCCTTGGATCGCAGTGGGGGCGGCCGATTCTTTCTCCAATGACTAGCTGTCCGTAGAGGATATCGTTTGGCAGCTTCTCGTCTTTCTTGCGGCAAACATGCCCCAACCATCGATGACGTCGCTAGCTCAACAGCGAGTATACGCTGTGAGTGTTTGCTTTCTGTAAAACTGTATTATGTGGCACTCTCACTTGCTACCCAATCCCCAATTTACGCCGTAGACACCTCATGTGAAGGGCGTTGATGCTCGAACCTTGGTGTAGTGAGACAGTGCAGTGTTCATCTGGACTCTCTTCATCAGGCGGACCATGGCGATACTCGCCTTGTCAAGCCTACTGTCTATCTCCTTCTCGAGCGAGAGAGTGTTGCTGACGGCAGACCCCAGATAAGTGAAACTGTTGACGACTTCCAGAGTGACACCATCAATCGTTATGGATGACGTAGTGTGAATACCATGTGCGCAGACTGTTGTCTTTTCCATGCTTATGGTGAGCCCAAACTGCTTGCACCCTTCGGCGAATCTGTCTCCCAGTCTCTGTAGGGCCTCCTCACTATTGATCGCTAGAACCGCATTATCCGCAAATGGCATCTCCCTAATGAGCACCGTCCTCCCCTTGGTCCTCACACGCAGTCGGGACAGGTTAAAGAGCCGCCAATCTGACCTGGTATGCAGATAAACACTGTCCACAGATGTGTCATAAGCGTACGACAGGAGCATGGAGAGGAAGATCTCAAAGAGGGTCGACGCGAGCATACATTCCTGCTTCACTCAACTCTTGATGGGAAAATAGTTTGAAGATGACCCGTAGTATCGAAATGAGCCCTTCATATCAGTGTTTCGATGTAAAGTGTAAAGTCTCGAATTGAGCCCTTCACATCAGTGTTTCGATGTAAAGTGTAAAATCTCGAACTGAGCCCTTCACATCAGTGTTTCGATGTAAAGTGTAACGTCTCGAATTGAGCCCGTCATATCAGTGTTTCGATGTAAAGTCTCGAATTGAGCTTTTCATATCAGTGGTTCGATGTAAAGTCTATGTAAACTAGTTGTGTCTAACAGTAGACTCTGAGATACCCAACTGATCGCCAAGGCAAGTGATGTGTTTTGGAAGACTATAAACGAATGTTTGGGACCGGCAGAGCATCAGTGTGGACACCAAGATGAAGGTCTATCTGGCTTTGGTGTAAACCACCTTTCTATACGCATGCCAAATGTTGACAGTCTTTAGCAGACGTGTCAGGAAACCCAGCAATTTCGACATGAGGGTCTGATTAGTGCAGTGATAGAGCTCACGCTTTTTACGGTAACTGTGTGGGGTTCAACTTCCAGATGTAAATGAGTACGTGACTTATGGTTAGGGAAGGAAAAGGCAGCGAGGAAGGATACTGGCCTCCCCATCTCACAAGACTGTAGCTTAGTGTACTGAAGTATGTCTGACCAGTGGTTAAGTCTGCTGAATTCACCAAGGACACCCTTTACTTGTCTCCGCAAGCTGTTCAGGATTGGCTGGTAGGATAGAATACCAAACTCTTAAGTCATCAACAGGGATAGACTCTCAAACATCCATACGGGATCAAGATGCTGAGCAGCGCATGAGCTGCAGTGGTCAGCGACCCATAGCTGACTGCTAGCGTCAGGGCCAGCGAACCAGAGCGGTGATCCTGGATAACAGGCTACAGCAAGGCAGACTGGCTAAGGAGAAGGGATCGAAGATGGAATGCTAACCCGGTACTCAAAAAATGATTGCTGAAGTCGGATGTGTTGGACCGAAAGGTGCAAAAATCGAAGTCAAGCTGTAAACTACAACACAGCGCATTCTGTTCTCTGAACTACATTCTGCAACTTAAACCCTTTCAGGGTTTGGTAACGGGAGATTGAGAACGAACGAAGCCATGCCAAGCCAAACATCCATACGCTGCTTCAGAGAGCCCAGATCAGATTAAACGGGCACGTTGTTTACATATCCGATGGGCGCCTCCCTAATCAGATTTATATGGTGAGCTCAGGACAATCAAACACGTGTCGTGGTCAGAAGAAAAGGTACAAATATTCTCTAAAAGTATGTATGAACACTCTTCTCATTGATGTCGTCTCCCGAGAGCTGCTTTGCACCGAACCGCTCTGCCTGGTGCACTACCATCGCGAGAAGAAATGTATCGTTGCCGTGCAGGAAAAGCGAACTGGACGAAAGGACAGGATGCAAGATGGGCTAATCACCGACGCTGGCCACGTTTGCCCCACGTGAGGTAAAGTTTGTAGCACTAGGATCGGACTCTTACAGTCATATGCAGTCACATCTGTATACACGTGTCTGATGCTGACGCGATCCTCCCTTGAAATGGGCAACTAAGTAGTAAAACAAATACATAACTGGCAGTGCATGAGCTGCAGCGGTCAGCGACCCAAAGCTGACTGCTAGCATCAGGACAAACGAACAAGAGCTGACAAGACTCTTCTAAACCTACATACGATGATCCTGGATAACAGGTTGCAACAGGGCAGACTGTCTAAGGAGAAGGGATCGACGAGGGAAGTCTAACAAGATAATAAAAAATGTCTGCTGAAGTTGGATGTGTAGGACCGACGGGTACAAATATTGCAGTCAAACTGTAAACTACGACACAACGCATTCCGTTCCATTCGCAACATCCTGCTACTTGTAAAGCCCATTTCAGGGCTTGGTAGAGGGAGATTGAGAACGAACGAAGAAGAAAAAATACATAACAGCCATGTCTGTTTTTAGTTTTATCAGCCAGTAGAATCAAGAATTAGACAAAAGTTAATGGCGAGACAAACCAGCAGCCAAAAACAAATCGAAAATGTGGTCAAAAGTTGATAACAACATAACAAGCAAAACTCAGGCCCCGAAACAGAAACAAAACGATACCAATGTTACAGCCACAAAGCCTTCGTCAGGCACAAAGAACAACACCAATCAAAACACCGAAAGAATCATAACAACAATTAACATAGACTTGATACAGGAATGAGTCAGAAGGCTCGACGAAACAGCTCTTGACTATGGTATAGAGATAACGCTGGAAAGACACAATTAATGACCAACAACGCTGAGGGCTTCAACAGTAGGATAAAAGCTAATAGTCAGGAACTCGAAGTGGTTGACCGTTTTAAATATCTGGGTTAATTTTGTCAGTGATGAAGGATCAAAATGTGAGGTGATGGCCAGAATAGCACAGACAAAAGAGGCGCTTGCATTGCTTAATTAAATCTGGGAAGATAAACGGTTAGCACTATACACGAAAATCAGATTAATGCGTAAATTGGTCATATCAATATTCCTCTATGCTTGTGAGATATGGACAGTTACAGCTGACCTTCAGCGAAGGATACAGGCCTTGGAGATGAGATGTTTCCGAAGACTTTTAAACGTCACGTACAAAGATCGAGTTACAAATGAGGAAATACGAATTATAACAACAATAGGGTATTTTGAAGACCTCTTGGCAACTGTCAAAAGAAGGAAACTCGCTTGGTACGGTCACATATCGAGATAAAATGGTCTTACACGATCCTGCACGGAAAGGTGCAAGACAGACGACGAAGAGGCCGTCCCGAAAAGAGGTGGGAGGACAACATAAAAGAATGGACCAATCTCGGACCAGAAGAGGCACAGGCAGCGGCCGCTGACAGAGAAGGGTGGCGTGGGATTGTGAGGATGTCTTCATGTGTGCGCCAACGACCTCATCAGTTACGGGATGACCTGACCTAACACATAACGAGAATATGCTGGAAGGTGCAGCAATGCAGTGATAGAAAGAGTGAATTAGCTGACAGCAGCCAGTAACTCACAGCTGGTTGCTTGCATCACGGTCAGCGAACCATAGCTGACCAAGAAACTATTCTGCCTTCAAGCGGCGGACCCGGAAACAGGCTGCACTAGTGTGGTCTGGCTAAAATAAAATGGTGGTTGCAGTTGGAAGGCAATCCTGGTATTTTCCCCCCAACCAGCCAGCTGCAACCGGATGTGTTGGTTCGAAGGGCGCAGGTATCGCAGTCTCACTGTAAACTGTGATCATCGTCATCAGGTGCACTGTCGGTTGACGTTGGCGATAGTGGATTTTCTATCACGTGTGTCGTTTACCAACTCTTTTATTGATTGTCGCCCGTGCCCTTCTCCCAGGCTGTCCAACATATGCTCTCGCTGCCTTCCTCTGTCTCTCTTTCCTGCTATCTTTCCTGTTATCACAAAGTGCTCCAAAACGCCTTTTCTCATAACATGCTAAAAAAATGGTGACTACCTTGTTCTGATCTTTTCAAGGACTTGTCTCCGTGCCTTGTAAACTACGATACAACGGGCTTTTTAATGAGTTGTCTTTGTGTCTTGTAAACTTAATTTTTTAATTTCTCGACACTGAATACGGGGCGTCCGATCTCACTATCCAAAGATCTAGAGCCTGCAGGTATTTTTCAAAGAGACATGGATACAGTAGGATTACGATCAATCTGAATTACAGAGAAAATGGTTTTTAAAAAATTGGATGGGGTGAAAGTGGATACATGTCCAGGTCATGATGGTATTCATCCAAAATTGCTGTTTGAAATTAGAGACCAATTAGCAAAACCATTGGCTATATTATGTTCTCAATCACTTGCACAAGCGATTGTTCCACGGGATTGGAAAGATGCGGGAGTGATCCCCTTATTCAAAAAGGGCAAAAAAGCAGATCCAGCAAACTATAGACCTGTGAGCTTAACGAGCATAGTCTGTAAATTGTTAGAGTTAATAATCAAAGAAAACATTGTAATGCATTTAGATAAATCTAATCTAATTAGAAATAGTCAGCATAGGTTTACCAGAGGGAGATCATGCTTAACAAATCTATTAGAATTCTTGGAGGAGGTTATCAAAATGTTAGATAAAGGGGAGCCAGTGGACGTTATTTATCTGGATTTTGCAAAGACCTTTGATAGAGTACCTCATCAAAGATTATTTCGAAAGTTAAAATCACATGGAATAGGTGGCGAAGTTGCCAAATGGATTGAAAATTGGTTAACGGGAAGAAGGCAAAGGGTGGGTATAAATAAGGAGTACTCTGAGTGGTGTGAAGGGAAAAGTGGAGTGCCACAGGGCTCGGTTTTGAGACCAATTTTATTCTTGATATATATAAATGATTTGGACATAGGTATGGGATCCATTATTGCAAAATTTGCTGATGACACAAAACTATGCAGTAGTGTCTCATCTAAAGCAGAAGTGGATTTATTGAGGTCGGATTTAGATAAAATTCGAGAATGGTCTGTAATCTGGCAAATGGAGTTTAATGTAGATAAATGTACAGTCATGCACTTGGGTAGATCCAATGTGGAACATAATTACAGAATGGGAGAGAACAATATTAGAAAGATAGATAAAGAAAGGAACTTAGGGGTTATAATAGATCATACAGGAAAGGTGAGTGAGCAAGTTCAGGTAGCAGTAAAAAACGTAAATGCAATGTTAGGGATGATAAAAAGAAATATTAAACATAGGAGGAAGGAAGTGATAGTCAAACTGTATAAAGCATTAGTTAGACCTAGATTGGAGTTCTGTGTACAGATGTGGAGTCCTTATCAGAGAGGGGATATAAACATGCTGGAAAGAATACAAAAAAGAGCGACAAAACTGATAGTGGGATTCCAGAATTACAGTTATGAGGAAAGATTTAAAAAAAAACAGCTTACAGTGTCTAGAAGAGAGAAGAATTCGTGGTGACTTAATACAGGTGTATAAGATGATCAGAGGAATGGATAAATTAGACTATAACAATTTTTTTGAAATACAACTACCAACAAGAACAAGAGGGCACAGCTACAAGTTGACTAAGGAGAGGTCCAGATTATATATTCAGTTCAGTTTAGTTCAGTTCATCCCGTAACCCATCAGGTCGTTGGGGCACACATGAAGACATGAAAATCCCACGCCAACCCTCTCTGTCTGTCGCCGCCTGACGTATCTCACGGGGACGAAGGCCTGACCACTCAGTGATGTTGTCCACCCATCTCTTCCTTGGACGTCCTCGCCCTCTCTGTCCCAGTACGGACCCAAAGAGTATCGAGTTGGTAATTCCGTTGGACCTCGCGACGTGCCCGCACCAGGCCATCTTTCATCTTTTGATAGCTGTGAACAGATCTTCAAAAGGACTAATAGAGTCTTCAACTCTCTGACGGATTTCTACCTTCGTGACACGATCTTTATATGTAACATTTAGGAGTTTTCTATAGCACCTCATTTCCATTGCATGTATCCTGCCCTGGATATCTGATATTAGATATTAGGAAGTATTTTTTTAGCCAGAGAGTTGTGAATGCTTGGAATGCATTGCCAAAGGAGGTGGTGGAGGCTGGGACTGTTAATGCATTTAAGAATAGATTGGATGCGTACAACTTCTAGAGCAAGGTGATGTAAATGGAACTGGTTGTATACAGACTCTGCATAGTCTTCTAAACCAGTATAAAGACGTTAAGTTTAAGTTTATGATCAGGGGAATTTTTACCATTAAGATCCACATGGAAACAAAAATACAGGTCTGCATCGTGATTCAAGGCAAACCCTGTACTAACAAATATCAGCTGAAATTGAATCTATTGGGCCGAAAGGCGCCGATATCGCAACCTCGCTGTAAACTACTATACAACGCCACAATTTCAAGACAACGTTCTTTTCATAACGAACGATGAAATAAGTCGATTCCGTATACTTATCTGCGTATGGAATACCCTGCCTGTTATACCAAGAATCAGTTTTAGTTTTCTCGATGTTGATATCCAACCCATACTCTTGACTTATGTCGTTTATTCTTGACCCCAGCTACTACAAATCTTGTCCATTTTCTGTCAACAAAACTGTATCATCCGCGTAGTTAATATTGTTCATATCTAATAGGACAAGACATGAGATATTTGTTATCTCCAACTCCAAATCAAAATTAATTTGGCTGCGAAATGGCAGCAACTCTGGCACAGCTGTTATTGTGACGAGCATTTTGTTGTTGTCGATGCTGGAGTAATAACATTTGTTTAAACACATTATTATCGTTGTTGATTGTTCAATATTTACCTGTACGGGTTCCAGAAGTAAATAATACGTCCACTGCAACCTAGCATGCATGTTGCTAAAGGCGACGAAATAGTGTTGTGCATGAAGCTAACAGCCTCATCATTTCATAGGTAAAGACTAAATAAATGACTAATATTATAAACTTATAAAGTCACTTAGTCAGTGATAAACTAAACATTTTTTAAAATTTTATACGAGTTATATACGAAAAGTTTTGCCTTTGAGGAGATACTTTCATGAATGTGTAAGATTTACACATGAGCTATACCTTTTCTTAAAGCTTGGAATGTCGTTTAGGTGATGTGTTATTATTTTTCAATGTAGTTTATGTAGTCACCTCCCAGTCGACACACAAACGACAACGTCAACAAAGTTAAGTTAGTGTATAATGATTACTATAAGTATAATCAACTCAGTATACTCACTACTGATACTGTTTCTGAGTGTATCCCGTCGAGGAAAATATCAGACGTCTTCTCCCGAAACCAGGTAGTAGGTAGTATCTATACTGCGTACAGCTGCTTGCACCTTCTCGTCAGAAGCATAGTCTGCATAGCTGTGTTCCGTGAGGTGTTCCTTTAGTTCAGCTTCGGGAAGAGGAAGAAGTCACAATGTGCTAGATCGGGACTGTAAGTGTAAGCTCCAATGAGATACTGTCAATTCGTGTGTTGGCGAGCATTCAGTTGCCATTCCCATTCTCATGCTGAAGAATTGCATGCTTGCCCACATGAACACGCAGCAATCTTGCTTGAAGTTTCTGCAAAGTTTTCACATATTGATCAGAGTTGACGGTATTCCTATGCTCCAAAAATTCAGTGTGGGCAATGCTCTCACAGTCCCAAAAGATGGCCAGCATCACTTTTCCCCACTGAGGTAACGACCTTGAACTTGTTGGTGTAGGTGAGTTCTTATGCCTATACTCTATAGACTGGCACTTGTTTTCTGGGTCATGATGGTGTGCCCATGACTTAAGGACGATCACTATTTATCTGCTTTATTGACTATGAGAAAGCCTTTGATCGAGTCCCCAGGAGCAAACATTTTCAGACGTTGCAACAAATAGGTATAGAGAGACCACTCATTAGGTTAATCCAGAATCTGTATGAAAATCATTATGCAATTATTTCAATCAACGAAGGACTAATAGATCCAGTACAATATGACAGGGTGCACAGCAGGGCTGCCTGCTTTAACATAGTCTCTATAATGCATATTCTGAGATGATGATGTTTGCAGTTGAATTAAGGGTGTCAGTCAATGGTATGGAAGTTAATGCCATCAAATTTGCTGAAGACAAAGCCATAGTGGGAGAGTCAGTAGCAACATTGCAAATACTGCTTGAAAAAATTTATAACACAGCCAATATTATTCACCATACGACAAATAAATATTTAAAAAATCTAGAAATTACTTTAATTAATTAAGAAAAAGCGTTAAATAGGGTAGAAATGTTTAAACTTTGTATGATACTGGAAGATTATAGTGTACATGGCCAGCTACTTGATAATGTAAGAGCACTGCATCATGCAAATATAAATATCGTAAGAACGATTGATAGTGTCAGAGATGCTCTTTAAATCACTACTGGTGTGAGATGGGTCTGTGCTTTCTCCTCTACTGTTCATCTCTATGGATAAAATCGCATCACAGACCAGTCAAATTGAAACATCTGATGTAGAAGTTGAACTCAATACACCAATTGCTTTTTGTAGATGATCAGTGTCTATTATACGACAATAAAAAAAACTGCAGAATCACATGAATGCATTTGCGATTACCTGTGCTAAATACAATGTGCGAATGAACAAAACGAAAACAAATTATGAGGATCAGCAGAGTACATTCGTCACTCAACATATGTGTAAATAATAATACCCAAGAAAGAAGATAAAAACAACAAAAAGAATTAAACCACTTTTATATAAATATATGTTTATGGGAAAGGATTTGGGAGTAAACTGTGAGGAAAAATCTGCAACCTATGCTATATCTAGTTGTCTCAATAATGTCTTGCCACTGGCCAAAGGTAATTCAGGAAGAGAGTAAGGTTGATGAATGGCGCAGTTTCTTCCTCACTTTAATCTAAATCACTGCGCAAGTTACCCATTTTAGCGAACTCAGCAAGAGAAAATACTGTCCACACGACTGAACGGAGAGAGTGCTCTTTATCACGTGTGATGGACGAACATCAAATGATAATGCTCTTGAACAGGTCCATGATTTCAAGTATTTGGGCAGTATTTTTGTTGGCAGACAGTAGGCTTCGCATGAAAATCGAGACTAGGTGTCAGAAAGCATTAGTTTGGCAACAAGCAATAAACAGTATGTTTATGTCGACTCTGTGATATGAGCGCCAAGCGTGGCCTCTGTCCAAAGCACACAAGAGTAAAATTTTGAATTGGGAAAAGAAGTGTTAAAGAAAGACAGATTGTAGAATGATGACATTCAAAGTATGGTTGACACGGCATCTTGTTCAGAGTACATTTCCAGGAGCAATATATGTTGGTTTAGTCATCTCATGAAAATGCACCCTCAAGAACTTCTACTGATGGCTTACAATACTGGTAGATCTGGCTTCAGGACAAGAACACAGCGAGGCAGGTGGATAGATGACAGAGTGATTTTCCAGTGACACAGGCTCACATTAATCGACGCAATGCTCTTGACACAGGGAATACCACTTAAGCTCCCCATAACGCTTAACGGCGCAAGTGAAAGTGAAAAGAAAACCATCTTTTATATATGTGTGTGTGCGCGTCTCATTGGATGATGACACTGCAGCTGATGAACAATTTGCAAAGTTTTGAAATTATATGCAGGTCCTACAGGTTTGCCCAAAGTGCAGTGATGTCAGTTTTTAACAGAACATAACAATTTAGTAGTAAAGTAAAGGTTTGCCCCATATTAGTTAGGCTACTGTCGGGGAAGGAAGTTGTTAGAGATTTCAGTATATTAAGCCATAACTTGTATGTGAAAGGATGGCCAGTTCCTTTCCTTGCCTTATCAAGTTGTATCCCAAGTACTCATTTACAGCTGGGTTGACAGGAGTGTGACAGTTGTGGGAGTTGAACCCTGTACTTTTGCAATGACAATGAAGGGTTCTACCACTGCATTAATCAAACACTCATGAAAGAAAAATGTATTGAAACCAAATTCAGCTTTTCATCTTTGAACAAAAATTTAATCCATATTCTGTCCATCACAATTTTCTAACTGTTATATTTTCTTTATTTATTCAGATAATCAAACAAGATGTGACTTATCAGGAGAGCAATAACTGTTACTGGTAGTGATGATTTTATGACTGCTTCATCACCATTATTCAAGTGGTCAGAATGGCATTGCAATCTCTTTGTTCATTGCCAGCTTGGCAAAAGAAGAAAATCTCACCCCAAACCAAACAGGGGACAGAATACTACTGCTCAGACAGATGTGGTCACAATGCTATCTGCGTTAAGGAGGAGCTTTTAATTTGGGGTGGATATAATGTAAGTCAATCAAAATCCTTCAACTCCCTGCGGAGCATAGGTCCTAAACAAGTACTCACCAAGTCTTCCTATCATGAGCTATCATTTGTAACTCATGTAACAGTTCCAGCCTGAGCATGAGCGTTTAGGGCAGGAGTGATGTGGTTGGCGACTCTGAGAACAAAGGTACCTGAATGTGTGCCACGGTCACTCTCTGTCTGGACACTATGCCAAGGTCACTCACCACCTCAACAAAGGAAAACGGGGTTGGGGAAAGAATGTTTAGTCCAGGTAGACGCTGACCTCTGGCGTTTCGATTGGGTAGTGGGGGATGAGTAACAGACCAGAGGGTTGTAGAGCTTGCTGCAATATTTGAGTGACAGGTGTTCAGAGTAATTCGTTCCAATTACGACTGAATAGAGCCATCCCCCAGAGATCCATTGGATAGCTCTGATACTGCTTGAGACTATAAAATACTAGACAAAGTTTAGCTCAAGCAGACTGGCCAGAGAATGTGAGCGAGAGACTGAGCATTTATATAGGAGTCTGTTTAGCTCACCGATTTGATAGAGGAGCGATTGATGGACTGTTTTACGAATGTTAGAGATAGAACAGGGTCGCTCAACCAGCAAACGCCATTGAGTCTGGGCCAGTCGCTCAATAAGGTGTGTGTTGGGTGTCCTGTGTCTAGAGGTAATCTGAATGTGTGTTGTACGCTGGACACCTTGTGAACGAGGTATGTCTTGACGAGTTAATCGAGTGTGTAGATCGACTAGGTGAGATCTAGATGTGTGTGTGGTGTGTGTAGACACTGAGGGAACGAGGTATGTTCTAGAGTTGTGCGAGTGTACAGCTGTGTCTAGGAGAGATCTAGAAGTGTGTGCGGCAAGAACTGGGTTAGAATAGTGGGAGCAACATCAATAGTTTATACTTATAACTCCCGAGTATATAATTAGTTAAGAAGGATTCTTGTATTGTGTGTAATTTCATTGCACTCACTTTGATAGTGTTGTATGAGTATTATATAATAAATATTCCACCTGCTGTGTGCTATATTATTTGCTGTGTGTGGTCATGAATTATGTGGATGAGTGTGGTAATGTTCTAGTTAGAATAACACCAGTGCAAACAGTGGGATCTGCTACACTCATCCTGCATCTTTCCTGCAGCATTTAGGTTTCTCTATGAGTGTTTAGGTCTGCCCCTACTTCTTTTGCCTTTGAGAATTCCAGCTGGTTTCCAAAATTTGTGTCCAATCCATCGGCAATGCATTCTCTTTACATCCACTCATTTATCCAAGTGATAACATTATTTCCAAAAAAATATTTTGTTGGTATACAAATATAATTGGGAGTAACATAAGCATGTGGTTCAGAAGTAGGAATCTACTGAGTGTCCTCTGCCATTTATTTCCAGGTGTCCTTTGACCTTCCCACTCTTTTCTTCCCCTGTGAGTTCCAATTCAGTGCTTGTATGGTAATATTCTTCAATTTGTTTTTGAGGGTGTCTATCCATTGCCATATTTTCTCTCATTGTCATTTGTTTTTATAATCAAAGAGGGCTGGGCATGTTACTGGCAACCTGCTCATGTAAAATAAAGTGCTACAGAAACCACTACTGAAGGTTTATAATTGACTTTGTGCAAGATTCCTGCCAGGAGATCAACTACAGTGGCAAATTATTGCTCTTGTTGTGAACTAAATAGAAAGACTGGTAATTATGACAGGAAGGCAAGGTGGAAACTCCTTTAAATTAACAAAGAACCAATTGTGCTGTAAGGAGAACTGTTGGATGAGGTGAACATCTTTATCTATTTTGGCACTACAGTGCACTACAGTAGACCAGGCAGGGGGCTGTTGTTGCTTAATGTCCACAATGAGTAAGTTTACCCTTTTGTGCGCCCTGAAAAGGACGTTAAGTGGTGTGGCGTAGTAGCTTTCCTCACATACCGAGCATGCCGATGAAGGTTGACCGCGGACCTCCAGGCGGTTTTACTAAGCTTGGCTTCATCTGCGTGGCGCTCACTACTACGAGGATCATATTGATCCACGTTTCGTCAGCCAGGCTGCCTTGAAAACAATCTGTTTCCAGGGAACACTTCATGGAAATGAAGATGTGGCCTTGGCCAGAGTATTATGCCTGACCCTGATGCAACATCCTGATCAGTATATTGTGCCTGAATGGACTAGCGTCTCAGTTCCCCCTGACAGGGGGTACAGATGTAAATTTGAAGACCAGAATTTGCAGGAATGGCATTCTGACATTAAACAACATATGGAGATTCAGAGACATCAAGATTCACAGCAAAGTTAACATATTCAATGCCAGTGTCAATTGGTGCTCTTAAATGGAGTCGAAACAGGTAGAACAACCAATGTAATACAACAAAGACTCCAATCCCTGTTTAACAGACTCTGCAGGATCTTCTAAACCAGTATAAAGACGTTAAGTTAAGTTAAGATGCCTATGAAGGATGATGAGTATAAAAGGGCAGGAAATTGTAAGGAATAAAGACCTGTAAAAGAATTAAGAGAAGACAATGACCCTAAATAAGGACATATACTGATGAAGGCGTCAATGAACATATCTAGGCAGACTGTCAAATGGTATCCACAAGAGAAGAGAAAAAGAAGTAAATCTAAAAATACTTAGAGAGAAGAGAATGTGATATGGAACTACAATTAACCTTCTAGTTTCCACATTTATTTTATTACATCACAAACATTTAGACATACCCATTTTTGGGTCTACCAGTTGTTTTGTAAATCCATGAAATTGACACAAAGCACTGATAGTGTTCCTAACCTAGTCGGCATATTTGTTAGTTTCCATTACAAACATATTTATAACATATACATATACAAACTAAACAGAACTACCTTAGAAAAATCTGTTGCAACAACTTAACTTCATCACAGTCAATAATGGGATAACCTTCTAAATCCATGAGAAACAGAGAAAAAACTGTTTAAAGGCAATCTAGCCATCTGGTTGTTTTCAAGACGAGAGGAAGTTTCTTTGTTTTTGATTCAACCGTTTCTATAGCAAAGACCAGTGTTTACACAACAGATACACTGGTGAGTATACAGAGACAATGCCCCAAGCACATTTTTCCGCTAATGGTTCAGTAAAAGGTTAATGAATACAGCTGAAGAATGTGGTTAATAGAGAGGAGGGATGGACTTTGATAGATTGATTGAAGACAAGGTGAGGCAGCAGAGAACAGGTCAACTTACATCAGAATAATCTTAGATTTAATGCAATGAATTCTTTAACACTCTCTACCCAATGTCACTGTCTCAGATGGAACTTTCAAATATTTCTTTTATGTTTTCAGGAAACTGTTGGACATGCATACTGTGACAAGTCTGTCTTGTGGGTTTACAATTTGGACTTGGATATATGGTAAGAATCCGAGTGAGGGTAGTAGTCAGTCTGGGGGCTTGTATATATGGTACGAAGCTGAGTGAGTGTTGTAGTCTGTCTGGGGGCATGTATATATGGTATGAAGTCGAGTGAGTGTAGTAGTCAGTCTGGAGTCTTGTATATATGGTACAAGTCGAGTGAGTGTAGTAGTCAGTCTGGGGGCTTGTATATATGGTACGAAGCTGAGTGAGTGTAGTAGTCAGTCTGGGGGCTTGTATATATGGTACGAAGCTGAGTGAGTGTAGTAGTCAGTCTGGGGGCTTGTATATATGGTACAAGTCGAGTGAGTGTAGTAGTCAGTCTGGGGGCTTGTATATATGGTACAAGTCGAGTGAGTGTAATAGTCAGTCTGGGGGCTTATATATATGGTACGAAGCTGAGTGAGTGTAGTAGTCAGTCTGGGGGCTTGTATATATGGTACGAAGCTGAGTGAGTGTAGTAGTCAGTCTGGGGGCTTGTATATATGGTACGAAGCTGAGTGAGTGTAGTAGTCAGTATGGAGGAGGGGGAACATTGTATATATGGAGAGTGTAGTCAGTCTGGAGACTTGGATGTATGGTAAAAAGCTGAGTGAGTGTTAGTTGGCAGTTTGAGGACCTGGATAAATGGTAAGAAGATGGGCGATTGTAGTTGCCAGTTTGTTAAGTTATCCATAATTTAAACACATTTTTCACTTTGCTTTGTGTTTAACGTTTTACTCTGTCTTATCTTGTGTTTTTCTCTCTCTCCCTTTTTGGACCTGGAGTTAGAGCAAATTATGTATGAACTTCCAAATACAAGATATAACACGATGGCAGCGTATTGGCTTTTTGCACCACCTAAGAAATAGTACAGGTTCTGTACTGTTGGTAGGCTAAATGCCAACTGGAAAATTCTGGGTGCTGGCCACTCCCAGAGCTACACCTTCACTATAAGTCACGTGAAAGAAACCACCAACATGCTTACTACTAATAGTCAAATGTGAGCTTGAAAGACAAACCAGGAAGACACGAGATGACACCTTCTAAGGACCGGCAAGATGGATTTGCAGAACAAATGGATAGCTTGTGGCTACCTGGCATAAGGCACTGGCTTACCTGATTGAATACCACGATTCAACGAGGCGTGTTCAAATGAAACCGGGCTTAACTGCACTAAGTGAACATATGTACATGATGTCGCTTAAGGTGTAAACAGCACATACCAACCGTCAAGTTTGCAAAATTTCATTATTCTCTGACTCATAGTTTCCTCAGCAGACCGTTGAAAACATGCCAGATGTGATACAAAATCTGTCCAGAGTTTATCAGTGAGCAGTGATTCGGTTTCTAATAGCTGAAGAATAATGTCGGCCAGTTGACATTCATCCCAGAATGCAGGCAGTGCATGGTGACAAAAGTGTGTCGAAGACAACAGTGAAGAACTGGACAATGATGTGTAAAGGAGGACATGAGTTAGCGAAAGATCTTCTGAGACCAGGTCAGGTGCATAAGTTATTGCTCACTACAAAGCGATGATGGCCACAACATCAGACGGTTTTGTCTTAATAATGTGATGTGCGCTGTATTTGGATTATAGTGAGGAAGAATATGCGCTGGTCATCAATATCACTCTTATCCCGAGTTACCTTGGATCAGTGGCAAGACTATTGGTCGAGACGACTGGAGGTAACTCGGGATGCTGGCACTCTGGTCTTACCTCCCATGAGATCAGGGGTCGCTTGAAACTTGTGAGATTTGATCGCCTGCCGTTTCTGTTCATCACTGTGAGAGGCGAGTGTCTTAACCTCTTGACTACAGCGACCACCAGGTCAGGCGCATATTGTTGCGTTAACCCACGTCCAGAGAAACATTGTTATAGGTGCTGAACTCAGCACAAAAAGCTTTGGGCAGTGTAATACTGCACAGTACAGTAATCCACCTAGGCAACCAGGGCCCTTTGGGCTGATTATCCATGACCACAGTTGATGGAAGCGTCCCAAGCAGCATACAGGACAAATGGAATGTAGGTGATGTGCCTTTATTAGGAGTTGCATAGGCAGCCCCGGGCACGGCTCATTCAGGGGTATAGTCTTTTCTCACCGCTGATTTCCATGAACAAACCAAGTAGCTGGCAGGGCAGGACATCTTGAGTTGAGAGAGGTGAGCAACATCACAAAAAAAAAGAGACAGCACCGAACTAGAAAGGCCTTTAGGTTGTTTTCATCGAGCGGCCTCAGCATTGACAACTAGGTTCTGCTGGCGCATTCCAAGGATGCAGCATTAGTAGTGCATGTGGAAGACCTCAAGCCTCGTCTGATCTCCCTGTAAGATCATCCTGCTTTCTGAGCCATACAAAATGATTGGAATGACACAGGATTTATGTAGGCACAGCTTGGTTTCCAGGTCCACCAGCTCCATAGACACCAACAAACCACCATCTTTCACCTGAGAACAGGTCACTGCAGACTCTTGGACAACCTATGTCGGCTCAATATATCACACTCAAGTGACTCCATGTGGAGTATATGTCCAGACCCTCGAATACATCATACAAGACTGCCCAATATACACAGACCTACGATGCCAAACATGGCCGGAGGGAGCCAAGCTGACACAGAAGCTGTGAGGCTGCCACCTGATCTGGAGAGAACTTTGGACTACTTCCTAGCGACCAGACTACTGATCTAATATGACCAAAAAAAACCTGAAAGCAGAAGAAGAATCTAGAGCTGGATGTAGCGGGAGATGGGTTTCCTGCTTAGCGGGCTAAGCTTGAGCAGCTTAATACTCCGCTGCTTTGGGACAAGCGCTTACGGAGGGTGGTTAACGGATGTGCGAGTCCATCTAATATACAAACACTAGAGCAAAGTAGACCCGCAGCCTGTTAGGCGGCCTCTATGCTGCTCTAAACAAACCACCTAACCATGGCCGGTGTTATGCCATGTCACACAGTTAACCACCTCTTACGACATGCTCTTTATGAGAATGTACTTTAGAATGTACTAATTATTTATCAACAGGATGCAATACAAAGTTACAGGTAATATACCGAAAAGCAGATCTGGTGCATGTAGTGCACTGTTGTGGCCTTACTGGTACATCTTTTGTGGACACGCAATTATGGGAAATGTTAATGACATGCACCGGCTTGACCTAATTCATCTTCATTGGGAGCAGGTCTTGTCCATGGGGCCAAGCATATCACCCCGAGATAAATCCACCTCTTGGGTTTATGGAAACAGGTACTTTATTTCTATTAGTTTAGCTATATGACAGGACCACTGTAACTTTCCAGACATGTCATAAAAGTGGACTAAAGAAGGTTTTACATGGGGCCAGCTGCTTCATCATGTTCATGTTGCTGTTTCGAATGCCCATAATGAGCAGGTTTACTCTTTCGTGCACACTGAAAATGATGTTGTGCCTGGTTACAGTAGCTTTCCTCACATCCCTAGCGTGTTGATGAAGGTGGACCAGGGTCCTCAGGCGGTTGTGCTATGCTTGGCTTTATCGTGTTGCTCACTACTATGGGGGATCACGTTGATCCCTCACCTGGTTAGCCAGGCTGCCATAAAAACAGCCCGTTTCCAGGGAGGATTACGAGGAAGCCAAGGTGAGAATCTTGGCCAGTATATTTTGCCTGACCCTGACTAACATGTCTGATCAGTATATTTTGCTTGACCCTTACTAACATGTCTGATCAGTATATTTTGCATGACCCTGACTAACATGCCTGATCAGTATATTTTGCCTGACCCTGACTAACATGTCTGATCAGTATATTTTGCCTGACCCTGACTAACATGTCTGATCAGTATATTTTGCCTGACCCTGACTAACATGTCTGATCAGTATATTTTGCCTGACCCTGACTAACATGTCTGATCAGTATATTTTACCTGACCCTGACTAACATGTCTGATCAGTATATTTTGCCTGACCCTGACTAACATGTCTGATCAGTGTATTTTGCCTGACCCTGACTAACATGTCTGATCAGTATATTTTGCCTGACCAGATGTTAGTCTTTCTACCCACTTCATCATGTTACACCATTGCTATGAAAGAGACGCAGCAAATGCTCAAATACAATCTTCCTATGAAGTAATAAAGTACTAGAATCATATCTTCATCTTTTTCTTCTTCTCCCAATTCATCATCTGTAATAGTATTAGAATAAGAATCAGGTCAGGCTGTTAAGTTTCCAGAAGACTGAAGTAGCGAAAAGCATTGCTATGTGTTATAGTTCTATCTGTGTATTCTGTCACTGCATTAGCTTTTCTTTGTTTGAATGTTTTTGGTCTTTTCACAAATACGTCTGTTTTTAATGTAAAATTTAGCTATTGTTTTGCTCAAACTAGACTCACTGTGTTGTTTGGCTAATCATTTTTCTTTGTTCTGCTTATTCTAATAATTTTTAAAAAAAGGGGGGGGGGGGAATCTGAGCAGTGCATGAGCTGTAGCGATCAGCGACCCAAAGCTGACTATTAGCATCAGGGCCAGAGCTGCCTTGACCCTTCTCCACCTCCACATGGTGATCCTGGATACATGCTGCAGCAGGGCAGACTGACTAAGGAGAAGGGACCAACAATTGAAGGCTAACACAGTACACAAGAACACCATGCTTAAGTTGGATGTGTCAGAGCGAAAAGGTAGAAATATCGCAGTCAAGATTTAAGTTACAACACAATACATTCTGTTCTCCAGACTGCATCCTGTTACTTTGCAAAGCCCTGTTCTGGACTTGGTAGCGGAAGTATGAGAATGAGCGATGAAGATGAATGTAAAATGTAGCTATTGTTTTGCTCAAACTAACCTCACTGTTGTTTTGCTTACAATTTATTTCATTTTGTTTATTCGGTGTTCATTTTTTGTTTCTTATCAGAATATATTGCTTTGGAGGATTTGGTCTTGTGCCATATGCATATCTTTGGGACAGAAGTACTGATGTGTTCTTAGAGGAAGCATTTGTAAGTATGACATTTATTATTGTCTTCCTTGTATGGTTTGAGCATATGGTGGTGTTAGATGGGGGGATCTTAACCTTTGTCACACTTACGTCGCTGCAAAGTGACTGGTGTCACACAAATTGCATCGTGTAGGTCACTGTACGCGACATATGATGTCACTGCATAGTGACATGCTCTAATAAAATTAAAAAACCAACGGCTATGTAGAAATAGTCTGAACTTTAATAAAATACTGCTCTTTAAATTGTAGAGAGTTTCGACTTCCATAATGTATGGTTAGATACCAACAATGGCGATTTTGAAATTAGTTTTAGGTGTTTGGAAATGATTGATGTTTTTCACTTGGATTTGAAGATTCACCAATTGCAGATAATGGTGGAGTCTAGTTTCTGCAACATATTTTTCTGAGGTAGATGTGTTTAGATTGTTTATATAGATACAATAACTACATTTATAGTCGAAAGTGACAGATACGACCATTACGGTAAACATCGGCGATCCATTGTCTGGGTTTAAAAATTTTTTTTAAATTTAAGGGCTCCGAAGGTGGGTGAGTTTATACGTTTGTGCTATTTTTCAACACTATCACCTTTATCTTCTTGTATCTCAGAACTAACACATACACAACAAAAACAGTAACCACCAGCAAATTCTTTATTCATTAATTTCTCTGCTCACAAACAAATCATATCAATAGACCGTCAAATAAAAATGTTACAGTTTCTCAAAGTCTCCAAGTCACTACAACCATTGTTAAAAATGTGACGTGCTGAAAAATAATGCAGTGCCAGGGGAAATTGTGTCAATTAGTAATGTAGGGTAGGAAAGGTTAATCAAGGCAGAAGGATGGAAGATTATAAAATGTGAAACGATGGTTGGGTCACTAGATGTGGCAGTCTGAGATGTCTGTCAGAATGTGACAATACATTTTTAAAGCTTGGAATGTCATTTAGGTGATGTGTCATTATTTTTCAACATAGTTACCATCCCGGTCTACACACAAATGTCAACGTTGAATGAGTTGTTGCATTCCGTTGAGGGAAAAAATCAGATGTATTTTCCATAAACCAGATATGCACAGCTGCTTGCACCTCTTTGTCAGAAGTGTAATACCCCGAGGTACTTCTCCAGCTTCAGAGAGAGGGAGCAGTCATAATGTGCCAGATAGAGACTGTACAGTGGGTGTGATAAAATGTCGTCAAACTTGAGATGCCCCAATGCAGCCAGTGTTTGTCTACTAGTGTGTGGGCGAGCATTGTCACACTCAAGAAGTGCATGCTTGCCAACATGAACATGCAGCAATCATGCTAGAAGTTGCTGCAAAGTTTTCATATATCGATGGGATTTGGCGGTATTCTTGTGCTTCAAAAATTCATTGTGGACATCGCCCTCGCAGTCCCAAAACATGTCATCACTTTTCCCACAGAGACAACTGTAAATATTTTGGGGTAGGTGAGTTCTAATGCATATACTCCATAGACTGGCACTTGTTTTCTATTTCATAATGATCTGCGCATGACACATTGCTAATGACAATTCAGCGGATAAAGGCCTTGCCTTCCTGTTCATATCGCGTCAGAAGTTCCTGACACACTTGCTGTCTGAGCTGTTTGACATCTGGTGTCAGCATGCGAGGGATCCATCTCACACACACTTTCCTAATCCCAAGTGGGACATGGAAAATGTGATGGACTCACTCAATGAAAATCATAAGCATTGAGGTGATATCTTTTTGCTTGATATGTCGATTGGCAGAATCAATTCGTCCACGCAAGCTTGGTGCTGTACCTCAACAGCTGTGATTGGTCGTTTGCTGCGAGCTTTATTGTGCAGGTTCGACGTGGCTGGATTGTGGCCTTTTACAGTCCATGCCCACTTCCTGACAGTACTGACATCCACATATGTGCCACCATATACCGCAGCCATTCTTCGATGCATGACGATGGGTACACAACCTCTCGCTATCAGGTATTGAAGCACGTTGCTTCAACCATATTTCCATATAAACCTCCATTTTGCTGCGTGCATGCGTAACGTTTCGGGCACATGGTTATGATGTCTTAGGATAACATCAGCAACATGAACAAATGCTATAGAAAAGAAAAACTCCATAATGCTTTTTTCAAGTGGAAAATTGACAGGTGGAAATAAAGGAACAAGTGGGAGGGATAATTAGGGGTGGGGGGGGGGGATATTTGTGTGAAGAAAACGGCAGGTTGAGGAGGAAGAGATAGTTGGGTTTGAGGAAAGGGGGAAAATGGGAGGGTGGAGAAAGAGTGAAATGGGGAGGTGAGGCAGGGGATGAGTGCGAGAAGAGAAAACATTTCATTGTTAATCTGCTGTTGTTTCTTTCATATTGTACAGATGTTCTGCCTGTGTCTGCTAGTAACTATTGATTTTTGTGGCATAACAAGTTTCTAGATAGGATGGAGTTGCCAGCCCCTTGCCCGACTCTCATTATAATAAATATAAAGTAAAGTAACCCATAGCATTACTGCCATAGGGGTGTGAGGTGTTAGCGATCTCATATTTGAAAGGCTCAGCTATGTTAGGACGGTAGCCATCTCCTCTCCTTCGCTGCTTTTACTTCCTGGACTGAACTGGTACTCATTTAAGGCTGGGTCGACCCAGGAGCCGTTGTGATCTGCAAAAACATTTTTGCATCAACTGGGGAATGAACCCAGGACCACTCAGATGCTATATAAGCTAAAGGAATTCAGTAATTATGTTGTATGATTGTCTTTAATTTGTTTTCTCAGACTGAACGGGGATGGAATGACCAGCTGTTATACTTTGACACAGAGAAATGCGAATGGATCAACGTCGTATGCAAGGTACACTGGTTTATTAGCATGTTCTTGTGAAAAATGGCTTTTTAACCTTCTGTGTCAGCATTAGATTCCAGTTTGATTTTATTCATCGTTTGTCATCAGACATCCACATCAATGGCTCTAACAAAAGTCATTTTTGTGTCTGTCATTATGATATGTGCAAAATCTCTGTCAAATGTAGAGGCTCTGAAACTAAGGGGAAAAAGGCAGTAATTCTGACAGTGTAATCAAAGAGCTAGTCATTTTGGAGGTGAATCACTGGAAGAGGTGGACACATTCACATATTTGGACAGCACCGTTGATACTTCAGGAGGCACAGTACCAAAAGATATCCTATATGGAGAGTAGACCCTGCTTCTGCTACAAAGATATTTGCAAGTGCGACCTGAAAGCGTTGGATATGAACACCTGCAACTGGGAAGAACTTGCCAAAGACAGACCTGTCTAGAGGCAGGCTTTTTGTGCTGGCCTGCACGCAGGGGATACAAAATGTGTCAAGATGCAGACTCCAAACGTGTTCAGCGAAAGCAAGAGCAACAACTGACTAAGGCACCTCTCTAGTGTGAAGTCCATTGTCTCTCGAGACTGACAGGATGCCATTCAAGCAGTCAATCATTACTGCTACTAAACAATGTATGGAAATAAATACAAATATTAAATTAAGATTGTTTAATTCCAATCTAAAGGCAGTGTTCCTGTACGGAAACAGAAACTTGAATAATGGCAAAGACAGTATTGAATAAACTCCAGTTGTTCGTCAATAAATGTCTGCGGAGGATAATGATGGATAGGCAAAGGCCGCCGTCCATCGTAGACGATGATGGCATAATTTATTTTGCTAGCTCTATTTTTAGTAAGGGTTAACTGCACCACTTTTTATCCTCACTCTCTCGTCTCGTGCCGCCCGACCCCAGTGGCAAGTCAAGGACAAGACGACTAGGGGTCGACTAAGATATGCAGGGGACTCCGAAGATGGCGGAGTCCGGAGTCGAACCCACACCACCTGATCACGAGGTGGAATCCTTATTATTGTCTCTGTTGTGTTTTTTTAGGGTGTAAAGCCTGAAGGAAGAGCAGCTCATTCATCAGTTTGTGTTGATGGTATTGTTTACATCTTCGGAGGCCGACACCAATCAGAAAGACTGAATGATTTACACTGCCTCAATTTGGAAACACACACCTGGAGTGGCAGGTAGAGTTCATGTTGCGCAGCTCAGTTCTATCTACTATCTAGGGCAGTGATACTTGACACATTAACTTGAAATCTTGGTATTCAAACAGGCAGGTTATGCCTACTGCCTGGTAGTCAAAGGTTAACCATAGAACATTCTTTGTTTTGATATTCTTACTTTCTGCAGCGTACTAAACCTGGTGGAAGGTATGTTGTGTATTGGGTAGGAATTTAATAACTTTTTAATATTTTGCCCAGAGAATGACCCCTACTGACTTATCTCCAGCATGGGTTGCCTTCAACCACATGGCATTAATATCCTCCATACCTTTTCTTAAAATTCCATTCTCTCTATTGCATTCTGCTACTTAACTGATTAGCTACTGAATTGAAAAACAGGCTGTGGCAGAATTAAATTTAGGTCCCATTTTCCCGCTGCAGTTTTCTTAATTATTAACATTTTTATGAATGATATACCATTTTGTAGGTAAATGAATGTTCCCTAAGATAGATCTAAAACAATTGTGTGTAAATTTTTTAGTAAGAAATTTGTAAATGGTAAATTATTATTTACAACAGAAAAGCTTTACAAAATTATAAAACAAGTGCCAACTCACCTTCTATTTTTGAATGTCCAAAACATTGAATGTCTTTTACTTGGTGGTTATAACTTAACTCATTCACTCCCACGAGCCGCTACAACGGCTTCCGGTTTTTTCTAGAAAACCCAGAAGCTGGTGTATCGGCTTTTGTTACTGTGTTCACAAAATCACATATTTTCCCATTCCTAGTTCTCCTAAATGTTTTATTTTGGTTATTGGCGGAAGTCCAGATTTTGCACTTTTTCATTCCGGAAGAGTTAGTTTGAGTTTCGTTGAAAAAATGTTTAGTTTCGTAACTTGGAAAATATAATTTTTTTTCGGAGAGCAACTTTGAAGCTATCCCATGCACCTTCAGCCACACCAAATAGAGTTTTTTCAGTACAAGCTCAGGAATAGATAGATTATATTATTGCTAATGGTAGTGATGATGAAGATATCGATCGTTATGATAGCGCTGTTTCAATTTATTTATCTAGTCTTAGTTCTACGTCGAGCGATGAAAGTAAAACTAAGTCTACTGACGAAGGGGCGGTGCCCTCTTTTGTCTCAAGCAATGGTAATAACAGTTCACAAATTCAGTAAAGGTTCAAGATCCGACACAATCATTCTAGTGTGTATAATATTAATGTCTGTATATATATTTTGAATACAGCAGGAACATTCTTTCCGTGTAAATTGTAAACACTCACGCTGATGTTGATCGGAGCTTTTATTTTTAAGCCCGTTTTCAACTTCACGTGCCTTCAGTAAAATGTAAATACTGTGAAAACAACTGCACCAAATTAGGTGCAACTTTCAGAACATCGTCCTTTGAGGATTTCCGTCAATAGAAATTCATTACGTTATTTGTTTATTGGTTTAGAGCTGAATAATGTATTGATGAGGGGAACATTTTTGTTCATAATTTTTAAAAATAACAAAACGATTATGCAACTTTAATTCATCAAACACAAATTTACACCTGCATTTGTAAAATATATGTATTCCATTCTATTCTAGCCTCAATTGTGAACAGTTTGGTATATAATACGTGTTATTTTAGTGAACGTCTATTGAAGACAAATAGATCGCAACTAAGTGATGCTGTTTTTCAGTTTTACATAAAAATAAAATTGTGTCCAGAGGTCCAAAATATTTGGGAGTGAATGAGTTAACTTAAGTTATAAGTTATAACCTTATCATAAAGTATATCCAACAATAAGAAAAACAAATCCAAGAACACAGAAATTGGATAATATTTACACTTCTAATAGCTAATGTAACCACATGTAGACCAGATCAGAAAAAAATTTTAAAAATTTAGAAAAATAAACACTTGAAAAAAATATATCTTTGGAAAAATTAACATTTGAAAACAAATATATATCTCCAATTTATTGACAGTGGTTCAATGTCTTTAGTTAGCACCATCTGCAGGATCATGTGTAAGGTACACTCTAAAACAGTTCTTCGGATGGAGATGTGGCTTTTCTGGGCAACCAGTGTAATAAAATTGTGTGCAGGCTCTCTTTGCAGGAGTTGAGCATACAATGCAGTTCCTGTCTTTGTCTGAGTGATCCACAAGATGCATAGCACCCTCATATCTTTTAATTTTGTTTCCTTCTTTGAATTTTCTCCCAACTTTATTGCTGTTTGTGGTTACTACCTCTTGCGGGCTGATGGATGCAGCCTTTTCAGTCAGCTGATTTATCAAATTTTCTTTGAAGACTTTCAAGGGCATAGGCTTCTCATCAGCATGACAGAGCGTTTATAATATATGAGCATTTACCTGTGAAACTCAGTGATCCAATAAAATATTTTTTTCCACCATTTTCTTGTTTTTCTTTGGAAGCTGCCATAGTATGATACCATCTGGTCGCTGTGGTCACATCCATTCATACACATGTTGTATCGCTGCACTACTTTAGGTTTTTCAACTGTGTTGCCTCTTTTAGTTGTAACCTGCTCCATCTGAACTGTAGTCTTGGTGGAGACAACAATACACGGCCTTTTGGCTTTCTTATCTCGTCAAGCAATACATATCTGGGATCCATCATTATTTCTGTACCACCTAGCTTCTCGAAGCTGTAGAGAAATGGTCTTTGACTGAAGCGGAAATTTTTTCCCTGTTGATGTTGAGTGTGCCAGTATAATCAATACTGTCCTACTCAATCACGGTGTCTACAGTGTAGTACCTATCCGCAAATACATGGGGGCCTTTTCCAATTCCTTGCAGCAGGTAATCAAACACCTTCATGGCTTGACTTCATTGGCAAGGAGATATGATGTGTTTTTTCCAAAGTATGTCAATACAGAGTAGACATACCCTGTAGTAGAATCACACAAGCCAAAAGTCTTGATGTGATACTTGCTTGGCTTGGAGGCATTGTACTGCTTGTGCTTCCAGCGTCCGTTATAGCCTATTACCATTTCATCAATGGCCAGATCCTGAAATGGATAAGATGCATCCTGGAACTTTGCTATTAGTGAATTCAAGAATGGCTCTATTTTGTCCTCCCCTACAGATTCAGCATCTCCAACATGCATCATGGTGTGGTAAATTATTTCAAATCGCAATCTGGGAAACATCTGACTGTACCATGGGTTGTAGTTGTGCGGTTTGTGCCCAATAATCCTTCACCTGTGCTTTTTTACCTAAACCTATTGTGATAATCACGGCCACAAATTTTAACAGCTCATATTCAGTGATAGGCTTCCAACTTGCAAGTGTAGACTTTTGTAAAGAAACTTGTTTGGATTTCTTCAATTCTGCATATTCATTGATCATTGATACCAATGAATCTAACACATCTGGTGTTATCAAGGCAAACCAACAATCTAGTTCAGAGGAAGATGCATCTAGTTTTGCATGCATACCTGGTTCACGAGTTGGAACAAAGGGAATACTGCCTGTTGTTTCACCTTCAGTTACTTGGTGCCACTGTTCTCTTTCTTGAGCTCCATTTTTTACTGAACTATTTGTAAATCTAGCAGTCGTCTTAGCGTTTTTAGGGACTTTTGATGGTCCAGGACATGTATCATCTTCGCTATCACTACTTGCGCTGTCAGTACTATTTTTTTCGCATTCATCAAAATCAGTTGAATTATTATTGTCGACATCTGTTTCACTTACTTCGTCTTCACTAGACATATTATTCATCTGTTGAAACAAGTTTCTAGCCTGTTCAATAGTTAGACGAGCCGTACAAGTGCTTTTGGTGATCTTATCGCTTGTTGCCATGGTAAACAATTTTTTACAGTTCGGTAACTAGCTTGAAAATATGATAATTATGACAAGAATACAATTTTTAACATCCGATTTGCTCCACACGTGGTTCAAGAAATCAACATCTCTTCAGTAAATTAAAATCTCGTACCGAAACGGAAAGGAAAACTATAAATTTATAATTTGTTTTACTATGAAACAAACATTGGTGCTAACAGCGGCTTATGGCCACGGGTGAAGAAGTGTTCTGGGAGCGGCTTATAGTATGCAACCAGTTAAAGCCCTTTCAGGGCTTGGTGGCGGGAGATTGAGAATGAAAGAAGCCAAGCCTAAGCCAAGATCAAGAAACACGATTGGAGAGAGACAGAAAAGTGATGAAGAGGATTCAACTTGCTGGAGGAGGGTTGTCGTTGCCCTGGTAGGAGTGATTGATATCATCAAGATCTGCTTTCCTATTGCATTATTCTGTGCATCCTCCACCCAGGGGATAGACCTAGCTCCTTTACAAGAGACATGTATCAGAGCATTTACTGCTGTGGTTTCAAGAACAATGGTTGAAGTTGTTATCCCCATGCACAACCTTCTTTAGTCATCTTTGAAAGCACTCCTCTAGGAAACTATATTTTATGTCAATATATACAAATTAATAATAAAAATGTTTGCTTAGGCACCAGTCGCTCATTGCGTCGATCGACTACTGCCACGGCCACTTACTGCATAAAAAAAAGGACACTTGAAGTTGCAATTCTCATTGAACTTCCTATATCCAGGAATGAAGCACTGGCCCCTTGTGGTTTCATGGTAAGTGTGATGACCGATGCCCCTGCTGACTTCTTGAGGGGAGCTGAGTACTCTGCTGTCTTGGAACGGAGGCCCCAGGGATTAAAGGAATAACTCAGCATATGAGCGATGTGTCTTGGGCATGTTGCTAATCGGGCAGGGCCCATTCTTTCCCGGATGATATTGTCAGCAAACAGGACGAAAGGTGTCAATCTTATGAAGTTTAGCCGTGCACACTGGGCTGTGAAAACAGGACACAGGGTATCCAAAATGCTATTATATATATATATATATATATATATATATATATATATATATATATATATATATATATATAAAATATATCCAAAAGATAATTTTTAATTGCTGTTCAAGATTACAGTTGAACTTTTGTCTGAGCCAGTACAGATGATAGTGATTTAACGACGTGCATATGTTCTCTTCCATATATAGAATTCCATGTCAGGGGATGCAGCCAGCAGGGAGGTCATGGCATTCAATGTCACGACTTGGCAAGACAGAACTGGTGCTCTTCGGTGGCTTTGACAATAACAGATATCCACTTGGTAAATAAAACTCTCATTGCATTCTTTATTCCTGATAGGGACCACTTCTTGCTCTTTTTTCCAACTACGCTTGCCTTCCATCATTGCAGAGAGGAGGTATGCGTAGATAGACTTCTGGTTTGCGCTGGGTGGGACGCTTGCGCTGCTGACGTGTTGAACTTTTGTAGTGTTTCTTTGATCCTCTCTATCCATTGTTGTTGTAGTCGACCTCTTGCTTGTGGACCTGAAACTTCCAAGTAGTATGACCTCACTGCAGGTTGATGATACTGCATTCTTGTTAAATGTCCAAACCACTTTATTTTCTGTGATTCAATATAGTAATAACCTTCTTAACGCCACCACAGCAAAATCACGACAGAATGTTCAGCCGCCATAGCCGCGCAGACAAAAAAAAGCGCTGATCATACACCGTTTTAATCAAACACAACCAAACTGGGCTACCGTAGAAATAGACAGTTTGTTATGATTAATACACAGGCTTTTTACTGGTTAAAGTATTTTGTGTTAGATTACAAATGGATTTGAAACGATTGACCTTATTCTTTGTGCACGGATTGGGGCCAGTGCATTATTGAGAATGTGAAGTTTAAGGGATAGGGATACAGGGATGATGAGACATGCAACTGGGGAGGACCAGATGATCTGCCCAAACCTTCTCAAGTCATCCCGTAACCGGTGAGGTTGTTGGGGCACACATGAAGACATCCTCACAACACCATGGCACCCTTCTCTGTCAGCAGCCGCTGCCTGTGACTCTTCTGGTCGGAGATAGGTCCATTCTTTTATGTTGTCCTCTCATCTCTTTTTGGAACGGCCTCTTCGTTGTCTGCCATGCACCTTTCCGTGGAGGATTGTATTTGCAAGACCATTTGATCACCAAAGTGTTCCAAGCAAGGGTAGGAGGGAGATTTGCTCCACTGTTGGCTCTCAGAGAGGGACTGGATACAGTTACAGAGTCGCATAGATACAGCAACAGAGATCCTGGAATGCCACCAAACAAAAAAGAAGCCATGGGTGACCAAAGAAATTCTAAACCTTTGTGATAAAAGAAAGTCACTGAAACACCACAATCACCCACCTGATGAGGTCGGCAGATATAAAGAGGTCAAGAAAGCTATGCAACAAAAAATGAGAGAGGCAAAAGAAGCGTGGATATGTGAGCAATGTACTAACATCGAAGAGAGATTAAACAGTAATGACGTTAAAGGAGTATACAAGGTTGTCAAAGAACTGGTAACATCAAGACAAGGCAGGAACTTTATGATCCAGGATAAATGCGGTCAGTGCCTTAGTGGGAAAAATGACATACTGGCACTATGGGCAGAGTACTGTTCCGAGTTATATAACTATGAAGGATGAAACGAACCTGAGAAAACAATCCCCCCAACATCAACAAATATAGAGGATAGCCAAACCTTCTAGAAACATCAAAATGGATGACATATTGATGGGGAAAGACAAGGCAATCCACGGGGCTCAACATTGAAAACATGCTGTCTGACATGGTGCCTAGGACACAGAAAGTAAGGGGTAAGATTGCTGTGCTTATTTTCTTTTAAACCTGGACAGCATGCAAGTGTTGCATGTTACTACGAGGGGCATTCAGAAAGTAATGCACGACATCGTTTTTCTCAGCTAATAATTAAAAAATAGAAGCGTGAAATTTTGCGCACTTCAAATATCGCATGTGTCGATTGTGTGTACCAAATTGCACCGCAATCGATCAAATAATAACGACTGCACTAAACCGTTGAAATGGAGCATGTTAGCAACATGCTTTATAAGCAGCAAATTGTGATAGAATTTCTTGTTGCAGAGAAGGAAACGGTTGTGAATATGATGTGTACAAAAGTTTTGTAGTCAACAGGAATACAGTTAGTTGCCGGGATCAAAGATTCAGGAAGAGTAGATAGGGAGCTGCTTGATCACAGTTGACGTCCTGCCACAGCCACCATCACAGAAATGTTGAAATGCGCTGAGGGCATTATTCTTACTGATAGGCAAATCACTGCTCAACAACTGGCTTTACAAGTGTCAATCAGCATTTGTAGTGCAAATGTAGTTGTACAAACTCTAGGATTTTCTAAGGTTTGCGCAAGATGGGCTCCTCGAATTCTGACAAATGACCACAGAATACAAAGGAAAACAATTTCTGTTGGAGTGTTTCAATGTCGATGAAGAGAACTTTTTGGCTAATATCGTTAGAGGTGACGAAAACTGGGCACATCATTTTGAACCTGAGACAGAAAAGCAGTCCATGGAGTGGCATCATCCGCATTTACCACGAAAATTCAAGACACCTCCTTTCCTTCAGCTGGAAAGGTCATGAAAACTGTCTTTTGGGACATTGAAGGCGGGATCCTTGTGGATGTGATGCCAAAAGAATGGACAATCAATTCGGAAGCTTAAATTAAGACTGAAAAAACTCAATCGATAATTTAGCAGAGTTCGGCGTCACAAGAATCCAGCAGCTTCTCCTTCATGACAATGCGCGCACTAACACGTCTGGCAACACGGGAAGTAATCACCAAATTGGAATGGGCTGTACTACCCCATCCACCCTATATTCCCGATTTGGCAGCCTCTGATTTTCATCTGTTTGGTTCACTCAAAGATGCACCTCCAGACAAGGTTTGAAGATGATGAAGAAGTGATTCATGCAGCCAATAAATGGCTACATGATCAAGACAAAATCTGGTACGGGCTAGGAATACATGCACTTGTTTTGTGCTGGCATAAAGCTGTACAAGTTGATGGGGATTATGTTGAATAATACAGATGTTTACATGACATATCCATGTATATTGTATAGAAATGTCATGCCTTTTGAATAAACAGCTCCTGAGAAAAATGATGGGGTACATTACTTTCTGAACGCCCCTCGTAGTTAGTTAATAAATATGATCTCAACTATTTGTAATTATCATATGACATTTCCTATCTTTTTTGGTTTTTTCGACATCCAGATGACATCTGGCAGTTTAGCACTCTTACCTTTTCCTGGACACTACTTGTGAGCCACACAGGATTCCCCAGGCTGTGGCATACTTCAAGTGTTAGTACACAGGGAGATGTGCTCATCTTTGGTGGATCTGTCAGCAACATTTTAGATAACACTCTAACAATGGTATGATCCTTTATTTCTGTAAGAGTTTTGTCCATTGCAACATTAAAGATAGGTTATTAAGTATGACGAAAGACAACAACTGGTAGACATTTCCATGAAAAAAAACTGAGTTACACATGGAAAAGAAAATTAAGCAAGAAAACGAATGGGTCACATATCAGCCCACATGTCTTGACATGCAGATGACCGCAGCCCAAAAAAGGAAGCTACAATCCTTATAATTGAGGTACTTAACCTTTTGCTTTCCAGATTACAAAATTACATGTATTTCCTGAATCTGCATAATTTTTCAGCACGTCAAATCACGACGTGGTTGTTTTAAAAAAAAAAAGTATTTATTTTGTGTGTCTAGAGACATATGTTAATAAAGAAGTTGTTGGTGCTAATTTGTGTATGTTAGTTTCGGAGATACAAGAAGATGAAGGTGGTAGTGGTTAAAAATAGCACAAACATATAGACTCACCCGTTGACTGTGTCACTTGGTTAGAAACAAATTATTACGTAAATATTGTATCTACATAAACAAACAAAATAGATCTACCTCAGAAAAATCCGTTGCAGAAACTTAACTCCCCCATTCTCAATAATGGGTGAATCTTCAAATCAAAGAGAGAAGCAGAAGAAATCCATTCCAAAATCTAAATTAAATTAAAAAAATTGCAATTGTTTTTGTCTAAACATAAATGACAAAAGTTGGAACTCTCTATAATCAAAAGAGCAGTATGTTCAGCCGTTTCTATGGCATTAACCTGATAGTTTATATACGATAAAGTGATAACTCTAGAGCTGGTGGCGTGCAACGCCAGTGGAACGGAGCCAAATCGTCTTAATCTCATGCTGTTGGAACGGAAAAGGTTAAGAAAGATAGTCCAAGTGACAAAAAGGGACAAGATCCGTAACTAGACAATATGTCAAGATCTCCAAGTCCAACCACTGAAAACCAGAGTGGAGTAGTCTCAACAGCGGTAGTGTGGCCATGTCTGTGAAATGAGAGAGGCATGGATACCATCACAAGTTGCTAGGGATCCAGATCCCCAGGATGTCTCAAAGTACACTGGGAAGACAACTTGCGACAGTCCCAGCGAGACCGTGGACTTGACTGGGGCCAGGCCAGAAGAAGGTTGGTGGATAGAACAGTCTGGCGATTACTCAGGCAAACCTCAACGCCTCAGGGTAGAAGAGAGGTGAGTAAGTAATTAATTAAATTTGTCTTCAGCTTCTTTGTCACTCAAAGAAACGATGGCATCAGGAGACTGGTGGGAACAACACCAGTATTAGACTACATCAAAAGATGGCAACATGGCTTGGTTATGTAGCAAGATTCCCCCCCATATACAAGCAATGCTAATTAGATACAACGGATTCAAGGCACCTTAATTACCAAAAGGAGATATGCTCTTTGGAGATTGTCCCGTCGAAAATGTAAATTTGTAGATCTACTTGGGCCCAGAGATCACGAACTCCCATTCAATAAATCGGAAGATCTCATGAAGGATAACAGTGGGCTGGCTCAGCTTCAACTGTATTAAATCAATACTGCAACAGATGCGAAATAACAACGCTAGGGCTCACACCTTCAACAGTGTGGTTATTCCAGTCATGTTATATGGCTGCGAAGTGTGAAAGCTGGCTGATGCAGATAGACGCTGCGTTGCCCAGCGAGTGATGTAGTGAAGATCTCCATTTGAGACCAAATCCGCAAGGCAGAGATCAGATGTTGAACTTCCTTCACTGACATGATATATATCGCACTGTTACGAAAATACAGATGGGTCGGCCATGTGGTGTGCATGCAGGATAATAGATTGACACATAGAGTGACGTTGTGGTGGCCCTACAACTTTAGACGCCCACGTGGGCGACCAAAGTTGAGGTGGAGAGATGGCCTGAAGGAGTCCCTGGGCCCAACATGGCACACCAAAGCAAAAGAGCAAAATGAGTTTACTCAACATTTGTTTACCTGGCATCAGACACACATGACTGATTGCATACCAAGATTTCGAGATTAAAGGATTCAAGGCCGACCACGAAAAACGTAACTTACGTAAATATCTGAGGCGGTAAATGCCACTGTGCATGAGACACACAGCAGGGCTCTGAGATCTCTTCATAACCTGATGCTCAAAGGCAAAGCAGGATAAGTGAAAAGAAGAAAGAAGAACACAATTTCAGAAATAAAGGCAAATGTGATGAAGGGCCTGATGGAGATTCTAAAAACATGTCTTCAGAAATGCTTCCAGCATTGGAACCCTGCTGGGAGAAGCGTGCCACCTCAGAAAGTGGTCTTTTTTGTAAGGGATTAGGTTTTGAAGTAACTAGGCCAGTTAGTTTGTTTTCCAGCCGAAGTTCAGATACTTTTTGATCAGCTTTCGTAAATAGAAAAAAAAACCAGATGTCGAGGAGAGATTATGGAAATGTAATCCCTCATGTGAATCCTGGGACCCCTTTACTGGAAAGAGCAGTTATGGGCCACTATACTCTTGTGTATGGGGAGAAAAGATTGATGTCAGCGCCAGATGAAACATACTGATCTTCTTCATTGTTCGTTCTCAAACTCCCACTACAAATAGCTTTGCAAGTAGCAGGATGTAGTCCAGAGGACGGAATGCGGTGTCGTAGTTGACAGCTTTGCACCTTTTGGTCCGACACATCCAACTTCAGCATGGCATTTTTGGGTATCTGGTTAGCTTTCCCTCTTTGATCTCTTCTCCTTAACCAGTCTGGATACCTGGTTAGCTTTCCCTCTTCGATCCCTTCTCCTTAACCAGTCTGCACTGTTATCCAGGATCACCATGTGGAAGCGGAGAAGGGTCTTGGCAGCTCTGGGTCGATGACCCTTAAAGCTAGCAATCAGATTTAGGTCACTGACTGCTGCAGCTCATACACTGCTCAGCATCTAAACATACTGATCAAGACCCCACCTCACTTCCAAGCAGTTCTCTCTGGAAACAAGACTGTTTCATGGCAGTCTGGCTAATGAGGTGGGGATCGACATTGTGACCCCGGTAGTAGTGAGCTTACTAAGGAGCCACGCATTGTACTACAGCCAGGAGGATGCTGGTCCACCTTCTCAAGTATACCTCAGGGTATGAGGAGAGCCACTGTAACTCGCCACCATAAAAACTCGTCAAATACGATTGGAACTGACAACACCCCAGAGTAGAAGAGGAGTGAGTGACTTATGTTGGTGATATATATTTTTCTCATCCACTTTGTGCATTTTCAAATTAACTCTTTAAAAAGGTTTGTTTGGTTTTGTCAATTCAGATAACAAGTTACAAAGTGCTTGTGATAAGGACTCAACCATTTTCCCTGGAGAGGTAGGAGTTTGTAATTTTTTTTATGTTTCCGAAGTTCCGTTTTTTTACAGCTGTTGTCAGTCGTCGTTGTTGAATGCCCACCTTTACTCTTATGTGCATTAGGTGGCGGGTTGCAGCTGCTTTCCGAGCGTGGGCCAAGGTCCACTAGGCGGTTGTGCTATGCTTGGCATCATCTGCATCTGCATAGGGATCACGTCAATCCCCCACCTTGCTAGCCAGACTGCCATAAAACAGACAGCGTTCAGGGATACTTGTGTGAAAGTGATCTGGAGGTCTCAAGCAGCATATTTTGCCTGATCCTAACATGTCTGATCAGTATGTTTTGACCAACCAGTCTCCTTTCCTCAGCTATTGACAGTAAATGACACTATTTCTTGGTCTATTGGCAGTAAATTACACTATTTCTTGGTCTATTGGCAGTAAGTAACATTATTTTGTGGTCCATTGGCAGTAAATTGCACAATTTCTAAGTCAATTAGCAGATCTTGGTCTATTAGCAGTAAATTACACTATTTCTTGATCTATTGGCAGTAAAGTACACAATTTCTTAGTCAATTGGCAATAAATTACACTATTTCTGGGTCTATTGGCAGTAAATTACACAATTTACTGGTCTATTGGCAGTAAATTACACTATTTCTTGGTGTGTATCAGTCATTTGTAAATAATTGCATTTGATCTTTTAACAGATTATTATTGTTGCACTGAGCCTGGTACACCAGGTTGAAAAGAATAGGACCACTGTAACCTTCTAAGCATGTCATGAAGGGTGACTAAAGAAGAGTTGTGCATGAGGTTAACAACAACCTCATATAAAACTATTGCTATTAAAATTCATTGAAAATGCTCAGATACAGGCTTGCTGTAAATGGCTGGCTGGCTGTAGTGGTTGCCTCATGCTTCACTTGGAACATTCAGAAATGAATGAAATTCCTACCTAAGGTTGTGTGGCTGAGAGTAAAACTGAGAAAGAAAAACAAAATCTGCATCCTGTGCTGTCTCTAATCATCTCGACCAACATGTCTTGCCACTGGACCAAGGTAGCTCAGGATTACAGTGTACGGTTGATGATAGCACAACTCTTCCTCACTTTAATCTAATTAAAGTGCTAGATTAAAGTGCAAGTCACACTGTCAGACCTTACTTAGATCAGTGATAGCCAATTTCTTTTTCTTTGGCATTTGGTCTGAAAAGTACCTTTGGCACTGTGTCGTGGTTCAGCATTTTCCAACCGCGGACCTCTGTTGGTCCGCAGAAATATTTTGCTGGTCCGCATAAAAAGGAAATTGCTGCTGAGTTGAGTCCTTTATCTATTTGCTGCTCGAATTCTGCTTACTTTAAATAGCTATACAATTTTCATTTTATAATATCAGATTTAACAACTAATACTCAAAATACTAAATACATTTTAGCGGTCTGCAAAAGATTGTTCCTGTTTTCACGGTCCGCGAACAATTTTTCCTATTCTCACCGGTCCACGAACAATTTTTCATATTCTCACCGGTCCGCGAACAATTATTTTCAATTTTCGCAGGTATGTGAACAATTTTTTCAATTTTCACCAGTCCGCAAAATATTTTTCCAATTGTCACCGGTCCGCGAGTAAAAATGTTGGAAAACACTGTCGTAGTTTGCAGCGAGGTTGTGATATCTGTGCCTTTCGGGCTTAAACATCTGATTTCAGCTGGCTTTATTTTAGTACCGGGTTTCCCTTCCCTCATGATCTCTATCCCTTGGTGAGACTACACTAGTGAGAAGTGCAGTCTATTTTCAGGATGGCCACTTGGAGGTGGAGTAGGGTCTCAATCAACTATGTTTTGCTGATGCAATGAGTCACTGTCCGCTCATGCATTATTGCAACTTGGCACCTCTGATGGCTAATTTAGGGTTGGCTCAGGGCCAGATTATAGCAACGGGTATACACCAAAAGGACAGACCTATACCATCCTTAAATATTATGAGTTCTGAGATTTAGTGTAAAATAAATACTGGATGTATTGTTTTAATTTGTTTCATTTGATGTTGTTGTTTGCGAATGCTCACAATGAGAGGTTACTCTTTTGTGCACCTTGAAAAAGATGTTAAATGGCGGGTTGCAGTAGCTTTCCTCACATCCCGAGTGTGCTGATGAAAGTGGACTGTGGTCTTTCAGATGGCTGTGCTATGCTTGGCTTTATCTGCGTGTCGCTCACTACTACGGGGATCATGTCGATCCCTCACTTTGTTAGCCAGGCTGCCATGAAAACAGCCCGTTTCCAGGAGGGCTACTAAGAAGCCAAGGTGATAGTCTTGGCCAGCATGTTTTGCCTGAATCTGACTAACATGTCTAATCAGTATATTTTGCCTGACCAGGCGTAAGTCTTCATCTCCTTATTATCAAACTCCCATTCTGGTTTAATTGAGCGATTTTCAGTGTCAACCTTTCTATATTTAGAAAGCATTTTTACAACTGCAAACTCAAATACATGAACATGATCAAGGTGCTGAGCAACACATGAGCTACAGCGGTCAGCGACCTATAGCTGACTGATAGCGTCAGGACCAGCGAACCAGAGCTGCCAAGACCCTTCTACACCTCCACGCGGTGATCCTGGATAACAGGCTGCATCAGAGCAGACTGGCTAATGAGACGGGATCGAAGAAGGAAGGCCAACCCGGTACGAAAATAATACCTGCTTCCGAAGATGGATGTGTCATACCGAAAGGTGCAAACAATGCAGTCAAGCTGTAAACTAGCAACACAATGCATTCTGTTCTCCGGACTACATCCTGCTACTTGCAAAGCCCTGTTCAGCGCTTGGTAGCGGGAGATTGAATATGAACACTGAAGAAGAAGAAGATGTGCACAGCTACATGGGGGGGGGGGGGGGGGGTGTTGAATATACATTTTAGGTTTGTGTTTTATTTATAATTTTTTTTGCATCTGTGTTTGCAAAATTAAAAAAAAATTATTTTTTTTTAAAACTCGGAAATCAAGAGTATATAGTAATTTTCAATCAATCTCGAAGGCCAGTAAAACTTGATTGGTGAATTGGTTCTGGCCCACGGACCATAGGTTGATCATCTCTTCCTTAGATGACATGCATACAATTTCTCTATCCTGATGCTGTCGTAATTTGTGCTTGCGGTGGACAAATGGTGCTTCACTCTGAATAAAAATACAAATCATCACCATCTGCAGTGTCTTAGTGGAAGAGTGTTAGAGCACATTTCCCTTGTGGCAAAGGGGCCAGGCTCAATCCTCAGTCTAAATTCACACCAGATAAGGAAGCGAACCTCTCACTTCACCTCATGAACAGCTGAAACTTCGCACAATGAAGTGTCTAACACTTCATCCCTGACAGCAGTGTCCGAAATGTGATTCCCGCTATCTTTTTCTTTTCCCTGCAGATTGTGTCTACATGCCCTCACCAAACATAAAGACCTCACAGGCAGCCAGTGGAATGCATTACCTAAACCTCACCAAGAGTGGCTGTGCCTCAAATCCACCTTAGATTCCCAGTTTGAGCCCCCATTTTACAAGAGCTGTGCAGAATCTATGTTGGGGCCTCGTCTGTGTCAGCTATCTGTGATATCGGAGAAGGAGTCAGAGATGTTGAATACAAGTAGATGATCTGTAGAGATGTTACGTTCCTTCTACGGCTTTTAGTAGTCTACAAGTAAATAATAGATTAGTCAAAAACATCTTAAATTAGATGGTTTGTAGAGATGTTAGGTTCCTTTGATGGCTTTTACTAGTCTACAAACAAATAGATTAGCCAAAAGGATCTCAAAAGTAGATGATTTGTAGAGATGTTCGGCTTCTTATTCAACTTTGACTAGTTTACAAACAAATAATAGATTAGCCAAAATCATCTCAAAAGTAGATGATTTGTAGAAAGGTTCCTTCAACGGCTTTTACTAGTCTACAAACAAATAATAGATTAGGCAAAAACATCTCAAAAGTTGATGATCTGTAGAGATGTTTGGTTCTTTTGACGTTATTGCTCACTGTTTTGGTCATTGTTAAATAATTTATTATTGAACAAAATAGTGGCAACAGTCGCAAATTTAATTTTAAGATCTCACAATAGATACACACCAGACAGCAGAAAAGAAAGTGAAGTGATAGACAATTCAGATTTTTAACCATGGACCTCCAGGAAAAGGATATGGCTAGCTACAAGAAAAATGTTAGTTAACCTTCTGATTCCCAGTTGACAAAATTACGTCTGCATAATTTTGCAGCACGCCATGCCCCGATGTGGTTGTTGATTTTGAGAACCTCTAATTTAAAAATGTGTGTGTGCCTAGAGACATATATTAAAAAAGAACTTATTGGTACTATTGTTGTTATTGTGTGTATGTTAGTTTCTGAGATACAAGAAGATAAAGGTGATAGTGGTAAAAAATAGCACAAACATATAGACTCGCCTGGTAGCAGGGTCCCTTGGTTAGGAAAAAAAAAAAATTGCACACACAAGGGCACTAATACTACTATCGATGTTTACCTATGTCTGTCACTTCGACTATAAACATAATTATTGTATCTACATAAACAAACTAAACAGATCTACCTCAGAAAAATCTGTTGCAGAAACTGAACTCTCTCATTCTCAATACGTGAATCTTCAAATCCGATCCAAAAACAGAAGAAATACTTTCAAAAAACCTAAAACGAATTTCACAATCACCATTTTCTTCATCTAACCTTATGTGCAAGAAGCTGGAACTTTCTGCAATCAAAAAAGCAGTATGTTCAGCCGTATCTATGGCATTTACCCGGTAGTTTAAATACGATAAAGTGATGACCCTAGAGCTGGCGGCGTGCAACGCCAGTGGAACGGAGCCAAATTGTCGTAATCTCACGCAGTTGGGCCAGAAAAGGTTATGGGATTCTGCCAGCTCAGAGTATCTAGTTGATGAAATGTTACTCATGCAAGACATATGGATCACCTGTATGTTCATGTTTCTGGCATGAATTATTGGATTCCGTCAATTTAGGATGTCTAGTTGACAAGTCTCGTAACTCATGCAACCTGAATATCCATGAGTCTTTCATAAATTACTGGATTCAATCAACCAGACACTTAGAAAATCTCCTAACTGCTATGGCAAGTCACACCCATCACTAGGCGGTCCGTGATTCGAATCCGAGTTGCCTATTAATTTACTGTTGTCTGGTGTATATGTTACCGAATGATTAAAATATACTTGTCTTTGGGATTATTGTCTTTACTTTATTTTCTACCCTCTTGAGTTTCTGTTTATTTTATTGTTGAACAAGATGATTGTGTACTATAGTCTGTCTTTTAATTTATGAACAAGATCCAAAGCAATTTTCTACTAAACTGTATGTCAGATCCAAATGATATTTTGCATGCAGCCTTGGAATATCCATGATGCTAAAACATTAATATTATTTAGTCCATAGATGTTAAGACATTTGCACATCGTGATTTCATTTGATCTTTTAGGACCATTACAAAGAAATGACATTCAATTTAAGATTTTACAGTACGCAGTTGAATTTCTCAGCATTTTGTTCATTGGCGTATCTCCTTAATGTCTTTATAGATCAATTGATTGTTTGTGTTGCCATTTATGTACAATTGTAAAAATGACACCAATATGCAACAGTTAGTACAATCACCTTCAATCACCCTTAGACCCCCAAGGTTGTATCAACTGCGCAGCTAATTTTATGTTGTGTAACGCATTTTAATATTGCAATGTATTTATTGCTATTGTATGTATACATAATTGTTTTGATAAACATACTCTAATTCATCCAATGCTAATCAGTATGTCCAGAAAAGATTATATTAATCATCCGAATCTGTCGATTCAAAACGGTTGATAATTGTTACTGGCTGGGCAAATTGTAATCCATCTCGCTCGTTGCCATTACTGTTCTTCTTCCCGGAGCACATGTTCAACACACTTCTTCCAGAACTGAATGTCTATTTTTGAAAGGTACTCACATGTCAGCACTTCAGCATCATACATTTTAAATGTCCTGTTCTGTTCGACAACTTGTCCTTTGACTTTAGCCCACACAAGCTCTTATGTTAATTCTAGTTTCCGGAGAGTAACAAGTTGATTTTTTGTCAACAGTTTCAATATTTCCCCATTTTATGATATCTCTGTCGAAATCGTCAAATTCCCTTTTCCTTCCTTGCTTGATATGAGTGCACTCTGAGTCCTGTTCAATCCAACGGTAAAAGGATAATCTATCCAGACAAAAGACCAATTGTGTCCATTTCTCTGGGTCATGAATATCACAATATAAATGACCCATCGTAGATTCCTTGCGGAAGAACTGTTATAGTAAAACGGTAACCTTCTGCGTTGTTATAAATGTACACTTCAAACTTATTTTGAAATTTATATCAAAGTAAGTTTTGAAAAAGCAACTAAATCTCACATTAACCACACCCCAAAGTATTGATGTGTATTTTGATTGGCATTCTGTCAGTCTCGAGAGACAATGGACTTCACGCTAGAGAGGGGGCAGTCAGTTGTTGCCCTTGTTTTTGCCGCACACGTTTGGGTTCTGCATCTTGATGCATCCTGTCTTCCCCTGCCTGCAGACCAACACACAAGTCTGCCTCCAGACCAACACACAAGTCTGCCTCCAGACCAACACACAAGTCTGCCTCCAGACCAACACACAAGTCTGCCTCCAGACCAACACACAAGTCTGCCTCCAGACCAACACACAAGTCTGCCTCCAGACCAACACACACGTCTGCCTCCAGCCGGGTCTGTCTTTGGCAAGTTCCTCCCAGTTGCAGGTGTTCATATCCAACGCCTTCAAGTCACGCTTGCTAACATCGTTGTAGTTGAGGAAGGTTCTACCTATTTTACATTTTCCCGTGGTCAGCTCTCTGTATAGGATATTTTGTGGTATCTTTTGGCTCATTCTCTATTCTGCACACATGACCACGCCACCGCAAGCGGCGCTGACGGGATATCGTAACTAAACTGGAAACCTCGCACGGTCCAACACGTCACTGTTAGTCACTCCATGAAATTCCAAGTAGGTATCTCAGGCAGCGCATATGAAAACCATTTAGCTTTTTTCATGAGCGACAAACAGAGTCCATGTTTCACTGCCATAGAGCAGGGTATAAATAACACAGGATCTGTACACAGCAACCTGTGTGGAGATGGTCAGTATGATGTTATTCCACACACTCTGTGAGAGCCTGACAAGTGCTGATGAGGTCATTCCTAATCGCTTCTGCAGCTCCTCATCCAGTTAAAGGTTGTCAGTGATGATAGATCCGAGGTAGTTAAAGTGATTTACAGCTTCCAGATTGTTATTGTTTAAGACAATGTCTGGAGGATCTGCACCCACTGCCATCACTTTTGTTCACAGATGGTGAGTTCAAACAGATCACAAGATTTTAGAAACCTATTAACGGGGATCTGTAATTCAGCTACCATGTCGGCAACCAGGGGCAGCATCTTCTGCAAAAAAAACATATCCCGAATGACACTCCCTTCTCTTAGATTTCTCAAGGACACCAACCACGCCTTAACCACTTTCTCTACCATTGTCCTCTTCCCCGACCGTACCTATCGTCTCTTCCTACTTGATGTCTGTTCACTGTACACCTCCATCCCCCACTCCGATGGCTTATTGGCCCTCCGTTTCTTCCTTGACTGAAGGGTTAACCCATTCATCTCTACGTCTACCATCGTCCGTCTGGCAGAACTCGTCCTTACTCTCAATACCTTTGAGTTCAATGGCCAGTTTTTCGACCAGATCAGCAGTGTAGCTATGGGCCCCAGCTACGCATGCCTGTTCATGGGTCACCTGGAACACTTGATCTGGCTTCAATTCCAGGGCACCTTTCCTTTGATGTATTATCGATACATCGACGATGGGATTGGCATTACTGACATGTCGGAGAAGGATCTATTAAACTTTATCGACTTTGTCAATGACTTCCATCCCTCGATCAAGTTCACGTCTGACATTTCCCTCACGTCTGTACACTTTCTGGACATCACTGTCTCTATCTGCCCTTCAGGCCTCTCCACCACTATCTACTACAAACCCTTTGACGCCCACAACTACCTCCTCTACCCTTCCTCCCATCTTCAATCCTGCCGCGATTCGCTTCCTTTCTCCCTACTCCTCCGCCGCCTATGTCAGGATGACGACGACTTCCTTCTCAGGGCCCACGAGATGCTTGACTTCTTCCGCAAGCGACTCTACCCTGAGACCACTCTCTCCTCCGCCCTTCAGCGGGTTCTTCTTATCTCCCGTCAAGACTCCCTCACTCCCACTCACCGTCCTCCCTCTGACCATGTGAAACTCGTCCTCACTTATCATCCTCATTGCGTCTCTGTCCGGGATATCCTATTCCGCCATCTCCCTATCCTTCACTCTGATCCTGCCACTCGTAAAGTTTTTCCCGATCCTCCCCTTGTCGCCTACAAACGAGACAGGAATCTGAGGGACTTGCTGGTCAGTAGTCGCCTACACACCATCCCTCATAGCCTCCCAGGCACCAGGCCATGCAAAAATTCACGTGGCTGTGTTACCTGCCCTCATGTCATCCTTTCTCGCTCCATTACCTTTCCTAAAGCAAAATTCTTCATCAAAGAGGGATTCACATGCAATTCTCGTAACCTCATCTATTCTATCATCTGCCGTCAGTGTGGTATGACATACATTAGGGAAACTGGTATGAAACTGAGGGAGCGTTTCCACCAACACCTCAACGACATCCCCAACTCACTGGTTCCCCAATTTCCAGCCACTTCAATGGTCCTGAGCACCGGGGTACGGCTGACGTTAGTGTCACTGGTCTAGTTTCGTGCTTCTCTGACGATCGTCATCGATTCACCCTTGAGAATAGACTTATCTCTAGTATGGGCTGTCTCCAACCACATGGCATTAATATCTTCCATACTTTTTCTTAAACCCTCACACTGGCCCCCATCTATTTGTCTTCCTTGCCCCCCTCCCATTCTTCTATCAGTTCTTCCTCCCCCCCCCTCCCCCTCCTATATCAATCTCACGCCCTCCCGGCTGATATTGCCTTCTTTTTTCTCCCATCTTGACCACTATTTGGCTACCATTGGCTTATCCAGCACATTCCGCCACATTGCTAGCGCTCTCCTGGCCACTTTGTGTTTGACCCCTTTGATTCAGTTTCAGTCAGCATCTGGCCCAACCAGGTCGCTTACACAGACTGGGTCTACTATCAGAAACAGATGAGTTGACCATTTTTTCTTATATGTGATTTGTTAGTTCAGTATTGTTGTCCCTGGCATATTGGTCGTAACATAGGTTTTGTTTGTGTTCTCGTCTCGGTGCGGTATCTGACCATACCCATTTTTACATTTTGATTAAACTCAACCTTAATCAACTTTTACAATTTTTTTTTCATGTTTTTTTTTTCCATTATACACACCAACAGAACCGCTGCAGCCTCGCCTTATTTTAATTTTACTTTTTTCTCGCAGTCTGGTTAGATTAATCTAGTATGCAGAAAGACCTCTCTGTGGCAGTTCGAAAGTGCGTGTTTAAGCATGATGGCAAAAAAAATGCAGAATAGAGTCTGATTCAGGACGCAACCTCGTTTAACTCCGCTGTTAATGTCGAAGGCCTCCGATTCCTGACTGTCATGCAGCACTGTACCTTTCGTGCCCACATAAAAGACCTAATGATGTTTAGGTGGGCAGCTATTTTTAGACAATACTTTAAAAAGACCCTGTTTGCTTACTAGGTCGATGAAGGCAAGAAATTGTAGTCTGTGTTGTTCTCTGCATTTCTCTTAGACCATATTAACGGTGGGCCTTTGTGCGTGAAAAGCACACTGAGACTCCAGGTATACCCTGTCGACCAGCTTTTGCAGCCTGCTCAGGATGATGCGAGCATACACTTTGCCTATGGTATTGAGGAGTGATATTCCCCTGTAATTGTTGCAGTCTCCTCCGTCTCCCTTTTTCTTGTAAAGTGTGATTATGTTGGCGTCTCTCATGTCCTGTGGTATGGCCCCCATCATCCCAATACTGGCTTAAATGCCTATAACTATAGACAGTTTTGCATGAATGATGTTAGGTGTTTTCCGCATTTAACAAACTGTCTAATTGGTGTTCGGGAAAATCAGGAATTTGTATTTACTAAGCGTATTTGAAGGTCAAAACATCTATTTTTAAAACAGCATGTCTGTGTTCCTTAAATATGTTAAAATTATGTCATATTCACTGAGGTTGCCTTTAATATAGACTAATGAATACATTTTAAAAAATACATCCAATTTCTTAGAGAAAAATATATTTCAATAACATCATGGATATTCTAAGACTACATGCGAAAAGTCATTTGAATCTGACATGCAGTAGAAAGTTGCTTCAAACCTTGTTTATGAATTAAAAGACAGTCTATATCCCTTCGTTGTTCATTATCAAGCACACAATGTTCATCTAGTGGGTGTTTGTGCTGCAGGTGATAAATCAGTCATGTTTTAGAACCAAGATAACCTATTTAAGCCAAGATATCCTATTTGAGCCAAGATTTGTTAATTGAGCCAAGATATCAGACAAACCAAGATATCCTACTTGAGCCAAGATATCCTAATTGAACCAAGGTATCCTAATTGAACCAAGGTATCCTAATTGAACCAAGGTATCCTAATTGAACCAAGATATCCTAATTGAGCCAAGATATCCTAATTGAGCCAAGATATCATAATTGAGCCAAGATGTCCTAATTGAGCCAAGATATCCTACTAGAACCAAGATATTTTTCTTGATCCAAGATATCCTTATTGAGCCAAAATGTGTGACTTGAACCAAGACATCCTAATTGAGGCAATCTATATCCTACTTAAGTCTTAATATTCTACTCTAGCCAAGTATTCTGTTTTTCACCATGTTATTTATTTCAACTGTGTTGTTTGTGAAATTGAAATGTGACTGGTATATTGCACACATAGATTAGATGGACACGAATAGTGATTTTATTATTGAGCCTACTATAGAAAACATCACTCTGCCACCCACCAATGAAACGGAGAGATTAACTCATCTTAGTACTCCTGGTAAAAATTTGAGGATTAAATTGGCTTGGCTTTGTTCATTCTCAATCTCCCGCTACCAAACCCTAAAAGGGCTTAAGTAGCAGAATGTAGTCCAGAGAACGGAATGCGTTGTGTCGTAGTTTACAGCTTGACTGCGATATTTGCACCTTTTGGTCCAACACATCCGACTTCAGCAAGGATTTTTTTCAGTACCGGGTTAGCATTCCCTCTTCGATCCCTTCTCCTTAGCCAGTCTGCTCTGTTGCAGCCTGTTATCCAGGATCACCGCAAGGAGGTGTAGAAGGGTCTTGGCAGCTCTGGTTCGCTGGCCCTGACACCAGCAATCAGCTATGGGTCGCTGACCGCTGCAGCTCATGCGCTGCTCAGCGTCTTGATCCCAAGGATTAAATTGAAACAGCATTTGGCTACCAGAATCTGTTGGTTAATATCAGGATTTCAGACATTTATGAAATGGGCTTCTAACCAGGATGACATAAATGTACAAAATTAATTGAACTAAACTTTTCTTCTTCGATCAACTGATGCTATGCTACTAGTCCGGTGATGTTCACAAAGGAGATTGTGCGTTTCAGGTCTTCACCTGTCCCCCACAGCTTTTCGAGCATGGTTGCTGCCCCAGGTCAGACTGCCTCTCTTTGGTGTGCATAAGTGGGGCAGTCCTGCAAGATGTGTTACTAATGTTTACTTCGGTGCGCCGTAATCGCATGTGGTGGTGTCTCTAAGACCCATTCTGTAGAAGTGGTTCTCGAGTCTGCAATGTATTGTTCTGAGTCTGAAGATCTTTGCCTGCCCATCTCTGCCAAGTTTGTCTATGCTGTCATTTTCTGGGTTGTGTTTTTTGTGCTGGTCTTTCCAATCTGTCCTCATAAATCATATGATACCCTCTTAGAACAGGACACAACCGACTCCGCAGCCACATGTACACAAAAATGAAGATTGGCAACTCAGCCATGTGTATATGCGGACAGGCACCACAGACAGCAGAGCACATACTACAGAACTGCCCCGAATATGATATACAGAGAAAATCTCACTGGCCCATAGATACAACACTGAAAGAGAAACTTTATGGACCTGTATGTGAACTACAAAAGACAGTGAAATTTATACAAGAGACAACATTGCAGATATAGACAGTATTTTCAAGCGAACGAAAGAAGAAGAATATGATACGTGTCTTTACTTCTTTATAGCTCAGTGTATGAGGAAGTCAGTGTGCCACCACTTCCGGCTTTTGCGAGCTCATCTATCTTCTCGTTTTCAAGGATCCCACAGCAGCCCAGAATCAACTACAGGGCTAATTTTGTTTTTTGGAACAGCAATTCAATGTTATATTTTATTTTGTGTATAGTCTACCTTGTTTATCACTTGGATTACGGTTCTGGAATATGTTAGAATGACCCTTTTTCTTGTAGTTGTGTTTTGTTTTGACTGACAAGAATTTGCGTTGCTGCATGTACAGCTGTTGCTTTAGCTCTGACATTGGTACTAGTCTCTCCTGCTGGTATTGAGTGGTTTTCGATGTTGCTGTTTGAGTGTGTGATGTAGATTCCACTGCCATCTCATTATTCGCTCTCTGTGGCAAATCCATCTGTGTACACAATTGAATTAAACAAAATTAATTGCTTAACATTGTTATAAATGAATCATTTGTTATCAACCACAGCCCTAATTTCTCTCCTCCATTCTAATGCATTGTTTTTATGTGTATATGTGTGTCTTTGTAATTTAAACACCTGTGAATCGTAAATTGGTTTGTGGATGTTGAGTTTTGTTGATAGTAAGTTGTGAGTTGAATGGTTAGTTGAATGTTTAATTGAATGGTTAGTTGAATGGTTAGTTGAATGGTTAGTTGAATGTTTAGTTGAATGGTTAGTTGAATGGTTAGTTGAATGGTTAGTTGAATGGTTAGTTGATTGGTTAGTTGATTGGTTAGTTGAATGTTTAGTTGAATGGTTAGTTGAATGGTTAGTTGCATGATTAGTGAAATGGTTTCTTGGTCTGGAGATACAGGCTTAGAACTATTTTGTGTGTGTGTCAGGAAATGGGGAAACTACAAGGCAGTAAGGTGTAAACAAAGTGTGTTTTTCATACTCTGACATTCACACATGCTGAAAACCTGCAAAGCGGGGAGCAGCTTTCTTGTTTTTAAGGAACTCGAGAAAAAAATGAGCTGATATGTGATTCAAGAATTGATTTGTTCGTTCTCATGAGGACTAGAAGAAGCCTCTGTCGGACACTGTAGGACCAGGAATGATTATATGGTATGTGTAAATATGTTATGCTTGGAGCAGCTGTTTCTGCATTGACTTTTAGGTCAGTGGTCATTTTATGCAAATTGAAGCATGTATTGTGCTATGATAAAACACTAGGTTGGTACCTTGGTTGATAAGAATAACGACATTGTATGTTGAATGGAATGGAATAATATAATTGTAAGTTGAATGGAATAATACGCTTGTAAGTTGAAAAGAACACTTATGTAAGTAGAAAAGAATAGCACTACTGTTAGTTGAAAAGAGGAACACTATTGTTAGTTGAAAAGAATAACACTATTGTTAGTTGACAAGAACAACACTATTGTTAGTGGACAAGAACAACACTATTGTAAGAAGAAAAGAATAACACTATTGTTAGTTGACAAGAACAACACTATTGTTAGTTGACAAGAACAACACTATTGTAAGAAGAAAAGAATAACACTATTGTTAGTTGAAAAGAGGAACACTATTGTTAGTTGACAAGAACAACACTATTGTTAGTTGACAAGAATAACACTATTGTTAGTTGACAAGAACAACACTATTGTTAGTTGACAAGAATAACACTATTGTTAATTGACAAGTATAACAACAGTGTAACTTTCCAATTATGTCAAATAAGATGACTGAAGTGGGTTGTGCATGGCGATGGCAACCTAATAATGTAAAATCGTTGTTGCTGTATCTGCCACTGTAAATTGTCAACTACAGGCTTCATGTAAAGAGCCAGCTGTAGTGTTGGCTTTATGCTTCACTTTGAGCAGAATCGTGAATTGTGCACCATCACAAGAAGTGATGGTATCATTTGTGTACATATATTATGCTTGCATCAGCTATTCTCACGTTGTCTTAGGTCTGCCTATGTTTATATTGTGTAATTTGTCATGTTCATTCATGCAAGTTGCTATAATAAAAGATCTGGCTTGACTAATTTAAAAAAAATTACATACTAATGTGATTTTACAGAGAGCAAAACACTCACATCATGTACTAGCTGCTGATCCAGCGACGTCTTCGATGGTTGGGGCGTGTTTGTCACATGAAAGATGAGAGGCTGTCAAAGGATATCCTCTTTGGACATCTGGCCATTGGAAGAATCGGCTGTCCCACACCGCGATTCAAAGACCTATGCAATAGGGACATGAAGTCATGTGACATCATCCCATCTTAAGTTTGGGAAGAGATTGCTCAGGATCGAGCTGTTTGAAGACAGTTGAAAGGGACAAAATGGCTGCTGATGCTCGTAGAGGCCTTCTGGCTGCAGAGAAAAGAGAAAGGCTGAAAAGATCGAGGGACATCCGGCAGGCCAGCCTCCTCAGAATGTCTATGATCTGTGGCAGGGACTCACTCGCAGATCAGCTTTACAGTCATAGCTGACTGTGTTGAAATACAAGCGATAGACAAAACTCAGAGGGCGCCACGTGTATGGTCTGCAGAGACTTGAGACGCCTTTGATGATGATTACATTCCAAAACTTTAGCACCAGTCTTCGCTCGGAAAATAATTTTTGTAATTCACACAATTTGGTAGTGACTTCGACATAGAAAATCACTCCATATCAGCTGGAGAGACGTGTACCAATAGTGATACCCTGTGAAAAAAGCAAAGTGTCAACAAAAGTCTTCCAATCTCCTCGTAAAAGACGACTAAAAATAGTTGTCCTTGTGAATTAGCAACCTCAATATGTAGATACATTGATACAGATGCCATCTCTATACGAGTACGCTGCATGGTTTGATACATGAACCGTATAAGGGTTATCTGAGTTGTTCTCTTTCATCTTCTCATAGGACGCAATGGATACAAAGGTTCGTCAAACAAAATGTCTGCAGTTGTAATTTGTTCAATTACATTTCTCATTTATACATATTAATCTATACAGTGTGAAAAAAAAATAATTACATACACAAACATATACATTTACACACGCACGCACACACATGTACAAGAAGGTGGATATTTAGGAACTGTTTTTACTGAGAACGGCACTCGATAGAGAGATACGAGAGTGCAGGCTACAGACGCCTGCCACCTACCAGCTGTCTCCACTGCTAAGCCACCGCAAGATTTCCCTCCAAACAAAAAGGCAGATCGTAAATAGAATCTTCCTCCAAACCCGGCGATACCAGTGCCGGACATGGGCAATGAATTGGGCCCAGGGACGAAAGGTAGCCACTTGTGAAATGCGGTTCTTGCGAAAGGTCACTAACAACACCAGTAGAGACAGAATCACAAATACAAATTTCCAGGAGAGGTTTGAAATAATTCACTGCCTACAGTACATCGATCAACAAAGAATGAATTAGTTTGGCCAAATTGGGAGAATGCATTCAGCCCGCTTTCTTCATGCAACCTTCTACAGGGCAACATTTGTAGGAAGGGCTAGAGGTAGACCGAGAAAAAAAGGTGGATATAAAGCCTAAACGAAACCTGCCGTAAAGTTGGAATAAGTGTCAGTCGGGCCACGAGAATGGGCGAAAGACCAATACATACCAGGACACTGGGTTACAGCCCAGTAAAAAGTATACGATCATCCAGTTAACCTAAAAAAAAGTCTTTACATCGATAGCCAGTGCTCTGTTAGAACAATAACCGGACTCTCTGAACATATCCATATCAAATCTGGAGTACGGCAAGCATGTGTTCTATCCCCTTTGTTGTTCGTCACATATGTAGAAATAACAACACATATGAAGAAACAACATCACATATGTAAAAACAACATCACATATGTAAAAGAAACAACTTTCGTGTACTCTTAAACGAACTTATTTTCGCAGACTATCAAGCAGCCATAACAACTTCAGAAATACAATTGCAACAACATATTGACAAACTAAATACAACATGTCAAGAATACAGCATAAAGATCAATGTAGATCAAACTGAGGTCATGACAATCATCATTTCTTGACATCTTCTTCAATCCCTGCACCAATTAACATTTATAACAGTGTACACCACATCTCTCCCGCCTCACTCTCTCTATATTTCTCTCTCTCTCTCTCTTTCTCTCTCTCTCTCTCTTCTTTAACCTTCTTATTTTTCTGTACTTTCAACAGTTAGTTTAATACAGGCTAATTCGGGAAAAACAAGAATTGATGTGGTCATTTAGAATAATCCAATACTCGCCGTCCACTATCAGTTAAGGGACAACATTAAAGCACAGACGAGCATAGCTCACGAACAACAGCACGGCCTGTAAAACTACCAACCGTAACAACTATCGACTCAACAAACAACAATTGGTTATATTTAGAATGAATGGCAAAGAAACGATAGTAGGATTATAAGCTTGGTCAACTCGCTTTGTATGTTCATTGAATAATCAAAATAAGGAAACACTGCAGTCGGGGATGCAGTGGTAAAGACTTCACTGTAAGAAGTCTCAGCTTTTGTGAGTCGAAGTGAACAGTTTCCTTTTCCAATGTCTTGTTTTACATGTCAAAGAGTTAAGTTTAGTCCATGTTAGTTACTGACGTCAGGGATCAGGTATTACGGACTTCATTGTTGGAGACATCAACGAACTACTTCCTTTCCCTCTGGCATGCCATTACTAACAGTCAGTCAGGTTTCAATTTACAACTAAATTGACTCGAACATGTAGCGACTCGAGAGTACACGTCCTCTAAAACTTAAGACGAACAAGAACCTACAATTATTTATAATAAAACATAGTGACAGTTTAAAAACGTATTTCATTATTTGTATTGCTTATGATGTTTGTTATAGATACAAGAGCTTGCAATGGTACTTCATTCATTGTAAAACATACTAAGGGATTTAACCAAATAAATGTTTAAAAAAGTAAACTAAGAGTTATCCGATCATAAAAATCTCGAGTGAGAGGTTCTGGATTGGGCGTTTCTCCTCTATAGGGGGATAGAAGAAGAGAGGTTCAAAGATGAGGAACGGAGACATGTTTATCTAGATAAGTAGACAAAAGAGTATGAAATTAAGGAATTGAATAAAAGGAGAGGAAGATAGGATATAAATGGAGAATGTCGTCAAAGCATGTAGGATATAAATGAAAGAGAATGTCGTCAAAGCATGTTCTTTTTGTAGAAATTGAGATATTATGAAAGTAATATATACTATTTGAAAAGTAAATTTCAATAATGGACAGAAAACAGCAGCTTTGCTGGGCATTAAAAACAAAACACATTCATTCCAAAGTGAAAAACTCCCACAAATAATTTTATAGATATATATATATATATATATATATATATATATATGTATATATATATATATATATATATATATATATATAACACTTCTGGCGTGTAAATGAGTTCATCGTATGTTGCTTTGTTTCTGCAGGTCCAAACTAAATGTTTAAATGTTGCAAAGCGTGTCAGTAATGTGTCTTGAGTGTTTTTGTCTGTTTTAGGAGAGTTATTTAGCATTTTTGTCCCTGTATATATTTACTTTGGTTTTTGTGTATTTGTTTATTATCAGTCTTAATGCATGTACAGTTTGCATTACTATATTGCATTTGAAAAATATGTGTTTTTCGGTTTCTGTGATGTTCTGTCTGCATAATTGACATTTGGATGTGCAGGTTTTGTACCTGTGTGATTGTTTTCATCATATTGGTGTTATATTATATAGTAAACTGTATGTGTCTTCTTTAATATTTGGTGATACTTTTAATGCGCGAAGGCTGCTGAATATATATGTATATTCTGTATTAAAGAAAGAATAGCCTACTTTTATTCTGTATTTAAGTGATGGCTCTTGAGCTTGTACTAGTTTTTTATAAATATATTTAGTGTCTAGCATAAGGTAGTGCGCATTTCCTTGTATATATTTATTACACTTTTTATAGAATGGTGATGCGGTTCCAAAGAAATGTGGCATGTTATTTTGCAATTTACAAATTTTACTCATTTTAAGTGCCAGATAATAGTGTGCAAGGGGGTATTCGTTGGGGTGTGCGATAATGTCGCTTACAAATTTTAATATGAGGGCTTTGATTTTTGTTGTAATGTCTTGTAGGGCAATTCCGCCCTGGTTTTTGTCTTGCATTATTGTTGTGTGTTTGATGCTGGTTTTAGTGTGCATAAAAACGGAATTTCTAAGGAGCATTCTCATGTCTGTGATGATCTCCAGTAGGGGACTGAAGATGTTACACGTATAAATTAATTGAGGTATGATAAGAGTGATCTTTTTCAACCAACTAGACACATGACACCAAAGGAAAGCAAACGACACTTTACAGCACATTCTAGACGAGCATGCCCTATTAGATACATACAGGAAAATATATCTAGAGGGCACAGAAACAATATTTGTAGATGCAACACGTGCCGACGGCACATTAAGTAGGTTAGATAAAATTTACATACATGACAAATACAATATTTAGACACTACCACTTTCACAGACCACAAATCAGTAGATATAGTTATCAACGGAACAAACACACAAACTACACGCACTGACGCTATACACTGGAAATTTAACAACTCCTTGCTGGATAACGAAAAATTTGTTAAAGATATCACACTGAAAATAAAAGATTACATACAGACTGGACCAACTGAAAATTTAGCATCATATTGGGATCTACTAAAAGGCACAATTAAAGTCAGGACTCAAATGATATCACAAGCCATACATAAACAAATAAGAAGGGACAAACGAATTATAGAAGAAGCTTTCAGATTAACTAAACTTTTAGATAAAAATGCCCCACAAATCCATTTACTTTAGGAATAACTAAACATATTTGAAAATCACAAGCTACAAAGAGCACAATTAAGGAGTAAATTTAATATCATCACACAAGAGGCACCCAACAAACAATACTTGGCAGTCGAACAAAACATACAATGCAGTAGACAGAAAAAGGAAATTAAAGGGGTACTACCATTACAGACAGCAACAAAATAGGTGAGGCGTTTAAAAACTTTTACACCAACCTGTACTCAGGAGAAATCTCACCTACAGATACCAGTGCAAGCAGTGACACTTTCACAAAATGCTTGATTGAGCAGGACAAAACAAAACTTAGCGAGCAACTAACGTTTGGAAGACTTAAAAAATGCTCTCGACACGCTTAAAAAGTGTAAGAGTCCTGGCCCTGATGGCTTGACTGCTGAGTTTTACTCCACGTTCTTTAACGTGTTGAGTCCACTCCTTCTAAGCGTCTTACAGGAGGCGTTCGAGAGGGGGGAACTCTCAGCTAGCTTAAACCAATCCTACATCACACTAATACATAAACCAAACACAGACAAAACTGAAATTAAAAATTTTAGACCGATCTCCTTATTAAACACTGACTACAAAATATTAACGAAAGCCCTAACATTAAAACTCAAACGCTTCACGAAACACCCCATCCATGAAGACCAACAATGCAGCGTACAAAACAGAAATATCACCAAACACGCTCATTTTTAAAGAGACATCATTCAATATACACACGAAAAACAAACACAAGCAGCAATACTAGCTATAGATCAAGAGAAGGCCTTTAATAAAGTTTCACGTGAATATTTACACCAAACATTAGAAAGAAACAATATGGGGGAATACTTTCCAAACTGGGTCAAAATATTATACAACAAACCTGAAAGCACGTTACTGATAAATCACACACTCACAGACAAAATACAAATATCTCGATCGGTTAGACAGGGATGGGCGTTATCCCCACTTCTATATGTACTAGTGTTGGAACCAATCTTAGAAAAAATCAGACAAGATAAAACAATTAAAGGACACAGATACATGGAACAGGAGAAAAAAACTCATAGCATTAGCAGACAACACTGTATTCTTCCCATCAAACTATACGTGCATAGAAAACATCTTAAATATCTTTGAGAACTTTGGCAAACAGAGTGGCTCCAAAGTAAATATCCTTAAATACAAAATTATGGGGATAGGAAAGTGGACATTTAAAACTGATTTCCCCTTCCAATTAATACAAGAACAGAAACTAAAATTATGTGTCATAGATTACCAGGCAAACCATCTCAATAAAAACAAAGAAATGTGGCGAAAATTAACACAATGGATCAAAAATAGGTTAAACAAATTTAAATTTAGAACTACAACTATATTTGGCAGATGTATTCTAATAAATACCATAATCATACCTCAATTAATATATACGTGCAACATCTTCAGTCCCCCACTAGAGATCATCACAGAAATGAGAATGCTCCTTAGAAATTCCGTTTTTATGCACACTAAAACCAGCATCAAACACAAAACATTAATGCAAGACAAAAACCGGAGTGGAATTGCTCTACAAGACATTTCAACACAAATCCAAGCCCTCAGATTAAAATTTGTAAGCGACATTATCGCACACCCCAACGAATACCCCCTTGCACACTATTATCTAGGATTTAAAATGGTAAAATTTGTAAATTGCAAAATAACATGCCACATTTCTTTGGAACAGCATCACCCTTCTATAAAGAGTGCAATAAATACATACAAGGAAATGCGCACTTACTTATGCTAGACACTACATATATTTATAAAAAAACTAGTACAAGCTCAAAAGCCATCACTTAAATACAGAATAAAAGTAGGCTATTCTTTCTTTAATACAGACTATACATATATATTCAGTAGCCTTCACGCATTAAAAGTATCAATACCAATTAAAGAAGACACATACAGTTTACTATATAATATAACACCAATAGGACGAAAACAATCACACAGGTACAAAACCCGCACACCCAAATGACAATTATGCAGACAGAACATCCCAGAAACCGAAGAACACATACTTTTCAAATGCGATATAGTAATACAAACTGTGCATGCATTAAGACTGATATTAAACAAATACACAAAAACCAAAGTAAATATATACAGGGCAATTATGCTAAATAACTTTCCCAAAACAGACAAAAACACTCAAGACACATTACTAACACTCTTGGCAACATTCAAACATTTAGTTTGGACCTGCAGAAACAAAGCAACATACGATACACCCATTTACACTCCAGAACTGTTTAAACATATATATATATATATACAAAATTATTTGTGGTAGTTTTTCACTTTGGAATGAATGTGTTTTCTTTTTAATGCAGAGCAAAGCTGCTGTTTTTTGTCGATTATGGAAATTTACTTTTCCAAATAGTATATATTACTTTCAAAATGTTTCAATTTCTACAAAAAGTACATGCTTTGACGACATTCTTCTTCATTTATATCCTATCTTCCTCTCCTTTTATCCAATTATTTTATTTCATACTATCTTGTCTACTTATCTAGATAAACAGGTCTCCGTTCCTCTTTCTCTCAACCTCTCTCCTTCTATCCCCCTTTCCACTTTCTATCCTGCACCTATATATTCATATATAATGTCTATTGCAATTGGATTTGTGTCAACGAATATTCTTAATGTCAAATTGTAAATAAAATTCACTTAAATTTGATAAAAATTAATATATTTTTATATTATGTTTCCTCAAAACAAATGTCTACTTATAAAATTCAACATTCAAAACTCATTTTATGAAACATACTCTACTTTAATGTACGTTGAAAACCTTTAAAACTGTTTATGCACTTAATTGAAATTATTTGAAAGCAATATACACAACAAGGTAACCACCACAACGAGTTCAGGTTCACATGTTGTGGCATATATATAAACTATAACTATAATGGTTTCAGCTACAGGAGTGGTCAGTGTGGTTTTCTGCCAGTTACTTGCCTAGTCCGCTCCATGACTTCGACGCCTTACTGTCAAGGTCCAAGGTTCAGCTCTTTTGATTGCACGGCTTTGCAGACACAATCGTCGCCCGGGGTCGCGAGCTGCTTCTCCCCATATGTCTTGTATGAGGACGAAAGCAAGCGTGAGAAATTTGGTCGGGTGGATAATTAAGAGTGGAGACGCCCATGCCAGAACCTCTTACGCGAATTTATTATGGTCGGATAACTCTTATTTTACTATTTCAAACATTTATTTGGTTAAATACCTTGGTATGTTTTATAATGTACTAGTTTTTTTAATAAATATATTTAGTGTCTAGCATTTTTAAATTTTGATTAAGCTCAACCTTAATCAACTTTTACTAGTTTTTTTCATGTTTTTTTCTCATTATACACATCCATAGAACCGCTGCAGCCTCGCCTTATTTTAATTTTACAATGAATGAAGTACCATCGCAAGCTCTTGTATCTATAACAAACAGCATGAGCTATGCAAATAATGAAATACATCTTTCAACTAACTGTCACTATGTTTTATTATGAATAATTGTAGGTTCTTGTTCGTCTTAGTTTTTAGTTGACATGTAATTGTGCAGGTTCCAGCCCTGGTATGAACTGGATGCAGCCGGGAGAAGGGTTTCTTGCTTAGCGTACCAGGCTTGAGCAGCTGAATACTCCGCTGCATTAGGACAAGCGGTTACGGAGGGTGGTTAACCGATATGTGAGTGCATCTTAAAAGACTCAAACACTAGAGCAAATTAGACCCGCAGCCTATTAGGCGGCATCTATGCTTCTCTAAACAAACCACCTAGCCATGTCCGGTGTTATGCCATGTCACACAGTTAGTCGCCTCTTTCGACACGCTCTCTGTGAGGCAGTGGTGCTATTCTTGTCTTTCTCATACACAAAGACCTCGACAGACCACTCGGTACGCTCTAGTATCTATAACAACATCATGGACTTGTATGCAAATAATGAAATATAACTTTAAACTAACTGTCACAAAGGAATAATTGTTCCACGAGCGAAGTAGAAGAAAAATATGGTTTCCATGCAGGCATGACTAGGTACTACGAAACATAGCTCTAACTCAAAAATCAATGGGAAGCATTATACGACGAGAGTACGTGTATACGAGAGCGCTCTCGAGTCGCTACATGTTCGAGTCAATTTAGTTGTAAATTGAAACCTGATTTATTGTTAGTAATGGCATGCCAGAGGGAAAGGAAGTAGTTCGTTGATGTCTCCAACAATGAAGTCCGTAATACCTGATCCCTGACGTCAGTAACTAACATGGACTAAACTTAACTCTTTGACATGTAAAACAAGACATTGGAAAAGGAAACTGTTCACTTCGACTCACAAAAGCTGAGACTTCTTACAGTGAAGTCTCTACCACTGCATCCCCGACTGCAGTGTTTCCTTATTTTGATTATTCAATGAACATACAAAGCGAGTTGACCAAGCTTATAATCCTACTATCGTTTCTTTGCCATTCATTCTAAATATAACCAATTGTTGTTTGTCGAGTCGAAAGTCGTTACGGTTGGTAGTTTTTCAGGCCGTGCTGTTGTTCGTGAGCTTTGCTCGTCTGTGCTTCAATGTTGTCCCTTAACTGATAGTGGACGGCGAGTATTGGATTATTCTAAATGACCACATCAATTCTTGTTTTTCACGAATTAGCCTGTATTAAACTAACTGTTGAAAGTACAGGAAAATAAGAAAGTTAAAGAAGAGAGAGAGAGAGAAATATAGAGAGAGTGAGGCGGGAGAGATGTGGTGTACACTGTTATAAATGTTAATTGGTGCAGGGATTGAAGAAGATGTCAAGAAATGATGATTGTCATGACCTCAGTTTGATCTACATTGATCTTTATGCTGTATTCTTGACATGTTGTATTTAGTTTGTCAATATGTTGTTGCAATTGTATTTCTGAAGTTGTTATGGCTGCTTGATAGTCTGCGAAAATAAGTTCGTTTAAGAGTACACGAAAGTTGTTTCTTTTACATATGTGATGTTGTTTTTACATATGTGTTGTTATTTCTACATATGTGACGAACAACAAAGGGGATAGAACACATGCTTGCCGTACTCCAGATTTGATATGGATATTTTCAGAGAGTCCGGTTATTGTTCTAACAGAGCACTGGCTATCGAAGTAAAGACTTTTTTTTAGGTTAACTGGATGATCGTATACTTTTTACTGGGCTGTAACCCAGTGTCCTGGTATGTATTGGTCTTTCGCCCATTCTCGTGGCCCGATTGACACTTATTCCAACTTTACGGCAGGTTTCGTTTAGGCTTTATATCCACCTTTTTTTCTCGGTCTACCTCTAGCCCTTCCTACAAATGTTGCCCTGTAGAAGGTTGCATGAAGAAAGCGGGCTGAATGCATTCTCCCAATTTGGCCAAACTAATTCATTCTTTGTTGATCGATGTACTGTAGGCAGTGAATTATTTCAAACTTCTCCTGGAAATTTGCATTTGTGATTCTGTCTCTACTGGTGTTGTTAGTGACCTTTCGCAAGAACCGCATTTCACAAGTGGCTACCTTTCGTCCCTGGGCCCTATTCATTGCCCATGTCCGGCACTGGTATCACCGGGTTTGGATGAAGATTCTATTTACGATCTGCCTTTTTGCTTGGAGGGAAATCTTGCGGTGGCTTAGCAGTGGAGACAGCTGGTAGGTCGCAGGCGTTTGTACTCTACAAACTCGTATCTCTCTATCGAGTGCCGTTCTCAGTAAAAACAGTTCCTAAATATCCACCTTCTTGTACATGTCCGTGCGTGCGTGCGTGCGTGCGTGCGTGTGTGTGTGTGTGTGTGTGTGCGTGATTATAATTTTTTGTTCACACTGTATAGATAAATATGTATAAATGAGAAATGCAATTGAACAAATTACAGCTGCAGACATGTTGTTTGACGAACCTTTGTATCCATTGCGTCCTATGAGAAGATGAAAGAGAACAACTCAGATAACCCTTATACGGTTCATGTATCAAACCATGCAGCGTACTCGTATAGAGATGGCATCTGTATCAATGTATCTACATATTGAGGTTGCTAATTCACAAGGACAACTATTTTTAGTCGAGAAGATTGGAAGGCTTTTGTTGACACTTTGCTTTCTTCACCGGTTATCACTATACATTATCGATAATGTGGTGTATGGATAAAATAGTGTGTGGATAAGAAGTCAACATTATGGATAAAGTGCGGTGACGGCGTGGGCTAGTGGTTAAGTGACACGGCTCACAACCAGAAGGTGCTGGGTTCGATCCCCATCACAGCACCGGCCGTTACCTCGGAGAAGCAAACCCTTAGAAAATGCAGGAGGAAGCAGACCCTTACAGAAAATGCATGATGAAGTCGGATGCACTGGGCCGTCAGGCGCAAAATAAAAAACCACAGTGTAACGCGCACCGGCTTGTGGAATTAGGAAATAAGGCTACGCAAAACCCCCCCCCCCCCCCCCCCCCCCCCAAAAAAAAATGGATAAAGTTGAATGTTGAAATGTATTTGGGGATTTTCTGCTGGTGTGAGAGAAACGGTGTATACTTAACAACACCTTCCAGTATCGGGACGAGATCGAGGCAGTAACATGGTCTCTGTGGGTATCTGGTACCTTTTTAAAGAAAGGTCATAATCGTGTCTGGCTCTCAATCCTGGCTTCGGAGGGTACCGAAAGACTGTGACGTGAGTGGATAGTGCACATAAAGGTTTGATTCCACCTGGCGCGTGTGTGTATCCACTGCCCTTGTTATGATTGGTTTGACGGGAATGAAGGAGCTGCCGACCTGTCCTTCCAGGCATCCGAATTGGGGAGATTGACAATGGATAGAAGTGAAATCTTTAGGTTGGTCAACGACAGCGCTTTTGGATGAAGACAAATCAGTCGATGATCCAGCAATGAACCGATTGCAGGATTTTAAAAATCAAACGCAGTGGGGTTGTGTTCAACTATCAGGCCACAAGAACCATCAGCATCTTCGCTATTTGCTGAGAGGAACTGCGCCCCTATGTGCATGATAGGAGTGCAGTGACGTCGATTCATAACAAAATGAAGTCAGCATTATGGATAATATGTAATGCAGATAGATAACCATCATTATGGATACAGTAGTATTTAAATCGTAAGTCAGCATTTTGGAACACCATAGAGTGCCTTTTTCAATTAAGAGAAGGCTAATAAATGCAGTTTTTTTCCTAAATTATGTTACCAATGTCAATCTTGGTCCTTACTAGAAACACAAAACTAAGATCCAGAGCTGTGAGATGCGCTGTGTGAGAAGTGCAGCCGGAAGGACAATCCGTGACCGAATCCGCAACACCGCGCTTAGGCAGACAGTTGGAACAAACCCAGTTAGTGCCTACATGAACTACAAATAAATCAAGTGGTTTAGTCATTTGGTCAGAACGCAGATCTCCAGTCCATGAGCAAGGGTCAGACTTCGACGTCGGTGGATCGAAAGTGTCTCTGACACTCTCATGAAGTTACATCTAACCACAGAACAAGCCTCCAACCTCGCGATAACAGGAAATATACGCACCCCGTATCTCTGCGCCGCCGTATGGCAAGAGCAGTAGGAATAACATAAATAGATAGAAGGATAGGCCAACATGATCGATAAAGAGGAATGTAGATAGGGATCGAAAATTATTGATGCAGTGGAATGGGAATCGGTAGTTAACACAGTTTAGTGACCTGACTTTGCCGCTCTTTATCTACAGTGGGTTGTGTCATGTAGCGTTAAGCAGATTTATCATTTTATTGTAAAGTATTGTTCCTTCTGTATGGGGATGACCAGCCACTTGCCCGACGCGCTCTTAGCTGCCCTTTACAACATGCTCTCAGCGTGACCTGACTTGGCCACCCTTTACAACATGCTCTCAGCGTGACTTGACTTAGTCGCCCTTTACAATATGCTCTCATTGTGACTTGACAGTCGCCCTTTACAATATGCTCTCATTGTGACTTGACTTGGCCACCCTTTACAACATTCTCTCAGCGTGACTTGACTTGACCATCCTTTACAACATGCTCTCGTTGTGACTTGACTTAGTCGCCCTTTACAATATGCTCACAACGGAAATTGACATAACCGGTCTTTGAAGGATCAGGTGAAACATATTTACCGAGATCCAACCTAACAACATGGTTAGGTGAAACATGCTGACAAAGTGTCCACTTTACGCCAGGGTCAGGTGAAAATTGCTGATCAAGAACTCACCTCACACCAAAGTCACGTGAAACATATTGACCAAGATCTCACCTCATGATAGGGTCTGGTGAAACTAACTGGTCTAAGCCTCACCCCACCCCAAAGCCAGGCGAAACACCGAAGCCACAGAGGGGTTTAGGAGACGGGCCCAGACTAAATCCCCCAGCTACAAAGACAAGAGCATTCTGCAACCTTTCGCATGAGAACAAACCACAGAAGATTACTGGGCCACCTATGTCGGCTCAAAAATCTCCCAAACAAATGAATGCCCATTTGGGACAAGAGTTCAGAGCCCTGAACACGTACTTCAGGAATTCTCGGTCCACGAAGAACTAAGATGCCCGGCCTGACTAGATGAAGCAAAACTGAGGAACATGCTATTGGTCACCACTCAGACTTGGAAAGGACTGCGGACTTCATCCTACTGATAGGACTGAAGATTTAGCATGATCAGAAAACCCACCCGCAGCAAAAGAAAAAGATAACGAAGAAGAAGAAGAAGAAGCTAAAGATATCTCTTGCCATAATGATGTAATCTGACATGCTTTTTCCAGCCCATCTTCTGATTATATCCTTCTTATAACGTTGTTATTACGACTTTCTTCCACCCACCCTCCAGTATGGCCTTCAACAAAGAGGTATGTCTTGTTTTATGGCCAAAATAACGTAACTGTTTAACCATGATTCCAGACAATAATTTTTTTTTTCACTCCTACTTTTTCAATACCTCTTAATTTGTTTTCTTAACTTTTAAAGAAATGCGACCCAATCTTCTATATACCCACATTTCGAAGGCTTCAATATTCTTTATAACTTGCTATTCAGTGTCCATGTTTCTGCGCCATAAAGTAGTGCCGAGTATACATACCACCTGACAATTCTCATTGTCAATACATGATTTATCTGTTTGGATGTCAGAATGTGTGGCATGTTAATGAATACCATCTTGGCCATACCTATTCTCTTTCTGATTTATTTTTCACATCTGCCTTTGCCCGTTGTTATATGACCTAGATATGAGAAACTCTGATCTTGTTCCATTAGTAGATCTTTTATTTTTATCTGCAAACATGGTTTCTCATCACGTTTTCCAAGTATCATAGTTTTTGTTTTCTTTATGTGTATGTCTAATCCAAGCTCTTAACTTATTTTGCAAATTGTTGTAACAGTCTCCTGTTATTCTCTCTCACTTTTTGAAATCAAAACTCTATAATCCGCATGTATAACGTTATTCATTGCAACTTCTCCAATAACAAGCCCTGGCATCCCGGCTGTGTTTATGAATATTTGTTATGTGTAGAAATAAAAAATACAATAGGATAATAAACATCCTTGTATCACTCATACAGACAGAACGATTAAAACAAATAAATACATACAAAAACGATAATGTTCATACATACCTGATCCAAAAACGATCCATGGTCCGTGTTAGGGTTACATTAGTCTCGCCTGACTGCCCCGCTACCTGGTTTAGCTTTGAACTTTCTGCCTTTGTTAGACTAAAAAAAAGAAAAAACAGTATTGTTATGACCGTGTGGTTTACGAAGGCTCTGTAATCTTGTGATAGTGGTTACCAGACTAGGGTCCATGATCAGAATGGGGTCTGTGAAGTGTCAAATGGGGTGTTCACAAAAATCTGGGGCTTTGTAGAGAGTCATGTGGGGTTCATGTGGGTTTGTGAAGAGATATGTGTGGAATACTATTCTATGAAATCCTCGCTGTCGTACCGACTTGGGATTACATTTGAGACATAGAGATGGACTTGACTGAAATCTGTATTTGTCGTTATAAACGAAGACTTGAGACTGAACTTGAAAACCGACATCTTTAAACTCCACTTGACACTTACCACTCTACTTGACTGGCGTCTTGATTTGTCATGATAAATGAAGACTTGAGACTCGACGTGAAATTTAGACGACTTGCAGCGTAATTTAAATTTTGTAACAATGACTTGAGACTTGAATCGAGTCTTGTTGAAGATAACTGAAGACTTGACTTATAATAAAACATATGTGTTTGCTATGTGACTATTTATGCAAATGTGTCACTACACGTTTTAATCTGCATTTTGGAAACAGCTTCTTTCACAACTCATGCAATCTGAGGCCTTTGTTGAGCTCTTGTGAGACATCACCTTGCCAGGACTCGCTCCTTTCCACGCCTTCAACCTCACACAAATGCTCCTCTGACCTTCGTCTTCAAGACCCCAAAAAAACTACCTAAAAGTGCACAAAAGAGTAACCTACTCATTTTGGACACTCGCAAACAACAATAAAATATTTCTATAGCTACAATTAGTGTCGGTAAATCCGGAAGTTCTATCAAAATCGAATTTTGTTTTCTACCTCTGGTTATGGCGAGTTCCTTTTTGTATAAACTTGCTACCTAGTGTGATGACAAAAAGATAATTAGCGCCTGTTGTGTTTTTTGCATTTTGGATACTTCGTCTCAATTTGGCATTCATACAAGCTACTACTGTGATGGCATTTCGTCACCTTAATGAAGTTGTGCCTGAACAGACTTCTTTTCGATTTCAACTTTCAATGGTTCTTTTGCGTGCACAGGGGAACTTAGAGGTTGTCACCCGTCTCCGATAGGTTTTCCGTCATTTTTACAACCTTTGAGACAAAGGACCGTTTGAAACTTACAAGATTCGAAAACCACCGCTTCTCGAACTCGTTCGTTCGTTTTTTGAGAGGCGGGAGGCGAGTGTAAGCAACCTCACATAACTGAACCACAGGTCCCATTTGCTGTCGTTCCCAGGACTTAGATTCATTATTAGCTCTCAGTTCTTCTTCTCTTCTTCTTCGCCTTTTATTCTTCTGCGTTCGTGTTGAAAAGGACGATTTGTTACGATGTATTGTAGTTTACAGCGAGGCTGCGATATATATGCCTTTCAACACGACACTTTTGGAACGACATTTTACATTCTTTCTCCCATCTCTATTCTCTCAGCTAGGGGACGGCGTGGCCTAGTGGTTAAGTGACACGGCTCACAACCAGAAGGTGCTGGGTTCGATCCCCATCACAGCACCGGCCGTAACCCGGGGAAACAAACCCTTAGAAAATGCAGGAGGAAGCAGACCCTTACATAAAATGCATGCTGAAGTTTGATGCACTGGGCCGACAGGCGCAAAATAAAAACGCAGTGCAACGCACACCGCCTTGGGGATTAGAGAAATAAGGCGAACGCAAAAAAAAAAAAAAAAAAAAAAAAAAAATTCTTTCAGCTAGACTGCATTGGTGCAGCCTGTTACAGTGTCGTAACACGTGGAGGCTGAATACGGTTTTGTTCATATCCTATCCACTGACCATAATGGGGAACACCAGCTATATGTCGCTGTTTCCTCTCAGTTCATTCATTCCCTGCTGCATTTTGGCCTCGTTCTAAATTCTATCTAACCGCGCCAATCGGGTGCGCAACAGCAAAAGCCTATTTCACAGCCCTCTGGTAGTGAGTCTGCTCCTACTATCACGAGAACTAATAAGGTTCTTTTCTCTTGTGCCCTAAATCTAGTACGTAGATGACCCTCATTAATCATTAAGTGGGAATCCATCTAGGAGTAAGAAGGCTCGCTACATCAAACCATTTGCTGCCGTTTCATTTAGTCTGTTGCTAGCGAAAGGTCATCTTCTTTAGGAAAAGTCGATAAAACACGTGTTGTTGTTGTTGATGTTGTTTGCGAATGCCCCACAATGAGTTGGTTAACTCTTTGTGCGCCCTGAACAGAACGTTCAGTGACAGGTTGCAGTAGCTTTTCTCACACCCGGAGCGTGCTGATGAAGGTGAACCGGGGTCCTCCAGGCGGTTGTGCTATGCTTGGCTTCACCTGTGTGTCGTTCACTAATACAGGTATCACGTCCATCCCTCATCTCCTTAGCCAGGCTGCCACGAAAACAGCTCGTTTCCAGGGACAGCTACGAGAAAGCCGACGATATTTTGCCTGACCCTGACTAACATGTCTGATCAGTATATTTTCTATGACTGGACGTTAGTCTTCCTTCCCATAAATCACGTATAAGCAATGAATCAGTGACCGCTTTATGATAAAAATAAATCGATTCCGTCGTTACGGCCACAAGGTCTTCGCCAGGGACAAAATACAAACGAACGAAAACAACAAACAAACAACAGGATATGATGTGACATGTGCGGTTTAAGTTAGCCGCCATTAACTAGATGTGTCATAAAAATGTAAGTCCCGGCATGTCAGTTATGAAATAGAGTGGACCAAACCAGAAATTGTTATTATGATTAACAAAGTAGACCAAAGATGAACAAATCTCTCTCTCTCTCTCTCTCTCTCTCTCTCTCTCTCTCTCACACTCTTTCTCTCTCTCTCTCTCTCTCTCTCTCTCTCACACACACACACACACACACACACACACACACGCACGCACGCACGCACGCACGCACACACTTATATTGATAAATATATATATCTCCTTTTAATTTGTTTTGTTTTTGCATTAATTTGTTAACTGACATCGTTGTATATGTGTGTCGCTAAACTTTTTTTGGCGGTGTTTTTTGTTTTGTCTTTCTGTGTGTGATCTGTCCATGTTTCAAATGTAATCAAATTGACTGTTTCTTGTTTGTCCATGTTCTAGTGCGGTCACTGTGCCATTACCTATACGTGTTTTAAAAATCTACGATAAACCTTCACTGCCGATGCTAGTTCGATCTATGTATTTCTTCAGGAAAAACAACCAAAGCTGTCAGTGACAGTCTGGCCTGACGTCTTCTTTTAAGGCAACAACAAACTTTCTTCATTTCACCCGGTATGCAGCCATCCATCGGACAGTGCCCCCGCTCCGATTCATGATTTCCATTTCGACTTCTATCGTTATAGTTCTTCTTCCTCGTTCGTATTCAGACCTCGATTTCAATGATTCTAACGAAGGCAACAGTCATTTCAAAGTCCAGTGCACTTCCGTACAACTTCTCGCGGAAGGACTATTGCTGTTGTGAAATGCCCCGATTCATGATTTCCATTTTTACTTCTATCTTTGTTTGCACGTTGTTATCGGTCAACCTATATCTCGCCTTCTCTGTGGGGCCATAACATGGCGATGTGGTAATGGTCTCAGGTTTCTCTTCACTCGTTTTATTGTCAACATTTAGCAACCAGCGGAGAATCACGGTGCAGTGGATACAGTCTCACTGCGGAATACCAGGAAATGAGAGAGCTGACACACTGGCGAGGGAAGGTGCTGCAGACGAGCAATCAGATGTACCAGTTATATACCATCAAAAAAAAAAGATTAAATCAATGAGAAAGCTTTCAACACAACAAACAGATGACCATCATAATAAAAGTAGGCAAGAGCAGATTGTCATACTGCGCCTCAGAACAGGACACAACCGACTCCGCAGCTACGTGTATACACAATTTAGGATTGGCACCCAAGACTGCGGAGCATATACTTCAGTACTGTTCAGAATGTGAGATATTGAGGCGGACATACTGGCAAAGAGAAACAACACTGGAGGGAAAACTATATGGACTTATGTGTGAGCTGCAGAAGTCAGTGAGGTTCGTACAAGAGACAACTTTGCAGATGTAGATATACTCCAAACGACAGAAGACAGTGCGGTTCGTACAAGAGACAACTTTGCAGATGTAGATATACTCCAATCGACAGAAGACAGTGAGGTTCGTGCAAGAGACAACTTTGCAGATGTAGATATACTGCAAGCGACAGAAGACAGTGAGGTTCGTACAAGAGACAACTTTGCAGATGTAGATATACTGCAAGCGACAGAAGACAGTGAGGTTCGTACAAGAGACAACTTTGCAGATGTAGATATACTGCAAGCGACAGAAGACAGTGAGGTTCGTACAAGAGACAACTTTGCAGATGTAGATATACTCCAAGCGACAGAAGACAGTGAGGTTAGTACAAGAGACAACTTTGCAGATGTAGATATACTCCAAGCGACAGAAGACAGTGAGGTTCATACAACTTTGAAGATGTAGACATACTCCAAGCGGCAGATGACAGTGAGGTTCATACAAGAGTCAACTTTACAGATGTAGACATACTCCAAGCGGCAGATGACAGCGAGGTTCATACAAGAGACACCTTTACAGATGTAGACATACTCCAAGCGGCAGATGACAGCGAGGCTCATACAAGAGACAACTTTACAGATGTAGACATACTCCAAGCGGCAGATGACAGTGAGGTTCATACAACTTTGAAGATGTAGACATACTCCAAGCGGCAGAAAACAGCGAAGTTCATACAAGAGACAACTTTACAGATGTAGACATACTCCAAGCGACAGAAGAAGACAGTGAGGTTCATACAACTTTACAGATGTAGACATACTCCAAGCGACAGAAGACAGTGAGGTTCATACAACTTTGCAGATGTAGACATACTCTAAGCGACAGAAGACAGTGAGGTTCATACAACTTTGCAGATGTAGACATACTCCAAGCGGCAGATGACAGTGAGGTTCATACAAGAGACAACTTTGCAGATGTAGACATACTCCAAGCGACAGAAGAAGACAGTGAGGTTCATACACCTTTACAGATGTAGACATACTCCAAGCGACAGAAGACAGTGAGGTTCATACAACTTTGCAGATGTAGACATACTCTAAGCGACAGAAGACAGTGAGGTTCATACAACTTTGCAGATGTAGACATACTCCAAGCGAACAAAAGAAGAAAAAGAGAAGGTTTTTCTTCTTTCTACATGGCGTATCCAGTTACAACGTCGGCCGACCAAGATGGTATACAAACACTCTTAATTGCTCAGGTTGGACCAAAGATGACACGCACGTGGATGAGCTGACAGCAGCGATAGACTCATAGCTGGCTGCTTGCATCAGGGTCAGTGACTCATAGCTGGCTGCTTGCATCAGGGTCAGTGACTCATAGCTGGCTGCTTGAATCAGGGTCAGTGACTCATAGCTGGATGCTTTCATCAGAATCATCAAATAAGAACTGACCAAGACCATATTCCGTGTCCAAATAGCGGACCTGAAAACAGGTTGTGTTACAGGTGTCTGGTTTAGGGAGTCGGAATCGTTTTGCAAAACAAACCCAGAACCTCAAAAGCCAGCTGAAACTAAATGTGTCAGGTTGAAAAGTGTATATATCGCAGCCTAGGTGTAAACTACGATACGTCTTTTTCAGGACGAACTCTGAAGAAGAAAGAGGCGATTACTCCGGGCAATCTTCACTGACGATTTTGTACGGCCAAAAAACTCAATGGAACGTTCTTAGACAGGTTGTGTGAATAGATCTTCGTCTTTTTCTTCGTCGCGATCGTTCTTAAACTCTCACTACCAAGCCCTGAAAAGGGCTTTACAAGTAGCAGGATGTAACCAGAGAACGGAATGCGTTGTATCGTAGTTTACCTCTTGACTGCGATATTTGCACCTTTCGGTCCGACACATCCGAGTTCATCATGGCATTTTGAGTACACGGTTTACCTTTCCTTTTAGATCCCTTCTCATTAGCTAGTGTTTCCCGTTGGAACCTGTTATCCGGGATCACTACGTGGAGGCGGCGAAGCGTCTTGACAGCTCTATTTCGCTGGCCTTGACGATAGCAGTCAGCTTTGGGTCGCTGACCGCCACAGCTCATGCAGGTAAGAGTCGTGTTTTCAGAATTTCTGTTTTGTTAATTTTCTACCGTATGCTCTAATTTTATTCAACATCTGCATTGTCATATTCATTCTTATCCTCATTTTCTTCTGGGAAGTCTTCATTGTTGCAAATAACAGGGTCCAAATATTTGAAACTTGTGACATTTTTCTCATTGTCTAGTGCAGCGGTTCACAACTGGGGTCTCCGGAAGCATAGGGTTCCGAGATATCGCTAAGGGTTTGGCGAGAAATAGTAATCAATAGACTCAGGTCATTCCGTAACCAGTGAGGTCGTTGAAGGTATACGTGAAAGAGATCCTCACAACCCCACACCACCCTTCTCTGTCATCTGCCCTTGCTATGCCTCTTCTGGTCGGAGATTGGTCCATTCGTTTAAGTTGTCCTCCCAGCTCTTTTTGGGAAGGCCTCTTCGTGCCTGTCTTGCACCTTTTCGTGCAGAATGGTATTTTCAAGATCATTTAATCTCGATATGTGACCGTATCAAGCGAGTTTCATTCTTTTGACAGTTGCCAAGAGGTCTTCAAAAGGCTATAATGCTGTTATAATTCTATCTCGTATTTCCTCATTTGTAACTCGATCTTTGTACGTGATGTTTAAAAGTATTCAGAAACATCTCCAAGGCCTATATTCTTCACCGAAGGTCATCTATAACTGTCCGTTTCACAAGCATAGATGAATATTGACAGAAACAATGTACCCCGCATTAATATGGTTTTTGTGCATAGTGCTAACCGTTTATCTTGCCAGATTTTGTTAAGCCTTGCGCGCTCCGCTATAGTCTGTGCTATTCTGGCCAACACCTCACATTTTGGATAGACTAGTACTATGTAAATATATTTTCATATTCGCACTGTTACTACACACTTGCGCTTTGACCCGAGTGGCGACTATCTCTGCGACATGACATAACAAAAAGGCAAAGGCCGCCGTCGATGGAAGACAATGATGGCATAATTAATTTTGCTAACGCTATTTTTAGGATTAAGGATTAACTGCGCCACTTTTTATCTTCACTCTCTCTCGTCTTGTGCCGTCCGACCCCAGTGACAAGTCAAGGACAAGACGACTAGGGGGCGACTTAGAGATGCAGGGGACTCCGCATCAAGCACACGTGAAAACGATGGCGGAGTTCGGAGTCGAACCCACACCACCTGATCACGAGGCCAACGGCTTAACCAATTCGCCACGGAATCCACTGAATCTCATGACATAACACCGGCTATGGTTAGGTGGTTTGTTAAGATCAGCATAGATGTCGTCTAACAGGCTGCGTGTCTACTTTGCTCTAGTATTTGAGTCAATAATGATGGACTCACACATCGGTTAACCACCATCCGCAGCGGAGTAATAAACTCCTCGAGCCTAGCCCGGAAGCAGGAAATCCTCCTACCGGTACTTTCACAGGGGCATTTGCCCCTGTAGCAGCACAGGTCTAGTACGACTAAGACTAAGACGTGCGGAATATTCTTTGAACATTCTTGGGCCTGTTATATCATTTAGAAATATCATCGTTCCAGAATTTAGTATTTGTGTACCAAAAGACAATCTCAGGTTTCCTATTAGAAAAATAAATTCGATTATCTAAATTGGCTTCAAAAATAACATTTCTTGGCACATTTATCTGTTCATTTGACATTTAGCCTTGATTTTTCTTATATCTTCTCAACATTGTCAATAAACGATTCAGTTATTGTGATAGTTATTATCTGATTTAGTTCTGTTGATATGTGTCATGTACGACGTTGGTTTAAAAAAAAATGTATTGTGTGTGCGTTTACAAGTCTTAGTCTTAGTCGACCTGTACTTCTACAGGGACGGATGCCACTATGCAGGTCCCAGCTCTAATGAGCTGGATGTAGCTGGGAGGAATATTTCCTGCTTAGTGGGCTAGGCTCGAGCAGCTTATTACTTTGCTGCGTTGGGACAAGTGCAGTGGAGGGAGATTAACCGATGTAGATGTTCATCTTTTAGATTCAAACACTATAGCAAAGCAGACCCGCAACCTGTTAGGCGCAGTCAATGCTGCTCTTTACAAATTACTTAAACATGGCCGGTGTTATGCCATATCACAATTGGTCGACTCTTACAACATGCTCTCTGTGGGTCAGTGGTGCTATTCTTTTCAGTGGCATACACAAAGAGCCCGGCGGACCACTTAAGTTCGCCGTTTACAAATATGGCGTTAGTTTTGAATTTCATGAACAGGCAATATAATTTAATTTGTTAGTTTTGTCAATAAACTTGAGAAAAATATCCCGTATTTTTGGCTGAAAGCAGCTATCAGAAAAAGTATATGTTTTTGTGGTGAACCTAAAGTTACAAAAGAGAAAGAAAGATATTAATAAAGACAAATAATAATACGTATGTAGGAGTGTCCTGAGACATGAATATTATTGCAAGGGTCTCGCATTGGTAAGAGTGTTGAGAAACGCTACTCTAGAATAAGTCCGTCGTCTGTCGTGTGTTTTGTTTGTTGTAATTATTTTCGTTTTACTGGACAATTGTGCCGTTGAATTATTGCTGTTCTCGCTTCTAATCAGCAATTCAGCACCATACAGAAGCACAGAAAGTGCACACCTCTTGTATATTTCTGGTTTGGTGTTGGTGCAGTAATGCGACGACTTCTAAACGTTGGTTATGCTGACGAAGGACGTTCTGGCTTTGTTCATTCCGCTTTTTACGTTTTTGCTTTTAGAACTAACAAATAAGCAAATTCTAAGGAGAGTTTACCAAAATAATAAGACTGGACTTCATCTTCTTTTTCTTCTTCTTCTTTTTCTTCTTCTTCTTCTTTTACTTTTTCTTCTTCTTTTTCTTCTTCTTTTTCTTCTTCTTCTTCTTCTTCTTCTTCTTCTTCTTCTTCTTCAGGGATGTCTCGATACAGGATGTCATGTTGTGTCGTAGTTTACAGCAATGCTGCGATATTTGCATATTTCGGCCAGACACATTCGACTAAAGTACACCATTTTTTGTCGCTGGTGGAAGTCTGATCTTAGCGACTTCATCACACTGTATGGTGACTTCGTGAATTTGTGCTTGATTCCTTCGTCGGCACTGTCAGCTACAGTGTTGTAATAAAGTTATTTGTCTTTCTTGGTGATAGCTTCCAGTTTATTCTGATGTAGGTTGCCGTCAGTGAAATCAGTTCTCGACCTAGCTGCCTTCTTTCAGAAACAAATATAAAATGACGGGCGTCTGACAGACAGCGTGCATGTTTTGCTCCGGTGTTTGTGTTCATTTTGGATTCTCACACATTTGTTTAGACTATTGTTTAGCTTATTTGAATGCCTACATTCTAGACCATACGTTCTGATGAAGATTGCACCCTTAGACATGCTAATTGGCTATTGTACTGTGTTTTCTTTCGGCTATCTTGTCAGATATTCGAAATGCCGAGTGAACACAGTTCACAACTTGCACCTGGACATAATGGAGCGCATGGGAAACTAAGTCAATGGCCACTAATGTGTTTTTCGACAAGAGCCCCGAACTTAATTCAGTTTTCGACAAGAGCCCCGAACTTAATTCGATTTTCGACAAGAGCCCCGAACTTAATTCGGTTTTCGACAAGAGCCCCGAACTTAATTCGGTTTTCGACAAGAGCCCCGAACTTAATTCGGAACACTCGAAGGTCATCCATCCTATAATTGCTGAGAACGACGATGCGTCCTCTATACCCCCTCACCAAAGAGGTTACACGAAAACGTGTCTCCCTTCGTATTATCAAAAAGCACAGTATCAAGTCGACCCAAGGGAGAAATATATCCATAAAACAGACAGGAGGAAGGTGGAAGCTGAGAGGGTCGGTTGCAAACATAGAAACGCCATATTTGAAACGGAACATTCCACACAAACAACCTCCTACCAGCGCCTATAATACGTAGGGACATGGATCGGTTTATTGACCACGAACAGCCCTTACCGATTTCGGGCAGTACTAGATCTTAGGAAAGAAATAAGATTCGCCACATGGAACGCACTCACCCTAAGTCGTACAGGTTACCTAACATCATTGGCTCCAACGACAATCCCCCACCGTAATCACTGAGGTCATAAACCCACGGGACAGCTTCGATTATTGAATCCGGTGGTAAGACACTTCACAACACCCTGCTCTGCGTTCAATGCTAAAAAATAGACACACTTTAGATTGAAAATAAAATTCAAAAGGCAAACAAGGCGTAATACCAGCTAGAACCAATACTGAAATATCCAAGTGTCACTATGTTCACAAACAGGGATCAAGATGCTGAGCAGCGCACGAGCTGCAGCGGTCAGCGACCCATAGCTGACTGCTAGCGTCAGGGCCAGAGAACCAGAGCTGCCTAGACCCTTCTACACATCCACGCGGTGATCCTGGATTACAGGCTGCAGCAGGGCAGACTGGCTAAGGAGAAGGGATCGAAGACGGAATGCTAACCTGGTACTCAAAAAATGATTGCTGAAGTCGGATATGTTAGACCGAAAGGTGTAAATATCCAAGTCAAGCTGTAAACTACGACACAACTCATTACGTTCTTTAGACTACATTCTGCTACTTAAGCCCCTTCAGGATTTGGTAGCGGGAGATTGAGAACGAACGAAGCCAAGTCACGCCACTAAACAGACGCTGATAAACACTTTAATCATCCCTACGTTATGTTAACAGTGTCAAACTTGAACCCTATTAGAGAGGCACACACGTAAGATCGAAACCTGTGAGATGCGCTGTGAAACACTCGAAAAGTTCAACATGTCGGCAGCACAAGCCTTCCACCTAGCACAAACCAGAGCCGTAGGCCTACCTCTTCTCTGCGACCCCGCAAGGCAAGAGTAGGACAAAATAAGTCGCTGTTTCCCCAGCCTGATCTTCCGTTACCCATACTGTACTCGAAGCTGCAAACGTAGTACTAGGCCCAAAGAAGGCCTCTGGGAAACCGTGACTCACAGCATTAACTATATCAATTCTTGATGAAATGAAATGTCGAGAAATGATTGTAAGTAAACACATACAAAATTCTAACTGAGACTTGGATGCACTTAATAGCTAGGCGCAAAATACATTACAGCGTACTCGGTCTAAAGAAACAAAGCGAACAAGAATGTAAAATCTGATCTAAAAATAAACGTCAAACATTCATTGATCATTGCGGAGTTTATCAAGTGACAGCGTGCCCGGCTGTAATTGTGTTTCATCTGACATTGGCTTTGATTAGTTCTATAAGGTTTCATAATGAGTTGGAATTACTCCGCCGTACTCAATATCAAATTCGATCTCCTCAAGCAGAAACAAGGGCGGCGAGGACCCATTATGTGTTAAATGCAAGCGATGACTCATGACATTGAAGAGTCTGCGAGAAAGATGAGAGGTGAATGCGTAATCAAATGTCAACTCTCCAGTTATGTTGCTATTGTAATGTTATATTTATAACGTTATTCATGTGTCTCCCAAGAGGAGCGATTGGCCGAGAAGTTTGGGTTACTGGTTTTTTAAGGGAACATGGGTTCGAAACGTCGGTATGGAATGTGTATTTTTTTTCAGTTAAGGATAAAAAAAAAATCAAATCTTACCCGCTGCGTGTCGACTACCTGGACAAGCGACCTTTATGCATCAGCCCTTTAACATTATACTGATAGTTTTATTTATGTTTCCACATCACAAGGTGAAGCATCATCATCATGTAGCATGTCCTTTGCAGAACTCGCTTTCATGACAGCCTGTCTGTAGGAAACTCTATCTTTCGCCAGTCTTCTGGCCTGCTCAAAGGTAAATCCAGCGTCTCCTTGATGTTTTGGGATCAACGTCTTTCCTGCCTTTCTTCGTAGTGACCATGCCGTCCATAATCACTCTCTCCAGCCCGTTGTGCCGTTTGACGTGTTAAAAAAAACTTAGTTTTCGGGTCATTACGTCATTTATGAGCCAATTCTCCTGTACATTCAGATCTCGCCGAATGGATTTCTTTCTTTCTTTCTTTGTCCACGGGATTTTCAGGACTCTTCTATAGCACTGTGTTTCAAAAGCACCAATCTTCGCTCTTATTACTTTTGTAATCGTCCATGTTTCACATCCATAGGTTGCGACAGGAAAAATGCATCTTAGGATCTTTTTAGTTTTAGTTCTTTGTTTGTATTATGCAATAAGTTCTGCATACTTCTGCATCTTCTGCATTGCCATAGTCAGTCGCCTTCTTGCTTTTCTTTGTACAGTTTCCATTGTTGTTCAGTATTGATCCCAGATATTCAAAATGTGCAACATTTTCAATCTCTTCGCCAGCTATCTCGATTTTAGGTTGGAGTTCTGTCTTATCAGTTGTCATTTTCTTCGTTTTCTTTGTATTCAGGTAGAGCTGCTAGGCTTCACTATGTTTGAGAACTGGTGTGTTTTATAAATCTAGGCCCTTAGTGTTGTTTGAGAGCAAAACTGTGTCGTCAGCATATCGTATTTTCGGTACTTTCCCCCTATTGTGAAAAGATAGAAGTCTGTAGAAATTGGATCTGCCTTTACATTCCTGATAATGTTTTCTGCATTTATATTGAGCCGTGAAGCAAGAACAAATAAAAAGGTATATTTGTCTGTGAAGAACTAAATAGAAATACGGGGTGCAGGCATAGAGCCGTCGACATTGTCATCAACATCGCAACATTGAACTTCACCTGATGTGGCTCACAGCGTGATTAGACTTTGATACCCTGCAATAATCGAACCCAGTCTTTTGGATAGATCCAACTCTAGTGCACTACATTTTCAGTTGAGAACAAAATCACACAAATCGTAGTCAGGAAATACTACCATTAATTTAAAAAATGATACCTGGCGGTAACTAGGTAAGAAGATTGGATACCAAAGCGGTCATGGGAGATCAAATGTCAAGGACGCAGACCCACAGGACGTCCCAAAGTACGTTTGGAAGACAACATACGACAGTCTCTAAGTGATCGAGGGCTGAATTGGAAAGAGGCCAGGAAAAAGACGGCGGTTAGAGCAGTGTGGCGTTCTCTCTGGCAAACCTCTATACCTCACGGTAGAAGAGGAGCGACTAAGTAAATATGTAAAGTAACTAGGTAAGCTCCACCGATGACTTTATACATGAAGATCAGTCAAAATTCCAATGTATGTAGTCACACGAACATTATTAGTAGAATAGGCCTGGCTATCACCTCTATGGATGTATTGCACCGAATCTGTATCCATGAGACGCTCTTACTGGTAACCAAGCTGTGTATCTGCAAACCATGTGTCATCCCCATTCTGTTGTTTGTCTTGGAGACCTGAACCATCCTGCAACATTACCAGAAGCGCATCGAATATTTTCACGTGCGCAGCCAGAAGTTGTTGTTGTTTTGAACTCCCACAATGAGTAGGTTACTATTGAAAAAGGGCGTTAAGTGACGGGTTGCAGTAGCTTTTCTCACATCTCGAGCGTACTGATGAAGGTGGACCGGGGTCCTCCATGCGGTTGTGTTATGCTTGGCTTCATCTGCGTGTCGCTCACTACTACGGAGATCACTCCGAACCTCGCCTTTTTGTTAGCCAAACTGTTGTCCTCAAGAACAGCCCGTTTCCAAGACGACCAACGAGGAGGTCAGGTTAGGGTCACGACCAATACATTTCTCCTGACCCTGGCTAACATTCTCTAATCAGTGTATTTTGTCTTACCAGACGTTAGCCTCATCGTCCCTCAGCCAGACATTAGATGATAAGATCAAATTAAGCACAGATTTGGACAGCATTTACATCACGCTATGTCATGGCCTTCTGTCCTTTTTCGGGCATATGGCCCAATCTCTCGAGGACAATCTGGCTCGCCTGTTCTTTAAGCTGGCCTTGGACATTAAGAGCTGCAAGCGTCCCTCTACTGCATGGCTCCGACACAGCACAAACATCTTTTGACTGAGCCAAACAAAAATATCTTAACCATCACTACGTCCATCCTGAACCGCAGCCATCCAACATGGACACGATGCCTAGGCGGATTACTACTATTACTACTACTACTACTACTACTACTACTACTACTACTACTACTACTACTATTACTACTACTACTACTACTACTACTACTACTACTGTTACTACTACTACTACTACTACTACTACTACTACTACTACTGTTACTACTACTACTACTACTACTACTACTATTACTGTTACTACTACTACTACTATTCGTTCATTCTCAATTTTCCGCTACCAAACTCTGAAAGGGCTTAAGTAGTAGAATGTAGTCCAGAGAACGAAATGCGTTGTGTCGTAGTTTACAGCTTGATTGCGATATTTGCACCTTTCGGTCCAACACATCCGACTTCAGCTAACATTTTTTGAGTACCGGGTTAGCATTCCCTCTTAGATCCCTGCTCCTTAGCCAGTCTGCCCTGCTGCACCATGTTATGACGTCACGTCTGGGATTCCTCGCCACCTCTGAGATCGTCACAAAGGAACAGAAATACAATGTCGGCTGGCCTGCACCGCTTCGTCATCCATGGGCAATCAGTAAAGAACAAGACAAGAATGCATTGCACCAATGGATTGAAGAAAGTATACATTTCGCCATTGGGTTCTGCAGCTTCGAGGGGCGTTCAAGTCAAACCAGGACTTTTGTTTTGGCAAGGAAAACAATTTGTTTTCTCAAGTAGTCAAAAATGGCATGTATTTTTCGGTATAATCTCCTGCAAATTTATGCACATATCCCATCGTTTAAGAAATGCTTGAAAAGCTTCCGCGCAGAAAGATTTGTCAGTTTGTCTGAACCAGTCCAGGACAGCCTGCTTCACTTCGTCATCGGTGCTAAAATGATAACTTCCCAGGAATTATTTTAGGGGTTCAAACAGGTGAAAATCGCTTGGAATGAGATCTAGGCTGTAAGTTGGATGTGGCAATACCTCCCAGTCGAGTTTCTGCAGTTGGCACATAGCGTGGTGAGCCATATGAGGTGGAACGTTATCTTGCAGGAGCAGGACCCGCCTCTGTGATCAAATTCAACTTGCATTAACCTTCCGAAAATGCAAATATTCATGAATAATAGTGTTCACCGTGCTAAGAGGAATACTTGCCTCTTGTGCAATTTCACGACAGGTTATGCGTCGATTTTTCCAGGATAAGGCGTTCCTCAATCTGAATATTCACATGAATGACTGTAATGAGTTGAGAGCCACCGCGGGATAATCACTCACGGATGTACGGTCTTCTCCAAAACGTTTACACCATTCAAATGTCTTACTGCGACTGAGTGTCTCATTACTGTATTGTGATTGCAGTCTTCTGTACATTTTTGAAGAGTTCATGCTTCATTACAAAATAAACTTCATGATGCTTCATTACAAAATAAACTTCATGATGCTTCATTACAAAATAAACTTCATGACAACACACTGTTCCAACAATAATAGGACACAAGTGGGCCACCTAGCAGTAATAGAACTCAAGTGGGCCACCTAGCAGTAACAGGACACACGTGGGCCACCTAGCAGTAATAGGACACAAGTGGACCACCTAGCAGTAATAGGACACAAGTGGGCCACCTAGAAGTAATAGAACACACGTGGGTCACCTAGCGGTAATATGACACAAGTGGGCCACCTAGCAGTAATAGGATACAAGTGGGCCACCTAGAAGTAATAGGACACACGTGATCCATCTAGCGGTAATAGGACACAAGTGGGCCACTTAGCAGTAATAGGATACAAGTGGGCCATCTAGAAGTAATAGGACACAATTGGGCCACCTAGCAGTAATAGGACACACGTGGGCCACCTAGCAGTAATATGAAACAAGTGGACCACCTAGCAGTAATAGGACACAAGTGTTACACAAAAAACGATGCCTATTACCAGTTGAACAGAAGAGAGCAGGTCGTGGTCTTAAGACTTCGCACTGGCCACAATAGACTGAGGTACCACCTATTCAACAAATTGAAGATAGGTGGCACTGACGAATGCGGTACTGGGAAAATGACAGCTGAACATCTGCTGCAAAACTGCCCGACATACGAGGATCAGAGAAAGCAGATGTGGCCATCACCAGTGGCATCACTAGACAAGCTCTATGGCAGTGTCGACAGCCTCATGCTTACCGCTGCTTTTTTCGAAAAAATAAAGGTTGATGTCTGACTGCGTACGATGAAGAAGAAGAAGAGAAGTACACAAGTGTACCACCTAGCAGTAATAGGACACAAGTGGGCCACCTAGCAGTAATAGGACACAAGTGCCCCTAACTAATGACAGTATTGCTAGCACGCTATAGCCCAGCCATGTAGAACTAGAACAAAAAGCCACGGTTTAAGTTCAAACAGCCCTCAACCTCTTAGTCTAGTCCTTCTCTAAAGTCATGTTCGGTTTCGATGACCCTGCCAGGAGCAATACTCTCGTCCTCATAATTCCTAGATCCTTGGGACACCCGCCTCTAACCTCTGCAAATTCAAGATAGATGTGGAGGGGCTTAAAACTAAAGAACTTTTATACAGCCACACTCACGCCAACTACAAGAATACAATAATTGTCTACTGCAATTTTAACAGAGAGAACAAAAATAGGAGACTAGAAAAACCATTATTAAAAATAAAAAACATCCCACAGAACAAAACTATACATTAAACAGATAAGACTGGGGATCAAGATGCTGAGCAGCGCATAAGCTGCAGTGGTCATACGCTGCACTTCGATCGAACCTCGTTTGATGTCGAAACTTTGCAGTCTGTGGATTGTTGATTCATCTATTTCGGTATCCTCATCCAACAGACGGCCGTTGATTGATTTAAAAAATGTCACCACTATCCATCCATAACGTGCCAATGATGGGAACTTTTGAAGACCAGATGTCAACTCTTTCGTTGCTCTGAACCCCAACATGATCAGGGCAGTAAATCCATGTCAACCTATTAAGGTTTGAGGCCTCAACAGCTGCTATCCACTCGTTCCTCAGCCATCCCTTCCGTACCTTTTGAAGTACGGCTTGTGCGTCAGTCACGATGACTGCCCTTGTTAAAGGGGTCTCAGATAGCCATATAACGCCGAGGTCACTGCTTCCATCTCCATTCTAAAACTGGAAGTTATTGACGTGTATGTCCCATTACGCTCAGCAACGACCTGTCCTCTCACTCTAGCTGAGAAGCCCCAGCCTGATGTCCCACTGCGCAGCACCGATCTGTCAGTGAATATGACGGCATTACTTTCCTGCGTCAAAGAACACTAAAACGGTGAAAAAAAAGTTAGAGCAAGCAATATAATGATGCTTTTGTAATGACTACATTAAAATTTGACGCAATTTCCACTGGACCTACATTATTTTTTAGCTCGACGGGTTTTATACTACAGTTGTTGACTTTAAGAGCCTGTAAACTGTTTTATTTGTTGGTCTATAGATATGATTTGTGTGTGTATGTGTGTGTTGAAACATAAATTAATAAAGAACCTGTTGGTTATTGTTTTTGTTGTGTGGGTGTGTTAGTTTTTAAGATACAAGAAGATGAAGGTGACAATATTGAAAAAATATCACAAACAGACTCAACCTGATATGGGTGTGTAGGGTTTGAAGTAAATTTTTTTAATTGCAATTTAGGACGAATAATGTTCTTTTACGAGATCGGAATATACATTAGTTTTCACTACAAACGTATTTATTACATTTACATAAACAAACTAAACAGATATTCGAGAGGCACTCCGACAGTAATTCTTCTTATTTTATTCCATTAAAACATAACAGATGAAAAGAGCAGAATAACACAATTTAATAAAAGAATGTCTTGCCTTCAAAAACTACTTTTCGACATAGTCACCACACTTGGATATACATTTTCTCTAAAGATGAACAAAATCATACATGTAGCGCTCGTAAAAATCTTGACCATCGTAAGTGACCCACTGTTTCGCAGCTGCTATGATAGCGTCGTTGCTATGAAAGTGTTGCCCACGCAGTCCATCTTTCATTGGCCCGAACAGATAGAAGTCAGAAAGCACCGAATCCGAACTATACGGCAGATGTGCTAGGGCTGTCCAGTTCAGACTGACAATGTGCTCAAACGGTCTTCAAACTGGTATGGAGTCTGGCGTTATTGTGTTACAAAAGGCAGGTTGTCTTCTCCTGCCTGATCCTGGAAACGTGAGTCTTCAGCTTAGTCAGCATCGCGATGTAACTGTCAGAATTGATGGTTTGTCCAGGTTACAGGAAATGAAGAAGGATTACATCTTTCCTATCCAAAACGACAGTGCAGATTACTCTGCCCACTGAGGGTTGCGTCTTGAACTTTTTTTCTCGATGTGAAATTCACATGTCACCACTTCATAGACTGCCGTTTTGATTCAGGACCGTAGTAGTGGCACCACGTCTCATCAGCAGTGATGATGCAATCCAGGAAACTGCCACCTCATACTCGTCCTGTTTCAAGAAGCCATGCCAAACTTGCATGCGATGTTTTTTATGTTCCTGTGTGAGGATTTGTGGGACCCACCAGGTGCAAACTTTTCATATTCCAATGTAGCCGCCATCGTTTCCAACGCATTGAAGCCGATATCTAGCCCCGCAGACAGTTCCTGGTCGTAATCCTCCGATTTCGGTGGATGAGCGGATCGAGACGTTCTTCAATGCGGGGTGTGACAGTTGTGCATGCTTGCCCGAAGCGTAGCTTGTCCTTCCTGTCGTTACGCACAACCCAAGGCCTCACTGTGCCAACATCCACTGTTTGGTCTCAACGTTCACAAGACTCGATGAATGCCGATTGATGTAACATTTCCCATATGGAGGAATTCAATAAAGCACCTCCGTTTATAACGCACTTCCATGACAGACGTCATTTTATCAGACAGCTACTCCTCTGCCACGTGTCAGAAGGAAACACAATTTTACTGTTATTGGCGAGAAGGTTAAAACTTGACTGCCATGCTTCCAAAATCCATTTCTACCATCGTGAAACATCATAATAAAATAGGCGACATTACTTTCGCAGCGCCTCCTCGTACCTCATAAAGGTCTTTTGCCCCAATTTAACTTCATCATCCTCAATAACGAGCCGAGCCCAATCCGAGGAAAAAAAAGAATATATCGTTTCAAAATTCTCTAACAAAAAATTGCCACAAGCACTAATCACGATTTAAATCGGACAGGACGGAAGTGAAAGTACGTAAATTAAAATGCCCGTATATTCATCCGTTTTCCAAGCGTTGTTTACACGCGATACAATTCGTTTCTTCCTTGACCGGAGGGTTAACCCAGCTATCTCTAAATCCACTATCATCCGTCTGGCCGAACTCGTCCTCACCCTCAATACCTTTGAGTTCAATGGCCAGTTCGTTGACCAGATCAGCAGCGTAGCTATGGGCACCAGAATGGTCCCAGAGATTAAAAAAAAACTTGCGACAGGATATAACATGCCACACCCTGTGTAGAGATCACTAAACATGTTACGAACGGAAGTGTTCAGGATGTAGATCGAACTTGAAAATATGAGCACGTGTGGGCCACCATGTTTGCAAATTTGGAACCATTCAAGACTCTGAACACATGTATATAACTACAAAATAATGTAAGAATAATGTACTTTAGCGGCTATCATGGTGGGAATGAAAGTGTTCCATTGTTGCTGATTTCTGGTCTGATTTCTGGATTTCAGGACACAGAAAGGAAGAAGAAAACATGGATAGCGAAACAGAAAAACACAGACGTTCTAAAGGAAGTGAATATAGACCATAACGTACTCGGAGACAGCATAGAGAGTAAGTTAAAATGGCAACGTCGAACGCCGTTAATGGTTAAGAAACAGCGATGCTGTAGGGTATGGTACTTAGAAAACGAGACAGAGACAGATTAAGGAGAAGGCGGGTACACGATATCAAAGATGTTCTGAGGATAACAGTGATGGAGGCATGGGAACTGACCAAAGATTGCAAGTGTTACAGAGCCACTGTAATGAGAGGAACGTTATGGAGATGACATGCACATGATGATGATGATCTTCTTCTTCTTCTTCTGCGTACACAGTCAGACAGTAACCATTATTTTTTCGAAAAAAGCGGCGGTCATCCTGAGACTCTCGCCACTACCATAGAGCTTGTCTTGCAGTTCCACTGGCAATGGCCACATCTGCTCTCTCTGATCCTCGTATGTCGGGCAGTTCTGCAGCAGATGTTCAGTGGTCATTTTACCAGTACCGCACGGGCATTCGTCGGTACACCCTATCTTCAATTTGTTGAATAGGTGGTACCTCAGTCTGTTGTGGCCAGTGCGAAGTCTGAAGACAACGACCTGCTCTCTTCGGTTCAACTGGTAATAGGCATCGTTTTTGGTGTAACCAGTATGTTCGGTTTCCCATTTGGTCATGTACCTGGCTTTGATAAGCCGTTTTGACTCTTCGTACGTCATACTAGTATCTGTTTGTGGTAGCCTTGCACCTTCTTTTGCCAGTCTGTCTGCCTCCTCGTTGCCTTGGATGTTGCAGTGTGACGGAACCCACTGTACCACTACCCTTTTTGGTGCGGACTGCTGGCACAGTTTGCAGAGTGCTGCTCTTAGGTCATTAAGCTCAGTGTTTTTCTGGCTTTTTAGCGCTGTGACTACGGCGAGAGCATCTGTCAGCAGGACTATATGGCTCTCATTTTCACTGTGCGTTACCATTTCTTCCACTGATGATGATCAATTCCCATCAAAGTTAAAATATTCAGGGTCAATGTCAAGTCGGTATTGGTGCATGCAGGCGAAGCATGGAGAACGACTTAGAAGATATAACAAAGGATGCAGTCCTTCGTTGACAAATGCCTACGTAAGATAATGGACATAAAGTTGCAGGGCATATTGAGGTTGCAGATCCGACAGAAAAGAAGCCGACAATAGCCATTAGAACAACACATTAAGAGAAGAAAATGAAGCTGGATACGGCATACGCTGAGGAAGGCATCGTATAACGTAGCCTGGCAGGCTCTCGCGGGAAATCCTCAAAGGAATAGAACGAGAGATAGATCCAATAAAACATGGAAAATAGAACGTCAGAGGTTCTTAGTTCGACCCATTCGTCGTCAAGAGGCGGTCACCCTTGAGCAGGTCCCAACTCAGGATTCAGTCGTTTTTGTCGTGGGCGCGTGTCGTCCAGTGTGATAGTAGTCTAAGGTACTACGATTAAATGATTCCACCTGGAGAGAGGGAATAAAAAGTCGCCTAAGACCCTGTATCCATCCTTTGTGGCTAATGGACTATGCACTGCGAACAGCGATGGACTTTGATTGATTGGTGCAGAAATAGATTGAACATTACAGAGTCTGTCTGGGGCGCCGTGTTGTCGGTTCAGCTTAAGACAACACCAATAATCATGAGCTATCCCACCCAATTGCTAAAGAATCCACACACTGACTTCAGACATTTTCCAAACAGTTTCAATTCATTCTCTGCTCGGAAAGGCGATGCAACCGGCGTGAAATTAGATACCCTGCCCCATCAACATCAGAGGCACGACATGGTTACAAAACGGGAAAAAAGTTTATTAACAAATCAAATCAAAATCACAAGCAGGAAGTCAAGAAGTTAAACTGTTGGCGACAAAATTAACGTAGCAGCAAATTTCATTAGAAATCTAATCTACTTACTGCAGGGGAAAAAAAAGTTGAGATAAAAAACAAAAGTTCTTAAGGTGTGTTTTCCTTATCTGTAATTCATTATTTTCTGAGTCAGAGAACGGTTAGAGAATTTGTCTCTCTTGGCAAAAAGAGTGTATTTGAAATTGGTTTCGAAACGCCCCAGGCCACTCATCTGTAAATGGGTACCTGAATACTGATAGGAAAGTAAGGTTGCGAGGAAGAATTCATCGTTCTCAACTTAGGAAATCTGAGGCCTAGCACAGTTATGTTTCGAACACTTCATCCTCGACCACAATGTGTGCTATAGGACTCAATTGTATATTCTATAGAGAACCATTTTTTTCTATCTGCCATTCTCTCTTACCCAGCTACTTAGCAATGAAGATGACGTATGAAATGGCGCCTAACAGGCGGCGGTTTCTCTTGTTCTCGTGTTTTAGTCCACTATGGATATAGCCAGGCCACGGATTTAACTTTGATTCACACTAGTAGACGTCTTACACTCGTGTCCACAGAAACGCGTTGTGGCTTTCCATTTGGATTAGTTAGTTCGTTCATTTTGTCGTGTTTTTCACTTCGAATATATGGGCATAGTCTTCGGCTATTTGCAAAAGTATTTCGGTTGTCGAAAGGGCAATGGAACTAAGAGGCCTAACTTTCTCCATAGGAGACCACATCCGAAATACCAACTTCTACGACCGAACAGAGTTCAGGGATGTCGTAGACTTTTCATCAATGCGAAATAAGTTGGGCTGAACATATGGTCTGCATGACTGCCTGCTGAACATATGGTGTGCATGACTGCCGGCCGAACATATGGTGTGCATGACTGCCGGCCGAACATATGGTGTGCATGACTGCCAACCGGATATAGGGTCTGCATGTCTGACTGCCGGACACATGGTCTGCATGACTGCCAGTCGGACATATGGTCTGCATGACTGCCGGCCGGATATATGGTCTGCATGACTGAATGCCGGACATATGGTCTGCATGACTGAATGCCGGATATATGCTCTGCATGACTGCTGGCCAGACATATAGTCTGCATGACTGCCGACAGGATATATGGTGTGCATGACTGCCGACCGAATATATGGTGTGAATAACTGCCGACCGAATATATGGTGTGAATGACTGCCAGCCTGACATATGGTCTGCATGACTGCCGACAGGACATATGGTCTGCATGACTGACTGCCGGACATATGGTCTGCATGACTGCCGGCCGGACATATAATTACTGCCGGCCGGATATATGGTCTGGATGACTGACTGCCAGATATATGGTCTGCATGACTGCCTGCCGGACATATGGTGTGCATGACTGCCAGCCGGACATATGGTCTGCATGACCAGCTGAAGAAAGAGAGAGATGATCTGCACCAAGTCTTTGGACCACGCCATGTAATTCTCTCATGTCCCCTACACGTTATGTAGTTCTCTCATGTTCCCTACACGTTATGTAGTTCTCTCACATCCCCTTCACGTCATGTAGTTCACTCATGTCCCCTACCCGTCATGTAGTTCTCTCATGTCCCCTTCACGTCATGTAGTTCTCTCATTCTCTCATGTCCGCTACACTTTATGTAGTTCTTTCATGTCCCCTATACGTTATGTAGCTCTCTCATGTCCCCTACCCGTCATGTAGTTCTCTCATGTCCCCTTCACGTCATGTAGTTCTCTCATTCTCTCATGTCCGCTACACGTTATGTAGTTCTTTCATGTCCCCTATACGCTATGTAGCTCTCTCATGTCCCCTACACGTCATGTTGTTCTCTCATGTCCCCTACACGTTATGTAGTTCTCTCATGTCCCCTACACGTTATGTAGTTCTCTCATGTCCCCTACACGTTATGTAGTTCTCTCATGTCCCGTAAACGTTATGTAGTTCTCTCGTGTCCCCTACACGTTATGTAGTTTTCTCATGCCCCCCTACACGTCATGTAGTTCTCTCATGTCCCCAACACGTTATGTAGTTCTGGCATGTCCCCAACACGTTTTGTAGTTCTCTTATGTCGCTCTATATGTTCTGTCCCTTTCTCCCTTCTTCTATACGTTCTGTCAATCTCTCCCTTCCTTTATACGTTCTGTCACTCTCTTCCTTCTTCTATACGTTCTGTCACTCTCTCCCTTCCTCTATACGTTATGTCACTCACTTCCGTATTTGTATACGGTCTGTCACTTTCTCCCATCCTCTATACGTTCTGCCCCTCTCTTCCATCCTCTCTACGGTCTGTCACTTTCTTACTTTCTCTCCACGTTAGGTCACTCTCTTCCTTCGTCTCTACGTTCTGTCACTCTCTCACTTCCTCTATACATCTTGTCAATCTCTCACTTCCTCTATACGTCTTGTGAATCTCTCATTTTTTCTGTACATCATATCAATCTTTCACTTTCTCTATACGTCCTGCCATTTTCTCATGTCCTCTATATATTCTGTCACTCATTCAATTTCTCTATACGCCCTGTCACTCTCTCCCTTCCTCTATAGATTCTTTCATTCTTTCAATTTCTCTATACGTTCTGTCGTTCTTTCATGATCTCTACATTCTACGTTTTCTAACTGTTTCTTGGTTCTCCTGTGTGTCTAAAATTTATTGAATTTCTTGCAAACTTCTAATCAGCGCTGAGCATAGCCTTCCCAATTTCACGGTCAGTAAACTCTGAAGTAATCTTGCGGCTCCGTGCCTCAAATAACACTGCAGGAAATTAGGAGAGAAAGTAGAAATGAATTAGATATACACTTATAAAGTAACTAAACAATATAACAAAACATGCAATGAAATGGAGCCCACTAGAGAAGAAAAGTATCGATAGACTGAAATATATCTGTATTGCATTATTGTTCTCCTATAATATACGCATATTTCATTTCTTAACGGTCAAAAGTCATCATCATGTAGCATGTCCTTTGCAGAACGTCGCTCTCATGATAGCCTGTCTGTAGGAAACTCTATCTTTCGCCAGTCTTCCGACCTGCTCCAAGATCAAATCCAGCGTCTCATTGATGTCGTGAGCCCATCGACTTCTCGGTCGGCCCCTGCCTTTCCACCCATTGACCATGCCCTCCATATCCGCTCTCTCCAGTCCGTTGTGTCGTTTGACGTGTCCAAAAAAACCTCAGAATTGGGTCATTATGTCATTTATGAGCCAATTCTCCTCTTCATTCAGGTCTTGCCGGATTTATTTGTTTCTTTCTCTATCAAATGTATTTGTAGTATTATCCACAGGGACCACATTTCTGCTGCAGAAGAAGTCTGCAATTTTGTGAAAATAAAAAGGAGTTTAGCAGAGAGTGGTCTATTAATAATTGAAGCAACAGTGTGTCCAACTAGCGAGCTACTGGCACCATTAGTATTTATATCCGCCACAACTTGCTAAAAATACTGATAACCTATGTGTCTGCCTGGAATGCACTGACGTTGATTTCAACACCACACTCCAGAACCAACCGCTATTTATTTATCTTCAACCCCTGGTCCAAATTTGTCTTCGCAGAGAACCAGGACTAAGCGTTGACTTCAGCCTGATAAAGATTATGTTTATAGCGCTCGACTGCGTTTTTATTTGAAAATATGAGAGAAACCATTTCAGCGTTACAGCCAATTATGAGATTCGATTGAGATCTCTTTCATTGGCTTCATGGTCATTTTCAGCATGCGTCTCTAGTATTTTTCTTCTTCTTCTTCTTTGTGTCTCTCATTAGTTTCATAAAGAGCAAGGATACCGTGGTTATTGTTTTGGTTTTGTTCTGGTATCATTTCGTATATACGAGGTGTGTTCAAAAAATATCCGATCGTAACTTTTTTTTCTGTTGAAAAAAATAAGCTTGGATGTTGTCGTTCGCTGGGAAGGTATAGTGGACCGTCATGCATATTTGTGAATATGCAGATTGCGTCGGTCGCTAACAGTCAATCTTTTAGTGTTGAGTGTAGCGAACACCCGTCCTGTTTTCATTCACCACGAATTGACGGAATGTACTGAGCAGCGGTGTTGCATCACATTTTGACAAAAACTAGGAGGTGATACCCAAGTGGAAACCATTCGGAAGATTCAGCAGGCTTTCGGTGACGATGCCATGAGCATCATACGAATTAGGGAGTAGTACAATCGCTTCAAAGATGGCCGCACATCGATGGAGAGGGCAGCTGTTCTGGTAGGCCCTCAACAAGCTGCAATAATGAAGTCATTGACAAAGTACGGACCTTGGTTTTACAGAACCGTCGTGTCACCATCCAAGAATTTGCCGATGAAGTGGGGATAAACATTGGTTCGGTAAACTCCGTTTTTAGCTAGGGCTTGGCAATGCGGAAGTATCTGCAAAATTTGTGCCAAATATGCTAATGACGTTTGAATTCGTTTGTATGTACCTATGCTAACGTTTCAGTGAAGTGTGTATGTCTGTATGTAACTATGCTAGTGTTTCAGTGATGTGTGTGTCTGTATGTACATATGCTAGTGTTTCAGTGATGTGTGTGTCTGTATGTACCTATGCTAGTGCTTCAGTGATGCGTGTGTCTGTATGTACATATGGTAGTGCTTCAGTGATGTTTGTGTGTGTCTGTATGTACATATGCTAGTGTTTCAGTGATGTGTGTGTGTCTGTATGTACCTATGCTAACGTTTCAGTGATGCGTTTGTGTTTGGATGTACCTATGCTAGTGCTTTAGTGATGTGTGTGTCTGTATGTACATATGGTAGTGCTTCAGTGATGTTTGTGTGTGTCTGTATGTACATATGCTAGTGTTTCAGTGATGTTTGTGTGTGTCTGTATGTACATATGCTAGTGTTTCAGTGAAACGTGTGTGTTTCTGTATGTAAATATGCTAGTGTTTCAGTAATGCATGTGTGTGTCTGTATGTAACTATGTTAGTGTTTCAGTGATGTGTGTGTGTGTATGTATGTAACTATGCTAGTGTTTCAGTAATGCATGTGTGAGTCGGTATATACCTATGCTAGTGTTTCAGTGATGCGTGTGTGCGTCTGTATGTACATATGCTAGTGTTTCAGTGATGCGTGTGTCTGTATGTACATATGCTAGTGTTTCAGTGATGTGTGTGTCTGTATGTACCTATGGTAGTGCTTCAGTGATGTGTGTGTGTCTGTATGTACCAATGCTATTGTTTCAGTGATGTTTGTGTGTGTTTGTATGTAGCTATGCTAGTGTTTCAGTGATGTGCGTGTGTGTCTGTATGAACCTATGCTAGTGTTTCAGTGATGCGTGTGTGTCTGTATGTACATATGCTAGTGTTTCAGTGAAACGTGTGTGTTTCTGTATGTAACTATGCTAGTGTTTCAGTAATGCATGTGTGTGTCTGTATGTAACTATGCTAGTGTTTCAATGATGCGTGTGTGCGTCTGTTTGTACATATGCTAGTGTTTCAGTTATCGAAGATGTTTGTGTGTGGTTCAAACGAGACAGGATGATCTTGTTCAATGAAGTATGATCTCTAAATGCTGTGTGTGTTTGTATGTAGGAGTGATCCAGTGTTCCTCCATAAAAGCTTAGTTTTCCTACTATACATACTGGATTTTCAAACTGATTTCTTAATGTTACATACTTTCTGCAATTAAACTTGTACCTCCCACTTGTGACATTAAACACCGAGGAGTGAAGTCGGGATTGTTGGACAAATTGTGTGAGGTCTCTTAGTCCATTATGCTGCTAATCTTAAACCGACTACTGCTTTTCTTGGTTATCCTCTGCTCTTCTCTTTCTTAGATCACTTGTCAATGATTGACTGATACCTTTAAAGACAGCACCTGTATTCTCTACTTCTTCTGCTGGGAAGAGGGAGACTAGCGTCTGGTCAGGTGAAACATAATGATCAGAAAATCTTAGTCAGTGTCAGGTGAACACTTTCACTTCACATCCATGCAGTTTTCCGTGGGACATGACTGTTTAAATGACAGTCTGGTTAACGAGGTGGGAATAGATGTGATATCCGTAGTAGTGAGCGACATGGATGAAGTCAAACATAACACAACAGCCTCTCCTGGACGATACCGGTTCACCTTCATCAGCACGCTCGGAATGTGAGGAAAGCTACCGCATACCACCAGCTAACGCGGTTTTAAGGGTGCACACAAGAGTAAACATTTTCATCTTGGACATTCGACAACAAAAACAATAAATTCATTCCCTCTGATACCATCCTTCGTATGGTGCCCCAGCCCTGGTTCAGTACTTTCATTTAAGAACATTCTTCTTCTTCTTCCTCGTTCATCTTCAGACCTCAACTTCAATGACTCAAACGAAGGCAGCCGTCGACTCAAGGCTCTGCACGCTTCCGTACAGCTTCTCGTGGAAGGACACTGGCTGTTGCCAAATGCTACTTCTTTTGTCGGTATACAGTGGGCAGGACTGCATCATATGTTCTGCCTTCATAGGAGCTGTGCCGCAGGCACAAAGGTCTGTAGTGCCAATCTTGAACTTGTTGTACAGATGGCATCTAAGTCTGTTGTGATCTGTGCGTAGCCGGAGAATTATCACCTGGTCTCGCCTGGAGAGTTGATGGTAGGCATCATTTTCTATGTGACCAGGGTGGTCTTCTTTCCATTTTGCATTGTACGTTGCCCTGATGAATGATTTTGTCTCATTGTATGTGATTTCTGTATCACTCTGCTGCAGCATTCCGCCCTCTCTGGCGAGTCTATCTGCCCCCTCGCTGCTTGAAATGTTTCAGTTGGCTGGTATCCACTGGACTGTGCTTCTTTTTGAAGCACTGGGACAGGCGTTCGAGCGAGTCTGGCAGAGCACCAAGTTCATTTTTGTGCTTGTTCTTGAGCGCCATTTACACTGCGAGGGCGTCTGTGAAAATGATCACTTGCTTTTCTGCCTGCTCCTTATGGTCTATAAGAGTTACAGCTGCTTGTCTCAGGGCACTGGCTTCGGCACTGAAGTTGCTGCAGTGTCTCCCAGTGGCAAATGCTGCTGAGTATACTTTGCTTTTTAGTTTTATAGTGATGCGTCCTCCCCCGTTTCCAATGGCATCTTTGGCTGAGCCATCAGTATAGGCGTTCGCCCAGGCTGTTGGTGGAAATTTTTCGCTGATGTAATTGGTAACTATATATGTTTTCTGTTCCTCTGTTTGTGTCTTTTTGTCTTCGATGTTGTAGATATTGCATATAATATCAGGGAAGGGTTTTCATTTCCAGAGGCAGAGGATGGGGCATGCTGGTATTGTTTTTTTTTCTCATTTAAGAGTGCAGCATTGTTTTTAATCTTTTCTTTTGCCTGAACTGCAAAACTTTTCCTTTTTAGCCTGTCGCGTCCCAACCTATTTAGTCTGTGATGCATCAGGCAGTCCATGATTCTTTTGAATTTTTTCGCTTGCCGTAGGATTCTGCAGTCTCGGCGGTCTTCAGTTGGCATTGAAGTACATACATCACGCATGTCAGCAGACAAAATAATAAACAAAACAAGCCAATATCAGCAGATTGTATTCCTTAATGCGGCAATGTCAGTTCTGCAAAGTCCCTAAGAATGATCAACTACCATAGTGTAAAAAGTTTATTAATAGTCGATTCTACTTCTTTTTTGGTGATGATTACCATCTGATATATCTCGGGTACTCACATTGAGTGCACCATTGGATTTATTTTTCTCTAATATCCTTATTTAAAAAATGTATGTAAGGATTTTTTTCGACTTGTTTCTGCTAAATTTTGTATACGAATATTCGCTCCCTTTTTTCAGTTAGTACCTTTCCTCTATTTTGGCTTGGGTTGACTTCGTTCGTTCTCAATCTCCCGCTACCAAAACCTGAAAGGGCTTAAGTAGCAAACTGTAGTCCAGAGAACGGAATGCGTTGTGTCCTAGTATACAGCTTGACTGCGTATTTGCCCCTTTCGGTCCAACACATCCGACTTCAGCAAGCATTTTCTGAGTACCGGGTTAACATTCCCTCTTCGATCCCTTCTCCTTAGCCAGTCTGTTCTGTTGCAGCCTATTATCCAGGATCACCGCGTAGGGGTTTAGAAAGGTCTTGGCAGCTCTGGTTCGCTGGCCCTGACGCCAGCAGTCAGATATGGGTCGCTGACTACTGCAGCTCATGCGCTGCTCAGCATCTTGATCCCCTCCTCCATTTTCAACCTAAATTGTTGGCGTGTAGCTACTGCAAGCATCCAGAGCTTTTTGCTCTCTTGATAAAAGTTCAGCATTTCTGTATAATCGTGCCAGTTTTTTCTTCGTGCTTAGTTGATTGTCTATATCTTGCCGTAGCTGCCTTGAATGTGATGTTACTTTATTTGATTTTGTTTAATTTCCGCTCTTTCTCTTGGATTTGTTAGATGAAGTTTCCTCTGCTGCTCTTCCGGTGACCAAAAACGGTTTGGGGTTTCTTTTGACGCCTCTTGGGATGTTTTCTATTACTGGAGGCGCTGTTTGAATTTGTCCACCATCTTGCCTACTTTCCTGTGGTGGGTGTTGATAGATTGGCTAAACCCACTACTGTTGTTTCGACGTCTCTGTTGGGATTCACCGAGATCACATTGGGGGGGGGGGAGCGGGGGGATCAATCGTTTGAGCATGTACACATGTCTCTGAAGCCGACACATACACACACACTGCGCATCGCACATACCTACAACATTCATGCACATACACACACATTAGACACACACATGTCTCTGAAGCCGACACATACACACACTCTGCGCATCGCACATACCTACAACATTAATGCACATACATACACATGAGACATACGCATGTCTATGAAATAGACATACACATACGTGCACACACATACTCACACACACATACACTTACATATACGCTCGCACAAACATTACTCTTCTTGCGTATCATTCTCAACCACTAACACACATACACAAATACCCTTTAAGTCGCAAACGAAGACATGCACACGCATAACAACACACATGTATCTGAAACACACACACATACACACTTCACACACATATACACACACACAGGTGAGAGAGAGGGAGAGAGAGAGAAAGAGAGAAGCATACGCCACATACACTCCCTTTACAAATGTCTCCGAAACACATTACGCACACACACTCCACACATATTTTTCTTCAACGAAAATTCATAAACACATATACTCACACTCAAATACATCAACTCACACCCACCCACACTTCACACCCATCCGACACACACACACACACACACACACACACAGACACACACACACAGACACAGAGAAGCACACGCCACACAGACAAAAGAGAGGCACACGCCAAGACATGCAAACAGACAGATACAGGAGAAGCACACGCTACACAAACATACGGACAAAAGAGAAGCATTGCCACACAGACAAAAGAGAAGCACATGCCACACAGACAAAAGAGAAGCACACGCCACACAGACAGACAGACAAAAGAGAAGCACACGCCACACATACAAAAGAGAAGCACACGCCCCACAGACAGGCAGACAAAAGAGAAGCACAAGCCACACAGACAGACAGACAAAAGAGAAGCACACGCCTCACAAACAGACGAACATACATACACAGAGAAGCACACGCCACACACATACACTCAGTCAAACACAGAGAAGCACACGCCACACACATACACTCAGCCAAACACAGAGAAGCACACGCCACACACATACACTCAGTCAAACACAGAAAAGCACACGCCACACACATACACTCAGTCAAACACAGAGAAGCACACGCCACATACATACACTCAGTCAAACACAGAGAAGCACACGCCACACAGACAGACACACAGAAGCACACGCCACACACAGACACTCAGACAGACACAGAGAAGCACACGCCACACCAATAGACAGACAGACAAAGAAGCACACGCCACACAAAAGACAGACAAACACAGAAGCACACGCTACACACACAGACAGACAGACACGTAGAAGCACATGCCACACACAGATACAGAGAAGCACACGCCATACCAACAAACAGACAGACAAAGAAGCACACGCTAGACAAACAAACAGACAGACAAAGAAGCACATGCCACACAAACAGACAGACAGACAGAGAATCACACGCCACGCACACAGACAGTCATGTAGTAGCACACGCCACGCACACAGACATACATACACGAGAAGCACACGTCCCACACATAGACACCGACAGATATAGAGAAAAACGCCACCCACACAGACTCAGAGAAGCACACTTCACACACACGCACAGACAGACTCATAGAAACACACGTCACACACACAGACATACTCAGAGAAGCACACACACAGACAGAGAAGCACACTTCATACACACGTACAGAGAGACAGACTCATAGAAACACACGCCACACACACAGACATACTCAGAGAAGCACACTTCACACACACACATACAGACTCAGAGAAACACACGCCACACACACTCCACATACAAATGTCTCGGAAACACTAACACAAGTGCTCACGTTTTATTTACCCCAGCGAATTTTATCAGCACGAGATAAAATCAAACAGCGAATGACGAGTTAGTGACAATCTTTAAACCAATCAGAGAGATACTCTACATTTCCGGAAGTCATATCAGCCCAAGGCAAAATCCATTCGCGCATGTGCATAGAGCACTTGCGGTGTCCGCCAACAAATCTGAGCAGTCTTGTTCAAAAACATGATTATGTTCAAGAGCTGTTCGTTTTTCTCCTTCCTTTATCTGCATCTTCCTTTTAATCGTTTTCTTTTCATCAAATTTGTCAGGCTGCCCTTTGGGTCTAGGATGATGAAAGGATGTTCCTTTGATTAATGTTTTATTGTAGCGTAAATTACAATGAGGTATCGACGGCAAACGACACTTGAAGATGAATGGACCGTGAATGATGAATTGATGAGGAACGACGGAAGAGTTGAAAAGGTTTGAGCACGAACAGAGAGGCAGAGAGACTATAAGGGAGAGTGGATTTGTTTTATTGTAAAGAATTGTTTCAATGATAACAATAATGGCAGGATATTTACATTATTACCACTGCAAAAAAAAAAATACATAAAAATTAAATATAAAATCGGCGAAGACGCCAGAGGTGGGTCTTAAATTCAACAATTCCTAGGGCTACACGGAAACATGTCAGTGAATGAAGGGCCGCACGAGGATCGTTTAGTTGGTCCAAGGGACAAATTATGTTAAATTAATTGTTCCAGGGCCGTATAACGATAGTTTAGTTCGTGCAAGGGACATATTAAGTGAAATTAATTGTTCCAGGGCTTCATAAAAATAGTTTAGATGTTACAAGGGGCATTTAATGTGAAATTAATTGTTTCAGAGAATTTCTTCTTCTTCTTGTTTTTCTTCTTCGTCTTCTTCTTTCTCTTCTTCTTTGATCGTTCTCAAACTCCATCTACCAAGTCCTGAAAAAGGCTTAGCAAGTAATAGGATATAGTCCGGAGAACGGAGTGCATTGTGACGTAGTTTACACCTGGACTACAATATTTGCACTTTTCGGTCCGAAACATCCGAAATCAGTAAGATATTTTTGGAACCAGGTTAGCCTTCCCTCTTCGATCCCTTCTTCTTAGTCTGTCCTGTTGCAGCCTGTTATCCAGGATTACTAAGCAGAGGTGTAGAAGGGTCTTGGCAACTCTAGGTCGCTGGCTCTGACGTTAGCAGTCACCTTTGGATATCCGACAGCTACAGCTCATGTGCTGCTCAGCATCTTGATCCCCTTTTAGGACAGTAAAAGGTTAATTTAGTTGGTTCAAAGGCTGCAAAGAGTAAAGTTAGTAGTACAGGAACTAACATTTGTTAGTTAATATTTTCAAGTTCTACAATAAGTGGATCAAAATCCGCATAAACATAGCTGTCAATCCAAATGACGCAGGCAGTGCAGGTAAAGGTACCAGAGCAGCAATAACGTTAAATTAGCTGGTTTTAAGTAATCGAGGGTCGCCCAATTAGTGTAGTGGTAGAGCCCTTGCTTTTTATAGAAAATGTACGGGGTTCAACTTCTGCTACTGGCACGCTTCAGTTGACCCAGCTGTATAGAGAGTTCATTTAAAAATGGGTACCTTACATACGTTCCTAATAGACGCAGAGGAAGGGAACTGGTCACCCCACCTAACACAAGCTGTGGCTTAGTACAATTAATTATGTAACACTCTATCCCCGACGACAGCCTGTTGGGTAGGAATCATGATTGAAAGACGCCATAAATGAAGTTGCTGGACAAGATCCCCGTTAAGATATATAAGATTGTATAAATACAATAGTACCTAGAATGAAAAGAATAGAACCGCTGTCACATACTAAGCGTGTGGCAAAAAGATGACTATAGAAGGTTGTGTTTGGAACTCGCAACCTCATTACGTAATAAAAAACAAAAACAATTTGCCATTAATAAATTCTCACGAAAGCTCCAATACAGGTTTTCCTTAAAGAAACGAGCCGCAGTTAAAACCTATACTTCATCATCATCATCATCAAGTGCTGTTTCCGCAAGGGAGGTTGACGGTTTCTGTCTAGCGCCAGACTGGAACACGCAGCTGGTATAGGCTGCGTCCCGACCACATCCTGATTTTGTCTGTCCATCTGTACCTCTGTCGCCCTTTGGCTCTCTTGTCTTTTACTCTGCCTTCCAAAATAATTTTTAGCTGATTGTCATGGTGCTTGACGTGACCAAAATATTTTACAATTTTGCTCTTTATTTCCATCAGAAGTATCTGTTCCCCCTGGAGTTATTCCAGAACCTCATTATTGGTTTTCCAATCTTTCCAAGAAACGCACCCAAGTCTTCTGAATATCCACATTTCAAAGGCTTCAATACGCTTCTCTATTTTCTTAGTCAGTGTCCAGAATTATACTCCATAGAATAACACAGAATGTATATATCATTTAATTATTCTCATTGTTAAGATCTGAGATATCTGCATTGACAGAAATGAATCTCTCATGCTGTTAAATATATCCTTGGCCATTGCTATTATTTTAATGATCTCCCTTTCGTATTTGCCATCAGGTGAAATGAGTTGGCCAGACACTTCTTGCAGTAAAAGTAAAGTAAAGTATAGTAAAGTATCCTATAGCATTACTGCCGTAGGGGTGTGAGGTGTTAGCGATCTCACATTTCAAAGGCTCGGCTATATGAGGGCGGTAGCCATCTCCTCTCCCTCGCCGCTTTTACTTCCCGGACTGAACCGGTACCCATTTAAGGCTGGGTCGACCCGGGAGCCATTGCGGTCTGAAAAAAACATTACCGCCTCAACTGGGGAATGAACCCAGGACCACTCAGATGCGAAGCCAGCGCGCTAACCACTGCGCTAAGCGGCTTCTTGCAGTATTTCTCTATTTATGTGGATGAAAGCTTTTGGTCTTTATTTTTGGTGAACACCAATAATTTCAGTCCTTTTGATGTTGATTTCCAACCCATATTGCTGGTTCTTGCTGGTTCTTGCTGGTAATCTTGTCCATTAAGTTCTGCAGCTGTACTGCTATACTTCATGTTTGAGCAATCATGTGCATGATTGAATGACGGATGACTCCATAAGACATTCCTATGGCTTCTTAATTCCCACTGTTTCATTTGAATCTGTCCAACAATGACACTCTTACACAACTTTCATACGCGACCTCAGGATGAGGCCCTTTCATTGCATTTTGGTAAGGTTGACCTCTGAGAGCGTCCAAACTAGCATAGGTACAGACAGACGCAGACATGCATACATGCACTGGTTAGTACGTCCTAATATCACATAAAAGGCTGCGGCCCGGGATGGAAATGAGCGTGTCACGAAATAAAAAATTGAATGAAGGATAGCCCGTTAGTGACAACGTACACATGTCAACGATAAAAACTGTTTGGCTATTATACTTTACCTACGTGGAATATGTTCAACATAGATTCAGTATATCATTTATTACTTAACACGCTCACAATTACCTTTCTTCTACCTGTATTACACTTTACCTGTGGTTTATCTCATGTTACATGGAGGATGACTAACGTCTGTTCGGGTCAACCATACTGATCAGACGTGTCAGTCAGGGTCAGGTCAAATATGCTGGCTAAGACCCTCAGTTCAACTTCCCCGTAGTCTTCCAGGTAAACAGGCTATTTTCATGGTAGCCTGGCTAACAACGTGAAGTATCGTCGTGATCCCTGTAGTAGTCAGAGACATGGGGATAGAGCCAAACATAGCACGGCTGCCTGGAGGACCTCAGGTCCACCTTAATTAGCATGCTCGGGATGTTAGGAAAGCTACAACAAACCGTCACTTAACGTTCTTTTCAGGGTGCACAAAAGAATAAATCTACTTATTGTATGCATTCAGCAACAACAACAACAACAACAACAATCACATGTTATCACCATTATTTCTCAATTGTAAACTTGTAGGTAGAGTATTTTTTAGCTTCGTTACCCATGAATAAGTCTTAAATCTTCCCTCGTTTCGTCTTGACCTCATTTGTATTTACCCAAATCACAAGTATCTGTAAATTGAAAACACTGAGTAAATACATAACATTAAGGATGCTTAACTCCGACAAAATATCAGTATTCCCATATGGACGTGAAACGAAGTTTAAAATAAATGTATAAAAAAATACTGAACATTGGCTAGAAAGAATTTAAGACATACAAAAAATAAGATTAGAGACCAAACAGCAACATGCTTCTCCGATCATAAGGAAAAGCAAAGTTTGGAGGAAATTTAGACATGTCCTTATAATGAAAAGCAACAGACTGCCAGTTCAAGCGATGACGTGCAGACCAAGTGGCACCAGCAAGAGGAACAGGCTACGAGAGACACTACGTAGGACAATCACTAGACAGGCCAACATGATTGGTCTCCCCAACATACAAGAACTATAACGAGTGACATTATAGATTAACGTACTATGTCAGAATTGTAGAGGTTTTGTTACGATCATTCTGGATAGTGATTCCGTGATAGAAGAGACGTTATTCGTTTTACGTGGTAAGAGGGTATAAAACATTTTGATATCTACAGAACAATGGAGGTTCAGCATGGAGTCAGTTGTTTGAGTCAGAGTAGAGTGTATAAATGGGTAGAACGATTTGAAAACGAAAGCCAGAAGTTAGTCAGTTGTTTGAGTCAGAGTAGAGTGTATAAATGGGTAGAACGATTGGAAAACGAAAGCCAGAAGTTAGTCAGTTGTTTGAGTCAGAGTAGAGTGTATAAATGGGTAGAACGATTGGAAAACGAAAGCCAGAAGTTATTGATGAAACGCGGCGTGGGAGACCAGCAAGCGTGACAGCTGACACAATGAAACAGCAGATTGCCAGCTAGTCCATGGCAATAGACAAACCACTAATAACGAAATAGCCGTAGATTTCAACATGAGTCACGGTGCTGCACGAAAAAAATTTCCATATTATCTCGGTGTTAGGAAAGTGTGTAGCAGAAAGGTATCAGGACTACTGACAACGAGGTAATGGAGGCGGCCCAATATTGTTTGAAGGTCACACTATATGACTTTATTTTCTAGAGCTCATCCACCAAGCTAGTAGACAGGTGGACAAAGTGTGTTGCCAGTCACGGGCGCTATGTCGAAAATTAACACACACAATTTCTCGTTCGCACTCTGATAAAAACGTTATTAATGAAATTGCTTTTACTTAATGACTGCAACTCGTATCTGTCTCCTTCTCGACCGCAAAAAGGAAACCACTACCTCCACCCCCCGTCCACCTCCCACGCATAACCTAATGTTTAATAATCCTAACCTTAATATAGATGCATAGATTCGATAGCTATAAAGTCGGAATCCATGATGTTTAAATGGAACAAAATGGCATTACAGTCTCCGAACAACTATACGAATGCTATTAAACATACTGCTATTCCTTGTCTTAATACGTGTAGCGTTGCTTTAACAACTAATGAAGCTTGATATCAATCGTTTAGCGATGCAGACATTTCCTTTTGGGGGCCTGTATCGAGAACAAAGCCTTAACGACATGATATTCTTTAAAAAAAAATTATGATCTCCGTGTCATCAGTTCTTGTGTCTACTCGAATGATCACGGCAAGAAACTAACTTATTTGCGCAAGTGTAGTTTTATAATCAATCGACCAGTGTCATTAGCATTGCTTTGAGTCTAGAGACTTAATGATGTGTTTTGTTACTTTAGAGAAATCATTTTACTGGAATGATATTGTTACTCTTGAAAACAGTCATTTTAAAAGCACGTTACAGCTACTTTAGTTAGACATAGACATTTCAACAAAGGATATTAGTTTGGAAAACAGTCATTTTAATGGCATGATATTGTTACTTTTGTTGGACAAATAATTTTAATGGCATGCTATTTTCGCTTTTGTTGGACATAATCATTTTGATGGCATTATATTCTTAATTTTAGTTAGACAAATAATTATAATGGCATGATTTTGTTACTTTTAGGGGACTCAGTGGTCTCGAGGTAAGGTGTTCGCTAAGTAAGATGCTGGAGGTCGCGGGTTCAAATCACGGTGGAGACCGAGATTTATTCACACGGATCATCCGGTAAATATTTCCGATGATCTTTGAGTAGTGAGATCATACACCTGTGTCCAGTGGCGCGCACGTTAAAAATAGCTTCACAGTTGGGAGTCGAAGAGAGAGAGCTTAACGACCGCTGCTCGAGCAAAATTCAAATTCAAAATCTACTTACATTATTCTTGGGAATCTCGACCCACAGAGAATATGTCGCAAAAAGGGAACTGTGTGGCTATAAAACATCAGGTCTTGGTTATGTGGTTAGCGGAGCGGCATAGATGACACATGATAGGCTGCAGGTCTACCTTTCCCTAATTTACGCTTCCACAAACATCAGTACATAAATAGACGATCGTATATTTCAGGGGCTAACAGATGTTAGGATTGACCTGACAAGTCACCACCGAATATACGCCTGCAAAAAAAAAGTATAAACCGAAGGAGGTCACACCTCCCCATGACGTCTAACGACATAAGTGGGCAAGATAGATAGATAGATAGATAGATTCTGTCGAAGATGGATGTGTCGGACCGAAAGGTGCACATATTGCAGTCAAACTGTAAACTAGCGACACAACGCATTCCGTTCTCCGGACTACATCCTGCTTCTTGCAAAGTCCTGTTCAGGGCTTAGTAGCTGGAGACTGAGAACGAACACAGAAGAAGAAGCAGAAGAAGAAGAAGAAGATAGATAGATAAATAGATAAATAGATAGATAGATAGATAGATAGATAGATAGATAGATAGATAGATAGATAGATAGATAGATAGATAGATAGATAGATAGATAGATAGATATTGTTACTTTTGTTGGACACAGGTATTTTAATGGCATGAAAATGTTTTTCTTGAAAACAGTAATTTCAAATGACATGATTTAGTTACTTTATTTAAAAAACAATTATTTCAATGGGATCATATATTTACTTTAGTTAATAATGGTAATTGTAATCGCATGAAAATATTTACTTTAGTTAATAATGGTTATTTTAAGGGCATGATATATTTACTTTAGTTAATAATGGTTATTTTAATGGCATGATATATTTACTTTAGTTAATAATGGTTATTTTAATGGCATGATATATTTACTTTAGTTAATAATGGTTATTTTAATGGCATGATATATTTACTTTAGTTAATAATGGTTATTTTAATGGCATGATATATTTACTTTAGTTAATAATGGTTATTTTAATGGCATGATATATTTACTTTAGTTAATAATGGTTATCTAAATGGCATGATATATTTACTTTAGTTAATAATGGTTATTTTAATGGCATGATATATTTACTTTAGTTAATAATGGTTATTTTAATGGCATGATATATTTACTTTAGTTAATAATGGTTATTTTAATGGCATGATATATTTACTTTAGTTAATAATGGTTATTTTAATGGCATGATATATTTACTTTAGTTAATAATGGTTATTTTAATGGCATGATATATTTACTTTAGTTAATAATGGTTATTTTAATGGCATGATATATTTACTTTAGTTAATAATGGTTATTTTAATGGCATGATATATTTACTTTAGTTAATAATGGTTATTTTAATGGCATGATATATTTACTTTAGTTAATAATGGTTATTTTAATGGCATGATATATTCACTTTTGTTAAAAACCGTAATTTTAATGGCATGATATTATTACTTGGACTTAAAAAAACTGTCATTTTAATGGCAGTCCCGAAGACGGTTGTGTCGGACTGAAACATGCTAATATCGCAATCGCAATCAAGCTGTAAACTAGCGATCCAACGCATTCCATTCTCCAGATTGCATCCTGCTACTCGCAAAGCCCTGTTCAGGGTTTGGTAGCTGGAGATTGAGAACGAACGCAGAAGAAGAAGAAGATGATAATGGCATGATATAGTTACTTTTGTTAAAAGTTGTCATTTTAGTGACACATTTTAAGAATTCCTTTCGAACTTGAAAACAGTCATTTTAATGACACAATTTTATTACTTTTGAAGTCATTTTAATGGCATCATAATTGTTCAGGTTTTTTTTGTTTGGGGGTGGGGAGATGGGGACAGTGTCGATAGATAGAGGGATAGGCCGGCGTGTGAGGGGGGCTGGGGGGGGGGGGGGGTTACTATGCCCGAGAAATACGACGCTCACTTCTCATGATAGGAATTGTATTGCCAAACGGTGACTGTTCGCTTCCTGGAGTTTCAACCGTTCTCTGGTCTCAATGGAGGTGATACTGGAGTTAACACACATTTCTACACAGTCACACACATAGTCGATTACGCAATCACACATACCCACACATTCACAAACACACATCAACACACATACGCACTCACACAACCTCACACACACACACTATTTCTCACAAATCTGCTCACAGACAACCACAAGCGTGCCAACACAAACCCACCCACCCCACACACACACACCCACACACCCGAACACACACTCACGAACGCACGCACACATAAATCACAGAAGCGCACGCATACAACCATATAAGCTCACCAACTGGGCCACGACCACACGTACACCATTGGCCCTTTCCTTCTTGTCAGACGACAGTAATTGTGCTTTTCGCAAAAAACCCGGGAAGAAATATGGAGACCACGTGTTGCCCATGCAGTATGGTCCCTCTCTCGGTCTGCCTTGTTTGCTTCAGGGGAAAGGTGATACCAATACATTAGGAATAAGGCAAGCTGCAGAAGCTGCCGGATCAGCAGAGCAATGCTCTATCTGTTCACCTGTCGAGGCTTCACTCCTAGACCAGCCACTAACCAAGGCTCAATACCTTGTCTGCCCTGCCACAACACTCAGCTGAGGTTGCTTTTCCTCGCTCTGGATAAGGCATTTGTATCATCTTTCGCGTGCTTCTTCGCACATCATCAGTAGTCAGGTTTGGTAGACGCTGACCAACTTTCAGAATTATCAGAAAACAGGTTGCACAGGCATATCTCACAAATCCCGTCAAGATAGGTCAGTATCTTTAAGGCTCCAGATGGTTTGAAATAATAGTTTTCCTTCTCCTAGATGAGTTGCCTTCTTAGGCTTTCGAGCCCCCATCTGCCCGAAACTACTCATTTTCAGGCAGAAGTGGCTCGCCTCCCCCCCCCCCCCCCCCCCTCTATTTTTAAAACAGTTCTGCAGAGCGAAGGCCAGGAGATGAACTTTGCTGCCAGAGGCTATATGAGACGCACGCCATGGGAGCATTTAGTTGGTGTTGAGAGTTCATCCTCAACCCCACCCCCGCCTATATCAACATTTAGAACCGGCGTGCATAGTCACACACAATCAGACAGTTACACAGCGGGCTCCCTAGATCCCATAATCTCACGTCCACACTCAAACACACACCAACAATCGGCCCTGATACCGCTGACACACATGCTGATTGCCCCTTTCACATTCTCGAGTACAGTCGACAACATTCGAGCAGGAGTTATCTCTCGTGTCATTGATTCAGGGCCACAAGGGACACAACTGATCTGTCCAATACTCTTCGGCTTTCCCGAAGTTCTGATCCAGTGTTTCTTAATATTTTTCAGACTGTGGCTCCACCAAACCTTGTTTCCTTCCTGTGCCCCATCCCCAGTCCTGCCTGTTGAGAAGTAGATATTTGAATGTTTTGTTTGTAAATTGAACATGTTTTATCTTTACTTGTCATCATTTATCAATTCAAGTCACCTGTGAGATCGTTGGGACACACACGTAGACACCCCCACAAACCCAGGCCACCCATCTCTGTCAGCGGCCCTGTCTGTACCTCTTCTGCTCGGAGATTGGTCAATTCTTATATGTTGTCCTCCCATCTCTTTTTTGTGACGAGCTCTTCGTAGTCCGTCATGCCTCTAACGTGAATAATCGTATTTGTAAGACAGTTTGATCTCGATATTTGACAGTACCAAGCGAGTTTCCGTCTTTTGACCGTTACCAAGAGGTCTTCAAAAAGCCCTATTTCTGTTTTAATTTTTTCTCATATTTTCTCAGTTGTAACTCGGTCTTTGTATATGACGTTTAGAAGTCTTCGGAAACATCTAATCTTCAAGGCCTGTTTCCTCAGTTGCAGGTCAACTATAAATGTCCATGTCTCACAAGCATAGAGAAAAATCGACAGCATCATTGTTCGTATTAATCTGGTCTTTGTTCATATGGTTACCTTTTGTTTTGCCATATTTTGTTACGCCGTGCAAGCGCCCCTATTGTCTGTGCTACTGTAGCCAACATCTCACATTTTGATCCTTCATCACTGATAGTGATATTTTATTCAAAATACAAATATATACAAATGTAAAAATTTCTTGATCGATGTGTCCCGTGTGACTGATGACCAGAAACAAGCTTTTTAGTTCAAGTTTAGTTTAGTTTAGTCAAAGAATCAAGGTCATTTCACACGGTTTAACCCAGAAGTGCTCTGTTCTTCTTGTTTTTGGAGACTCCCAGTACAATGCACGAACTCCGTAGCACCGGTGAGGATCCCTTAATAAACTGAGTAGATTTTAAACATAATTTTGAATTTTGCCTGTGCAATGGCCTCTAAGCCTACTCTTTCGATTCCTAACTGCCGAGGGATTTTCAATGTGCACGACACTGCACACGGGCGCCCGATCTCTACTTGCCAGAGATCCAAGGAAATACCAGAAAGTCCACGGGAAAAAAAATCCCTGTCTTTATTAATTTGAACCCGTAACCTCCGGCACCGAGGCCAACGTCTTATCTAGAGAATCTCCAAAACTTGTTCATATCCAGTTCAGTAGCTGTGAGGGATAACCAAAGATCCCATCTGTCTGCTACGTTAAGGCGATTCCGTGTTAGGCTGAATAAATAGTTAACACGCTGAAACCTGATTTTACAAAATACGATGAAGGAAAAGTCATGGAAAACGATTTTGCTTTTTCCTAGAGCTGTGAAAACGTTTTTAGATTTTGTACTCTTTATCCAAAAAATTGTGTTTTTGTTGACAAAGTTACTTTGGTTGCTATGTTGCTCTGTAACACTATGAGCGCTTTTTGCACATAACCCTCAATGCTAGCAGCAGCCGGAGTAAATGGATCAACTTCAACGTTAGAAGATCTGAACAATAACAAATGAAAAATTATGTTTGATACCGATATATCTTTGAGAAGAGAAGCAACTGAAGACAGTAACCGCGGAAGTGACGTTTCCGCAGAAAGCGCTGTCACTTTTCTGTTCACTCTACTTCTGTTTTCCATATTCTGTCACTTCTCTGTTGTCTTTTTTCTTTTGTGTCTTCTTTTCTGTCACTTCTCTGTTTTCGTCACTTCTTATTTCCATATGTACCCCCCCCCCCCCCCAACCAGTGTTCTGCAGTAGATTTACGCGATATTCACCTGTGGCCCCCATTACGTATCCTGTTGTCTCCATACCGTATCCTGGGGCCCACACGTGGCCATATGGACACACAGATTGAGAGCGGCTATTCTAATCAATGCTGAACGACTGATTAACGTTGGGTAGAGCACTCACATTTCATGCAAAGGTGTGGAGTTCAATCAACCCTTGTAACCGGCAGACTCCAGTAGACTTAGCTGTTACTGGGTACTTCGTTTACTGTTAAGAAAGGAAAAACAGCGAAGAAGGGAGTATGCCACTAAATTTAATAAGACACGCTGTAGCCCCGCCCAATGAAGTTCCTAAAAGAAATATCATGTTCAAGGACTGCTTTTCCTTGGGGGACGGTAGTAGAGCAGAACGTCCTTACACTGATTATTGCAATCTTTGGGGAACTGAGACGCTAATCCGGTCTGGCAACAACATACTGACCAAGACCATTATCTCTTTTCGCTGCAGCGTTCATTGGACACGTGCTGTTTTCAATGCAGTCTGGCTGGCTAGATGTGAATAGACGTGAACCACGCAGTCGTTTGCGTCACGCAGATGAAGCCAAGCATAGCACAACCGCCTGGGGAACCGCGGTCAGACTTCATTAGCACGCTCGGGATGTGACGAAAGTTACTACAACCCACCACTTTAGGCCCTTTTCCTACTTCGATATTCGGAATCCTGGTATTCAAACAAGCATGTTAATGTCAGTTGCCAGGTAGCGGAGAGCTTCGGATATACGTAGTAGGAATATTAATAGTTCCTGCGGCTTCCTAGGCTTGTGTGAAGAAACACATAGTTGACAGGGCGCACAAAAGAATCTTCCATCTTCCACATCTTCCATTGATGGCGTACAATGCTGGTAGATCTGGCTACAGGGCAAGGGCGCACCTGCCAGGTAGGTGGATAGATGACATTAGAGTGATTGTGCAGCGACAAGGGCTCACATTGATTGACGCAACGCACTTGACACAGGTAAGACGACTTAAGCTTCCCACGACGCTAAACGGCACAAGTGAAAAGAAAACTGCAATTTCGTTCACGTAGTGCATCTTTTCTGATCAAATGTTTGTTGATCATTTTATAATTATATTGATAGAATAATACTATATGTAAATTAATCTTAAGGCGCCAACATTATTCATTAGCCCTTCTCCAAACCTATACACAGCGTCTAGAATATAATCCTTGGCCCTTCTCCAAACCTTTCCACAGCGACTAGAATGTAATCCTTTGCCCTTCTCCAAACCTATCCACAGCGTCTAGAATATAATCCTTGGCCCTTCTCCAAACTTATTCACAGCGACTAGAATATAATCCTTTGCCCTTCTCCAAACATATCCACAGCGACTAGAATGTAATCCTTGGCCCTTCTCCAAACCTATCCACAGCGTCTAGAATATAATCCTTGGCCTTTCTCCAAACTTATTCCCAGCGTCTACTATAGGTGTTGATTGCATTGTTCCTGTACTGACCCTAATTACCTGGTTTTGCACCTTATTCACCTCTTTTATTTAGGGTCGCGTTTGCTGCTGGGCACCACTCTGCTGACCCATCTTTCAGATGTGGTCGTATAATTGTTGGTAAACTTTGTTAAGTATTTCCCCGCTAGCTTCCCATGTAGTCTCATGCTTGATGTCTAAAACATATTCTGCTTGTCTGGATTGTAACCACTGATTTAGCAATCGCTGTCTATAGTTTCTCCTGATCTGCCCACAGGTCTGTAGTGTGGTACTAGGTAGTGAATGGGGGTAGTGTGATACTAGGTAGTGGATGTGGTAATGTGATACTGGGTAGTGAATGTGGTAATGTGATACTAGGTAGTGAATGTGGTAGTGTGATACTGGGTAGTGAATGTGATAGTGTGATACTAGGTAGTGGATGTGGTAGTGTGATACTAGGTAATGGATGTGGTAGTGTGATACTAGGTAGTGGATGTGGTAATGTGATACTAGGTATTGGATGTGATAGTGTGATACTAGGTAGTGGATGTGGTAGTGTGATACTAGGTAATGGATGTGGTAGTGTGATACTAGGTAGTGAATGTGGTAGTGTGATACTAGGTAGTGGATGTGGTAGTGTGATACTAGGTAGTGGATGTGATAGTGTGATACTAGGTAGTGGATGTAGTAGTGTGATACTAGGTAATGGATGTGGTAGTGTGATACTAGGTAGTGGATGTGGTAGTGTGATACTAGGTAATGGATGTGGTAGTGTGATACTAGGTAGTGGATGTGATAGTGTGATACTAGTTTGTGGATGTAGTAGTGTGATACTAGGTAATGGATGTGGTAGTGTGATACTAGGTAGTGGATGTGGTAGTGTGATACTAGGTAATGATTGTAGTAGTGTGATACTAGGTAGTGGATGTGGTAGTGTGATACTAGGTAGTGGATGTGGTAGTGTGATACTAGGTAATGATTGTGGTAGTGTGATACTAGGTAGTGGATGTGATAGTGTGATACTAGGTAGTGGATGTGGTAGTGTGATACTAGGTAATGATTGTGGTAGTGTGATACTAGGTAGTGGATGTGGTAGTGTGATACTAGGTAGTGGATGTGGTAGTGTGATACTAGGTAGTGAATGTGGTAGTGTGATACTAGGTAGTGGATGTGATAGTGTGATACTAGGTAGTGAATGTGGTAGTGTGATACTAGGTAGTGGATGTGATAGTGTGATACTAGGTAGTGGATGTGGTAGTGTGATATTAGGTAGTTAATGTGGTAGTGTGATACTAGGTAGTGGATGTGGTATTGTGATACTAGGTAATGATTGTGGTAGTGTGATACTAGGTAATGATTGTGGTAGTGTGATACTAGGTAATGATTGTGGTAGTGTGATACTAGGTAATTATTGTGGTAGTGTGATACTAGGTAGTGGATGTGGTAGTGTGATACTAGGTAGTGAATGTGGTAGTGTGATACTAGGTAGTGGATGTGATAGTGTGATACTAGGTAGTGGATGTGGTAGTGTGATACTAGGTAGCGGATGTGATAGTGTGATACTAGGTAGTGGATGTGATAGTGTGATACTAGGTAGTGGATGTGATAGTGTGATACTAGGTAGTGGATGTGGTAGTGTGATACTAGGTAGTGGATGTGGTAGTGTGATACTAGGTAATGGATGTGATAGTGTGATACTAGGTAGTGGATGTGATAGTGTGATACTAGGTAGTGGATGTGGTAGTGTGATACTAGGTAATGATTGTGGTAGTGTGATACTAGGTAGTGGATGTGGTAGTGTGATACTAGGTAGTGAATGTGGTAGTGTGATACTAGGTAATGATTGTGGTAGTGTGATACTAGGTAATGATTGTGGTAGTGTGATACTAGGTAGTGGATGTGGTAGTGTGATACTAGGTAATGATTGTGGTAGTGTGATACTAGGTAGTGGATGTGGTAGTGTGATACTAGGTAATGATTGTGGTAGTGTGATACTAGGTAATTATTGTGGTAGTGTGATACTAGGTAGTGGATGTGGTTGTGTGATACTAGGTAGTGGATGTGATAGTGTGATACTAGGTAGTGGATGTGGTAGTGTGATACTAGGTAGTGGATGTGGTAGTGTGATACTAGGTAGTGGATGTGATAGTGTGATACTAGGTAGTGGATGTGATAGTGTGATACTAGGTAGTGGATGTGATAGTGTGATACTAGGTAGTGGATGTGGTAGTGTGATACTAGGTAGTGGATGTGGTAGTGTGATACTAGGTAATGATTGTGGTAGTGTGATATTATGTAGTTAATGTGGTTGTGGTGCTCCACTTCCGGCCAGCTCATTGGTCTTCTCTTTCCCTGAGGCTCCGACATCTTCTTCTTCTTCTTTGCGTTCGGTTTCGTATGCTCGTTTTATGCCACCAGATGGGCTGCCTCCATGAAGTGACACGTCAGTCGCAGGTCCTCAATGGTTCCCCACAGTTTGTCTTGTATGTTTCTTTCCTCGAGCCCAGTCTTCTCACTGGAGCCTTGGTGCAGTGGACATGTTTGCTAGATGTGTTCTGGAGTCTGGGGTCCTCTCTGACATGTGCATTGTGCAGTCTGTGCTGCGTTCATTTTATGTGTGTGTGCATTTAGTCTGCAATGACCTGTTCTGAGGCGGAAAAAGATGGTATACTGTTTCATATTCAATCAACTGATTGAGTCATGTTGGTATTTGCTGTTTTTCTCAATATCTAGGGCTCTGAAATGATGAGGTATTACTTCAGCTCCGTAACATTTGGACAGTTGGTCAATTATTTTGCAGATGCTTATAACATTGCAAGATGTTCTGTTTTCCAAGAACTGAAGCGCAAATTTCCTCAGGTTGTACAATAGGGTTTTGAAAATTTGAGATTATTCAGGCGCAAAGTTTTTTCTATTGCTATTATTTCTGCAACGTGGCTGTAACATTTCTCTCTGCAAGAACCATAGATGCATGGTGGTCTTCTTGGTGCAAACTATGCTAATTAATTACTGTTCAGCGTTGGAGATATTCCCGTTAGAAGATTCCTCTGTGAATACGTGGAAACGGGGGAGGAATGACATTCTAGCGTATGGTGAAAAGGGAGACGGAATGACATTCTGACCTATGGTGAAAATGGAGATTGAATGGCATTCTGACATACGGTGAAAAGGAGTGGGGGGTGGGGGTGGGGGGTGGGAGGACATTCTGACCTAGAGTGAAAGGGGGGGGGGGCATGGTGGAATTACATTATGACGTATGGTGAAAAGGGAGATGGAATGACATTCTGACGTATAGTGAAAAAAGGGATGGAATGACATATGACCTATGGTGATAAGGAGGGGTGCGGTGGGTGGAATGGCATTCTGACGTATGGTGGAAAGGGTGTGAGTGGAATGACAGTGTGATATTTGGTGAAAAAGGTTGAATGGCCTTCTGACATATGGTGGAAAAGGGTGAATGACATTCTGACCTATGGTGAAAAAGGTTGAATGATATTCTGACATATGGTGGAAAAGGGTGAATGACATTCTGACATATGGTGAAAAAGGTTGAATGATATTCTGACATATGGTGGAAAAGGTTGAATGATATTCTGACATATGGTGGAAAAGGGTGAATGACATTCTGACATATTGTGATTAAGGTTGAGTGACATTCTGACATATGGTGAAAAGGAGTGAATGACATTCATATCATGTGTTTAATCGAATATATGGGGCACATATGGTTGACGCCCCATTCCGTTGCTTTTCTATTACTCGGGCGGCCAATAATAAATGACAACTGAAAACTTCAACTATTACCCTCCCTCCACCCCCCCCCCCCCGGCCTCCCTCCCTCCCATATAGGCTGACGCAATATTCCACCTGGTAATTCATGACGTCGTCCTGGAACATCGAGTCTACTCGAATGATAAACGTCCACGACAAGCACAGGAAATGTGAATGGGAATGGTGGAGTTGACTATGAAATCTTTCTCTAATATGAAACTCCAACTTCCGATACGATGTGACAAAACAGATGCAGCGAGGTCATTAGAGCCTTCCATTTTAGTTGAAAGTGGAGCATGACCGCGAAGATGGATTTTAAAGAGAGAAATACGAATAGTGTTTTCATTGTTTGATTTTATATTTTTATTCTATAAATAGTAGAAGATGGATAAAGATGTACGATACTATGGCAGTCACAAGTTGGATTTTTTTTGATAAGGTTTTTAGGTGTTGGGTTGTAGGCGTTTTGGATGTTTAGGGAAGGTTTTTAGGTGTTATGTTGTAGGCGTCTTGGATAAGTTTAGGGAAGGTTTTTAGATGTTAGATTGTAGGCGTCATGGATAGGTTTAAGAAGTGATATATATTAGGTTGTCGTCGTTATGGTTAGGTTTAAGAAGAGATATGTATTAGGTTGTAGGCGTCATGGATAGGTTTAAGAAGTGACATGTATTAGGTTGTTGGCGTCAGAGATAGGTTTAAGGAAGGTTTTGAAATGCTAGGTTATAGGCACCGTCAATGAGCTTGGAGAAGGACCAGCGAATACATTGTAAGTGCTGTGGATAGGTTTAGAGAAGGGTCAAGAATTAAATTGTAGGCACCGTAAATATCAGATTCGCAGCGATAATTGATTCCATATCTCAACTGATCTTCATTAGACCTTCAGCATTTAATTGATACATCGTTGGAATTTCTTTTGTACACTAGCTGACCGACCGTTTCTACTACGTAGCGATCATTAAATTCATCTTTCCAATTGATATTTGATAACCAATCAAAGACAGAGAGAGAAATGTGACGCCACAGAGAGAGAGATAGACAGAGATAGAAATATCTTGATACAAAGATAAAGATAAAAAAAACGACACAAAGTCAGATAAAGAGAGAAATATAGAGCTACAAAGACAGAGAGAGAGAGATACCATACAATGACAGAGAGATAATTATTACGGTACACAAAGACAGAGGGAAGGAGAGAGAGAGGGGGGGGGGGGAGAGAAACATATGACGCTATAAAGACACAGAAAGAAATATAGAGCTACAAAGACAGAAATCGCGAGAAATGTAGCGCTGCAAAGACAGACAGAGAGAGAGAGAGAGAGAGAGAAAGAGAAAGAGAGAAATATAAAGTTACATACACAGAAATATAAAGACATTTAGCGCTACAAAGATAGATTGAGAGAAATTTAATCAAAGCACCATTTTTCAACATCGCACTCAACACATGCAACTTAACAGTCACTTGAACAGAATCCAACCAGAACATACTCCAGAGCGCTGGCTATGCACACATCGTCATGAGACTGTTGAGCACCATCTTATTAAATGGCCGGCCTTTGTCGGTGTTAGAAACGAGCTTCTTTTTTTCGGTGATCAGACAAATGGGACACTTTGTACGGAGCTAAACAACAGCTTACAAACACTTGCAGATAACACTATTTGGGCAAAGGGCAACCAATCAAAGACAGAGAGAAATTTAACGCCACAGACAGAGCGAGAGAGAGATATATATAGATAAAGAGAGAAATATAATGATACAAAGATACATAAAAAAAGCGATACAAAGTCAGATAAAGAGAGAAATATAGAGCTACAAAGACATAGAGAGGGAGAGAGAGAGAAATATAACGCTACAGAAACACAGAGAGAGGTAATTTAGCGCTACTAACACCCATAAAGAGAGAAAAATACTTTACGATACACTGACAGAGAGAGAATTATAATTCTACACAGAGACAGAGAGAAAGAGAGACTTATGCCGCTGCAAAGACACGTAAATAAATATAGAGCTACAAAGACAGATCGCGAGAAATGTAACTCTGCAAAGACAGAGAGAGAGAGAGAGAAATATAACGTTTCATACACATACATATAAAGACATTTAGCGATACAAAGGCAGAGATAGAGAGAGAGAGAGATAGAGAGAGAAATATAGCGCTCCAAAGATAAGTGAGAGAAATATAACGCTACATACACAAGGATATAGAGACACATAGCTCTATAAAGGCAGATATAAAGAAAGGAAATAGAGAGAGAGATAGAGATAGAGAAAGAAATATTGCGCTACAAAGGCAGAGAGAAAGAGAGAAATATAGCGCCACAAAGGCAGATATAAAGAAGGGAAATAGAGAGAGAGCGAGAGATAGAGATAGAGAAAGAAATATTGCGCTACAAAGGCAGAGAGAAAGAAGGGAAATAGAGAGAGAGCGAGAGATAGAGATAGAGAAAGAAATATTGCGCTACAAAGGCAGAGAGAAAGAGAGAAATACAGCGCTACAAAGGCAGATATATTTACATATATATATATATATATTTAGCGTTACAAAGGAATAGTGAAAGCGAGAGAGAGAGAGAGAGAGAGAGAGAGAGAGATATCGCTATAAAGATATAGATACAAAATAAAGCGCTACAGAGACAGGTTGAGAGAGATAGAGAGCAGGGGAGAGAGAGTCAAAGAGACTGAGAGAGAGAAAGAGAGACAGACAGCAATATAATCAATGTATGACATTTGTAAAGCAGCGAGGAGTCAACTTGTCCTCGACTGCCAGCCGTATCATCCATCACACCGTGTTTGCTCGGTTCTACGATCCTTTGCTCCAATGGCCGGGCCCCCTACCAGTTTCCTAATGAGGTTTCCTGTGACAGTAATGCGTGGTAACATTAACGTATTATTGAACATTAGAACACAACTTGCTCGCTTGGTCTAACTTAACGCTTGATTTTGCTTCCATGATAAACTTTGGGAAGAAATTGCCAGCTGAAATCTTTGAAAAAAACGGCTGGAAATGGCGCTATAATGATATTATCGTGGTGAGAATACTTTGGGTATTTATTTCACATTTATGTCTTGGCTTGTTTCGTTCTCAATCTCCCGCTACCAAGCCCTGAAAGGGCTTAAGTACCAGAATGTAGTCCAGAGAACGGAATGCGTTATGTCGTAGTTTACAGCTTGATTGCGATATTTGCTCCCTTCGGTCCAACACATCCGACTCCAGCAAGCATTTTTTGAGTACCGGGTTAATATTCCCTCGTTGATCCCTTCTCCTTAGCCAGTGTGCCCTGCTGCAGCCTGTTATCCAGGATCACCGCGTGGAGGTGTAGAAGGGTCTTGGCAGCTCTGGTTCGCTGGCTCTGACGCTAGCAGTCAGCTATGGGTCGCTGACCGCTGCAGCTCATGCGCTCAAAAAACAAAAAAGAAATGGGAAAAAAACATGAAAAAAACTTGTAAAAGTTGATTAAGGTTGAGTTTAATCAAAATTAAAAAATGGGTATGGTCAGATACTGCACCGAGACGAGAACACAAACAAAACCTACGTTACGACCAATAGGCCTTCATCAGGGACAACAATACTGAACTAACAAATGAACATATAAGAAAAAATGGCCAACTCATCTGTTTCTGATAGTAGACATAGTCTGTCGAAGCGACTGGTTGGGCCAAATGCTTGACTGAAACTGAATCGGAGGAGTCAAACACAAAGTGGCCAGGAGAGCGCCAGCAATGTGGGGGAATGTGCCGGATAAGCCAATGGTGCCCAAATAGTGGTCCAGATGGGAGAACAAAGAGAAGGCAATATAAACCGGGAGGGCGTGAGATTGATATAGGAAAGGGGGGGGGGGGGTGGGCGGGTAGAACTGATAGAAGAATGGGGGTGCGGGGGGGGGGGGGCAAAAGAAGACACATAGATGGGGTGCCAGTGTGAGGGTTTAAGAAAAAGTATGGAAGATATTAATGCCATGTGGTTGGAAACAACCCATTCTCGAGATAAGTCTGTTCTCAAGGGCGAATCGATGACGATCGTCAGAGAAGCATGAAACTAGACCAGTGACACTGACGTCAGCCATACCCCGGTGCTCAGGACCATTGAAGTCGCTGGCAATTGGGGAACCAGTGTAATTGCAGATGTCGTTGAGGTGTTGGCGGAAACGCTCCCGTAGTTCCATACCAGTTTCCGCAATGTATGTCATACAACACTGGCGGCAGATGATAGAATAGATGAGGTTACGAGAATTGCATGTGAACCCCTCTTTGATGAAGAATTTTGCTTTAGGAAAGGTGATGGAGCGAGAAAGGATGACATGAGGGCAGGTAACACAGCCAAGTGAATTTTTGCACGGCCTGGTGCCTGGGAGGCTGAGGGCTGGTGTGTAGGCGACTACTGACCAGCAAGTCCCTCAGATTCCTGTCTCGTTGATAGGCGACAAGGGGAGGATCGGGAAAAACTTTACGAGTGGCAGGATCAGAGCGAAGAACAGGAAGATGGCGGAATAGGATATCCCGGACAGAGACGCAATGAGGGTGATAAGTGAGGACGAGTTTGACACGGTGAGAGGGAGCACGGTGAGTGGGAGTGAGGGGGTCGTGACGGGAGAGAAGAAGAACTCGCTGAAGGGCGGAGGAGAGTGGTCTCAGGGTAGAGTCGCTTGCAGAAGAAGTCAAGCGTCTCGTGGGCCCTGAGAAGGAAGTCGTTGTCATCCTGACATAGGCGTCGGAGGCGGAGGAGTTGGGAGAAAGGAAGCGAATCGCGGCAGGATTGAGGATGGGAGGAAGTGTAGAGGAGGTAATTTTGCGCGTCAGTGGGTTTGTAGTAGACAGTGGTGGAGAGGCCTGAAAGGCAGATAGAGACAGTGATGTACAGAAAGTGGAAAGACGTGAGGAAAATTTCAGACGTGAATTTGATTTTTAAAAAAAGTACCTTGAGTAAAGGAGTTCTAACGCTGTATTTCCTCATGGTGTAAGCTGCGGTCAGTCCAATTTTGAAAGTAAAGTAACACATAGCATTACTGCCATAAGAGTTGAGGTGGTAACCATCTCACATTTCAAATGATCGGCTATATGAGGGCGGTAGCCATATCATCTCCCTCGCCAATTTTACTTTCCAAATTGAACCGGTACCCATTTAAGGCTAGATCAACCTGGGGACCGTTGCAGTCTGAAAAAACATTTTCGTCTCAACTGGGGAATGAACACAGGACCACTCAGATGTGAAGCCACTGCGCTACGTGCTCCCAGTTTTGATTCAGAATTTAAATCTCGCGTTATCCGGTTAGCAAAACAGTATATAGCCTTCTGCCTAGTCGCCCACTGGCACAAGAGCATCACTAAGTGCTTGAAAAATGTAGCACATAATCAAAGGTAGAACTTGACGTAGTGGGGAAAAACTGACTTCGAATAACATGCTGCCTTCCACCTAGTATGGTGACAACGAATAAACATACCATCCATATCTTAAGCATACACAAATAATAAATTAATACATAAATAAAATAGCAATTTAAGAAAACAACGAAGATCTCACATTGTCCCGACCTTGATTAGCTGATCTTCTGGGTAAATAATATTCTTCTTCTTTTTCTTCTTTATCTTTTTCACCTTTTTCTACACCACTATTAAAACTCCGAACAACTCTTTCCACCATCATCTCAGAATATGCGTTAAAGAGATTCGAAGAAAGCATGCATTGATGTACACGTCTTTAAAACCTATTTGTTTGAGTTGCATTCTATCGTCTTTATGTTTTCATTAATGTACATCTTCAACGTGTTTTTTTAAATAAATGGGCCTATAGTATATGTAATTGGTTTTCTTCGTCTCTTTCCTTTTCTTTTTTCTTTTTCTTCCTCTTCCTCTTCGTCTTCTTCTTGTTTTTCTTCTTCTTGTTCCTCTTCTTCTTTTTCTTCTTCTTCTTCTTCTTCTTCTTCTTCTTCTTCAGCGTTTGCTCGGAAATTGACTTGTTGTTAGGCTGTACAATAATTTACAGCATATCTGTAATATCCACACCTATAGAGCCAAAACATTCAACCTTCGCGCGACATTTTTAGGAACAGCTTTTATTTCCTCATCGGTTCATACTGCACGGATTTAGCCTGTTTCTAGGGTCGCCACTTAGAGGCTGAATGTAGTCTTGGTCTGACACGATTCATCGACTCTGATACCAAGTGCGAGTCGTTTGCCATTGCTAGCTCATTTGCTGTTGTGTTTTTCGCTCCGTTTGCTAAATCTAAAATTGTCTACTTAATATTCAGCCAGCGTGGCTGTGAAAGCATAAATATAGTGTCCAAAACTGCCTGTCGTACAATTTGACAGAGGCTGTTACAGCAGCCTAGCCAACGAGACGTGGATCGACACTGTGGTCCCTGCAGTGATGAACCTTCTGAGAAGCCTTACATTCCACTAGAGCAGTGTTTCCCAACACTTAACACTCGCGGACCAGCGTAAGCAGGAAACATTGTTTGCAGACCGGTGAAAATATGAAACATTGTTTGCAGACCGGGGAAAATAGGAAACATTGTTTGCAGACCGGTGAAAATAGGAAACATTGTTTGCAGACCGGTGAAAATAGGAAACATTGTTTGCAGACCGGTGAAAATTGGAAACATTGTTTGCAGACCGGTTAAAATAGGAAACATTGTTTGCAGACCGGTGAAAATAGGACAAATTTTTCACGGACCGGTGAAAAACAGAAACAATTGTTTGCAGACTGGTGAAAATTGAAAAAAATTGTTCGCGGACCGGTGAAAATAGGAAAAAATTGTTTGAGGACCAGTGAAAAACAGAAACAATTGTTCGCAGACTTGTGAAAATAGGAAAAAGTTTACGTGCATCTGAGAGAATAAGAAACAATTGTTCACGGAGCGGTGAAAATAACAAAACAGTTTTTCTCGGATCGCTCAGACAGAAAAACAATCCCGTTAATTATAAAGTATTTTGTCTATTAGTAGTTAAAGCTGATATTATAAAATACAAATTCTAAAACAATTTAAAATAACCAGAAATCGAGCAGTAAATAGAGATAGGGCTGAGCAGCAATTGCCTTTTTTCGCGGACCGGCATGACATTTCCGCGGACATCCAGCGGTCCCAGGACCCGCGGCTGGGAATCACTGCACTAGAGAGATGCGATCATAGGTCCACCATCTTATGCTGTAAGCCCTGGGATGTTCGACAAGCTACAGCGAGCCTACTACAAAAGAAAATTTGCCAAGAGTAAAGAATTCAGCCCGCTTACTTTTGAAAACAACGACGACACCCCCCCCCCCCCCCCCCCCCCCCAATGACTTGTCCGGCGCTTATGCTTTTTTTTTTCAAAGTCTGACTTCACTTCGTGTTATTGTGCCTTTCTGACCTCCCATTGTCACGATTTGACATTCAATGCCTCCTTGTCGAAGACAGGCGGTGTTTACATATAACTTCCACATTGAAACGCTCACTGATCCGCCGCTGGCACTCTATTGAATATCTTGCTGTACTCACCCCATGCACTCCTGACCTTACATTGTCTATTTCTCCATTAACCCTGCACTAATTCACGTTTGAACAATCGTCACTTCCTCACATATTATCCCCGTTCTCACTGACCCCTCATCAATCATCACTCACCGCGCGTGTCTCCAGCGCTACCACTTCAATCTTTGATCCTTCCAATATTTGAGAACGTGCGCGCGAGCCCTGAATCACCCCCGCATTGCCTTGCATGTCCGGCAAGGACTCCATGATGTAAAGGAAATCACTACCTTACATCACACACGGCGGGGGCTCTTAAGGAAATGAAGATAAAGATTATTGTTATCCTTCATTGTTTGTGCGCGTCTCGCTGCGGGTTTACGACGCCACCTGGGCGCATCAAATTTAGTGTTGTAGTGTTTCCACAAACAGGACTGGCGTGAATGTTCTCACTTGAACCGTTAACTTTGCTATGTTCGATTTGCCATTACTTGCGTCCGTTCTTCAAATTTTTTTGTAATTTCGCCATTTAGAAATGTAACTTGCTCATGTAAAACAATGAGTATCAAGTATGCAGTCTTGGGGCATATAAGTCTCTTTGACAATGTTCGGGTCTGTCAACATATACTACTATTTTCCTGCCGAGCATGGATGTGTCGGACCAAAAGGTGCAAATATCGCAGTCAAACTGTAAACTAGCGACACAACGCAATCCGTTCTCCGGACTACATCCTGCTACTTGCAAAGCCCTGTTCAGGACTTTGTTGCGGGAGATTGAGAACGAACTCAGAAGAAGAAGAAGAAGAACTACTATTTTGTTAAATTTGGATGTGGCTCTTATGCTCTGTGAAGATCTTATCCCATATGAGGCTCTTAATCACAAAATGATACTGGATCATATGTGGCTCTTGGATCATATGTGGCTCTTGGATCATATTTGGTTCTTGGATCATATGTGGCTCTTGGATCATATGTGGCTCTTGGATCATATGTGGCTCTTGGATCATATTTGGTTCTTGGATCATTTTTGGCTCTTGGATCATATGTGTCTCTTGGATCATATGTGGCTCTTGGATCATATGTGGCTCTTGGATCATATGTGGCTCTTGGATCATATTTGGTTCTTCGATCATATGTGGCTCTTGGATCATATGTGGCTCTTGGATCATATGTGGCTCTTGGATCATTGGTGGTTCTTGGATAATATGTAGCACTTGCATCATATGTGGATCTTGGATCATATTTGGTTCTTCGATCATATGTGGCTCTTGGATCATATGTGGCTCTTGGATCATATGTGGCTCTTGGATCATATGTGGCTCTTGGATCATATGTGGCTCTTGGATCATATGTGGCTCTTGGATCATATGTGGCTCTTGGATCATATGTGGCTCTTGGATCATATATGGCTCTTGGATCATATGTGGATCTTGGATCATATGTGGCTCTTGGATCATTGGTGGTTCTTGGATAATATGTAGCACTTGCATCATATGTGGATCTTGGATCATATTTGGTTCTTCGGTCATATGTGGCTCTTGGATCATATTTGGTTCTTCGATCATATGTGGCTCTTGGATCATATGTGGCTCTCGGATCATATTTGGTTCTTCGATCATATGTGGCTCTTGGATCATATGTGGCTCTCGGATCATATTTGGTTCTTTGATCATATATGGCTCTTGGATCATATGTGGATCTTGGATCATATGTGGCTCTTGGATCATTGGTGGTTCTTGGATAATATGTGGCTCTTGGATCATATGTGGCTCTTGGATCATATTTGGTTCTTGGATCATATGTGGCTCTTGGATCATATGTGGCTCTTGGATCATATTTGGTTCTTGGATCATATGTGGCTCTTGGATCATATTTGGTTCTTGGATCATATGTGGCTCTTGGATCATATTTGGTTCTTCGATCATATGTGGCTCTTGGATCATATGTGGCTCTCGGATCATATTTGGTTCTTCGGTCATATGTGGCTCTTGGATCATATTTGGTTCTTCGATCATATGTGGCTCTTGGATCATATGTGGCTCTCGGATCATATTTGGTTCTTCGATCATATGTGGCTCTTGGATCATATGTGGCTCTCGGATCATATTTGGTTCTTTGATCATATATGGCTCTTGGATCATATGTGGATCTTGGATCATATGTGGCTCTTGGATCATTGGTGGTTCTTGGATAATATGTGGCTCTTGGATCATATGTGGCTCTTGGATCATATTTGGTTCTTGGATCATATGTGGCTCTTGGATCATATGTGGCTCTTGGATCATATTTGGTTCTTGGATCATATGTGGCTCTTGGATCATATTTGGTTCTTGGATCATATGTGGCTCTTGGATCATATTTGGTTCTTGGATCATATATGGCTCTTGGATCATATTTGGTTCTTGGATCATATGTAGCTCTTGGATCATATGTGGATCTTGGATCATATGTGGATCTTGAAACAATTGTTGTTCTTGGATCAAATGTGGAATTTGAGTCATATGTAGGTGTCGGATCAAATGTAGTACTTAGATCATATGTGGATCATGGAGCATATGTGACTCATGGCTCAAACGCGACAGTTGGGTCATACACGGTTTTCTAGCAAGACGTGGCTCTTCGAATATTTGTAGCTGGATACGACACATCGTGGCACCTGCAATGCGGTCTACGTCACAATGTTGTTGTTGTTGGTGTGGAATGCCTACGGTTAGCTAGTTTACTCGATCGTGCTACCTGGAAAGTGCGTTCGGTGTCGGGTTGCAGTAGCTCTCCTCATACCCGAGCGTGCTGATGCAAGTGGACCGGGGTCCTCCAGGCTATTGTTCTATACTTGGTATGCTCTGTGTGTCATTCACTACTACGGGGATCATTTTTTTGCGTTCGCCTTATTTCTCTAACTCCCAGGGTGGTGGGTTGCTCTGTGGTTTTTATTTTGCGCCTGTCGGCCCAGTGCATTCGACTTCAGCATGCATTTTTTGTAAGGGTCTGCTTCCTTCTGCATTTTCTAACGGTTTGCTTCCCCCGGGGTAACGGTCGGTGCTGTGATGGGGATCGAACCCAGCACCTTCAGATTGTGAGCAGTGTCACTTAACCACTATCCCACGCCGTCCCCTATAAGGATCATGTCGATCCCCATCTCGTTAATCAGACTGTCACGATACATCATGTTGAAAGCGAGACGTGGTCTTGGTGACCATGTTTACCTGGACTTGACTAACATATTCTGATCAGTATGTTAAGCATGACCAGATGTAGTCTTCTCTGGTCGAGTCACAAGGCTGTACACAAGTTACATGTCCAGAGACATGTTCCGTACGAGGCTGCAAAGAATGATCTCACTTATTTTGGGCAGTATTTTGAGCTTAATCCATGCATCACCAATGGTCTTAGTTCATCGTCAACCCTTGTTTATTAGGTGGTTCCTTGGCCTCCACACTCTTCTCTTCTAACGAGTGTTCCAGTCTAGCGCATATCTGATTTCATTCTTATATGGTTTTTTTTGTGATGACTCATTTAATTCCATCTTATTCGTCCAATCGTGTCGTTCGCTGTCATGATAAAGAGCAAACTTTATTCTTAAGTAATTTGCGTGGACGTTCTTTACAATAATCGTTTCCTGTAATATTTAATTTGCAGCGACACTTCATCGCTTTCTTTGTCTTCATGCTGCTGTGATGACCTACTGTTTGGTTTTAAAAACTCCCCCGACAAGCACCATTTTTCTCCGGTTCAAAGCGCACAGTTATGCACATTGAAACGTCTCTAAAATCGGTATGTGTCTTCCAAATAATGGCGTCTTAAATTCGCATTGAAAAGAAAGTTGTCTGGCGTCAGGTGTAATTGAGGTTCAGGCGGTTTTGTCATTTTCTAACGCATGCGCAAATTTGGTAGTGGAATTTGCCATGCTTGCTGCCAGCCCACGGCTTTGACTGGAATTCACAGGAATCGACAACTTACACATGTCCACGGAAACGTGTTGCAATTCTCAATTTGGCTTGTCTTCGTTCGTTCTCAATCTCTCGCTACCAAACCCTGAAAGTGCTTAATTAGCAGGATGTAGTCCAGGGAACGGAATGCGTTGTGCTGTAGTTTGCAGCTTGACTGCGATATTTGCACCTTTCGGTCCAAGACATCCGACTTCAGCAAGCATTTTTTGAGAACTGGGTTAGCATTCCCTCTTCGATCCCTTCTCCTTAGCCAGTGTGCCCTGCTGCAGCCTGTTATCCAGGATCACCGCGTGGAGGTGTAGAAGGGTCTTGGCAGCTCTGTTTCACTGGCACTGACGCTAGCAGTCAGCTGCATCTTGACCACTGCATCTTGATCCCGATTCTCCATTTGAATTAGTTCGTTCATTTGTGGTGTTTTTATCTCAGATTAGCAATGCAAGGTCATCGGCTAATTGAAATAGTATTTCGATTATCATATGTCGTATTTCCATGGCCCCGTGCACCCAGCTGAACTTCGCGAGATTGTCGGCCATTCGCCATGTTTTCTAACAATGCCGGTTTTGATGTATCTAGGAAATATACACACGGGCCAATAACACATCGTCCGGGTGAAATTGGGCCCTGCCGAGCTAGCAAGATGCACAATACAGATTACGCGAACGCTAAGTAATGTCCCTGCGACCTTTTGGGGTTACGGGAAAGACAAAACAATATGTAGAAGAAACTGGTTGTATACAGACTCTTCGTAGTCTTCTAAACCAGTATAATGAAGTTAAGTTAAATCGTCATATTATTTAAATTTCATTCATTTCCATACGTTATTGCTATTAAAAATGTTATAAAAATACACAAAAAAGATAGAATGACAATGTACTCACTGAGATTGGTGCACAAAGACAAATATCGAAAATGCTACTGAAACTAAGATTGAGTTGGATGGAACACGATATGGGTATGAATGTTTTATACAGGCGATAGTAGAGGGCAATGTCCAGGGAACATGAAGTAGGCGGCGACCGAAACACCTCAGGCATGCAGAAACAATAAAGTACTTCTTCTTCTTCTTCGTTTGTTCTCAATCTCCCACTACCAAATCCTGAAAGGGCTTAAGTACCAGAATGTAGTCCAGAGAACGGAATGCGTTGTGCCATAGTTTACAGCTTGGCTGCGATATTTGCACCTTTCGGTCCAACACATCCGACTTCAGCAAGCATTTTTTGAGCACTGGGTTAGCATTCCCTCTTCGATCCCTTCTCCTTAGCCAGTGTGCCCTGCTGCAGCCTGTTATCCATGATCACCGCGTGGAGGTGTAGAAGGGTCTTGGCAGCTATGGTTCGCTAGCGTTGATGCTAGCAGTCAGCTATGGGTAGCTGACCACTGTAGCCCATGTGCTGCTCAGCATCTTGATCCCCATTAAAGTACGAACTTAAGCTGAAAGAAAGAGCTTTCAGAGGATAGCATCAAATGGAGAGATATGCTCAGACAACCTTACAACAAGTCTTAGGAGTGTGCAGTCATTGGAGAGTGTCAAATGGAGAGTCATGCTAAGACAACCTTAGAACCAGTCTTACGACTGTGCAACTAGCGGATTTGGTCAAATGGAAAGACATGCTTAGACAACTTTGGTTATACAGTTCCAAGACTGGATTATATGGCCAAATAGAGAGACATACTCAGATAATCTTACAACCAGTCTTGGAACTGTGTAACCAGAAGATATGACCAAATGGAGAGACATGCTCAGATAACCTTACAACCAGTCTAAGGACTCATCAACCAGAAGATATGGCCAAATGGAGAGACATGCTCAGACAACTTTACAACCAGTCTAAAGGACTCATCAACCAGAAGATATAGCCAAATGGAGAGACATGCTCAGACAACCTTACAACCAGTCTTAGAATAGAGCAACCAGCTAAAGATGAAGATGATACTTATAATTATGACTCAGCAGTGATCATCCGTTGACTAGATGTATGTCCCATGCGTTGAATATTCTTCCATTCTAGTTAGCCTTAATAAAGAGGTAGGTTAACTTATTTTATTTTACACTATTTTGATCCACATAAAGTATTGAATAGGCGTTCTGTATTCAATTCGCGTAATGTAAACGGCCTGTGACTGAAGAGCGGTAGAGCATGAGTCTAGCAATCTCATTTTGTAAAGAAAATTAGTGCAGGAACAACAGTATCGAGAGTATTTCATTGCATTTGCACAGGCTTCCTGCAAGAGAGGCCAACCTTCTGCGGTTGTCCAGTTCTACAAATCTGATCTGTATGTGACGGATGAAGATTTTAAAATTAATTTTAGAAGCATTTTAACTGTTGTTCAGCGTAATTGGCTGATGAGGCCACGAATTATGTCACTCAGTAAAAACGGAGAGTCTGATTGGTTGTCAAATTCTTCATTAGTTCTCGCTTTAACCGACACGGGTGGCAGTAGTTCGCCTTTAATGTGAATTTGAGAGCGCAGATGAATTAGGCTTTGAATTTCACGTACACAAATTTATTTAAGAATGAAACAAAATAGTTTTATAATTGGGGAGACAGGCAATGAAATTTCCTTGTGTGGATTCAGCGTGTCGTGCTGAGAAAGAAAGAATAATCTCATTGTGTATATTATCTACAAAGTGTACAGAAAAGGTGTTACTATACATTACATTGTCCTCGAGTTCAGTCCGGCGGGTGTGCCGTATGCGAGGTAGCCAACAATGTCCTGTATGCAGTCCGATCTTAAACCGTGTCGTATCATTTCGGATCTAGGTCTCTCAGCAGACCATCTCCCCATCGTATGGGTGGGCGGCCGCGTGGTCGTGTACAATCATATGGCCACCAAAATGTCGTTCTTACTGTCCATGTGTTATCTGGCATGCGCACCACCGGGCCAGCCTAGTGGTGTTTGCGAGACAACGCAACCTCCACGACGTCTCGAACTAGTGTGCGTTCTTTGATTTCAGCATTGTGGATTCAATCTCTGATCGAGATTCGTGGCCGCTTCTTCCCGTCGCGCTTTGAGTAATGCGTAGTTTCTCTGCATCCGCGTAGCGTAGATTCCACACTTCACATCAATAGATCAAGGCTGGTATGATCGCAGAAATGACAAGGTGTGCCCTTGTCACGGTGTCCTTGCAGGAGTATAGGCGTTATGGTATTGAAGGCAAACCAGGCTGCAGCTCTTCGGCTGGAGATTTCCTGGTCTAGTGTGTCAGTGGTATTTATGTCCTACCAGAAGTATATGTAGTCACTGACATCTACGAGAGACTCATTTCTCAGCTTGATCTCGGATTTGCAGAAATATCATTACTAATTTATATTAAAACATTGTACAAATTTAGAGTAATGTTGATCAAATATTGACAAGCAAAGATAAAAATACGCGAGGCATTCGAGCGTATAATTGAAAGTGAAATTCTAGCCCAATAAAAAGATTGTTGTTGAATGCTCACAATGAGTAATTTTATTCTTTTGTACGTCCTCGAAAAAGGCGTTAGGTGGCGGGTTGCAGTGGCTTTCCTCAGATCCAAAGCGTGCGGATGAAGGGGGACAGGGTTCTTCCGGTTATTGTGCTATGCTTGGCGTCATCTAGGTGGCGATCACTACAACGGTGATCTTGTCGATCCCTACTTTATTTACCAGTCTGAAACAGTCTGATTTCAGAGAGAACTGCATGGATTTGAGATGGTTATCTTGGTCATAAAGTATTGCCTGACCTTGATTAACATTGTCCGATCAGTATGTATTTACCCACCCTGACTAACATTGTCCGATCAGTATGTTTTGCCTGACCCTGACTAACATTGTCTGATCAGTATGTTTTACCTGACCCCGACTAACATTGTCTGATCAGTATGTATTACACGACCCAAACTAACATTGTCCGACCAGTATGTTTTACCTGACCCAAACTAACATTGTCCGACCAGTATGTTTTACCTGACCCAAACTAACATTGTCTGATCAGTATATTTTTCTTGTCCCAAACTAACATTGTCTGATCAGTATATTTTTCCTGACCCAAACGAACATTGTCTGATCAGTATATTTTTCTTGACCCAAACTTACATTGTCTGATCAGTATATTTTTCCTGACCCAAACGAACATTGTCTGATCAGTATGTATTACATGACCCAAACTAACATTGTCCGACCAGTATGTTTTATCTGACCCAGACTGGTGCCCAAACACCAGACCACTCTAGAAGCCATTCCTCTCCTGCTCCTCCGACAATCGATACCCGTTTGAGCTTAGGAATCTCTTTATTTTCCTTATGGGTTGTCTCAAACCTCACGGTTTGAAAACATTCAAATCCTGTCCTATGCTGCCCTTCTTATTCTCCTTTTTACCCTTCGATTTCTCATTATTTTATATCACTCTCTCTACTTGGTTATAGTTTTTTTTCCCCATTAATTTGTGTATTCATTTCTTTTTTTCCTATATTTTTTTTCCTTTCGCCTTATTTATTTATACCTTAAGGTGGTGTGCACTGTGGTTTGTATTTTACGCCTGTCGGCGCAGTGCATCCGACTACAGCATGCATTTTTGTATGTAAAGGTCTGCTTCCTCCTTCATTTTCTAAGGGTTTACTTCCCCTGGGTAACGGCCGGGGCTATGATGGGGATCGAATCCAGCACCATCTGGGGTAGTTGTCTCGCCACCGCGATTCAATTTCAACCAGTGTTCGTAAAACGATCTCAGTCCCACCAGGCGGAGCGATAGCGAGGCTTGCGGAAAACGCTTGCCCGCCTTTCCCTGTAGAGGAATCGGGATGCGGTTTTTTTTTGGCGTCTCCTCCGCCGAGGTGCGCTGCTCTGGTCCGTATCGAGAAACGTTGTCAGTCGGAGGTAATTTATCTAAGGCTTATAGCAGAGATCGACAGTTCGTACGCCGGTGGTCAGACTCTCGCAAAGAGCTTGTGACCGGCAAATGGAAAGCAGGAATCGTGCCTGAAGGCCCTGTGTTCTCCCGGAGACCAACCCTCGGGAGAAGGGCAGGCCGGCAGGCCAAATTGTCTCTAGTCCCAGTGAAATTCATCGCCGGGGTCTTTGGGATCCGTTCTGCACAGAGCGCTGCCATCATTCCTCGAGCGAGCCCGGTCGGTCGGTCGTCTGATACGTGTAAGGGCCCCTGTCAGGCGGTCCTATGTCGACGGAGTGAGGGACGGGGGGAACAACCGTCCGTCCGTTCGTCAGTCGGTCCCTGCGGCCGTCCCAGTGAGGCTTTTTACACACCCGTCCTCCGCCGACCGGTGTGTGCGGTACGTACGTCTCCGATAGATATCTGGTTGATCCTACCAGTACTCATATGCTTATCTCAAAGATTAAGCCATGCATGTCTAAGTTCACACTGTCTCACGGTGAAACCACGAATGGCTTAATAAATCAGTCGAGGTTCCTTAGATGACACGATCCTACTTGGATAACTGTGGCAATTCTAGAGCTAATACATGCTTACCAAGCTCCGACCCTCGCGGAAAGAGCGCTTTTATTAGTTCCAAACCAATCGTCGTTTCCCCTCGCGGGGTTGCGGCGTTCCCACTGGTGACTCTGGATAACTTTGTGCTGATCGCATGGCCTCATGTGCCGGCGACGCATCTTTCAAATGTCTGCCCTATCAAATGTCGATGGTACGTGACATGCCTACCATGTTTGTAACGGGAAACGGGGAATCAGGGTTCGATTCCGGAGAGGGAGCATGAGAAACGGCTACCACATCCATGGAAGGCAGCAGGCGCGCAACTTACCCACTCCCGGCACGGGGAGGTAGTGACGAAAAATTACAATACGGGACTCTTTCGAGGCCCCGTAATTGGAATGAGTACACTTTAAACCCTTTAACGAGGATCTATTGGAGGGCAAGTCTGGTGCCAGCAGCCGCGGTAATTCCAGCTCCAATAGCGTATATTAAAGTTGTTGCAGTTAAAAAGCTCGTAGTTGGATCTCAGGCGCAGGCGGGCGGTCCGGCTCGCTCCGGTTCACTGCCCGTTGTCTCCTGCCCTAGCGTCTGCCGGCTCTCTCCCACGGGTGCTCTTCGCTGAGCGTCCTGGGTGGCCGGCGCGTTTACTTTGAAAAAAATAGTGTTCAAAGCAGGCCTCGGCTGCCTGAATAATGGTGCATGGAATAATGGAATAGGACTTCGGTTCTATTTTGTTGGTTTTCGGAACTGGAGGTAACGATTAACAGGGACACACGGGGGCATTCGTATTGCGGCTTTAGAGGTGAAATTCTTGGATCGCCGCAAGACGAGCTACTGCGAAAGCATTTATCAAAGAATCAAGAATCAAGAGACGGGCGCCATGGATGGCAACAATCGGACACGTCACCCGAGATGAGACGATAGCCAAAGGGCAAGAATGGGTCCACAGGGGTGATAGAATGATAGTGTACCACAGAGTCATCATAACCTTATGCAAGGAATGCAGAAAACGGATCAACGAGATAGCAGAGCACGAGGTAAATAACCTGATAACTGAGAACACCAAGGAAAGTGATGCTGTCATATACACCGACAGATCAGTCGTGCGCAGTCGGACATCAGGCTGGGGTTTCTCTGCTAGAGTGAGAGGACAGGTCGTGGCTGAGCGCAGTAGGGCATACATGTCAACAACCTCCAGTATAAGAATGGAGACGGAATCAGTGACCTCAGCATTGAAATGGATATCAGAGACTTCTCTAACAAAGGAAGTCACAGTAACAAACGCGCAAGCCGTACTTAAGAAATTACAGAAAGGATGGCTTAGGTACAAGTGGATAGCAGCTGTTGAGTCCTCAAACCTCCAGGCGTTGACATGGATCTACTGTCCTGCTCATGCCTGTGTCTAGGGCAATGAAAGAGCTGACATCTTGGCTTCACAAGCTCCCATCATGGGCATATTAGTGATTGATAGGAGTGACATTGTGAAATCAATCAATGACCGTCTGCTGGATGAGGACACCGCAATAGAAGAAGCAGCAATCCACAAACTGCAAAGTTTCGACATTAATTGAGGTTCGAGCGGAGTGGGGCGCATCAGGGAACGGCGCAGGAGAGTGTACAACCAGCGAGCTACAGGGACCATCAGCATCCATACCGTACGCCATTTGACGAGAGAGTGAGCAAATAACGGTATGCCCGGAGTGCAGTGACGTCGATTCTTAGAAATAGAAACAGAAACGCCTTCAAGAAAAAGGCTGGGGGCTTGACACACGAGTAAGGCAAACTGTTGGGTAGGCACACGCCTTCATGAAAAAGCTGGAGGCTGGACACACGAGTGAGGCAAAACTGCTGGGTAGGCACACGCCTTCATGAAAAAGCTGGAGGCTGGACACACGAATGAGGCATCCTGCTTGGTAGGCACACGCCTTCAGGAAACAAACCTGGCGGCTGGACACACGAGGGAGACAGAATGTTGGATAGGCCACACGCCTTCAGGGAAAAGGCTGGAGGCTGGACACACGAGATGCACCATTCGCCGGTCTAGTAAAACTCAAGATGAAAGCCACCCACATACTTACTTATCATCATCAATGCCCGTCGCCCTTTTTGGCACATAGGTCATTGACAATCCTTTCTGCCTCTCTCCCGTTAAGTCCAGGAACCAAAGATAATTTTCGCAGTCTTTTCTTTAGGTTTTTTTTTTTGCCTACCTCTTTTTCTTTTCCGCTGTGGATTCCATATCAGGGCCTGTCTGACCACGTTTGGCAGTAATTTCCGTAGCGTATGTATCATCTAACCCCATTTCCTACGTTTTATTAGTTTCCTCACTGGCTGCAGTTGGCTCCTTTCTCATAGGTTTTCATCTCTCACCATATCTTGCTTCATGTACTCATTAATCTCTGTACACATTTATTGACGAATGACTGGAATTTCCTCTGTATTCCGTTTGTCGTTCTTCGAGTGTCTGCTCCGTACAACCCACAAACTTTATACTAATAACCAAATGTGAGTCCGAAATGCAAAACCAGAAGGGACAACACGGCTCCATCAAAGGTCGACCAGATGGATTTGCAGAATAAAAAGACAGCTTTTGGTTACGTGACATCAGATACTGATTTGCCCGTTTGAATACCAGGAATTCAGTGTTCCAGTTAAGGGGGGGGGGGGGGGGAGGGGGGGGGGGGGGTAACAACTTGGTACAGCTTGTGTGATCTTCATTCATGGCGTCTTTATTATTTCTCGATATTGGAATTTTATCGGCTATATTCGATACATGTTCGACAAAACTGAAATAGGGTTCGAAAACTACAATAATGAAGAACCGACCTACAGTGTCTAGAAAAGGGAAGAATTCGAGGTAACTTAATACAGGTTTATAATATAATCAACAGAAAGGATACATTAGACTATAACAAGTTTGTTTAAAATACAACCACAACACGAACAAAAGGTCAAAGCTACAAATTAACTAAATAAAGGTCCAGATTAGATATAAGCTAATATCTTTTTAGCCAAAGAGTGGTACATGTTTAGAATACATTACCGCATGAAGTAGTAGAGGCAGGGACAGTGTATGCATTTAAGAATATATTGGATGCTCATAGCTTTTAGAGCAAAGAAATGTAAATGAAACTGGTTGTATACAGACTCTGCAGAGTCTTCTAAACCAGTATAAAGACGTTAAGTTAAGTTATGGGGAAGTTTGTTAAAATTTGAGAAATAGAAATCCACGCAAACGGACAAAGGTCATTTAATGCCAAGTTAAATACAAGCTTCTAAAAGAAAAGCATACCCACTGCACCATGCAAGCAGTGACCTTACTTTGCGTCTAGCAATTATCGCTACACATATATCTCTAAAATCCAGTGGCGAAGCTGTAGATTGTGCCGTCTGGGCCGGTTCCTGAGTTTTCCGCCCTGTCTCAATAATACTCATCAAACGTACAAACACAACATTTAAAAAAAAGGCAATACAGCGTTTGAGAAAAAAAAATTAAATAAAGATACCATGTTTGTTTCAGAAATGAATATTGTGAAACATTTGTCGATAACATTGTTGAAGTCTATTTTGTCTGTCAGTTGCTGTTTTATAGACAGTATGGCAAGACCTTTCAACCTTAAAATAACTCATTGTAAATCTTAAATATTTCTTGATCAATTTTAATTCATGAAAACTCTTCTCACAGCAAGGAACACTAACAGTATTTGTGATGCAAGTTCGTTGCAGTATTCAAATATGTGGAACTGAACTCTCAAAGCTGTATATTTGAATAGACTAGAAACGTTCAAAATGGAATGGGAGGAGCGGGGGTTTTTTGTTTTTCTTTCCACGTCTTTGTTTCGTTTTGAGAGAGTGAATATGTTTGGACTTTTGCAAGTGAAACATACATAATTAGAGTTATGTTCTCTAATGTAGCTCTTATTACTTCTAAATAGTTTAAGATTATAATTATTTCGCACTTTTAGTCAGAATGTATCTGTTGGGTTCGGTAGCGTCACTACATCCAGAAGTAAAGAAAGGCTGCTAAAGCAAATAGCGTGAAGAGTGATCACATGAACAAGCATTTAGTTGTTTTTGTTGTGTATCTGCGTTCGCCTTATTTTCTTTTCCCCAAGGCGGTGTGCGTTGCACTGTGGTTTTTATTTTGCGCCTGTCGGCCCAGTGCATCCGACTTCAGCATGCATTTTATGTAAGGGTCTGCTTCCTCCTGCATTTTCTAAGGGTTTGCTTCTCCGGGGTAATGGCCGGTGTTGTGATGGAGATCGGACCCAGCACCTTCGGTTTGTGAGCCGTGTCACTTAACCACTAGACCACGCCGTCCCCTAAGCATATCATGAAAACACAAAGGCTTTTAATGCTTTTTTTTCGTTGATCTAGACCAACATGCCCCCCCCCAAAAAAAAAAGGGCCCCAAGGGCGGACCGCCCATTACCAAGCTTCGCTAATGCTGAAACCCCCCATACATTTGAAAGGCTAGGTTACGTTTATCCATTACATGTTCTTCGCTCTATCCCAGATGAAAAGAAGAAGAGGAAAATAAATAGCGCCAGAACCGCGGACACAGAAATAAATAATTCAGTGGCGAGGCCTGCAGAAAACACAATAGGCTACTTCATTATGCAAGCACTTTTGTTTCAGAGACTAGGCGATTGGTGCGTACTGCAGTCTGGTGGCAAAGGCCGATTTCCCCACGGAAGGGTGTCGTTGGTTGGAGGGGGGGGGGTGGAGGGGCTAGTTTAATAGAATGGGTTTATGGTCTTTCTGGCAATGCAGGCTTCATTTCGTTGTGTAGCTGTTGGTAATATAATTCTGTCATTGTCAGTAACACAGGTACACAATCCGTTTCTTCTAAAACACACTATTGTCTCATCTTCTTGTGGTTATAACGTTACAGTGTTTGGTTTCGTTTGCTTTTGAAAGCTTCTGGTATCTGAGTTTGTCACTCTGGACGAATTACATTTTGCACCGAGTTCGCAGTGTCTCTTCTTTCAACACAGGGGTGCATTGAGGGCCGTGTTCCTGACCTCAACCTCCTCTTTGTCGAACGAGAGATTTCTCAGCAGGTTGAACCGTATGGGTTCCCAGTGTAGCGGATACCCACCTCGTTGGACAGGTTGCTGTACACAGCATGTACAACAGAGGGGCATTAGTAACAACAGAGGGGCATTATCAGCAACAGAGGTACATTAGCAATAACAGAGATGCATTAGCAACAACAGAGGGACATTAGCAACAACAGAGGGGCATTAGCAACAACAGAAGGACATTAGTAACAACAGAGGGACATTAGCAACAACAGAGGGGCATTAGCATCAACAGAGATGCGTTAGTAACAACAGAGGGACATTAGCAACAACAGAGGTGCATTAGTAACAACAGAGGGACATTAGCAACAACAGAGGGACTTTAGCAACAACAGATGGGCATCTGCAATAAAAGTGCGGCATTAGCAATAACAGATGGGCATTAACAATAAATGAATGACATTATCAACATCAGCGTGACCTCAGCAATAACAAAGGAGCATTTGGAACATCAGCATGTCCTCAGCAACAAAAGAGTAGCATTAGCAACAACAGCGTGACTTCGGCAACAGCGGAGTTAGTTGCATTATCAGCAGCAGCAACAACAGCAGTAAAAACATCTCCTAATAAATCTTATCACGGTTTGAACCCATGTATACCAGATCAGAAGGTCTGTAACCTAACCGCTTGATTACACGTTGCTAATAGAATATATTAGTCATTCATAAAAGACTGGGAAACTTTATTTGTTACGAATCAAATTATAGAGCTTCATTATTCGTTTTATCAGCATACTTATTTAATCATCACCCTCACATGGACATTGACCGGACAATATGACGATCTCGACTTTATCGGTGATTTGGTTCTCCTATCCTATGCCCACAGCCAGATGACAAATTAGATAACTATGCTTGAAGAGATTGAGGCTGCGGGGCAAGGGGTGAAGCGTCCGTTTCACAATCCCAACGCACCAGGTTCGAATCACGCTCGTGTATAATTTAGTCATACACTGGGTTTTTGTTTGCCCCTCCACGTATGGGAAGTAATGGCAACCTACCGTACTACACAATTACCAAGAGGAAAAAACACATTTAAAAAATGTAAAAGTTGATTACGGTTGAGTTTAATAAAAATGTAAGAATATGTATGGTCAGATACCGCACCGAGATGAGAATACAAACAAAACCTACGTTTCGACCAATAGGCCTTCATCAGGGACAACAAATAACAACAATACTGAACTAACAAATCAACATATCAGGAAAACTATCGTCAATTTATCTGATAGTAGACCCAGTCTGTCTAAGCGACCGGTTGGGTTAGATGCTTGACTGAATATGAAGGTGAGCGGTCAAATAAGGTGGCCAGGAGAGCGTAAGAAGTGAGAGGGAATGCACCGGATAAGCCAGTGGTGGCCAAATATAGAAATGACCAAATAGTGACCCAAGTGGGGGAACAAAAAGAAGGTGATATAAGCCGGGAGGGGGGTGATATTAATACAGGAGGGGTGGGGGAGGACTGATAAAAGAAAGGGGGGGGGAGGGAGCAAAGGAAGACAAATAGATGGGGGGCAGTATGAGGTTTTACGAAAATGTATGGAAGATATTAATGGCATGTGGTTGGAGACAGCCCATATTGGAGACAAGTCTATTCTCAAGGTCGAATCGATAAAGATCGTCAGAGAAGCAAGAAACTAGACCAGTGACACTAACGTCAGCCTTACCCTGGTGATCAGGACCATTCAAAGTGGCTGGCAATTAGGGAACCAGAGCGGTTGCGGTTATCCTTATTGGTGTTGACGGAAACCCTCACGTAGTTCCATACCAGTTTCTCCAATGTATGTCATATCACACTGGGGGCAGATGATATAATAGATGAGGTTACGGGAATTGCATGTGAACCCCTCTTTGGTGAAACATTCTGCTTTAGGAAAGGTGATGAAGCGAGAAAGGATGACATGAGGGCAGGTAACACAGCCACGTGGATTTTTGCACGGCCTGGTGCCAGAAAGGCTATGAGGGCTGGTGTGTAGGCGACTACTGACGAGCAAGTCCCACAGGTTTCTGTCTCGTTTGTAGGCGCCAAGGCAAGGATCGGGAAAACTATACCAGTGGCAGGATCTAATTACCAAGAAACGTATAACAGCCAAATAGGTTGGCGGCTGTAAGAGGCCACGTTCTGCAAAGGACATGCTACTTACTTGTTATACTTGAGAGGAGAGGTCACCGCAATTGGGTCTGAAAATACGCATGGAGGAAATACAGAGTAACGAAGCTTGTCGCTTCACAAAGTAGAATACCTAGTACCATTCAGTCTTTGACACTTCGGCATTATTTGTTTTGAGGTATACTTTAATCTTTTACATAATAACTGAACAGACCAGGGCCTTCGTTTCAAGAACTAAAGGTCTTTAATAAATACTGAAATAAACATGGCACGTTTCTTTCTTATATAACAATGCATTATATCATCATCATCATCATGTACCATGTCCTGATCTGTAAGACACTCGATCCTTGGCCAACTGTCCTGTCTCTGTCACTGTCAACCCCAGATCCCTTGTAACATTTCTTCAGTTTACATCTGCTTCTCTTGCCAGTTACTGTACCCCCAGTATCGTTCTTTCTAGGTCATTGTGGGATGTGTTTTTTTGTAAATTTTGTTTTTGTCTTTGTTTTTCGTTCGACTTATTTCTCTATTCCCCAAGGAGGTGTGCGTTGTACTGTGGTTTTTATTTTGCGCCTGTCGGTCCAGTGCATCCGACTTCAGCATACATTTATGTAAGGATCTGCTTTCTCTGCATTTTCTAAGGGCTTGCTTCCCCGGGGTAAAGGCCGATGCTGTGATGGGGATCGAACCCAGCACCTTCGGCTTGCTGTGAGCCGTGTCACTTAACCACTAGTCCACATCGTCCCCTATTATGACGTTTGATGTGGCCGAAGTATGGAAATTTTCTAGACGTATTGTTGTTTATTAGCAGTTTTACTATGCATCCAGCTCTTGTAGGATTTCTGAATTTTCTTTTTTGCTATCCACAGTATTTTTAGCATCTTCCTGTAGCCTTTTAGCTCAACGGGTTTAATCTTTATCCGCAGGGTCTGCGTGGTTGACCGAGTCTCGCAGGCTTACGTTGCCACAAGAAGATGCAAGTTCTTGGGATCTTTATTTTTAATCATTTATTATATTTCTGTTCTTTTTTTATATTTCAAGTTATCATCGAGATGCAAAATATTTAGAACGTCATGAGTTATTCTTTAAATATCTCGGTTTGGCTAAAAACAACAGTGGAGATTGCCAAAAGGAAATGTACTTTAATAATAATAATAATAATATTAATAACAATAATATAATAATAACAATAACAATAATAATAATAACAATAATAACAACAATAATAATAATAATAAAGTTAATAATAAAAACAATGATAGCAATAATAACAAAAATAATAATAATAACAATATTAACAATAATAATAATAATAACAATAATAATAATACTAATAATAATAACAATAATTATAACACTAATAATAACAATAATAACAATAAGCAGAATAATAATAATAATAGCAATAATAATAATAATAATAACAATAATAATAACAATAATAGCAATAATAATAATAATAATAACAATAATAATAATACTTATAATAATAACAATAATCATAACAATAATAATAACAACAATAATAATAATAATAATAATAATAATGACAAAAATAACAATAATAATAACAATAATAACAACAATAATAGCAATAATAATAACAAAAATAATAATAATGACAATAATAACAATAATAATAACAATAATAACAACAATAATAGTAATACTAATAACAATAATAATAATAATGACAATAATAATAATAACAAAAATAATAATAACAATAATAATATGGGCAATAATAACAATAATAACAATAACAATAATAATAACAATACTAATATTAATAATAATGTTCGCTTAGGCGTCGGGGGAAGACTTTGGTGTTGAGGAACGACTTGTGTAGTATCTTGTAGGCAGAGGTTTCCTGGTCCAGCCGTAAAAAATGACCGAACACAGAAACTCGACCTCGGTCAAGTGTTTCAGAGATTGTCTGCCTGTTTTGGCAGAGACCTCCACTTTGCGGATGTAGCCATGCCATCGAATGCGCACGATACGCCGCAATAACTAATATAAAGTAAAGCATTACTTCCGTAGGGGTGTGTGGTGTTAGCGACCTCCCATTTCAAAGGATCTGCTATATGAGGGCGGTAGCCATCTCCCCTCCCTCGCCGCTTTTACTTCCCGGACTGAACCGGTATAACAACACGACAAATCTCAGGAGCAAGGCCGTCCCTACGTCTACACATTTTGCTGTGGCCGTGAACATTTCATGACCAGTTTCATATTTACTCGCACAATTTCGCCCGCGGCTTTATTATTTTTACGTGGCGCTTCCTAAACAGATCTGTTATCCCCTGTATTAAAATTCTTTGATCTATTTTCAGACACTGCTGTCCCCCATTCATAATGTGTATGGATAAAATTACTGTTGGCTTACCCCCATGAGGAGTCACTAAATGAACTATTGTTTGCTGATGATCGGGTCATCTTTTAAGATAAGCAAGAGAACCAGCAAAAGACATGATTCCAAAGATATTGCACAAGACACAGAGATATATAACAGAAGAAACACTGAAAGTCATTGCAGAAAGGCAACAATAAAAACAAATGGGAAGTAAGGGGACCAACACAGCATATAAAAACTGCGCAAAAAAAAAAGTTAGAAGAGAAATACGAAAAGATAAAAGAAGATACATAGTAGAAACGTGTAAGGATATAGAAAACCAACAACAACAAGGCAAAGAAAGAGATGCATTCAAAGCAATAAGAACACTGACAAGGAAATTCCGTCCGATTCCACATGTCATAAATGACAAAGAGGATAACACATTAACAGAAACCAAAGACATACTGAATAGATGGAGAGAGTACTGCAGAACCATGTATGGAGATAGCACAAAGCGCTCAGTTACAATCCTACCAAAGGATGAGAAAGAACCTCAACCACCATTGGAAGAAGTACGCTCTGCAATTAAAAGCCTGAAAAAGGGGAAGTCCCCAAGATGCGATGATATCCCAGCAGAGCTAATACAAGCAGGAGGAGAGGTATGTGCTCGAGTCTATCACAAGCTGTGTAAACAGATATGGCACAGTGCAGAGTGGGCAGAAGTATCGAATAAATAAATTTATATTCCCCTCCCCCAAAAAGGCAACCTGAAGCTGTGCACGAACTACCGAACTATCGCACTGATCAGCCACGCTAGCAAGATACTCTTGGGAATCCTATTAAGAAGGATAGAGAAAAAGTTTGAATTTGAAATTCACGTAGTCCAGGCAGGTTTCAGGAAAGATAGATGGACCAGGGACCACATATTCAATTTAAGGAATATCTATGAAAAATTTAGAGAGTTTAATGTAGACCTATACACATGTTTCATTGATTACACTAAGGCCTTCGACAAGGTAAAACATCAAAATCTGTGGAGAATCATGAAGGAAATGGGGTTTCCTTTGCATATAGTCCATCTCATAGAAACATTATACTAAGATCAACAAGCGGCTGTCCGAGTATCTGGGCAAACATCAGATTGTTTTGCAGTACAAAAGGGAGTCCGACAGGGATGTATCCTCTCACCTTATCTGAGAAATGTTCGAGAAGATAAGAACATTGAAAGTTTCGACCCATTTACGATTTGGGAGGGGGGGGGGGGTATGTGCGAGATTCCAGAGTTACGATACGCAGATGACACAGTGATACTATCAAGAAGTGCAGAAGGGCTAGAGCAGCTACTTTCAGCCGTTAATTGACATAGTAAAGATCACAATCTGTTCATAAACATAAACAAAACAAAGATAATGACCACCAATAAAACACAATGTCAGCATTAATTAACAGTGGGTGGTGAGGAAATAGATCAGGTCACAAATTTGGAATATCTGGGCTCTAGAATTGACAAAAATGGCGACTGCTCGAAAGAAATCAGAATAAGACTAGCCATGGCAATGTAGAGACTGAACAGCCTAAAGAAATTATGGCAGGGCACCAACAAAACGATAAAAGTAAAAGTCTTGAGAGCCTGTGTTTTTCCTGTGGCAGCATATGGCTGTGAAGCATGGACGATTACCAAAACTTCTAGACAAAGAATCGAATCCTTCGAGTCAAAATGTTACAGAAAGATCCTCAGAATACACTGGACAGAGAAAAGAACAAATGTAGACATTCGGCAAGAGTTGAGCATAGAAGAGAACTGGTTTATCAATTCCATTTTGGCTAGAAAATGCAAATACTTTGGTCACATCAAGAGACACAACGGTCTTGAGAGGACGGTGATGGAAGGTATGGTGCCAGGCAAAAGAGGAAGGTGTAGACCAAGAAAACGATGGCACCAAGATATCCAGGAATGCCTGAGTATGACCATGGCGGAAGCTGGTGTTTTGGCAAGAGAACGAGTTTTTTTTCAGACAAACTGTCATGGGAACGACGGTCTACAAAGAACATGCTACATGATGATGAGAGAACCTACATCACCTAAAATATCTACATTCCGCTTGTAACGGATATGGCATAAAGATAAACAGACCAGACAGAGACTATGATGATATCGCGTGAACACGCGCAGAGAACGTTTAACAGCAGTGATGCGAGTTTGAAACAAATAAGGGAGTTAACATACGTAGTAAGTATATTCATTGATGACGGCAGAGTGGACATGGAGATATTGGATTGAACAGTGTCCATTATCAAATTGTGCCAATTTTTGAACACCCTCAAGTGCTTCTTTCAACTAAGGCAAAAGCAAAGGCCGCCGTACATGACGATGATGGCATGATTTATATGCTAGCGCTATTTTTTAGTAAGGATTAACTACGCTACTTTTTATCCTCACTCTCTTGTCTCGAGCCGCCCGATCACAGTGGCAAGTCAAGGACAAGACGACTAAGAGGTGACCACGCGATGCAGGGGACTCCGCATCAAGCATACGTGAAAAAGACGGCGGAGACCGGAGTCGAACCCACACCACCTGATCAACTAAGAGGAGGCTAATAAATGCACTGGATATTTGTTCATTGTGTTACTAATGTCAATCTTAATCCTAACTAGGACAAAAGCAGAGAAAGATCTAGAGCTGTGATATGAGAAGTGCTGTTGGAAAGACAATCAGTGATCGAACCTTAAAAGTCCATGATGAGGCAGATAGAAGGGACAAACCCAGTTAGTGATTACACTGATGCCCAAAATAGCAAGTGGATTTATTGATCATTTAGTCAGAATGTATTATAACCAACCCTGCATATCGTAGTCGCCCCCTAGTCGTCTTGTCCTTGATTTGCCACTAGGGTTCGGAGGCTCGAGACGAGAGAGTGAGGAATAACAAGTAGCGCAGTTAATCCTTACTGAAAATAGCGCTAGCAAATAAATGATGGCATCATCGTCTACTATGGACGGCGACCTTTGCTTTGATTATAACAAACCTGCAGCGAGAGCATATCAAATCCAGGTTTTCGGTCCACGAACAAAAAAGCCGACTAACGACATCACTAACCTCCCACTTGGAGATCACGACATCGACGCATCCCGCCTTTTTGTGACGCCTCTTGGCAAGACCAGTAGGAGAAAAGAAGAAGGAAGGACAAAAAGTTGGCCTCCTGATATCTTCAAAAGAGGCAGAGGAAAGCTGAAGAGCGATTACAACGTTCTTTGGGGTTGACTGCGACAGAGGCGGGAGAGCTGGCCAAGGATCGAGTGTCTTACAGATCAGGACATGCTACATGATGATGATGATAATGTTAAAATGCTTTGTTATATAAAAAAGAAACTTATTAATTTTGTTCTACCTTGTGTTTAGGACATTTATTGCTTGAAGCGAAGGCCCTGATTTGTTCGGTTATTATGTAAAAGATTAAAGCCTTTATAATATTTACCTGAGTTTTTCTGCACCTAAAGCGGTCAAGCATGCACATAGAACAGCTGGAGACATATATACAGGAAATATGAAAGACGTGGACAGAGCAGAGACAAACATCACAGGACAGAGTAACGACATATATCAGCTCCACGGGTAGCTGAGTGGTTCTGATTGATTGATTGATTAATAGGAGACGAAGTATCACGCCAGTTGAAGAGAGGACGGCGTGGGCTAGTGGTTAAGTGACACGACTCACGACCCACAGGTCGATCCCCATCACAGCACTTGCCGGTACCCCGAGGAACAAACCCTTAAAAAATGCAGGAGGAAGCAGACCCTTACATCAAATGCATGATAAAGTCGGATGCACTTGTCCGACAGGCGCAAAATAAAAACCACAGTGCAACGCACACCGCCTTGAGGAATAGAGAAATAAGGCGAACACAAAATTTAAAAAAACCAAAGGAAAAAAACCCCTGAGTTATACACATGTAATTGGTTGTATACAGACTCTAATGAGTCTTCTAAGCCAATATAAAAACGTTAAGTTAAGTTAACTTAAGTTAAGGTAAGTCAGGATGAGATGACATCTATTCCACCTCCCGCCCAGGCCGCACATCTCAAAATAATCTATGCTGGTACAACCTGGTTCTTAAACTGATAATTCCAGTGCAGAAACTTAGCATCACAGTACATCATGGAGGACACAGGGTCTCCAGTACACTTCAGAATCTTCTTCTTCTTCTTCTTGTTCTTCTTCTTTTTCTTCTTCTTCTTCTTCTTCTTCTTCTTCTTCTTATTTAGCCATAATACAAATAGCACAAATAACACCAACAATAACAATAGCAACAGCACTAAAATCGACAACGATATTAAAATAAACAATATAAACAATAACACCAGAATTAGCAATAACAACAACAATGACATTAATAAAACCAGCAGCAATAACAACAATAGCAGTACTGAAACCAACAACGACAAGAGCAGTAATATAAATAACAACAACAATATTAACAACAATATAACGAGAACAATAACACAAAGGAATAAGCACAACAAGAACAGCAAAAATAACAACACATATAATTTTTTATGTCCACTTTTTAACTTCCCCTGTTGAAGTTTTATAGCCTTTCAACTCTCTCACATTCAACCTTCAGTTTAATTTGAGACACACCATATGGCCATTCTACACGTTCATTACTATTTCATGGCTTAAATTGATTTGTTTCATTTCCTTGTCGAATTTCACAACCAGCTTCTGCCCACTGCTATTGGGACCGTTCACTTCAAACGGTGTTGAACCTACGACATGTGTACTATATTCCAACGTGTCTGATCCGGTCAGCCAATCACTTAACAAAAACCAATTCAAGTCGAAAACTCCACACTAATAGTTCTATAACAGAAGCAGCCCCACGTACGTGCTGTGTATTACCAATGGTACTGTTGGTAGAGCTCGGGTTTGAACTACTGTAACCCTATATCTAGTCACAGATAGCAGCTTGAGGCAAGAACAGCAACTGCTACTACTATTTGTAATACCATTACTACTATTAATATTACTGCTACTACTATTTGAAATACCCTTACTACTATTAATATTACTGCTACTACTATTTGTAAGACCATTACTACTATTAATATTACTGCTACTACTATTTTTAATACCATTACTAATATTAATATTACTGCTACTACTATTACTACAACTAATGCTACTGTTACTACTACTACTACTGCTACTATAATTACTACTATTAATAATAATACTACAGCTAAGACTGTTACTACATCTACTATTACTACAACTACTACTACTACTACTACTATTACTACAACTAATGCTACTATTACTACTATTACTACAACTTTTACTACTAATAGTGCCACTATTACCACAACTAATACTACTTCTAGTACCACTATTACTACAACAACTACTACTACTAGTACCACTATTACTACAACTAATACTACTACTACTACTAATACTACCTACCCCCACTACCATTACTACAACTAATACTACCATTACCATTACTACAACTAATACTACTATTACCACTACTATTACTACAACTACAACTACTACTACTAATACTACTACTACTACTATTGCTGCTACAAATAATTCTGTTTTATTACTATTACAACTAATACTATTATTACTATTCCAACTACTATTATTACTGGTACTACTACTATTATCATGAGGCTGTGTGATCCATGGGTGAAACTCGCTCGACTTTCACAATCCCAACACTGGGTTTGTCTCGAGCGAAACTTATAACAGTCAAATTAGTGGCGGTTGTAAGAAGCGACGTTCTGGGAAGGACATGCTACCTACATTACTTTATTACTATTACTGCTACTATTACTACTACCACTATGACTACTGCTACTATTACTACTACTGTTATTACTACTACTGCTACTACTACTACTACTACTACTACTACTGCTAGTATTACTACTACTGCTACTGCTATTACTACTACTACTACTACTACTACTACTAATGCTACTATTACTACTACTACTAATACTACTGCTATTACTACTACTATTACTACTACTGCTACTATTACTGCTACTACTACTACTACTGCTACTATTACTACTACCACTACTACTGCTACTATTACTACTGCTGCTACTACTGCTACTGCTATTACTACTACTATTACTACTACTGCTACTATTAATACTACTACTACTGCTACTATTATTACTACTACTACTTCTACTATTACTACTACTACTACTACTATTACTGCTACTATTACTGCTGTTACTACTATTGCTACTATTACTACTACTATTACTATTACTGCTACTATTACTACTACTACTACTGCTACTGCTATTACTACTACTACTACTACTACTATTACTGCTAAAATAACTGCTGTTACTACTACTGCTACTATTACTACTACTACTGCTACTATTACCACTACTACTACTACTATAACTACTACTACTACCACTGGTACTATTACTACTACTACTATTAATACCACAAGTAATACTGCAATTAATACTAGTACAACTAATACTATTACTACTGTTATTACTATTACAACTACTACTGCTTATATTATTAATATCAAATGAAAAGCTTTAATATATTTTTGTAGTAAATTTATTTTGATGAAGGGGAATACAACTGTACAACTTCTCGACGCAGTCACCATTGCGTCCGATATAAGTTCCCCATCGCCTCTAAAGTGCTTATATTCCGGCAGCAAAAATTATCTTGATGCAGTGTCTAACTATTCATGCTCCCCCTGCTGAACCTCTTAATTGAACCTACAAGTCTTTCCTCCCAATGCCTCTTTTAGTCGTGCAGAGTCTTGAAAATCACATGGGGCTTGATCTGGGGAGACACTGAAAGTGGAGGTCCTCGATGGTTGCAGGCGTTTCAGGAGCAGTATGGGGTCGAGCATCGTCATGTTGCAAAAAGACACTTTAAGTTCATAAGTCCACGCTGTTTGGATTTGATTGGTTGTCGAAGATGATTCCCGAGATGATCTGTAAACGTGGCACTAGTGACAGTGTTCACCCTGGTCGTGTAGCGCCTCATTCAGGGAGTCGTCCTAACCTTCCCTGCAAATTACTGGGTGCGAAACTTAATTGGTTTCTTTGATGAGGGATGATGCCATTTCTTGATCTCTTTCTTCGTTTCAGGCTCGCGGTAGGGAACCCAGGTTTCATCTCCAGGAGCAATTTTTAAAAGAAAACCATCAACTGTTGCTTCAAAGCGCCGCAAAATTTCATGACAGGCACCAACGCTTCGTTGTTTCAATTCTAGAGTAAGCTGCTGTTGCACCCATCTTGCAGATCCTTAGTGGTAAGGTTACACTTCATGGATGATGTGATGTTCTGAACTTTGACTGATGTCTATATATACGGCAATTTCATTCACATTCAATCGATGATTGTCCTTTACGAGACGTCAACGGCTGCTATCGACTCTGGTGTCACTACTCGGTGTGCCTGACCAGGTAGGCAACAGTCTGTCACAAAATGAAGGCGTATTGACATTTCCTACTTTACACATACACCTGATACATCACTGTAATAGACCTTCAGTCGCCAATGAATTTTTGTTTATAGATTTCACTCCCTTTGCTGCTAAAAATTTACAGTGGGTGGTGAGAAAATAGATCAGGTTGCACATTTTAAATATCTTGGCTCCTGAATTGACAAAAATGGCGATTGCTCGAAAGAAATCAGAAGAAGACTAGCCATGGCAATGCAGAGACTGAACAGCTTGAAGAAATTATGGCAGAGTGCCAACAAAATGATAAAAGTAAAAGTCTTGAGAGCCTGTGTTTTTCCTGTGGCAGCTTATGGCTGCGAATGACGGACGAATACCAAAACTTCTAGACAAAGAATCGAATCCTTCAAGTCAAAATAGTACAGAAAGATCCTCAAAATACCCTGGACAGAGAAAAAGACAAAAGTAGACATTCGACAAGAGTTGAGCATAGAGAAGAACTGGTTTATCAATTCCATTTTAGCCAGAGAATGTAAATATTTTGGTCACATCAAGAGACACAACAGTCTCGAGAGAACAGTGATGGAATGTATGGGGCCAGGTAACAGAGGAAGGGGTAGACCAAGAAGACGATGGCACCAAGATATCCAGGAATGCCTGAGTATGACTGTAGCGGAGGCTGTAGTTTTGGCAAGGGAACGAGTTTCTTTCAGACAGACGGTGATAGGAGCGACGTTCTACAAAGGACATGCTACATGATGATGCAGCTAAAAAAAACGGATCACATAACACTGTACCTCTTGGGTGCATGTCAATAATTAGGCGGCTAACTTTTAACTGAAATTATGGTGTCATGTTATTTATCTGCACCATGACATCGTTAGCAACTGTATTAGCAAGATACAATAGAAAGGCATGGTGTAAAAAAAGGATGTCCTACTTTTAGGGTTTTCATTTGAAGCCTCCTCATTGTATTACTATTGCTACTCCTACAAACACTAATACTAATACTGCTACCAACACTTCCACAGTATAACTACTACTATTACTACTACTACTACTATTACTACTACTACAACTACTACTTCTACTGCTACTGATATTACTGTTGCTACTACTACTACGGGGATTCCGAGGCGAAGTGGTTAAGCCGTCGGCCTCGTGATCAGGTGGTGTGGGTTCGACTCCGAACTCCGTCGTCTTTTTCACGGGTGCTTGGTGCGGTGTCCCCTGCATCTCGTAGTCGCCCCCTAGTCGTCTTGTCCTTGACTTGCCACTGGGGTCGGGCTGCACAAGACGAGAGAGGGAGGATAAAAAGTAGCGCAGTTAATCCTTACTCAATATAGCGCCAGCAAAATTAATTATGCCACCATCGTCTACGATGGACGGCAGCCTTTGCCTTGTTGCTACTACTACTACTACTACTACTACTACTACGACTACTACTACTACTACTACTACTACGACTACTACTACTAATACTACTACCATTGATGATGTTACCACTACTGCTGCCACTACCACTACTACTACTACATCTGTTACACCTACAAACACTGCTACTACTAATACTGTTACTATTATCACCACTGCTACTAAACCATCCTGACTACAACTACTAATACTGTACTGCTACCATCGTCACCAGTAGCACCGCTACCAGCTACTACTACTTCTACTACTACTGCTACTACCTTTTTACTTTCACTACTGCTACTACTACTACTACTACTACTACTGCTACTACTACTGCTACTACTACTGCTAATACTACTACTGCTAATAATACTACTATTACAACTACTATTTATACTGTTTCCGCAATTATTACCACCACCACACCAACGACACTACCCAGCAGCACTAACACTAACAACAATTACTACTTCTACTACTGCTAATACTACTACCAGCACAATACTACTACATCAACAACTACTACTACCTCCGTTTTTACCACAAGAACAGCAACAGCAGTTACTACTACTATCACAGTTAATGCTGCAAGCATCATTTATCTTTATTATTACAAAAAACACAACAACTGTCATACGCCATTTTTGCCATTGCTGCGTAGTCAATTATAAAACGGACATTAACTAAAGAAATCTTTATTTTCTGCTTTATTGCTTTGCTCTCCAAGAAGAAAATGAATGTCAAAAAGAATAAGATCACATAACTTAATTATAACGGACTTTAAATCTCGCTAGTCCAAATATAGCTACATACGTCCTATATCCGTGACTGTCTTTATTGTTTAGCTAAATCTTATATTTTCATTCATCCTATCCTTAACCCGATGAACGCCCTTTGATTGTTTTTCATCATCATTAGCTCTTTCCGTCTTGTCAGACAATAGTAATTGTGCTTTGAAAAGGTATGCAACTACAGTCCATGACGGTAACGAATGTGACTCGTAAAGCCAATCCAGGCAGAGAAGCATCTTCCACAGTGTGTGCAAGAAAAATCAGGACCGTTTGCGGCATCGCATGGTGTGGCGTGTCTTCTCAAATTCTGAGTCTTTAGCCTATCAGCAATCAGTATCTCCTTTGTCTGTATTCCATGTTTAATCTTGCCCCTCCATGTAACACGATCCATGTCGTCCTGTTCCCATGATTTCAAATCGATGCCTGCGTCATTCATTTGATGTATGGTCTATTATTGTGTATGAGTTGTTTTGAATTTACCCTGAAACATACGAATCTATGGCGATATTGCCATTTTGTTTTCAGTTTTACTGTAACCCCTTTGAGTTTAAGTAGTTATGGCCGAAATGAAAGTTGGATCCAATCAGATCACAATTTAGGGGTGAATGTCTGCTTCCCAATACCAACGCACCGGGTTCGAATCCCGCTGTGTCCAGTTTGGCAGCATTTTGTTTTCGATGCTCCTCAACTTTCGGAAAGTAATGGCAACCCATGGTATTACTGTCAAGGAACTTATAACTGCCGAATATGTTGGCTATTGTAAGAAGCGACGCTCTACAAAGGTCATGCTACTCGCACGGACAGTATCATTTTTCTATTTCTGTACACCATTTCACTAACGTACTAGTTTTGACTTTTAGATGTGAATCACGAACATTGACCACAACCTACATAAACCAGCTGCAAGTCTTTGAAATGAGATATATAAGAAAGAAAGTCGGAGTCAAAAGGTGATACATTGTCCGCAAACAGACAATACGTCACGATCTCGAAATCGCGCTCTTAAATCAATCAATAGTACACTTAGGCGACCAGGCCCCGTCGTGTCGAATGACTTTGTCTATGACCACGTCTGATGGCCAATTCCCAGGCGGCCTGCAGTTATGTTGGGGATGTGGCGATCTGTTTTGCCAGGTGTTGCGAGGGCGACCCCGAGGATGTCTCGAGGATGAGCACGGCTTCTTCCTGTAACTCGCCCTTACAGCCTTTCGGAACTGAGGCTGAGACTTCCCGGGAAAGGCGAGCAACGTTACCGAACAGGGAGAGACGATGGCGATCAATCGTTGAGACAATGTTTGCAAGTTGAGTACGTCGTACTACTTCAATGTTGGAAATCATCTCCTGCCAGACGATCCCGTGGATGCAGCTGGAAAGCCTCAAGACGCTGCCGGTCCTGCTGTAGTAGTGTCCAGGACTCGGAGTGATACAGGAGAATGGGGACAATGCAGGACAGTAAATATACAGCCTGGTCTCCAGGGAGTGCCTTCGTTGGGATCAGACTCTGCGGACCGAGTGCATGGATGGAGCCACAAAGCCAATCCTATGGGTGATGTCGGGGCTTCTGCGTGGACCAGACTCTGCGGAGCGAGTGCATGGATGAAGCCACTAAGCCAATCCTATGGGTGATGTCGTGGCTTCTGCGTGCGTCAGACGACTGTCTGCTGCTTAGGAATACGAAGTCTTCGATGCCTGCAACAGGCTTGCACATTTGCATTTGCTGGTTGGGCCGTGTACGCACTTGTTGTTGTTGTTGTTTAATGCCCACAATGGGTACATTTGCTCTTTCGTGAGCTATGAAAAGGGATGTGTCGGACCTAAAGGTGTAAATATTGTAGCCAAGCTGTTAATTACGGCACAACGTATTCTGTTATCCGGACAACATCCTGCTATTTGCAAAACCCTTTTCAGTGTTTGGTAGCGGGAGTTTGTGAAAATAAAAAAGAGATACGTAAATAACAATTGCACATCGCAAGGTAAAATATCGATACTGCCAGACATGTGTATTCAGATATGTCCGCATATAAATGTAAAGTTTAATCCAAGTGCGAAAAACTGTACCGCAAAAAGACACATGGCCAGCATAAGTGAATAAATGCATAGCGAACGAATATGTTAGGGAAAAATTGCAAAAAATAGATATACGGGATAGAAAACTAATTATTTGTGGATAGTTTTTTTTGGTTTACCTTTTCTCGTTCGCCTTATTTCTCTAATCCCACAGAGCGGTGTGCGTTGCACTGTAGTTTTTATTTTGCGCCTGTCTGCCCAGTTCATCCGACTTCAGCATGCAGTTTATGTAAGGGTCTGCTTTCTCCTGCATTTTCTAAGGGTTTGCTTCCACGGGGTAACGGCCGGTGCTGTAATGGGGATCGAACCCAGCACCTCAGCATTGTGAGCCGTGTCACTTAACCGCTATCCCACGCCGTCACCATTTGTGGATAGTAAAGATAGTTCTGCTACAACGGATACGGAAAGATAAATTAAGGGACAAAAATAGATTCGCATTAGAAAGGAAATACATTTTTAGAAAGAATATAATGATGTCTGACAGCAGTTCTATACTTATATATAACTGGATAACTGGACGACCCGTTCCTTATAAGCGATACGCAGTTGCGGGTCCCAACTTCTTTTCCATTGTCTTCTGACTTGGTCCACTGTGAACCAGTGTGTGATAAGTTTCCGGTCTGAAGCATCGTAGATATTGTTTCTGAGTTAGAGGCAGTCAGACTAGCGCGTACGGGGTCTTCTCTCTGGTAGTTTTCTGTCCCGTGGGTACCAGACTGCTGTCTCTGTGCTCCAACGGTCATCAGTTCTCCACAGCAGGTGCCCATCCCAGCAATGCTTTGCCTTGTCTGAGTGAGTAACGATATCCTTCACCAAGGCTATTTGCCGTACGTCTGTGTTGTGAAGACCTTTCAAACATTGCGTGATGCCGACCATATGTCTCTTTACGGCAGCTTGGGTCACTCTGAGTGAGTGTAGACTCCCTTTCTTTTGTAAGTGGCCCCTTTATATGATGCCTATAATTCACACACACCCATACAAATACTTATATATATATATATGTGTGAATTAACGACATTTTTAAATAAAGAAGGCAATAGATGTACAGAATCGATTGGTGATGAATAACGTGAAGTCAGAAAGTAGATCCACACTGATATAGGATAGCTGAAAAATGTAGTTGGTAGTTTCTTAAAGTGCCATTTGACAGCAGCATCATCTAGCTTTGTGATTATGGTAGGTAGCAGACGCCAGGTGTCACATGCACGTGCGCAGTTCAAATACAAATTGTCTTCCGTGCTCACAGAGTGTACAATACAAAAAAAACAACCTACTGTTGTGCGTTCATCTATGGGAAAACCCATCTTGTGCAAACGATATTCATCAAGAAATTGTTTCTGTGTACAGTGAGAAAGGTTTTCACTATAAGGGGTGATAAATATAAATTGTCTCAATGCGTTATTTAGTTATTGATATATGTTGCTCTACTTCCCACTTTTTCCTGCACCATCATTTTTCCTCTTCTTCTTCTTCTTGTACTTCTTCTTCTTCTTCTTCTTTTCCTTCTTTTTCTTCTTCTTCTTCTTCTTCTTCTACTTCTTCTTCTACTTCTTTATCTTCTTCTTCTTCTTTTTCTTTTCCTTCTTCTTCTTCTTCTTCTACTACTACTACTACTACTATTGCTACTACTACTACTACTACTACTACTACTACTACTACTGCTACTACTACTTCTTCTTCTACTTCTTCTTCTACTACTACTACTACACTACTCTCACTACTACTAATACAACTACTACTACTATTACTTCTTCTTCTTCTTCGTCTTCTTCTTCTTCTTCTTCTTCTTCTTCTTCTTCTACTTCTACTTCTACTTCTTATTTTTCTTGTTCCTGTTTTTCTTCTTCTTTTCTTTTTTCTTCTTCTTCTTTTTCTTCTTCTTCTTTTTCTTCTTCTTCTTCTTCTGCTTATACTTCTACTTGTTCTTGTTCTTTTTCTTGTTCATTTTCTTTTCCTTCTTCTTCTTCTTCTTCTTCTTCTTCTTCTTCTTCTTCTTCTTCTACTACTACTACTAATACTACTACTACTACTACTACTTCTTCTTCTTCTTCTTCTTCGTCTTCTTCTTCTTCTTCTTCTTCTTCTTCTTCTTCTTCTTCTTCTTCTCCTGTTTCTTCTACTTCTTCTTCTTCTTCTTCGTCTACTTCTACTTCTACTTCTACTTCTTCTTCTTCTTGTTCCTGTTTTTCTTCTTCTTTTCTTTTTTCTTCTTCTTCTTTTTCTTTTTTATCTTTTTCTTCTTCTTCTACTTCCTTCTTCTTTTTCTTCTTCTTCTTCCTCTTCTTCTTCTTCTTTTTCTTCTTCTTTTTCTTCTTCTTCTTCTGCTTATACTTCTACTTGTTTTTTTTTTCTTTTTCTTCTTCTTTGTTGTTTCTTCCACTTCCTCTTCTCCTTCTTCTTCCTCTTCTTCGGCGTTCGTCATGAAACGGGCGTGTCAAATTTTACTGACAGGCTGCGATGTCTGCGATATTTACTAAGCCAGTCTACACTTGTGCAGCTTGTTTCTAGGTCACTTGGAGGCAGAGTTGGGTCTTAGTCAGCTATAGTTCGCTGGCACTGATGGAAGGTTCGCTGGCACTGATGGAAGGTTCGCTGGCACTGATGGAAGGTTCGCTGGCACTGATGGAAGGTTCGCTGGCACTGATGGAAGGTTCGCTGGCACTGATGGAAGGTTCGCTGACACTGATGGAAGGTTCGCTGGCACTGATGGAAGGTTCGCTGGCACTGATGGAAGGTTCGCTGGCACTGATGGAAGGTTCGCTGGCACTGATGGAAGGTTCGCTGGCACTGATGGAAGGTTCGCTGACACTGATGGAAGGTTCGCTGGCACTGATGGAAGGTTCGCTGGCACTGATGGAAGGTTCGCTGGCACTGATGGAAGGTTCGCTGGCCCTGATGGAAGGTTCGCTGGCACTGATGGAAGGTTCGCTGGCACTGATGGAAGGTTCGCTGGCACTGATGGAAGGTTCGCTAACACTGATGGAAGGTTCGCTGACACTGATGGAAGGTTCGCTGACACTGATGGAAGGTTCGCTGGCACTGATGGAAGGTTCGCTGGCACTGATGGAAGGTTCGCTGGCACTGACGGAAGGTTCGCTGGCACTGATGGAAGGTTCGCTGACACTGATGAAAGGTTCGCTGGCACTGATGGAAGGTTCGCTGGCACTGATGGAAGGTTCGCTGGCACTGATGGAAGGTTCGCTGGCACTGATGGAAGGTTCGCTGGCACTGATGGAAGGTTCGCTGGCACTGATGGAAGGTTCGCTGGCACTGATGGAAGGTTCGCTGGCACTGATGGAAGGTTCGCTGGCACTGATGGAAGGTACGCTGGCACTGATGGAAGGTTCGCTGGCACTGATGGAAGGTTCGCTGGCACTGATGGAAGGTTCGCTGACACTGATGGAAGGTTCGCTGGCACTGATGGAAGGTTCGCTGGCACTGATGGAAGGTTCGCTGGCACTGATGGAAGGTTCGCTGGCACTGATGGAAGGTTCGCTGGCACTGATGGAAGGTTCGCTGGCACTGATGGAAGGTTCGCTGGCACTGATGGAAGGTTCGCTGGCACTGATGGAAGGTTCGCTGGCACTGATGGAAGGTTCGCTGGCACTGATGGAAGGTTCGCTGGCTCTGATGGAAGGTTCGCTGGCACTGATGGAAGGTTCGCTGGCACTTATGGAAGGTTCGCTGACACTGATGGAAGGTTCGCTGGCACTGATGGAAGGTTCGCTGGCACTGATGGAAGGTTCGCTGGCACTGATGGAAGGTTCGCTGGCACTGATGGAAGGTTCGCTGACACTGATGGAAGGTTCGCTGGCACTGATGGAAGGTTCGCTGGCACTGATGGAAGGTTCGCTGGCACTGATGGAAGGTTCGCTGGCACTGATGGAAGGTTCGCTGGCACTGATGGAAGGTTCGCTGACACTGATGGAAGGTTCGCTGACACTGATGGAAGGTTCGCTGGCACTGATGGAAGGTTCGCTGGCACTGATGGAAGGTTCGCTGGCACTGATGGAAGGTTCGCTGGCACTGATGGAAGGTTCCCTGACACTGATGGAAGGTTCGCTGACACTGATGGAAGGTTCGCTGACACTGATGGAAGGTTCGCTGGCACTGATGGAAGGTTCCCTGACACTGATGGAAGGTTCGCTGACACTGATGGAAGGTTCGCTGACACTGATGGAAGGTTCGCTGACACTGATGGAAGGTTCGCTGACACTGATGGAAGGTTCGCTGACACTGATTGAAGGTTCCCTGACACTGATGGAAGGTTCGCTGACACTGATGGAAGGTTCGCTGACACTGATGGAAGGTTCGCTGACACTGATGGAAGTACCCAGCTAAGGTTCGCTGACACTGATGGAAGTACACAGCTAAGGTTCGCTGACACTGATGGAAGGTTCCCTGACACTGATGGGAGGTTCGCTGACACTGATGGAAGGTTCCCTGACACTGATAGAAGGTTCGCTGACACTGATGGAAGGTTCGCTGACACTGATGGAAGGTTCGCTGACACTGATGGGAGGTTCCCTGACACTGATGGAATGTTCGCTGACACTGATGGAAGGTTCGCTGACACTGATGGAAGGTTCGCTGACACTGATGGAAGTACCCAGCTAATGTTCGCTGACACTGATGGAAGTACCCAGCTAAGGTTCGCTGACACTGATGGAAGTACCCAGCTAAGGTTCGCTGACACTGATGGAAGTACCCAGCTAAGGTTCGCTGACACTGAAGGAAGTACCCAGTTAAGGTTCGCTGACACTGATGGAAGTACCCAGCTAAGGTTCGCTGACACTGATGGAAGTACCCAGCTAAGGTTCGCTGACACTGATGGAAGCACCCGGCTATTAGTTGCCGTGTGCGGCCAGCTCATTCACTGTGCTGCATCTTCGGCACTACATGGAATCAATTGTATCACAACTCTCTTGAAAAGCAAGTTGACAGTTTATAATCCATGTTATTATTATTGTTCAAAGTTCAAAGTTCAAAGGGAAGAGTTTGAGGTGGAAGAGTTTGAGGTGGAAGAGTTTGAGGAAGAAGAGTGAGGAGGAATATTTTGAGGAGTAATATTTTGAGGAGGAAGAGTATGAGGAGGAAGAGTTTGAGGAGGAATATTTTGAGGAGGAATATTTTGTGTAGGAATATTTTGAGGAGGAATATTTTGAGGAGAAATATTTTGAGGAGGAAGAGTTTGAGGAGGAAGAGTATGATGAGGAAGAATTTGAAGAGGAGGAGATTGACGAGAAAGTGTTTAAAAGGGAATATTTTAAGGGCAGAGAGTTTTAGTGGGAAGGGTTTGCGGAGGAAGAGTTTCCAGTAGAAGACTTTGAGGAGGAAGAGTTTGAGGAGGAAGAGTTTAAGGCGGAAGAGTTTGAAGTTAAAGAGTTTGAGAAGAAAGTGTTTGAAGGGGAAGAGTTTAAAGAGGAGGAGATTGAGGAGGTAGTGTTTGAAGAGGAAGAGTTTGAGGTGGAAGAGTTTGAGGAGGAAGTGTTTGAGGAGGAAGAGTTTGAGGTGGAAGAGTTTGAGCTGGAAGAGTTTGAGGTGGAAGAGTTTGAGGAGGAAGAGTTTGAGGAGGAAGAGTTTGAGGTGGAAGAGTTTGAGGTGGAAGAGTTTGAGGAGAAAGAGTTTGAGTAAGAAGAGTTTGAGGTGGAAGAGTTTGAGGAGGAAGAGTTTGAGGAGGAAGAGTTTGAGGAGGAAGAGTTTGAGGAGAAAGAGTTTGAGTAAGAAGAGTTTGAGGTGGAAGAGTTTGAGGAGGAAGAGTTTGAGGAGGAAGAGTTTGAGGAGGAAGAGTTTGAGGAGAAAGAGTTTGAGTAAGAAGAGTTTGAGGTGGAAGAGTTTGAGGAGGAAGAGTTTGAGGGGGAAGAGTTTGAGGGGGAAGGGTTTGAGGAGGAAGACTTTGAGGAGCAAATGTTTGAGGAGGAAGAGTTTGAGGTGGAAGAGTTTGAGGAGGAAGGGTTTGAGGAGGAAGACTTTGAGGAGCAAGAGTTTGAGGAGGAAGAGTTTGAGGTGGAAGAGTTTGAGGAGGAAGTGTTTGAGGAGGTAGTGTTTGAGGAGGAAGTTTTTGAGGAGGAAGAGTGAGGAGGATCAGGAATGTTTACAATGAATAGAAAGAGAGAAAGAGAGTGAGAGAGAGAGAGAAAGAAAGAGAGTGAGAAAGAGAAAGAGAGCGAGAGATTGAGATAGAAATTAATTAAATAGAGATTGCAGATTGGTAACCATGAATACAGAGATAAGTATATACAGAGATAAGTATATACAGAGATGGTTAGAGATAGATTGCATAATGACATCAATAAATGAAGTAATTATCACAACACAAAGAGATGCTTCTTCTTCTTCTTTATCGCTCGTTCTATAACAACGCCTACCAAGCCCAGTAAAGGTCTTACAAATGGCAGGATGCAGTCCGGAGAAGTGAATGCGTTGTGTCGAAGTTTACAGCTTGACTGCGATATTTACATCTTCCGGTCCGACACATCCGACATCGGCATTATATTTTTAGGAACCGGTTTAACCTTCCCTCTGCGGCCCCTTCTCCTTAGCCAGTCTGCCCTGTTGCAGTCTGGTTTCCAGGATCACCACGTGGAGGTAGAAAAGGATCTTTGCAGCACCTCTGGGTTGCGGACCCTGACACTAGCAGTAGGCTTTGGGTAGCTACATGCACTGTTCAGCAACTTGTTCCCGAAAGATGCAAATGAGAGAAAGTATAACATACAAGTTGCGTCTTAAATTCACCCAAAACGAAAGAAATATTTATTTTTAGCACATCATTTAAGGCAGTGACGTCACAAAATAGTTCACTTTTTAACTGTTGTGACATTCACATAAAATGTGAGGATAGACTAGAATTTCATGAATCTGTCAACGTTGCTCCATGAAAATGAGAGTGGAATCCAGTTTCTACAGCAGCGTGGCATTATCCATGCAGTCAGACGACGCCGTCTTCTCCTTCTTCTTTTTCGCCAAGCTTTTTCTTGTTACATCTACACGTGAAGACCAGTTCTTTGGACAAAGGCTTGCCGTAGTGGAGAGTTCTTTGGGGCTCTCAACCAGCTTTGTGTGTGTATCTGTCTCCATGGGCCAGTGCTTAGTACGCAATTGACTAAGCATATAACAGTCTTGCAGGATATGATTAGCTGTCTGTGATGTCTGTTCATACATGCACATGGGCGATGGAGCAAATTTAAGCAGGTGCAAATGGCTTTTCAATCGTTAATGTTCCATTCTCAAGCGGAACAGGATCACTTGTTAGGTGTCTTTCGTTTGGTAAACTTTCGTTATTGCTTGGATAAGTGTCTTCCTTTTATTGAAAGGGGATTGATTGTTCGTTTTGTTCTTGTATTGCTCTGTCCTTTGCAACATGTCTGCTGTCCCATTTTCTGGTATGCCACAGTGTGATGGTACCCCACTGTAGCACTACCCTTCTTTCGGCTTTTAGTTCGCCCAAGGCTTTCTTAAACTCTAGCAGTTTATCATTTTTGAGGGCTTTCAGAACTGATACTGCATCTGTAAGGAATAAAACCTGATGACATTGGCTTGTTGTGTAGCTAATCATTTCTGCAGTAATAATTAGTGCCTGTACTTGAGCCGAGTAATTTGAACAGAATTATCCAGTTGTTGAACTAGTGGATTCATTTTCTTTATCTGGGTAGACAATGAAGATTCCTGCGCCTCCATTTTTCACCTCTCTTGTTTCTGATCCATCAGTATATACCTGGATCCATGCTTCTCTGGGGTACAGTTCACTGCTCTTGTTTCTGATCCATCAGTATATACCTGGATCCATGCTTCTCTGGGGTACAGTTCACTGCTCTTGTTTCTGATCCATCAGTATATACCTGGATCCATGCTTCTCTGTGGTACAGTTCACTGCTCTTGTTTCTGATCCCTCAGTATATACCTGGATCCATGCTTCTCTGGGGTACAGTTCACTGCTCTTGTTTCTGATCCATCAGTATATACCTGGATCCATGCTTCTCTGGGGTACAGTTCACTGCTCTTGTTTCTGATCCATCAGTATATACCTGGACCCATGCTTCTCTGGGGCACAGTTTACCGATCATGTCGTGTGCTGCTGCTCTCTTTTGGAGAGCATTTTGGTCGCCCATGGGGTAGATATCAGTTATGTATGATTTTATGCTGAGATTTTGGTGTTGTTCCCATGGAATGGAAGGGGAATTGGATTTACCTCCTTAGTGGTGTCTGGTAATTCATCCTTATATGTTCTCGTTAATTTGTTTTAGACCGATGTACAAAGCTACTTCTCTTCAGTCTTCCACTGGCAAAATCTTCGAATCTGGTTTTCATTTGGTGTGTTGTCAAGTTTTTGTATTTTTCTCCTTGTATCATGGTCTTAGTGTCCCGTCTATAGGATAGAGGTGTGACGTCTGTGATTTGTTCATTTCATTTATTGGAGTTGATTTCATGGCACCCGTGATCACTCTAAGCTCTTGGTTGTGTACCTCATCTGACGTTTGTAGATGTGATTTGGCTGCTGTGGACCATGCTGCTGATCCATAGTCCACTATTGGTTTTATTACCCAATTATAGTTCTTTCTAAGCGTTTTTTCATCCGCTCCCCAGTTTGACCGAGCTATTTTCCTCAATATTGGATATTTTTTTATTGCCTTTGCCTGTTTTTTCAATGTGAGGCCTCCATGTAATTCTTTTATCAAATGTGTTGCCCATGTATACATGCTCATCTTCTATTTCGACCTGTAAATTCCAAGTCGTATTTTTCCTTCCTTTTCTTTGTTTGAGAGTGTGAAGAGTGTTGTAGCAGATTTCTCAGCGTTGATCTGTAGCATCCATTTATCAGCATTGATCTGTAGCATCCATTTCTCAGCGTTGATCTGTAGCATCCATTTCTCAGCGTTGATCTGTAGCATCCATTTCTCAGCGTTGATCTGTAGCATCCATTTCTCAGCGTTGATCTGTAGCATCCATTTCTCAGCATTGATCTGTACCATCCATTTCTCAGCTTTGATCTGTACCATCCATTTCTCAGCATTGATCTGTACCATCCATTTCTCAGCATTGATCTGTACCATCCATTTCTCAGCATTGATCTGTACCATCCATTTCTCAGCTTTGATCTGTACCATCCATTTCTCAGCATTGATCTGTACCATCCATTTCTCAGCTT